>CM051236.1:469544518-470880351 GCA_027917425.1 Gastrophryne carolinensis | reverse complement strand
CAGCTCAGGGCCATGGCATCCGTCGCCAGAGCATCCTGAGAAAGCGACAAGAATGTCGGAAGCTTGTGATTGTGACGAGAGGCAAACAGATCCACCTCCGGCGTCCCCCACCGGAGACAAAGCGACCGAAACACCTGGGGGTGGAGAGACCATTCCCTCCCGACGGGAAGAGCACCTGCTCAGAAAGTCCGCCTCCGTGTTTTCCACTCCTGGAATGTACACTGCCGAGATGCAAGGGACATGAGTCTCCGCCCAGACTAGTATCAGAGACACCTCTCTGAGGGCACCCAGACTGCGAGTTCCTCCTTGGTGATTGATGTAAGCAACCGCCGTCCGATTGTCCGACCGAACCTGAACTGGCAAGCCCTGTAAATGCTGTGTCAAGTGAGACAGAACCAACCTGATGGCTCTCAACTCCAGAACGTTTATGGGCAAGTGGGCCTCCTGAGGACCCCACCGCCCCCGGAACCGAAGATCCTTCCAGAAACCTCCCCATCCTGACAGACTGGCGTCCGTGGTGACAGTCTCCCAAAGAGGAGTCAGGAAGGACCTGCCCCTCAAAAGATTGTCCGAGACCATCCACCACTGTAGAGACTGCCGAACCCAGGGAAACATCCGGAAGGACCGATCCAACGACCGCGGTCGCCGATCCCAAGACACTAACAGATGAAGCTGAAGCATCCGTGTGTGAAACTGAGCAAAAGGAACTGCCTCGAAGGAAGCTACCATCAACCCCACCAGCCTCATCCCCAGCCGGATGGACGGGCGAGGATTGGAAAGAAGAAGCTACGCCAATTCCTGAATCAAAAGAACCTTGGCCTGAGGGAGAAACACTCTGTGCTGGCAAGAATCCAAGGACATCCCCAGAAAAGGCACCACCCTGGCCGGAACAAGAGAGGACTTGGGGTAGTTGATCACCCAGCCGAACCTCTCCAGAGTGGACACCACCGTCCTGGTGTCCATTTCCGCTTCACTGAAGGAAGGAGCCATGATGAGAAGATCGTCCAAATAAGGCACAATGCGAATCCCCTGAGCTCGGCGAAGGGCCATCACGCCTGCCAGCACCTTGGTGAAAACTCTTGGAGCCGAGGTAAGGCCGAATGGAAGAGCCACAAACTGAAAATGCCGATCCTTCACCACAAAGCGAAGAAACCTTTGGTGAGCCGGAAAGATCGGAATGTGAAGGTAGGCATCCTTGATGTCTATGGACGTCATGAAGTCCCCCTGCCGAAGCGAATTGACTGCAGAGTTTCCATACGAAACTTTCGGGGATGAATAAACACATTGAGAAACTTCAGATCCAGGATGGGACGAACCGAACCGTCCTTCTTGGGCACTGTGAAGAGATTGGAATAATACCCGCGGCCCACCTCCGAGGGAGGGACCGGGCAGATGACTGCCAGTTCCAGAAGATTCCTCACCGCCGCCAGGAGCCCCTGCGCGGCCAAAGGATCTGAAGGAACCCGAGACCTGAAAAATCTTGGAGGAGGGCGGGGCTCGAACTCCAGCTTGTAACCGGCCGACACCACCTCCCGGATCCACCTGTCCGAAACCTCCGGGTCCCACACCCGGTGTGTATGTGTCCTAAACAGCATTGGTCAAGGATGCATGTGCGCAATATGCAGAACGACAAATCAATCAACACAAAAAATACAAGGTATGGCAGGGATGAGGAAAATAATACTCAGCCTGGCAACTGGTAAATCACGTGTAGTGTGGAGCAGGGACTAGCAGAGGGGACACCTACGATAGCGGCCGCCCGTGCCGCTTCGCTGGGTGAGTATTTTTTGTGTTGATTGATTTGTCGTTCTGCATATTGCGCACATGCATCCTTGACCAATGCTGTTTAGGACACATACACACTTTTGCACTTAGACACTTTATTTTAGATGTTCTGTAACCTGTATGAACTGTATGAATTGATGTAATACTTATTTATGCACTGTCACTTTATTGTATATATTGATTAGGTACTGTAGGGTGGGGTTTTGTGCCGGCACAAAAGATTTGATTATACTGGGTATATTTATATAAAAACGTGTAATATTTAGGAGTTATCCCAGGAATGAATTGCTGCAATGTTGCAGCACTGGATGTAATTTCGGGGACATGCAGTGTTTTTAATTTGTTGGTGTTGTATATTGTCTGTTATGTTTGTTTTTTGATCAATTTTGGATTCTTAATAAATGGTATTGAATTGGACTGGGAAACTCCAAGCGCGGCTTGGTCACCTCAAACAACTCACCCTTTGGCAGAGGAGCCGCTTCAGGAGGATCCAAATCCAAAACCTCAAACATTTGGGCCAGAATGGAAGGTGTGTCAGAAACCGTCCCCATGGCCTGGTCACCCTCAGCACCAAACAGCTGCTGGACCTCAGGATCGTCTAATTCCTCAATAAGCTCACCCTCTTCCAGGGGACGATCTGACCAATCCAATGCCTCAACAACCTCGTCATCTGAGTCCGGCGGAGGTGGGGACAAGTGTTTCCGCTTAGCCGGAGCCTTCTGAGCAACCACAGCGGAAAACATCTTCTCAAGGCTAGCCAACCTGGCGCATACCTCGGATTGCGAATCCCCACCCATGACAACGTCACACGGGGTCCGGAACAGGCGAGGAGGGGAAGGAGATGGTACGGCGGCGAAGAGCCAGACACCGGGGTGCCGGACTGGCGCTCAATGTTCCGCTGCGCACATGGAATGCATACAATAACATCATCCCCTGGGAGCGGCGCCCCACAACCCCCACACAGCCTGGACTGCCCCGAAGGGCCGTTTCCGGTATCTTTGGTAGCCTCCATATGGTGAATTTATGGTATTCGCAATAACCCAGGGATTTACGCAATACGCGACCCGGGATGCCCCTTAATTTTTTTTTTTTTAAATGGCCCTGAAGTGGGGGAATTTGCAAAATAACCAATAAGGAAAAAAGCAATGGACAACCCCACTAGCCAGGTATCTAAGACCGGGAGAGCCCTGCAGCGTGGGATCCCAGGATCTGACAAAGAAAAGACAACAGTCACTCCAGACACTAACAAGAACACGTGAATGCACATGTAAATACACTACTATGACATGAAGCGGGTCAGGCAAGAACCCACATGGAAGCAGCATATATAAATAGATACTTAATAAAAAATGTGGAAAGCCAGGGATGCCCAACAAGGCACAAGGCTGACAGCACCCTGACACCACCCCCACTCAAGGGGGACCTGAAACAACTGATGCCCCCAGCCCAGGAACCACCTTAACAAAAGGTAAGCATAAAACAGTAACCAGCCTACCTAAACACCGCAGCGCGGAATGGCGGCCATGCAAGAGGAGAAGAGAGAAGAAAGGCGGGCCCAGCAAAGCGCGGCAGACGCTGCGGCCCCGCCCCTCCCCACCAATCCGGGCACAGCGCGCACGACGCGGCCCCGCCCCCCTCCACCTCCAGAGAGCCGCCATAATAGCGGGCGCCAAGGAGAATGGCGCCCGCACAGACCGACAGGCGGCGCACACGCCGCCCGGCCCTGCACCACCTCCAGGGAACAAGCAGTAGGCGGAGAGAACATGTCCCCCGGCCCCGCCCGCTTCCAACCCCAGAGATCCTGCCAGAACAGCAGGCGCCAAGGACATGGCGCCCGCAAAAAATAAAACCAAGCACAGAACGGCGGGCCGGCGGCACACAGGCCGCCCGACCCCGCCCCCTGCACCACTTAGAACACACAGTCCGGGGAGCTCAAGGAGACCCCAAACAATAAAGATCTAGGCAGACGAACGGGCCGGCGCCACATACACACACACGCCGCCCGTCCCCACCACAAAAGTAAAAACACTCACACAGTAGCAAACATAACCCAGGCACACAGACAAGCCCCCCCCACCCAGCGCAGGGAGAAGGGACCAAGCGGGAAAGGGGGAAGCCTAATAGGGACATCAGGGCGGGGCATCCCAAATCCGGATCACCAGGCCGGATAACCGCATTGCCCCATAATAATACCATTTTGTGAATACTCACCTGTAAAATGGGTATTATAAGTATGTCACACACCCCACTTCAATCATTAATTATTACACTTGGGTAACTCCACCAGCAGGTGGCGACGTGCAGAGAAGTCATGAAAAACAAGCCCCTCCTGGTCTATACACTCCTGGTACCTCTCACTCATTCCCCAGTATTCAAACAGCAGTAAAGACAAGGTACCAGGAAAAAACCCTCAAACTGTAAACGAAAACTTCACCCTATAAAGAATCCGGGATACCAAAAGGGCGGGTGAAGTGGGGTGTGTGACATACATATAATACCCATTTTACAGGTGAGTATTCACAAAATGGTATTATTCTAAGTATGTCACACACCCCACTTCAATCATTAATTATTACACTTGGGACATCCAACAGCAGTGTCCAAAAAGGGCGGGTATCCAACAAGGCAATAATGCAGAAAACTCAAACCACTGCAGCCTGCAGAACCTTGCAGCCAAAAACAACATCCGCTGAAGCCCGCACATCAACCTTATAAAACTTGGAAAAAGTGTGAACCGAAGACCAAGTAGCAGCCTTACAAACTGGTTCAACAGAAGCCTGGTGCTGAAAAGCCCAGGACGCACCAACCGCACGAGTAGAATGAGCAGTGACCCAAAAAGGGGGATCCTTCCCCTTGGCAGAGTAGGCCCCAACAATCACCTGACGAATCCATTTACTAATGGAAGACTTAGCCGGAGCCAAACCCTTCCTAGCCCCACAGGGCACCACAAAAAAGGCATCAGTCTTACGAAAAGAAGACGTAATACGCAAGTAGTACCTGACACAACGTACCACATCCAAACAATGCAACGCCCTCTCCTTGTCATTCCCAGGTCTAGGGCACAAGGAGGGAAGAACAATGTCCTGATTGAGATGAAAAGCAGAAACCACTTTAGGGAGAAATTCTGGCTTGAAACGAAAAACCACTTTGTCCTGATGTTTCTCAAAATAAGGAGCCTGAATAGACAAGGCTGCCAACTCCGAAACACGCCGAACCGAAGTGATGGCCACCAAAAAGACAACCTTCTGAGTCAACATGGATAGAGCAATATCCTGCAAAGGCTCAAAAGGAGGAGCCTGAAGAGCAGAGAGGACCAAATTCAAATCCCAAACAGGGAGCAAAGGCTTCCTAGGAGGCCGCAGATGCGAAACCCCCTGGAAAAAAGTCTTGACCAAAGAATGAAGAGCAAAAGACCTCTGAAAAAAGATAGACAAGGCCGAAACCTGCCCCTTCAAGGTACTCAGCTGCAGACCAGAGTCCAGCCCAGATTGAAGAAATTCCAAAATCCTAGAGATAGAAAAGACCCGGCAGGGCAAAGATCTCGCCTCACACCAGTCAATATAAGATCTCCAAGCCCTATAATAGATGGAAGAAGAAGATCTCTTCCTGGCACTGATAAGAGTCCGAATGACCGAATCCGAAAGGCCTTCCTCCTTCAAGATGGAGGTTTCAGCAGCCAAGCTGTCAAAACCAACGTTGGTAAACTGGGGTAACACAGTAGACCCTGAGTGAGAAGATCCGGCCGAAGAGGCAGCTCGAACTGATCCACCGCCAGACGAACGATGTCTGCGAACCACACCCGCCTTGGCCACCTTGGGGCCACGAGAATGGCGGGAACTCCTTCCAGAACCAGCTTTCGCAGAACCCTGCCTAGCATGGGGATCGGAGGAAACAGATAAAGAAACCCCAGGTCCCTCCAGCTCAGAGCCATGGCATCCGCCGCCAGAGCCAGAGGATCCTGAGACAGCGACACGAATGTCGGAAGCTTGTGATTGTGACGAGAGGCAAACAGATCCACCTCCGGCGTTCCCCACCGGAGACAAAGCGACCAAAACACCTGGGGATGGAGAGACCATTCCCCCCGGTGGGACGAGCACCTGCTCAGGAAGTCCGCCTCCGTGTTCTCCACTCCTGGAATGTACACTGCCGAGATGCAAGGAACATGAGTCTCCGCCCAAACTAGAATCAGAGACACCTCTCTGTGGGCACCCAGACTGCGAGTCCCTCCTTGGTGATTGATGTAAGCAACCGCCGTCCGATTGTCCGACCGAACTTGCACCGGCAGGCCCTGTAGATGCTGCGTCAAGTGAGACAGAACCAACCTGATGGCTCTCAACTCCAGAACATTGATGAGCAAGTGGGCTTCCTGAGGGCCCCACTGCCCCCGGAACCGAAGATCCTTCCAGAAACCTCCCCATCCTGACAAACTGGCGTCCGTGGTGACAGTTTCCCAAAGCGGTGTCAAAAATGACCTGCCCTTCAGAAGATTGTCCGAGACCATCCACCACAGAAGAGACCGCCGAACTCGAGGGGACATCCGGAAGGACCGATCCAACGACCGCGGTCGCCGGTCCCAGGACGCCAAAAGATGAAGCTGAAGCGTTCTCGTGTGAAACTGCGCGAAAGGAACTGCCTCGAAAGAGGCTACCATCAACCCCACCAGTCTCATCCCCAGCCGGATGGACGGGCGAGGATTGGAAAGAAGAAGCTGAGCCAACTCCTGAATCAACAGAACCTTGGCCTGAGGGAGAAAAACTCTGTGCTGGCAAGAGTCCAGAGACATCCCCAGAAAAGTCACCACCCTGGTCGGAACCAGAGAAGACTTGGGGTAGTTGATCACCCAGCCGAACCTCTCCAGCATAGACACCACAACGCCGGTGTCCCCTTCCGCTTGACTGAAGGAAGACGCCATGATGAGAAGATCGTCCAGGTAAGGCACAATGCGAATCCCTTGAGCCCTGAGCAGGGCCATCACTCCTGCCAACACATTGGTGAACACTCTCGGAGCCGAGGTGAGGCCGAAAGGAAGAGCTACAAATTGAAAATGCTGATCCTCCACCACAAAGCGAAGAAAACCGCTGATGAGCCGGAAAAATTGGAATGTGAAGGTATGCATCCTTGATGTCTATGGACGTCATAAAGACCCCCTGCCTGAGCGAACCGATCGCCGACCGCAGGGTTTCCATGCGAAACTTCCGGGGACGCACAAACCGGTTGAGAAACTTCAAATCCAGAATAGGACGGAACGACCCGTCCTTTTTGGGTACAGCGAAGAGATTGGAATAATACCCGCGCCCCACCTCCAACGGCGGGACCGAGCAGATGACTGCCAATTCCAGAAGATTCCTTACCGCCGCCAGGAGCCCCTGCGCGGCCGAATAATCTGAAGGTACCCGAGACCTGAAAAACCTTGGCGGAGGGCGGGACTCGAACTCCAGCTTGTAACCGGCCGACACCACCTACCGGATCCACCTGTCCGAGACCTCCTGGTCCCATACCCGGGAGAAGAGTCGCAACCGTCCCCCCACCCGTACGGGTGAGGGCGCCCCCTCATTGTTGAACGGGCTTGGCGGCTGGCTTGGGCTTGGCGCCCCAGGCGTGAACAGGACGTCCACGGCCTCTACCCCTATTCCAACTGACGCCCCTGGAAGCCGAGAAGCCCGCACCCCTGCCGGCTCTGGCTCTCCGAAAGGACGGATTGAAGGGGGCCGCCCCCCGAAAGGAACGGCGAAATTTCTTGCGCTGAGGTAACTTACCTCCCTTGGCAACAGAATCCAGCTTTTCACCGAAAAGCCTCAAACCCAGAAAGGGAAGGGCCGTGAGAGATCTTTTAGAATTAAAATCAGCCGTCCACTGCCTCAACCACACAGAGCGGCGAATAGCCACCAACAGAGCAGTAGCCCTGCCACACATCAACATGGCATCATCCTGAGCGGCCAGAATAAACGACAAGAAGGAATCACAACGCTTAAGAGCAAGAAACTCATCACCAGTAGGCTCAAGATCCACACATAAGTCCCTGACAATAGACCTAACTGCCAACGTCAAAAGTGCCGAAGCACAAACAGGCCTCAATACTGAACCCGCACAGACAAAACCATGGCGGGCCAGCTGATCAATCTGGGGATCCTCGCCGTCCTTGAGAGAAGTCGTGTCAGGAGAATGTACAACCGCCGTATTAGACAGTCCCAAGACCGGAGCATCCACTTCGGGAGGGACAGCCCAACACTTAATCAAATCCGATGGAAAAGGATATTTTCTATCCCAGCTGGGCGGTACCCCTACGAGACGCGTAGGTTGCTCCCATTGCTTAAAGACAACGTCCTCGAAATGCTGTTGACTGGGAAACTCCAAGTGCTGCTTGGACACCCCAAAAAGCTGACCCTTAGGCCGAGGAGTAACTTCAGGAGGATCCAAATCCAAAACCTCAAACATTTGGGTCAAAATAGAATGTGTATCAGGAACGGGACCTTCAGCCTGGTCCCCCTCAGCGCCCAGCAACTGCTGGCCCTCCAGATCCTCTAATTCCTCAACGAGCTCACCCTCTTCAAGGGGACGATCTGGCCAATCCAGATCCTCAACGACCTCCCCATCGGAGTCCGGCGGAGACAGATGTTTTCGCTTAGCCGTAACCTTCTGAGTGGCCAAGGTGGAAAACATTTTCTCAAGGCTGGCCAGACGGGCGCACACCTCAGATTGCGAATCCCCACCCATGACAATGTCACACGGGGTCCGGAACAGGTAGGGAGGGGAGGGAGATGGCGCGGCCGATGAAGTACCAGGCACCGGGGTGCCGGACTGGCGCTCAATGTTCCGCTGTGCACATGGAATACAAATAATGACATCATCCCCTGGGAGCGGAGTCCCACATCCCCCACACAGCCTGGATGGTCCCGAAGGACCGTTTCCGGTATCTTTGGCAGCCTCCATATGGTGAAATTTATGGTATTCGCAGAACCCAGGGATTTACGCGGTAAGCGACCTGGGATGCCCCTCTAGTAATTCAGCAAAAATAGATGTGAATCTATATATATGTATGAAAATATATATATATCCAGTCCTGGCCAGGGGAATTTAGCAATCAACCTAGGAATGACTATAAGACCACCCCCCAACTAGCCAGGTATATAAGACCGGGAGAGCCCTGCAGGAAGGAATCCCGGGATCTGAAAAACAAGGAAAAGAGACAACAGTCATATTCAAGCACAACAAGAACACTGGCAAACACACAATAGTAAAAACACTGAGATGCCAGGGGCGGCCCAGACAACAGAAAAAGGGGGACAGGGCCTGATGCATATAACAAACAAATAAACATAGCTTTAAAGAGGACCAACACCCAGGGGTGATCGGCCCGGAAATCTATAAACCCCCCAGAAACCCCAAAAACATCTTACCTGATCCGCCGCCGCTTCCGCCGCCTCCCGCGCGCCCCTCCAGACGTGCCCGCGCCGGCCCTCTGTGAATGGCCGGCGGGGGCGCGCGCGCGCCGAGAGTGACGCGCGGGAGGCGGCGGCTTGGACGTTCCTGATCCCCGCCTGGACGTTGGCGGGGATTGGCTGCGGCGTTCACGTGGGAGCGTTGAGAGGTGAGTTTTTGGGGGTTTCTGGGGGGTTTCACACAGCGGGGCACCCCGCCGAAGTGGACCAAAACCCAGGATAGTCAAAATCCTGGGTGTTGGTCCACTTTAAGGCAATCCAACGAAATCTATATGCAGAATGGACAACAAGTTCAGCCAACATGCCCATAGCCTGGCTGAAAAACCCCGCCACCACCCCCAGCGAGAGGGGGGGGGTGAGGAGGAGAGCGCAGAGGTCCGCCGCAGGAGCCTGGCCCCTGAAGCATATAATAGCCGGAATCCCAGACCAGCTTAACCGCCCCACCCTCCTTATAATAGCGGCCGTAGGGCCTAAAAACGAGAAGAGCCTACCTGGATCCCGAAGCTCCGGGAGGTACAGCAATGGCGGCCAGCCAGGGAGAGACGGAGAGGACGCGGGGCGGGCCCAGCAGAAACGCGGGAACCGCTGTGGCCCCGCCCCTCCGCCTCCCGCCAGACACGGCGCGGTCCGCGCGAGACGCAGCCCCGCCCACCGAGTCCCAGCCAGCCGCGGGCGCCACAAAGAATGGCGCCCGCAGAGGCCGTCGGGCGGACCGGCGGCGCGCATGCCGCCCGGTCCTGCCCGCAGTAAAGCACCCAGCGCGATCGACGGCCTACGGGCCTGCAGACCAGGATCCCAGTCAAACGACGGGCGCCCGACATGGCGCCCGACATGGCGCCCGTCCAAATCGACCAAGTCACAAACACAGGGGCCCAGGGAGCCCCCCCAAGCATGAATCACTCGCAGAGACAGACAGCCAGCCACAGACCACTCGTCCCTGCCCACACAAACACACAAAAAAAACACACAAACATGAAGTAAAAGACAAAGCTACTGGGGATATAAGGGCTGGGGCATCCCACGTCCGGATCACCAACCGGAACACCGCTATGCCCCATAATATAGGGTCGAGCGGAGGAGCTAATCTCCTAGGCACCATAAGTGCCATCTACCCTTGCCCGGCCTACAGCCTAAGCTGGGAGGCTGCCATTAAACAAGGGGATAAACACAAAAAGAGCCGGGCAGAAATAGACCTGGGGGGGGGGCCGGGGTGATACCCCGGCTACCTGCAAGCAGGAGACTTCTTTCCTCTGTCTTGTCGCCATCTTGCAGAGAAGAAAAACTGGGGAATGAGTGAGAGGTACCAGGAGTGTATAGACCAGGAGGGGCTTGTTTTTCATGACTTCTCTGCACGTCGCCACCTGCTGGTGGAGTTACCCAAGTGTAATAATTAATGATTGAAGTGGGGTGTGTGACATACTTAGAATATGGGGTCTAGCGGAGGAGCTAATCTCCTAGGCACCTTAAGTGCCATCTACCCTTGCCCGGCCGACAGCCTAAGCTGAGAGGCTACCATTCAACAAGGGCTAATAAACAAAAAGCCGGGCAGAAATAGATCATTGGGGGGGGGGGGGGGGGGGGCGAGGTGGCTACCTGCAAGGAGACTTCTTTCTTTTGTCTTATCGCCATCTTGCAGAGAACACCACTGGGGAATAGATGGGAGGTACCAGTTATGTATAGACCGGGAGGGGCTCGTTTTTCAGGACTTCTCTGCAAGATCGCCACCTAGAGGTGTGTATACCCAAGTGTAACTATTTAATGTTTGAAGCGGGGTGTGTGACATACTTAGAATACACTCACCCCCCTCAGAAGCTAGGACAGGAACTCCACATCCCTCAGTAGGCTCACCATAAAGCCTATGGCCGGCTACCCTTTGTGGGACAGGGTCTGCGGCTTGGAGCAGCGCTCCTTGAGCACCTGACCTTAGTGCTCCTCTACCTTCACCCGATCCGTCAGCCGAGGCTGGGAGGCACAGAGGGTCCGGAAATGGTTGGAGATAGACATGCAGGGCCGCAGGCTTGGTTGCCCCGCTCACCTGCGTAACAGAGAGCCATCTTCTAACTTCGCAGTATCACTGCAGAGAAAACACTGGAGAAGTCTATTGGTGATCCTGTTTTTATAGGGTACAGGGAGGAGCCACCTTGTGGCGGAATATGCTGCTCTGCTGCCAATATCCGAGAGAGTATCCAACGATCTTCTGCAGCCAAGACTGCAAGATGAACAACTCGGGAATGATAAAGGGACACCTGCTTTTATAGGGGGCCGGGAGGCGCTACATCTTTTGATCTTGCAGTCGAGCACCCCCTGGAGGCGGAATACCCACATGTCATCACTGGGACGGCCTGGACTGAAAATAGGGAAAAAGTGATTTGGTCACGCCTAAGTGGGTGTGGTTACATCCAAAAATACCATTTTGTGAATACTCACCTTGTAAAATGGGTATTATAAGTATGTCACACACCCCGCATCAAGATAATCATTACATGTGGGTAGTATGGTCTGAAGAGGGCGATCTGCAGAGATGATTGGAGGAAAGAAAGCCCCTCCCAGTCCATAAATACCTGGGACCTCCCACTCATTACCCAGTATAAAGAAAGTAGTAAGGTAAGGGACCAGGAAGAGCCAAATATTAGTCATAACAACGCAAGGTTCACAAAACGATGGATCCAGAATACAAAAGGGCGGGTTGAAGCGGGGTGTGTGACATACTTATAATACCCATTTTACAAGGTGAGTATTCACAAAATGGTATTATTCTAAGTATGTCACACACCCCGCTTCAAGATAATCATTACATGTGGGACATCCAAAAGCAGTGTCCATAAAGGGTGGGGATCCAAAACAAGGCATAAAGCACAACTTAAACTACTGCAGCCTGCAGAACTTTGCGGCCAAAAACAGCATCCGCTGAGGCCCAAACATCACCCTTGTAAAAACTTTGAAAAAGTGTGAACAGAAGACCAGGTAGCGGCCTTGCAAACTTGCTCAACAGAGGCCTGGTGCTGAAAAGCCCAGGAAGCCCCAACCGCACGAGTAGAATGAGCTGTAACACGAAAGGGAGGATCTCTCCCCTTAGCAGAATAGGCCCCGACAATGGCCTGACGAATCCACCTGCTAATGGTAGACTTTGTGGGTGCTAGACCCTTCTTGGGCCCAAATGGCACCAGGAAAAATGCATCAGTCTTGCGAAAGGAAGACGTTACCACCAAATAATACTTCACAACCCGAACCACATCCAAAGAATGCAGGGCCCTCTCCTTGTCATTGCTGGGATTGGGACACAGAGAGGGCAGAACAATATCCTGATTCAAATGAAAGGACGCAACCACCTTAGGAAGGAAGTCCGTCTTAAAACGAAAAACCACTTTGTCCTGATGTCTTTCAAAATATGGGGCTTGAATAGACAGAGCCGCCAACTCAGAAACACGTCTAACGGAAGTGATAGCTACCAAAAAGGCTACCTTCTGCGTAAGGGAAGACAAGGCAATATCTTGCAAGGGCTCAAAGGGAGGACCCTGAAGAGCAGAAAGAACCAAATTCAAATCCCAAACCGGAATCAGAGCCTTCCTAGGGGGCCGCACGTGGGTAACCCCCTGGAAAAAGGTCTTAACCAGCAGATGAAGCGCAAAAGATCTTTGGAAAAACACCGCCAGGGCAGACACCTGCCCCTTCAGAGTATTAAGTTGGAGCCCTAGATCCAAACCATGTTGCAGGAACTCCTGGATTCTAGAAATAGAGAATTCCCTGCAAGGGAAAGCCCTAGTCTCACACCAATCAATATAAGACCTCCAAGTCCTATAGTAAACGGAAGAAGAAAACCTCTTCCTAGCGCTAATAAGAGTCTGAATAACCGCATCAGAAAGACCTTCCTCCTTCAAGATGGAGGTTTCCGCAGCCATGCCGTCAAAGCCAGTGTTGGTAAATTGGGGCAACGTAGATGACCCTGTGTGTGCAGATCCGGCAGCAGGGGCAGAACGAACTGATCTTCTGCTAACCTTACCACGTCTGCGAACCAAACCTGTCTTGGCCACCTTGGAGCCACCAGAATTGCTGACGCTCCTTCCAGAGCCAGCTTGTGCACTACTCTGGCTACCATGGGAAACGGAGGGAACAGATACAGAAACCCCAGATCCCTCCAGTTCAGGGACACGGCGTCCGTCGCGAAGGCTAGCGGATCCTTCGCCAGAGACACAGATGCCGGAAGTTTGTGATTGTGACGGGAGGCAAAGAGGTCCACCACCGGTGAACCCCACCTGAGACAAATCGAACGAAACCCCTTGGGACTGAGAGGCCACTCCCCCTTGCGGGCTGACCACCTACTCAGAGAGTCCGCCTCAGAGTTCTCTACTCCCGGAATGTGAACTGCCGAGATGCACGGGACGTAGCTCTCCGCCCAGTCCAGAATCAACGACACTTCCCTGAGGGCACTCCTGCTGCGAGTCCCTCCCTGGTGATTGATGTAGGCAACCGCCGTCCGATTGTCCGACCGAACCTGGACCGGCAAGCCCTGCAGGAGATGAGTCAAACGAAAAAGAACCATTCTGATGGCTCTCAATTCCAGAATGTTGATAGGCTCGTGGGCTTCCAGGGGTCCCCACAACCCCTGAAATTGCAGATCATTCCAGAAGCCCCCTCATCCTGAGAGGCTGGCATCCGTGGTGACCACCTCCCAACGAGTAGTCTGAAAAGACCTGCCCTTCAACAGATTGGTTGAGTTCAGCCACCACCTGAGTGGTCGGCGAACCCGGGGAGACATCAGAAAGAATTGATCCAGCGACAGAGGAGATCTGTCCCAGACAGACAATAGATGGAGTTGTAGCGTCCTCGTGTGAAACTGGGCAAAGGGGACTGCTTCGAAGGAGGCCACCATCAACCCCACCAGTCTCATTCCTAGTCGAATGGTCGGACGAGGAATGGACATGAGCGACCGAATCAATTCCTGAATCAAAAGAACCTTGGATTGAAGAAGGAACACTCTGGCCTGATCTGTATCCAGAGACATTCCCAGAAAGGATACTATCCTGGACAGGTAAAAGGAGGACTTGGGGTAGTTGATCACCCTGCAGAACCTCTCCAGAGTGGATATTACCGTCCTGGTGTCCAATTCCGCTTGGCTAAATGATGATGCCATGATGAGGAGATCGTCCAGATATGGCACTATGCGAATTCCCTGCGCTCTAAGAAGAGCCATCACCCCAGCGAGCACCTTGGTGAAAAACCCTTGGAGCTGTGGTGAGACCAAAAGGAAGAGCTACAAACTGAAAGTGCCGATCTTCCACCACAAACCTGAGGAATCTCTGGTGCGCGGGAAAAAAATCGGAACATGGAGGAAAGCGTCCTTTATGTCTATGGACGTCATGAAGTCCCCCTGACGGAGAGCGCGGATAGCTGAACGAAGCGATTCCATGCGAAATTTTCGCAGCCTGATAAACCTGTTGAGGATCTTCAGATCCAGGATGGGCCGGATAGAGCCATCCTTTTTGGGGACCGTGAACAGATTTGAGTAAAATCCCCGACCCTGATCTGATAGGGACACTGGCGAGGAGACCTCTATCTCCAGAAGACTTGAAAAACGCCTCCCGAAGCCCCTGTGCGCCAGGTGCGTCCAGGGGCACCATAGACCTGAAGAAAAGCGGAGGAGGACGGGACTCGAACTCCAACTTGTAGCCGGAAGACACGACTTCCCGGATCCGTTTGCCCGAAACCTCCCGAATCCAGATCAGAGAGAAGTGTCGCAGCCGTCCCCCCACCCGCACGGGTGAGGGCGCCCCCTCATTGCTGAGCAGGCTTGTTCGCAGGTTTTGAACCCCAGTTGTATCCTGAGCGGGCACGTCCTCTGCCCCTATTCCAGGAATCTCCTCTAGTGGAAGGGAAGGCGAAACCTCTTCCTGCTCTGGATCCGCGAAAGGAATGATTGAAAGAAGGCGCCCCGCGAAAGGGACGTCATTGCTTCTTGCGTTGAGGTAACTTACCCCCCTTAGCTACTGAATCCAATTGTTCTCCAAAAAGCCGTAGCCCCACGAATGGGAGAGACGTCAGCGACTTTTTTTTTTTTTTTTTTTGGACCTAAGTCGGCCGCCCACTGGCGCAACCAAACTGAACGCCTTATAGTCACCATCAGAGCAGAAGCTCTCCAAGGCGGCTAACATGAAAGACAAGAATAACTCACAACGTTTAAGTCCCAGAAATTCGTCACTGTCCGGGTGCAAACCGGAAGATGACAACAAGTCTCTGACCACCGACCTGGTAGCCACCACCAGCAGAGACGAAGCGCAAAAAGGGCCGTATGGCTGCCCCAATACTGGCGAAACCATGACAAGCCATCTGGCCAATTCGTTTATCCCCTCCATCTTTAAGAGAAGAGCAATCGGGGTTATTCAAAAAACGGCTGAATTGGATAACCCCAGAATTGGTGCGTCCACCTCAGGGGGGGGACGTCCAGCGCTTAACCGTGTCCGAAGGGAAAGGATATCTTTTATCCCAACTCTGAGGAATGCCTGGGAGCCGAGCCGGCCTCTCCCATTCCTTAGAAATAATCTTATCAAAATGCCTTGATTAGGGAATTCCAAGCGCGGCTTGGATTCCTCATAAAACTCCCCTTGTTGATGAGGAGCAACCTCCGGAGGAGAAATAGCCAGAACCTCAAACATCTGAGCAAGGACGTTAGGAGTATCCAAAAAACTCCCTGACCCCTTCTCAGAGTCCGCGCCAACAAATAGCTGGCCATCCGAATAATCCGATTCGTCAAATAGCTCCCCTTCCTCCAGAGGGGAGTAATCGGACCAATCCAGGCGATCCTCATCGTCATATTCAAATGTCGGTGGGACCGGTGACAAATGCTTTCTCTTAGCTGGAGCCTTCTTGGCAACCGCAGAAGAAATACATTTTTCAATATTAGTCAATCTAGCACACACATCAGTTTGCGACTGCCCACCCGTGACGTCACACGGGACACGGGCCAAGACGGGGTGGGAAGGGGATGACGCCGGCGGTGCTGACCCAGACGCCTGGGGTTCTGACTGCCGTGTAATAGTCTGCTGTGCACATGGTATACATAGAAATACGTCATCCCCTGTTAGGGATACCCCACAGCCCATGCACTTCCGGGATTGCCCCGAGGGGAGCCCGGTATCTGGGGATGCCTCCATACGGTGAACTTATATGTAGTCGCAATGACCGAGGGAATTACGCTAGTAAGCAACCCGGGATGCCCTTATAATTGTCCCAAGTGGGAGGATTTTAACATGGAATTTAACCCAGGGACCCAAGGACCGGAAGAAGACCCCTTAAAACCTAAGGCGTTCTACCTGAAAGACTGCCGGATATAAAGGGTTACATATAAGTAAATAATATATATATATATATATATATATATATATATATATATATATATATATATATATATATATATATATATATATATATATATATATATATATATATATATATATATATATAGAAATATAGGGGGCCCATGGGGCCACTCACTGTGCCTTCCTGCGTGAGGTAAATGGCGTCCACCACACACGCAGCTCAGAGGCAGAGAGGATCCTGTGGGCGTGGCCAGCGCGGTGCGCACGATATGCGTAGCCCCGCCCCCTTACAGAGCAGAAAGCGGGCTCCGCAGTGGGTCTGCCTAACAGGGGCGGGCCGTGGCGTCCCGCTCAACAGCCCGGCCCCGCCCCTAATGGCAAAATGTGTGAGGTAAATTACCTCAGAAAAACACTATAGCGCACACATATACCGGCGCCATGGCAAGAACAGCAGCCGCAGCGCCGGTAACCACAAAGACCCCAGGGATGTAATGGGTGCGGGCCGCGGCGACGCGCAATCGCCCGGCCCTGCCCACTGTGGCCAGCGCGTGAGGGGAGATCTCCCCTCACAAGATTAAGGGAACCGCCAGCGCAAATAACCGCGCCGCGGCCATTGCGGTAGTCACCGCAACAAAAAACAGTAAAGCCAGGGGGACAAGCCAGCGCCAACAGCCGGCCCCACCCCCCAACTACAACTTCTGAGGAGAAAAGTTCTCCTCAGCTCTGGCGACCCGTAGCAGCAAGCGCCGCTGTTAAAGTGAAACAATGCTCAATAAATAAATCCTAACTCTGAGGTAAAAAAGGTGGCCCCCGACATTTTATCCCCACCACCACAGGAGAAGGGCATCAGGAAAGGGGGGCCAAGGGACAGGGCATCCCAAACCGGGGTCACCAGCCCGGATAACCGCCTACCCTCTGGTACAGGGTCTCGCGGTGGAGCATGGCTCCAGAGCACTAAAAGTGCCATTCTACCCTCACCCGGGATACAGCCTAGACTGGGAGGCATGTGTATTGGGACTTAAAACATAAAAAACATAACCGGGTGGAAATAGAGAGAAAAGCGGGCCACTAATAAACCCGGCTACCTGAAATCCCCCTGTGCAAGGAGGAGACATCATCTTCTGACTTGCTCGCCGTCTGCAGAGATGGAAAACTGGGTAATGAGTGGGAGGTCCCAGGTATTTATGGACTGGGAGGGGCTTTCTTTCCTCCAATCATCTCTGCAGATCGCCCTCTTCAGACCATACTACCCACATGTAATGATTATCTTGAAGCGGGGTGTGTGACATACTTAGAATAAGGGTGTGGCCTCAGAGCTAATGGCTTAGCTGCAAATAAAACACATGTAGATTGAGTCAGGACTTTTATTGTACAGTATTTTTTTTTGTTAACTTAAGTGGACAAATTATTGGGGGCAGCTCGAGTGGCGTAAAAAAAAAAAAAGAAAACACAGAAAAGCAGATAAATAGAGGCGAGTTCATTCATGATCGTCGTCATCCCAGTCTTTCTTGCCTGTTGGTGCTTTAGGACCTCCTGCAGGTTTCGCCATGATAATCTAATGGAGGGAGGAAAGGGACAACTGTTACTATACTGTAACCTACAACAGGTGACCTAAAAGACATCAGTGCACCAAACACATTTCCGAGGTTATTATTGGTTGCCTTATAAATGACACTGGACTTCTGCTTTAAAGCCCCAGTACCTGAAAAAAAACCCAGGTTGCCCTATGCACTTACCATGTGGCTGCGCATGTGCTGTAGGACCGGGAAGAGGTGAATTTGTTTTGGCGACCTGTGGGCTTTCACACGGCGGGGCTCCCCCATTCAGGGTGCCCTGGGGGCAAGGACCAAAACCCAGGAGAGTCAAAATCCTGGGTTTTGGTCCACTTTAAATACTCACCTGAACTCTTGCTGCCTCAATGTATTGTAGCAGCACTGGCTGCAGCAGCCTGTGTCACTGCCGACAGCTCCAGGGCTGAAGTTACGCCCCCCTGGCAGTTTGCTTCTCTTGCCCCCTGCTTCCAGTCATCAGAAAGCAAGCTCTGTTGTCAGTCAGAAGTGGGGGGGGGGGGCTCAGCACGACTTGTTTGGGCACCAGAGCTAACAGCACTGAAACAGGCAAACAGGAGGGACTACAGAAGGTCAGCTAAGTACTTATCTTGATAACAAGAACACCATCAATTAGCTAGAGGTGATGTCTGCAGAATAGGTACGTTTAGTATACTGTATATATTAGTCATCACACACCAAGACCAGGTTAGTAAATGTGTGCAGTGTCCCCATGCATTGTGTCGTCCATGCATCACACATGTGGCACCTGTTCCTACACACAAGGGATTATTGTTCTGGTTGGTCCTGCCAGTCATCCTTGTCCCAGTGTCCTTGCTGCTTGGGAGCCCTTGGTCCACCGGCTGCTTTAGCCATGATAATCTACAAGGCGTTATACACGTCAGCACCAACAATAATATGTGACAAATCTAAATACATGTAGAATAAAACACCACAGCAATGACTGTAACATCCCCTCCCCCTATAATGTCGGCTACACACTGCTAACTGCACAGGGGACCCAATGTGAAGAATGAACTTGGCTTTCACAGGACTGGGACTTTGGTAAGCCATCAGTATCTCAGGTGCTCCTATATTTTAAAAGCCCCTCGACTAGTGTGCAGCTTGTATGATCAGAGCATGTGCCAGAGGCCAGGAATTCAGGATACACTCCCCACCTGGAGCTCTGTATGACAGGGGGCTGACCAGATTGATGGCTGGATGGAATCGCGACTCTCCATCAATCACTGGGGTGTTGCCACACCCTCTCCATTCATTGCAATGCAAGTAGTAGGCTAAGCCTCACACACCCCCTCCCCATTGCAGTGAATGTAGGGTGTGTAGCCACACCCACTGTGACATGCCAGTCCACACCCCTGCCATGGAAGTGCCAGAGAATAATGTGTAAGGCACGGGAGGCAGTTGCGGCTGAAGCAGGGGCCATGATAAAGTGACTGAAGGCAGGGGCGTGGACTGGCACAGAAGGGTCAGAGAATCACGTTTCAGGCACCACAATAAAGTGATCTGATGAGTTTTGGAGCATCTGACCTGCAGTGACCAGCGCCGCTGGACAAAAGGTTAGTAACCTTTTGTTTTGTATTTTTTTTTTTTTATTTCCCTGCTGTAGGGCTTTAAGAATTGAATCAGTTTTAATGCCCGACCCCAGAGAATTAAATCCCACCCTTACCCCAGAGAGCGTGCGACAAAGCAACTGCCTCTGATTCCAGGGCAAGATTTTTTTGGCTATGGAGTTTTAAAGGGCCATTCCAGCCAGCATGACCCATTTTACAAATACCCCCCGCCCTGCCACCCTTCTCTAGTGCTGGGGTGTGCCACAGAGCAGGGGAAAGATAACAGCGCAGGTAAGTTTTTTTTTCTATGTAACAGGAACAACCACTGGTCGAGAGTCTATAAGACTCTAGGGCCGGGGTCTCCCTCTTTTTAGGGGATCCTGAATGTAGATGCCCCAGATGTGTGTATCCCGGGGATCGCCCTGCTATACTCTCTACTTAGGGCATACAATAAATGGCTGGTGCAGGTATGAGCAGCAGTGCGCACTCCTTTCAGCTTTTCTTGGCGTTCTAAGGTGCACAGAAAAAAACTAAATGGAGCACAAGACTGACTGACCAGCGGCCCGTGTATGAAACGTGGGATCACCGGAAAGGTGAGTTTATGGGCAATCTGTGGGAATTCACTGAGCGGGGCATCCAAGGGAGGAAGAACAAAGCCCGGGATAGTGAAAGGTCCAGGTTTTGTTTTTCTTTAAAACAAACTTACAGACCAAAGTGATTGAACAAGCGCTACCCTGCCCACCTCATAAGACGTATCGTGATCACTGGCAGCTAAATGTGTTTGCTGTGCCAAATGAACCCCATTGGAGACCAATAGAATGAGGAACAGGAGCAGGGACCAAATGATGGACTGCAGAAGGGAGAGCTTCCTGTTTCATTTATAACCTGAAAGGAATGACAGCCGGGCTCATATACTTTCATAGAATTACTGTAGCTCCTCTACTTTCTTTGCTGTACAAGTGTTTCCACGTCTCTTCTTTAGAGAAGAGAGTAAGTTGGAAACGCAGCGTCTGTTATCGCCCAGGAGAAGGGATCAGAAGGATGCCGGATGGGGTATTGACCCTCAATTAATCCGGATCAGTGTACATCTGTAGCATCCGAGGGACACAGTAACAAGCGGTGGTCGCGCTCACTTACCTGGTCTACCCTCAGTACTGTAACAGCTGCGTTTGTTGCCAACTTGATTGCCCAATGTTTGCCCAGGTAAGTATCAAGGATGTTGCACTCCAGCATGTCTTTTACTGCAGCACTCTCAGCCTAGAAATCACAAAATGCAGGTCACATGATTCAGGTCAACTCTTAATCTAAATACATACATACAACATGTGTTATAAAGGAACATTGGGGGAGGTTACCCCCCCTCCCCCTCCAGTTTTACATTTGGGCAATTTTTTGTTGGGTTTCAGCCACATTCAACTTTAGGTCAGAGAACTGCACATTAAAGCCGATCAAAACCCTTATTTTAACCCACCCTACTCAGGTGATGCTGCTGACCCAGTGGTGGCCCGGATTTCAAATAAAAATACCATTTTGTGAATACTCACCTTGTAAAATGGTTATTATGAGTATGTCACACACCCCGCTTCAAGAATCCTTAACATGTGGGTTATATCGTCCTGAAGAGGCGTTCCTGCAGAGATGATAGCAAAAGAAAGCCCCTCCCTAATCCATAAATACCTGGGACCTCCCACTCATTACCCAGTATACAGAAGCAGTAAGTAAGGGACCAGGAAGAGGCAAAAGTAAACAACAAACACGCAAAGTTCGCCATAAAGAGGATCCTGAATACAAAAGGGCGGGTTGAAGCGGGGTGTGTGACATACTCATAATAACCATTTTACAAGGTGAGTATTCACAAAATGGTATTATTCTTAGTATGTCACACACCCCGCTTCAAGAATCCTTAACATGTGGGACATCCAACAGCAGTGTCCATAACAAGGGCGGGGATCCAAAACTAGGCAACAATATAAAACTTAAACCACAACAGCTTGCAGAACTTTGCGGCCAAAAACAGCATCCGCTGAAGCCCGAACATCATCTTTGTAAAACTTGGAAAAAGTGTGAACAGAAGACCAAGTAGCGGCCTTACAAACTTGCTCAACAGAGGCCTGGTGCTGGAAGGCCCAGGACGCCCCAACCGCACGAGTAGAATGAGCAGTAACACGAAAAGGGGGACTCTTCCCCTTGGCGGAATATGCCCCAAGGATGGCCTGACGAATCCATTTACTAATGGAAGACTTGGCAGGAGCCAAACCTTTCCTAGGCCCGCAGGGCACCACAAAGAAAGCATCAGTCTTACGAAAGGAAGACGTAACCTCCAGATAATGTTCCACAACACGAACTACATCCAGGGAATGCAAAGCCCTTTCCCTATCGACACAGGGATTTGGGCATAGAGAAGGCAAAACAATGTCCTGATTCAGATGAAACTCCGAGACCACTTTAGGAAGAAAATCCTGCTTGAAACGAAAGACAACCTTGTCCTGATGTTTCTCAAAGTATGGAGCTGTAATGGATAAAGCTGCCAACTCAGAAACACGCCTAACCGAAGTGATCGCCACCAAAAAGGCCACCTTTTGAGTAAGAGAAGACAAATCTACCTCCTTCAAGGGCTCAAACGGAGGACCCTGGAGAGCAGACAGAACCAGGTTCAAATCCCAAACTGGAACAAAAGGCTTCCTAGGAGGCCGAACATGCGTAACCCCCTGGAAAAAAGTCTTGACCAAAGGATGAAGTGCAAATGACCTTTGGAAGAACACCGCCAGGGCAGAAACCTGCCCTTTCAATGTATTAAGCTGGAGCCCCAGATCTAGACCATGTTGAAGAAACTCCAAAATTCTAGGTATGGAGAACTCTCGACAAGAGAGAGACCTACCTTCACACCAATCAATATAGGCTCTCCAAGTCCTGTAGTAAATAGAAGAGGAGGAGCGCTTTCTGGCACAGATAAGAGTCTGAATCACCGCGTCAGAAAGACCTTCTTCCTTCAAGATGGCGGATTCAGCAGCCATGCCGTCAAAGCCAGCGATGGTAAATTGGGATAGCATAGCTGACCCTGGGTGAGCAGGTCCGGCAGCAGAGGCAGGACAAACTGATCCTCTGCCAGCCTTACAAGATCTGCGAACCAAACTCGTCTTGGCCACCTTGGGGCCACTAGAATTGCTGACGCACCTTCCAAGGCCAGTTTGCGCACCACTCTGGCTAGCATTGGGAACGGGGGAAACAGGTAAAGGAACCCCAGATCCCTCCAGGTCAGAGACATGGCATCCACTGCCAGAGCCAGAGGGTCCTGCGAGAGAGACACAAAAGCTGGGAGCTTGTGATTGTGACGAGAGGCAAAGAGGTCCACCGCTGGGACCCCCCACCTGAGACATATTGAACGAAACACCTTGGGACTGAGAGACCACTCCCCCTGACGAGAGGAGGCCCTGCTCAGCAAGTCCGCTTCCGTGTTCTCCACCCCCGGAATGTAGACTGCTGAGATACACGGAACGTGGGTCTCTGCCCAGTCCAAAATCAAGGACACTTCCCTGAGGGCACTCCTGCTGCGAGTCCCTCCTTGGTGATTGATATAGGCCACCGCCGTCCTGTTGTCCGACCGGACCTGCACCGGCAGGCCTCTCAACCGCTGAGTCAAGTGAAACAGAACCAGTCTGATGGCTCTCAACTCCAGAATATTGATGGGTTCGTGAGCTTCCTGCGGGCCCCACAGACCCTGGAACTGGAGGTCCTTCCAAACACCCCCCCAACCTGACAGACTGGCATCCGTGGTGACTGTTTCCCAACACGGAGCCAGAAAAGACCTGCCCTTCGACAGATTGACAGACCGCAACCACCATCGCAGGGACTGACGAACTCGGGGGGTCATCAGGAAGGATTGATCCAACGATTGTGGAGACTTGCCCCAAACCCTCAACAGATGAAGCTGAAGCGTCCTTGTGTGAAACTGCGCAAAGGGAACTGCCTTGAACGAGGCCACCATGAGCCCCACCAACCTCATCCCCAGTCGAATGGTCGGATGAGGGGCCGACAAGAGAAGCCGAACTAACTCCTGTATCAGAAGAACCTTGGCCTGGGGCAGAAAAACCTTGGCCTGCGAGGTGTCCAGAGACATCCCCAGAAAGGTCAGAACTCTGGACGGAGACAGAGTCGACTTGGGGTAGTTGATCACCCAACCGAACCTCTCCAACGTGGACACCACCCATCCGGTGTCCGACTCCGCTTGACTGAATGAGGAGACCATGATCATGAGATCGTCCAAATAGGGCACAACACGGATACCCTAAACTCTGAACAGAGCCATCACCCCTGCTAGCACCTTGGTGAAGACCCGAGGAGCCGAGGTGAGACCGAAAGGCAGAGCCACAAACTGAAAATGCCGATCCTCCACCACGAACCTGAGAAACCGCTGGTGCGCCGGAAAAATTGGCACATGCAAGTAAGCGTCCTGGATGTCTATGGACGTGAGAAAGTCTCCCTGGCGAAGGGAGTGGATAGCCGAGCGCAGCATTTCCATCCGGAACTTCCGCGGCCTGATGAACCTGTTGAGAAACTTCAGATCCAAGATAGGTCGGACCGATCCGTCCTTCTTGGGCACCGTGAACAGATTGGAATAAAACCCCTCCCCCCGTTCCGAGGGGGGCACTGGGCAAATGACAGCCAATTTCAGAAGATTCTCTACTGCCAACAGGAGCCCCTGCTGCTGCCAGAGGCTCCGAAGGCATCCGAGACCTGAGAAACCTGGAGGGGGGGCGGAGCTCGAACTCTAGCTTGTAGCCGGAAGACACCACTTCCCGTATCCACCTGTCCGAGACCTCCTGCTCCCAGAGTTGGGAGAAGTGCCGCAGCCGTCCCCCCACCCGCATGGGTGAGGGCGCCCCCTCATTGTTGGGCCGGCTTAGCCGCCGGTTTGGGCTTAGAGCCCCAGCTGTATCCAGAGCGGCCACGTCCCCTGCCCCTACCCCCAGAATCTCCTCTGGGAGAAGGGGAGGCAGAACCCCTGCCAGCTCTGGCCCCACGAAAGGAGGGGGCAAAAGCAGGCGCCCCCCGAAAGGGACGACGTTGCTTCTTGCGCTGAGGTAACTTACCACCCTTGGTAACAGAGTCCAACGTCTCACCAAAGAGCCGGAGACCGACAAAAGGTAAAGCCGTCAGCGACTTTTTGGACATAAAATCAGCCGCCCACTGGCGCAGCCACACCGACCGCCGGATAGACACCAGTAGAGCCGACGTCCTTCCGCACATCATCAAGTTATCATCTAAGGCTGTAAGCACACAGGACAAAAACAACTCACACCGTTTTAGGCTAATGAATTCATTACTCCCCGGCCGAAGCCCGGAAGAAGTCAAAAGGTCCCTGACCACAGACCTGGCAGCCAAGACCATAAGTTCAGATGCACACACAGGCCGCATGGCTGACCCGACGCTAGTGAAACCATGGCAAGCCATCTGGTCAATGCGTTTATCCTCACCATCTTTGAGGGTGGAACAATCGGGCCTATTTAAAACCGAGGAATTGGACAACCCCAAAACCGATGCATCGCCCTCGGGGGGGAAGCCCAGCGCTTAACTACCTCCGAAGGGAATGGATATTTTCTATCCCACCCTTGAGGGATACCAGGGAGCCGAGCCGGCCTGTCCCATTCCTTATCAATGATCTTGTCAAAATGCCGTTGTGTAGGGAACTCCAAGCGCGGCTTGGATTCCTCAAACAACTCGTCCTTCTGCTGTGACACTTCCTTAGGAGGAGAAATATTTAAGACCTCCAACATAAGGGCCAGAGCGTGCGGAGTATCCACAGATTTCCTCAGCTCAGCAGACTCAGCCTCAGCAGCAAAGGACAGCTCATCGTCCGAAGCATCTGACGCCTCATAAACCTCCCCTTCCTCTAGCGGGGAATAATCAGACCAATCTAGATTATCAACATCATCAAGGTCATCCTCCAAAGGAACCAATGACAAATGCTTTCTCTTAGTCGGAGCCTTACGGGCGACCGAACCGGAAACCATTTTCTCAAGGTTAGCCAATCTGGCGCACATCTCAGATTGTAGATCCCTGCCCATGACTACATCACACGGGGTACGAGTCAAGGTGGGAGGAGGAGATGAGGCGACCGGCCGTACTGACCCCGACGTACGGGGTTCGGACTGCCGCGCAATAGTTTGCCGTGCACATGGAATACACAGTAAAACATCGTCCCCAGTAATGGACACACCGCACAAAATACATTTTTTGGGATGCCCCGAAGGGGTCCCAGTCCCAGTATCTGGGGATGCCTCCATTAGGTGATTTTTAGGTGGTCGCCAAGACCCAGGGAATTACGCTAGTAAGCAACCCGGGATGCCCCTTTAATGTCCCGAGTGGGAGGATTTAAGAACAAGATGGAACCCAGGGATTAGGACCGGGAGAAAACCCTCTAATGCTACCACAGATCCTCCTGACAACCTCCTCCTGAAAGACACAGAAGGTACTGATAAGGAGACGGATACAAAAGACATGCACACACGCAGACAGTAAAATAAAATGAGTAGGGGACCAACGGCCACTCACAAAACCTCAGGGCTCACTAAGGAGAAGAACCTGAAGAGATTCCTGTCAGGCCGAGAAGAGAGATGAGGAGACAGGGGGCGTGGCCAGCGCATCTGCTCCTCGGCTGTGCTAGGAGATAGATGGGGGCGGGCCGCATGACTCAGCAGTACCGTCCCCGCCCCCAAGAGGAGAGTCGTGAGGTAAAATTTACCTCAGAAAAAAAGGCGCCTAAAACCCCTCCCCCTACTGCATACTATTGTAAAGCGTGAGGTAAATCACCTCACCATATCTAAGAGAAGAAAAAATGTCACAATTCACACAGAAAACCTCAGAAGCGCTGCAGCGCTGAAATGACATTTAAAGATACAGACCACATAAAGCAGTGAGAACAGACAGCCTCTAGATTGAGAAAAAATAAAGAGGGGACCCAACAACCACTTATCCCCACCATGGAAAGGGATCCCGGGAGGGTCATTTCCAAAATTAAACTAAGGGACAGGGCATCCCAAGCCGGGATCACCAACCCAGCTTAACCGCCTACCCTCTTTAATAGGGTCTCACGGTGGAGCTATGCTCCTAAGCACCAAAGGTGCTCACAAAAACCTTCGCCCGGACCCGCAGCCACGGCTGGGAGGCATATATATATCTAGGGATAATTTGGTCCAAAACGGAAATTAAATAACTGGCCGGGAATCATCCCGGCTACCTTAAATCCCCCTGTGCAAGGAGGAGCCATCATCTTCTGACTTGCTCGCCGTCTTGCAGAGATGAAAACTGGGTAATGAGTGGGAGGTCCCAGGTATTTATGGATTAGGGAGGGGCTTTCTTTTGCTATCATCTCTGCAGGAACGCCTCTTCAGGACGATATAACCCACATGTTAAGGATTCTTGAAGCGGGGTGTGTGACATACTAAGAATACCAGGTTTTTCAACTGCTGAAGCCCCTCCCAGCGGCAGTTTTGAAATTGACGATTGGCTGATCTCAGAACTAACGTAATGACACTGCAATCGCGGTCTGGTCGCATCCCCAGCTTTCTATTCTGCCCCACACATTGCCAAGCCTAGCCATTCAGATAGGCTGGGAGGGAGCGCACATAGCTACAGGAAAGCAGGGAATGCTGGTAAATTAAATTACAGTTTGCTGGCAATCCTGGGGGGTTTCACACATCGCGATTAGATTCCCCAAGGGAGGCTAGCAACTGGTCCTGGAATCTTTTAGATTCCAGGGCTGGCCATCAAGGGTTTTCATCTGATTTAATGACCAACATAGCTAAACGCTATTCGCTGAGAGGAGTCAAACTTTCCAAAAAGCCAAATAGGGTTGAACTTCTTTGTGTCTGCCTGGCATATAGAAAAAAGGGGAAAGGAGAGCAGCACGTGATGAGCAGGGAGATTACTTTTGTAACTGCACAGTATATCATTACATATACATTCTGCTAATGCATCATCTGCCCCACACCCCCTGAATTATTCTGCTTGTACACATACCTCCCAAAGAGCATGGAACATTTAAACATAAAGGAATACTATATTGATACTCTAGACACACAAGCACTAAAGCAATCCCCAAATCCCAAGACTGTAGCCTCATGCCAATTTTATTCAAATCCCAAGATTTGGGGACCTTGCCCAACACATTAAACCATTCGCCAAACACCTCTCATTATTTTCCTTTTAAAAGCTGAACTTCAAACACTGCAAATACTTTTGCTGCCTTAAAAAGCCTTACAGATGTGTGTAGTGTGTGAGGCAGTGCAATAGTGAATACTTAATGCCCTGAAAATGTTGCTGTTCCACAGAGGCCCATCATTTAGAAGTTTTCTTCCCATGTCAGACATGAGTTCACCAAACTCTCCTTCCCACAGAGGAAATTTTAGCTCCATAGCACCACAGATGCTCACCTCGATATCAAACCCGATATTTTTGTTGCCCTCGTGATGTGCAGCGTACAGCTTGGAGATCACTTCATTGGCTTTCACTCCGGAGTTCTCAGCTAGGGCTCTTGGTATAGACTCCAGACCCTCTGCAAATTTCTTGATGGCATATTGGTCAAGTCCTGGACATGTCTGCAGGAAGAGCAAGCACAGGAACCTTTACTACTACACAACTAACAAATCCTACTGGGGAACAGCCCCCCCCTCAGCAAACA
The DNA here is from genome assembly GCA_027917425.1 of Gastrophryne carolinensis. NCBI lineage: Eukaryota > Metazoa > Chordata > Amphibia > Anura > Microhylidae > Gastrophryne > Gastrophryne carolinensis. The sequence continues at coordinate 470,852,016 of CM051236.1, read as the reverse complement.
CTGACATTTCAGAGTTGCCAGCCAGCACTTCATAGGTCTTCCAGTTATGAGGGCCATAGGACCAGCATTCCCTCACACACCTCCCCTAAAATTAAGGCCGATTATAAAAAAAAAAAATTCACAGTTTTGACCGACCCAATAACTGGGCAGTCGCAGTTATTGAATGACTAAGCAGTTAAAGTGGCCCAAAACCAGTGATTTTCACTATCCCGGGTTTTGGTCTGTCCCACTGGGTCACTTACCTCTCCTTGAGCATATGCTGCAGCTAGAGAGCCGGTTGGAATCCGAGCCACACTTGCGAGCAGTAAAACTCGTCTCCCTTGGGCTGTGCACACCCATTAAGCTGTGGCATGTGGGGCCACGCACAACCAAAAAGGGCAGTGATGCGGTTGCACATGCACTCGAGAAAAGGTTAAGACTATATGGCAACTCGGGGGGATGGGCACAGGAAGCCCTGCAAGATGGAGTAGGCCCATTTTAGTGGGTTTTAGTCCACTTTAAAATGAACCAAAACCTTGGGAATTTCAACTTCACATAACTGGGCATAGGGCGGGTGTTTTTTTGGTTAATTCCTCCAGACTGCAGCTTTACTAAACAATATGTGTTAGACTCACCTCTCCGTAAGATGTTATTTGTCTGGCCAGTTCTATTTCAGTTGCTCCGCCACCCGGAACAAGGCGCTTATCCTATAAAGAGTTTAAAAATCACAATTAAAGACTTAGAAACAGTATAGTCTGGGCTCATGCAGTTGTATAAAGTGATTTATCCGTAATACAGATGTTTAAACTCCTCCCGTGCCCATTACCAGGCCGCTTATTTAACGGAATCCCCATATTTCCATTTCATTGCAAAGTGAACAACGCTGGATTAAAAGGTTTTAATGTTGGGAGAGCCAGGTTATATTCTAGCAATCCACATTTGTTGAGTGAGCATATATGGTGACCACTCTACCCCAAATTTAGGGCACAAAGCTTGAGTTAAAAAGATTAAAAGGGCTGCCACGGGTCTGCACTTTAAAGTAAACCAACATCCTCAGACGACGATCTGACGACGAGAATTCAGCGGCGCGATTGGCTGTCTGGTGCGTACATGGCCAGTGACGTTACAGCCTCCGAATGCACTGCCTACATGAGCCCTGGGTGGCCAATTGTGGCTCTGGATTTTTGTTGGTGGACCGAGGTAGAGCTATGGATTACGGGTGTTCTGGGGGGTTAAGTGTGTGTGGGGGTCCAGCATTCTTGATGCCTGTCTTCTAGCAGTGACAACCAACACCCGGCCTGGAGGGTACTGGTCCACTTTAAAGCCCGATAGCCATATGCCAAAAGAGCACGAAATCCATATGTAGTTCTGATGGCAGACATGATGCATGAAAGTCATGTACACAAGTCAGAGAATTGTGGCTGTGTAAATATAAAAGCTACACAAGAGCACTGTGAGTTCTAATATGATCAGAATAAAATAGGAGATAACTACACGGTTAGCATGGCTCCACCCACTAAAAATGATGGGTAATTCTTTTAATTTTGGTCAGCAAACAATTTCCTTTTATCTCCCCTAGATAGCAAGTCTTTAGATCCTATATGCCTGCCAACATTGCTCCCCTTTTACCACCACCTTGGATCTACCATGCGACAGCTAAAAGCTAAATAGAAATATTTCAGGTTTAAAGCAGACCAAAAGTAAAAAAAAGTTCAGTAAATTGCACCCCTAAAGCCCCACTCTGACAATAGTGACAAACTATATGAGAGGGCTTAACTCCATGCAGATGTTATGGAATAGCAGACAGATTCTATGCTAAATATCTGCATGGGAGCGGCCATATTGCCTACAAAGTGTCTAGCTTATGAAAAACCCAATCCCACAGTCAAAATTGCCTCACATATCCCTGCAAACCCTTTATTTCTAGTAGAAAGCCATCAAAAGAAATGAACGAACCCCCCAAAGTTCAGGTTCGGTCAATAAATAAAAGAATCGGGTTCAGGGAGACAAACCCAAGTCTCCAATGCTGCAGAGTGTGCAGCAGAAGTGTTGCTGTAACTTACTTGAGCCCCGATACCCTTCTTTCAGCGGTGTCTCAAACTGGTCCCAGCAATTGCTACAAAAAGATGGCCACCGGCTCCCATAAGTGAGGACACTTCTTCTGTGATGACTCTGTGCCCTGCTGCACAGCTGAAAGAACTGAACCTTAGAAGATACATATGTTTACACTGACTGAATTGTGTGCGGTAAATCCAGATTCTGCAGTGAATAGTGATAAAGAAACATAGTTGCAGCTTCCCCTCCCCACACACATAATATCCCTCTATCAGCTGGTTATTCTGTGTGTTCATTTTTATAAAACAATACACAAGCTGCCTGTGTTTCTGAGGCATTTAGCTCAGTTTGGTGTGGGCTGCTGCTGGCACAGCTCTCACCTCATGCTTAGGTGTGTAACAAGATGGCCGCTCCCATGCAGTTCTGCAGCAAAAAAAAAATAAGCCTGTAATTCCAGAACATCTGCAAGCCTTTTCAAATAATTTTTGACAGAGGGGGGCTTTAGGGGAGCAATTTACTAAACACTTTTTTTTTTTTTTTTACTTTTGGTTAACTTTAATGTTCATTAGCAAACAAGATGCTATTGACTTACTCTTGTGAGAACTTTGAAGGTGTTGACCGCGTCATCCACGGCACGTTCTATATCATCCATAAGGTTGTCCGTGGAGCCCCGAATAACAATTGTAGCAATTGCCCCATCTTCTTTTTCTAAGGGTGAGAAGTAGTTATTTAATGACCGCTAGATAAATCATAAAAGGCACAGCAGCATAAATTCAGCAACACAGATCCTAGAGCTTTGGTCCTGTATGTTTGTATTAACAATGGAACAGAAAGTGAGCTGGACTTTACGGATAACAATAAATGAGTCATAATTACTAAGACTCAAAAACAGCTAATTGGTCAAAAAATAAAGGGAGGAGGAGACCAAAATACATCAATGTTCCACAACAAATAAAGGGATACAATTAATATCTGTTTCTAAAGATCCATACCATGTTTAAATACAACAACTTGTGTGTCTCCAACTTCAGACAAGTAGACACTGTCACAATGTCCCATTTCTTCAGGAGTAGGAGGAGTCTGCAGAGGGAGACAAGGGAAGAACACATTAACATGGGTACACTCAGACTGAGAACAATGTGCAAAATCCGGATGGATCTCTACAGGAAACCTCCTCTACAGATGTGCACAAGATCATGTTATAATCATATTGCACATTAAAAGTAACCCCAGACAGGGTCCTAGTCTATGACAAAAACACTTCCCCAACTACCTTCTTGCGGAGCTGTCCATCAAAAGGACGGACAATGGCTGTGCATAAGGCTGACAATAAGGCACCAATACAAGTAGGGTTCATGAATATAAGCAGCTAATCCCAGGTCCCAGTTGAAAAAAGCTCTGCAACAAAAAGCTAACAAGCTTCTAAAGTGGTCCATAAGCTGCTAGTCTGCCCCTGGGGCAGATTTACTTTGGGTTAGCTATACTAATGTACTCATTTTCCAAAAAAACAAAAAACAAACACATACTCCCTACTCCCTTAAATAAGACTGCCGCCAGTTTATATCTTCTATAGCTCCTGGTCTTTTTCGATATATTCTTTATTTTTCATTTTCAAATTTTACAGACAAACTCAATTAAAGAGAAGAAAAGTACAAACCTTTAACAAGTACAAAGTATTATTAATTCCATACCATGCAGTCCACTGTATACCACCAAATCTACTTCCACCGGGCAAGCAATGTCAAGCCTATTATGGGGAGAGTCGCCGTGGGCCCTGCGCCATCCCCAGATGCTGTCCCGAGAGGACACCACCTCAAGGGCAGGTGCACATCTCCCATCCCATCATGCTCACATACCACCCATGGAATACCCCCTGATCTTGAAAAAAAGGGGGACTATCACATGGATGATCAAAGTGCGACATGCCTTTTTTTTGGCAAGACAGTACACGAATTGCACTTGCCAGGCGGCCATTTAATCACAGTTGCAACGTGATCATGGAGAAATGGAAAGGGGCAAACTTTTTAGCCTTGCTATGGCTTTTACTCTGGAATAAACCAGAGGCACATAACACAGGCTTCAGGTAAGCTTCTTGCTGCCTTATTGCCTGGAAAGCACTCCCACACCATGGGATCACATTAAAGCAGTTATGGTTCCGCTTCTCATTCCCCGCCTGAAGCCTGAAAACTCAGAACTTCCACAGAAGGTTCTATGGCCCAAGCTACTGCCACCTGGTGGGGACATGTCAATTGCCAATCATGTGGGTCTGGGACCAACCGGGAATCTTATAGATTCCTGGGCCAATCGGGCTGGGTGTTGTTCCACTTTAAAATGACAGCTTGAGATCAAAGCAGTGGCACCGGCACATGACCTGCATACTTTGTATAAATGACAACCATGTCACTTATCGAACTACATCAAAAACATTGAATGATAAACAGCTGAAAGGGACAAATGTTGCTCTAGCCAGCAACCAAGATATGATCAGCACAGCACACAGATCTATAATTTTACCTCTTCTACAAGGTATTACTAACCAGTCTTGGTAGGGCTGTAGCACAGACAGTCTTGCACAATCGCCTCAGATCCCATTTGGAGTTCAGCCTACAGTATTAGATAAACAGGTTAACTTCAAAAAAACAAAAACACACCAAGGAAAAAGCAACTGCTACTTCAGCCCCAGGACTCACCTGACCACCATAAGGTTGTACTTGTTTGCATAGTGTAGAGCCATGTCTGCCACCTTGCCCCCAGTCACAATAATGTTGGCTCCAGCATCAGCCATCGCTTTCACATGCTCTTCCATCTTGTTCTCCTCCCCTTTGCTGAAATTCATCAGCTCCTGTGCGTTGTTTATCAGAACTGTACCCTGTTATGTGTATATATAGGAAACATTATATAGAACATTGGTCCGGGGAAATCCATAACTAACAGACAAGATGCTTAGATGATACACCGATCCATGTACAATATATGAGGCAGGCAAAGCAGCCCCTTCTTTCGCAATGGAAGAAATCAAAACAATGTGCCACATGGAGTCCCCACCTTTGTTTCGGTGATCATGCCATCAAAGGGGCAGGAGTACACGGCTATTTTGGCATCTTTAACTGATGTGAGGTCTCCTTCTGTTTCTTTCTTGAAGACCATACCATGTAGGACGGATGAGGCATAGATACCAGAGCCCTGGAGGGGAAAATAGGAAAAATCCTTCTATAAAATACAGGATATTGCAACACAATGTTCAAATTAAAAGAAAAAAAAGGTAAAAAGCAAGACCACAATAGCATGAATCAGAACAAAACCCAGAACTGATGATATAGCGGCTCTCAAGCCCTGCATGTAAACAGAGCTGTATTGCCGTTCATTAATATGCACAGCATAAGTTGCTGACTGGATGAGAAACCACGCTTGTGCCATAAGGCCAGGGTGGGGTAAGTTAGTATGGGTGGACCTGGGGGGTTTCAGCAGGGCAAAGAACACTGGATAGTGGAAATCCCTGATTTAGTTCTGCTTTCAAAGAAAGGTTCCTCTTTTCTTGCTCTATGCTGCAGTTTACACAAGCCCTTCTACTGGAGGTTAGCTTGGAAGCCTAATGCAGGCCATAAAAGTTGGCTTTCCACTGCAAGTTAGGACAACGTTGGAAAAGTTATGTAGAAGGTAACATGCACTATATGATGGCTGCTCCTCGTTCCCCTCCCCTGTAAAATCTGGCACCACAATTCCTCGTCCAGGATTCCAGCTGCCAAAGTAAACCCGCACGCACAATTGCCACTGGCGGGAAATTGTGGGGGCCCATTTTTTTCTGGGGAAAGAAGGAGCAGGAGCCAAGACCCATTTAATCAGAACTTCAGATTTAGCCCAATCATATAGAACGGTGGGAATAGTAAAAATATTACAAAATCTAAATTACCAATAAATATATTACTATACCCAATTTAAACAGATTTTTTACCCAGCTACTCCTTGGTGCCACTCAAGAACAAGATGCAGTACAGTTAGTTTTTTTTGTTTTATCCCACTCAGTAAGGGTAATTTCAAGCCACGTATCACGAACATTTTTCTTGCTGGGATATGTTTAGGTTCGGCATGTTTTTTAATCATACCATTACAGTTAGATGCAACATATCATGGTGGAGAATTCTTGAAAAAAAAAAAAAAAAAACAAACGTCCTCCTATCTCTAAGCCTTTCGCTGATTTAAAATAGAGACTGTAGGGTGGGCTATCAGTGCTTTACTATGGAATACATGCAGAGGTCTGATCTAGATTTCTGCCCAAGCACTGCAAAAATACAATTCTGTGAAGTACTCACCTGTAGAATTGGTATTATACGTATACAGTACGTCCTGCTCCAGATATAATACTTACAATTGGGTAATCCTCCGCCAGAGGGCGCTGTGCACTGCAGACATGCAAAAAACAGGCTCCTCCCGGCCCTTCATATACCAGGGACCTCCCACAAATCCCCAGCATTGAAAAGCAGTGAACCAGAAGCCGGGAGAAACCAACCACCAAAACAACTGGTAATGATAACAATAAAAACAATCACCATACAGGGGATCCAGAATAATGCAAACCAGGGTGGGGTGGAGCAGGACGTACTGTATACGTATAATACCAATTCTACAGGTGAGTACTTCACAGAATTGTATTATTCTCAGTATACAGTACGTCCTGCTCCAGATATAATACTTACAATTGGGACATCCAATAGCACTGTCCATAGAACAGGGTGGGATCCAACAAAGAAGGCAACAGCAGACAGTTGAAAGCAATGTCACCTGCAACACCTCACTACCAAGAGCGACACGGGCAAAAGCTCTAATGTCAACATTATAACAACCCTTGAAAGGGTACGAACAAGAAAAAACAAGTAGCGTTCAAGCAACCTGTTCACAAGACTTGGTGCCGAAAGGCCCAAAAATACCAAGGCACCAGTGTATCAGAATATAATGAGAAGAACTCTTCCCCTTAAAGTGGACCAACACCCAGGGGGGAATCGGCCCGGGAATCTATAAGATTCCCGGACCGATCAGATCCCTCCCTGCGGGGCATCCGAAATCGGGATATCCCGCGGGGAGGAACCCCCCAGGAGGCCCACAAACCTTACCTCAGCCCCGTTCCATCGGCGCATGCACGAGCCACGGCCGCGTCTCGCGCTTCCCTCTAGCAGGGCGCGCACCCGCGCCGGTCGTTCGTGAATGGCCGGCGCAGGCGCGCTCCCTGTTAGAGGGAAGCGTAAGACGCGGCCTCCAGCGCTCAGAGCAGCTGAGCTGCCATACCACAGCGGCTCTGAGCGCTGTGATTGGCTGGAGCGGTCACGTGGGAGCGTTTCTGGGCTTTCGGGGGGGTTTCAGACAGCGGGGCACCCCACCGAAGTGGACCAAAACCAAGGATAGTCAAAATCCTGGGTGTTGGTCCACTTTAAGGAGAAGGCTTGAGTGGAAGCCTAACAAGAGCCAAAACTAAAAGTAGCCCAGGAAGAAGCCAAGCTTTCCCCCAGGACCATAAGGGATATCTTATCCAAGTAAAGGCTAGGCCCAAGTCAGCCTAATCCCTAGAGGTGGATGAGATCAGGCACATCCAGGATGTAGGTGCCCACGACCCCCAGGAGCAACAGTCCCCTAAGGGACAAGAGACAGACCGGGAAGAAAATACCCACACCTATTGAGGGAAATAGGTTCCCGTGCCTCAGCATTACAAGGAACGAATCCCAAAGAAGGATAATGTCTTAATACCTGAGCCTAAGACACCAGCCTAGGCCGAAGAACCGACGTAAGGCAGAACACTTCCTCATCTCGGCACACAGCCAACTGAGGCAACAGCCCCATAAGGGCAACCTTAAGAATAGTCAGACAGCTACCAGAGTAGAGCCAAAGGGGAACACCCCACAAGGCAAAACTAATAGAAGTCAATCCCAACAAGAACCCTAGAATTACGAGGGGGACGTCACTGAGCAACCCCTGAAGGAAAAGTCAACCCAGGCAAGGGACTGAGGAAGGACTTCTGCAGAAGACGGACAGGGCAGAACCTGAACCACCAGGGCACCGAGTAGGAGAGCCAACTCCAACCCATGCTGTAATAACTTAAAGACCCTGGGCACAGAGCTCGCCCACAGGGGAGAGCCAAAAACTCAACCCAATCAATATGGGTAAACAATATCCCACAATAGACGGAAGAAGAGGCAAAAGAAGCCAAAAAAACAGTCTTCCAAAAGTCACCGACACTCAAAATGTACACCCACTTCCATCAAGATGGATGAACCAACCTTCAGTATCACAGGTTCCCCCTTCCAGAGCAACCTGCACCGAAACCTGTCAAGCAGGGTGAAGGAAGGCAAGACATATGGAACAGAATGTTCAGCATGAAGTTATGAAGCGTCGAGACCCAGGTCAGAACAATCTGAAACAGGGAACAAGGGCCTAGGACCCAAAATAGGGACGGGCCCAGAAAATGATCCACACTAGACGGATCGCATGGAGACCTAAAAACAAGCACATCCTATCACAGAAGGACCTCCAAGGAGTGAATATCTTAGATATGCAGGGAACGCTGTCCTACACCGGATCAGGATCAGATACCCTCCAGGGGGGATCATCCTGCTTCCTAGCCCACACAGATAAGTAATACAGGCCACTGTCGTCAGGCAGACCAAGGGGCCCCCAAATAGCCTGATCCCGAAAGGGAGAAGTCCAGCAATATAGAGCCAACCTGAAGGCCTGCTGCTTCAAAGTAGACAGGTGGATGAGCCCCTAAAGGTCCCACCTCCCCCTGAACCACAGGGGGATTTAGAAGAAAAAAAAAGTCCCCCCTTCCTTCGACCTGATAGATTTGATATCCAAATGCAGGAAGAAGCAATGGAAGGGGGGACCCCCAGACTGGTACCCCTAGTACAACAGTCTCATGGGAAAACCACCGTGCCAAGGTGGAAGGGTACACAGACCCATCTCCAGGGAAGCTGGAACCCAGTCCAGCATTTACAATAAGAGTAGCAGAAGAGCCCAAGGGCTCTGGGCACTAGGAACAACCTTAGAACAGCCACCAACGGGCCCACCAGCTACAATCCAGGCTGGTGAATAGACGGAAACAGCAAGAGGGACCGAGCCCACGGAACCAGGTTGTCCAAGTATAGGCAAGGAGGCAGGCTCCTGTCTGAACCGAATCCAGGTCCAACCCTAGGAACGGAGATACCCCTAGGGAAAAGGAGGAATTGAGGTGATTGAGCACCCATCCAAAGACTCCCAAAGGACACCCCAACCGAGTAACAACTCGGTCTGACGCAGGAATTGGGGAGCAAAGAGGGACGGCCCGGCAGTTCCTCGCGCGGACGCCCCCTAGGTCTCAGTAGAGATATCACCCCCCCCCGTCATCGCCTAGGCGATCACTCCGGAAGCAGAACCAAGGCCAGATAATAAGGCCGCCGCAGCAGTGCTGGAGCGCCAACCACTAACCTGTAAGGTCCTTGGAGCCCGGAAGGCACAATGGCCATGAGATAAGTGTTTTAGGTCCCTACCGACGGCAAGAGGTCCCTGGACACAGGGCACTGGCGGCCCAACGCAGAGGAACCATGTAGTAACCCGCCTGTGATTGCAAGTTGCCTCACCTATGGAAGGCCATAATGGACAGTGTCTCATCCGTTTGGAGGAATGTGGAAAGGTTAGTGCCTCTGTCTGTTAAGGGCAACCAGCAGGTGACCCCAGACCTCGCAGATCGCGCGTGACCTGCTCCAACACAAGAAGAGAGGCAGGGACCAGAAGCATCCTGAATATCTCGGGAAGGGGCCGCCCAGCAGACAGTATCCTGCATCCAGAGAAAACTTCTTCCTGACTCCATCTGAACGAGGCATGCAGCCTCCTGATAGGGGCCAGGTGCTGCGGCCATGCCCCATCATGCTTGGGGGGTTTTGTAACAGGCTTGGACTTAGTCCTGCCGGAGGGACCAGGGTGTTGTCTGCCTCTCCTGGGGCAGGGATCAAAAAGCTGGAAGGACACCACTGGTTCTGTTTTGACGCTAACATATGGGGGTGGAGAAGGCCGGGTCCGCCTTCTGAAAAAGGGGAGTTTTGCCTTTTCCAAACAGGTCCAGACGGGCCACAAATAGGCGTCGCCCTCTAAAGGGAAGCCCAGTAAGAATCTTTTTCTTAGCATCATCATCAACACCCCACTGCCGCAGCCAGACCAGTCGGCGTATAGCCACGGCAAGGGCGGAAGTTCTAGCGCACATGCTGATGGTGTCACCCAACGCCAAAATGATAAATCTTACAAATACATCTATATCTATAAATCTTACAAATAAATACAAATACATCACAACTGGAGAGTGCATTAAACACCTCCCAGGGGAGATCCTCCGGTTGATGATCAATCAGCTTTCTGATGAGGGTCCTAGTGGCCACTGCAGCAATGCCGCGCACAGACCGGGCGCAGAGTCGTCCCTGCACAAGAAAAGGCGTGGGAAGCCAGTCTATCAATGCGCCGGTCCTCAGCATCCCGAAGGGTACGATAACTAGGTGCCGCAATAAAGGGGGGGGGGGGTTAAGAACCCCAATGATCGGTGCATCCACCACAGGAGGTGATGACCAGCAGTTAACCACCTCAGGGGGAAAAGGGTATTTCCAATCCCAGTCCCCTGGAACCCCTGGAAGTTTGCTAGGGCATTGCCATTCTTTGAGTACAAGAGCCTGGAAGTGATCCTGCTCCAGAAATTCCAAACGCGGCGGCACTGTATGGAAACTCTCCCTGCTAGGCCTGGAGGCCTCACCAGGGATAGAAATAGACAAGACCTCGAAGATCTTTATCAGTAATTCGTCGGTGTCACACAGGCCCCAAGAACCGGGGCCCGGGTCATCATGACTCCTCAGCCCCTCGTCTGAGGAGCCCGAGTAGGAGAATAGCCGACCATCATAAAGAGCAAAACCCTGCTCAGTAATGAACTCTTCAGATTCAGAAGGAATGGGCGAAATCGGAGGCGTCAGGGACCGCTTCTTACCAGGGCCCAAGCGCTCTGCCAACCTCGAAATCACCTGCTCGGCCGTAGGCATCTGCGTGGCACGACTTGCTGTTCATTCCCGCTCGAGTGCGACTCATCAGGAGTGAGATTTAAGCACGGGGAGAGAGGTGTATTGAAACGAGGCGCAGCCACTGGCAACCCTGATTGCAGGGCCAGTGCTTGTTCAGCACATGGTCCGCAGACCCGTGGCTCTGTCCGCATCAGCATGGGGCAGTCCACACGCTGCACACAGCCGTTCTTGTCCCGGAGGGACCCCGGTCACATAATTCTGAGATGCCTCCATATGGTGATTGTTAATGCAATATACCAGTAGGGATTTACGCATTAGGCCACCCTGGATGTCCCAAGACCCGCTAGGTTAATGTGGGAGAATTTGTAAGGCCGCTACAATATATGTTAGGCCGGGAGAAGCCACCGGAATCTTCAAGGTCTGAAAGACATAAGGGGAACAAGGGGTGTCAGGGCCATGCGTCACAAAAGTAGTACTAATAATGAAAACGCCCGCAAGGGCACTCACCGACCCGGGGAGGGGAGGGAGACCGCCAACACACGCGGGGATAAACAAAATTGCGCCAGCCGAACCTCGGAGGGCGGGTCTAACTGGGCGTGACACGGAGCGCACCACGCCGGGTCCCCGCCTCCCCCAAAGAGCGCGAAACTCTGAAGCAGCCGTGTAAAGGCTCGGCAAGCTAAGCATCGAGTGTGCCAATAAGGACATCTGTTAGTGATACTCATGCAGTCTCAAAACACCGCCACCATTCTAACACCCGTAGGCGCACGAAAAACCAGTTTCCTGCCCGAGATGTAGCATAATAACGCAGGACGTGCGGTAGACTATTTTAAGTAAATTTGAGAGGGTCAAACTAGAAGGGCAGCGCGGCTCTGAAACCCAGTTGTAGATCAGGGGCAAGGGCACGGTCATAAGCGTGACAATACTGTACACTGAGACCGCCAACGGACCACACACACACACCCCCTCTTCTTTTCCCCCGAAGTACGAGGGGAAAAGAGGGAGGACGGCGACACAGGGTCCACCGCTACACGGGGTATGGGAGAAGAATGCGGGAGGGACATCCACTATAAGGCTCACCATCTGCCTAAACCGCCTACCCTATGGTGGGGGACTGCGGTGGAGCATGGCTCCGTTAAGCACACATGGTGCTGCCTACCTTCACCCGACCAGCGCAGCCCAGGCTAGGAGGCACATCATCAAGGAGGACGGGTGGTAATAGTCCCACAGGGCCGCAGGCTGTAATAGCCCCGCTCACCTGTGAGAGAGTGATACTTCATGTCTTCGCAGTCAGCACTGCAGAGAAATCTGGGGATTTGTGGGAGGTCCCTGGTATATGAAGGGCCAGGAGGAGCCTGTTTTTTGCATGTCTGCAGTGCACAGCACCCTCTGGCGGAGGATTACCCAATTGTAAGTATTATATCTGGAGCAGGACGTACTGTATACTTAGAATAAAGTGTATTCTCTTATTTTCTAGTTCTGACTACCTCGGCTAGTTCCCTCAGACTCCTGATCACCTCACCTCATTTTGTACTGCTAGGCTCAGCTCATCTTCCAGGCAGCCTATAACTGTTGCTTTTCATATATCTAAACATGGTGGCGCTTCACTCCCCCACTGCTTATTTATTGCCATTTTTGTTGCCCACAGCAGAATTGAAGATGTTTTACATACTAGCCATGTCAGTCTTACCGGCATCACATTCAGTAGAGCCACCTGTGGTGTAATTCTCCCAATATCACCTACCGTCCTCGCTACTATTTTCTAACCTATATGCCATATTCTGTGCATGCACACATCCCCACCATAGAGGTTTGTTGCATTTGCTTTCCTACACCACCAGCAGTTGTATGATGGAAATTAGAGTTATAATCAGCCTTATAGTAAAATCCAGTGATATAATTGGTACAGAGGATCTGTAGGGGAGGGGCCCTGATCTGCATTACTGATTTAAACCGGACCAGCAACCTGGAACAGTTGGAAAGGAAAATTAGTGGCCATTTTGGAGCTTCCTCTCCCAGCATCTCAGCCATGCTGCTGCCTGGATTCAATTAACATAACTAACAATGCACAGTAACAGGAAGCCCAGGAGCACGTCCTGTTTTAGGTGGCCTGCAAATGTATGAGCCGCCATTTTGTTTTAAAAACTCCTGCTGTAGCAAATTTTAGAAAGGTAAATTAATTTTTATGTGCAGCAATGTAAGTTGTCCCAGGGAGTGATGCATATGAGCACCGATTGTTGTGTTGCTCTGGTTGGTCTGCTTTAAGTGCCTCTTTCCAGACATTGGCTTCTGGATCTTACTTGGCGATCTCTATTCCATTTTTCTTGAAATGGCATCAGTCCCGCATGATAGGCTTTCATCATAATACTATATATCCTGCCCATTTTTATAGAAGAGTCAGGCCTTACAATAAGGCTTTCAAAAGGTGCGGGAGAGACGATCATGCTCGAGAGAGTGTCAGATTTTTAATTAAGTTGTATCGGCTAAGAATATTTATAAATTCTATGTGCAGCCTATTAATGAGGTCTCATGGTAATTCTGTTTATTTAGCTCTTCTTGGAGCTTCAGATAATTATGTAGCACTTGCAATATATCCAGATACGACAGTATTGGGTTATTTATACAGCTACCTAATGTCTTAAATTGGACCAAAATCCACCCTGTAGTCTATGAGACTCTAGGACAGGCTTACTCCCTACCAGTGGGGTATCCCAAACTGGGATTCCCCCGCTCTGTGACCCCCTCAAACCAGCACCACTCACTTCCCTTCTCGGCTGTGCGCAGCCCTGCCCACCGCAACTGAATGGCTGTGGTGAGCCACATACAGCCCAAGGGAGATCATTGATGGCACTTAGAAATGTGGCTAAGATTCCAGCTGGCTGCACTAGCCGCACCGTGGGCTCAAGGAGAGGTAAGTGAGCTTGGCGATCTGGGGAGTTTCAAACAGCAGTGCCACGGGGATATTGAAAATCCCGGGATTTGGTCCACTTTAAGCACAGCTATAATATAGGGGTATGTTGTCTGTCTGGTAGCCTTAATTTCAGTGGACCAACACCCACCGCTGATCGGCCCGGGAATCTATAAGATCCCTGCCTGCGGGGCACCCCGATTGGGGGTGCCCCGCTGTGTGAAACCCTCCAGGACGCCCGCAAATCCTACCTGTTCCTCGTTCCAACGGTGCATGTGCGGGTTAGCAGGCTAGCAGGGCGCGCTCCTTGTAAGAGGGACGCGCGAGAGGCGGCGGCGGGCGCTCTCACCTTGTCCGTCAGCGGTGATTGGTGGAGCAAGTCACGTGGGAGTGGGGTCAGGTGAGTTTTTGGGGCTTTCTGGGGGGCTTCACACAGCGGGGCACCCCCGATCGGGGTGCCCCGCGGAAGTGGACCAATACCCAGGATAGTGAAAATCCTGGATGTTGGTCCACTTTAATTCAGGGATTTAACTGCCTCCCCGATTGGAAGGGTAACCTCTGCCTCCACCCAAGTGGGTGATAGCCTCATCTGCATCCAAAGCATCGCTTTGGTTACAAGATAAAATATATATGTAACACAAACGCATCCAGCGCCATTTTTTTAAATAAAGAAAAATCACGACCTACCAGGATTTTGCAGACTCTGATGTTGTCAACATTGAAGTTGCCGGACTCAGGTAAGATGGACACTGCATGCCCAGAAAAGATGGAAACAAATTAAAAAGATTGGCAAATGGCAGGAAATATCGTTACTCAGCATTGCTTGGAAATCACCTTACCACATGCCTGGCTGATGAGTTTGGACAGGAAGGCCTCATTGCCATACTGTTTGCTTATAATGGAGGTGTGTAAGAGGGCAGCCACTTCTTCCTCATCCCGTAAGTTCTTGGCAGACTTGCACACCAGTTCTGGCAGGATCTCCAGGGCTTTTTTAGAGGCCTTTTCATAGCCTTCAATTACCTAGAATGATTAAGCAAAGGCCTGAGAAAAAAAACAATGAGCTATTACGGGTCTTTAAATAGGACATGAGTTTCGGGATCTTATATGGAATCACGACCATAAACAGGTATCCATCTTATTACATAGTCCCAGTTACCAGCAACAACCTTCTGGCTGAGCCTGGCTGGGCAGAAAGCTTGATATGCATCAGTTTCTCAACCTGCAGTACACAGCAATATTCTGGGGTGCACCAGCAGGGGGAATTTTATGGGTCTGGTATTATTTCAAGAGTTTCTCTCGCTTTAACAAGTGCTATAAGGCATGTGCTACTTATTTAAGTAATGTGAAAGCAGAACAAAACCCTTGGCCCGGGAGTCTAAAAGACCGCTGGGCTTCCCCTGGGCCATCCTAAATTGGGATGACATGTTGAGTGGCGCTCCGCTCTCAAGGTCAAAGCAAAACAACTATGCCTTGGCTTGCCCAGCGAAGTAAACAATCACAGCCGCATGCCCAGAATCTTTGAGCCGAGGTGCACCCCTACACCATGTCTAAAGGGAACTGGGGATACGTCTGCTCCCACTCACTATTGCCAAGCCCTGTGTATAAACAGATTCATAATGACAATTATCATATTAATAAAAAGGGCCCACACATGAACTTTAGGACCATAGAAAGGTACATTTTCTATGAGGGGTTTCACATTGTGAGGCATCCCAAACTGGGATGCCCCCAGGACAAGGAACAATGGCCAGGATAGTGAAAATCACAGGTTTTGTTCCCCTTTTGACTATCCTGGGTTTTGGTCCACTTCCCCAGTCGGGGGTGCCCCGCTACGTTAAACCCCCCAGAACGCCCAGATCAACTCACTCGTCCAATCAGTGGGCTCGGAGCCACTGTGGTATGTGTGTCAATGAGACGTTATACCGCAGCGGCTCCAAGCACGCTGGCGGACGCATCTCGCGCTTCCCTCTAACAGGGCACACGCCCTGCTAGAGAGAAGCGCAAGATGTGGGCGCGGCCCGCACATGCACCGTTGGACCGGCAATCAGGTAAGTGCAGCGGGTGTCCTGGGGGGTTCACAGGGGGGCATCCCAATTTTGGATGCCCCGCAAATCACGCTGGGTGTTGGTGCATTTTAAAAAGGACTATAAACTGTAATAAAAAACAAAAAATGCACTTAACTTTACTTCCCCGCAGCAGCTCTAGGCCAATCCACCACTCAGAAAATGTTATTTCTGTGAAGGAGAGGCACTGCAAGCATGCGCCAAAAACCAATGCTCCCTGAAAGTCACAGTTCATTGCCGGCCCCACTCATTAAACACTGGAAGCCCAGCATTTTATACTCAAGGACACTGGAAGGCATTTTAAAGTGAGTTTAAAGTCCCTTTAAAAAGGTTTCATCCTTTGGAGTACTTCGATATAACTGCTTATTGCTGGGGGGGGGGGGGGGGGGTTGCGTGGGGTCTTGACACCTGATCTTTTTAATTTTTTCAGAATACATCTGATAACTGGCTTATAAGCGGAAATAGGAAAAAATCCTTTTTACTCATCATAGCTGACACTTTATGGCCAACAAATAGGTTGTTTCATGACAAATAGTGGGTGGCCAACTTAAAATCTGTATTCAATTGAAGGCGCTAAGAAAAATAAGACCTTAGCCCAGCTAAGTCTAAACATATTATTTATGGACTGTAATATGCAAGTTTAATGACAAAGTACTCCATTCGTTGCTTTACACGCAATTTCTATTTAGAAAAAGATGCAAGACAATAAAAAGGATTGAAGGGTGTCTGAACGTTCTCATTCATCCTGGTCAGGGAAAATCTAAAAATCAAGGCAACTGATAAATGTTTTTCTTAAAGATGCGTCTCCATTCCATATACAAAAAAAAATAGAACTAAATAGATTTTTTGTACAAGTAATTCAAGCCAGTTGTGACTAGCAAAACATCCTTAAATAAAGAATAATAAAAAAAAAAAAAATTATATATATATATATATATATATATATATATATATATATATATATATATATATATATATATTTTGTTTTTCTTTTCTTTGCTGCCTGCCCAGAACACAAACCGATCCTAACCTCAGACACAGAGAGGCCCATCCTAAGCAGCTCCTCAGCCAGCTCCAGCAAAGCACCAGCAAACACAAGGACAAAATTAGTGCCGTCGCCCACTTCTTGTTCCTGCATGTGAGAAGCCATGACAATCATCTTTGCAGCTGGGTGCTGCACCTGTAAAATAAACAGAAAATACCCCAATGTACAAAGACCACACACCTAAAAGTGATTAGAGGTAGGTACATTATGGTTAACAGCTGCTATTGCTCTCTAGTACATTTGGAAACACACTATTCAACCAGGAAAACCATAAAATAAATCCCTGGATTTTCTGCACAAACAAGGCTTTGGGGTGGGGGGGGGGGGGGATAAACACACACGGAGATTTAAATATACACCCATTTAAATGGACGTACCCCAACTAATCTGCATTGACCCCCATCAGAGTGGCATCAGAGCTATTCACATTTTCACTACAGTTCTGATTGACCAAAACCCATGTTTTTGACTAATTTCACCCGCATCTATTACCCCATGGTTACGCCCATCCTGTCTTCGCCCAGAACCCCCCCCCCCCCCCACCCAAGTACCCAAATATGCTGGGTTTTGAGTGGCAGGACCACCAATTGCTGGACTGGATCATGATCCAGTGGCTGGTATTTTCACATGCCGTTGTTCAAATCTCAGCACTAGGTCCTCTTACATTGTAGGATCCCCAGAATACAATGCCAAAAATGGATTGATAATATGGCAGGGTAGGCAAATATAGCAGTTTATTGTTTGTTTTTCCTGGTGGAGAACTATCGTCTGGGAGACTCGCTAATTTGGATTTGCATCACTTGTGGGTTTTGGCTGGCTTTAAACTGTAAAAGGACAGCTAAAAGTCTGCTGCCCCGCCAATGTCTGCTCTGAAGTAAAGCAGCCTGGAACAACAAGCAAGCAACAAGGTGGGCAAAACACGTAATATACATGAAATGCACGTTATATGTATTTTTTCGCCCTATAAGACCCCACAAAAGTGTAAGTGAATCTTATCAGACGGAGGAAACGTAAACTTCCATGCGTTGCTGACAGTCCCCGGGAGGCCAGATGATGGCCAAGCAGTGGCCCAGTGTCTCCGCGGCTTCTCAGACATGGCGCGCGCTCTAACAAAAATCCAGTTCATGGGCAGGTGGGCATTGCCTCCATTCACTGTCCTCACTGGGTGCTAGCCACAGGCCACGCCCACTTGCTACACATACCTGGTGTTGTAGACAACACGCCACGTCTGAGAAGCAGCGGGGACAGTGGGCCACTGCTCATTCATTGGCTGGCCTCCCTGTGGCTGCCAGAAACGCATGAGCACTGTATGCAAGTTTACTTTTTCTGGTTGTCCAGCGCCTGGGAAGGAAGTGGGGGCAGGAAAATTCTGCCACACTATCTATATGGGTAATGGGATACCACACTGCCTATATGGGCAATGGGATGGGGTATGAAGAAAGTTTCATAGGTTAAAGTGCATCTATCAGTCTTTGACGGACCGAGAGCAATAAAAAAAAAAAAAAAAAATACAGGGACGGCCACTAACTCACCCCCCTCGGGCATCCAAATGTAGAAACATAGAAGGTTGATGGCAGAAGGAGAGCATACGGTCCATCTAGTCTGCCCTTATGTGTATACTGTATGTTCTCTTTATCTTAGGATAGATGTGTGCTTATCCCAGGCATGTTTAAATTCAGTGACTGTTGATTTTTCAACTACCTCTGCTGGAAGTTTGTTCCAAGCATCTACTACTCTTTCTGTAAAAAAATATTTTCTAACATTGCTCCTGATCTTCCCCCCGACTAGCTTCAGGTTGTGCCCCCCTTGTTCTATCATTAAGCTTCTTCTTAAAAACACTTCCCTCCTGAACCTTTTTCAATCCTTTCACATATTTAAAGGTCTCAATCATGTCCCCTCTCTCCCTTCTTTCCTCCAGACTATACAAGTTCTTTACGTCTCTCCTGATAAGTTTTAAGTCCTTCCACCATTTTTGTTGCCCGCCTTTGGACATGTTCTATTTGAATAATGTCTTTTTGCAGGTAAGGTCTCCAGAACTGCACACAGTATTCTAGCTGTGGCCTCACCAGGGCTCTATACAGCGCCATCACAACCTCCCTCTTCCTACTGGTGATGCCTCGAGCTATGCAGCCGAGCATCCTGCTTGCTTTTCCCACTGCCTGACTACACTGTCCACTCATCTTGCAGGTAGAAATGTAGGTAGACCACAAAGAAGAGTGTTGCAATAGCTTAGTCGGGAAACGATTAGGGCATGCTGTAGAATTTTAGTGGTCATGTGTGTGGAAGGGTCAGAAGCAAGAGACGTTTTGAGCTGGAAGAGGACAGAAGGTGGCTAGTGATATAAAGTGCAATACCAATATCTAACTAACCAAGCAGAAGGCAAACTACTTATGAAATGTTCATTACACAACAAAAACACCGTCACTGACCTCCAGCTCTCTGAGGATGGTGGCGGCATCGTTGGTAACAAAAAGCTTTTCCAAATGATTGATGACCATTTTGTTCATCCCTGAAATGAGAACAAAGCCATGTTATATCTAATAACCTGCAAGCAGCAATGACGTTGTATATATTGCATACAATTTCCACAGGCCAAAGACTTACCATTCGGCCCATATGCAGTGCGAGTAGTCTGGGCGAGCTCCTTACAGGCCTGAATGTTCCGAAATACAGCTTCCTCTAAACCAGAGTAGTGCTGGAAGTATAATGGAATATTTTTAGACTATTTTAGACTAAATCCCACCAGAAATGCAAGACAATCCCCCTTGGCATTTCTGTCCCCTGCAGAGATGTGATTGAGAGGGGTCATGTGACTTTAGGCAGACCAAAACCATGAAACCACCCGCTGCAAGTGAAACACAGCTGAACTGCTAGTTTTTTTTACCTTGCCCCATGCTCCCATGGCACACGTATATGCTCTCATCCAATCAGAGTAGTTTGGATGAGCATTTAAATGCTAGGAAAGCAATTCTGAATGAATACTGAAGGCTCCTCCCTATTAAGATCACCTGACAGGGGTGCGTGCATCGGATGGTGGGGATCCGGAGATGCATGTGCTGTGGCAGAAACAGGGTATGACTATAGTGCATCAAACTTTCACCAGACCAAAGGCTGTCAAAAGTTTTGGTCCACTTTAAATTGGACCAATCACCAGCCGTAGAAACTAGGGGTGGTGCTCTCCCTCTCCCTGGGGCATCATGATTGGGATGTACCACTGTGTGAAATTCCTCGCTTCCCCTTGCTTACTGTCCCTCCGGGCAATACCACAGACCAAAAAAAAAAAAGGATAGTTAAAGAATAAAAAAAAATAAAAAATAAAAAAGGGGCCAACCCCCCCCCCTGCAGCGACATCCAGTTGCTTCGGGCCCAATCCTCACCCACGATGCTTGCATAGCTGGCTGTAAAGAACAGCAAGGCTTTAGTCTAGTGCTTTAGCTGTGCTCTTCAAAGTCCCGCGCCACTCAGAGAAGTCTTGTGGGATTTCGGGTAGCTCCATTGCATCCCATCAGGTAGTGCGCAGGTGCAAGATCGGGGGGCCGCGCGCAGTGCCTGATGGGATGCAAGATGGCTCAGAGGGACACAGAAGATGGATCCCCTGGGGAGGTGAGTGAAAAGCACCCAAAGGTAAAACCGGAGGGGGGTGCAGAAGATTGGTGAGGTCTGGGGATGTTTTAACCTCCCCCGATGTTCCTCTAAGTCCAGAATAAAGTAGAAGCATGATCAGACTATCCTCTCAGCCCATTTTTCCCCTCTGATCAGGAACTCTCAGGGTGCTCCTTTAATAATGACCTACACTACCCAAGCGCTGTCAAGGTCTAGTGCTGAATCCAGTCTAGGGGGCAATTACAGGACAACTGCCTGGGGCAAGGCCGCCACGCTGCAGACAATGGACAAGTGCAAGCAGCTCAAGACAGAAGAGTATCTGTCCATCTGGGAAAGCATTTCCACCGGATCTGGTCACAGGTTTCAGGAAGTTATAGGTCCTTACTATATGACAAAAAACACAGGGTTCAACAGTAACCAATTCTGCCCCCTAGCCCCACCCCTCAGGGCACCTATGGAACAGAACGGCCCATCCCCATGGGGCTCCCTAGGACGCTGCACTGTGTGAGACTCCGCAGTTCGGCAAATCTACTCACCTCTCCTCAGTCCAATGTCGCATGCCTGGTTGCTTACCTTATCAGCTTTTCCGTCTGCGCATATTAAGGGGTGCCCTGCTGTGTGAAACCCCCCAGATCGTCAATGTCATCTCACCTCTTCCCGGTCCTACAGCGCTTGTGCGGCCGTTCAGCCAATCAGCGCGCTCGGAGCTGCCGATGTCACATGGTCTAGGCCTAGCGACTCCGAGCACGCTGGCATCCCCCGTTTCCCTCTAAGAGGAAGTGTGCCCGCGACGGTCATTCACAAATGCCTGACACGAGAATGTGCCCTGCTAGCGGGACAAACGGGATGCGGCCGCGGACCGGGAAACAAGGCAAGTATAGGGTGACCTGGGGGGGTTTCACACAGCAGGGCATCCTGATTTTGGATGCCCCAGGGGAGGGAATCGATCAATTCAGGGTCAATCGGCGTGGGTTTTGGTCCTCCTTAAAGTGTGGCTGAAAAAGCTGAATGGAATATCCCCAGCCGCACACATCGGCCATGAACAGCATCACTTGCATTCTTCGGCTGATGCTGCCGCTGGGCGTGCATGCACCATGGGCTCGGCGGAAGGGTAAGAATTACAGGCAAACAGAGAGGGGGGGTAGACTTTACATACAAGGAGTGGGAATAAGCCTGAGACTCCAGGGCCAGTTTTGGTCCACTTTAATCCATTATTTTTGCTGTTTTCTTTCCCTTTCTTCAGTCATTTTTCCATCCTTTCATTTCTTCTATTACTTCATTCTTTATTTCTATGTCATTCCCTCTATTTCTTCTATAATTTCTACATTCCTTCTATTTGTTGCCAATAAGCACCATACACAGAACATTACTTCCCATGTATGGCGAGTCATACCACACCGCAAAGGGCCTATTAATACTCCCATCGCCCAGGGGCCCACATTAAGCTCCAATCAGGTTGTATGGAGTGTGACAAGCCTTATAGTTAATAAGCAGCCCATCATGATCTATTATCTGCAGTGTGACAGCTCCTCTTCCCCTCATAGAGCTGCTGTGTCACCCACATGGCCCCGGTGACAGGGGAGGCCGCTGTCATGTTCTAGAAGCTTCCAGGCGCCGCTCCTCCCTTCTTCCTCTCCCTCCACTTACCTTGGCTCCATCTTTCAGCATCTGGGCGAAGCCCGGGGCTTTGGGCACGTGCAGCGCCATGTGTGCGGCTCCGGTGTCCGGGGAGGAGGCGGCGGCAGAGACTGAGGAGCTTCACCGGCAAGAGGAGAGACAAGCGGCTACCCACAACGCCCTGCGTCACAGACCTCACTAGCTGATCACGCGGCGGGCTGAGTGGAGGGAAGGCAGGATGCTGCGAGGGGAGCGATGTGATCGGGGCGCGGCTAGGTGTCCTGCCTAGTTGAAAGTCGATCCCTGCAGCGTGGTCGGGGTGTGAGCGCAGCAACCGGCTACAAAGGGCCGGGCCGCACTGGCTGCTGGGAAAGCGGGGCCACTGCGCTCAGCTAAGGACCTCAGAAAAGTATCAAGTCACTAATAAAGCAGAATTACTATTATTAGGGGGGAAGAGTGACTTGAATGTTTTCTTATAGCGGGCCTACACCACACCTTGCAACTCTGCCAGGAAGGGAGGTGCTGGCAATTAAAGCGGACCTTCAGCATCATTTAATGAAAAGCCCAAACCCCTGAAAAACTATTCCCCAGCATCTAAAATGAATATATTTTAGGTTTTTAGTCACTAGCTTATTATTCTTTCCCGCACTGGGCTGCAACTCGGTCCAGATTTTAGGATACGGGCGCCGCCATCTTGACTCATTACATATTGAGGAGAGGTGTGAAAAGTGCAGGGGGCGGGTTATAGCTGTGCTTTGCACAGACAGAGCAGAGCTGGGGTCAGGAAAAGGACCGCAATCCCAGAATGCAGAGCAGCCTAGTCAGAAGACACTTCCTGCTTGCAGGCTGCCTGAGACTCCATGGGCCACCATCTTGGATGTTTAAAGGCTCAGAAAATGCAATGGGTGCAAGTAGGGTGATTTTTATTGTGGGCAATCTGTATAGACAGGGTGGCAGAAACATACAAGATAGGCTCTTATTCAGGGTGAAGGTCTGCTTTAAAGCGGACCAAAACCTGGATTTTTGACAATCTCGCTTGTGGAAATTAACCTGGGATCATCCAGATTTTCAATGCCTAACTATGCGAAACACCTTAAATTGCCCCTAAAAACTTAGGTGGACGAATTCCTATTAGGGAAGGCCCTGGAATCTGTAAGACTCTCTCGCCAGGAAGATGCTGAAGTTGGTTTCTTGTTCAGCAGTTTCCTATTTGCACTGACGTTCCGTCTGCTTATAAAGGAAAATGTTGAGGATGCCGGTGATTCTTTGGATCATTCTGAGCAATACTGCAATAAAGTGGACCAAAACCCAGGATTTTGACTATCCTGACTATCCTGGGTTTTGGTCCTTGCCCCGGTATACCCCGATCCGGGGTGTCCCACTGTGTGAAGCTCTCCAGGTCGAACCCCCTTCTTCCAGGAGCTTGTCTAATGCGAACGGATCCAAACATACTCATCAACCAAATCAAGTATAAATCACATTTTAATAATTAAATGTCCTAATGACAAATTGAAATGCTTAAATGCTCCAAATTATTATGCGGATACAGAGTTTCAATACATCTTACAGGCTGTAAATAAATGAAAATGGCCATTTGCTGAATTTGCAGCATTAAAGCAGAACAAAACCTGCGTTTGTTTACTTTCCTGGGTTTCGTTCTGTTTCCTTAGGGGGTAAGCAGATTTTCACACAGCGGGAATTTAAATGCAAAACATGACCACCAAAAGCAGAACACCTCTTCCTTGCTGATGTCACTGATGCTGAGGGCCCCGGTTCAACGATGCATGCGCGGGCTTCCATCCAGTCAATCAAGCCGCTTGCTGTGATGACGCTCTGATTGGGATGAATGGGGAGAGCATGCGCCCGCATCCCCTCACATCCTCAGCAGGAGACTGGATCTATTGTTTTCACTGAGGTGATTATTTATATTCTTTTGTTACCATTTTGCAGTTTTTTGCACATCACATACTTACATTTTGGTATTGCACAGGAGCACTTTAGATCATATGGATGGATTTAGTGTTTTTTTATTAAGAATTGATCACATGGAGGTTTTTATAGGGTTATTTGGGTCTCTGCTGCTGGGTTGGGCTGTGTAATGTATTGTCCTTATTTTAGATGTTTGTAATGTTGTATTGTGTATTTTTAATGTAGGATCTTTAATGAATTAAACTATGAACATTAATTAGCAATTGGTTTGGCTTATTAATTAAACAGGAGTGGTGCCACTTTGTCTGGTACCTGTTCTTGTGGTTTACTGGGCCACAAGGTAAAGGTCTTTTTGTAGGATTTACAGTTGGGACATACAATTTTGGCACACTACCTGTTGTATATTTTATTTTGGTGGTGCTGAACTAAGGCACAATTTTGTGTAGGTTGTACACGCCCGCATCCCCTGCATGTCCAGCAGGCGAGCTCTCCCGCCCCATCTGAATGCGATTGCACAACGCAAGGGACGCATCAGAGCCTTTTGCCAAATCACCTAATTTGAGCAAGCTCTGATTGAATGTGGCCCACACATTCACCGTTGGATCGGGAAAGGTGCACTCGCCTTTCTCTGTGAGGGCTCCCATCCAATCAGAACTGACGTGATTTGGCAAACAACTCTTTATCAGTGCCCTGGGGTGTTTCACACACCGATTCGTGATGCCCCCAGGGAAAGCCAGCGGTCGGCCCTGGAATATTTTAGATTCCCGCTTTGAAGGGCCTGTCCAGGAAAAATGTAAAAAATATGATCCAACAGCTTACCTTGTCATATATCCCCTCTATTTCTTCCTTTAACCTCGCAGCAGCACCTAGAAGCGGATACTTGGCACTGATTTCTGGCACTCCCCCTAATTCCCCCTAACAGGAGACCACCAATCATAGGGCTCAACTGGTGGTCTATAACTCGGGGAGGCCGATTCATTAATAGCGCCAGGTAGCGACAGATGAGCGCCAGCTAGTAGTCGCTGTGCTTGGCCGGGGTTTGCTTGTTGACAGCGACTCACTCGGTGTGCGGTAATGTTGAATACGGGGTTAGGGGTCGATGTTTCACAGGTTCCGCGTTGTATGGGTGCGCCTGACAGCGAATGGCCAGAGCGAACGGCTTGCTGCAGATTCATTAACAAATCACGCTCAAAAATTTCTCGCGCTGTGAATTCCTTGTTTAAACCCCAGAGCGCTGGCGGCGATGTGTGTAAAGTAGTTTTTAACCCCCAAACAACCATTTTTTTTAAATGTAAAAATTATACAAGTTTTTCTAAACATTTTGTAATATGAATACATGAATATCAGACCTGTAATATCAATTCTGCACATATTTTTTTTTTTTTACCTTAAAAAAAATATCTAACATTGCCGTAGTGGTCACAGAATTTTTGACAGTTAAAAAAAACAAAAAATAATCTCAATTAATTATGAATATTTAAAGATTGCTCCATTGCATTGGAGAGCGCCAGGGAGCGACAGGTCATACCTGACGCTGTGATGGGATTAGTAGCGGCGCTGTTCGTTGCAGTCGGCTACATGATGAATCCCGCGCTAGCTGACGCTCTCGCCGGTGCTAGCCTCATTTAGCGTGATAAATGCGTCATTGTGACCGCCGCCGGGCGTACTTAAGTCGGTAGCTGCCGTTAGCTGGCGGTACCTGGCGCTCGTCAGACACTACCTGGCGCTAGCCCTTGATAAATAAGGCCCCATGTTGCTGATATAAACATGCTGCCTGTATTGTACTAGAGAGGGCCACGCCCACTGGCTGGAAATATACATAAAAACAATTAAAACTTCACAATAAGTTTTCACCACTTTGGCGGTTCATTTTGAAAAAAAAAAAATAAAGAAATAGGAAAAATTAGGAGCTGTATAGCTATGTGATTATATGGTCTATTTAGTTGCCTGGACAATCCCTTTTACAAGAGATTTTTACTGAAACCAAAAATATCTCAACAGACCAAGGAACCATTGGAACCCTTATTTGATATCACCTTCACAATTCTTGCATCTTTTGAACTTGTGAGTTTTAGGAGACTTTCTGCTTGAATTTCTTGGCCAGATGTCAGAATAGCCTCTTAGAGTTGCTGTTTTGTTGTGAACTGCCTCCCACCCACATATATCTTTTACCTGAGGATACTCCAAATGTTCTCAATGGGGTTGAGGTCAGGGGAGGATGGTGGTTAAGCCATGAGTTTCTCTTCCTTACTTTGCCCATAGCAGCCAATGCCTTAGAGGCAACATGTGATGGTGCATTGTGCTATACAATGATGATTTTGCTAAGAAAGGTATGTTTTTTCTTTTCGTACCATTTTCCAAGATAATTTTTACACTCTCTCTTCCCCAGGATTCGAGTCCAGAACATGACTCTACCTCTTCCTTGCTGATACTGCAGCCTTGTTTGGACATGGTGGAAATCCACTAACCCATCTATCTGAACCATTCAGGGTTGCATGTCACTCATCAGTAAACAAAAAGGTATGTCTGGTACCCACTGCAACCGCGTCTGCTTGTGAGCACTGGTTACTGCGGCTGAAGAGTAGGTTTATGCACAACTGCCAGCCTCTGGAAGATCATATGACTTGAGGTTTGCAGACGCTTTAAAGTAGACCAAAACCCATGACAATTAGCCCCAGAATCTTATTGATTCCCTCCGGCAGAAACCTCCCTCATTTATCTGCACAAACCCATTGGATAAGCCACAAATCTCCTTAAAATATGACAATCATGCTTAAAGTGCTGTGTTGTGCTGGCCATGAAGTCTAAAAGACTTGCCTACCCCCGGGCATCCTTATTGGGATGACCAGATTTTAACCCCCGGGACTGCCCACAAAACTCACCCTTCTTGGGGCTCCCCAGGTGTGGACGCCAGTGGAGTAACTAAATGTGACAGGGTCCCTGGGGCGATTAATAAATGGGGCCCTGTCTTGGCTCATTAGTAAACATTTTTTATGATTTTTAACTGCAGCTAGACAACTAAAGACTGAAACTGCAGAGGAAAATGCTGTCTTCTTTCCAGGGGTGGACTGGGGCTAAGAAATGGCCCGAGACTTTTTGGCCCTGCCGTACTGTTCCTGGCCCAGTATAGTATATTAATGTTACATTTTTTATATATATTGTGGTAAGGTGCAAGGGGCCGTTATTGACGGTAGGTATGTAGCACCAATGTACCTGGCATTGGTGCAGTAAAGCCGTGTAGTCTGATTTCCAGCATCAGCTGCTGGTGGCAGTTTGCTGCTGTTGCTTTAGAATAGCCGAAAGGCTAACCTGGGACGGCTTTACTGGGATGGAGTAGAGCAGGGTGGGACTCCATCCCACTACCCAGGTCCGGGTTTTGCGGGCTGTTTAAATAGCCTGGGGAATCAGCTGTGTCCTGTCCTTTGTCTAGAGCTCACATGGGAGTGAGACTCTGTGAGCCTGGCTGAAATCCCCTGTGGAGGCTGTTTCATGCGGACCTGAGGCCTATTTGGACTGTAAACAGGACGTTTGCTCAAGGACTAAAAGCTGTTTGCCTGATTGAATCATTTATGCTGCTGTTTCCTGAAAGGTGATGTAACCTGTATGGACATATGCTTTTGTGGATTTATGTGTTAAATAAACACAGACTTTACTTTAAACTGTTTGCCTCCGCCTCTATACTGCTGACACCCGGTCGCCTACCAGAGCTAATCTCCACATTATATATATATATATATATATATATATATATATATATATATATATATACCTTATTTTGTTCCATAACACTCACCCAGGGTTTAGAAGACAAAAATAAAAAATAAAATATTATGAACCAAATGTTGTGTTAAAATCCCCCTCCCAATCACCCCATTATAGATGGTGTGCAGAATCACCCCATTATAGACAGGGAGCAGCATCCCTTATTACAGGCAGTGAGGGGCATCCCACAGAGGCATGTTGCAGCATCTCCCATTACAGTTAGTGAGGGGCATCCCTACATTACAGTTAGTGAGGGGCATCCCTACATTACAGTTAGTGAGGGGCATCCCTACATTACAGTTAGTGAGGGGCATCTGTCATTACAGTTAGTGAGGGGCATCCCTCTTTACAGTTAGTTTGGAGCATCCCTCATTACAGGCAGTGGAAGCATCCCTCATTACAGACAGTGAGGTGCATCCCTTATTACAGGCAGAGAGGAGCATCCCTCATTACAGACAGAGACAGGCATCCCTCATTACAGGCAGAAAGGGGCATTCCACATTAAAGGCAGAGAGGGGCATTCCTCATTACAGGCATCCCCCACTCCCTTCCCCCAACATTGAACAATAATAAGGCAGCAGACAGAATGTCATGCCTGCCCACCCACCACTGATGTTCCCCTGACACACGCATTTACCGGTTGTTGCACGCTGGTTTCTGGGCCGGTCTGCCGCCGCTTTCTCGCGCACATACTTATGTTTACCGGCACTTCCTGGTTGTTGCGTGCCAGCCGGTGGATGTGCTCCATATGGTCGGCGTCCAATGGAAATAAAGGAAGCCACACATAAACATGATTGTGTGTGTGTGAGAGAGCGGCAGCAGTGGCAGCGGCGATGGGCAGACCAGCCGCCACCCCTCCTCCCGCGGTCGCGGCCTTCCCTGGTACCAGCCTACCGGGATTTTGCCCGGTATGCCCTACGGCCAGCCCACCCCTGCTCCTTTCTCTAAATGAAGCCTAGTGAGCACACATTTAATAAATAAGGTGGAGATGCAACAATGATGGAGCCCTTCTGACCCTCGGGACCCAGATGAGGTTGCACCCCCCTACACCCCTAATAGTTACACCCCTGGTGGTTGCATCCCCGGTTTCCCTGTAACCTGGGTGCATTCCAGCACCCAGCCGTTCAGATGGACTGTGGCCAGAAGCACACCTCAGACTAGAGGGAAGCTGGGGATGCAGCCAGTGGATTTGTCACACAGACAATTGCCTATCTTAAATCTGCTAATTGAGAGTGGCTATGATGGCAAAAAAGCATTTTTTGTTAAAGTGGGCTGTCACCAAGCTAGCAACATCACCTGAGGTACATGGGGGGGGGGGTGTTCTGCTTTAAGTTTTTGTGAAATATCTTTTTCATATCTTGTCCAAGGCATTGCATTATTTGATGCTTTTTGGCAGCAAAGAGATCAATTTTTCCCCATATTGATTGAAACCTGTGGCCTGCGTAAAAATGTGAACATCCTGCTTGTGTGTGAACCAAAACTCCAGATTTCACTATCCCAAATTTTGGGCCTCGTCCCTCAGGCATCCCAAACATTTTACCTTTTTGCTATGGCGCATGTGTGGGCTTTTGCCCAATTAGCACTATAGGCCATGCATATTTATTGCATGCGGCTCTGCCTGTAACTCAGCAGTATAGAGAAACGGCAGCGGGCTACCTACAGTCTGTGGCATGCTTGATGCTAGATGTCAGATTGCCATGTGACCATCGGCCTAAAAGAACTGACCAGATGTCCCACGGTGGAACAGTCCCACCTTGAGGCCCACTGTCTCTCTGAAAACTCTGAAAAAAACTGTCCCACTTTGCTGACATTGGAAAGACCAAATGCAGAATGCTGGATGTCTGGGTGGTTTACAACTCTTTGGTTGAATGGTGGTAATGGAACAAATGGACTTCATTGGCTCAATCACCAACATCTTTTATGGACCAAATACTCCTAGAGCATGTTACCCGTAATTAAGCCACAAGCTAAACTAAACCCCTACCACATCCATCACCCACAAACTGGTTTAAACTGTCCCACTTCAAGAACCCCAAAAAATGGTCAGTTTAAGCCTAAATGGGGATAGGGCAGTGCTCAATGGACCAAAAGTTCTGGAAGGGGGTGATTTAGATGTGTAATTGGGTTGCTCTTCTGCCCACATAGCCCTATCTACTCTGTAGTCAGTGATAGCAGACAGATAGAGGCTCACAGTAGCAATTGCACTATAGGAATAACTGCATTATATAATCATTATTACTGGGTAAGAGAGGGATAATTATTGTATATCTTTTATGGATTCTTTTTTATAATACAGTTTATGTGGCGTGGGGGGGGGATAGGGAGATCATTTAATGTTGCTGCATAGGCGGTGGCAGGAGGTACATTTAACCTTGCTGGTTGGGTGAAGAGAATTTGGAGTGGCCAGGGATTACATGGGTAGGAGGGATACCCAGTCCGAAGATTTGCTCTGGGGCCCAAAGCATCTGTGGAGGAGGAAAGTGCAGCACTGACAGGTACAGTACAGAGGGCAGCTGGGAAACAGCTTTCCATCTCCAGCAGCTCGGAATTGTGACATAAGCTGTCAAGGGAATCAAGACCAAGAGGGTGGTATGTTTGGCTGGGGGCTGTGCTCAGGACCACTGGGGTGTAGAGATTTGTTAGGACAGGGGCGTAACTATAGGGGACGTAACCCGAGGTCATATATATATTTATATTTATATACATAGCTATTTTTGTCCACCAGTCAACAATAGGCAAGTGGACAAGTCCTCTTTGCAGCTTCAAAGAAATCTTGCAGACATTCTGGCTCCAGCACGGTAGCAGGAATTTTGAAGCCTTAGTGCACATTAATCAGAAGCAAGACCCATATCCAGAACCGTGATGTCTGGATGCATCCATACATACTTTCCATGTCATTCTAGTAGGCACAGGGACCAAGTCCTGCACATCTTAGCCTAGACCTTCTACCTAAAAGTTATGCCACATATTCGCTTTAATAGTTTTTAGCTGGGAGATCCTGGAAGGAGAAGACCGAAACTCCGGGGGTGGGGGTGGTGGTAGTGACCAGCCAAAGTAAAATGTCCAGGGACGGAACGGGTGAGCTGTCTCTGTCTGGGGGTGGTCACGCTATAACTTGCTTGAAGAACCAGGAACTTGTATGCTGCCTCACATCTCCCTGTCGCCCTGTGTCACTGCATACACCCAACTGCAATAATTGACATTGTATTCGCTGTGGTAAAGTGTATGGGAAAGTGCTGAATGGTGTATATTTTTCCCTTGCTTTGCTCAACCAGGCACGATCCATGACGGGTTTACAGGATCCCAGTCCACATCCCTAGTCCTCTACAGTTTTTTTCCCTAATCCCAGGTCTCACACAGGTGATGAGGCTAATTGCAGGGAAGCCTAAATAAAAGGCGCCGATGAGGCTTTCAGTTTGCTGGTGAACAGCCTGGGATGAGGAGCCCAGGCCGTACTGCTCACAGAGACTTACAGAACTGAATGCAGCTGAAGGACTTTGTTTGTGTTCCCCGAGCGTGGACTTGAATGCCCTGTAAGCGGACCTGTTACAACAAGGACTTGCAGTTTGCTGGATTATCCTACCCTGGACTTTTACTAGAGCTGGTGAGGTAACCACTCGATGTACTGCATTGTAGGCTGCAACCTTCTCTGAAGTAAGAGATTTATGGCTGATGAATATTTATTTTCAATAAATTGCTTTTGATTAAAAAAAGAACTGTCGTCCGAGTCACTGTCGTTCGCCCCAGATCATGACATCGCATATTCTGATTGTAGCTTACCACTTGTAGTTGTCCTTCAGACCTGAATATGAATTTGTTCATTACATGTATATAGTTTGTCTAGTGTGTTCCTAAAGCAAATAAATTTATGAATTAATCTTAGGTTGTTTTGTATTTTGATACCAAACCCTCACTATTCCATGTCTCGTGGTCATGTTACATGCTACTGGGCTGACTACTGGCCCAATAATGAACGGGGTGTATCTAACAGAGTTGGTGGAATTTCTACTGGGCTGGCAGGGCTCTCTTTTCTGTACAAAATAAAGCACAATTTATGCCTCAGTTTAGGAACCATAGAAGGAGGACGTTGCAGTCCCACTGAGCAGTGTTTGAAAGTCGCTTTGTATCTCACAAATGTTTCTTAAACATCAAACTCTGTAATTGAAAAATTAGTTATGGCTCTGCTGTCAGTGCATCAGCATTTTATTTTCTGCAGCGATTATCTAAAGGCAAAGAAATATGAGCTGTGATTTCCTACAGGAAAGATAAGAGAGAAAAGTCTTTTAACAATTTTAGGCGACCAGACAGCTGTAATTTAATTTATTGATGATGTTCACATAAAAAGTTGTTTTCTGTTCTACCCAGATCTCCTTGTCGGGCCCGCCGTGCTCTTTCACAGCCTTGATCTTACAGTTTTAATATTTTATGGCTTCTTCTGCTTATGTATAAGTAGAATGAGTTTACATTTCTCTAAATGTTTAAAATAACAGAAGTTGTGTCAAAGATGAAACCTAATGAATGGTGACCCATCTGGTTTGTCAGCCATCATCTCCTGCAATCCCTTGCCCCAATCCTATCCAAATAAATAAAAGCTGCGTCACTGTCATATGATGTGGTTTCTTGCACAGCAAAGGTGAGACTAGGGCCTCGATTTAGAAAACTTGCCTTGAAATATCTCATCAAAATAAGGACTGTTCCTAGCTTTATTTTAAAATAAGTAGGGATGAGCGGACTTGTTGAAGTTCGGGTTCATCGAGTTCACCCGAACTTGCCTCCAAAGTTCGGTTCAGGTCCCTGGACTTGACCTAGAAACATAGAAGGTTGACGGCAGAAGGAGCCCATACGCTCCATCTAGTCTGCCCTTATGTGTATACTGTATGTACTCTTTATCTTAGGATAGATGTGTGCTTATCCTAGACGTTTAAATTCAGTGACTGTTGATTTTTCAACTACCTCTGCTGGAAGTTTGCTCCAAGCATCTACTACTCTTTCTGTAAAATATTTTCTAACATTGCTCCTGATCTTCCTGAACCGAAAGTCCATGCAAATGGGGGGAGGCACCAGAATGATTGTCCTGCACAAAATAGGGTAGAGAAAGTACTCAAAATATTACCAGAAAGCAAAAACGAAATTAAAGCGGACCTTCACCCTGAATAAGAGCATATCTTACATGTTTCCCCCACCCTGTACATACAGATTGCGCAAATTAAAAATCATCCTACCTGCATCTACTGCATGTTATAAGCCTTTAAACATCCAAGATGGCGGCTCATGGAGCATCAGGCAGCCTGCAAACAGGAAGTGTGTTCTGACTGTGTCGCTCTGCATTCTGGGATTGCTGTCCTTTCCCTGACCCCAGCTCTGCTCTGTCTGTGCAAAGCACAGCTATTACCCTGCCCCCTGCACTTTATCCCGCTCTCCTCAGTATGTGATGCTTCTGAGACAAGATGGCGGCGCCCAGAACCTAGAGTCCAGAACAGAGTTGCAGCCCAGTGGGGGAAAGAATAGTAAGCTAGTGACTAAAAACTTGACATATATTATTTTAGATGCTGGGGAATAGTTTAAGGGTTTGGGCTTTTCATTAAATCATGCTGAAGGTCCGTTTTAAGATATACATAATTAAATAAATAAATTTAAAATATATGAAAAAAATAAATCAAAATATAATTTAACAGGAGTCAGAGGGCAAATCGTGGGGAAACACCAGGGATATTGCCCTGCACAAAACGGGGTAGGGAAAATACTCGAATATTTACAGAAAACCAAAAATAATGAAATACATACATAAATTAATACTGGCATGCAATTTAACATTGTAACTGCCTAGGGGTTTATTTTTTAATATTTTTTGTAATTTTTTGGGCATTTCTCGCTAGCTACATTTTTTATCTAACACAAAATTTTCTTTTTCTTTTTCTTTTTTAATTGGATTTTTCTGTTTTAAGTGTTTTACAGAATGCCGCTTTTACTGGCATGCATCCACGGCGAGGATGTTGGTGGCTGCTGCTGCTATATAACTAGCTGGAGGGGGGCATCCAGGACAGGAGGGGAACCTGTGTTCCCCCTTCATTCAAATGGCGGAGCAGCCCTCAGTGCCGCCATATTAACAGGCTGGACGGAGCGTCAAAGAAAGAAGAGATGGAGCGGCAGCCCATCAGCCAGCTTTTCCAGGTTCGGGCTTGAGGCCGGGGACCCAAACTTGCATAGTTTGGCATGGACCGGAACTCTGCGAGTCATTTCCAATCTATCCTAAAAATGACAGTACTGTTCTAAAGTGTTTCCTGTTTTTAAATTGAAGAAGAAATGGCTGAGATATCCAGGTTTACAGTTTCACCATATGCATGCACACACACGCACCTAAACAAATGCACACACTTCCAAATACATGCACACACCCCTCGCACTCCCAAACACATGCATGTACCTGCACTCCCAAACACATGCACATACCCTCACACTCCCAAACACATGCACATACCCCCACACTCCCAAACACATGTGTGGTGACCAGGTTAGGGAAGCTGGGAGGCAGCTGTGGGTCACCGGTTTTTGGGGTGGCAGGCCGGAGCCTAGGTTCCGGACAGATGTTAGAGTCCGTAGTCCCAGAAGGTATGAGAGCCCTGTGTCGTGACGCCAGGAGGGCTTGGTGGCACCGGTTACCCTACCAACCGGGGGTCCCAGGAGATCCCTTGCTAGCTGTTGGGTAGCAATAACAGGCAGAGGCCAGGTTAGGATCAACTGAACTTTTACTGGTAGTCTAGCTGGTACAGTGACAGTACAGATCGGGAGCTCAGGAGCGATCCTGTGGTGTGTGAGACTAGAGGACTTGCTGAGACTTATAGTGCCATTTAGGCTGAATAGCTTACTTGCAAGATTGAAGATGGGTTCTGCGACCTTGGAGATTAGAGCTGAATTTAAGACAGGCTCTGTGACCTGGAATATGAAAGATGATTATGTAGATTTATCAGCAGACTTGGTAAGCATTAGTCTGGCCCCTTTCTCCACACTAGCCACATGAGACAAGCCAGCAGCACAAGCACAGACCTTCTTCCTTCAGAGATCACAGCTATTCTGACTAGAAAATGGAGGAGAGGGCAGGCTTAGGTGCTCAGCAGTCCTGATAGGCTCACCACTTGTCACATGACCCTTCCCTAGCAAGTTAGTTACAGCAATAGGGAGTTATGAAGTTTATGGAACTGCACAATGTGAATGCATTAACTCTTTGAATGCAAACTACATAAATTCACATAGGAAACATGTTATAACATGAAAACAGGATATAAAAGGTTATTATACAGGAACAGGGTATATATGTGTGTATATATATATATATATATATATATATATATATATATATATATACTGTATGAACACAGATATATTATACAATATTAGCTACGCAATATAACAGACCCCAAAGTCACAGGGACAGCCGAATGTCGAGGGGACACATATAGAACAGTGTTGCAAATGCTGTACTGGGACATGCACACACTCTCAAACACATGCACACACCCCACACTCCTAAACACATGCACACACCCCACACTCCTAAACACATGCGCACACTCTCAAACACATGCACACACTCTCAAACACATGCACACACCCCCACACACCTAAACACATGCACACACTCTCAAACACATGCACACACCCCCACACACCTAAACACATGCACACACTCTCAAACACATGCACACACCCCCACACTCCTAAACACATGCACACACTCTCAAACACATGCACACACCCCACACTCCTAAACACATGCACACACCCCCGCACTCCTAAGCACATGCACACTCTCTCAAACACATGCACACACTCGCAAACACATGCACACATTCCCGCACTCCTAAGCACATGCACACACTCTCAAACACATGCACACACTCTCAAACACATGCACACACTCTCAGACACATGCACACACTCCCGCACTCCTAAGCACATGCGCGCATTCCGGCGGCTTCTCTCCAAGAATAGCATGGGGGCAGCAGCAGCATACATCCCGGGCAGCAGAGGCTCGTCTTCATCCGGTTCTGGTGGGGCTCCTCAAGCGGCGGGTGGCTTCTTAGCAGTGGGGGTCATGGGTCTGCTGCCTGTCCCTCCCGCTCTCAGCATCATTTTCCCCACCGCTAGTTTGGGGGGCAGCTTTTGGTGCTGAAAGACAGTGCACTCCCAGGTGGAGGCTGGATGGGGGGGTGGGGTTTGCATAATACACAATTATCACATTTTGTACATTTTGTATTACACAATAGCAGATGGGGTGTAGTTGTCAAGTTTACTTCAACATTTCACAACATAATTTCTTATGTTATTGGTGAAGTGATCCCATCATCTATTCTACTTGTGAGTGAAATTCTTAAATTGTTTCACTTGGATGAAATTATACTATGGGGATTATTTAAGAAGGTCTAGCGCCAGGTAGTGCCACGTAGCGGCAGGCAGCGCCTGGTGAACACTGGGCGCTGTACGCAAAACCACATTTATGAAAGTGAATCTGGTGAGCGACTCTAACAGCACCATGTAGCGTCCGATGTATTATTACAGGTGGCTCAGTGTATAGCGCCGGCGCTCTAGCTCTAGCTACCTTTCGCTCAGTGTCGCTCTCCCATTCATTTCAATGGCCGTTCATTTGCTTGTGTTTAAACAGCGTGTTTGACTTTTTTTTTTTTTTTGCTCCAATCGTGTGACCTCTCCTGGCTGCAATTGAACATGCCCCCATTCATGGTGACCTGTTGAAGGCCATGATTTTGGAAGATCTTTGTTTCAAAGTACATTTTTTTTACACAGTTCATTTTTACATAGTTGATGTGGTTGAAAAAAGACATATGCCCATCAAGTTCAAACAAGGGTCGGGTTTAGGGAAAGATAACAGATAATAATAACTGTTAATGCTAATTTCCTCTAAATAAGCATCTAACTCCTCAAGCTTGATGCCTGGGTGTCATTCTGGACTCCTCTCTCTCATTCTCACCTCACATTCACTCTCTAGCCACCTCCTGTTATCTCCAACTTAAAAATATTTCCCGCATCCGTCCTTTCCTCTCACCTGATACCACTAAAATACTAGTACACGCCCTGGTCATCTCCCAACTGAATTACTGCACCCTCCTCTGTGGTTTGCCAACAGACTGGCTCCCCTCCAATCTGTTCTAAACTCTGCTGCTCACCTCATCCACCTCTCCTCTCGCTTCTCCAGGCTGACCCTCTCTGTCAATCCCTCTGCCTCTGACATTGTTCTGTCCTCCTCCCTGGTTACATCCTCGCACTTCCGCCTTCAAGACTTCTCCCGTGCCTCCCCACTTCTCTGGAATGCACTTCCCCGCTCAATACACCACTCTCCATCACTCCAAGTGCCCTCAAAACTCACTTCAGACAAGCATATGACCTGGCTTAAGCAATTCCTATAACCTTCAAATGGTACATGCAGCCCAACTCTAGCTCTACCACTTGTGATCCCTGCCTTTCGTCTCCACCCCCATCCTTTAGACTGTAAGCTCGCAAGGGCAGGGCTCTCCTTCCTATTGTCCTGTGCTCACAACACTTAAACCTCGTGGCATCTAATTTTGTATTGTTCCCTGTACTATATGTTTTACCTTGTCTGTAATCATACCTTGTACAGTGCTACGGAAGATGATGTCGCTATATAATTAAACAATAATAATAGTAATAATCTAATCCTTTTTTGAAGCTGTCAGCGGTTGATGCTGTAACTAGCTTTTTATGGGAGGCTATTCCACAGATTTATAGTTCTTATGGTAAAAAAAGATTGTCGCCTCCGGAGAGTAAATCTTTTTTTTTGCAGTTGAAGGGATGCCCCCTTGTCTTTAGAGAGGCTTTTCCCTGAAATAGTGTTTCCCTATATTTTTTGTATTGGCCATTTATATATTTATACAAGTTAATCATGTCCCCCCTTAGACTTCTCCTCTCAAGACTGAACAGATTTAATTCCCATAATCTTTCTTCATAACTAAGATCCTTCATTCCCCTTATTAGTTTGGTGGCTCTCCTCTGCACCCTTTCCATAATCAAAGCATCTTTTTTATGAACTGGTGCCCAGAACTGGACGGCATATTTCAGATGAGCATATACTGTCCACTTTAAATGCTGGTTGGTTTCCTATTCATTCAGAAGTAGAACATGTCCTCAATAAGCCTGAATATACCAGCTTATTTTAGATTTGTGCTGCTTCAAAGAGGAACTCCAGACATGATCTGACTGGATCCCCTTTTCAATATGCAGCAGCTGGGCAGCCATGCTGTGCATCACTGCCACTAAAATAAAGAATGGAGACACCCGGAATAAAGAGAGTTCCTCATTAAATGATAATTTGCTCTGAGCTTTACATAAAATAGCTGGCATCATCAGGGGATATTTTTCACAAAAACTAATTCCCTTGAACAAGAAACCAATTCAGCGTCTCTGAACACAGGTCTCCTGCAATCTCCTTTGCCATGAGCCAGATTTCCGCTTTTACTGTGGGGTTCTAAACCATATGTGGTAAAGTGTATGGAAACGTGGTGGAATGTGTCTATATTTCCCTTGTTTTTTTCAGCCAGGCACATTCCATGCCGGGATAACAGAGCTCCAGTCCACATCCCCAGTCCTCTACGGGTTTTTTCTCTACTCCCAGGTCTTTCCAGGTGATTAGAATAATTGAAGGAAGCCTAATAAAAGGAGCCGCTGAGGCTTCCAGTGGGGAGAAGGAGAGACTGGGATAATGATCCCGGGCCTTGCTGCTCCCAAAACCTACAGGTCTGAACTGCATCCGAAGGACTTTATGTGTTATATTTTTTTGAACCTGTGGATTAGCAGCCTGGGCTTGTATGCCCTGAAAGTGGACCTGTGATATCAAGGACTTGCATTACCCTGTACATATCAGACACTGGACATTGCTCAAGCTGGTGAGGAAACTGCTAACTGTACTGCATTGTACCCTGAATTATACTCTGAATTTAAGAGATTTTTCTGTTGGACTTTGTCTTCAATAAACCGCTTACTATTTCAACTTAGAACTGTCTTCAGAGTCATTGCCGTTAGCACCCCAGATCCTGACACATGTTTATTAAAAAAACTGTGAGCCCAGTGTGGATCGGGCCATCGGCCACTGATGGCCTCATGTGTTTGCATTGCAGGTTTCACTCCAACAAGCAAGTGGAAAGCTTAACTGGTGGAGAAGAAGCCTCTGATAACGAAAGCCTAGCTTGATATGGCTTCTGTGAAATTCTTTTGCAGTGAATGAATTTGAAAAAAGCTGTTGGAGGGAGATAATAATGGCTCCGGGAAGTTGGCGACATTTGCTTTCCACGCTAATTGCATCAGGCGGGATCATGGGAGCTGTGTGGTTTGAGTGTAGGCGCGGGGGTGTACAGCACTGAGGGCTGGTCTCCCGTTTTTTTTTTTAGCCTAATTTCTAATTGGGGGCAGTCGCCGCTCTTCAGACATACAGATTTGTTTTGCGCATTGGGACCTATTTGAATATTGTTGTGTGGTCGCTGCCCAGGGCTGCTTTGTTCTTTCAGCTGCGTGGTGATCTTTAATCTTTTATGTGCTGCAGGGGCGTACAAAACCGAATTATCCCACACGCTCCAGGGACTGACTAAACCCCCCGTCTCTCTTACTACAAAGAGAACAAGCGAACAACTTGACCTTGATTTAGTGGAAGCGTAGTGTGGATGTATGTGGTAAACACACAAATATAATTACCCGGCAAGAGATGCCAAGGCTGGCTGCTGCTGAGAAAATAAAGAATGTATCACCCAGCGCCAAGATTATCAATCTAATAGTTACATTTCTTCTAATCTGTGAGTCATGCCAATGAGAGGTTACACTGGATTAGTTTATGAATTTCTGTCCTTCATATAACTAAATTGTTGGTTCCCCCCTTTAATAAATATCCATTACTAACATGAGTAATTTTCTATTTAAAATTAACCAAACCCTATACAACCTGGCTCTGGGTTCCAGCATGCTCCGGTGGTGCCCTGGTAATTGAAACCCCTTGGTACAATAGTATACTCACTTTGTGATTCCATCGCATGGCACATGCCTGCCACATGCAGGCCTCTGCTGGCATCCCTAGCACCCCTCCTGCCAGGAATATCTGAATGGCTGGTGGCAGGTACAGGCAGCCGGAGAAAGCTGCCAGTGGAAGATGACCAGCAGTTCACCCATTCAGAATTCATTGCTAGGCATTAATATGCATGGCAACAAATGCTGAATGAAGGAGAGCCCACACAGGCGCCATTGGGAGCGTGGATCAAGGTAAGTTGCTTGGCGAACCAGGAGCTTCCCATTGGTAAAACAGGATAAAAGGAGGGGTGAACCAGGGCTCCTGCCCCAGGGCCTCCACCCCGTGCTAACAAGGGCAGTGATTGATCTACAGTGACTTCGATTTTCAGTTTCCGGGGTTTTGTTCTGTTCCCCGGGGGCATCACAATTGGGCATGCCCCACTTTGTGACACCTGCCCGAAAGCCCTAAACAACTCCCCTCTTCTACGTTCTGACGGCACTCATCCAATTAGAACTGTTTGCTCTGTTTACCTCTCTCTTATCTCTCATTGACTTCCCTGGCCATGGGCGTGCTCCCGCCCCAGTGCGTCTGAAAAGCTGCCTATTGAAAACAATGAGAGCTGTCGCTGTAGTGGGGAAAGGTGAGTGTTTATAGGTGAACGAGGGGTTCAAATAGCAGAGGATCTGATTTGGGGTGCCCCAGGGTAAAGACAGCAGCCAGGCCTGGAGTCTTTTAAATTCCAGGCTGGCCACTGCTGGGTTTTGTTCTGCTTTAAAAGGAAACCCCCCCACCAGAATTTTCGCCTAGGGGCCTCCACCACTCTAGTGATTTTCCAGCCTGAAAACAAAAAAAACTATATACTCACCCCCCCCCCCCCGATGATCGCTCAGATGATAGTCTGGTGAGTGCACAGCACTGTGGCCAGTGGCAGTGGTGAACCTGAGAGGACACAGGAAGTGGGCACACGTGGTCTCAAGCTTCAGATGCTGTGGGGGTGGCATAGCTCAGTGATTTTTTTGACTGGAGGACCACTTTAAAGCAGGGATTCATAACTGGAATGTACAACTTGAGGCCCACTCTGCCATCAGTTGTGGCTATCAAAGGCCATCAAAGGCGGCTTTGGTCCACTTCCCGATCTGGGGTGCCCTACTATGGGAAAACCCCCCAGATTGCTATATACAACTCACCTCATGTCGCTCCTATGGCGCGTGCGCGGCTGCTCCTCCAATCAGTGAGCTCGGAGCCGCTGTGGTACTTGCGTCACTGAGACGTCTTACCGTCTCAGGCGGCCGCATCTCGCGCTTCCCTCCAACAGGGAGCACGTCCGCGCCGACCTAGAGAGAAGCGCAAGATGAGGCCCGCGCAAGGTAAGGTTAGCGGGCGTCCTGGGAGGTTTCACACAGCAGGGCATCCCAGTTTTGAATGCCCCGCAGGGAGGGAATCGGATCGGCCTGGGAATCTTATAGACTCTCGGGCCGATCCAGCAGGGTGTTGGTCCACTTTAAGACAAGTCATTGATTGGCTGAAAGTCTTCCCCGCTCACTTCCAATCTAAATGTAAAGTAAAGCTCCATGGCTAACCTTAGTGTGCTGGTCACCCTGGACCTTGTTCCACTGGGCTTTAGAAAAAAAATAAAAGCACTTCTCATAATGCAACACTGCCTCTCACATGAGCTCTTCCAACAACCCCCAGGGATTCTGGGTGATTCATTTATATTGTCAGATTTGCCTCTGTGAAGGAGAGAGATTTGAGAGACAGTGATATTTCTTTGCCTTTTGTATTATTCTTCTGGAAATATATTTTAGTGCCTCTTTCTACTGAAGGATGAGCGGTGGATCCAGAAATGGGTTTCCATCCACTTTAAACCGTGAGGATTACATTATCAGGGTAGATAAAGACGGTACCTATTTTGTCCTCCTAAAAATTGGGAGAACTTTCCCGGTTATTATTTTTTTGACCAAAACCCGGCATTCGCTGTTGGACCGGAAAGCAAGGTAAGCGAAAGGGGTGACCTGGGGGCTCACCTTGTTCACATAGCGGGGCATCACAATTTTGGATGCCCCGGGGGGAGTGAATCGATGGTCCAGGAATCTTATAGATTCCTGGGCCGATTGCTGTGGGTTTTGGTCCACTTTAATAAATAGCTCCCTCTCTTCCTCTCAATACCCAACATAATATAGAGAAACCATGCCTTCCAGCTTTTCAGGGTGGGAAAGAGGGACAATTGTTAAATTAAGCCACGCCCCCTCATTCATTAATGCATAGGAGATAGAATGTAAGTTACAACAATAGAAACACCTCAAAGAGGGGCAAATGAGAACAACGAGGGGCAGCGGGACATGGACTCAAAAGAGGGACAGTCCCTCTAAATCAGGAACACTTGGGAGGATGTTTAATAACTTGCAGTAGGTGCAGGTAGGATGATTTTTTATGTGAGCAATCTGTATGTACAGGGTGTGGGAAACATGTAAGATATGCTCTTCTGTCCTGCAGAGATGTTTATTACTTGTGAGAACCACTGATGTTTTCTATGCTTTCAATACATATTGAAAAAAATGTGGATTATTAATAAACCGCTGGCTACATGGTTTGGACTAAATCGCTATGCAATATAGGTTATTATTAATGGGCACACTTCTATCAATACTATTCCATTCCCTAGCGCAAAATGGACTGTGACAGCAGGACAAAAAATATTATTTTAATTTGATCTTTATTAGGGAAAATTAGGAAAATGTTTTGTTGACGTGCTGCTGTGTTATACTGTTTATAAGTTGTTTTGGCATTAACTTTTAGATATACCCTGGAAACAGAAAACCCAGTTCATATAACCTACAAGCTTCTTCTGGCTCCATAAGTTTTATTTTAGCAGTGTACTTTTTGTTCATCAAAGTAATTTTATTGTCAAGCAAATGCAATATCTTCCTCGGTTGTCAAGTCTGAGTGGAAGGTATTTTTTTCCAGTGACATATTTCCCTGTGATCTAAAGCAAGATGTCCCAGCGGTGACCCGTGTTTTATGTGGTTTTCAAGACAACAGATTACCCAGCCTCATAGAAGGTGTACACAGCATATATCTCAGCTGCCTGCCGGTATATCTGCTCAGGTGGGCTGTCACAGGGAAATGTATAACATATACACACATCCAAAATAAGAGCCCCCTGCTTTAGTGAACAATTTGTCATCTGAGCACCATGAATTAATCACACAGTAATGTTAATGTCTCATATCTGTGGACTCCTATCCAAAACACACAGGCCATAAATTGTAGCCATAAACTTTAGGGGAAAGATTTCCAGAGAAAAAAAATGAAACTAAAAAAATGATACCGAAAAAGTTTAGAGCCCTAACACTTCTGTGTACGGCACTGTGGATCTGTTTTAGGGAGCTCCATATATTTCTAGTTTCCCTGTAAGACCAGTGGCGGCCCGGCAACTAAGAGGAGGAGGAGGAGGCAGCAGCACCCTAGCATCGTAAGAGAACAAAGCAGCAGCAACCCAGAGAAGGTGGTGGTTAAGCGATAGAGGCAAAAAAGATGATGGCGGCCTGGAATTCCGCAGGAGATGGTGGTGGCCTGGCTTCATAGAGGAGGAAACAGAGCCACTTTCCATCCTGTCGGACCATTGTGGGCGAGGAGGCTGCACCCGGCATCATTGTGGACTAGGTGCTGGCCACCAGCATCGTTGTGGATGAAACAGCGATGTGACGGGTAGATACAGTGGTGAACACTACAGTTAGGAAAGATTATAGCCCTGTCAGTGGGGTAGGCCCTGATAGTGATAGGAACTTTAATAAATAGTAGATAAATATGCCATGAATCCACATGATGGCAGTGTTGCCTAAGGAATAACAGTAGTTAATATTAATTAGTCTAGCGTATCCTTTAAAGTAAGTAAATAGAGACTCAACCAGGTGGCATTGGCAACATCACCTGCCCTGCCATTGGTTGAGCCTAGCAACATAGTTGGGTAAGGCAACATTTCAGAGGTTATATAAGGGAGGATCAAACCCTTCTAGAGTGTTCTGTGCTAGACTCTGTTCTAGAGAAGAGGGGAAGAGTGTTAATGTAGTGGGGGAGCCGAGCAACAGTGAGTGAAGAAACCAGGTTGTGATCACTGGAAACTT
The DNA here is from genome assembly GCA_027917425.1 of Gastrophryne carolinensis. Taxonomy (NCBI): domain Eukaryota; kingdom Metazoa; phylum Chordata; class Amphibia; order Anura; family Microhylidae; genus Gastrophryne; species Gastrophryne carolinensis. The sequence goes on along the minus strand of CM051236.1, from coordinate 470,807,892 downwards.
TAAAGACTGTTTGCTGTAACTGTTAAGGAATATTGCCTGTACTGAAATATGCTGTTGAGATGGATGGAAGCCCTCAAATAAAGACCCTGATGTTTGCTGCAAGATGTGTCATGATTGGAGACCAGCGGCGGCTGAAAAAGGAAGTGCACCTCCGCCCCACACATACCACACCAACCTGAGTCGCCCTACCCTAGGTCCAAGAACCCCCCTTGCTCCCTATGGCCAGGCATGCGCCCGCTACAGCAATACCCGCCAGGTGGCGGCAGCACCCGACATTGCAGAAAAGACTGTGAAGACTATCAGCGATGGACTGAAAACAGTTGCATACCATCCAACTTTTCAGGGTGGGAAAGAGGGGAAAAAAGTGAAATTAAGCCACGCCCCATCATTGATTGATGATGAATGAAAAGGAGATAGGATGTGTAAAACAATATAAACACTTTAAATAGGCAAATGAGTCATTTTCTTGATGCATGTTAAATCTCAAAGGGCAGAGAAGAACAACAATGGACAGGGGGGCTTGGACTCAAAAGAGGGACAGACCCTCCAAATCAGGAACATTTGGGAGATATGCTTGTGAGCATGTGAACATAAGGCAAGGTAAAGCACAATTCTTCCCATAAACATCTATCACTGTGTTGTACTGCCGCTGTGAGCAAAACATAGCATTCAGTGTTTTGAACGCAAAACAACAAATCTCATATATGTATAAGTGCTTATTTATTTGTATGGTCTCAATTTCTTCCCTGCTTTCACTATGATTATGAGTATTTTTACTTCAGCACAAAGAAAATAGGGAGGTGTGGAAGGGGCCTTCTGGTGGACCAAATCCCAGGATTTTGACTATCCTTGTCTTTGGTCCTTGCCCCTGAAGCACCCCGATTGGGGATGCCCCATTGTGTGAAACCCCCCCAGGTCACACACATGAACTCACCTCTTCCCGGTCCTACGGCACATGCATGGGCACTGCTACTAACCTCCAAAAGGGACATGCCTGCGCTGGCCATACAAAAATGCCTGACGAAGCCGCACCCACCTAAAGGGATAGCGGGGATGCAGCCGTTGCTCACGCATGCGCGGTTGGACCGGGAAAAAAGGTGAGTTTCTGGGCGACCTGTGGTGTATTACACAGTGGGGCATCCCGATTTTGAATGCCCCCTGGGAAGGGGGATGCCCTGCTGTGTGAAACCCCCCAGGTTGCCAACATGAACTCACCTCTTCCCACAGCCGCTCGTCCAATCAGCGAGCTCAGATCTGCTCCCCCCACTTCGTCTAAGCCTTCGCCTAAGGCAAGCAGATCCGAGCACACTGGCAGCCGCATCCCCCGCTACCCTCCAACAGGGAGTATACCCGCGTCCGCTAATCACAAATGACTGGTGCGGGCACGTGCCCTACTAGAGGGATATCAGGGATGCTCGCACATGCGCCATTGGACCAGGAAAGAAGGTGAGTCTCTGGGTGACCTGGGGGGTATCAAACAGTGGGGCATCCTAATTTTAGATGCTCCAGGGGGAGGGAATCAATTGGCCCTTGTTCCACTTTATATACCAATGCAGAAAAGTGTAACAATGTTTTGTCAATCAGAGATCTGTTATAAACAGAAACAGGTAACGTACCGTATATTTGAAAAAAAATTCTGATAAAAAAATTCTAATAAAAACGGGGCCTCATTACCTGTTTAATCAATATTTAATCACAAAGTGGTTATTACATACATATATATTATAATCTCATACATACATGTATAATTGATTGCCACAGTCTAGCGAACAGTTGGATAGGAAAAACTTCTAAAAATGTTTAAGACCCTGACGCATTTTGCCTTTACCAGGCATCCTCAGAGGGTTATGGAAGATTCACTTTGCTGTGTTGCTGAAAGGTTTGATCTAGAGTTAACATAGGAGGGTGTCAAGGTATATATGAGTACTTTAGCATTACATTAGATTGTAGTAAGAGGAGTCATATTCACTTGTTAAAACGCTGTTAAAGGAATGTCTATGAAGTACTGGCTGGCTGAGTTGAGCAGGCGTTGGCCTGTGTATAACAAAAAAGTAGGATAGAGCTAGTATCAAATTGGCCTCAATGTACAACAACCTGTGGACTATTTTTATTGTTTATGAATGATGTATATAAATATCCTGACAATATATATAGAAATGTACATGTTGGGACCTCCTTTTAAGACTTGGATGGCGTAAGTAGTGTAGTGGGCTTATAATAATTGCTTAGAAGTGTAAGCCGCGTACTGGTGTGGGCTCCCCAGGATACAGCGAAGCCACAAACGAGGAAAGTGACACTGACACCAGAGTTTGTATATCAAACTTTTACTGTAATGAGGTATCAAACACACTCCCAACAACAATTGTGGTAAACAATAAACCTGGTTACATACACTCAGCCTTGGCTGAGAACCTCCGTGCATCACAGCCAGATGACCCTTATTGGACATTAAGAAAAGCTGTAATTTACCTACTAGCGGGTGCACCAGAACGCCCCCACCATAGCTGTTAATACCCTGTTGCAGAAATGAATGATTGCATGGGCGCTCACTGAGGGGTCATCGGTGGTACAGCACAGCAGCTTACAATCTTATAAACTTACAATACAAGAAAAACAACTTCCCTCCCCAACACTAGTCCAGAACCCGAAAAGAATGTTGCTCCTGAATAATTCGCTGACGGTGAATGTAGAAGTGGCACAGTTGCCAGCTCTCGCAGGCGAAATGTTCCTTTAAGCTCTAGAATCCAGGTAACAAACAGGGGAAACACTTTTGTAAATGTAAAACCTACCTAACTAACCAACAGACCTAGTCACAGTCTGCTCAGTTATGCATGCATGCTTTACTGACCCGGGTCTGATACGGGATCTGATGATGTCTCCAAGCTGAGCCGCAACAAGTCTCTTCCACAACCATGAGGCACCGCAGGCCAGCTCGGTTAAACATCATGGGTTACTGCAGGTGGACTGAAAGAGTGGGAATGGCAGAGCACTTTGTAGTGTAGGGATGAAATGTGACAACTACAGGGGATAGTTGCATGAGTATGTATAGGGAGGCCAGTCACAACGGCCGGTAGGGGTGATCCAAGAGATCACATTGAAGCGTGCATGTGCACAACATCCAAGGGGGGGGGGGGGGGGGTACCGGTTGGGTGGGGGCCAGTTAGGGATGCCCACAGGGACTATGTACACCAATTTGGGTACTTCCTACTACCTCCTCCCCCTTACCTGCCACAAGTGATTGGTGTTGGCAACAGGGTGGGATGTGGGTGAGAGAAGTGGTTGATCTGCAGGGTGGTATACCCTACAGATCAGTGCCACTCAGACCTGCCACAAGGTATTAAGGCAGGTTTCTCCCCCCAGCAAGTCTTCTCTAGTAAAATTGTATTGCCCCTGTTTGGTTGAAGGGTGGGAAGGTGTTGCCTCATTGTACACGCTGTCACTGGGAGAATAACATACATATATAATACCAAAGAAAGTTTCGGCATCAATTTGACATGGATAATATACATCCAATAATAGTTTTTTGCAGGTGCATGTGTACAGGATATGAGGATAATTGTATGTGGTTAGAAGATGTTTCCATATAATTTTGGTACTTGGAGCTGATATTAGTGGGGGATGCCAAGTCAAGGGGTCTAATCGTGCTGTCCCCTGTATCTGGAGAGAATATGGTTGTAAGGGACTGATTCACAGGTAACATGTGAAGTTGACATGGTCATTAAGGCTCAGTGGACAGTTGGCCTTTAGGGCTAAGATCCATCTAGTTTCTTTTTGTAGTAGCGGTTTATCATTATCACTCGCCCTTGGATGGGGGAGCAGTCTGACAATGGCAATGAAATTAAATGTATTTCTGTGTGTGATCCATGTGTGTCTTGCCATAGCACTGCATGAATTGTAGGATCCTTTGTTTAAAAGGGCATAAGGTTTTGTCTATGTATAAGGCATCGCATTGGCATCTTAAGAAATATATAACACAGGGTGTATTACAGTTTACAAAGTGGTAAGTAGGCAGGAGGTGGGTTTTCTTAAGTTGTACCGCCTGATTGCTGGGCCTCTATGAGGGACATTTGTGCCGTGCTTCCAATACGACACAAATATGGTCAGCCCTAGCATACCTAGCCTTTTCTCTGCTAGAAAAAACACTTCAGGCAACGGCAAAACCTGAAAGGCACTACTGGCAGAGGTCCCATTTGACACTGTTGCCTCAGCGAAGGCACATGTCCAAGGAGGAGGAGGGGCAAGTCACCAATGCAGCAGGGGCACCAGCACGACCTCAGAAGGGAGGGTAAGCATGGGCACACGTTGTTTAATTCTCAGCCACATCCACCACCATCGGGCATGGCCCGTAGTATTAGGAGGCAGACTTAGGCTCACATGGTGGATGAGTATCTGTTGACATGTATCCTGTTACTGAGCGATGGATCCTCCTCCATTGATTTTCTTGGTGTGTAAATTGGACACATGGCAAGAGCTTACCTGCCCTGCAGCAAATGTCCTATCAGAATGTGTGTTTAACACTGCAGGAGGTGTCATCACCCACCTGCCAGAAAACACATGGACTGGTGGAAGGTATAGAATATTTTTAATGCATAAGGAAACATCAACCGGTTAAGGGTGATCTGTTTTCTCTGTAGTGTAGCAGCTTTGCTGCCCTTTAATGTATGGATGAATAAAGGCTCCTTTTGGAAAGGCGGCAACACAGTGATCAAGAGCCGATGCGGTACATGCAAGTATTTCAGCATATATTATGAAGAAAAGGACCTCTTTTAGGAAAGATTGCAATAACATGGGACCAAGCAAACCTATTTCTCAGCCTAGGAGGAACATTGTTGGCTGCAGGATACAACATGGTTGGAAAGAAGCCATTGGCCTAATAAGACAATGGAAAAGATATGTTTTAGAGCAAGTACCAGTGTACCCTCTACCTCATACAGTATGTATGATGGGTTTGACTGGACTAGAATTACAGAAATGTCTTTCTGCTCTTGAAGTACTTCCAGATAGAGTTGCTTCATCCAGGAAAAGCAATTTCCTTTGGCTAACACAATGGTTGTGCTGTGGAACATATGCTTGAAATGGAAGAAGGTTCCAAAGATGAATGGCGAGGAATGGTTTTTGCCAGAGCACCAATTATGTTTATGAACACATGGTTTTATATAACATATGAAAATGACCCTGTTCTATACATGTAACAGCTTTTAGATGACAATAAAGAAGGAAATCTTGGCATTATGCCTGACACCAAGTGTAATATTTATAGAAAATCCAACTTTCAGATTATAATGTTGTATTCCTGCGAACTCTTGCATTTAAAGAAGTAAAGAGAATATGGGAAGGAATTTTTGGATTACATCAATTTGTTCTTCCTCGCATAGGAATAAACCACTTCTGACAAATTAGGGGCTTATGTAAATAGGGAAAGAAACTGAACATAAAATGAAAATGGGAGCTGTAAAAGAGCATACAAATGGAAGGGTTATGTGACTGCTCATTATGAAAGTTATTCTTAAAGTGGAACAAAAGTGCCCACTCCTCTAAAAATCATCTAAGACTTGACTCTATCCGAGTCTAGCTGAGCACATCTGAGCGTGTCGGCGGCTGCATCCCCACTCCCTCTAACAGGTGGCTTGTAAAATTGGTGCTACAGAGCAGTGACCCCCCAGGGGGTTTGAGCAAGTGGTATCAAAGAGTAGTGACACACAATTTCCCTGAACCAGTGGACATTACACAAAAAAAATAAAATTATATATATATATATATATATATATATATATATATATAAATATATACATTTTTATATATATATATATATATATATATATATATATATTTTTTTTTTTTTTTTTTTTAAAGAGTGCCCTGAACCAGTGGATACTACACTAACAATTGGTATTAATCTGACACACATGCGCAGTCCAATCAGCAAACTCAGATCCGCTCCCGCCCACTCCTCTAAAAATCGTCTAAAACTCGAATCTAGCCGAGTGCGCATCCCCACCAGATAGTAGTGACACACTAGTGGTTTGTGCCAGTGGTATTAAAAAGCACTGACACACTAGTGGTTTGAGGAAGTGGTATCAAAGAGTACTAACACCCGACCTATCTAGCTCTCACACCAGCTGCTATCCCTGACTAAATGTCCGGAGAAGGACAATAGCCTGCTTAACAACCTATCTAGCCCTCACGCCGGACGTTTTCCCTAAATAAATGTCCTTTAAAGGACGTTTTTCCTTAGACTAAAGCCCTATCTGTCCCTCAGCAGTAGCACCTTTCCCTAACTACTGCAGAGCGTCAGCATGACAGTTGTGATGCAGACTTTTGTGGGCCACTTTTGGTAGCTGGTGAAGGAAGAAGGCCTTGCAACTCACGCTGGTTAGGATGCAAATCCCACCCAACCCCTGCTCCCTGCCCCACCTCCCACACACTCACACAACCCACACACAACCTACTCTGTCACCGCCCTCCCCAGCACATTGTTAAAATAAATAAACAAACTTAAATTAGCTGAAAATACCATGGCACATGTGCGAGTTGCACTGCATCCACAGCTACATTGAGTGCCTGCCATTTATCTGAATGGTCAGCGTGTGGGTGTTTCCCACTGGTCCCCCATGTCCGTTCTGTTTCCTACTACACCCCCATGTCCACCCTGCTCCCCGCATCTCTGTCCTGCTCCCCACTATACCCCATATCCACCCTGCTCCCCAGTGCACCCCCATGTCCGCCCTGCTCCCCTATGTGCTGCTCCCACATCTCCATCCTGTTCCCCACTGCACTCGTGTCCATCCTTCTTCCCCATGTATTCCCTGCTGCCCCTGCTCGGTCCTGTTTGCTAGTGCACCCCCATTTCCATCCTGCTCCCTCATCCCCTGCTCCCCCATCTCCATCCATCTGCCTACTGCACCTATATGTGTGGCCTGGGTGAAAATGATGGGCTCCACCGTCAGTCCTGTTGGTGGGTTTCAGATGAGCGTCTGTATAGCGGCGCTTACAGCGACCGCTAGTAGATGCTGCAAGTTTGTATCGGGCCCTGTAACAGAGCGCCTCAGTTGCTGTAGTAACCTGACCCTCATTGATGAATGTGATGTATGTTGGGCGCTCTAACACCAGTACATCGCTGCAGGGAGCGAGAGGTAGTGCCGCTACGAGGCACTACCTGGTGCTAGACCTTTTTAAATAACCCCCTTTGTAAAATTGGTGCTACAGAGCAGTGACCCCCCAGGGGGTTTGAGCAAGTGGTATCAAAGAGTAGTGACACACAATTTCCCTGAACCAGTGGACATTACACAAAAAAAATAAAATTATATATATATATATATATATATATATATATATATATACATTTTTATATATATATATATATATATATATATATATATTTTTTTTTTTTTTTTTTTTAAAGAGTGCCCTGAACCAGTGGATACTACACTAACAATTGGTATTAATCTGACACACATGCGCAGTCCAATCAGCAAACTCAGATCCGCTTCCGCCCACTCCTCTAAAAATCGTCTAAAACTCGAATCTAGCCAAGTGCGCATCCCCACCAGATAGTAGTGACACACTAGTGGTTTGTGCCAGTGGTATTAAAAAGCACTGACACACTAGTGGTTTGAGGAAGTGGTATCAAAGAGTACTAACACCCGACCTATCTAGCTCTCACACCAGCTGCTATCCCTGACTAAATGTCGAAGGACAATAGCCTGCTTAACAACCTATCTAGCCCTCACGCCGGACGTTTTCCCTAAATAAATGTCCTTTAAAGGACGTTTTTCCTTAGACTAAAGCCCTATCTGTCCCTCAGCAGTAGCACCTTTCCCTAACTACTGCAGAGCGTCAGCGTGACAGTTGTGATGCAGACTTTTGTGGGCCACTTTTGGTAGCTGGTGAAGGAAGAAGGCCTTGCAACTCACGCTGGTTAGGATGCAAATCCCACCCAACCCCTGCTCCCTGCCCCACCTCCCACACACTCATTTTTAGCCAGATACTTTGGTGTGTGATGGCGGCCTGCCACACACTATACAGCACAGCATAGAGCAATGCACCCAGTGGCCCAGTGGCGTAACTACAATCCTATGGGCCCCAGAGCAAACTCTGAACTGGGGTCCCCCGGGACCCTCCACACACACACACACACACACACACACACACAGACACACACAACCTACTCTGTCACCGCCCTCCCCAGCACATTGTTAAAATAAATAAACAAACTTAAATTAGCTGAAAATACCATGGCACATGTGCGAGTTGCACTGCATCCACAGCTACATTGAGTGCCTGCCATTTATCTGAATGGTCAGCGTGTGGGTGTTTCCCACTGGTCCCCCATGTCCGTTCTGTTTCCTACTACACCCCCATGTCCACCCTGCTCCCCGCATCTCTGTCCTGCTCCCCACTATACCCCATATCCACCCTGCTCCCCAGTGCACCCCCATGTCCGCCCTGCTCCCCTATGTGCTGCTCCCACATCTCCATCCTGTTCCCCACTGCACTCGTGTCCATCCTTCTTCCCCATGTATTCCCTGCTGCCCCTGCTCGGTCCTGTTTGCTAGTGCACCCCCATTTCCATCCTGCTCCCTCATCCCCTGCTCCCCCATCTCCATCCATCTGCCTACTGCACCTATATGTGTGGCCTGGGTGAAAATGATGGGCTCCACCGTCAGTCCTGTTGGTGGGTTTCAGATGAGCGTCTGTATAGCGGCGCTTACAGCGACCGCTAGTAGATGCTGCAAGTTTGTATCGGGCCCTGTAACAGAGCGCCTCAGTTGCTGTAGTAACCTGACCCTCATTGATGAATGTGATGTATGTTGGGCGCTCTAACACCAGTACATCGCTGCAGGGAGCGAGAGGTAGTGCCGCTACGAGGCACTACCTGGTGCTAGACCTTTTTAAATAACCCCCTTTGTGTCTCTCCATGTGGATTTGATTTTTTTTGCATAATAAAATTGTTAATTATATTATTATTATGTGGTGCTCCCATCTTTAGGGGCAGGTAAATGGTTTTCACCATCCCCTATATTTACAATTGTTAGCCTTGGGTGAGAACACGCTTATTTTTATATTTTAGTTAATTAATTAAGTAACAATAACAATACAAATTACACAGATATCGAATCGGGCAGAGTAAGACACTGTCTCCAAACCTGTGATTTACAGCACGCTGTTTCCAAGTTACTAAGATTTCTGTTGCTCTGTGTTGCTCAAGTGGTAGTTACTTTCCTGACTTTTTTGACAATTCCAGAATTCTCCCACTGTAACAGGTAAGCTCATCAGCAGCTTTGGGCAAATTAATGAAGTAGTAATGCACTTTCCAGGTGAAAACACTGGCAGCAACAATTTAGATACCAGGACACTAGACTATGATCACCTCATCTGAAGAGGCTGAATTAGATCAGGAGGGGCTAAACCTATGAGGTAATGCATGTGGAGCATCATCTCTGCCTCAGCCAATCAGATTAGCAAGCCCGTGTCAGGAAGTCTCTGCTCCATACACAAAACCCACCAGTTTGTGCCTGTTGCTAAACACATTGTTGATAGAACAAAAGGTTCTCTTTATTAACACAGAATTGCAGACAAATAAAAAGGCAAAAACAGGTAACCTCAGCACCATGAGGACATCATTTTGGCACACAAAAATAATATTATTTGATGAGAAAATTAATTTTTTTTATTAAAATTAAAAATTAATTTTACACTCATCTAGGGGAGGTTAATGATAAACATTTATTCTGGGGGGCTGAGGGAATAATATAGAAGCTGCTCATAACATTTTTATTATAATTATAATAATATTAGGTTGAGATTGTCTCTCCTGAGTAATGAATATCAAGTTTACAGCGGACACAAATACATTTCTCCACTAGATGGCGGTGTTTATTTTCATTAGGCAAACTGTTCCCATTCAGCTACATAATGTATGTACATATGAATGCTGACAAGTGTAAGAGTGACTGGCTTTCATTCATTACGGGGGAAATTTCTATATTACCTATTATTACTTTCTGCACACATTTGGGGTTTGTGACAAAAAGGGTATGTCATCAGCCTTACCCTCTGTAACCTGAATCATTTAAAGAGGATACCATCTTAGTATTTACACCCTTTTGGGGGTTGGTCTGCTTTACAGGGGCATCCCCAATTTGGCCCCTGTGTATGAAACCACTGTGACTTTCTCCCAGCCCTCGAATCATTAAAGTAGACCAAAACCTAGCGCGGTCAGCCCGGAAATCTATAAGATTTCCGGGCAGATCAATTCCCCCCCCCCCCGGGCATCCAGAATCGTGATGCCCCGCTGTGTGAAACCCCCAGGTCACCCCGGTCACTTACCTTGCTTCCTGGTCCAACGGCACATGTGTGAGCCACGGCCGCATCCCCGCTATTCCTCCAGCAGGACGTGTGTCCACGCCAGGCATTTCTGAATGGCTGGCATGGGCACGCTCCCTGTTAAAGGGAAGCGGGGGATGCAGCCACCAGCCTGAGGAAGTGGGAAGCATGCCCACGGAACGCGTGGCTCTTGGGGTGGTAGGCGGTGGGAAGACCTTCTTGGCTTAATTCGGTTTATTTTGGTTGTATTGTGGTTTAATTTTGTGACCTATACTGTGGTTCACATCATAGGACATTAGCACACTTTGGTTATGATGATGGGGGATTGATTTTGATACTGTTATTTGTGATTATTTTATATAGGCAATGAATTGTGTTAGTTTTTTGTTATCTTGATGGGATTGGTTCTGATAACCAATTTCAGATTGGTTACAATTAAATTTATTTTTTGATTGTTTGCCCTTGCACTTTACAGCACATATATATTTTTATGATCCGGATCATAGGCAGGTTTTGCACATGGTTTCATATTTATATCTGAAACATTTTTTCTTCTTTAATTATGATGTGTATACAGATATACATAGGAATTTGGTGGCAAAATATATATATATTTTTTTTGATGGTGCTCTCCCCATCGCCTACACACCTATCTATGTTGGTCTGTTTTGTTTGTCATTGTTAGATTTATGTTTTTTAATTGGTTTTAGCATGTTTAGGATTATATGTAGTGATTAACTTGTGTCAAGATCAAATAAAATAATATTTTTTGTACTAGTATTGATTCTAGTGTGCCTCCCTTTTTTGTTGTTGCCAGCATGCTCGGAGACGCTGGCTTTAGACGCTGGCTTGGATGGCGTGACGTCAGTGGCTCCGAGCACGCTGATTGGCTAAGTGGCAGCGCACGCGCCGTAGGACCAGAAAGAGGTGAGTTGCGCTAGGCGATCTGGGGGGTTTCACACAGCGAGGCACCCCTGATTGGGGTAAAGGACCAAAGGACCAAAACCCAGGATAGTCAAAATCCTGGGTTTTAGTCCACTTTCAAATTAAAATAACAATTTTCATTTTATGTACCACCAGTCACCAAACATTTAGCAGAGTACCTTTCCTGGCATGTATTTGCATACATGTGGTATACAATAGCTATTTCCAGGAACCAAGCCCCAAAAACAGCCTTGTTAATTTTTCCCCCACAAAGCATACGGGTGGAAGTCTGCTGCAATACTGAAGGAACCCGTTATTACAGTGACCAGGGCTGTATTTACCATTAGGCAAACCTAGGCCTGTGCGTAGGGTGGCCACCTGCAAGGTGGGGGTGTTGACGTTACTGCTATAGTTTAAAAAAAAGTGTGTGTGTGTATAAAGGGGGGGGGGGGGGGGGAGGGCGCAACAGGTTAAAGGCAGTCTGCAGCCTCATCCTCTCCCCTTTATTGCTGTAGCCATGTGACTCCTGTGTGTCAGTAATCTATAATAACATACCTCTCAACTTTTGAAAGCAAGAAAAAGGGACAAATGTGGCATTTTTGTTACCATTGGGCCACGCCCCCTATTCATGCCCATAAAGGGAAACACCACCTAAGAATTACATAAGAGAGAGGAAGGGAAGAAGGGAGAAAAAAAAAGAAAAAGAGAAGAACAGAGGAAGAAAGATAGAGGAAGAGAAAAAGAAGGGAGGAATGGACAAATAAAATAATTAGAACAAATAAAAAATTAAAACAGGTAGAAAGAGAGAGAGAGAGAGAGAGAGATGGGGAAGGAAGGGAGAAAGAAAAAGGACAGTGATAAAGTGAGAGAGGGAGAAAAAGACAGAGAATGGAAAGGAAACACAGAAGTGAATGAGGCAGACTGGCCACATCATTCACTTTTCTCTCCTTTGCTGTTGTGTCCTGCGTCTGTCTGACACCTCCAGGACACTGATGATCGCAGAGCGCGGGTGGGGGGGGGGGTATGCAAGGGCAGGCAGAGGTCAATTAGCTCCCGGTCAGCCGGAGATGATTAAACAAAAGTCTCCCGCGGCTGGTGGGAGCGCTGCGGGGGCTCTGAAGCTTTTATACCTTATCTACCCTTTCTTCGGCAGAGCCCGGGCACACCGCAATTGTGCCCTGCCCATTCCTCCATCATTGGCCCAGCCGTGATTGGGCCCCCCTCACCCTCCACAAACCACCTCCTCCTCCACTGGCCGGAAGTTCTTCTGATGCCGCCGCACAGCGCGTTATTACCCTGGCCCTGGCACACTGCTCCACAGCGGGGGCAGCTGGGACATTTCTTAAAAGGGACCGCGATGTCCAGGTAGGCATCAGCAATGGCAGTACCCGGGCCGTTTGCCATGGCCGATGCACATTGGCAGGGCCCCACCTCATTACATCTACCCTGGGCCACCCCTATGCAGGGCTAAGGACTGTCAGCCAGGGGCAAACTGGCCATTAGGAAAGCCTCTTTTTTGTCAGTTGTTCAATTCTTTGTTTCTTTTGTTCTGTTCTTTCTTTCTGTCCTTCTAGTATTTTTCTTTCTTTCTATCTATTCTTTTTTTTTTTCATCTGTTATGCCTCTCCTTTTCTTTTTATGTCATTCCTTCTAGTCATTTTCTTCTCTTTTTTTCTGTCAGTCCTTCTATTCTTTAGGGGTTATTTAAGAAGGCATAGCACCAGGTAGTGCCTCGTAGCGGCAGGCAGCGTCTGGTGAACGTCGGGCGCTGTACGCAAAACCACATTTATGAAAGTGAATCTGGTGAGCAACTCTAACAGCGCCATGTAGCGCCCGATGTATTATTACAGGCGGCTCAGCATTTAGCACCGGTGCTCTAGCTTCCAGAGTGCCAGGTACCTTTCGCTCAGTGTCGCTCTCCCATACATTCCAATGGCCGTTCATTTGCTTGTGTTTAAACAGTGTGTATGACATCTTTCGTTTTTTTCGCTCAAATCATTGTGTGACCTCTCCTGGCTGCAAACAAACACTTTTAGAAAAGTTTTTGACTCTATGGCCTTGATTCACAAAGAGTTGTAAAAAACTCTCATGGCAGTAAAAAATTCAATTCATGAGAAAAAAGCCTGAGAATGTCAGTGTTAGTGAATCACCAGATAAGGAGACAATGGGCTTGATTCATTAAAGGTCGAATTCAAATTTTCGCATGATTTTTTGAGAAAAAGTTGCGATTTTGCGCACGAAAATTCTGCGCGCGATTCAACAAAGGTTTACTTTCGTTTTTGATAATTAAATTCGAGTGAGAGAAAAAGCACTCGAAAATAATTCGATTTGCGAAAATAATTTATGTGGAATTTACAAGCGAAAAAGAATTGTAGTGATTCGGGTGCCATGGATTGGCTCCACACATGAGTTAAATTCAAGTGTTTCACAAGAATTTTTGACAGCAGCTTTCAGGAGGAGAAAAGTCTGTTTTCTGACTTCCACCATGGATTCCTTCTATCCACTATACCTGCAAAAAAAGCCCATAGTGCACCATAAGGAGGCCTATAAAATTGTGTAAAATGTATTATATTTAATATAATATTATTATATTTATTATATGTAATTAATATATATTTAATATACACATATTAGCAAAAACATTTATATAAAATAAATCATGTGCAGTAACATGTGCAATGTTTTATTTACCACATTGCATGCCGCTGCACAACTTGATAAATGTAAGTGATGTAAACAATACCTAGCGCCATGACAACATAAATATAGCAGACAGAAAAATGACCATCCCAAAATATTACAAAAACATTAAGGGGTTAAAGTGGCCCAAAACCCAGGATTTTTACTATACTGGGTTTTGGTCCTTTCCCCTGGGGCACCCCGATCGGGTGTGCCCCGCTATGTAAAACCCCCTCCAGATCGCCGCTGCCAACTCACTTCTTCCCGGTCCTACGGCACATGCACAGCCGCTCGTCCAATCAGCGCGCTCGGAGCCGCTGACGCCACCTTGTCTAAGTCTTTGGCTGGCGGCCGCATCCTCCGTTTCCCTCTAACAGGGAGCGTGCCCGCGCTGGCCATTCACAAATGCCTGGTGCGGGCACGCGCCCATGCTAGAGGGATAGCGGGGATGTGGTCGCGGCTCGTGCATGCGCTGTTGGACCAGGAAACAAGGTAAGTGTATGGGGCGACCTGGGGGGTTTCACACAGCGGGGCATCCCAATTTTGGATGCCCCTGGGGGAGGGAATCACTTTAAGAAACGCTAAGGCCAGTTAGTGCCAGGTGTCAGGTGAATGTCAGGTCCCAGTGCAAAAGATGTATTTATCAAATCAAAAATCCAGAGCACCTGTGATAGTGCCAGGTAGTGTCCCATCTATCATCAGTGCCATTGCTGAGTTCCCTACAGTGTCAGACCAGGCACTTACCCTGCACTGTGTGGCCTTATCCCATACATTTCAATGGGCTGGGATTGTTATAATTATTTTGGCCACTTTTGTTAATTTTTTTTTTGGCTGGTGCATGTGCCACGGGAGTTCTGGGCTGCTTGGAATTGTTTTTGGAAGTATTTTTTGTACTTTTGTGTTGCGCTGCAAACTTGTGATTTAGGCTGTGCCTGAGCGTGGGAGCGCACCACAGACTGCAGGGAGGCCAAGGATATGCCGAGACCCATAAATCTGGCGTGGATCCACGGAAAGGTGTTTGTGGGGGTGTTTCACCACAGTAGAACATCCCTAATAGGGATGCCCCATTGTAAGTTGCCCGCGTGTATTTTAAGTGATCTTTTAGACAAATATATAATGGTCCAGCACTCAAGAATTCATAAATTCCAGTTAAGTCACAAAAGACAAGGAAATTGGTGCTGCAACTTTATATCCAGGGTATCCAAACAATAACCCTTTCTATACAAAGCACTATATCTCAATTAATGTGCGCACACAGTGATTAAAAATTAATCATGAAAATCTTTTATTACATCAAAAAAATCACATATCACTATATACATACACAATTCATCTAGACAATCCAAAATATATGTACACTAAGCACACATCTGCTATTGCTTTCAACTATACATCTTCAATGTGCTTTACTCTATCAATGAAAGATGAATAACCCCTAAACGATAATAGGTTACCAGAATATCTCTACACATGAATATAGGGGTGTAGCAACAATAAGCTAAAGTGACCAGTGCCAAGTAAAAAAGCTATGCAAGTAAATCACGCTCATCAGATCAAGCTATAGATGTATAAAAATCATTATATTGCACAAAGCCCACAGTAGCATATTGCACACTCCCCATTATAACACACACATTATTATGAAGACCATTCACTATTGTGATCTATTGTTATACAGCCTAAAGCTGGTGCGTGCACATAAACATAACAATTATCTACATACATACATCAAACCTGTATATACACAGGAGTCCTCCAGATGTACCGCATTCCACTACCTGACGGCCGTTTCAGGCCCTTATGGCCCTTCGTCAGAGGTCTCTGAAACGGAAATATGTGTGGTGAGTATACTGGTCATCCCAGGGGGATTCACAGAGCCGCACAAGTGACGTGACACAAGGGGCGCGCTGGGACTCTGGAGCTGGCCCTGGATGCAACAGAAACCTTTTATGTGGTTTGGAAATGTAAGTACATCAGGACTATATGGGGCGACCAAACCAATATATCTAATGATGACACTCATGGCACCACTCACATTCGTATATTAATGGATCCACAGAGCAAAGTCAAAACTAAGAACTGTTAATCTACAAACCACCCAAAAAAATCGGTACAATAACAATAGATGTAAAGCAATGCAAAGCAACACTGCCAAAAAGGCACCTAAACCACCATCACCAAAAAATGATGCACCGAACCAATGCAAAGTGCAAAATTAAACATAATTAAACATTAACAATGACATGTGCTAGTCCACATCAATTAGAAAGTCCAGAAACACAAAGCAAAAATAAAAACAAAACTGAACAAAAAGCAACAAGGGATCATACTGCTCTGCTACAAATTAGGAAGCAGTAGAAAAAATTCTCAGCATTTGGGTGTGGAAAATTCGTGCACTTTTTCACTGAGTTTTCCAGTTGTAAAGTAATTTTCAACTGCGCACGAAAAAAATTCGCCCGCAAATTCGCACGCACGAATTTAATTCAACTGCCTTTGTGAATCACTCCTAGGTTTGAAAAATTCTTGCATGCGAATTTATTTTCCAAGCGTTCATTTTTTTTTTCTCTACCTTTAGTGAATCAAGGCCATTGAAAGTCATTGGCACTTTTTACTACAGGTAAAAGGGGGTAAAAAGTTCAATACTTTTTTCAGGAGTAAAAAAGTGCCATTGACTTTCATTGTCTTTCTATCTGGTGATTCACTAACAGTGACATTCTCAGGCTTTTTTCTCATGAATTGAATTTTTTACTACCATAAGTTTTTTTTTCAACTCTTAGGCCTCGATTCAATAAAGGTAGAAAAAAATTTTCATGGTAGTAAAAAATTCAATTCATGAGAAAAAAGCCTGAGAATTTCACTGTTACTGAATCACTAGATAAAATGACAATGAAAGTCAATGGCAGCTTTTACTACAGTGTAGAAAGAAGTAAACAGTTCTCTACTTTTCTTAGGAGTAAAGAAGTGCCATTTACTTTCATTGTCTTTTTATCTAGTGATTCACTAACAGTGACACTCTCAGGCTTTTTTCTCATGAATTGAAACTTTTACTACCATGAGAATTTTTTTCTACCTGTATTGAATCGAGGCCTTTATATTTTTATGCAGAATTGTCATTACATGTCTGGCACTAAAGTGTTAATGTCACAGTGTTAAAACAATGTCATTCCATGTGTTTTCGCTTTGTTACTGGTGGATATGTGTTCAAAAACAGACTTTAATCACACATCTTCTGGCGCTCTATGCTATAGCGACCAGATTTAGAGCGCCGACGCTGTGTATATGTCCTTTTTTGATAAGTGTGGTGTGGAGCGCCAAGAGTTGGTTGCACTGAGCTGGCGCTACCTTTCGCACGCTGCAGCGCTGTACTGGTGTTAGAGTGCCCAACATACATCACATTCATCAATGCTGGCCAAGTTACTACAGCGACCGGGATGCTCTGTTACAGCGCCCGATACCCGCTTACAGCGTTTACAAGCAGTCGCTCTAAGCACCGCTATACAGACACTCATCTGCCGATACCTGGCGTTAGTAGTGAATCAGCTCCACCTTTCCTTCCAGCTCTTTTTTCCTCCCATTCCTTCTCTCTGTCTTGCCTTCTTTCTTTCCTGCTTACATTTTTTTCTGTCATTCCTTCTATTCGTATGTTCCTTATTTGTTTTTCTTTCTGTCATTCCTTCTATTATTATTTTCCTTTTATTCTTTGGAGGTATTCACCATACGTGCAACTTTATCATCATATATGGAGTCATACCACACTGCAAGGGGCCCGCTGATACTCTATCCCCCAGGGGCCCGCATAAACCTGAAGCTGGCCCTGCTCAGCATTATTTAACAAAAGTGGGCGCCAGTGCTTGAAGTGCTTAGGACAGCATAAACACCAAATACGGCCCTGCCTACCTGGCCGTTGCTCTAACCACTATAATAACAAGATAACAACAATAACAAGATAACAACAATAACACAAGTGAAACTAGGTGAATTTATCTTTCAATCTTTTTATTGAATTTTCTTGACAATACAATATTTCAAGATCACATTGAAATCAGTAGCGTTACATGCATAGTAAAAGAGAACTGTGTCAAAGACATCAAGACAGTATACTAACTATTATCTGAAGCCAGATACATAATGTGGAAAGTGGCTGGTCCGACCCGAGGGCCAGGAGGCACAAAGGGGGGCCTCCCCTTCTCCATCTCCGGAGCTACCTCCCACCATCCCGAGTACAGACCAGCCATGTCATAATACACAATACATAATACAGGAATCATGTAATTCTGGTTCTAACAGCAATCAGAGGTATGGTTTCAACAAATAAGGGGGAAGGGAAGGAGGACCACAAAAGGGAGTGACTAGGGGAGGGGGAAGGAGGTAAGAGGTAAGAGTCCCTGGTCCGCTCCTAATAGCTTCTCTACATATTCATCAATTCAATGCTAGCATCGATATGTTAGGGGTTGCAAATTGGATCCATGGCTCCCAAACCTCTAGGAAGTGCTCATGTTTATCATTCAAGATGCTGGTGAGTTTTTCATTTATCAAGAATCCATTTAGTCTAGCTTTAACCTCCGAGATAGAAACCAACTACTGTTTCCAGGCCTTTGCAATCGAAACTAGGTGAATTTATTATAGCCGTTACAGCATTTTTTTTAAGTTGCTAAATTGTCTGATTTGATTCAGATCTGAAACAAATCTCACAATCAGATTCCAAGGAATGATCATGAAAAGCATGATGACAGATTTGCTTATCTCTAATCATCCTTCATAATACTCAGTATGTGTAAATGTCTACATGTTTACTATTTCATTCTAACACTCTCTTTCTCTTTACAGTGCATGCAACCTGGCTGCGATCCAGTAAGACTCTCGTGCCCGTACAGTGTTATGTTGTCGGGGCTACCCACATGCGCTGTAACATTTGCTTTTCAGACTTTCGTCAGGACAGACGCACAGGCCTGTTGTTGTGCTGTCATGTGTTCCATCAGCTCTGCCTTGATGACTGGCTGCAGCAGAGTAGCACTTGTCCCCTTTACCGCCGTCCGGTATGGTTCTATGTTGATAGTCATCTGTCAGGGGATGTACTAACCCTGCATAGAACCAGGTAAAAAAATGGCCAGACTCCGGCAGCAGCTGTGGGACTCAGCTTAAAGTGGACCAACACCCTCCCATGATCGGCCCGGGAATCTATAAGATTCCCGGACCGATCAGCTCCCTGACTGCGGGGCACCCCGATTGGGGGTGCCCCGCTGTGTGAAACCCCCCAGAAACCCCTAAATCCCTACCTGCTCCTCGATCCAGCGGCGCCTGCCGCCGCCTCCCGCGCGTCCCTCTAGCAGGACGCGCACCCGCGCCAGCCGTTTGTGAATGGCCGGTGCGGGCGAGCGCCCTGTAATAGTGACGGGCGGGAGGCAGCAGTGGTGCGTTCTCATGTCCGTCGCTGCCTCCCGCTTGTCCGCCGGCAGGGATTGGCTGCAGCGGTCACGTGGGAGAGGTGAGTTTTTGGGGCTTTCTGGGGGGTTTCATACAGCGGGGCACCCCCGATCAGGGTGCCCCACCAAAGTGGACCAAAACCCAGGATAGTCAAAATCCTGGATGTTGGTCCACTTTAACTTAAACCCCCAGTCATTGCGTTCTCGTTTTCTCTTCCAGGTGCCGCTTTGTCTACCTTGGCTAAAGGTGACTGCGATGTCCCGAATCCACCTCCAGGGGAACAAATCCACCACCCTGCCGTCTCCAGATCCATCTGGATGACAAAATCGTATCTTTACTTAAAATATACTGTATTAATTGATGTTTATTTATTTAATGCATTTATAGTATATTGTATTATATGTATAATGTATTTATTAAAGTTATAAAATTTGTATTTGCCTTGTCTGGGTTAGATAAAGTTTGTGTATTCCAGGGTTTCCATTAGCGCCATATCCTAAGTCTTCCTCCAGCCATCCTCTGTCTCCAACCAACCTCCGCCTCCAGTAGCCTCCATGTCAACCGCCATCAAAATCTCCTCCTGCCCAGTCATCGGCATCCATCACCCGCCAGCACCCAGCCACCGGTGTCTATGTGTTTGTATTTGTCCGGTGTTGTTTTTGTGTTTATACTGCCACTGACACACACTCAGTAACAAGTATACACTGACACACATCCAGACACACCCGGACATACCTACCGACATTTGTAGAGTGACGTCCGTGCGAGTAGCTGTAGGGTAGATGGCACACACATAGGCTAGAACATTTAGTAGTAGATTAGGAACACTACACCAGCACTAGAATAGGGCTCATGATGGCTAGCATCAGTTAGGACAGGCCAGCGTAGTGTAGTGTAGGACCTGCCCGAAAAAGAGTCTACCTTGGCGTTGGTGCAGGCTCATAATAGGTTGGCAAAAATATATATAGGCACTTGCATCACACTTTGTGCCCCTATAGTAGATTTAATTTCACCTTAACTGACTTCCCAACCAATAATTCAATTAAAGAGACAGTCCAGTCTAAATATCTCTTGTAGTTCATGGGAGCACCCATAATGTGATTACCTGTGACTGCCACCTATTGTTTTTCTTTTACAAAGGTTTTATTAAGGTTTTCAAGCACAAAAGACAGCATATCAAAAATCACATGCTATGACATTGTCTAACAGATGTGTCTTAAACTGTTGTCAACTGAAATAAAGCTTATAGTCTCTCTGCTGACTATTATGGATATAAAAGAATATTTAACTGAAATTTAGTCGGACTGGTTGCTGATTAAAGTGGACCAACACCCAGGGGTGATCGGCCGCCGCCGCCTCCCGCGCGCCCCTCTAGCCGTGCGCGCGCCCGCGCCGGCCGTTTGTGAATGGCCGGCGCGGGCGTGCGCACTGTCAAAGGGGCGCGCGGGAGGCGGCAGCGGACGCGCTGTCTTGTCCACAGCTGTCACCCGCTTGTCCGTGGCTACGTGGGAGCGTGGTGAGGTGAGTTTTGGGGGGTTTCTGGGGGGTTTTACACAGCGGGGCACGCCTAATCGGGGTGCCCCCCTGAAGTGGACCAAAACCCAGGATAGTCAAAATCCTGGGTGTTGGTCCACTTTAAACCTTCTAAGGTAAACCTTGATCTTAATTGTTTTTTTTTTTTTTTGGTGTATGAGACAAAGCACTCCCCCTCCCTTCTCCTCTCAATAGCTGCACTAATTTTAGACTGGACTGTCCCTACACTCATGAGGGAATATCTGTCCCCTTAGTAGCATTTGTCCCTGCTCCTCCCAGTCCCTCCCCTCTTGCTTACCTAATTCAGTGGCACTTTCCCTTAGCTGAGGGATGGGAAACTAAAGCAGTACAATGTTACATTCAGGCCTCCAGCTCAGTTGTGGCACTGGAGCAGGTAAGCCATTGGGCAGTAGGTCTTCCCCTCTGGCAGTGTTACTGTGCACTAAAGAACAATCAGTCACCTATGGGAATAACAGCTGATACCATGGAGCTGCTGTCATTAATTTACACCTATAGTTCGCTGCAGCGTTGTCCTGTTGTTATATGTAGTGACGCTGGAAATGGATGGGAGGCACATGGGACAGGCTTCAATTGAGCTCCTTGCTGCATTATTATTGCCTTCTCTTGGACTGTCCTTTGCAAACCGCTGCAAAATCTCTATTGCAGCTCGTTGCTTGTGTTTGGAACGTGTCCTAGGTGCAGGCTGTGACTTTCACTTTGGCCGAGCTTTTACTGATCACTAAACTGGCCCTAATCAGGCTCATTGGGGCGGTGACCATGTCTGTTTAAACCAGCAATCCACAAACCATTTCAAATGAGACACGCACAGCGCCAAACATAGGAATGAAGGTTAATCAAGACTTCTGCTGCCATTTTATGACACTGATAAGAACAAAACATAATTTGCATACTAAGTGGTCTAAATTAAGTCACTTGATTATAGTAGTGGCATGCATTCATAACTCACTCTGCATTCTATAGCGAAATGTTCTGCCTTTCATGGAACGAAAGCTCAGGTGTGAAATTCTCCACAATATGGCGAGTTTTCAGGGTGACATTTAGTGGGAGCTTTTTCTTCTTTTTTTAAAGAAATATATTACATTTTCATCATAGTACAGCGCAGCCCGCTAGATTTATAGATCGGAGAGCCTATTAAATGCCACTGTTCATTACAACTGTCTGCCACAGATTGCCTTGTTTGCTAATATCACACCAATCGCAAGCTGTTGTCTGGGAAGTTCATCAAACTCTGCCATGTGGGGGACATGGGCCATGGCGTGAAAGATAAAACGAAAATAATTAATGTATCAAGTGATGAGTTATATTATATATGTCTGCAAGAGAGGCTTCTGCCACTGACAAGTGGGGTTTCACACAGCAGGGCACCCCAAATTGGTGGGCATTTAATACTCATTTGGCAGGTAATTATAAAACTCTGGGTCCAGGTTCGGTCCACGTTCACTATGTTGGATACAATTACTGTAGAAAAGGGTGGACTGGCCATAGGGAGACCTGGGAAACTTCCTGGCGGGCCCCTCCTTGGAGCTGGCAGGGCTGCTACTTCTAACACCCATACATTCAATCCTTCCTGCCCTAGTCTAATACCACAGCCATCCTGTACCTGGCCACACTATACCCCCAGCCAAGAAACTCAGCCCATATTCTGACAATCTCCCAATGCTACAGCCTCCTTCATGGAGAGAACATGATGACCAGCTTGATGGAGTGCAGCTTAAACTGGACCAAAACCCAGCACTATCGGCCCGGAAATCTGTAAGATTCCCAGGCCAATCGATTCCTTCCCTCCGGGGCATGTGAAACCCCCTAGCTCACCACATTCACTTATTTTGCTTCCCGGGCCAATGGCGCATGTGGGAGCCGCGGCCACATCCCAAATATCCTTCTAGCAGGACGTGTGCCCGTGCCAGGCATTTGTGAATGGCCGGCATGGGAACACTCCCTGTTAGAGAGAAGCGGTGGATGTAGGTTATGTGGCACCAGGTGAGCTTTAAAGCGGACCTTCACCCTGAATAAGAGTCTATTTTGTATGTTTCCCTCACCCCCTACATACAGATTGCGCACATTAAAAATCATCTTACCTGCACCTGTTGTGTTCTTTTAACCTTTTAACATCCAAGATGGCGGCCCGTGAAGTTTCAGGCTGCTGCCTGACAGGAAGTGTATTCTGGATATGCTGCTCTGCATTCTGGGATTGCTGACCTTTTCCTTACTCTGCTCTGTCTGTATGAAGCACATCTAGAACCTACCCTCCTGCACTTCCCCACCCCCCTCCTCTCATCAGTATGTGATGCTTCTGATGGCGGCGCCTGTATCCTAGAGTCCTGAAAAGAGTTGCAGCCCAGTGGGGGAAAGAATAATAAGTCAGCGACTCAAAACTTAAAATATATTAACTTTAGATGCTGGGGAATAGTTTTTCAGGGGTTTGGGCTTTTCATTAAATTACGCTGAAGGTCCGGTTTAACATAAAGGCTAATCTAGGCAGCTTTGGGGCAAAATAATAACAGGCCCAGGGCAGTTTAGTTTAGGATCACAGACAGTTAACGTGGCTGGGATGGGGATGGTGATTTGGGATGCCCTTATGTATGAAACCCCTGGCTCACCTGTAAAACTCATCTTTCCCTTCAGTCCCAGGCTGAGGCCACATCCCCGCTATATGTTTAGCCTAGGGGCGTACCTGTGCCAAGCATTTCTCAATGGCTGGTGGGGGCATGTGGTGTCCCCAGTGGTGCACACTCTATTCAGCTTTTCTGATTCTGAATGGAATGCACGATGCTGATTGGTTGAACAGTGGGAATGAAAGTAATGTCAATTTCGGACGACACCCGGAGTTTTGTTCTTCTTTAAAGCGGACCAAAACCCATATTTTTAACTAGCATCCCCTGAATGCTCCCCTCACAAATAGTAACTTTTGCCTATTTTTACTGCTCTCGCTTTACTCTAATCCCAGATAATGGCGCCTGCTTTAGCTGTAAAGCTCCGCCTCCTCCATTCATTGCCACTGTTGTGTTTGGCAATGATGTCATTGCCATACTTATGCAATAACTGATACCTGCCATCCTACAAAGAGGGACAGCAAAAAAAAAAACAGTGTTCCAGGACGATTTGATAAGCTAAAATATCCATTTCTAGTTCTACACCCTAAAATGGAAATATCGGCAGGGGCTTTGGTCAAATGTATTTCACAAGTTCAGTGGGTTTTGGCCCGCTTTAAATCAAGGCCAGAGAGTAAGACCATAATAATAGTATTTCAACTACAATAAAGTGAGCTTATAAAGAAATAATACTAGCTGCATATAAAAAATATGTCCTCTAGGGGCGGACTGATCATAGGGAGACCCGGGACAATGGCCTGTGGGCTGCACTGCTTTGGGACTAGTTGGGATGCTGCTTTTAACACCCACATACAATCCTTGCCCCCTTAGTCTCCCCCTTAGCCCCTTGTACCCACAAGGCAAGGAACCCCAGCCCCCAATGCTATAGCTCTAGCATCATGGTTGGGGGTCCTCAGCTGGGATGGCTGGCCAGGGGCTGGTAGAACACAGGGCTGATTTTTGGTCCCAGTCCGCCACTAATATATATAAAACATATCAATATAGTCTTGATTTGATACATCAATCACAGTGATTTTTTTGAAATATTTGGAAGTCTTCTCATTTTCCTTGTCTCTTTATTATGAAAGTGTATACTGTACATCGCAAAGCAGATGCCATTACATTTCATGATGCTGTACAAACACTGACTGCAAGATGCAACACATAAATAAAGAGACAAGGCCACAAAGGTTACCTGACTTAATCTCGGTTCAAGCTGCACGTCCATCATGTGCCACATATAATATAAATGTTAATACGTATAGTGAGAATGCTCTGACATTTACATGCTCATACTGTAACAGAGACTTGAATATAAGATCTGCTGATAAGAGTAAGTAAATATTGGATGGGAGGATGCTTTAATCACAGGCTGTCTGTAGTGATGTATATCTGAGGCCTGTCCATGGTGGCATCCTATGTGCATGGTATATGCATCTATCTAAATAGATACTTTCTAAGACAGAACAGCAAAGGAAGCTATGGGATGGGGGCGAATATATATATATATATATATATATATATATATATAGTAACTAGGGGGGAACAGGGGGGCACTTGCCCTGGGTGCAGCAGTTTAGGGGGTGCCAAAGGGGGCCTGAGAACAGGTGGGGGCGCAAATCTTTGCCCCGGGTGCTAGAAAGCCCAGCTATTCCTCTGAACACTAAACACTATGGGAGTTATTCAAGAAGGGATAGCGACAGGCAGCGTCTAGTGAACGCCATGCGCTGTACACAAAACCACATTCAAGAAAGCGAACCTGGTGAGCGCCTTTAACAGCGCCATGTAGCATCACATGTATTATTACAGATGGCTCAGCGTATAGCGCCAGTGCTCTAGGCTCAGAAACGCCATGTAGTACCTGTCGCTCTGTGGTTGCTCTAAGCGCTGCTATACAGAAGCTCACCTGGCAATACTTGCCGCTAGTAGTGAATCAGCCTCCATATTAGTGACCACACACAGGTGAATAACACACTAAGGGGCAGTGAAGTGCACACGTTCCTGGAGCAGTGGGCCGCCATAAACTCAGTGCCCGGGGAGCAATTGGGGTTAGGTGCCTTGTTCAAGGGCACTTCAGTCTTCATGTCGATTGCCGTGGGTTTGGTCCACTTTAAATAGTTTACCTTTTTTGATTTAATAAAATGGATTTATTATAGTTTTGTGGTGCTTCCGTTTTTAGGGGTAGGTAGGTGAATGGCTTTCACCCTCTCCTATGATTACCTTTGTTAGTTTTTCTACTATATTACAATACTCAATCTGTTACCTAGTGCATTTGTTCCGATAGTAATTCCATAGTGGTTACTTAGTATTATACAATTCTAAATGAAGCAGAGCCTGGAGGCAGCCGTTATGATTTAATGTACAAACAACCAGGTGCCACCACTGAGCTCAGAGGTCGAGGTCAGAGTGGAGGAACATTTTACAGACATGTAGCAAGCACATCACCACCGCTTTTCAAATCAACTTTTCAACTAAAATCAACCTCCATTCTCCCTCACCCTGTGGGAATGCAGTGGGAGATTTAAGTCTGTAAAAAACAGGATAACTGGGATAAAGGTGCCCAAATGGCCTTGGCACCCTCCCCTAGAAACAACCGTGCTGCTAGACATCCCCTAGAGCAAACATCTGTGCTGTGCTCTACCAGGTCTGGGAAAGAATCCACCCGTTTGGGTGCTCCCCTGCACACAGTAAATAAAGCCCTTAGTTCCTGGGACGAACAAATAGCAGACATAAACATCTTGGAAAGATCTACCAATAGCAAAATCACTGTATGTTGTTGATGATGATATTAAGGAGGTTATTTAAGAAAGGCTAAGGCCACGTAGTGCCATGTAGTGTCAGGTCCCAGTCCAAAAGATGTATGTATCAAGTAAAAAATCCACAGCGCCTGTGATAGTGTCAGCTAGTGTCCCATCTATCAACAGCGCCGGTGATGGGATGAGTGTTGGCGCTGAGTTTCCTACAGAGCCAGATAGGACTAGGCGCTCACCTAGCACTGTGTGGCCTTATCCCATACATTTCAATGGGCTGGGATGGTTACAATTTAAGCATTTTAGTTGAATTTTTTTTTGAGTTGGTGCATGTGCCACAGGATCCCTGGGCTGGTTGGGATTATTTTTATATGCATTTTTAGCACTTTTTTTGTGCTGCAAACTTGTGAGAAAGATATGTCATGTTTGTCTAAAGTCCCTAATGCAATTCCCATTTTTTATTTAAAAAAAGACCCAAAACCGTAAAAAATAAAACATTGGAAATCCAACAGGAGCTGTGTGCCGGAATTCCCTTTGCGCCTCTTGGAGCGCATGAGATTTTTTTACATAAATGTTGTCGGCTTGAGCATAGGCTTATATAAGTGCTACAGCCAGGGCTATAGTCAGCACCCGGAAATGTGGGGTAGCCGCCGGGGGCCCCCAGCCTAGGGCCGGCCTTTGAGGTGTGCAACGGCGCTTTACCAGCAGGGGACTTGGAAGGCACCACCACAGCTGGTGCCCATATCTCCTCGCAGTGTGCCAGCGATGACCAAGGTGGCGGTGCAACTTCTTTTCCCTGCTGGGCAGGGATGACAGTATGCAGCAATAAAGTTCCACTGCTGCCTGTGCTGTCCCCACGAGAGGAGAGGAGGAGCAGAGAGGAAAGGGGCCTCCACACCATGTGACAGGCAAGCTGCGGGCGATCAAACAACAGGCAGCAGGCGGCAACAAGGAGACCGGGATTAAGTCCCTGGAGGGAAAGCACTCTAGAGGTAAGTTTTTTTTTATAGAAGGTTTCTTTTTCTTTTCTCCTGATCCTTAGGGGGCATCCAGATTTGAGACGTCCCTCAGTGATGTGACACGACTCTTCACCACAAAGGGGCCCACTGAGACCATGCCGCCCAAAGGCCCTCGTAAACCTTGGAGCAGGCCCTGGCTACAGCTGATAGCGCCGCGGGCCAAAAGCATCTCGGGCGAGGCGCTCACGTGGCGCTCGCACCAATAATAATATTAGGAAGAAAATAATAAGAATAAGCCTCCACAGTATGCAACTAAATAAACAATTTGTGTTGCCGTCCCTCAGAAAGCCTCAGGGCAAAAAGTGTAGGAAGATGGAAGGAGAAAGTGAAAACACACTCTCAATAGACAATACATTTTGTAAATTGCAGATTTAATTTTGAAGGCCATAAAAATATGAATTGCTAAACAATTCTTATGCTTTGCCGAGTTTGTAACAATGTTTTTCATGGATCGAGATTGTAGCCAATGGCTATAAGAGGGTACATGTATTAAATAAGGGCTACACATGTACAGTTGTGATTACAAGAAAAAAATGACACAACTGCAAGATTGCCCTTTATGAAAGGACACTGTAATAAACGTTTAAGGGTATATTAGACTAATGTGGCCACAAGCAGGGGCTAAAGCAGCCATTGTTCTTTCATAAATCTTATACTAACTATTTATTACTGCTGTTAAATAAAAGCCATGATAAACAGATCTTGTCCTGATGCTGTTGCTGTATTTCTTTACATTTCCTCCACGAACCCCAGAGTGACCGCTGGTTTAATAAAACCATATATTTCTGCATTTCTTCTACTCACTATAAAGGCAACAAATGTATGGTTTTAATAAAAAAAAAAACTCAGAGACTAATACAAAACTTTCAGATGCACTTAGTGAGACTTTCCGGTCATTTGTAATAAAGGCTTAAATATTAACAGCTGAAAGTGTGGAGTATTCTCTCTGGCCTGGTGGAATCAATAACAATAAAATATAAGCTGTAAGGCTGAGTCTCCACCAGTAATAGTCTCCACCATGGAAATAGAAGGAGCTCTATTAAGAAAAATGGTCTAATATTAAAAATACACATACAGGCTGATTCATTACTAGCGCTAGGTATTGGCAGATGAGTGTCTGTACAGAGGCGCTAAGAGCGATCGGGCACTGTAACAGAGTGCCTCAGTCACTGTAGTAACCTGGCCGGCATTGATGAATGAGATGTATGTGTGGTCTTGGCCTGAGCATGTGCCGTGGGATCGATGACTATGTAAGTATACTGGGTGAAACTAGGGGTTTCACACAGCGGGGGATCTGAAATTGAGATCCCCCAGGGTTGAGGGCATTGGCCTCCCAGGAGTCTATTAGGCTGTTCTTCCTCTTAAAAGTGGACCAAAACCCGGGCTTTTCATTATTCCAGGTTTTGGTTCCTGGGCCGATCCATTCCCTCCCCACAGGGCATCCAAAACCGTGATGCCCTGCTGTGTGAAACTCCCTAGGACGCCCACTACACTTACCTCAATCCTGGTCCAACGGCACATGTGTGGGCCACGGACGCATCTCGCGCTTCTCTCTAGCAGGGCCTCGGAGCCGCGGAGCTAAGACGCCTCTAAGACGTGCATAGCTCAGCGGCTCAGAGAGCGCTGATTGGATGAGCGGCTGCACATGCGCCGTAGGACCGTGGTGAGGTGATCCGGGCAATCTGGGGGGTTTCACATAGCGGGGCACCCATAGTCAAAATCCTGGGTTTTGGTCCACTTTAATCCTGCCCTGGATACCTGTAGATCCAAGATCCAGTCAGGTGATACTCGGCAAGGCTACCCAGATCTGTTGGCATCTTTATTTTTAAGCCTGAAGGTAAAAAAACTCAAGACTTTGCAAAACATTGTGAAATATATGTGACTGATTTACATGATTTATTCTAAAAAAATATTTAGAGGAAATCTCCACTATCCTTCATCATGTTTAATGTCCAGGAATTTGCACTTTTATTCAATCATGAATCCATGGTGTAATTATTTCTCAGTTAAGGTTTGCCCTTCACCAATGTTAGTCCGAGGTAAAACCTAAATCATTTTCTGTCCTTCGCATGAAACATAACACAAGGGCGCGGTAAATCTGTCACTTAACTTTAATGCCTCCATAATGTGCTGCAATAATTGTGGATGTGCTCGCTCTACTTGCTGCTGCATGTGTTACAATATCCCAATATTATAATGAAAACCTATAGGAGCCCATTCATCTGACTCTCTCAGAAGTTCATAAGACAGTGATCAGGAATTGGACCTAAAGCCCTGTGTGTGCCGTCCATAATTTTTATAAAATCCATAGGTTTCTGGTTCAAACTTACACCCTCTTTCTGCTAGCAGCAATCCTTCAACTTGAATCCTTTTGCTATAGTGAATACAGCCTACACCCTCCGCACCTACGATGGAGCCCCTTGACGAGCTGGCTTCCCTGGCTTGTCCCATGAGCTGACTTGTGGTAAGTCTATTTATTGCCAGAGTGGATCTGTGTGTTGATTGTTTATGTTGCATTTGCAATTTGTTTTTCATTTCTGTTATGTGAACCCTTTTTGTAATTTGTCCAAGTTACAGTGTTTGTCAATTGTGCTCATGCCCCTCTTTGAATGTCCCCTTCTCCCTATTGCAGTTACAAATGCTTAGTCGTGCCTTACCTTTTGCTTGTTTTGCCCTACTCTTTTGTAATACGTAGTATTTGGTCGAGGCTGTTTTGATGTTGTGTTGCCTGTTAGTAATTTATTTCTTTTTTAGTAGTTAGTAATTTATTTTTTATTTTTTGGTTTTCATTTGTCTTTTAGGTGCTTCTGGTTATCCATTCTTGCCCTGGCTCCTGACACCCTTCTTAAGGCCCCAGACACCTGACCAGGAGGATTATAATGGGGCCCACGGCCGTATATGTGCAGTAGTTGAACATGCCTTTGGACAGTTGAAGGCTAGATTTCACTGTCTGGGCCACACTGGGCCTGCCCTGCCTGAGAAGGTCGTGAAAATGCAGGCGAGGTGCTGCTGGCTGGGGTGTTGCTGCAAAGTCAAGGTAAATACGGTGGTATTTTCCTCTTAACAGTATATGTGCCCCTTCAAAATCCCTATTCCCTAAAGGGATACA
The DNA here is from genome assembly GCA_027917425.1 of Gastrophryne carolinensis. Classification (NCBI taxonomy): domain Eukaryota; kingdom Metazoa; phylum Chordata; class Amphibia; order Anura; family Microhylidae; genus Gastrophryne; species Gastrophryne carolinensis. The sequence goes on along the minus strand of CM051236.1, from coordinate 470,777,516 downwards.
CACTGGGTCCCACATTGATGTGGGTGGTGGGCCTACTCCCCCCTCTGCCAAGCTACAATTTGCAAACAAGTCTTACCACTGGTCGGCACATACTTCCTATAGGTGTCCATGGTGCCCGACAACCCCTGGTAGGTGTTGGGGTGGAGCATCCCCAACACTCGCTCCTCAGCATGGATAAATTGTAGTGTTTTAGGGAGACCCCTACCAGTTTGCAAGCTAGATTGAAACAAAGGAAAGGTTGGCTTTAGTGAGTCCAATGTTTCATGTCCAAACAACACTTTAGATGTTCACCACTTACCCCTCAGCCCGCCTGGTGCTGAGTTTTACCCCTAACCATCACCTTCAGGTTGTCCCACTTTTTCTTAGCCTGGGCACCATCCTTGGGTTCTGGCCCCACCCCCATCACATTGAGGGAAATCTCCACCCATAACTCCTCCCACAAGACTTTGGGAGTCAAGCAGGACTGGGAACCAGCCAGCCGCTCATAACTTTTGGCAACACCATCTAGCAGAACCTCCAGCTGGGCATCATGAAATGGGCCACTCAAGTTGCCCCTTGTTAGGTTATGCCCCGTGTTAGTGGCCAATGCTGTGGGCTGCTGGGTGTGGTGTGGTGGGTGTGTCTTGGCTGAAGGGGGAGTCACTATGCCCACTCCCAGGCCCAGAGCGCAAGGATTCTAGGCTACTGGCTGGGGAAAGAGCAGGCCTGTCCTTGGCAGCGCTGCTCAGTCTTTGGATCCTCCGTTGGCTCCGCTGTGGACTCTGTAGTGGGGCACACACTGGGTTTCACCCAGGGGTCCACAGAGTGCTCTGTTGTCCTGACCGGGAGCCCTGGTTTTCTGACTCACGCTGCTTATGCCTTACACTGCTGCAGGTGACCCGCTCACAGTGGCTAGTGTGGGTATTAGCAGGGGTGTGCCTGCAGGACAAACGGTGGGGCCTGGGGCTGGGGCTGTAGTACCTGGGCTGAGTGCTGCCAGTTCCTCAGCCATGCCTGTGATCTGGAGGCTGTGGTGGCGCCTATGGTGTGGCATAGTGAGCTCCTATGTCAGCAATGGCAAGCAAATCTGACCCCCAGCTGTGTTCTTTTATACATAATTGGGTGGGTAATTGGACGACAATTTGCTTTATTTAACAGGCCATCACAGGCACCAGCAACTTATAGGCTACATGGGCATATGGACGCAAGCACACTTCTGGGGTCCGCCGGGGCTGGTAGACACTTGTACACCTCAGTGCAGGGGTGCATCATACAGGTGAAGTCAAAAGGTCCAACATGGCAGCCACTGTTTTTACCCGTGAGCAGCAGGAGAAAATTATGATGGTAAGTCACACTTTCATGCCATTCACTAATGTATGTGTGCCGCATTTCCGAAAAAAAGGTGACAGAGTGGCTGCGAAACATATGGTGCCACAGTAATGGCGGAGGCCTGGTCTTCGAACATTACAGGCCCACAGTACTTTGCTGCCACTGTCACATGGTCCACTCTGCCATGTTTGTATGCAACACAGGGATGCCTAAGTGATTTATGTTTGACATTTTTATGGAATCCACTACTACTGTGGGATGGGAGAGCTGGCTTCACCTTGTTGCTGGACAGCAAGCCCTATCCAACATTAGGAGCAGAGTGGAGAGTTAGGCGCGTCTTTTGGCCTAAGTGTGTCTGCATTTGCAGTGCGCTACTACTGTGAGATGGGAGAGCTGGATTAGGTTGCATAGGCGTACACTATAGTATACGAGGCTTGGGTGCTTGCACTGTGCCAGAAAATTACTTAAAGGGGCAGGGGCAGGCATGTGGAGTTAAAGGGGGCCAAAACAGAGGACAAAAGTTAACAATACACATTGGTTTGTTGGTTGCAGATGTTTATTGAACAAAGGTATGACTTCAAGCCCATCACACTTGAAAAGAGGACATTGGCAGATGAAGTCGCCCAAATAATGCAGCACTGGTCGGACTTCAAATGGTTAAAATGGCCCTGGGTTCGCTGGGTTTGGAGCTTCTACAGCCAGAACTTCACAGGTAAGTGGATGTACAACAGAGAAGGTGAGCACTCATGTTTATGAGCTACATGTTTTAATTTTTTTTTGTAGCTGGTATCAAGCCCACCGGGACGTGAGGGGTCTGACCAGTGAGGCCCAGAAGACAGGGTGTGGGTGTAAGACAGTGGCCCCAAACCCTGCCAATGTCCTCTTCATCTACTGAAGCATCACCACCACCAGCCATGGAACCCGCTGAAGAGGAGTGTGTGTTGGGCTTGTAGTCGCTCACAACTCTTGCACACTCTGATAGGCCAATACAATAAAAAAACACATAGGTTGTGCTGCATGTAAAGCCTAATGACACGTTTGCTAATTGATGGTGTGTTGTACTTCTATGTCGCTACAGATTCATCAAAGGGTGAGTAAGCAGCGATGGGGCCACCCGATACAGCGGTGCAAAACCCATGTAGGTGTCAATCTAGTGAATCAGAACACTACCCAAGCATTACACAGACAACATATTCCCATAAATACTAACTCTGGTTCTTTCCCTCTACAGACCCTGAAGAAGGGATGGCTCCGCGGAAGAGGGTGGCCCGCTAAAAGTATGCGGAAAGCAGTTTGGGTAAGTATGTAAATATGTGCATGCATGTACAGGCATACATGTGGACAAACAAGTGGTAATGTTTTTTTTCTCTGCAGGTGCCATGTTGGTCCACAAAAATTTAAAAAATTTGATACTTTTTATATTTATATAATATTTTGTATACACGTAAATGCATATATTTATTTGCACAATTGCAGTTTCCCAGCTTCCGAGTTCAGTTGCTGAAAAAAAGAGCATTCACGGGCAGGCTCTAAATCAGGGCAAATATGTAATACATAGTAGCACCAATCAATTTCTTCCATGTGCCAATGCCTGGCACACCCCTCTATTGCACTTAATGGAGGGGGTGTGCTACTGTCACTATGACTGGTTGCGGCCTGCCATTGTGATGGTGCATGTTGATCACCATCAAGTTGCGAAACGTGAAACTTGATCTGGAAGTCAGGTAAGATACAGAGCATCGGACTAACAACGATCATCTGTGGGTGACAAAAGAGTAAACCTTATTCTTTTTAATTCTTTTTTAATTCTTCTTTTTAATTGTGGACAAACACTTTGAAGTGGAACTTCAGTCACCAAAAATTCGATTCGATGAATTTTCCGACAAAAGTCTTTCAACCCGAATTTATTCGTGATGAATTGCTATTAAAAACGGCTATTTCTGAGCTTCCTAGAGCCTCAATAGGGTTGTAAACCATTCTGCCTTGCTGTAACACGCATAGGAAGCGTGCTGGGTTAGTGAAATAATACTGTAAATAATTATGACATGCAGATCAGAGGCATCGCTATTAGAATCGCAGAGCGGCACAATTGCAGAGAGTTGAGGTGGCATCACTATGAGGGGCGCCGATATTGCCTGAAAAACACACCCTGGAGCTGGCAGCAGCAGGAGCCCAAATATTGGCTGAAAGACATCCTGGAGTTGGCAGCAGGAGCCCAAAAATTGGCCTGAAGACACACACTGGAGTTGGCAGCAGGAGCCCAAACATTGGCTGAAAGAGACACTGGAGTTGGCAGCAGCAGCAGCAGGAGCCCAAAAAATGACTGAGAGACACACCCTGGAGTTGGCAGCAGGAGCAGCAGGAGCCCAAACATTGCTTGAAAGCCACACTGGAGTTGGCAGCAGGAGCAGCAGGAGCCCAAACATTGCTTGAAAGAGACACTGGAGTTGGCAGCAGGAGCAGCAGGAGCCCAAACATTGCTTGAAAGACACACTGGAGTTGGCAGCAGGAGCAGCAGGAGGCCAAACATTGCTTGAAAGAGACACTGGAGTTGGCAGCAGCAGCAGGAGGCCCAAAATTGGCTGAATGACACCCCGGAGTTGCAAGGAGCAGCAGCAGGTGCCCAAAATTGCTTGAAAGACACACTGGAGTTGGCTGCAGCAGCAGCAGCAGCAGGAGCCCAAACATTGCTTGAAAGACACACTGGAGTTGGCAGCATGAGCAGCAGGAGCCCAAACATTGCTTGAAAGACACACTGGAGTTGGCAGCAGGAGCCCACAAATCAGCCTAAAGACACACTGGAGTTGCAAGCAGCAGCAGCAGGAGCCCAAAATTGCCAGAAAGACACACCCTGGAGTTGGCAGCAGCATTAAGAGAACATATACAGATTTTCGGCACAGATATCTTATCCGAAGAATATTAATAAAAAGTAAGAGTAACGTAAAGCATTTTCTCAATAATTACTTGTGGTCTGATGTGGAGGAATGGAACTGGAGAGCAGCGCCTTAAATCTGTTTTGCACAATCCATATTTCTTTAGTGTTGGTCTGGCCCCATGATCAATCTACTCTAATGCATCAGGCATTGGTGGGTGGAAATCTTGGCTGATCCATGCCCGATTCATTTCCACGCAGGCCAGTCTCTGAAAAAAAAAAAACATTTTTGAAGCATACTGGAGCACATTGAATTGCTCTCATCAGAGCATCACTTACGCACATCTAAGAGTTTCATCACTTTGTTCGTGTTAAAGTCTTCAGGGCCTAGTTACTACTTAGTGAAAGACCATAGATAGTTACACACCTGCTGCTCTTATCGACAAATCCTGTTTTAAGTGTAGTATAGTGTTTTGTCCTCCCCTCATATACGCACTAAGTATGTCAGGCAGAGAAGTGGCAGGATGGGCACAGAGAAGTTGCAGAGGCCTAAATTCATCAAGCAGAGGTTGCAGCAGACTAGGGGTAAGTGGCAGCAGGAGTCTCAGTGAGAGGACTGATCTCCCGGGATCAGCTAGCGGTCATGTCTTGACCAGCAACCCATCTGCCATCATCGATTGGTTAACACGATCATCCCCAGTCAACTGTCGGTTATGTCTTATGCTTAGGGTTCAGCTTCACTATTCAGTGAGGACGATCTGATAATCAGAAAAATCAGCAGCTACTGCCCAGCCAAGAAGTGGAGGAGACACTCGCCGCTTCTTCCACTAGACGGGCAAGTAGTGATGAGGAGAGTGGCGTGGGAGGTGGTGTTGCAAGCATTTTTGCTTCTTAAGCAGACACTGTTGATGAACCTGAGGAGGACATCAGTGAGTTTTGAGGGCACTTTTAAAGGCTTGGAGTGATGGAGAGTGACAGATTTAGCAGCCAGCATGGTGGCAGAAGGGGAAAGTATGGAGGCAAATGTGCTCGGGGTAGACCACTTGCGCGGCAGGCTATCTTCCCAGGAGGTAGTGGAAGAGGGTCCCTGGAGTTGGCGGCGGCGGCAGCAGCAGTGAATTAGTGCGGACTGTTGGTAGGAAAAATCAGCTACAAGGCCATGTGGCAGTTTTTCATCAAGCATCCGCAGGAAGTTAACATAGCTATATGAAAGATGTGTAGGCAGAAGGTGAAGTGTGGCCAGGGTCCCAATGTTGGACCCACAGCCCTGCGTCAACATTTGCAGCATCACCATCAAGCGGCCTGGGAGAGTTGGCTCCAAAGTGGTGGTCCAGCCTGCTGCATTACCCAGTGGCACGCCGCTCTCTGTTCCAGCCAGCCAAGGCTCCACCACCTACTGTGTGTCATACCCATCCTCTGTTGCTCCAGATGCTCCTCCTCCTCTTAATCCGAGTCAATCATTCCGCCAGCAATCCATTGGCCAAGCCATGTCCAAGAGACAACAGTATGTGCCCACTCATCCAGCGTGCAGAAGCTAAATGTGCTCCTGTATAAGTTGCTGGTGCAGGTTCCTCTGCTGTGGCCTCCACGCTCCTAGGCCTTTGTGCCTGTGACAGTGCACTTGCACTTAGCAATGGTGTCACAGAAAAAAGTGGCTAATTGTCAATTACATATTAATAGTTAACATTTATCTTATTTGAACATATTTATAATAATAACATATAATAACATATAACATAGCAACAATAACATCTAACATAATAACAGTAACATATAACATTTATTTATTTATTTTTTTGGATATTTTATTTTTTTTTCATATTTTGTATTTTTTTAAAACATATATATATATATATTTTTATTTTTTATAATATTTTTTTTCCATTGTCTTTTTTTAATATTTTGTGAATTTTTGTACCAATTTTTTTTGTACCATTTTTTATTTTTTTCAAATTTTTTTTTTTTTTTGTATTTTGTTTTTTCTAAATATTTTTTTTTTTCTCAGTGCCCTTCCAGCCTACCATGTGTGCAGGACACGGCGGTTTCACGCTGTTCTTCACATGGTTTGCCTTGAGCCACAGAGCCACACATGGGAGGAACTGCTAAAAATGAGAACTCAATAAATTAAATCATGGCTTACTCCACGAAAGCTGCAAATGGGACCCATGGTCACTGACACTGGGAAGAACATCTTGTCTGCGCTGCGACAAGGAAGCCTGAGCCATGCGTCCTGCCATGGCACACGTGTTCAATCTAGTTTTCTGAAGTCTTCCCCCCATCTGCAAGACATCCTAACAACGGGAAGGAAACTTTGCATGCACTTCAGCCACTCCTACACTGCCAAGCACACCCTTCTTGAGCTTCAGCGTCAGAACGGCATCCCGAAACATAGTCTGATTTGTGATGTTTCCACCCGTTGGAATTCCACCCTCCATATGCAGGATCGACTATAGGAACAGAGAAAAGCCATCATGGATTTCTTGATGATCCAAACGGATAGGGGGACTCCCCTGTGTAACTTCAATGTAAACCAGTGGCAGCTCATACGTGACACCTGCCGTTTGCTCAGGCCCTTTGAGGAAGCTACTTTATTAGTCAGGACTATGAGTGAACGATGTGATTCCACTGCTTCATGTACTACAACACATGTTGGAAACCATGGCCGGTCAGGGCACTGGAGACATGGCGCATACATTTCACAGCCACATGAAGCCTGTGGGAGCTGAAGTGAGGAGGAGGAGGGGCACAGCGAAGCACAGTTTAGGTTTGACAAAATGGCCATTTTATCTAGTCATCTGACAGGAAAGGAGGAGCAGGAGCAGCCACAGGAGCTAGAGGGTTGTGAGGAAGGCGAGACAGAGGACCCAGACACACTGTGGCAGTTTGCAATGGAGATGGAGACAGGTAGTCCCTCCGAGTCACTTGCACAAATGGCACGATGCATGCTCACGTGCTTGCGTAGTGACCGCAGAATTGTCTCCATTTGTCAGCGGGATTACTTCTGGCTCTCCACCTTATTGGACCCTCGCTTCTGGCACGAAATGGGTGTATTTTTTACATCCATTGAGAGGGAGGACAAACTGACCTACTACAGAGATATCCTACGTAGTCAGTTGGGCGATGCCTATCTGCGCCATGGTCCATACTGTGATGCCCAGCGGGACACCAGCCTTCTGTAAGCAGGCAACCCCCAATCTCCACCGCCGCCTCTGCCTATAGTCAAGCCCCCGTTTGCCGGGACGCTAGGTACGCCTCACCGGACACACTTGCCCCCAGGTCTTAATAGGCGCAAAGGATGGCTGCTTACGGTGAAGGCCGATGAACCACGAGGGGATCCCGAAGCCGAGCTCGTTCACAGGTAGTCAATCCGGAGGGTGCGTCAGAGTACAGGGATGAAACAGGTGCGTAGTCAGGAGTAGCCAAAGGGTCAAGCCAGGAGGTCAGAGATCGCGGGGTATCCAGAGGAGCAGGCAGCTTCGGGGTCAGACAAAGCAGAGGTCAGGACAGGCAGCAGACAGGAATGGTCGATCAAGCCGTGTCGGAACTGAACCGGCACAAAATGGAGGCATTTTTTAAACCCGCCGAGAGGGAGAACAAACTGACCAACTTGGCCAATGCCTATCTGCGCCATGGTCCATACTCTCGCAGGTCTGACTCGGGGGGACCTCTGCGATCACCTTCCACTGCCATGGCTGCTGGGAGGGGTGGAAGGAGAAGCAGCAGCAGCTCCATCAGCAGCAGCCTCAGTCTTCAGTCGCTAATGAGTAGCTTTCTACACCCGCATAGTGAGTCTACTCATGAGCAGCATGAAGACCTGGAGCAGGACCTGAACCAGCAGGTCGTGTCATACCTTGACATGACCATGCCAACACACCTTGAGGATCCGCTGGACTTCTGGGCAGCCAAACTTGACTTGTGGCCGCAACTATCAGAGTTTGCCCTGGAAAAGCTGTCCTGCCCGGCCAGTAGTGTGCCATATGAGCGGGTGTTTAGTGCGGCGGGGGCCATAGTCATGCCAAGGAGAACTTGTCTGTCCACGAATAATGTGGAGAGACTCACCTTTGTGAAGATGAATCAGGCATGGTTCAACCAGGATTTCCAGCCAACAATGGCTGATCCATGGTAGTAGCTGATGCATGGTAGCTCCTTATGCTGCTGCCAACTCCAGGGTGTGTCTTTCAGGCAATATATGGGCTCCCTATGCTGCTGCCAACTCCTGGGTGTGTCTTTCAGACAATATATGGGCTCCCTATGCTGCTGCCAACTCCTGGGTGTGTTTTTCAGGCAATATATGGGCTCCCTATGCTACTGCTGCCAGCTCATATGTGTGTCTTTCAGGCAATATATGGGCTCCTAATGCTGCTGCTGCTGCCAGCTCCAATGTGAGCACTCTTAAAAGACGCATGCTAGCATATTTGGGATGCCCCCCGGTTAAAGACAATGGCTGCTGGCAATTTGACAAAGTGACTTTCTTTACAAAATGCAACCAGTTAATAGACAGGTACTCTTGAAATATTACTGCTAGTGTTTGGTATGCCCCCTCCTTACATACAGAGGAGGCCTCCCTTGAATGTGGAAAAGTGACGTTAATTATAAAATGCAAGCAGTTATTAGACAGGTACTCTTGAAATATTACTGCTAGTGTTTGGGATGCCCCCTCTTCACATACAAAGGACGCCTCCCTTGATTGTAGAAAAGTGACGTTAATTAAAAAATGCAAGCAGTTATTAGACAGGTAGTCTTGAGATATTTATGCTAGTGTTTGGGATGCCCATGTGGGCTGGGGTTTTTACAGCAGACACAGAAACAATTCAAACTGCAATATATTTATGAGAAATAGCTTTTAAAAGCTGCTTTAGTGTAACAGATAGGGTCAAATGTGCAGGTTTGGGATACCCTGAGGCCTGGTGTTTTTACAGCACACACAAAAACAATTCAAACTGCAATATATTTATGAGAAATAGCCTTTAAAAGCTGCTTTAGTGTAACAGATAGGGTCAAATGTGCTGGTTTGGGATGCCCATGTGGGCTGGTGTATTTAACCAGACAAAAACCAATTCAAAATGCAATAGCTTAATTAAAATGAGGCTGAACAACGCTTATTTAGTATAACAGATAGGGTGACATGTGCTGGTTTGGGATGCCCATGTGGGCTGGCGTATTTAAACCAGACAAAAAACAATTCAAAATGCAATAGCTTAATTAAAATGAGGCTGAAAAACGCGGATTTAGTATAACAGATAGGGTGGCATGTGCTGGTTTGGGATGCCCATGTGGGCTGGTGTATTTAAACCAGACAAAAACCAATTCAAAATGCAATAGCTTAATTAAAATGAGGCTGAACAACGCTTATTTAGTATAACAGATAGGGTGACATGTGCTGGTTTGGGATGCCCATGTGGGCTGTTGTATTTAAACAGACAAAAACCAATTCAAAATGCAATAGTTTGATTCAGCTGAAGAAGGATGAACAAGCGTATTTAGTATAACAGATAGGCTGCTAAGTGCAGGTTTGGGATACCCTGTGGCCTAGTGTTTTGGCAGCAGGACAAAAACCAATTCAAAATGCAATAGTTTGATTCAGCTGAAGAAGGATGAACAAGCGTATTTAGTATAACAGATAGGCTGCTAAGTGCAGGTTTGGGATACCCTGCGGCCTAGTGTTTTGGCAGTAGGACAAAAAACAATTCAAAATGCAATAGTTTGATTTAGCTGAAGAAGGATGAACAAGCGTATTTAGTATAACAGATAGGCTGCTAAGTGCAGGTTTGGGATACCCTGCGACCTAGTGTTTTGGCAGCAGGACAAAAAACAATTCAAAATGCAATAGTTTGATTTAGCTGAAGAAGGATGAACAAGCGTATTTAGTATAACAGATAGGCTGCTAAGTGCAGGTTTGGGATGCCCTGCGGCATAGTGTTTTGGCAGCAGGACAAAACCAATTCAAAATGCAATCGTTTGATTTAGCTGAAGAAGGATGAACAATGGTATTTAGTATAACAGATAGGCTGCTAAGTGCAGGTTTGGGATACCCTGCGGCCTAGTGTTTTGGCAGCAGGACAAAAAACAATTCAAAATGCAATAGTTTTATTAAGCTGAAGAAGGATGAACAAGCGTATTTAGTATAACAGATAGGCTGCTAAGTGCAGGTTTGGGATGCCCTGCGGCCTAGTGTTTTGGCAGCAGGACAAAAAACTATTTAAAATGCAATAGTTTGATTAAGCTGAAGAAGGATGAACAAGCGTCTTTAGTATAACAGGGTCAAATGTGCAGGTTTGGGATACCCTGAGGCCTGGTGTTTTTACAGCACACACAAAAACAATTCAAACTGCAATATATTTATGAGAAATAGCCTTTAAAAGCTGCTTTAGTGTAACAGATAGGGTCAAATGTGCTGGTTTGGGATGCCCATGTGGGCTGGTGTATTTAACCAGACAAAAACCAATTCAAAATGCAATAGCTTAATTAAAATGAGGCTGAACAATGCTTATTTAGTATAACAGATAGGGTGACATGTGCTGGTTTGGGATGCCCATGTGGGCTGTTGTATTTAAACCAGACAAAAACCAATTCAAAATGCAATAGTTTGATTCAGCTGAAGAAGGATGAACAAGCGTATTTAGTATAACAGATAGGCTGCTAAGTGCAGGTTTGGGATACCCTGCGGCCTAGTGTTTTGGCAGCAGGACAAAAAACAATTCAAAATGCAATAGTTTGATTTAGCTGAAGAAGGATGAACAAGCGTATTTAGTATAACAGATAGGCTGCTAAGTGCAGGTTTGGGACACCCTGCGACCTAGTGTTTTGGCAGCAGGACAAAAAACAATTCAAAATGCAATAGTTTGATTTAGCTGAAGAAGGATGAACAAGCGTATTTAGAATAACAGATAGGCTGCTAAGTGCAGGTTTGGGATACCCTGCGACCTAGTGTTTTGGCAGCAGGACAAAAAACAATTCAAAATGCAATAGTTTGATTTAGCTGAAGAAGGATGAACAAGCGTATTTAGAATAACAGATAGGCTGCTAAGTGCAGGTTTGGGATGCCCTGCGGCATAGTGTTTTGGCAGCAGGACAAAACCAATTCAAAATGCAATCGTTTGATTCAGCTGAAGAAGGATGAACAAGCGTATTTAGTATAACAGATAGGCTGCTAAGTGCAGGTTTGGGATACCCTGCGGCCTAGTGTTTTGGCAGCAGGACAAAAAACAATTCAAAATGCAATAGTTTGATTTAGCTGAAGAAGGATGAACAAGCGTATTTAGAATAACAGATAGGCTGCTAAGTGCAGGTTTGGGATACCCTGTGGCCTAGTGTTTTGGCAGCAGGACAAAAACCAATTCAAAATGCAATAGTTTGATTCAGCTGAAGAAGGATGAACAAGCGTATTTAGTATAACAGATAGGCTGCTAAGTGCAGGTTTGGGATACCCTGCGGCCTAGTGTTTTGGCAGCAGGACAAAAAACAATTCAAAATGCAATAGTTTGATTTAGCTGAAGAAGGATGAACAAGCGTATTTAGTATAACAGATAGGCTGCTAAGTGCAGGTTTGGGACACCCTGCGACCTAGTGTTTTGGCAGCAGGACAAAAAACAATTCAAAATGCAATAGTTTGATTTAGCTGAAGAAGGATGAACAAGCGTATTTAGAATAACAGATAGGCTGCTAAGTGCAGGTTTGGGATACCCTGCGACCTAGTGTTTTGGCAGCAGGACAAAAAACAATTCAAAATGCAATAGTTTGATTTAGCTGAAGAAGGATGAACAAGCGTATTTAGAATAACAGATAGGCTGCTAAGTGCAGGTTTGGGATGCCCTGCGGCATAGTGTTTTGGCAGCAGGACAAAACCAATTCAAAATGCAATCGTTTGATTAAGCTGAAGAAGGATGAACAATGGTATTTAGTATAACAGATAGGCTGCTAAGTGCAGGTTTGGGATACCCTGCGGCCTAGTGTTTTGGCAGCAGGACAAAAAACAATTCAAAATGCAATAGTTTTATTAAGCTGAAGAAGGATGAACAAGTGTATTTAGTATAACAGATAGGCTGCTAAGTGCAGGTTTGGGATGCCCTGCGGCCTAGTGTTTTGGCAGCAGGACAAAAAACTATTTAAAATGCAATAGTTTGATTAAGCTGAAGAAGGATGAACAAGCGTATTTAGTATAACAGATAGGCTGCTAAGTGCGGGTTTGGGATACCCTGCGGCCTAGTGTTTTGGCAGCAGGACAAAAAACAATGAAAAATGCAATAGCTTGATTTCGCTGAGGAAGGATGAACAAGCGTATTTAGTTTAACAGATAGGCTGCTAAGTGCAGGTTTGGGATGCCCATGTGGGCTGGTGTATTTAAAGCAGACCAAAAAAGATTAAAACTAAATTCAAACTAATCCAGTGATAAATGATAAATGATTGTGTGTAACAGATAGGGTTAAATAAGCCACTGCATAGATGGGATGCACAGTGGAAAGGCAGATTAAAATTTACAGCACAAAGAACTGAAATTTAATTGAAAACTGATCAGGCTAATGAAAAAAAAAAAATTCACTTCTATGCTGTCCCTGGATCGTTCCGGTTTTTCACTATCTTTCCCTATCTTTCCCTGGCTCTGTCTACCTCTCTGTCTGCCTCTCTGACTCTCCCTACCTATCTCTAACTCTCTCTCCCTATCTGCAGCAACCACCGCTGTCTCTGGAATGCAAGGCTGAAATGCACAAAAGGAAAATGGCAGACGGTTTATAAAGCACGGTGACGTCACTGGGCTTCCTGGCTGCTGATAGGCTGCATGTGACTGTCCCATGATACCTTGCCCCAGGGGACATGTCCGGACATGTGCTTCCACCATCTTAGAATGCCTGTAATTGAAATAAATGGAGTTTAAAGGAAAACTTCGATCGATCGAATCGCGGGGAAATTCGGATTCGTTCTGAATCGAATTTTTCATGAAATTCGGAACGAATCCGGGTTCGTCCGGATCGATTCGCTCATCCCTGGGGGGGCGGGGGGTGTTACAAAAAAAAACCCCTGACCTTATCCCCAGCTCGCACATTTAACATTGAGGGATGATCAGGAGCCACGTTCGACATGAATAGATCATAGAAGCCAAATAACAATTCCAGAGTGGGAGGGTATACTGCATGGGCAGGATTTTCTAGGAGTTTACTCTAGGGGCATCCTTAATCAGTCTCCTCTTGCACACATTCTAAGTAAGGAACCTCAACTTGTAAGGTACTTAAAGTATCAAACTTCACAACTGAGAGCCTTATTTTAGAGGTGCACTATTTAGCATCATTTTTGATGGCATAGCAGTATTTTTTGAGTGCTGGCATCTCTTTCTTTATTGCCACTGCTTTTTTGACTAGAACAGCGCTTGTACTGACAGTAACTAATTTGCTTTGATTGTTGCACTAGGTATTGGCCGACATATGTCAGTGCCTGTTGGACACGACTGCCGATTATAACAGCACCAACGCGCACCACTTTATACAACCGTCTACAACCTTCTTTTGCATCTTGAAAATGTTGCGCTGTATTTTACCCGGGCTAGGCATTTCATCATTTTAGTTATGTAAATTTATCACTGCTGGGGACAAAGGGGACAAACTTTACAGTACAGATAGGCTGTGTTTAATCAGTGAGCTCCCTAAAACACATTGGTAAAAAAAGAATCCTTAAAAAGTGATTTTACATTTGGCGACATCTAGGTCCAGCATTTACATTATTGACGAGTCACAATGGAAGTTCTGTACAAATAAAAGCATTTAATATTATTTAGAAGCATAAAACACTTCAATACAGTTCTACCCATTGTGCTCCAAGAGATCTCAACCTACAGCGCCACTATAAATTGGTGACCTGTATGGCGCTAGTGATTAATTAGATGCAGGCTGGCGGCCGCATCGTCGATGCCTGTTTTTTGTTTTATATACTGCACAATGAGTGCCACTGAAGCTAAAATATTTGGGCTGAGTGGCATTGATTGGCACTAACACTTGATAAATCAGGCTCCCAATGTACCTGTTGCTGCCCCTTTCCATAAAATCCTTGCCCTATATGCGTGAATCCCCCTCCTGCAAAAGGAAACCCAGGCACTACTGGGAGGCTGGTAAACTAACAGGCTGATTCATCACTAACGCCAGGTAGCGACAGATGAGCGTCTGTAGCAGGTATTTCAGAGCGCCCGCTAGTAGTCACTGTGCTCGGCCGTGAGTCGCTAGTTCTTAGTCTCTGTGCAGCAATGATGAATACATTGGGATGAGTCGCTATTTGACCAGTACAGCGCTGTATGGGAGCGCATGTTAGCGACTGGTCAGTGCGAACGACTCATATATTCATTAAAAAAACAGCCTCACAAAACTCCGGCGCTTAAAAATGCTTCTCTGAAGCCCAGAGCTCCGGAGGCTGTGTGTTTAAAGTCTGTTTTTCAGCTTGTATCCACTAGTAACAAAGCGAAAACATATGGAATTACATTGTAATAACATTGTAACATGAACACTTTAAAGTGGACCAACACCCAGGATTTTGACTATCCTGGGTTTTGGTCCACTTCAGGGGGGCACCCCGGTTAGGTGCCATTCACAAACGGCCGGCGCGGGGGCGCGCACGCCTAGAGGGGCGCGCGGGAGGCGGCGGCGGCACCGCGGGACATCCCGATCTCGGATGTCCGGCAGTGAGGGAGGTGATCGGCCCGGGAATCTTATAGATTCCCGGGCCGATCACCCCTGGGTGACAGTCCACTTTAATGCCAGACCTGTAATGTCATTTCAGCAGAAAGTTATAAAACATGACATTTAAAAAAAAAACTGCATTTTCAATGCCATAAGAGGTCAAAACATTATTTGAGATTTATTAAAAAAAATGTAAAAAAACAAAAACCCAGTTAGAAGAGAAGAAAAGGAACGTCCATTGAAATGTATGGGAGAGCGACAGGTAGCGAGAGGTCATACCTGGCGCTCTGCAAGGCTGAACGCTGGTGCTGTTCGCTGAGACTGGCGTAAATGGCGTTATCCCAGTCGCTCAACAGATTCTGCTTGAAAAATGTGTAATTACGTGCCGTGTCCAGCGTTCACCTGTCGCTACCTGTTGCTACCTCTCATTAACAAGGTACTACCAGAAGCTATCCCTTCATAAATAAGGTCCTTAGTGCTGCATTGAAAGCAGAAAGAAAATAGTACATTTATTCATTTAACCCCCTGGACTCAACTATGTGCTAGAATTCTGCTAGTATTCTGGTCTAGCAGACAACTAGGGCCCCAAATAGGGCCCACGAGCCACAAGTGGCTTCCTAACTGAATATCTAAAATGGGACTCCCCAGTCTAAATAGACTTAGAATGTGTGCTAGGGGAGCCTGATGCCCCGAGGGGTAAATATCTAGATAATATAAGTGCTTCCACTAGAGTGTCCTCAGTCATGGGAGCGGTGGCCATCTTTCTGTAGCCTGTAGCCTATTCGACAGTGCAGCAGAACTCCGACGGGATTGCACGGCTCATGTAAGCTAAAGCCGCTTCCTGCTGCACACTCTACAGGTTAAAATGCCCCCCCACATCCCTCACCACACAGTCGTGATTCTGCCTCCTTCCGCCCAGGTGAGTGAGGACTGGGGAGGCGGAGGGGCCCCCAGAGGCAGAATCGCCTCCCAAATTGGACTCCCAAAAGTTCGGTTCAGCTCAAGTTCAGGTACCTGAACCTAACTTCTGTTCAAAGTTCGGTCGATCCTGCCAAACCCGAACCTCTAGGGCAGGGGTACTCGGTCACTTCTTGTAAAGTTTCATTTATAGGCATCCTGTGAGAGGTGAAGGTCTGGGAGGGGGGCAGTAGCGGGGATGGATAGTTAGAATTCAGATCACTGGGGGGGAGGGGCAGGCTATAGATTTCAGACAGGCAACCCCCACCCCAAAAATGCTAAAAAACAGGAGCTTTTTTGGGGGGCCCCAAAGAACCTACAGCTCTGCCACGGCACAATTCCTTTAACCCCATCATAGAAATAGGGGCTCTTGCTCTAGCAATCCGGATGCTACCCTGCACCTGTCACAATGCAGTTCAGCCATCTTGCAGAAAATTGGTGTTGGACAGTTTTATTGGTGGTTTACAAATGATTGTATTATTCTGAAATCACATTAGCATAATAATACTACCATGTTAGGTATTAAAGTGGACAAATCACCAGGATTTTATTGTTATTATTATTATTGTTTCTCTATACAAGGTAAAACATACAGTACAGGGAACAATACAAAATTAGATGCCACAAGGTTTAAACCAAGTGTTGTGAGCACAGGAGACAATAGGAAGGAGAGCCCTGCCCTTGCGGGCTTACAGTCTAAAGGATGGGGGTGGAGACAAAAGGTAGGGATCACAAGTGGTAGAGCTTGAGTTGGGCTGCATGTGCCATTTGAAGGTTATAGGAGTTACTTCAGTCAGTTTATATGCTTGTCTGAAGAAGTGAGTTTTGGGGGCACTTTTAAAGACTTGGAGTGATGGAGAGTGGCGGATTGAGCGGGAAGTGCATTCCAGAGAAGTGGGGAGGCACGGGAGAAGTCTTGAAGGTGGGAGTGCGAGAAGGTAACCAAGGAAGAGGACAGGATAATGTCAGAGGCAGAGCGGAGGTTGCGCTTGGGTTGGTAGCTCTGGATCGGAGATGAAATGTAGGAAGGGGCCTGATTAGCGAGAGCTTTGTAGGTAAGTGTTAGACGCATTTACACTATCCTGGCGATTGGTCCCGATTTGGGAAACCCCACTGTGAGAAACTCCCTGGATTGCCTTCTGAACTTATCTTTCCCCCATTCCCATGGTGTATATGGATGACATATAAGTCGCTTTGAGTTCCAGCATAGTGAAGAGGGAACATCTCGGTTCTCACTGCAGTCTGCGGAGTGCTCCCGTCCCAGCCTCCCAGAATGGTCGGTGCGGAGGTGCACCTCTGTCACAACAAGCTGGGTATCCAACCACGTACGCTGTGGAACCGGCAAGGAGAGGTAAGCTTTGCAGTCGATCTGGGGCCGATACGATTAACATTAGACTCCAATAAATTGAAAAAATTCATATTTTAAATACATTTCAGTCCCTTAAATTCAAGGTTTTGCACTGGCCCATATTAGCAGAGCCATGAGGAATTGTGTGCTTGGTGTTACAATATGCTTGTGCTGAACATAGATATTTGGAGTGGAGCTGCTGGTGACAGCTGTGATGAATGATCAGAAAATGACCTCGATGGATACTCTGGCATCATTCTGGGCAAGGTTGATAATGAGCAAACTCTTCTTGTTTTATTTAATGACAAGGCCATGAGCATCTCTCTCCATTCACAAATTTATGTCATGCCGGCTTGGACGCAGACAAGTCGAGCACATATTTCCAGCCGTTCACACATAACAATATCATCAGCCACCATCAGGCTTTACACTCCATAAAAAATGATGGAATCTACGAGGGAACGCGCATGTGTACTTGATTGCTGGGTCATGAAAGACTTGACTTTTGCTGCGATTTAAAGTGGACCAAAATCTGGGATTTTTACTTTCCTGGGTTTTGGACCTTTCCCCCGGTTTGGCATGCTTAGATAACTCACCTCTCCTCGAGCCCAAAGCATGGCTAGAGCAGCTGAATGGAATGCTAGCCACATTTGCGAGTGGCACAGCCACGCACAGCCATTCAGTTGCAGGGGGGAGGGCGCACACAGACGAGAGGCGAGGGGAGTGATGCTGGCGTCAGCTGTGCATGCGTCGTGGACTTGGGGGAAAGGTGGGTTTACTGGGTGCCCTAGGAGGTTTCACACAGCGAGGGGCGGGGGGGAGTAAGCCTCATAGAGTCTCATAGACTCCAGGGTGGATTTTGGTCCACTTTAAGGAAATTATCTCTATTAAGGAACATTTTTTTCTTCTTTGTGTAAATGGTTAATTAGTTTGGTCCTATAAGTACACTGCAATCTATGGAATAGAATTTGTTTTTAGGAAAACGTTATACAACAAACTTTTGGAAAGGTGTTATAATTTTACCCCCTGTGGTCCCCGTCCATCCTGTACGAGTATCTCGGGCAATGTGGCTGACTCCACACTGGTTGGCTGATCTCAACTATGCTGGAAGCGGATTTTGCTATGGAGGGGTTCTGTTACCCAGTCTGCTATAGGAAGATGGGGGGTGTTGTCACACAGTCTGCTATGGGGTGATGGGGGGTGTCTGTCACATAGTCTGCTATGGAGTAATGGTAGGATTCTGTCACAAAGTCTGCTATGGCGTAATGGGCTGGGGCTCTGTCACACACTCTGCTATGGGGTGATGGGATATCTGTTACACAGTCTGCCATGGGGGTGATGGGGGGGTTCTGTCACACAGCCTGTTATGGGGGTGATGGGGGGTTCTGTCACACAGTCTGCTATGGGATGATTGGGGCTCTGTCACTGTCTGATTTAGAAGTGATGTCTGATATAGAGGGTTCTGTCACACAGTCTGCTATGGGGAGATGGGGGCGCTTTCACACAGTCTGCTATGGGAATGATGGTGGGATCCTGCCACACAGTCTGCTATGGAGTAATGGGGGGAGCTCTGTCACACAATCTGCAATGGGGTGATTCTGTCACACAGTCTGCTATGGAGGTGATGGTGGGATCCTGTCACACAGTCTGCTATGGAGTAATGAGGGGAGCTCTGTCACAGTCTGCTATGGAGTAATGGGGGGAGCTCTGTCACACAGTCTGCTATGGAGTAATGGGGGAAGCTCTGTCACACAGTCTGCTATGGGGTGATTCTGTCACACAGTTTGCTATGGAGGTGATGGGGGGATTCTGTCACACAGTCTGCTATGGGAGTGATGGTGGGATCCTGTCACACAGTCTGCTATGGAGTAATGGGGGGAGCTCTGTCACACAGTCTGCTATGGGAGTGATGGTGGGATCCTGTCACACAGTCTGCTATGGAGTAATGGGGGGAGCTCTGTCACACAGTCTGCTATGGAGTAATGGGGGGAGCTCTGTCACACAGTCTGCTATGGAGTAATGGGGGGAGCTCTGTCACACAGTCTGCTATGGAGTAATGGGGGGAGCTCTGTCACACAGTTTGCTATGGAGTAATGGGGGGAGCTCTGTCACATAGTCTGCTATGGGGTGATTCTGTCACACAGTCTGCTATGGAGGTGATGGGGGGATTCTGTCACACAGTCTGCTATGGAGTAATGGGGGAGCTCTGTCACACAGTCTGCTATGGAGTAATGGGGGGAGCTCTGTCACACAGTCTGCTATGGAGTAATGGGGGAGCTCTGTCACACAGTCTGCTATGGAGTAATGGGGGAGCTCTGTCACACAGTCTGCTATGGAGTAATGGGGGGAGCTCTGTCACACAGTCTGCTATGGAGTAATGGGGGGATTCTGTCACACAGTCTGCTATGGAGTAATGGGGGAGCTCTGTCACACAGTCTGCTATGGAGTAATGGGGGGAGCTCTGTCACACAGTCTGCTATGGAGTAATGGGGGAGCTCTGTCACACAGTCTGCTATGGAGTAATGGGGGAGCTCTGTCACACAGTCTGCTATGGAGTAATGGGGGAGCTCTGTCACACAGTCTGCTATGGAGTAATGGGGGGAGCTCTGTCACACAGTCTGTTATGGGGTATAGGTCCACTTAAGCCTATGTGTGAAAGAACAGTACAAACTCCTAGAAGATGAGTTCCGGACAGGAACCAAACTCAGGCCTTGGTTACTGAAAGACTTGAGCGTGTTTCCTTCCAGCTCACTGCCTAGCTTGGGAGGCTCTATTCAGAATGATTCATGTGGTCCTCTAACGCCGTCACACATATGCAATTAGTATTTCTTCAATAGAAATGGTTTCAGTATTAGATAACAATCATAAATAAGTTTAATAAGATGGCCACGCTCAAAGCCACTTTTATATATTTCAAATGGGAAAAATTACAGGATTAATTAAAAGAGTTTAATCCACATAAAGTATTTTATGCTCACTATAAAATCCATTTTATTGCTGAAATTCATTACGCTTAAAAACCGATGACCTTATCCGAGGATTGTATTTTTTTTCTCCATCTAGAGCAAAACTCTTGTTTTACAGATAGAATATACAATATCAGTTGGTAAGCAGTTTCCAGTGGAGATTCCAGTGATTTATTACCCCACTGAACTTTAACAAAAGCTGATATAAAGAGCAGCGCTCAATCCAATGTTGATTCTTAACAATCTTGATTCTGATAAGAGCACTACTCTTAATACCAAGTAAAACCCATCAATAAAGTGCTACTGCTATCAGGGCATAGGTGCAACTAAAAATATTAGAAAAAGCAATAACTTAAAATCTGAGCCTATTTATATTTCAATAATTTTTGAGAAAAAAGTCATACACAAAAAGCTGGATCATGAACACTAACCACTTTGCCACAACACCATCGTGGAGGCAAACATACAAGAAATACAAGCACCCAACTCCCCGATGAACAAAGAAAGACATTAGTGCCTCTAACTGTGCCCTCTCTTATTAATAGCCAAGCTACGTGGCTTCAAGGGAACATACCACAGTGTGGCAGCGAGCGGTTTGTTCTGGGACCCCGCGGTGTCTTGTGGTGCAAGAATAGAGTAGGCACTACATCTAGGTGACACTGCGGAACACATGAAGATATGTCCTCATATCAGGTAAATACATTTTGCCTGTACTCCCTATGCTTTAAGTTTTATTGTATTATATGTTTACAGATTGTGTATGCACATTCATGGATAGACATTACATTCCTCTTTTTTACATGGGGAACGATGTGAATGGATATTGGTATTACTTCTAGACATTTCTATTGACTTTCTTCAGGATGAGCATTATACTCTTTTATGTACTCACAAAGAACATGTAAATGTGTTTTGATTTAAATTCTCAAACTGGGATTCCCTGCTGTGTGAAACCCCATGGGGTGCTCCTACACACCTTTCCCTGGTCCAACAAAGCATGCATGGGCTCTTGTCCAATACAAGCTGTTTGCTGTGACTATAAGTCATTCAGCAAACAGCTTCCATTGTTGTCATTAGGGAGTGTATGCAGCCATATCCCCTGCATCTCTGGCTGCAGACTTGTGCTCCTGCCACGAGAATTTAGATGGGATGGGAGTGCGCGCGCCGCCAGTGATGCAGGGGATGCTGCAGCACATGCTCCCCATTAAAGTCAATTAGAGCTGTGGACGAGAGCCCAAAAAAGCACCGTTGGAAACAAGATGAGTTGAATGAAAAGCTTCACACAGCGAGGCCTTGAGGGAGACACTTAGAGGCCGATTTATTAATAGCGCCAGGTAGCGACGGATGAGCGACAGTAGCGTGATTTTAACAGCGCCGGCTAGTATTCGCTGTGCTTGGCCGTTGTTCGGTTGTTGACAGCGACTCAGTCGGTGTGCGGTAATGTTGAATACGGGGTTAGGAGTCGCTGTTTGAAAGGTTCCGCGCTGTATGGGAGCGCATGACAACGAATGGCCATAGCGAACAGCTCCCAGCATATTCATTAACAAATCACGCTCCAAAAATTCTCGCGCTGTAAAATGCATGTTTAAACCCCTGAGCGCTGGCGGCGATGTGTTAAAAGTAGTTTTTTAACCCCCAAACAACCTTATTTTTGGAAAAAAATAATAAACAAGTTTTTATAAACATTTTGTAATATGAATACATTAATATCAGACCTGTAATATCAATTCTGCACAAAATTTTTTTACCTTAAAAAAAGATATAACATTGCAGAAGTGGTCACCGAATTAATATCAATATCAATTAACATTAATATCAATTATTTATGAATATTTAAAGATTGCTCCATTGAAATGCATTGGAGAGCGCCAGGTAGCGAGAGGTCATACCTGGCGCTGTGATGGGATTAGCAGCGGCGCTGTTCGCTGAAGTCTGCAACATGATGAATCCCGCGCTAGCTGACGCTCTTGCTGACGCTCATTTAGCGTGATAAATGCGTGATTGTGTTTGCAGCCTGGCGTTCTGGAGTCGGTAGCCGCCGATAGCTGGCGCTACCTGGCGCTAGTGAGACACTACCTGGCGCTATCCCTTGATAAATAAGGGCCTTAGAGTAACCTTGGTATTTCTGTACCATGGAAGAGGCAGGACTTCCAGTGCAACCTAGAATGTTGAATCTGTGAAGACAGTAGTTATCTACCACCAAAGAGTAAACAGATGGAGGAGGAATAGTGCTAAAGGGGCACACAGAAAATTCCCCCTTTAGAGAATCACCAGTTTTCCAAAGTGTGGGCCTACTCCCATGTAAACCATATTGTTCCCAAGTGGCAACTCCCACCTTTATGGGTGTGAAACCAGGCTTGGAGGAAGGGTTTATTCCAAACCATCATGTTTTGGCATATAGTAAGTAAATCTGAGAGGCTATTTTGTTTCTGCCTGGTTAAGTTTGGTTCAAAGCTGTAAAATGCATTAGCTTATGCTGAATAAAAAGAAAAGAAAAGGTTTGCCTATCCCATGCATGCAGCATGCATTTGTGCCCCCTCCACCTTGTTGACACATGAGTCAGTGGCTGGGCCAGAAAAGATAGGCAGGGCCAAATAAGTACTGTCTCAAAAGAGACCTGGGATGAAACCGCTCCTCCCAAAGACACCCTGAATTATTACAAGTATCGACATCACCCTCATTACTGTTGCAGAGTGTGAGTGCTGGGTGCAGCGGAGTCAAATCCAGATAGACATTAGTGGTGTAACAGGAACTGGCTTCACTGGATCATGAGTGCAGTAGGAGAATGTCACCTCACATGGTGGATGACATAGAGAGGAAAAAGAAGTCATAGAGATCACTTCAAGTTACAGGAAACACAACATGCAACAGAGAATGTACAACTGAAACTACACATAGAAATATGTAACAGCGACATCTACTGTGTAAATGTAAACTGCTTTAACCTAGCAATATAGATGCAGATCAAACATACGTGTAAGCTGTAAGCTGTTGCACAGTATCTCCAACAATTACTAAGTGATGATCCGCCAATTTTTCATTCTGCTGCATACTTGAGAGACAAATTACTGGACTTCCTTTTTAAAGTGGAACAAAACCGACCAGTGGTTTTTCCCTGGGGCATCCAGGATTGGGATAACACTCACCTACCCCAGTAAACACTCACCCATACCCAGTCAACAACGCATGGACAAGCTCTCATCCAATTAGAGCAGTTTGCCTTTCGTGCGTGCACTCCGCCCCAGCCATTTAGATACCTGGGATGCGCGGCGATGCAATGAAATCTATTTGCTGAAGAATGTAAACACAGCAAATGGCTCTCATTGGCTGCGCTCCCACACATGCGCCGTACAAACAAGGAAGGGGTGAGTTGTTTAAGGCTTTCTGGGGTGTTTAACAGAGCTGGGCATCCCAATTTGTGATGCCCATGGGAATCAGAACAAAACCCAGGAAAGTCAAATTCCTGGATTTTGTACCGATTTAAGTAATGTAACCAATGTAACAACCATGGTTTATATATTGGAGTTAAAACGTTTTTCCCAGGATGTCCACGGCATGAAGAAAAATTGTTTTATAATACACTATTCCTTTTATATTTATTAAAAGCAGCAACAATAGTAACAATTTAAATATTATTTTAAAAATATGAACCAAGAGTTATAATTACAGGAATGCCATACATGTGTATTACGTTTCATTATGTCATTTATAAATACATTTTAATTTTCATAATTATACATATGTGCTTCCTTGTTACCAGTGCTTGCTTTCTATGAGTATATGTTAGAAGCATTATTATCATTTAATAAGTTTTACACCAGGTCACCTTTTTTTAATTATTTTCTCTAATTGTTAAGAATTATTCGCAGTAGTAATTAAAAAAAAAACATACTGTTCATTCTTTTCTGGGCTATTGGATAAATTATTTCCAGTAATATGTTTTAGGAATAATTATATGTTTCTTATCTTGTGTTACCCCCCAGTTCCAGTAGCAGGAAGAAACCTTGAAATCAGGAAAAATCGTCACTGTGTTTCCAAAGAAAAAACTATTTTTTACTTTGTTTTAGAAAAGGCAAACCTGTCATATCCAGCACATTGTGATACATGTGTTATTAGCTAAATTGGCTGTGACGATAAATCACATGAATTATGCTGGAAACAATTTATTAGCTCTCCACAGTAAATAATCGCACTACCTTCCAAGGTAGCATGACAAGATAGCCTACAAGGAAGCTTACCACTGATTATCTGGTGGTGTGAGAGATTCCATCATGGTTAGTGATGACTAGTGATGGGCGAACCCTAACCACAAAGTTTGTGTTAGTACAGAACTTTCCGAGTTTGGGTTTGTATCGAACTTTGTGAGTTTGGGTTTCAAAACCTGAACATGGACTTGCCAAGAATGCTGCCAGGAATTTGTAGTCGAGTTCAGCATCTATCCAACAGCAATGCCATCAAGAACACCACCAGGTTCCATAACAGCATGATGCGCAGCTTGAACAGACTACTCGAGGACCTGGCCTTAGGGGTGGAGGAGCTGCGGAGCCGCAATCACAACATGGGATACCAAATTGGGAAGTGTAGCAGGCTAAATGCAAACCTGGAAAGGATGGTGGTACTCCATGACCCTATAAATGCAACCCACAGGGCCAACCAGGCCACCTCTCCCTCATCAGGCGGCCATTTTGTGTCTGTTTGTTTGGCTTCTTTGTTTTGGAACCAATGCCTAGTTTGTTTTGTGTTTGAAATATTGGGCAGTGTACGACTCCTTGGTTATGGCATTGCTGTTGGGCATAAATATGACAACTTACCAGGTTGGAATGCGTTTTCCTGTTTGTATTCGCAGAAAACAAAAAAATAAGGGGGTGAAGTAACAAGGAAAACATTATAAACAAAACAAACAACAGCAAAATAATATCAAAATTAACAAAACTGCGAGGAGACCAGGTGCTGCTGCACCGACTCACCACCCAGGCTTTGAATGCCAGTATATAAAGGCACAGCTGTGGTGGAATCAGTATCCAGATATGCTGGCACCTTCTGGAGCAGCGCAAAATTATGCATCAGACAGGCAACTATAATCCGGGTCATCTTGGCTGGCTGGTACTGCAGCGCCCCACTGGTGTGTCCCAGGCACCAGAAGCAGGACCTGAGGAGCCCAAATGCCCATTCCACCACTGCCTAGGTCTTATAGGTGCAAAAATTACAAGTAGCTAAACATTGCGATTGGACAAAGTAAGCAGTTGGGGAGACGAAACAAAGGAGAACAACAAGAAACAGGGGGACAGGGGACTTAAAATTAGAACAGTACCTACTAATTAGGGACTGGTGGGTGCTAAGCAAACAGTAAGCAAATGTTACACACAAATTCAAGGAATGGGGGCCAGCTGAGACCAAGACACAAACACATGAAATTCAAAACACACATTACAAGGGCAGAAAGGTGGGAAAAGGCTACTTACCAAGTAGCTAGCTGCCACTCAGCTCCCCCATCTCAAAATGCTTGTACAATGAAAATCTTCTGAGGATAAAAGCCTTGAGGGTGGATCCCAGAAATCCCTCCGCTAAAAAAATCACAGGTCCGGGCCCACAACCTACTGGACAGTGAGGGAGTGCCCCATCTTCCTGTTCCTGTGTGAATGAGACAACAGACACATGTAACCATACTTGCAACATTAGTAGAGAAATGTAATACATGTGCAACAAATACAAAGGGACCAGTGTGCCTAATGAGCACCACAAAAGCTAGAATATGGGAGAAGAACAAAGGCAATGCAATACAATTAACGAGGGACCAGTCCGCAAAATGAGAATTTAAGCATACCTATACATATACTCCTGGGCAACAGGAGGTACCAACACCACATGTGTACAATCGATCGCACCCATGACGTTGGGCATGTCCACAAGCTCCTAGAGCCCCAACTTTACCACAATCCAGGCTGCCAAGTTGTTAGAGAAGCACATGTACTTCCCCTGCAGGGCAACCCTGCCATACACAAATTTGGTCAGGGTGCAGCTCAGCCATGGAAATGGACATGTCAACAGCAAGTGACCCCAGCCTTTGGAAGGAGCCATTTACCAGAAATTGAAGGCAGCCAAACAGTTTAGTCATACAATCAATCGCATGCCCCTTGCTTGTTGTGGGGGTCAACCATGGCAGCAGCTCTGATTAAAGTTTCTCGAGAAAAGCGGTTCAGTCATTGAGCCGATGCTGAGTGACTGCCAGTCTGGCAGGTACACTGTGAGCACACGCAGTGCTGCAGAAAAGAACAACACACACGTACGTGAGAAGGCGTTTGCGAGAGGCTCTGAATTGCCCTTACAGCATATGACTTCATTATTGTTATTAATAGTATATAAATATTATAGTTATTATTATATTTTATTATGGGATATTCAAAGTGGGGGGAAATGATTTGGCTATTAAGGGGCCAGGGTGGATTGCCACATATTGTTTTTAATGTGAGTGTCTTATGTTTGTACTATATGTTTTTAATAACTGTTTCATTCAATATTCTTTTATATTATATTTTACCTGTGATTGTGCGGCAATCTCATAGGGGATGTGGTCCAATCTAGGGGGTCACATATACATTTTTGTAAAGTTGCTAACCGCATGGTGCCAGTACATCTTTTCTCTATTTTGGTAGCTGTGCATGGTACGCTTTTTTGTTGGTGTTGTATAGAGTAACAAGAAAAAGTTTTGTGGTTAAACTAACATGGCGCTAGAAAAAGTCTTTGTTTCTTTTCTGCTAGTGGGACAAACTGCAAGACTTGTGATCCCTGCAGTAAGACAAACATGGGAATAACTTAAAATAAAAGAAATGATAAAGAAACAATATGCAGATGTACCCTCTGTGCCTCTATTAGTTGATAAGTTGAATTATAGACTTTGCAGTTGACACTCATTACAGCTGCAATGTTTGGACATGTTCTGCACATTTGGGAACAATCAAATCTCAAGCCGATCGAGAGGAAATAGCACTACCAAGCAGAAATGTGCCAAATTACCCAGAAACAATTGGAATAGCTGGCAAACCGAGCAGCCTGCTGATTTCCAAATAGTGTAGTTAATCTGCCACTAAACTATCATATATTTTGCTTCAGTAAACTGCATGTTACTCAGAAGCCTACTATTTATATCCCAAATTTCTGTATTTTGCTGCTTACTGTGAGGCCGGCAAAAGGTTAAACTCATCTAAAAGGGCTGAAAAGAGAGAAAATGGGAGAAAATGATAGAGGTGGTTCAGACTGAAATCTACAGGGTGACCTCATTTGGGCTGCTGAACAGTAGTGGGAGTCAACAACTATTAGAGAAACGTTGTGATGTCATCATATCAGCCGACAAAGGAAACTATCTGCAGTTTCAGTGTGTGGAGAGAATCTGGAAAAAGATGAGTTTATATGGTTATTGAAAGGGAGAGAATAACCTTTATTATCTCTATCTTATAAATGTAATACCAATGGGTTTGGTTTAAAAAAAATATGCTAGAGTTTTTTTTAATAAAAAATACAAGAAAATTAAATGGCTGTTGTGTGCACCCCAAGAAGAATAGGTTCTGCGGTGTGTGTTGGGCAATTTTAACAAATAGCTTCAGCTGATAAGCGTAAGGAAAGGTAATAGTAGTAGTGAATTCACTAAAAATAACCCATGTGCATCTCGGGCAAAAGGCCCAACTCTGAAGAGACAACAGTGAGCAGAAAATTTGAACGTAAAATTTGCTTGTCAATCAACATCAGGATATGGCAAATGAAGCAAATAAACAACAAGGGCAAACCCTAAAGCAAAGGAAACCCACCCCATATGTCCATCCAATACGTCCAAATGGTGTAAAGAACTTCTCAGAGGGTCATCTTTCCCATCCCTTAGTCAGAAAACAAAGGGGAGTAAATGGAAAATACCCATAGCAACTAAATGTGATATTAAAATTCACAGCTTAAAGCGATGTTGTTATTATTATTATCGTTTATTTATATAGCTCCATCTTCTTCTTTAGCACTGTACAAGTTATAATTACAAAACACACCTGTGTGTGCAGCATCCAGGGTGCTATCCGCTGTGTGGAACCACAATCTAAAATCTCTACAGAACCAAACATCTCAAAAAATACCCAATAAATGTAAACTTTATGCAATACACATATTACAAACAAAAAACTGATTAAAAGATATTTAAAACCAAAACAACAGAAGCACTCCAAACCTCCCACACTCATTTTGAGCCTTATATTTTTGGTTTAGCTCATGTAAATTATAGTTATTCTAGTTTCAATAGTATAGGACGTATATGCACTTTTGAATGGTTTAGATCCACTGTAGGGCTTGTTTGTTATTTGCACAATTTGCACATTGAAATAACTTTTTCAATGAAGATCCGGATCTGGGCAAACAAATATCAGATAGGATGTTTAATACTATATATTCTTTGTTTAAATACTTTATTATTATACTTTTTATTAGCTCAGGTAGCTAGAGAGCCACAGTTTGTGTCTTTTGTACGGTTTGTCTTGGTATATATATTTTTTAAATGAAATATCTTTTAATCAGTCTGTAATAAACATTTTGTCTGTTATATTTGTATTGAAAAAAGTTTACACTTATTGGGTTATATTCAAGTTATAATTACAGTTATAAGTAAAGTGGCAGTTTGATACCATTTTCTGCATATCTTTGTAAATAATTCTACAGTGTTCATATTTGTCCACAATTTATGGAAAACACAGCCTGTCAGCTTATGGCGCGATTTACATGTTTATGACTTTCTGCTCCCCAGGGTGGCTGGGCCTGACAGTGATGGAAATGTGAAGAAGAATTTATCACCAGATTAAGGATGATTGCCCTTTTGTTTATCAGGGCAGCTGTGTTCATTGACAACACCCTTGTGCATAAATCACCTTGAACTAAGGCAGAATTGCCCTATCCTCCAAGATAGACAATGGATGTGGGCTGGGTGGTGGCCTATTAATGTGTATGAATGGATTTAAGAGAAGACCTAGAAACTTTGGAACAGAATGCCACATCACCTTCATCCCCTCTCTATCCCTCTCTATCTTTCCTTACCTCCATTTCCCATCTTCATCCCAGCATTGTCACTTAGATAGCTTAGTTTTATGTAGATACATCTCTTGTAAATTGCATATTCTTATAACCCAAGATTTACCATTATCCATCAAGCACCTTGAATTAAAGCAGAAGTTCAGACCAAATGTTAAGAGAACAGGAGACAATAGAAAAGAGAGCCCTTCCCTTGCAAGCTTTCAGTCTAAAGGACAGGGGTGGAGACAAAGGGCCAGGATCACAAGAGGTAGGGCTTGAGTTTAGCCGCATTCAGTGTTAAAAGGTTAAAGGAGTTGCTTAAGGCAGGTGATATGCATTTATGACAAATTGATTTTTGAGAACACTTTAAAAATAGACCAAAAGGATGAAGACATCAACAACATAATTTGCATAAAAAGCGTAGACAACAATACATTTTGAGTATGAAACTAATTTCATATAAAAAGGGTTAGGTGCATTTGGGTGCATTTATAGTGTTGATCCAAGGGCTCGATTCCAAGTATATGTAAAATGTGTTATGGTATAGCTTACGCTGTATTCCTCATCATCAGTGGTTGAGAGGCGTGGCTAAAAGGGGATTCAACAATAGACTGTACAGAATATCAACTTGCTACCGAGATGGACATCTGCTCCTCCTAAATTTACATTTATTTATAAAGGACTCTGCCCTAGAGAGTGACCTACAGTACGATACAGTAATGAGCGAAAATATTCTCTTTTAGGAGTCAGATGAGATGTCCACTCCTCAACCACTTAAACTGACTTCTTCCTTCCCCTGAGATTTTATCTTGCTCCATCATGTTGGTTCACATTGCCATGAAAAAGTATTTATAACCACATTCCCACATCGTTCAGTGATACAGCCACAAACTGTAATGTATTTTACTGAGATCACATGTGATGTAACATAAAGTACTTACAAAGTGTAAAGAAAATGATATACGGGGAGGCCGATTCATTAATAGCGCCAGGTAGCGACAGATGAGCGCCAGTAGCGTGATTTTCACAGCGCCAGCTAGTATTCGCTGTGCTTGGCCGGGGTTTGCTTGTTGACAGCGACTCAGTCGGTGTGCGGTAATATTGAATACAGGCTTAGGGGTCGCTGTTTCACAGGTTCAGCGTTGTATGGGTGCGCCTGACAGCGAATGGCCAGAGCGAACGGCTTGCTGCAGATTCATTAACAAATCACGCTCCGAATTTTTTCGCGCCGTGAATTCCTTGTTTAAACCCCAGAGCGCTGGCGGCGATGGATTTAAAATAGTTTTTAACCCCCAAACAACCATATTTTTTGATTGTAAAATTATACAAGTTTTTATAAACATTTTGTAATATGAATAAATTAATATAAGACCTGTAATATCAATTCTGCACAAAATCATTTTTTTTTTTTTACCTTCAAAAAAAAACCTAACATTGCAGAAGTGGTCACAGAATTTTTGACATTAAAAAAAAAAAAAAAACATTAATAGCAATTAATTATGATTAATTAAAGATTGCTCCATTGAAATGCATTGGACATCGCCAGGGAGCGACAGGTCATACCTGTCGCTGTGATGGGATTAGCAGCGGCGCTGTTCGTTGCAGTCGGCTACATGATGAATCCCGCGCTAGCTGTCGCTCTCGCCGGCGCTAGCCTCATTTAGCTTGATAAATGCGTCATTGTGGCCGACGCCGGGCGTACTTGAGTCGGTAGCCGCCGTTAGCTGGCGGGACCTGGCGCTCGTCAGACACTACCTGGCGCTATCGCTTGATGAATAAGGGCATAAGACTGACCTTTTGTGCACTGATTGGACTTCCTATTATGAGTCTTGTACGTTTTATGCTTTATTCATAAACATATTGAAACAATAAGAATATAATACATGCTTCTCCAATTTTATAAATATATAAAAAAATGAAAAGTGTGTTGTAAGAATATATTCAGCCCCCTGTATTTTGATACCAGTAAATAAATTCCAATGTGACAAATTTTCCTCAGAAATTACCTAATCAATAAATAAGATCCATCTGTATGTAATTTACAATATTCTCTGTATAACTACTGTTCTTTTAGGATCTCAGAGGTTTGTTTGAGGACATTAGCGAATAACGGCATCATGAAAACCAAGATACACCCCAGACAGCTCAGGGATAAAGTTGTGGTGAAATGCATGGTTTAGGTTATAAAAAATAGCCCAAGCTCTGAACATCTCATGGAGCAAGGTTCAATTGATAAACAGAAGAAGTACGGCATAACTGAAACCTACCAATACATGTCCATCCACCTAAACTGACGGCTTAGGCAAGGTGTACACCGATTAGAGAAGCAGCCAAGAGGGTCACCACAAGGTCACTCTGAAGGAACTGCAGAGATCCATAGCTGAGGTGGGAGAATCTGTCCACAGTACAACTATTAGATGTGTACGTCACAGATAATGGTAAGGAGAAAGCTATTTTTTTAAGCAAGCCATAGAATGTCTAGTTTGCTTTACTTTAAAAGGAGTAAAGAGATGGTACTTGAGATAATTTGAAAATAAAAAGTGGTACTTGGTGAAAGAAAGTTGGGAACTCCTGGTATGTGCATGTTTGTCTTTTTTATGTACCCCAGACTATACTAAAAGAAATAAGAAATTAAATAAAGGCATTGGTTCTGCTCTTTATAGCTGGAATATGTTTTCTGTATTGGAGACTTCATTTTCCTTTTTTCTTAGCAGGTGTTTTCCCAAACAAGAGAGAACCAAGTGCCCTCTGGGTTTTTCCAAATGAGTGCTGGTCATGACAGGTTGAGAGGGCCACCTTCATTGCCGCACTTATTTAATCAATATAGCAGTTTATGGCAACATCGATTTAGTATTCCTATTGTACCATGTTATTATTTTCTTTAATGGTTACCGTAGGTTTTGTGTTTGCACAGATGGTGTGAAAGTTAGTGACTTATTAAATATTGGTGTGTAATCATGTAAGCCTGTAGAAAAGTACCGGTGATACCTGCAGTCAAATTGAAAGGTGGCAATGTACTTAAGGTTGTAGGTAAGGTAAGTGAATACAAATGTAAGTTACAGATTGAAGGACATTACCAGAAAAATGTTCTTTTATTACTGTAAAGGGAATTCCTCATAAATTAATACAGTGCCACAGATCTATGGACTTGCGGCCACTAATACAAGAAGGGCCTTACTTCAGAACCCCAGAATGAACAGGTCTTCATACCAAAAATTAGGGTATATGTCTGTACACTGAGGATATACGAATGTACATTTCCACCACAAGGCAATATAATTGTGTATATAACAATGTTAAAAAAACGCGCTCAGAACTTCAAATTGTATATTACATATGTAACAACAAAAAGTTTTTTCTTTCTTTGTTAATAAGGTCCTCAGCGCAAGGAGAAAGACAGAGTATGTCACCAATACTCTCAATAATATATGGATAGACGCACTGAATGTGCAATTCAGGCTCCGCCGGGCGGAGCCTACTTTAATCACGTGACCTCCGAGCAGAGCCGACGCCAGCTGAGTCCAGAGGCCTAGGTCTCGGTAATGTATGCGCTGCGGTGACTGTGATTATTCAAACAGCTAAACAAAGCTTAACTTGGAGGAATGGAACTTTGAGCCTCAGGATTCTCTATATAGGAATATTTTATTACAACGCTTGCATTCTATTTCTATTTGGTAAGGAGTTTTTCAAGTGCTGCGCACAGAATTTACTGCTACGGTATTACGCTATGCGCGGTCATATGTTTTATTTTACATGTCAAATCTAAATAAATGAGGATTCATTTATATATAATACAAGTCTTGATGATTATAAGAGAGAAAGAAAAGGTGTTTTGGATAAAAAGGAAAACTATCCCTTTGGCTGTATGAAAAATATCCAACAGAGGAACAACCATTGGATATATAGAGAAGCGCTTTGTCTTTCATTGTCTGGTACGTGTGTGGTGTGACAGGTGATGGATACACTTGTAATAATTAATTAACTTGGAAACCCACGTGGTGATTAGAAGAAAATTTATTTGAACTGTCCCGTGGAGAATTGCACATTCAGTGCGTCTATCCAAATATAATTGTGTACATTGTGTGCACAATTGTTAGGTAACTTGTATTTTTTAGGATTCATTTAGTTGTTTAACATCTACAACGCTGTCCCTTCAAAATGTTATTAAAGTGTAAGTCCACTTTCTATAGGATTTTTGAAAGGTTATTTTTGTGTACCAAAATTATGTCTCCAAGGTGCTGAGCTGATTAAGTTATCTTTCTAACTATTTCCTTTTAGCAAATGGACCTGTGGAATTTTGCCAAGTTTGAGTCAGACTTTCAAGGCACTAACTAGCCCAGTAAACCAATCATAGGAGCTGATAAGCCCAGAGCCAAGGCATCCAGCGGCTAGCCCTGTTGTATTACTAGCCCCTATTCCCTTTGGCAAGACCCCAGTGCTCTTCAACACCCTCTGCTGGTGGGCGTGCAAGCAATAGTACCTGAAAACCACCCGCCGGCATGTTGGGCAGGTGGCTTGCAGCTCCCCTATCACGTGAACTAGTGTAGGGGGTCCACTGGACTGCTTAATGATTCACAAATAGCTAAAGGGACTCTGCAGGCAAAGTGCATAAACTGTCGTCAGGGAACCGTGGGTCACGTGATCCAGCTATCAATCAGGGACCTCCGGACACACAGACCGATTTTCCAAACCCCGTCCAAGCCCGCCTAGCGGGACTACCAGGCTCAAAGCCTTCAGACAAATAGATTCTTGGCTAAGGCAAAAAGATCGCTCAAGTTAAATAAGTTACGTTTTAATGCAATACGCAAACTAGGCAGTGATTACAAACATTTGGCTATGATGGAATATGAATAAATACAAATGCTGTTCTGAGTAGTGGGTTACAGGTTACAGTGAGTTACACAGAGATATATAATAGTCAGTTACCTTAAGAAGCAGTTGTAGAGCGGTGATGAAGAGCTCCCACAAGAGGTAAGTGGCAAGCTTGTTGATGGGCACCTCCAGCACGGGTGCACCGTGACCTCCCTGGAAGTGACAAAAGCCTGGCCCCAGGGTTACCCCCTTTATGCCTCGGGACCCTTTCACTCCCTCCCTTCTGTGGGCCAGATTGTCCCCTTCCACCGTTGTGTAGCCTGCTTTAGCACCTAAAAGCCTTTAGGGGTTGTAACTTTGAGCAGGGGGTCGTATGGCTCTGGATACGGCACCAAAAGATTGGGCTAGATGTCGGGCATCCGATGAGTCCAAAGATAGGGTCCTTAAATGGGTCAGAACCTTAGATCTACATTTCTCTAGGTTCCCCTTGTCGCAGGGCCCTGAGAAACCTACCTCTACATGTGGTTTTGTGGACCCGTTCTGGTTCTGTATCTGGCTTGGTGCTGGGACACATAGTGGCTCAGCTATGGTCCAATTTGTGTTGGTGCCGCTGGTCTGCAGCTCTCATCTTTAATGTAAAGGTGCTCACAGCCAGGGGTCATACCTTCAGACCCATCAGGGCCTTCCCAGGCTGGAGGTGTGAGAGAATCAGCAGGGAGTCTGTGATCTGCACTAGGCTCAACTCATAAATGCTAATTCTCTTTCCTGGGGGAGATTAGGTCCTGTGCATATTTATGACTAGAAAGCCTTAACAGGGGAAAATAGAGGGTGACAATTGCTAGGGACAGAGAATCCTAAAGGGGGATGCCGAGCATCAGCAATAAAATAAAATGTAATATTTGCTCTATTCCTCACACTGTCATTCAGCAGCACACCTCAGCATGGCTGCTCTCTCCCTTCCTGTCGAAACACATAACAAGGCAAAGAGTAGTGGCACACCCCCTGAATTCCTTTGCCATAGACCACCAATAATAGGGCCAAGCCGGTGGTCTAAAGCTCCGCATTGGATGAGTTTCCCAGTGAATCCCCTACACAGAGGCTCCACTTCTGAGCGTGTCAAGAGCTGTCACCGGAGAAAACACCACTAGCGGCGGTGCAAATGACACCATGGCCAGCTTCCCCCACTACCTAGAGCTCTGCTGTCTACTGCACTTTCAGTCTGTCAGCCTAGCTCCAGTGAGTGGGGGAAGCAGCATCTGAACTCCGAACATAAACATGAACTTGCAGGAGAAGTGTGTGTTTGGGACCCGGATAACCGCTCTTTACAGTGCGGTTTCAGCATCCCTATAAAATGTGTGTTTTAGGAAAGCAGTTTTCACTATCTGCAAATATGTAATTATTGGAAACAGCACACCAAGTCTGTACAACAAGATCTGCAAGAAAAGAGAAGTGAGAAGTGTCTTGGAACAGTGCACACACATAACTCTGTTGCTGGACATGTGTGAGGGTGAGTGAGCTCCCTCACTTCAGCAGTGGCCATAGCAGCAGTGTTCTGTGTGTTCAGGGCTCATTTCTCTCTTTTTGGTGTTGGACTTGCAGGTAGTGAAAACTGAACATTTGCTAACATTTAATTAACATTCAACATTTACAAAATGCTTGATTAGCTCAGCACCTCAAGGACATCTTTTTGGTACAAAAAATATATACTTTCAAAAATTCCAAACAACGTGAACTTTCCCTTTAAAACTCAAACTCAAAGTAAATAGGGAGGTTATGGCTTTGCAGGATTTTATCTGTAAAAATTAATGGGCAACTATTAGTGCCCATTCATAATAAGGCAATTCTGGGGTAATTGTGCTTTCAAAACAAGTGCCTTGCAGGTGCCAATTAAACTGCGGCCCATGTAAGCCTATAGGCAGTGCTTAGAAACAGCCTTGCCTGCAGCATCGAATCACTATTGTTACGCCATTCAAGTCTATGGAAGCACTATTGAAGTACCTTTCAGTTGCTGATACACATCGCTTTTATGATATTGGTACTGATTATACTGAGAGGGCACTCTCTATTGCAAGCGCTTATGTCAAAAATTACAGTCACGCCAAAATCACATCTCATTGGCAAGTGCTTTCTAAGCGTAAAACGCTAGAAAATTACAATCGCTCGGCAAATGCTTTGGTGTGAACGCAGCCTGTGCAGAACTAATATATAAGTAAATCAAAATATATAAATTAACATTTCCAATATTTCCAAAATAAAAAACAGAGACCTGTATAGCCCCCCCCCCCTTTATTCAATAACAGTAACAGTAATAAGCCTTCCATCCATGGAATCTACATTTAGTGCAGCAGCACCCACAGCCTCCCAGACACTGTTCAGGGAGGTGCACGGTTTTCCATTACCGTAACTCTCCTGTTTAAAGTGCCTCTTTGAGGCTGATTCATTACTAGCGCCGGCATTGATGAATGTGATGTATGTTGGGCGCTCTAACACCAGTACAGCGCAGGGAGCGAAAGGTAGCGCCAGCTCAGTGCGACCGACTCTCAGCGCTCCACACCATACTTTTCCAAAAAGGACACTCACACGGTGTTGGCGCTCTAAATCTGGGCGCTTTAGCATAGAGCGCCAGAAGTTGTGTGATTAAAGATTTTGAACACATATACACCAGTAACAAGGCAAAAACACATGGAATGACATTTTAATACTGTAACATTAACACTTTAGTGCCAGACCTGTAATGACAGTTCTACATAAAAATATAAAAAGTCCAAAAAGTTTCTAAAAGTGTTTGTTTGCAGCCAGGAGAGGTCACACAATGATTTGAGGAAAAAAAAAAAGTCAAACACAAGCAAATGAACGGCCATTGAAATTTATGGGAGAGCGACAGTGAGCGAAAGGTAATACCTGGCGCTCTGGAAGCTAGAGCGCCTGCGCTATGCTTTGCGCTGGCTGTAATAATACATGTGACGCTACATGGGGCTGTTAGAGGCGCTCAACAAATTCGCTTTCATAAATGTGGCTTTGCGTACAGCGCCCAGCGTTCACCAGACGATGCCTGCCACTACAAGGCACTACCTGGCGCTATCCCTTCTTAAATAACCCCCTTTCTCTCTACCCTGGAGTCCCCCTGGGATGCCCTGCTGTTTGAAATATCTTATAATCTTTGTAAAAACTTACCATTCGGGCGCATGTGGGGGCCACAGCAACATCCTCGGCATCCCCAAGGCTGATGTGTGCTCCCATAAGACCTATCTGATTGGCCAGTATGGGCACACACAGCTGGAGGGAGCCTCTATGGTGGGCAATACCTCAAAGGGTGCACTAAACAAATGAAATTGGGGACTACCATATCAGTCCCCAAAGGAAAAATCATTACTTTATTAGTTATAAAAATATATCAATCAACCAGCAACATGCATGTAAATATTAAAAAAACATAATGCAATGATGGCAGACACAGTAGGCTCTAGTCCATATCAGATTATTACAATATATTTCCCTTACAATATTTTACACGTGCCTACATATGTCCACAAAAAAAAAATTAAACCTACAGAGTAGGTAACCTGCCCTGTTGTATTACTAGCCCCTATTCCCTTTGGCAAGACCCCAGTGCTCTTCAACACCCTCTGCTGGTGGGCGTGCAAGCAATAGTACCTGAAAACCACCCGCCGGCATGTTGGGCAGGTGGCTTGCAGCTCCCCTATCACGTGAACTAGTGTAGGGGGTCCACTGGACTGCTTAATGATTCACAAATAGCTAAAGGGACTCTGCAGGCAAAGTGCATAAACTGTCGTCAGGGAACCGTGGGTCACGTGATCCAGCTATCAATCAGGGACCTCCGGACACACAGACCGATTTTCCAAACCCCGTCCAAGCCCGCCTAGCGGGACTACCAGGCTCAAAGCCTTCAGACAAATAGATTCTTGGCTAAGGCAAAAAGATCGCTCAAGTTAAATAAGTTACGTTTTAATGCAATACGCAAACTAGGCAGTGATTACAAACATTTGGCTATGATGGAATATGAATAAATACAAATGCTGTTCTGAGTAGTGGGTTACAGGTTACAGTGAGTTACACAGAGATATATAATAGTCAGTTACCTTAAGAAGCAGTTGTAGAGTGGTGATGAAGAGCTCCCACAAGAGGTAAGTGGCAAGCTTGTTGATGGGCACCTCCAGCACGGGTGCACCGTGACCTCCCTGGAAGTGACAAAAGCCTGGCCCCAGGGTTACCCCCTTTATGCCTCGGGACCCTTTCACTCCCTCCCTTCTGTGGGCCAGATTGTCCCCTTCCACCGTTGTGTAGCCTGCTTTAGCACCTAAAAGCCTTTAGGGGTTGTAACTTTGAGCAGGGGGTCGTATGGCTCTGGATACGGCACCAAAAGATTGGGCTAGATGTCGGGCATCGGATGAGTCCAAAGATAGGGTCCTTAAATGGGTCAGAACCTTAGATCTACATTTCTCTAGGTTCCCCTTGTCGCAGGGCCCTGAGAAACCTACCTCTACATGTGGTTTTGTGGACCCGTTCTGGTTCTG
Organism: Gastrophryne carolinensis; assembly: GCA_027917425.1. Classification (NCBI taxonomy): domain Eukaryota; kingdom Metazoa; phylum Chordata; class Amphibia; order Anura; family Microhylidae; genus Gastrophryne; species Gastrophryne carolinensis. The sequence continues at coordinate 470,739,021 of CM051236.1, read as the reverse complement.
TATCTGGCTTGGTGCTGGGACACATAGTGGCTCAGCTATGGTCCAATTTGTGTTGGTGCCGCTGGTCTGCAGCTCTCATCTTTAATGTAAAGGTGCTCACAGCCAGGGGTCATACCTTCAGACCCATCAGGGCCTTCCCAGGCTGGAGGTGTGAGAGAATCAGCAGGGAGTCTGTGATCTGCACTAGGCTCAACTCATAAATGCTAATTCTCTTTCCTGGGGGAGATTAGGTCCTGTGCATATTTATGACTAGAAAGCCTTAACAGGGGAAAATAGAGGGTGACAATTGCTAGGGACAGAGAATCCTAAAGGGGGATGCCGAGCATCAGCAATAAAATAAAATGTAATATTTGCTCTATTCCTCACACTGTCATTCAGCAGCACACCTCAGCATGGCTGCTCTCTCCCTTCCTGTCGAAACACATAACAAGGCAAAGAGTAGTGGCACACCCCCTGAATTCCTTTGCCATAGACCACCAATAATAGGGCCAAGCCGGTGGTCTAAAGCTCCACATTGGATGAGTTTCCCAGTGAATCCCCTACACAGAGGCTCCACTTCTGAGCGTGTCAAGAGCTGTCACCGGAGAAAACACCACTAGCGGCGGTGCAAATGACACCATGGCCAGCTTCCCCCACTACCTAGAGCTCTGCTGTCAACTGCACTTTCAGTCTGTCAGCCTAGCTCCAGTGAGTGGGGGAAGCAGCATCTGAACTCCGAACATAAACATGAACTTGCAGGAGAAGTGTGTGTTTGGGACCCGGATAACCGCTCTTTACAGTGCGGTTTCAGCATCCCTATAAAATGTGTGTTTTAGGAAAGCAGTTTTCACTATCTGCAAATATGTAATTATTGGAAACAGCACACCAAGTCTGTACAACAAGATCTGCAAGAAAAGAGAAGTGAGAAGTGTCTTGGAACAGTGCACACACATAACTCTGTTGCTGGACATGTGTGAGGGTGAGTGAGCTCCCTCACTTCAGCAGTGGCCATAGCAGCAGTGTTCTGTGTGTTCAGGGCTCATTTCTCTCTTTTTGGTGTTGGACTTGCAGGTAGTGAAAACTGAACATTTGCTAACATTTAATTAACATTTAACATTTACAAAATGCTTGATTAGCTCAGCACCTCAAGGACATCTTTTTGGTACAAAAAATATATACTTTCAAAAATTCCAAACAACGTGAACTTTCCCTTTAAAACTCAAACTCAAAGTAAATAGGGAGGTTATGGCTTTGCAGGATTTTATCTGTAAAAATTAATGGGCAACTATTAGTGCCCATTCATAATAAGGCAATTCTGGGGTAATTGTGCTTTCAAAACAAGTGCCTTGCAGGTGCCAATTAAACTGCGGCCCATGTAAGCCTATAGGCAGTGCTTAGAAACAGCCTTGCCTGCAGCATCGAATCACTATTGTTACGCCATTCAAGTCTATGGAAGCACTATTGAAGTACCTTTCAGTTGCTGATACACATCGCTTTTATGATATTGGTACTGATTATACTGAGAGGGCACTCTCTATTGCAAGCGCTTATGTCAAAAATTACAGTCACGCCAAAATCACATCTCATTGGCAAGTGCTTTCTAAGCGTAAAACGCTAGAAAATTACAATCGCTCGGCAAATGCTTTGGTGTGAACGCAGCCTGTGCAGAACTAATATATAAGTAAATCAAAATATATAAATTAACATTTCCAATATTTCCAAAATAAAAAACAGAGACCTGTATAGCCCCCCCCCCCCTTTATTCAATAACAGTAACAGTAATAAGCCTTCCATCCATGGAATCTACATTTAGTGCAGCAGCACCCACAGCTTCCCAGACACTGTTCAGGGAGGTGCACGGTTTTCCATTACCGTAACTCTCCTGTTTAAAGTGCCTCTTTGAGGCTGATTCATTACTAGCGCCGGCATTGATGAATGTGATGTATGTTGGGCGCTCTAACACCAGTACAGCGCAGGGAGCGAAAGGTAGCGCCAGCTCAGTGCGACCGACTCTCAGCGCTCCACACCATACTTTTCCAAAAAGGACACTCACACGGCGTTGGCGCTCTAAATCTGGGCGCTTTAGCATAGAGCGCCAGAAGTTGTGTGATTAAAGATTTTGAACACATATACACCAGTAACAAGGTGAAAACACATGGAATGACATTTTAATACTGTAACATTAACACTTTAGTGCCAGACCTGTAATGACAGTTCTACATAAAAATATAAAAAGTCCAAAAAGTTTCTAAAAGTGTTTGTTTGCAGCCAGGAGAGGTCACACAATGATTTGAGGAAAAAAAAAAGTCAAACACAAGCAAATGAACGGCCATTGAAATTTATGGGAGAGCGACAGTGAGCGAAAGGTAATACCTGGCGCTCTGGAAGCTAGAGCGCCTGCGCTATGCTTTGCGCTGGCTGTAATAATACATGTGACGCTACATGGGGCTGTTAGAGGTGCTCAACAAATTCGCTTTCATAAATGTGGCTTTGCGTACAGCGCCCGGCGTTCACCAGACGATGCCTGCCACTACAAGGCACTACCTGGCGCTATCTCTTCTTAAATAACCCCCTTTCTCTCTACCCTGGAGTCCCCCTGGGATGCCCTGCTGTTTGAAATATCTTATAATCTTTGTAAAAACGTACCATTCGGGCGCATGTGGGGGCCACAGCAACATCCTCGGCATCCCCAAGGCTGATGTGTGCTCCCATAAGACCTATCTGATTGGCCAGTATGGGCACACACAGCTGGAGGGAGCCTCTATGGTGGGCAATACCTCAAAGGGTGCACTAAACAAATGAAATTGGGGACTACCATATCAGTCCCCAAAGGAAAAATCATTACTTTATTAGTTATAAAAATATATCAATCAACCAGCAACATGCATGTAAATATTAAAAAAACATAATGCAATGATGGCAGACACAGTAGGCTCTAGTCCATATCAGATTATTACAATATATTTCCCTTACAATATTTTACACGTGCCTACATATGTCCACAAAAAAAAAATTAAACCTACAGAGTAGGGGTAGTGTTAGGGTAAGTGGTACTGTTGGGGATTATCTGACCTTTATACTACCCCTACTCTGCAGGTTTAATTTTTTTGTGGATTTGTGGATGCACATATATAGGCACTTGTGTAATGCATCTGTATTAATTCTCATTAAGCACTAGCACTAGTTTTATGAATTGTGGTAAAGTATATGGAAAAGTAATGAATGGTGTCTATTTTTCCCCTGCTATGCTCTATCAGGCACAATCCATGCCGGGGTTTCAGGACCCAGTTCACATTCCCCAATCCTCTACAGGTTTGTTCCCTAATCCCAGGCCTCGCACAGGTGATGAGGCTGATTGCGGGGAAGCCTAAATAAAAGAAGCCACTGAGGCTTTCAGTTTGCTGTTGAACAGCCTGGAGTAAGGAGCCCAGGCCGTACTGCTCAAAGTGAATAACAGAGCTGTATGCAGCCGAAATACTTTTTTGTGTCCCTGAACTTGGACTTCTGGATGAGCAGCATGGGCTTGTATGCCCTGTAAGCAGACTTGATATAACCTGGACTTGCAGTTTGCTGGACTATAAACCCTGGACTTTCACAGAGCTGGTGAAGTAACCGCTTGTTATACTGCGTTGTGTGCTGCAACCATCTCTGACGTAAGAGATATTTTTGCTGGTGAATATTTTATTTTCAATAAAATTGCCTTTGCTTTTGAAGACCTGTCGTCCGTGTCACTGCCGTTTGCCCCAGCTCCTGACAAATTGGTGGAGGATGCGGGCATATGACTGTTTCTAGGGGCAACGGAGTGACAAAACGCTGCATTTAACAGTGGATGTCTTGGGTGAAAGCGGCAACAAAGATGTCTCACCTGTCGCAAATGGAGGAGGTGATAAAGCAGCTAGTATAGGCTAATCTCCAGCATGAGCGGTCCCTAGCACAACAGCAGCAGGTCATGGCGGAACAGCACCAAGCACAGCAGCAGGCCATGGCACAACAGCACCAAGCGCAGCTGTAGGCCATTGCAAACCAGCAGGAGACAAACTGCCTGTTGATGGAGCAGACTGCTGCACTCAGAGAGACTGTTATGGCTCAAGTCTTACAACCTGGTTGAGACTGATGGTGCGAGAGCCGTTCAGCGGGTCCTGCAAAAGATGACTCCTGACGATGATGTCCAGGCCTACCTCACTGTATTCCAGCGTGTGGCTGAGAGAGAGCAGCTGCCAGTTGCTGAGTGGGCAGACGTGATTGCACCATACCTGACCAGTGAGCCGCAGAAAGCTTATTTTGACCTCAGGGAGCAAGAGGTACGGGACTATGCCAAACTTAAAATGGAGATCCTTGCTCGCCTGGGTGTTACGCCAACGGTGCGGGCACGGAGAGTACACAATTGGACTTTTGCCATTGATAAGCCTGCCCGGTCGCAGGTGTATGACTTAATTCATCTAGTCCAAAAATGGCTGGATCCAGAGCGTTCTACAACTGCGCAGATTGTCGAAAGAGTCGTGTCGGACCACAACTTCCGGACCCTACCGCCAAAGTTACAACGGTGGGTAGGACAAGGGAACCCTCAGACTGCTGAGCAGCTGGTCAACTTGGTTGAAAGATTTATCGCGACTGAGGACTACCTTCAGGATGCCCCTACAGCACCAGCACTCTCCAAGACCAGCAAACCTGTGACTACTGTGGGTAAGCGAAGGGTGTAAGAGGGGGAAGGGTGCTAGTCTTTGAGCAAGGGCAAAAGACTGACCCTGACCCCCAGAGGGCCCCTAATCCTAGGGAGGATGCCCTGGCAAGGAGGTTCCGTGGGCCCCTGTGCTGGAGGTGCCATGAGTGGGGACACATAGTCGATGATTGCCCCATTTCGCCTGAGCCACGTATTGTCATTATGATCACTGTGTTTACATCATGATTATGCATATACATCTTGCTTAATATACTTTTTGGGTGATTTCTGGGATGATGCAGGGCGGCTATGTATGACTGAACTGACCAGATTTGTTGTCAATTACTTGCTGTATATACTGTGCACGGTTTTCCTTGACCAAATATTGCAGCCTACATCCCCTGCTCTCTCATCAGGATCGTGACAGATTCACCCCATAGCCTACTATGGTAATGCATGGTTACCTTATATAGAGCAATAGAATTGTCCGTTAGCGTTAATTTCTTACTCTCCTTTTACATTGAGGTGAACAAACGCTCCTAATGACACCCAGAACCCCATGTCTACAGAAGTACTCATTGGCCTTGATTCACAAAGAGTTGAAAAAAACTCTCATGGTAGTAAAAAATTCAATTCATGAGAAAAAAGCCTGAGAATGTCACTGTTAGTGAATCACCAGATAGGAACACAATGCAAATCAATGGCAGCTTTTTACTACAGGTAAAAAGTTCAATACCTTTTTCAAGAGTAAAAAAGTGCCATTGACTTTCATTGTTATCTTAGCTGGTGATTCGCTAACAGTGACATTCTCAGGCTTTTTTCTCATGAATTGAATTTTTACTACCATGAGAGTTTTTTTCAACTCTTAGTGAATCAAGGCCATTGTATCCTTTTTTCTGATGCATGTGATCAAGAGAAGTACTGTTACCACTGTATATATACGTATATATATATGATACCCTAATACAATTTTAATTGCATATTAAGCTCTTGTGCTTGTGGTGTGCTTTCGATCCAACAACCCATTTATTAAACTACAAGGTTCATCAACCTGGCAGAAGAAAGCCCTACCAGATTTACCATATAAATCTGATCAAGCCGTGGAACGATCGTGAAGCCTTAGTAGTCTTCCCGGCTAGTTAAAGAGTTAAAGAGGCAGTGCAGACCATTCCCCCACTCAAAATATGTGAGACCTTGTCAGGACACCAAACGCAGGAGGTCAGGGAGTTTCTACAGAGAAATAGAAATAAGTTTTATGACCTGCCGGGCTGAACTCACTTAATTAAGCATCATATCAAAACTGAACCTCATACTAAGGTAAACCTTAAACCGTACAGGATACCGGAAGCACGTAGAGAGGCGATCTCCTCGGAAATAAAGCACATGTTAGAGTTGGGCGTCATTGAGGAGTCTTCTAGTGCCTGGTCAAGTCCCATTGCCCTAATACCAAAGCCTAATGGGACCTGGAGATTCTGTAACGATTTCAGAAAACTCAATGAGGTCTCAAAATTTGATGCGTATCCCATGCCCCGGGTAGATGAATTGACTGAGATGCTCGGGAGGGCAAGATACATCACAACCCTGGATCTTACAAAGGGGTATTGGCAGATACTGTTGTCTGAGAATGCTAAAGAAAAAAACGTGTTTGCCCCCCAGAAGGTCTGTTTCACTATCTGGTAATGGCGTTTGGGTTACATGGAACCCCTGCTACCTTTCAGAGGCTGATGGACATGATCTTGAGACCGCATCGTAATTATGCTACTGCTTACCTGGACAATGTGGTCATTTTTTCGTCTGATTGGAAGAGTCACCTCTGCAAGGTACAGGCCATCCTAAATTCCATCAGTAATGCTGGCTTAACCATAAACCCTGAGAAGTGTGCAGTGGGGCTGTAGGAGGCAAAATACCTGGGTTACGTCATTGGTACCTGGGTTACGTTATTGGACCCCTGCTACGGCTTCTACCCTGCACTGCAAATAATAGAGGAGAGGCACATGGAACAGGCATCAGGTGTGCTGTTTGCTGTCATATTATTGGCTATACATTCGGGGTATATTGGGTATACATTCGCTTTACATGCTTTACTTTCACCTTTTTGCCAGAGACATGCTGCCTAATATTTCTGCACACCTTAATATAGGGCAGTGTTTCCCAGGCCTCTCCTTAAGAGCCACCAACAGGTCAGGTTTTTCAGATCTCCAGCAGCAGGACTATCTATGTGGACATCCCCAAACATGATCTGTTGGTGGCTCTCATAGAGATGATGGGGGGACACTATTATAGGGTCTTCCTCTCCTTAGGCAACAACCTCACTCAATACACAAATACACATCACCTGACATGCATACATCCAATAAGCATTAAAGATTCTACAGCTTGGGGTTGGAAAACATTTGTAAAAATTAGGATATAGTGTAAAACGGGCCTAATACTGCTGAAAACTATAAAAAAAGGGAAAATACCTTGTTAGTTAGTAGTTTAGTTGGCTCTGGAAGCTTTCTGTAAGACTTACAGGCTGAATCATTACCCGCGCCAGCTATCGGCAGTTGAGCATCTGTACAAAGGCGCTAAGAGCGACCAGTAGTATACACTGTGATTGGCTATCAGGCGCTGTAACAGAGCGCTGTAGTAACCTGGCTGGCTTTGATGAATGAGATATATGTTGGGCGTTCTAACACCAGTACAGCATTGCAGGGAGCAAAAGGTAGCAGCAGCTCAGTGCGACCGACTCTCAGCGACTCACACCATATTCAACAAAAAAAACACACAAAGCATCGGCGCTCTGGATCTGGTCACTATAGCATAGAGCGCCAGACGCTGTGTGATTAAAGTCTGTTTTTGAACACATATCCACCAGTAACAAAGATAAAACACATGGAATTACATTGTTGTAACGTTGTAACATTAATACTCTAATGCCGAACCTGTAATGACAATTCTGCATAAAAATATAAAAAATAAATGTTTTAAAAAATGACTTTTTCTAGGCCACACAATTATTTGAGAGAAAAACAAAATTATTAAAGACAAAAAACCCTGTTTAAACAGAAGAAAAGGAACGTCCATTGAAATGTATGGGAGAGCGACAGGTAGTGACAGGTAATACCTGGCGCCCTGGAAGCCAGAGCGCCAGCGTTATGCGCTGAGCCGCCTGTAATGATGAATCGTACGCTACATGGCGCTGTTAGAGTCGCTCACCAGAATTGCTTTCATAAATGTGGTTTCCCGTACAGTGCCCGGCGTTCACCAGACGCTGCCTGCTGCTACGAGGCACTACCTGCCGCTATCCCTTGATGAATAAACCCCAATGTGAAATACACAGGACTCACACTAAAGTAGAGCTTTAAAGCCTGTCATGATTTGAATGCCTTTTACCTTTTCTTCTCCAAATAAATGGATCGTTTCACATAAAATAATGAAATGAAAGCCATCCTCATATATCCATGTCTGTACAAAGTGTATTGTATGGGGTGGCGACTAGTTCACTCATTCCCAGTCCTAATGGCATACTACCAATTGTACACTAGGTTCTGTGCAACGGGGTGAGAATCTATGACCTTGAACAAAGATGTTATGATCTTGTGATTTTATGTGAAGTCAGTTCTCTGTTTCATATTTTACACTTTATAGATGCTGCAGTGTTCTAAAAGGACTGGCTTAACAAAAACTGATGACCCAGGAATGGGTTTGGGAAATATTTATGACTTCCCAGGAAAATATATGCACTTTTGTGGCCTTTAAAATACAGGATTATTAGATTGTGTCTCTGGATAAAGAATGCTCTGAATGTTAATACATTTTGCAGTGTATTTTAGCAGGCGCATATACAGACTCTCAAAAAATCAGAAGACCACGCAACCTTTCACACCAGTTATACTGCGTCTTTTAAGCATTATCCACTAGATGGCTAGCTCTTTGCTTCTTTTGTTTGTGACCAGGAGCCTGATTTATCAAGTATCAGCACCTGTTATTACCACTCAGTGCCACAATTTAGCCTCAGCGGCACTCAGTGCTAGATTTAACAAACAAGAATCAAACAGCACCGATGTTTCTGAAAATAGATCACAGCGGTCTCATGGACCATTTATCACTAATGCCATTTATTTCACATTATCCCATAGAGCAGGGGTACTCAAGTACTTTTAGTCGAGGTCCGTTCACTGTGGTCTGTGGCAAGTTGAAGGACGGGGGGGGGGGGGGTTGTAGTGGAAATCAGCGCACAAGGAGGCTATATATTCTCATGAGCAAAGCTAAAAAACGGCTGCCCTATCTGTACTGGGCATTGAGTTTTTTGGTCCTGTAGATCCTACAACTTAGGTAAAAGGGATGGGTGGGCAGTGCAAAGCTGAAACAAGAGGTATAGATGGGGGCAGAGTTGGGAATAAGAGGGATGAATGGGGCAGAGTTGGGAATAAGAAGAGAGATGGATGGGGACATTGTTGGGAATAAGAGGGATGGATGGGGCAGTGCCGGGAATAAAAGGAATGAATGGGAGCAGTGATGGGAATCGAGGAAAGGATGGTGCAGAGCTGGGAATAAGAGGAATGGATGGGAGAAGAGCTAGAAATAAAAGGGAAGGATGGGGCAGAGATGGGAATAAGAGGGGTGGATGAGTACAGTTTTGGGAATGATGGGGATGGATGGAGGCAGTCCTGGGAATAGAGGGAAGGGATGGGCAGAGCTGGGAATAAGAGAAACAGATTGGGGAGGAGCTGGGAATAAGAGGAATGGACGAGGGAAGAGCTGTGAATAGAGGGATGGATGGGGGGCAGTGCTGGGAATAAGAGGGATGAATGAGGGCAGTTCTGGGAATAGAGAGAAGGGTGGGGCAGATCTGGGACTAAGAGAAATGGATGGGGCAGTGCTGGGAATAAGAGGGATGGGTGGGACAGAGCTGGGAATAAGAGGAATGGATGGGGGATGAGCTGGGAATGAGCAATGGATGGAGTAAGAGCTGGGAATAAGAGGGATGGATAGGGGCAGATCTGGGAATAATAAGGATGAATGGGACAGACCTGGGAATAAGGGGGGTGAATGGAGGCAGAGCTGGGGGTAGGAGAAATGGATGGGATAAGAGCTGGGAGGAGAGGGGTGGATAGTGGCAGAGCTGAGAGAATGAGGGATGGTAGGGGCAGAGCTAGAAATAACAGGGATTGGATAGGGGCACTTGGGAACATCTAAATAATGACAAGCTGTTCCTCTTCAGTGGAGCATCCCGATTTTGGATGCCCTGTCATGTGAGACCTCTGGAATTGCCGGTAATGCTTACCTGATCGGCAGCTCCACTGCGCATGCGCTGACTCTTGGCCATTCAGTGTAGCTAAATCTTTATTCATCTTTATTCAGGAAAAATAAATTAAGATAGTTTTGGAGACCCTGTGCTTGTGCCATGGGACCACTAGTAAGTAAGAGAACCTGGTTTCACATGACAGGATAATCTATTGCCATGGCGGCGAGGAACAGCCAGCCCTGGTGTCTTTTAAGTGCCAGAACTGGCTAAATTTCCTGAAAATAAATATAAAAAAAGGCTGCAGCACATGCTGCGACTTCTGATCCCCTGGCTCCGAGAGATCAGGGTGCAGAGCAAGAGAGACAAAGACAAAGAGAGAGTGCATGGGACGAAAAATAGTGCATGGAGAATAGAAAAGTAAGTGTAAATAGAGACAGAATGATGTCCTTCAAACCTCCCCCCTTCCTGGCTACGCTTTTTTGGCTTCTTCCTTTGCATCCCCAGCATCCAGTGTAACCTACTTCAAGTGCTGGGGAGAACCTTCCTGACGTGACTACACAGTGCGGATGTGCATGCTCTGCGGCTGAGGAGGTTCTTTTTTTGGTTTAAATGGGCACTTGATGATAAGTAATCTTAATAATGTACAGTAGCTTTACGAGTAGTTATGCTGGACTGTTAATGATACTTAAAAGTGATTGGCAAGTCCAAAGTTAAAAAAATAAATATCAGTTGCTTACCTTTCATTGAGTCCCTCCAGTATTGTCTTTTCTGCTCTCTCAGTCTCGGTAGTTATAAAATCACTTCCTCATTCAGCTTTCAATAATCAGCCAACTGACCTGGCCCTTCAATCAACCTTCAGTGGACAGAGAACAGAAACACCCCCCACTTCCTTCCCAGACTTCCTGATTGGCTGCCTCTCTCTGCATCTCTGAAACCCCACCCTCCTCTCTCCTCTTTTTTCTTCATTGTGAATGTGCACAGCTCTCTGCGTCTGTCTCCAGTCTTTGATCAGGTGGCCAGCAATCAACAGCCTGCCCCCGCCTGCCACCCTTTATTCCAGCATTGCAAAAGGTCAGACCGAGCAACCTCCCCCTTTATCCGGGTACATTAGTTGCTAACAGGTTGGAGTATATATCTCTGCCTGCACCATGTCACCCACTCATCATGATCTGGTCACACTGAGCTGACAGGCTGCAATCTTGCACCATGTCTCTCACCATCATGATCCACCTTTATGTACAAGCTTTATACACACGCCCTAGAGACCGCCCATTATGAATATGCTAAGCACACTGTGCTAAAGATAACTTAGGATCTACATGGTCTTTCTGAAAATGGATTGACGTTTGGGACAGTACAATGTGTAACCCGAGAAAATGGGACAACAATCAATCTCGCTTGCCTTTAGTATAAGTTTAACTGTTGTCTTGGTAAGATCACCAGCCTGAAAAAATTAAAAAAAAATACTGGTAATCATGCAAATAATTGCTACATTACAAAGCTCAAAATAATACCCTTTCAGAATAATACCATCTCCAATATTTTCTATTTAAATAAGTGAAATGAGAAAACATACCATGTTCTAGCTGACAACTGTGAATAATATGTCTTGGAAGCCTACATTTGTGAAGAGCTCAAATTATAGCCAACAGTTGAGTCATAATTAATGATATAGAATAACTGATAAAAATGTGTCACGCCATGTTGGCTTAATTAATGGAAAACCTATGAGAAATAGTGTCATACAATTCTTAATGTTATGGAGAAATGTCACAGTCATTGATCAAAGTTGAAGGTCAGACAAATGAGTTTTTCTAATGTAATACAATATATTTTCCTAAAACAATAATATATGTGCTGAAGCTCCAATAGAGAAACAGGCGATCAAGACTCTCCACTTCTCACTTTGCTACCCCACTATCGTCTCTCTACATAGCACTTCAAGATCTCCCATCAGGATCCCATCACACAGAGAACTGAAGAGTAGCATTAGCAGTATAGCAATGTCTAAAAACACCTCCATGATGATCCGTGTGGCTTCCAGACATTTCCTGCATCTGCTATATATGTAGGACCTTCTTACTGACACCCCACAGCATCAATTAGTAATTTCTTGATGCACACACCCAAGCCCATGCATCACTGTTATGTCAGGGATATCCTGAAGAAGCACCGTCTACAAATCTAAAAATACCCTGTCTGCAACTTTGGCAGGCAGATATTCCTTCATTCAAGAAATGACCCCAGCATATCAATAATGCCAGAAGATTGTGACAACATAGCGGCCAGGACAAGACTTTAGGATCAAGTCTGAATACTGGCTCAAAGGATCGAGGCTGACAGGTCACCTGCCTGCTTTTTAGGCCGGTGGCTTGCCACCCAACTCCATTGGATTGGTGCTTCTCCGAGCAGAGCACCATATCTATGCAGAAGCCCTCAAAGGATTTTTAAATCAGTAATTAGATGTTTTTGCATGTGACTGGTTTTTGCCTTTGCTTCCAATCAGTGGGTATAGGAAGTGCTATTCAAGGATGAGCGAATCTATTGGACAACTTAAAGGTTGTGTAAACATGATCGTTTTCTGAGGTTCAAAAGGGTCTGGCTGGAAGCCTGGATAATATTGCAGAGTATGAGTGCTGGAGCACAACAGAGTCAAATCCAGGTAGACATTTGTGGTGGCTTTACTGGAGTGTAGTGCATGGTGCATAACATAGATAGGAAAAAGAACACACAGAGATCACCTCAATGTACCCATCTTCTTTGTAAGCCTTGAGCGTCTTTCAGCGGTCAGGATATCTACTATTATATCATATCCTCTGTAGTAACTCAAGATGTCCCTGCTCTTGAAGAACCCTTAGAGAGTGGAACTTCACGTTAATGTGCTTGGTTCTCGAGCTAACTCTTTCCATCTGGGCAAGTGCAAGACATCCTTGATTGTCCTTAAACAGTCTCATTGGTTTCAACTGTGGTTGACACACGTCTGTTGTCTTAGCCATATAACTTCTTGGTTGCCTGGGCTGCTGCAACCTACTCTGTTTCAGTAGATGATAGCGTAACAGAGAACTGCTTTCTGCTAGTCCAACTGATAGCACATCCTGATAGAAGAAACAAGTAGCCACTGGTAGATTTTCTGTCACTGGTGTCTGGCCCAGTCGGCATCCACATATCCTTTTAGGATGCTTTCATCACGTGCTGGGAACTTTAGCTTGTAGTGCGAAGTCAATTAAAGATACTGAATGACTAGCTTTACACCATTTCAGACCATCTGACTTTGTATTGAAACCTTTCTGCATAGGATTCCAAAAGCTGCTTCAATATCAGGCCTAGTAGCAGTGGTAGTATACAGTAATTTCCCTAGTTCTTTACTGTACTGAGTGTTAGTTGGTAGTGGCGTATCTTTGCTTTTTATCTCCTTCAGGTAGTTGGTTTCCATTGCAGATTTTACTGGTTTGACATCTTTCATTTCAAACTTCAGGTCCAGGACCCAGAATCTAAACCCGAACCGCATTGAAGTCAATGGGGACTCAAAATGGCTGTAAAATGAAGCCAGCAAGGGCTAGAGGGCTACAAATCGAGGGGAAAGTACTCAAAACAATAACAGGAAACAAAAAATTAGAAATTAAAGAGATACATACAAAAATAAAAAAAATTAAATATTATTTTTTACGTGTATCAGAGGTCAAATTGGGGGGTAACACTAGGGAGATTGCCCAGTACAAAATGGGCTAGGGAAAGTACTCCAAATCATCACAGAAAACAAAAAAATAAAGGAATACACCAATAAACAATAATTATTATAGTTTATTTTTATAGAGCCATCATCTTCCGTAGCACTTCACAAGGTTTAATTACGGACCAGGTAAAACATATAGTACAGGGACCAATACAAACTAGATGATATTGAGTTTAAACCAAATGTGAGCACAGAAGACAATAGGAAATATATAGGAATAGCCCTGTCCTCGTGAACTTACAGTGCTTAGAGATAGGGGTGGAGTGAAGAAAAAAAGGGGATGGATCACAAGTGGTAAAGCTTGAGTTTGGTGGCATGGGCCCGGTGAAGGTTGTAGGAGTTGCTTAAGCTAGGTTATAAGCTTGTCTGACTAGGTGAGTTTTGAGGGCACTTTCAAAGGCCTGGAGTGATGAGTCATGGATTAAATGGGGCACTGCAATATATACATATCTCATTTAACATTTACTTCAATTAATAAATATCTGATGCAAGCAGGCTCCAAGGTTTGCAGTGTATTCTTATAGGCCCCAATACAGAATGGTGAGGCAAGACCAAGTTGAGGTAATGATTGTTTGGATGACACACAGTGCTTCAAGTTGTAGTTCACCAGGGACCTGCAAAGCAAAGAAAAAACCCTTATATTGTTTTTTTTTTTTTTTCATTCCCCCCTTTTTTTCATATGCAAAACCATGCACCAGGGTTGCAGAGTGGTTGCCGGAGTGTTGAACAAGTTGAAGCAGTCACAGATTATATGCAGAGTCCTCTACCTCAAGGCAGTCCCAGCCTTGAGTAATGGAGTCACTAATGCACTATGATGACACCCCTGTCTGAGATATTGGTGCCCATCCACCTGCACCTGCCGCAGTTGCAGACATAGGGGTTCCCATATGCACAACAAATTGTGTTGGAGAATGAGGACGTGGCAGGACATCTACGATGAGGATGAAACCCAAAGTACCGACTGCTGTGGCTTTCAGAAATGTGGACGTGTGGAGGAATAGGTGGAAGACAAAAGAGGGGTGATGATGAAGTCCTAGAACCAACGTGGACTGAAGGCTATCTGATTTTGATGGAAGAGGTGGTGGTTCCGCAATTATACTTTATTCTTTTTTTTCATTTCTCCGAACCCCCCCTTTTTTTTCTGTGGTGCAAGCATGCAACAGGGTTCTCATAGGCCTTTACTAAATCATAGACATAAATATGGAAATAGTAGTCAAACTTGATGAAGTACACTGAAGGTTTGGCTTCAACTTGATGAATTACCATGCCTGTCCTTTTTGAACCATCTTCTTCGGCATATTCCACTTGCTTCCCAACTAGGCTGTCCACAACTTCTCCTGGATCTCTTTCCACTGCAGGAGAATCATTAGTCAGGCATAATACAAAGATCTCCTTTATAGTAATCTAAAAGCTGCTACATGTATAGAACAGGGTCTTTTTCATATGTTATATAAAACCATGTGGTCATGGGTTCTCTGCTCCATGTCCCTGGCCGGGCACCTGCAAAGCAAACAAACAATAAATAAATAGTATTATTAAAAAGTCAAAATGAATACAAAATGTAAATTATAAAAGAAGGAAGGCCTGTTTTCCCAGGTGTCTGGCCATCTCACAGGCGGCTCGCAGGGTGGGTTGCTGGACCAGTAGCGGTAGCAGCCAGCCAAGGGACAGTTTTGGAGGCTTCCGAGTAGGACTTTCCTCACTATAGGATGTAGAACGGGACATTTTTGTGTGGGAAAAGCGTGGAGCCCAGGGACTTGCAGAACAAGTCCATAACCTATGTGCATAACCTGTAACACCATAAATCTGTGTTAAACTTAATTTGCCATTTAACTGCTCAAGCTTCCAATTTATATAAATCTGTTTGTAGCTGCCTGTTGTCGTCTTTTGTGTTAATAACTTTACACAGCTTAGTATCATCTGCAAAGATTGAACCGTACCCAATGTCATTTATATATTTATTGAAGAGAATTGGTCCCAGAACTGACCCTTGTGGTACTCCGCTAGTAACGGTGACCCAATCTGAGTGTGTACCATTGATAACCAGTCTCTGCTTCTGATCATTAAGCCAGTTTCTCACCCACCTGCACACGTTTTCCCCCAGTCCAAGCATTCTCATCTTTTTACCAGTCTTTTATGTGGCACAGTATCAAATACTTTAGAAAACTCAAGATATATGATATCCACTGACTCCCACTGATTCACTTGTGAACTTATCTCCTCATAAAAGCTGATTAGGTTTGTCTGGCAGGAGCGATTCCTCATAAATCCATGCTGATGTGTAGTAATAAGATAATTTTCCCCAAGATGCTCCAGGATAATATCCCTTAAGAAACCTTTTTAACAACTTGCCCACCACAGATGTTAAACTTACCGGTCTGTAGTTCCCAGGTTTCCCCCTAGATCCCTTTTTGAATATTGGCACCACATTTGCCAAGCACCAATCCCTCGGAACATCCCCTGTAATTATTAAATCCACAATTATTAGAAATAACAGCTTGTCTATTACTGTACATAACTCCCTTTAAACACGAGGATGTAAGCCATCTAGTCCCAGTGATTTATCGATTTTTATCTGGTTGAGACAGTGCTGGACTTCTTCCTTGGTTAGACCAGTGATATTGAATGGAGAGTTTGGGTTATTGCCCTGCGTTTCACTCAGAATGTCACATTCTTTTGTGAATATAGAAGCAAAGAAGTTGTTTAGTAAATTTGCTTTCTTCTCATTCATCTCTATAGGTGTCCTCCTCCTTTCCAGGGGGCCCACACCCTCAGGTTTGCATCTTTTACTGTATATGTAGCTAAAGAATATTTTTTTGGTTGGTTTTACTCTCTTTGGCGATCAGTCTTTCTGTCTCCAGCTTTGCTGCCCTATTCACTATTCTTATGTTTTCAACATCTTTGGTCTCAATATGCTGATTCAGGGTTTTCAGTATTTCTGCTTCTTCTTGCTCAAAACAAATCAGGATATCGTCCACATAAATGAGCAGATATATCAATATGTATGCCAATTTCTTTGTGTATAGGCAGGAGTCTGCTTTACTCCTTTGAAAGTCCTCATGTGTAAGCACTTCATTTATTTTCATATTCCATGCTCTGGCGGCTTGCATTAGACCATATATACTTCTCTGAAGTATGAATTCTAGATCTGGGCTTTGTGCTTCTTTGAATACTGGTGGTTGTTCCATGTAGATGCCTTCTATTAATTCACCATATTATAAATGTGGTTGTCACTTCAAAGTGTTGCACTTGCATTTCAGCAAAGTACTTATAGTAGCATGTTTAACTACTGGAGCAAAAGTCTCATCATAGTCTTCTCCATATTTCTGAGAATATCCCTTGGCTACGAGTCTTGCTTTGCGTCACTCCACTGTGCCCCCTACATTGTACTTCACTTCAAAAGTCCATTTACAGCCTATGGTTTTCTTCCAGGTGGTAGTTCTGTAAGTGTCCATGTTTTGGTGTCATGCATGGATTGTATCTCTTCTTTTGCAGCTTGTGTCTATTTACAGGCTTCCCCTTTTGAAAGCTGAGACATGTATTTCCAAGTTGTAGGTTCATTATGCTTGCCTTTCTTGAGAGACATACAAGTGGTTTACCTTTGTTTTCTCTTGTTGTGGTTCTGTGTCTGAGCTTGCTTGTGTCTGCTCTGAGCCTTATACAGGAGATGCCTCTGTGGAAACTTCTTTATGTCAATCTCCGCATGAGTCTCCCATTCTGGTTTTGCTCTGCCTGGGCCACATCTGGTCACTGGGATTTATCTGGTCTCTTTGAATTCATTCGATCACTGGGCCCATAACCTGTTGCAGAGTGTGAGTGCAAATCCAGATTTACATTTGTGATGTAACTGATACTGGCTTTACTGGAACACGAGTGCAGAAGGTCACCTTACATGGTGGAAAACAAAGACAGGAAAAAGAAGTTATAGAGATCACCCCAATGTACAGGAAACACAACATGCAGCAGAGAATGTAAAACAGAGACTACACATAGATATATGTAACAGCGCTATCTATTGTCATAAATGTAAACTGCATTAACCTAGCAATATAGATGCAGATCACATGCAGAGACAAGCTGTAAGCTGTTGCACAGTATCTCCAACAGATACTCCTGGACCTACCACCTTATTTTACCTCATCTCAGCTTCAGACTGCAGCTATTTTTGGGGTTTACATTTTTGAAGCAATGGTGCCACTTCCAATGTTAAAGAGTAGCACATTTTTCTTTCCCAGAAGGGTGAAATATTTTAGCAAAAGCTTACTGAATCAAGGCCACTGGCTGTAGATCAGATTTCCGCAGGTTCTAATGGGGTCTCACCTTGGGCCAGGGAAAGCTCCCAACAACTGTAGATCTCTGCTTTTTACATACAGGTCACTAGGGAAGGCCAGTGGTGTGCAACATAAGGGAAAGACGATCACTTCTATTCCAGTACGCTGTCACTTACTGGAATGCCTGATTTAAGTTTCATGCCTGGAATGCCTGATGGTCTGCTTCACGGCATCACCAAGGGAACTATGACACATCTCCTCCATTCAACGAAAAGTGATGGGGCGGTGCCATAGTATCTGTTATGATGGTGCGGGGTCGTCCAGTGTCTCCTGGATGTAAGTGAGCTTTGGGTTTTTTTTGCCTACAATATGTCTACCTTGGGGCTGATTCAGAGCCAGGTGAAAATATACACCTGGTAGACAATGAAAGTGAATTGTAGCTTTTTCTCCTAATATAGACGTGAGATTTCGCACCAGGCTTCGAATTTACCCCAAAATCTTGTTCTCTCTATTTACTTGATGGCCCAGCCACACATCCCCCCATTTTTTTAAAAACTCCCCTGCCCTGCCATCCTTCCCTAGAGCTGAAGCAGGGTGGGGGTTAAATAAAAAAAGCACCTGTCCTGCAATCCAGCGCTGAACACCATGTGATTGTGGTACTGCTCTTTGTCTGTCCCTGGCTGGCCACTCCTCACACACCCTATGCACGCCCCCACACTATCCTACACTACCATTCATTTGAATGGACATGCTACTTTTGTGGAACTGGAGCGCTGCCGGTGGCACTGAGCAGTCGGCCAGGGAGAGAGAAAGATGGCGGTAAGCAGCGCTATGTAATCCCCCACCCTGCTTCAGCACTGCAGGGGCGGGGCAGGGTAGAGAGAATTTGACTGATTTAACTAATAGCTACTTTCTACTTATATCCTAAAAAACAACCTCAAAAGCTTTTTGATCGCCACACCGGGGCGGGGGGGGGGGGGGGGGGTTGGGGAGCTCATCGCCCTGAGGAGGCCTTGACAGAGCCCAGGGACAATTCAAATTGGCAAATATTCAGGGAAACTAAAATCAAAAACACGAAAATAGATAAAAGCAATGAGAAAGATACATACTGCTGTGGACTCTAGCCTAACATAGCACTCTCATGCAAATATTAACCAACATCTGTCTCAGTGTCTCAGGAAGGCTTTTGCCCCCCCCCCCCCCCCCCCCCACAATTCCCTCTTGCCCCTTTCATGGTTTACTCCATAGTCCAGCTATAAATGATGACGCTGTTTGCCATTTCTCTTTTGTATGTTGTAGTGTGGTGCGTGCATGTGGATAAATGTTCAGTCACTTGTTGTGGAGTTGACCGCATCACATGGGAATCTCCAAAGGGTTAGAGCCCTTGGCAGCCTCAGGTAAGTATGTAGCAGAGCGCACTTGCCGCTCCCGGTCGGGGAGCGCTTCGTCCGCTCTGGCAGCCTCCCTTGCCCCTCTCTAGCTATGCGGCGGTCCAAAGCGAGTGGCATGCGGTGCAGCCTCCTCCACTTCTGACAGAGATCAGGGGCTAGTCAGCCTTGCTGCCAAGACTGACCAGCCCCTGGGAAATGTGTAGCCAATCTACAACAACACACAAAGACAAATGGTTCCTATAGGGCTGGCACTCTGACCAATAACTGATACAACATATCTTGCCATAAACACATATTTAATTAATTCACAAGGCACAAATACAAATATCCCAATGTTCCCTAAAACATTAAAAAGCTAATTAGCATAATAAACACGGGGCCCCCCCACAACACAGGAATTTTAAGAATTTGTCGGTCATTTAAATCGGAATGATCGTAACATTCGGCTAACCTTTAAATGTGATCCATGTAGTATAGAATTTTTAGATTTACTTATTAGTAAACAAGATGGAAATCTAATTACTACGACTTTCCGTAAACCCACAGAAGGTAATACTTTGCTTCACTTCTCCAGCCATCATCCTGGTCCTCTCAAAAGAGGCATCCCTTTGGGACAGTTCCTTCGCATTCGAAGGAACTGTTCCTCTGACTCTGATTATCAACGTGAAGCACGAAACCTCACGGCGAGATTTAGGGAACCAGGCTATCCTCATAAACTACTGCGAACGTGTAGCAAAAAGGCTAGAGAGGTATATCGTGATGATTTACTTGAAGGTAAAGTTAGAAGTTGGAATAAACATAAGAATTTAGATGCAAAGGATGATGGACAACCAGTGCGACTCATTACCCAATTTGGAGCTCATTGGGACAAGTTTAAGTACAATCTAATCTAGAAACGGCGGATATATGCACACCATACTCATAGGTTTCTTGCAAATAAAAAGGTATTTATATAGATAATATATGACATATCAGGACAATGTATATATTCAGAGCTACACAAAAAGGATACAATGTTGGTACTTTGGTATGTGGAAATATGAACAATCTCCAGGATCATGGACCACCTCAAGGTAGAAAGAAATGCATGATACTATATAAACGTATGCAGGTAAATAATGGCTATGATAGGGTAAAATATTACCTATGTGGAGGCTATTGAGGGGTCTGTGTACAGGTCCTGAAGAGTGGAACAATAGATTTGCTGACCAGGATATGAACAGTTAAGGAAAACCATATGTAAAAGTATACATTATATCCAATCATAATCTATTCCTGGTCAGGTTAGAAATATAAGAGCATTACATCATACCAACAACAGCATGTCGGTTTGCATCATAAGTACAAACATACAGATAGAACTAATCATGACGTCCGTCATATCAGTGAAATTGTATTACCAGAATATTTTAGAGAGCGTGATCGCAAAGAAATAGAGCCCACGTTTTGGAACCGCCGGTTCCTTTCTCAAGGCTGCGATAGAGACCATTGCAAAAGAGCGGCCATAAGTACCTGTTCCCTCTCCCCCCTGGCCGGCCAGTGTGGTGCTTCCGGGAGCGCTCGGAGAGCGCTTTCCGGAAGCGTCACTTCCGGCGGCGAGGTCCGTCATGTCCGGGTGCGGCTGGCATACGTAAAGCTGCCAACCATCATCCGGCTGGCGCAGGCGCACGTGGCCCCTCGCGCCGGACTGCTGCTCCTGTGTTTCTATGTGAACTATTGACATGCAGCTTTATCAGTCCATCACATTGTATCACAGAGCCGAGCTGTCTTGTTGTCCGAGGTGTCTTCCAAATGGAGCCTACGCTTATAAGATACAGGAATGCAGCAGCTGGGGGAAGTTGTCCTTGGGGAGGAGGATGATATGTCTAAAAATAGATAATGAAAAAATATATTAAAATAAATTTCTTAAAAGCGATCCATCTCTTTCACCTCTTTGAGGGTGTAACTGAAGGACTGGCATAATGAAAAAAAGAGGTTTTTTATTCTATCCGGCTGTTTTACTGACATTCTCAAATGATGAAAATAATTTTGTATATGAATACAAACGGGAGAACCACAGATGTAGGGTCCAAAGGTATAGTTTCTTTAGAAGCCATGTGGATAGATATACTTATATGGTTATGTCCACACCTAATTTGGGAATAATTTGTATCTATTCCCCTTATTTACATTGTAGGTCCCCACTATGGGAAAATTGGTATGGTGTTCTAGGGAATACTGGGGCTGTTATGGTGATGTGTATGTTTCCCATGGGAAGATATAGGTAGCTCAGTGCTTATTGCTTACTGTATGGTTCATATTGATACCCCATTATGCTAGTCTTATATGATTATCTAGTAGACCTGAGTCTACTCAATGCTGTTATTTAGGTAAATCAAAGAAAGAATATAGGACTAGTAAAAAACTATTGGGCTCTTTACCTGCTATTGGGATGTGTCCCCTTATCTCCGGTTCTGGATATACTGGTCTAAGGAGGGTGCCACCATATGTCTGATTGAAGGTACAGATTATATCTGTTATGAAGTCCATTATGTTTTGGAAGCCAAAATGGGCATATAGTTCTATATTAGGAGAATTTACACTCCAATGTAAATTCAATTGTTGGTTCTGCTCTATTCAAGCGATTGACAAATTGTTGTACTGCCTCCAGGGAAACCTGCCATAGGAAAAAGATATCGTCTATGTATCTAACCCATTGTAGGATTTTAGTGGCAAAGTCTGGATCAGTATACACATGTTGTTCCTCGAATTGGTTCATGAAAAGATTGGCATATGCAGGTGCTACATTGGGTCCCATGGCGGTTCCCTGGAGCTGCAAGTAATACTGTCTGTTGTATCTAAAGTAATTTTTAGCTAATACAATTGTTAGTAGATCAATACACAATTGTTTAAACTCTAAAGTATTATCAGTGTTCTCCAAAGCCTGTGTAACTGCCGCTATTCCTGCTGCATGTGGTATTGACGTATATAGTGAGGAGACATCCATACTTCAGAGGATTGTTTGATCAGGGAGATGACCTAGGTTCCCTATTTTGGTGAGGAAATCACCAGTGTCCAGAAGATATGATTTAGTGGCCATAACCAAGGGTTGTAGGACTTTATCTAAAAAGGTCGCTACACCCTGAAATACTGATTCAGTCCCGGCGACTATTGGGCATCCTGGCGGGCATGTCGGGTGCTTATGTATTTTGGGCAATATATAGAACACCGGTGTAATAGGGTGATCCGTGACCATATAATCATGTAATTTTTTGTCTATAATTGAATTGTTCAGGGCACTACTTAGGAGAATGTCAATTTCAGATTTAATACTGGGTAATGGGTCCCCATCCAACTTTCTATAAACTACGCTATCATTCAGTTGTGCCATGATTGTGGTGTGGTAATATGTTCTATCCAAAACTACAGTGGCTCCCCCTTTGTCAGCAGGTTTGATGATAATAGTAGGGTCTTGTGTCAATGATTTGAGTGCCAATTGTTCTGTTCTAGAAAAATTGCTTTTGCTATACCTTCGTTTAGGGGGGGGGGGGTCCACTGTAGTTGTTGGACCTCTCTCTGTACTATCTTCACAAATGTCTCTACGTTGGCCGGGGAGGTTGGTGGTACCCACCTGCTCTTTGGTTTATACTTGGATAGGTCAGGGCGTGTTGAGGTTGTGGGGGCGTCTGGTCGTAGGGAGGAGTCCGTAGAGGCAGTAGAGTTTGCTGCTATGGCAAAAAAAGATTTTAATCGAATTGTTCTAAAGAATCTATTTAGTTCAATATCAGTATCAATTGGATCACCTGTATATACAGGAACAAATCCCAATCCCTTATTGAGTACCTCTATTTCCTTAGGTGAAGGTTCTCGGCTGGATAGGTTGACTACTAAGTTCTCCTTTGGACTTGACTCCGAGTGGTCATTTGGCTTGGGTTTTCAAGTTTAAGTACATCCTAGATTCCCACTGGCATATCTTACAGTTAGATCCCACATTAGCTAAGTGCGTTGGGCCCAGACCACTCCTCACTGCAAAGCGGGCTGCTAACCTGCGGGATCACTTGGTACATAGTGATCTAGGATCAGGGAGTGTACAAGGAGGTAAAGTTGGGACGAGACCCAACGGGTGCTTTAAGTGTGGGCATTGTGGAGCATGTAAATATATACAAAAAACTTCTGCATATATGGGTCTGAGGGATAGAACACCCAGAGCAATTAAAGGGTTTATAAATTGTGCATCCACTTTAGTTGTATATCTACTTACGTGCCTGTGCAGGAAAAAATATGTAGGTAAAACGAAACGGGAACTGAGGATAAGAATAAGTGAACATATTCGTGATATCAAAAATGCCAATGAAAAAAGCCCGGTGGCTGAGCACTATAGACGGTGTCATAATAGTGATCCGGGGGGTACAGATATATGTGGCATTTTTAAACTAAGCACTGATGGAAGACGGGGCTTCTGGGATCAAAGACTGAGACAACAAGAAGCGCGACTTATATTTGAATTGGGAACCATGATACCTGCTGGTCTTAATACAGATGCAGGTCTTAGTGCCTTCCTGTAGATTACAGCGTGGTTGAATAGTAGGTGGACTAGCCCACGGCTGAGAGTGGGATAATACGAGAGAGATATACACTCTCACTTAGGAGCTGAGTGATCACCTTAAACTATGAACTGTGTGTCTCCCGCCATTATAGTCACACTGCAAATAACAAACCATACGCTAAATGTTTCAATGCAAGTATTTTGGAGCTCTGTATCCTTACAGTTTCTGGACATCTCTGCTATGAGAGCTAACTAATTGGTGCTATGTTTGGCAAGAGCCGCCTCTGATTCATTTGCACACAAAGCATTTACACTTTACCTTAATGCTGGAAGTTCAAACAGTGACTGCCTTCATTGATTATTTTGGCTCTCTTCCTTTCCCCTTGGATTTTGGCTGGCCAGCTAAGTGTGTGTGTGTGACAGTGAGGGATGTGTGAGCGCTTGGGGGGAGTGTGGGTGAATGGGGGGCCCCCGTGTTTATCATGCTAATTAGCTTTTTAATGTTTTACGGAACATTGGGATATTTGTATTTGTGCCTTGTGAATTAATGAAATATGTGTTTATGGCAAGATATGTTGTGTCAGTTATTGATCAGAGTGCCAGCCCTATAGGAACCATTTGTCTTTGTGTGTTGTTGTAGATTGGTATTTTGGTTTATGGGCGCCCCGTATTAGTGCTGGGCAGTGCACCGCATCATTATGTTAGGATCTCCCTGGTTATTTTAATATTTAAATGTGTAGCCAATCCGTCAGGAGTTCATAGTTGCACCAATCACTGTACACTCCTTCCCTGGTTGCCATTGGTCAGTCACCCCAGGAATAGGGATCTAGACCTGTCCCCAGTGCCCATTATAGTTTCTTGAGCTTAGGTTTTGATTTAATCTCTGCTTATCTGATACCAACTCTGCTTGATCTACCTTCCTAGTTTGCTGCCTGAACCGACCTTTGCTTGGCTGACCTTGAACCTGCCCGCCCCTTTTTGGATACCTCGCTACCTCTGAGCTCCTGGCTAGGTAGACCCTTTGTCTACTCCTTACAACGCTCCTGTCTCATCCCTGTGTATAGGCGCATCCTCGGACTGACTACCTGTGTACGACCTTGGGATACCCTTGTGGTTCATCTGCCTTCCCTGAAAGCTGACATCCTTTGCACCTTTTAATACCTGGCAACCATGTACAGTGAGGCCTTTCAAGCGTCCTGGCAAACATGGCTTGATTACAGGCAGAATCGGCGGCGAAGATTGAGGGTTGTCAGCTCACGGATGACAGGTGTCCCACTGGGCATCATACTCTTTATAAATTGTAGACAGATTGTAGGATTTGTTACAGGCTGGTGGGGATCTGAGTGCTGGATATTCCTTTTTATTTTGTCTGTAACTAATTGCCCAGCCCAGTGTTCACCAACCAGTCCAGCTATAAATTGATGGTACTGCTTGCCATTTCTCTTTTGACAGCTCTGGATGGCCCTGAGGTCCTGTCTGAGGTCTTGTCCCACCTTCTGTATAGCTAAAGATACCCTATTGGACATACCTTTCTCTTCTGTGATGCTAACAGCATGGCCGATGGGAAGCTACTGCCGCCCCAAGCTATCCTCAATGCTTCTTTACCTACGTCTACATATACTCCTGCTTTCTGCATTCCTTATTACATGAACTCTCAAATGATTCAACCGTAACACTGTAGATAAAAAATATACTGTAGGTTTTACATTTGTTTGTAGTATCCCAAAACCTATTAACTGATATACACTAAAACATTAAATATTGTATTTGAATATAGTAAAATATTTTCTGTGCAGCTGGTAAAGCTTCCCTAACTATTTCTTTCCTAAGAAGTTACATGCATTATCTAAATGGTTATATCTGTAGCCATGGGACACCCTAGGAGATGAAAAAGAAAATTGAACTTTTCTATCAGTTGCCACTGTAGGGTTTATTATCATTTAAATGCATGGTCTAATAGACTTAGAGTTTTGTGCTACATTTAACAAGATTAAGCGATCACACACTGTTTCATCTCAGCTGTATTGGAAACTAGATGACAGGCTTCACTTCTAGCCAAAACATCCTCCTGTGGCTTTTATCGGGTGCTATTCCCAGCCGAGTCAGCTCAAGCAGGTGGAAAAAAATAATATAGTCTGTAATGATTACCAAGTGAAGAGCAGGAGTTGTAGCGTACAGAAAAACAATATTTAGAGAGAGAGAGATACAGTACATATATACTTAAAAGACATTTTGATGATTATGTGCCCCCTTCATTTGCCACCATGTGACTAGTGAGTTTGTTACCACATAGTAGTGAGTGTTAGATATTTTGCCTCTGCATAGGAAAGCCAGAAAGCTTTCTTAAAGTGGACCTATCACCTAGATTTTTTCTGTCCTGGAGATAAGACCTTGTCCCTGGGGTCTGTGGCTTCTTCCAGCCCCAGCCTACAGAAATGTCTGGGTGCAGAAGCCCACTTATGCCACAAGATGCTGGCAATGCGTACGCGGCTCACAAATGCGGCATGAAATTGCCGGAGAGGTGAGTGTTTGCAGGTGGGGTTTCACACAGCGGGAAATCTTAAATGCCCCATGAGGAGTTAATGGCCTGGCCCTGGAGGCTTTTAGAATTTCCCTGTGCTCACACGCAGACATAAAAAGAGAGGAACCCTGGTATAATGGGTCGCTAGAGTCACCACCAATACAGTTTAAAACGACAGGTACCTTGAATTGGAGTTCTTTAAATTGGACCAAAACCCAAAGCGATCTGCCGATTGATTCCCTCCCCCCAACGCATCCAAAATCAAGATGCCTCGCTTTTTGAAACTCCCCAGGTCGCCCATCTACTTACCTTGTTTTCTGGTCCAATGGCGCATGCACGAGCTGTGGCTGCATCCCCGCTATCCCTCATTTGTGAATGGTCGGTGCAGCATGCTCCCTGTTAGAGGGCAGCAGGGGATGCAGCCGTCAGCGTGGTCGGAGCTGCTCTCCTTAGATGAAGGGATGTCAGCGGATCCGAGAACGCTGATTGGACGAGCGGCCACACGTGTGCCAGAGAACTGGGAAGAGGTGAGTTTGTGGGGCACCCCTGATCGTCAAGGACTAAAACACAGGATATACAAAGTTAGCAATTGGGCAGCAGAGCAGGTTTAGTCAGACAAGGTGCAGGCAGTGGCAGACTCAAAAATCAGCCCAGGATTTTCCTGGCCCCTGGCATGGCCTTGACCAGCCCCCAACTTCCCTGCTCAGCCCTCCGATGTGCTTTTCTGTCTGTCAGCTAGTGCTCACCAAGGTAGATATATCATTGCAAGTCACCAAACATACAGTAAAATATACTGAGATATCCCTCTGACCCCTAATATGTGCACTGCCGAGTATAGATAATCGGCGTCCCACTAACCCGATTGAAAGTTCAAAAAAACATAGAAAGACAGTTGGTTAAGCGTGGGTCTGGCACTAAAAATCGGAATGAATGCCTCTATTTAGTGCCAGCCCCATAAACTGTCTTTCTATGTTTTTTTGAGATATCATTGCAGGTTGAAGGCCGGATATGGACACTCTGAAACTGGTGATACTAAAGTTTTATGGGGTGGGAATGTTAGAAGATGCAGCCCTGCCGGCCCAAAATCAGTGTGGGCTACTGGGAATTCTCCCAGGTCTCCCTATGGCCAGTGCGCCCCTGGGCACAGGTCAGCAACAGGACAGGAGTGAAATGGAGGGTAGTGAACATTGACAAGGACAGGGCTGGAACAACACAAACACTGACAATATGGTCAGCAGTCATGCTAGTTCATGCAGCTGGCTTAGATTGGAGCTGCCTCCAGTCACCTAGGCTTGGCAGCCTGCTGGAATCTACAATTGCTAGGAAATGGAGTCACTATGGTCGTGGGAGCACAGGAGGAGATGAGGCAGGCAGTTATCCAGAAAGCAGTTATGAAGGTTTATCCACAGTAATTGTGCAAATTCCATTAACACAGTAGCAAGACACAATGATAGAGATCTTAGTTTGGTTCAGAACCAGGCTTGAACTGGCCCAACTGGTCACTGGGTAACCCCCCTGTCCGTGGGCCCAGGTTTACATGGTGCTAGAAATACAGTCATTGCCTAGAAAATATGTTAGTTTAAGCTACTTTTCTTTTTCACGGGTACTAAGAAATGTAAATGATTTGAGTCTCATAAAAGGCTGTTTAGCTCATCTAATCAAGTGCTTTCTAAAGATCGTTGACTTGAGGGCCACTTAAACTCGATATCACAAATACATAAAGTATATCCAATTTGTTGTTTGGGTATCCTTATTTCATATATATATATGTATATATATATATTATAGTATTTATTTTTCTTATATGAAGCTGATGTGCATAACTAAAACACCCAAAACATGTGCAACCCTTAAGTGAAAATGCATGTGCGCAATAAACTTTCGAGTGACCAGCTAGGGACCTCCTCTGAATAGGATGAACCTCCTGACAGAAGAAAAGAGATACATTTGTCTCTGAGATGAGAAAAGAGATACATTTGTCTCTCAGGTGAGGGTTTCCTTGTGGACCTCTAGCTGTATTCCTTAGCACTGGTGTTTGGCTGACCCATTACTGCCTTTGGCTTGGGTTTTCCTTGGCAGTTGCCCAACCTTCTACTAACCTCAATTGAGAGCCACTGGGCTGGGCTCAAAGGCGAAGCCAAAAAACCTTTAACCTCTTTCCCGTACTTGGGGACATTGGCACCCACAAACACATGTGACAAACCTTATGCATGATTAATCGTGGTTACACAATCAGGTACAAGACCTCCCAGTGAATGCTTTCGGATGATGGTTTGCGCAGAGCTAGGTTTCCCCAAGGAATCCAGGAGCCAGTAACTTAGTGGTGCTGTTATCATGATTGTTGGGGGGGGGGGAAGAGTGGTGGGCATCCTGATTGGGCAAGTATCTGCGCTGTGGGCTGCACCACCACAGAATAGACCAAAAGTCATGTATGAGCAAGACCATTTAGGTCTGGTCACATTTAGTTATGCCTCTGGATCAACTGTAACGGGAAGAGGCAGCTAGTCAAGTGGTAGAGGAGAGCCAAGAAAAATACTGCTTTCTGCTCTCTTTGTTGGTTAGTGATGTGGCTACCAGCTCCAAAACCACATGATTACTAGCTTCCAGCAATTTTCCCATTGCAATTCTCCAGGCAGGTGGAGTGAGGCAAAAGGATGGGAGGGCATTTTAGAGGAAGTTAATTAGAACTAATGACCATGTTTTTTGAGCCATATATAGTCATATAATATATATATATATATATATATTGTGACAGAGTGTCTGGACAAGTCATAGAGGGTGTGTATATCTGCCCAAGATTTCTTGTATCTGTCAGGTAAAAGCAACCAGGAAGTTAGAAACTAGAGATCTAGGATCTCTAGTTTAGGGTTTGGAAAAAAAACCCGTTTACAGGGCCTGTGTTGCTGGAGTGGGGAAGAGAGGGTGGGCCCCACTCCACCCGGACAGACCGGGTCTCGGGCTGTCTGATTAGTCCAAGGTGTGCTTGCCTGATAGAAGGAGGGAGTTCACACACACTCTGGCTCTCTCATCCTGGGAGCAGGACATCTGCTAGGAGCCTGTGGGAGCATTGCCAGTGGTATGTCATGATCTGATATGTTGTGGTGCCCGGTACTAGGCCGGCACTGGGTTAGTCAGGAGCACCTAATGTTTAGTTAGAGCCGGACAGGCATAGGATTTCTTTTGTTTAGTTTTGTTTTACTTTATACCACAATCTGGCAATAAAACTGGCTGAGGTCAGTTAAATGATTCTTCCTTGTTCTGTGGAATTTATGCCTGCTGAAAGTGTGCCCGTCTACCCAGGAGACGACTAACCCGCTACCTAACCCCTTACAAGTGGTGGAGGATGATTTAGGCACTAATTTTTGGCAAAAGAAAACAAAACTGGAAATTTAAAGGGCCGGAGTCCTTTTTTTTTGCAGACTGTTTCTTTGCATCTGGAAAATGGAGGATGTAATTAAAGCTATGTTGCAAGCTGTGGCATCTCAACAGGAGGCTACCCGAGTGCAGCAGGAGGCTACCATGGTGCAGCAAAGAGCACTTGAGGAATCAAGCCGCAGACTGACAGCTCAACTGGAGGCGACACAGGAAGAGCAAAGAAAAGACCGGGAGACCTTAAAAGTTGTTCTACAGCAGCTAGCCAGTGTCGCTGAGCAGGCCCCAGGTGTTGCAGACGCTACTCAAGCCTCCATAAGAGCTAGTCACTTCCTACAAAAAATGACCACAGCTGATGATGTGGAAGCCTATTTGACAACCTTTGAAAGGACTGCCGAGCAAGAGTGTTGGCCAAAGGAACAATGGGCGGGTCTTTTGGCACCCTTCCTTTCAGGAGAACCTCAAAAGGCCTATTTTGACCTGGAAACCCGGGATGCTATGGACTATGGCAAGCTAAAAAAGGAAATATTCTAAGTATGTCACACACCCCGCTTCAAGATATTCATTACCTGTGGGTAGTATGGTCCTGTAGAGGGCTTCTGCAGAGATGATTGGAGGAAAGAAAGCCCCTCCCAGTCCATAAGTACCTGGGACCTCCCACTCATTACCCAGTCTTCATCTCTGCAGATGGCGAGCAAGCAGCAGATGATATCTCCTCCTTGCACAGGGGGACTTTAAGGTAGCCGGGTCTACTCCCGGCCTATATATATTTTTATTTCCGTTCGGACTCTTTATTCCCTTTATTAATATATAGCTATTTAAATGCCTCCCAGTCTTGACTGCTGTCCGAGCGAGGGTATAACAGCACCTCAGGTGCTCAGGAGCTATGCTCCACCGCGAGACCCTATAAAGAGGGTAGGCGGTTATACCGGGTTGGTGACTCCGGTTTGGGATGCCCTGTCCAAGAGTTTAATTTTCCCCTTAAATGGCCTATTCCCCTTTTTCAGTTGTGTGGAGGCCTCTTATTCAGCTTCTGGTGTTTTTCTAATGGGGGCGCCTGGAAAATAGATTTATTTGAAATGTTTGTTTAAAATGTTTACTTTTCTGGTATGAATAGTTATAATGTAAACTTGTTGCAATCTTTTTTGCTGACAGACACTGGATTTTTACCTCAGAGCTGAGGGGAGGATTTCTCCCCTCACGCTCTTCAGTGAGGGGGCGGGGCCGGGCCTTCGGTATGAGGCCGCAGCCCGCGCCCTTTAGGAGTTTGGAGCTGGTAGCGTGACCGAGCGGGGAGCAGCTCCGCTTGTTATGCGGGCTGCTACCGGCTCTATTATGCGCCCGGTGCCGCGGCTGCCTGCGGCACCGGTGCGCGAGTGTTAATGGAGGGGAGCTTCCCCTTACGTCTGACAGACACTGTGCTGGGTTTTTTTCCTCAGAGCTGAGACAGGTGCTGGATTTTACCTTCAGCTTATTCAGCTTCTGGTGTTTTTCTATGGGGGTGCCTGGAAAATAGATTTATTTGAAATGTTTGTTTAAAATGTTTACTTTTCTGGTATGAATAGTTATAATGTAAACTTGTTGCAATCTTTTTTGCTGACAGACACTGGATTTTACCTCAGAGCTGAGGGGAGGATTTCTCCCCTCACGCTCTTCAGTGAGGGGGCGGGGCCGGGCCTTCGGTATGAGGCCGCAGCCCGCGCCCTTTAGGAGTTTGGAGCTGCTGGGCGGAGCCTTGCAGCGCGCAATCCACGCTGGCCACGCCCCCCTGCTGCGTCTCCCGCTCTGATCTGTGTTACCTCAGGCAGAGGACACAGTGTATTGGCGCCCAAAGACTCAGTGAGTGGCCCTGCGGCCGTTGCTTATCTGTACATATTTGCATATATATATGTATATGTATAGGTATAATAGATATAGGTTTATATAGGGAGAACCTCTTACTGTCTTTTTCTATGTTTTTCAGGCTGAACTGCCAGGAATTTTTTCAGGTTTCTCCTGGTCCTAGAGTACCTGGGTACTTTTGCTATTTATTACAAAACCTCCCACTTGGACAATATAAGGGCATCCCGGGTTGCTTAATAGCATAATTCCCTCACTCATAGCGACTATTCAAGTTCACCTTATGGAGGCATCCCAAGATTCCGGGCTCCCCTCGGGACAATCCCGGAAGTGTATGGGTTGTGGGGTATCCCTAACAGGGGATGATTTTTTCCTATGTATATCATGTGCACAGCAGACTATTACACGGAAGTCCGGTCCCCAGGCATCTGGGTCAGCGCAGCCGGCTTCATCCTCTCCCCCTCCCACTTTGACCCGTGCCCCGTGTGAGATTGCCACGGGGGGGCAGTCGCAATCTGATGTGTGTGCCAGGTTGGCCAGTATTGAAAAATTAATTTCCTCCACGGTTGCCAAGAAAGCACCGGCTAAGAGGAAGCATTTATCACCGGTTAATCATTTTGAATATGATGATGACGAGGACGGCCTGGATTGGTCGGATTATTCCCCTCTAGAAGAAGGGGAATTATTTGAGGATTCAGATATTTCTGATGATCAGCAATTTGTTGGTGCTGATTCCGATCGGAGCTCAGGGACTTCCTTGGATACTCCTAATGTTCTGACTCAGATGTTTGAGGTGCTTGCTATTTCGCCTCCGGCGGAGGTTCCTCAACAGCAAGGGGAGTTTTATGATGAATCCAAGCCGCGGTTGGAATTCCCTAATCAAAAACATTTTGATAATATTATTTCTAAGGAATGGGAAAGGCCTGCCTGGCTCCCAGGCATTCCCCAAAGTTGGGATAAGAGGTATCCTTTTCCAGTGGATACGGTTAAGCGCTGGGCGTCTCCCCCCGAGGTGGACGCCCCTATTTTGGGGTTATCCAACTCAGCCGTATTGAACAACCCTGATTGTTCCTCTCTTAAGGATGGTGAGGATAAACGCATTGACCAGATGGCTTGTCATGGTTTTGCCAGTATTGGGGCAGCAATAAGGCCTGTTTGTGCCTCCTCGCTGCTGGCGGTGGCTACGAGAAAGGTGGTCAGGCACTTGTTATCCTCCTCCGGTTTGAATCCGGACAGTGAGGAATTTCGTGAACTAAAACAATGTGAGGGGTTTTTGTCCTTCATGGTGGCCGCTTTGGATGATTCCTTGATGATGAGTAGTAGAGCCTCTGCTCTAATGGTTACTATCAGGCGTTCAATTTGGTTACGCCAGTGGGCGGCTGACTTTGGGTCAAAAAAGTCACTAACAGCTTTTCCCTTCGTTGGTGTCACGCTCGGGGTAACTCCAGCCCTCTTAATAAGCTCACAACCCCCAATCTCCACAGCCAGCTTCACCTGTAGGAGCCCCCGCTTGCCGGGACGCAAGATACGCCTACCCGGGATCGGTTGCCCCCAGGACTTAATGGCTCAAAGGATGTAAGCTTATATGTGGGAGGACTGGAGAACCAATAGCAAGAGCGTGAGTGACGGAAGTCCAGAGACAGGCAATAGGTCGATAACGGGAAGGCAGAGATCGTAGCGGCACCAGGGGTCAGGCAAGACGTAGTCGGGGTTCAGGCAGAGGTCAGCAACTGGGGATCAGGATCTAGAAGCGTCAGTTCAGGCAAAGGTCGGCAACAAGGATTCAGGATCGAGAGGCGTCAATTCAGGCAGAGGTCGGCAACAAGGATTCAGGATCGAGAATGGTCGTACAATCAAATCGGCAACAGGCTAGACTTCACAGGAGTAGGTAACACAGGGTTCTGAGCGCTATCACAGGCAATTCACAACTGAGAGGGAATTGCCTTTATAGGAACAGGTCTGAGGGAAGCAGTGTACTGATTGGAGCACATAGGATTCCAAGGGTAATTGGCTGCAGAGCAGAAGAGGGCGAAGCCCTCAATCCCCTAGGATTCATTAACCCTTTAATTGATCCTCCGACAGGTGCGCGCCGCACAGCGCCGCCGGAGGGCATAACAGACACGTGCTCGCGGCCGCGCGCGAGCACGTCTCCTGGAGGAGGAAGCGGGGGGCGTGGCTGAGCTGGGCGCCGCTCGAGCCGACGCTGCTCGAGCCGACGCCGCTCGGCGCGGCCGCCGCACAGTGACAGCTGCAGCTGGCCGCCTGGAGACGTCGCTGGAACGGGGATCAGGTAAGCGGTTCCTGACACTACCCCCCCCTTCACGAGGGGCCTCCGGACCCTCACCCGGTTTCCCTGGATTGTCACGATGGAACCTTCTTACAAGAGCCTTGGCATGAACATTCCTCGCTGCCACCCAGCATCTTTCCTCCGGACCATAGCCAACCCAATCCACCAAATACTGTAAAGAATTACGCACTTTACGTGAATCCAAGATCTTATTCACTTCATACTCGGGCTCATTATTTAGAAGAATTGGTGCAGGACCAGCAAGAGGAGCATTCTTCGCCGGTTTTAACAGTGAAACGTGAAAGGAATTAGGTATTTTCATAGTTGGCGGGAGTTGAACTTTAAAAGACACATTATTCAACTTCTTGACGATTGGAAAAGGACCAATAAATTTTGGACCTAATTTGCTAGATGGCTGACGGAGCGCAATATTTTTAGTGGAGACCCAAACTAGATCGCCTACTCGAAGAGTAGGTTCCTGTGATCTGCGGCGGTCGGCAAATTTCTTATACCTCAAACCAGTGGTCTTAAGAATCTCCTGAACGTGTGTCCAGATATTCTTCCGTTCTTGAAGCCACTCCTCCAACGCCGGCAGATTGGAAGGTGACCCTGAAAGGGAAGAAGCTCTAGGATTTTTCCCTAAGTTACAATAAAAAGGAGATACCTTGGTACTCTCACTAGGCGCGTTATTGTAAGCAAACTCGGCGAAATCAATAAATTCCGCCCATTGTTCTTGGGCATCAGAAACATAACACCTTAAGTATTGTTCCAAAGTTTGATTAGTTCTTTCCGTCTGCCCATTAGTCTGGGGATGGTAGGCAGAAGAAAGAGAGATCTGTATTCCCAACCGCGAACAGAAGTGTTTCCAAAAACGGGAAGTAAATTGAACACCCCGATCAGAGACTATATTGGACGGAATACCATGAATACGAAAAATATGCGAAGTAAACAGCCGCGAAAGCTCAGGTGCAGAAGGAAGTTTGGCCAAAGGAACGAAATGTGCCATCTTACTGAAACGATCTACGACCACCCAAATGACAGTATTACCATGTGAGAGAGGCAAATCTACAATAAAATCCATAGAAATATGGGTCCATGGCTCAGCAGGAATTTCAAGAGGAACCAAACTGCCACTAGGAGCCTTGTGAACTCCTTTACTTCGAGCACAAATAGCACAAGCGTCGATAAAGGCAGTGATATCGCGTCTCATGGTAGGCCACCATACATGACGACGGGCAAGCATAAACGTCTTACGGTTACCCAAATGACCAGCAGTTTTGGCATCGTGAAATTCGCGAATTACATCCGAACGCAGGTGCGGCGGAACAAACTGGCACCCCAAGGGTACATCACTAGGAGATTCATCTTGAAACGGCGCCAAGGTATTGGAGAGATCAGGAAGTAACGCCCCCACCACACAACCTGTGGGTAAAATTGGTTCACAAGAATCACCCCGATCCTTACATTCACATGCGAGATAGAGCATCAGCTTTAGTATTTTTTACACCCGGCTTGAAAGTAATAATAAAATTGAAGCGCGAGAAAAATAATGCCCAACGTGCCTGACGAGAGTTCAGCCTCTTGGCAGAACCTATGTATTCGAGATTTTTATGATCGGTATACACAGTTATAGGATGTAATGAACCCTCCAACCAGTGTCGCCATTCATCAAATGCCAGTTTAATAGCTAATAGTTCCCTATTGCCAACATCATAATTTTGTTCCGCGGTACTGAATTTACGCGAAAAATAAGCGCATGGATGGAGACGCTCAGGGTTACCAGAATATTGTGACAAAACTGCACCCACTCCCAGCTCAGAAGCATCCACTTCAATAATAAAAGCTTTATGAATATCTGGATGCACTAAGACAGGTGCCGAAGTAAAGGCCCGTTTCAAGGTTAGAAAGGCCTCACAGGCAGAGGGGGACCAGTTAGCAGTAAAAGCCCCCTTGCGGGTAAGGTTGGTAAGGGGTGCAACAACATGGGAAAAGCCTTTTATGAAACGCCGATAAAAATTTGCAAAACCTAGAAAACGTTGCAATTCCTTTAAAGTTTTGGGTTGGACCCAATCCTGAACTGCTGAAACCTTCCCCGTGTCCATCTCCAAACCCTGGTTGGTAATAACATACCCTAGGAAGGGAACTGTAGTGACTTCAAACACACACTTAGACAGTTTAGCAAATAAGTTGTTCTCTCTTAATTTTTGTAGCACCAACTTAACATGGTGTCTGTGCTCCGGTAAAGAATTAGAAAAAATGAGAATATCATCTAAGTAGATGACTACAAATCTACCGAGATATTCCCTGAATATATCATTAACAAAATCTTGGAAAACGGCTGGCGCATTACAAAGACCGAAGGGCATGACCAGGTACTCATAGTGCCCATCCTTCACATTAAATGCAGTTTTCCACTCGTCCCCCTGTCGGATGCGAATCAGATTGTAAGCCCCTCTCAAATCCAATTTGGAGAAAATTCGAGCTCCTGTGACTTGATTGAAAAGATCCCCAATCAAGGGTAAGGGGTATCGTTTTTTTACAGTGATCTTATTCAAGGCTCGATAATCTATGCACGGTCTCAAGCCACCATCTTTTTTCTCTACAAAAAAGAACCCGGCCCCAGCAGGCGAGGTAGAGGGACGGATAAATCCTTTCCTAAGATTTTCGGTAATATACTCCCTCATTGCTTGCTCCTCGGGCAGGGTAAGGTTATAAATCTTTCCCCTCGGGGGAATTGTGCCAGGCAGCAAGTCAATGGGGCAGTCATAGGACCGATGTGGAGGAAGAGTATCAGCAGAGCGTTCAGAGAATACATCGATCCAATCAGCGTATGGCTGAGGTAATTCCTGTGGTAAGACTTGAACGCTTCTGAGGCCTGTATTAAAACAGTGACCTTTACAGTGGTCACTCCACTTGACCAACTCCCCAGCCCGCCAATCTAACACCGGGTTATGGAGTTGCAACCAGGGGTATCCCAAAACCACCGGAGTTTCCGGACAATCAAAAATAGAGAATTCTAAGAATTCAGAGTGAGAAGAGCCGACAATTAGTCTGAGAGGTGGGGTCTTGCTATTTATAGGACCTCCCTGGATTGCCTTTTCATTGATAGCTAAAACTTGTAGGGATCTTTCAAGGGGAACTACAGGGATCCCTAAGGTGGAGATCATGCTCCTGTCCAAAAAGTTTCCAGCCGCACCACTGTCTATGAAGGCGGAAACTGTCTGCTTAGAGGACCCCCAAAACAAATCAATAGGTACAAGCATCTTATTCTGGCGAGAGTTACAAACTGACTCACCCAGATCAGTACTCTCTACCTGGTCTGGGTGCGGAAGTTTTCCGCCGGTTTCCCCTTGTTGGGACAGGACCCTGCAAAATGACCAGAATTCCCGCAATACAGGCATAACCCCTCGGATCGCCTCCGCTGTTTCTCCTCTTGGGATAAGCGGGTTCTCCCTAATTGCATAGGTTCTTCCTGGGAAGATGATGAGGTATTTTCTCCACGGGGAACCGGGGATCTATGACTCTGGACTGGTCTAAAGGACGTGGGAGCCCCGACTCTCTCCATGGCCCTTTCTCTAAGACGTCGGTCTATTTTAATGGAGACCTGCATTAATTGATCTAGGTCCGCTGGCGGGGGAAAATTGACTAAGGCATCCTTGATGCTATCCGACAGTCCCACCCTGAACTGACTACACAAAGCTGGATCGTTCCACCTAGCTTTGATAGCCCAGCGGCGGAATTCAGCACAGTAGTCTTCAGCCGAATTCCGTCCTTGTTTTAAGGCCCGAAGCCTATTCTCTGCGGTAGACTGTATATCTGGATCGGCGTATAAAACGCCCATAGCATTGAAGAAGGCAGTCACTGATTGTAGAGCAATGTCATGGGACGGTAAACTAAAGGCCCAGGACTGTGGGTCTCCTTGAAGCAAGGAAATGACTAGGCCTACTCGTTGGACCTCTGTGCCAGAGGAGATAGGTCTTAACTTAAAATATAGTTCGCAGGCATTCTTGAAATTGGAAAATTTTGCTCGTTCTCCAAAAAATTTCTCAGGCAGTGGAATCTTAGGTTCGGAGAAATGAGGTGGTACAGAGGAAGTTGGCACTTGACGAGATTCCTGAGTGGCCACTCTTTGAGCGAGTTGGTTGATCGCTGTGGCCATAGCTTGCACCTGCTGTACCAGGTCATCCATTTTCAGGCCTGTGATAATGTCAAGCTCGGGGTAACTCCAGCCCTCTTAATAAGCTCACAACCCCCAATCTCCACAGCCAGCTTCACCTGTAGGAGCCCCCGCTTGCCGGGACGCAAGATACGCCTACCCGGGATCGGTTGCCCCCAGGACTTAATGGCTCAAAGGATGTAAGCTTATATGTGGGAGGACTGGAGAACCAATAGCAAGAGCGTGAGTGACGGAAGTCCAGAGACAGGCAATAGGTCGATAACGGGAAGGCAGAGATCGTAGCGGCACCAGGGGTCAGGCAAGACGTAGTCGGGGTTCAGGCAGAGGTCAGCAACTGGGGATCAGGATCTAGAAGCGTCAGTTCAGGCAAAGGTCGGCAACAAGGATTCAGGATCGAGAGGCGTCAATTCAGGCAGAGGTCGGCAACAAGGATTCAGGATCGAGAATGGTCGTACAATCAAATCGGCAACAGGCTAGACTTCACAGGAGTAGGTAACACAGGGTTCTGAGCGCTATCACAGGCAATTCACAACTGAGAGGGAATTGCCTTTATAGGAACAGGTCTGAGGGAAGCAGTGTACTGATTGGAGCACATAGGATTCCAAGGGTAATTGGCTGCAGAGCAGAAGAGGGCGAAGCCCTCAATCCCCTAGGATTCATTAACCCTTTAATTGATCCTCCGACGGGTGCGCGCCGCACAGCGCCGCCGGAGGGCATAACAGACACGTGCTCGCGGCCGCGCGCGAGCACGTCTCCTGGAGGAGGAAGCGGGGGGCGTGGCTGAGCTGGGCGCCGCTCGAGCCGACGCTGCTCGAGCCGACGCCGCTCGGCGCGGCCGCCGCACAGTGACAGCTGCAGCTGGCCGCCTGGAGACGTCGCTGGAACGGGGATCAGGTAAGCGGTTCCTGACAGTTGGGTTACGGCTCTTTGGAGACAAGCTGGATGCTGTGGCCAAGGGGGGCAAACTACCTCAACGCAAGAAGCAACGTCGCCCCTTTCGAGGAGCGTCTTCCTTCACTCCTTCCTTTCGGGGATCTAGAGCAGGAAGAGGTTTCGCCTTCCCTTCTACAAGGGGAAATTCCTGGAATAGGGGCAGAGGACGTACCCGTTCAGGATACAGTTGGGGCTCCAAACCCGTGGCCAAGCCCGCTCAACAATGAGGGGGCGCCCTCACCCGTGTGGGTGGGGGGACGGCTACAGCACTTCTCCCAGGTCTGGAACCGAGAGGTCTCGGACAGGTGGATCAGGGAAGTGGTGTCTTCCGGCTACAAGCTGGAGTTCGAGTCCTACCCTCCCCCGCGTTTCCTCAGGTCTCGGGTGTCCCCGGAGGCACTGGCTGCGCAGCAGCTCCGGGCGGCAGTATCGAGTCTTCTGGAAATGGCAGTCATTTGCCCAGTTCCCTCATTAGACCGGGGTCGGGGTTTTTACTCAAATCTGTTCACGGTCCCCAAAAAGGATGGCTCCGTCCGGCCCATACCGGACCTAAAGATTCTCAACAAGTTCGTCAGACTGCGAAGGTTTCGCATGGAAACGTTGCGCTCGGCTATTCATTCTCTTCGTCAGGGGGACTTCATGACGTCTATAGACATTCAGGACGCTTACCTCCATGTTCCCATTTTTCCCCGCACACCAGAGGTTTCTGAGGTTCGCGGTGGAGGATCGGCACTTTCAGTTTGTAGCTCTTCCCTTCGGTCTCACCACAGCTCCAAGAGTTTTCACCAAGGTGCTTGCTGGTGTGATGGCTCTCCTCAGAGCGCAGGGGATTCGCATTGTGCCATATCTGGACGATCTCCTCATCATGGCACCGTCATTCAGCCAGGCAGAATTGGACACCAGGACGGTAATATCCACTCTGGAGAGGTTCGGCTGGGTGATCAACTACCCCAAGTCCTCCCTACACCCGTCCAGGACAGTATCCTTTCTGCGAATGTCTCTGGATACAGATCTGGCCAGAGTTTTCCTTCCTCAGTCCAAGGTTCTTCTGATTCAGGAGTTGGTTCGGTCGCTCATGTCCATGCCTCGACCGTCCATCCGTCTAGGGATGAGACTGGTGGGTTTGATGGTGGCCTCATTCGAGGCGGTTCCCTTTGCTCAGTTTCACACAAGGACACTTCAGCTCCATCTATTATCGGTCTGGAACAGGTCTCCTCAGTCGCTGGATCATCTTTTTCAGATGTCTCCCCGGGTTCGCCGCTCGCTTCGGTGGTGGCTGAACTCAACCAACCTACTGAGGGGCAGATCCTTTCGGACTCCTCAGTGGGAGATAGTCCCTATGGATGCCAGCCTCTCAGGATGGGGGGGCTTTTGGAAGGATCTGCAAGTTCAGGGTTTGTGGAGTCCCCTGGAAGCTCACGAGTCTATCAATGTTCTGGAATTGAGGGCCATCAGGTTGGTTCTTTGTCATTTGACTCATCAACTGCGAGACTTGCCGGTCCAGGTCAGGTCGGACAATCGGACGGCGGTGGCCTACATCAATCACCAGGGAGGAACCCGCAGCAGGAATGCCCTCAAGGAAGTGTCTCTGATCCTGGACTGGGCAGAGAGACATGTCCCGTGTATCTCAGCAGTTTACATCCCAGGTGTGGAGAACACGGAGGCGGACTCTCTGAGCAGGATGTCAGCCCGCAAGGGGGAATGGTCTCTCAATCCCAGGGTCTTTCACTCAATTTGTCTCAGGTGGGGGTCACCGGCGGTGGACCTATTTGCCTCCCGTCACAATCACAAACTTCCGGCTTTTGTGTCTCTGGCGAAGGACCCACTGGCTCTCGCGACGGACGCCATGTCCCTGAACTGGAGGGATCTGGGGTTTCTGTACCTGTTCCCTCCGTTTCCCATGGTGGCCAGAGTAGTGCGCAAGCTTGCTCTGAAGAGAGCAACAGCAATTCTGGTAGCTCCAAGGTGGCCAAGACAGGTCTGGTTCGCAGACGTGGTAAGGTTGGCAGAAGATCAGTTCATTCTGCCCCTGCTGCCAGATCTGCTCACACAGGGTCATCTTCGTTACCCCAATTTACCAACGCTGGCTTTGACGGCGTGGCTGCTGAAACCTCCATCTTGAAGGAGGAAGGTCTTTCTGACGCTGTTATTCAGACTCTCATTCGTGCTAGAAAGAAGTCTTCTTCATCCGTGTACTATAGGACTTGGAGGTCTTATATTGATTGGTGTGAGGCTAGGGCCTTCCCTTGTAGGGAATTCTCTGTTTCTAGAATTTTGGAGTTCTTGCAACATGGTCTGGACTTAGGGCTCCAACTCAGTACTCTGAAGGGGCCGGTGTCTGCCCTGGCGGTATTTTTCCAAAAGTCTTTTGCACTACATCCTTTGGTTAAGACCTTTTTCCAGGGGGTTACGCATGTGCGGCCTCCTAGGAAGCCTTTGATTCCGGTTTGGGATTTGAATTTGGTTCTTTCTGCGCTACAGGGTCCCCCCTTTGAGCCCTTGTATGATAGTCCTTTGTCTTCCCTTACGCAGAAGGTGGCATTTTTGGTAGCTATCACTTCAGTTAGACGTGTTTCTGAGTTGGCGGTTCTGTCTATTCAAGCTCCATATTTTGAAAGACATCAGGATAAAGTGGTTTTCCGTTTTAAGACGGACTTTCTTCCTAAGGTGGTTTCGTCCTTTCATTTAAATCAGGATATTGTTCTGCCCTCTCTCTGTCCTTACCCCAGCAATGACAAGGAGAGGGTCCTGCATTCTTTGGATGTGGTTCGTGTTGTGAAGTATTATTTGGTGGTAACGTCTGCCTTTCGCAAGACTGATGCATTCTTCGTGGTGCCTTTTGGGCCCAAGAAGGGTCTAGCACCCACAAAGTCTACCATCAGCAGATGGATCCGTCAGGCCATTGTAGGGGCCTATTCTGCTAAGGGGAGAGATCCTCCCTTTCGTGTTACTGCTCATTCTACTCGTGCGGTTGGGGCCTCCTGGGCTTTTCAGCACCAGGCCTCTGTTGAGCAAGTTTGCAAGGCCGCTACCTGGTCTTCTGTTCACACTTTTTCAAAGTTTTACAAGGTTGATGTGCGGGCCTCAGCGGATGCTGTTTTTGGCCGCAAAGTTCTGCAGGCTGCAGTAGTTTGAGTTGTGCTTTATACCTTGTTTTTGGATCCCCACCCTTTATGGACACTGCTATTGGATGTCCCACAGGTAATGAATATCTTGAAGCGGGGTGTGTGACATACTTAGAATAATACCATTTTGTGAATACTCACCTTGTAAAATGGGTATTATAAGTATGTCACACACCCCGCTTCAACCCGCCCTTTGGATTCTGCATCCTTCATATGGTGAACTTTGCGTTGTTATGACTGATATTTGGCTCTTCCTGGTCCTTTACCTTACTGCTTTCTTTATACTGGGTAATGAGTGGGAGGTCCCAGGTACTTATGGACTGGGAGGGGCTTTCTTTCCTCCAATCATCTCTGCAGAAGCCCTCTACAGGACCATACTACCCACAGGTAATGAATATCTTGAAGCGGGGTGTGTGACATACTTATAATACCCATTTTACAAGGTGAGTATTCACAAAATGGTATTTTTAACACGCCTTGGAGTCACAGTTTCTGTCCGTGCACAGCGTGTGCACACCTGGCTCTACAGCATGGACAAACCTCCACGCTCTCAAATGCATGACCTCATTCACCTAACCAAGAAGTGGTTGCAGCCAGAGATCCTGACAGGCCCCCAGATGGTGGAACGGTTTGCGATGGACCAGTACTTAAGATCCCTCCCCGTTACCTTGCTCAAGTGGGTGAGCCATGGAGACCCTAAAGATGCTGACCAAATGGTGGAGATGGTGGAGAGGTACAAAGCCGCTGAGGAACTGATGAGTCTGCCACAGCGCCCCCTGGTCCCACAGCGGAGATCTCCAGGACTTCCTGGTAAGACTGTTCTAAGGGAAAAGGGGGCTGGTAGATCTGATGGGTTGGTGCATGCAAGTGGAGAGACTGAAGGCCCAGGCTCTAGAAGCTGGCAAGCCATGCCAGGGAAGTTGGGGGCCTATAAGAGACTCAGTAAGGACGTTATAAAGTGTTTTCGATGTCAAATGCCCGGTCATATTATTGCCAATTGCCCAATGTATGATGATGCCATGCAATGTGATGTCTCCTACATAAACCGCCGCTTATCACTGTATACTCAGCTTGCGTGTGTAGCGTTACCAAATGCTGGGGATGAGAAACACATGTGTCCTATTACGGTCGAAGGTAAAGTTGTAAATGCACTGTTAGACTCAGGTAGTCTAGTGACCCTGGTAAACGCAGATTTGGTGCCTCCAATAACCCGTCTGGTGAAAACTATTGGGGTTACTTGTATTCACGGGGATACTCGACATTACCCCACGGCTGTAGTGGACATACATACACAGTTTGGTGCAGTAAAATTCATGGTGGGGATAGTGCCATTATTAATGCATGATGTCATCATGGGGCGGGACTTCCCACATTTCTGGAAGATGTGGGAACAGAGGGTCTCAAATACACTGCCAGTAAGTGGGGCCCTAATTGAGGAGGAAACTTTCCCCTTTTCGGTTATGGCTGGGGAAGAAGCTGAACCCCACAATGCGGTGTCCCCAGAGGGTCATAGCAGTCTAGAGCCCCCCAGTGACAGTATGCCTGATCTTGAGGTGCGGAAGGATCAGTTTGGTGCTGAACAGTTGAAAGATCCCACTCTTACCCGAGCCCGGGAAAATGTTAAAATGATTGATGGTAACCTGGTGGAGCCTGACACCAGACTGTCCTATCCATACATGGCGGAAAAACATGACTTGCTGTACCAAGTCGTAAAAAGGGGAGAGGATCTGGTGGAGCAACTAGTGGTCCCTAAGGCATATAGAAGGATTGTGCTAGATTTGGCACATGGCCACCTTATGGGGGGCATTTGGGGACAGAGAAAACTATAGATAGAGTCCTTCAAAGGTTCTTCTGGCCTGGGGTTTACAAAGACGTAAAAGATTATTGTGACTCCTGCCCAGAGTGCCAGGTTTCAGCTCCTCGGCCACACTACCGTAGTCCCCTGGTTCCTCTACCAATTATTGAGGTGCCGTTTGAGAGAATAGCAATGGATTTGGTGGGGCCCGTTGTAAGATCTGCCTGCGGCCACCAGCATATTCTTGTAATTATGGATTATGCCACCCGTTACCCGGAAGCTATACCCCTACGCAATGCGTCATCCAAGGTTATAGCTAAAGAGTTGGTGCACGTGTTTAGCGAGTAGGACTACCAAAAGAGATCCTTACAGATCAGGGTACCCCCTTTATGTCCCGGGTCATGAAAGAGCTTTGTAAATTATTCCAGGTGAAACAGCTGCGTACTTCTGTCTACCATCTCCAGACCGATGGGCTGGTAGAAAGATTCAATAAAACCCTAAAAGCCATGTTATGGAAGGTGGTGGATAAAGATGGGAAAAATTGGGACTTCCTTCTCCCTTAACTCATGTTTTCCATCCGTGAGGTCCCTCAGTCCTCTACAGGGTATTCTCCATTTGAGTTACTATATGGCCGTCACCCGAGGGGCCTTCTAGATATAGCAAAAGAAACCTGGGAAGAAGAAGCTACCCCCTATAGGAGTGTCATTGAACACGTGGCCCAAATGCAGGATCAAATCGCGGCAGTGTTGCCTATTGTGCGAGAACATATGGCCCATGCTCAGGAGGCACAACAAAGAGTATATAACCGCAGTACCAGAATACGTACCTTTGCACCCGGTGACCGGGTTTTAGTGCTGATCCCTACAGTAGAAAGTACATTTCTGGCTAAATGGCAAGGGCCCTTTGAGGTATTAGAAAGAATAAATGAGGTGAACTATGAAATTCGCCAGCCAGGTAAACGGAAGCCGGAGCAAGTGTACCACGTCAATCTTATAAAACCGTGGAAAGACCGACTGTCACTTACTGCAGACACCTCATCCCAACCAAAGCAGTTGGCCTCTGCAAAGCCCTTGTTACCAGAAGTAACAGTACCCGACTCCCTTGCAGAT
The DNA here is from genome assembly GCA_027917425.1 of Gastrophryne carolinensis. Lineage (NCBI taxonomy): Eukaryota > Metazoa > Chordata > Amphibia > Anura > Microhylidae > Gastrophryne > Gastrophryne carolinensis. Next base: position 470,694,074 of record CM051236.1, on the reverse strand, counting down.
ACACAGAAAGTAGAAGTGCAGGGGTTCCTCTTTAAGAACAGGGGTTTTTTCTCTGATACCCCAGGTCGTACCTCTCTCATTAAACATGACATTCTGACTGAACCAGGTGAAAAGGTTAAGCTGAGGCCCTACAGAATACCAGAGGCCAGGAGAGAGATTATCTCTGCAGAGGTGAGGAAGATGTTAGAACTTGGGGTAATAGAAGAGTCCCATAGCCAATGGTCCAGCCCCATAGTTCTGATCCCCAAGCCAGACGGCAGCTGGAGGTTTTGCAATGACTTCCGTAAGCTTAATTCCATATCTAAATTTGATGCTTACCCAATGCCATGTGTGGATGAGCTCATTGATAGACTCGGAAATGCCCGTTATATAACAACCCTAGATCTAACCAAAGGGTACTGGCAGATACCATTAACAGATGAGGCCAAAGAGAAAACTGCCTTTGCCACTCCGGACGGGTTGTTTCATTATGTTGTTTTGCCGTTTGGGTTGCATGGGGCACCTGCCACCTTCCAGAGGGTTATGGATAGAATTTTGAGACCTCATAGACAGTATGCAGCAGCCTATCTGGATGATATAATCATCCAAAGTCCAGATTGGGATTCCCATTTACCTAGAGTACAGGCTGTTATCAATTCTCTGCGTGATGCAGGATTTACTGCCAATCCAAAAAAATGTGCCATGGGACTGGAGGAGGCCAAGTACCTGGGTTACAACATAGGCCGTGGCTTGATAAAACCCCAACTAAACAAGATTGAAGCCATACAAAGGTGGCCTCAGCCCGTTAACAAGAAGCAAGTCCGTGCTTTCTTGGGAATTACAGGCTATTATAGAAGGTTTATCCCTAATTTTGCCTCCCTTGCGGCCCCTTTGACTGACCTGACGAAAGGCAAAGACTCTGTCATGGTTAAGTGGACGCCACAGGCGGAAAAATCATTTCAGACCCTTAAAAGCCTACTGTGTGCTCAGCCGGTGCTGATAACGCCAGACTTTACGAGAGAGTTTGTCCTTTAAACGGATGCATCTGATGTGGGACTGGGGGCAGTACTGTCACAGGTGCGGAATGGTGAGGAACACCCGGTGCTGTACCTAAGTAGAAAATTAAATGTATGCCATTGTAGAAAAAGAATGCCTAGCCATTAAATGGGCCCTAGAAGCCCTCCGTTATTACCTGCTTGGCCGTCAGTTTGAATTGGTTATGGACCACGCTCCCCTCAAGTGGATGTGTGAAAATAAGGAAAAGAATAGGAGGGTTACAAGATGGTTCTTAGCCTTACAGGAATACAGGTTTACAGTAAAACACAGGCCAGGGACCCAAATGAAAAATGCTGATGCCTTATCTCGGGTCCATTGTATGATGTCCAGTTGTGTTCCAGCCCCGGGTCTGAAACAGGGGGGGAGGATGTGTGACAGAGTGTCTGGACAAGTCATAGAGGGTGTGTATATCTGCCCAAGATTTCTTGTATCTGTCAGGTAAAAGCAACCAGGAAGTTAGAAACTAGAGATCTAGGATCTCTAGTTTAGGGTTTGGAAAAAAAACCCTTTTACAGGGCCTGTGTTGCTGGAGTGGGGAAGAGAGGGTGGGCCCCACTCCACCCGGACAGACCGGGTCTTGGGCTGTCTGATTAGTCCAAGGTGTGCTTGCCTGATAGAAGGAGGGAGTTCACACACACTCTCTCATCCTGGGAGCAGGACATCTGCTAGGAGCCTGTGGGAGCATTGCCAGTGGTATGTCATGATCTGATATGTTGTGGTGCCCGGTACTAGGCCGGCACTGGGTTAGTCAGGAGCACCTAATGTTTAGTTAGAGCCGGACAGGCATAGGATTTCTTTTGTTTAGTTTTGTTTTACTTTATACCACAATCTGGCAATAAAACTGGCTGAAGTCAGTTAAATGATTCTTCCTTGTTCTGTGGAATTTATGCCTGCTGAAAGTGTGCCCGTCTACCCAGGAGACGACTACTAACCTGCTACCTAACCCCTTACAATATATATATATATATATATATATATATATATATATATATATATTACATATAATATATTTAGCAACTGGGCTACCATCCCTGCTCCTCGTTGCCTGAAACGTAAAAGCCCTGCAATATATAAAACAGCACTTGTCCTTTAATTAGGCATACTGACATACAAAGAAACCAAATGTGTAAGTAACCTTTTAAAGGTACATACAACGCTTTCACTTCCATGCCTGGCAGATTATTAATTTGGCACTCATGTGTACAAGGTGTATTAGATCAGGGGGACCTTCTATCACAGGGCAGCCAGTAGAAAGGTGAGGTGACAGGAGGAGATGACATTTATAACTGTGAATCAATCCTGAAAGATGGCATTATAGTGAAAACTATTAAGCAATAAATGTCAGGCGGCCGTGGATCCTCGCTGTGTGATCTGCGCATACTGTACAGATGATTAAATCTCATCGTTTGATATGAAGACACCATATTTAACTAGAAATTGTATAAATCCGCCAAATTCCTCCAGCTCATTTAGAAGTTAAGATTTTGTAGCCAGGTGAGTGGTATCAATTACCGCATTAAATTTCCATCTCAGCTTCCGAATATTCCTAATTTAGAGTTTCAAGTTTTATCATCAAATAACATTTTTTACAGCAGACATTCTTTTACTGATCAACAAAGGCTTTCATTTTAAAGTGGACCTCTACAGAGAGACGCCAACCTGACCCATTCCAGCAGGGGAATTTTCCTCCAGTCCTGCACTTCACAATGACCATTTACCTCAACACACCTGGATTTAGATAATTAGTGCTCTTAATCAACCCAGTTAATTGGCTGAGCCCAGATTTGTTCAGGGACCTTGTCAGTGCTATGTGCAGGACTGGAGCAAAATCGCCCTGCAGGAATGGGTCAGGTTGGCGTCTTTGCCTCTAGGCTATAACCACCCCCAACCCCCATTACTTCAGGGTGATTATACACAAATGTAGTAATTAGTGCTGAGTCTACAGCTCTGTCTGAGCAGTAATTGCTCCTTCTGTATGGAGATCTGCAAAGCTTGTTGGTGGCCCTTGGTTGAGCATATGTGTATTAAACCATATGCAAGAGGTTGTCTCCCATAGCAATCAAAAGAGGACAAAATCTACCAAAGTGAGATACAAGACACTGGGCTTCCAAAGACCAGGTTGATTGGAGAAGCCTATTTTGAAATACACCTGGTATGTTTCCTACCCTTTTATTCTTGACCTTTGCCACATTTTCATGAGCTATTGGATAATGCAATTGCCCATTTTCAGCTCACCACCCTTGCTATGGAATTTTGTGTAAAGCTCTTTCCCATTTTCATTTCAACATCAGGGGGGTGTAAACCTGGCCTAATCCTGCAGGATTTTTTCCAATTCTGTACTTCATAATGACCATTTACCTTAAAACACCTGGACTTAGATAATTAGAACTCCTATTCAACCCAGTTTATTGGCTCAGACCATGGTGTGTTTAGGAACATGGTCAGTGCTGAATGCAGGACTGGAGAAAAATCACCCTGCAGGAATGGGTCAGGTTGGTGTTTCTGAGACCATTGCCACAAGCCTCCAATGTACTGTATCGAAAGACTTTGGTGCCCTTCCTATTCTACAACAACTCTCTAGGGAATAATAGTCCAGCTCTGGCCTTGTCTTCGGTCAGTCCACCGAAGCTACTGAATCATAGTACAAAAACCTTTGTGATTTTTTTTTAATCCTTTAATCATTAAAGGTAAAGATTCAACATTTGGGGGCCACTCAGTGAGCAAGCCCATCCAAAAGGACAATTGTTACCATCTTTGACCCCATTCCGATGATCTAGGCTTACTTCCTGTTTGCCGACTAAAAACTTTTATTTTATTATTTTTTATTAGATTTTTATTTTTGTAAGATATTTGGTTGCCAAAGTAAGTGAGGATACCTTTCCACAATCACAACATTTAGAACATTTAGAAGTGAAAACTGTGCTCTGATGAGTGAATATCGGCATACTGTATGTATTTCCCATTTTTCCTTACTTAAAAAAAAAAACAAGTACCCGTATTTACTGCGAGATAAAATTACACTTCACTTATGTGAATTTCATCTTTTATTCTGTACAGGAATCATCTGAGCACAGCAGAGTGCTCAGATGATTTGTGAGATATCCTCAAGAGTGGGCTCGTTGGGCAGCCCATGGTCTACTGGAAACCAGAGCTATTGAGAGGAATTGAGCCTCTTTGGAGGAATAATCACAATCAAATTGAATTACTTAGCACTTTGGAAAGGATTTATGTTAAAAATATGGATTTCTGGTGTCACTGAGATCAAATGCCAAGACAAAGTATGAAATATCATCAACAAAGAGCACATTTGTCTTGCATTCAGCCTTAAATTTGACTTTTTAAGAGCTAAAAAGTGGTGCTGTAATGCAGTAAATTTAATCCTTACCTGTTTCATCAGAATTGTTATCAAAGGATGAGAAGCTTTATTGTCTGTTAGGTGCAATTTAATAGCATGGCTGCAACTTATGAGCAAACTATGTTTTTGACAATGCTCAACAATGAGTAGCTTAACAATATTATATATATACGGTATATATATGCTGGTTTTAAGATTACCTGTGTTGTGTTGCTACCTTGAATGTGTTGTAAAGCCTGAAATAATGTGCTTGAAGCAATGCTCACCTTCCTTTAGTGCCACCGGGATCTACGCACAACTTCTACTCATTATTTAATGACTGTCAGGGCTCTGCAGCCAATAGAAAGGCCTGCATCATCAGGGGTCAGAGTGAACAATAGACCTGACTTCACAGAAGTGTTGGGAGGATGGAGCCATTGATCACGGCAGCATTAGATGGAGGTGATTACTGACACATTCCCTATCTTACTTTACTACAGTTTTAGGTGGGAATTGAATCATGGGTGGTGCCTGCTAAACTGGACCAATACCCATTTTAGCTATAATGGATACTGGCCTAATCTGTATTCAGCATGGGTGTACATCCAGATTTTTAAAAATCTTTCACCAAGCTCCCCTTTCAACCCTTTGCTCTGCGATTGGCTGTTGGCCACAATTGGCGCATATTCATCCAGGACTAAAGACTACTTGGCTGCCAGTGGCATACCAGGCTCTCCCACTATGCTGAGTACAAGGTGGACCAACAGCCCATTATATGTAAATTAAGGATTGGTCTGGTTTATTGGTTTCATCAGGGAGAAATGACTGTACATTTGTAAACTGTTTAATTTGAGTATGCTGTAATTACCATTATTGTTCTCTGCTGAAAGCAGCACTCCAACCAGCTCCTGGACATCCACAGTAATGGATCTGAGGGAGCTGATGGAAGAATAATTAGAAGCTTGACTGTAGGCCTGATCATTGAACAAAGTGATCCCACTTATCATATCCCACTTATCATACATTAAATATATAAAAAAGTAAGTCCTCTCCTAGCTATATGAAAAAAAATCAAGGCTGAAATTGCTGTTTTATTTTCTTAAAGACCACTTGTCATCTGACTGGCTTTTTTAGAGTGACTTGTACAGTGGAATTGTAAGTCCCAGACAATAGGGTTGGTTTATTTCCCGCTTGCGTATGAGTGTACGAGTGATTCTAAGCATGCATCGCAAGCCTTCTGTAAAGTGTTCGTCCGTTCGTATGCCAACGAGAATGTCATTTTTCAGCTTTCGTTTAGGTTACTTATGAAACAACGTAGGCTTCCGTTTTTTGCCTTTTTCCAACGTCGCCTCGAACGAATGATTTACGTTTCCCTTTAGATTCTGAATTCCTTTTTCTATAAATAAACGTCAAGACTGAAATCTTTACAACTTTACGCCTGCGCACAACCAAATAAACTCATTAATGTGCTCGTCTCCATATTTTGATCACTCACTTCTGCTACAATGCTTACCTCAATCACATCACGGTTTCATTGTTCTTCATTTTGCTCACCTAATGCTTACCTCAATCACATTGCGGTTTCATTGTTCTTCATTTTGCGCACCTAATGCTTACCTCAATTACATTGTGGTTTCATTTTTCTTCATTTTGCGCACCTAATGCTTACCTCAATCACATCACGGTTTCATTCTTCTTCATTTTGCGCACCTAATGCTTACCTAAATCACATTGCGGTTTCATTCTTCTTTATTTTGCTCACCTAATGCTTACCTCAATCACATCGTGGTTTCATTCTTCTTCATTTTGCGCACCTAATGCTTACCTCAATCACATTGTGGTTTCATTCTTCTTCATTTTGCGCACCTAATGCTTACCTCAATCACATTGTGGTTTTATTGTTCTTCATTTTGCACACCTAATGCTTACCTCAATCACATTGTGGTTTCATTCTTCTTCATTTTGTACACCTAATGCTTACCTCAATCACATTGCGGTCTGGATATTCTTCATTTTTTTTTTTTTTGTGGTTCTTCCTACGTTTTGCTGTAACCAACCCTTAATGAATGTTTTTTAACAGAAAATGACACAGAAACTAGTTTTTTTTTTTTTTACTAACAAATGGTAAATTATTTTGCCTTTTTTAAAAAAAAAGGATAAACATTTTGGCCAGTACAAAAATGTTTTTTTTTGTTTAACAAATTTTTGAAATGTACAAAATTCAAAATTGTTTAAACAACATTTTAAAAACAAAAACTATATACAAAGCCATGGCAGGCCCCAGATAATTAGTCTTCTTCTGTGGTCCCCAACGAATCATGCAGCTCCTGCATCTCACCCACCAACTGAAACACCGTGGCACTGAGTTGAGCCAATCTGGCATGTGCGTTGTCTGTAAAAAAATGAGAAGAAAATTATTGTTCTGCAAATACGTTTAACAGCTGTGGATGGAATGATTATTAGATTGCAAGCTAACTCATGAGGCCATATGTCATTATGCTAAGGCATTTCTAAAAGAGGCCATATGTCATTATGCTAAGGCATTTCTAAAAGAGGCCATATGTCATTATGCTAAGGCATTTCTTAAAGGAAGAGGCCATATGTCATTATGCTAAGGACATTGACAATGGATTTAGGTTGATTGGTGATGATGTTATTTTACACATACTCACTTCTAATGTCTGATTCAACAGTAAGCAAATGACACTTAGAATGTGTGTGTGACATCACCCACCTTCTCCATGTTCCTCCAGGGTATGATCTGCTGCAGTCTCTGCTCCAGATCGTTCACCCGCTACATATTCATCTATAAAAAGAGATTAAGGGAATCAGCTTTGGTTTAAATAGCATGTATGTGTGTGGGCTTACATTAAGAGTCACATACCAGAGGCTAATGGCTCAGTCGTTTCGTACGACTGCCTGCCCACGCCGTGACGCCCCTCCTCTGTAGAAAGGTCCAGGGGCTGGTCTGACGCAGCTACAGAGGAGGGGTAGGAACTTGGCCCTGGAGATCCACCACCTTCACTTGCTGCTGCAGATTCATGCTGCAGTGGCCGGACTGCACGCCTCCGGGTGGGTCTGATGCGATAGTCCATTTCCAACACTATAAAAGAAAATCATTTTTAAATAAAGGCCTACCTTTTGTATTATTTACATCTAGCATGCAATCGGTATGTACTTACTTGGGAAATGGTTAGCAAAAATCGACGCACCCAGGCCATGTGTAGTCGCTTAAGGTCCGACCAGTGCTACATGATCTGCATATGGGTGAAGGTGGTGTCAGTTTCCTGTTGGATCTGGGCCACGATCTCCAGGGCCAGATTCCTCTTCTCAAACGCGTTGGGCAGGTAGTCGTACGTGCGCTGAAGCATAGTCTAAAAAACAACAAATAAAAAATAGTTGTTAGATCAAACAGCATACAAATATCATTCACAATTAAATCAGTTGACTAAATGACATTCCCAAACACATTTCTAGTCTTAAACTATCCTTCTATATGCAAGTGAGTTGGTTCGCACATGTGCGCACTAACTTCTGTTTGGCACGGAGTTTAAATCACTTTTAAAAACAGCTGTTTCTTCCTGAGCTTCCTTAAGGCCTATGCATGCATTTAGATGGCAAATCAACGTCCTTACAATACACTTATGAGCCTAATGAGCTCTTGTTGTTGGCGGGTGAAGATTGTGGGCGCCATCTTTCTTCTTGTCCGCAGCAGATAGGTAATGCCCGGCGGTTTCCGGGTTCCGCACGGCCGGACGCACGCATACGCGAACGCGTAGGCATCATACCCAGTCATTTGTATTTAAAGGGTAATGGATACACAGCTATTTCTCTTTCAGATTGTCATCTGGGTGGGTGGCCACAGAACTAGCAGGCGTGGATGTGACATAGGTCTCGCTGGTTTCAACGTGTGCCGTGGCAAATGTGGCCGAGCAGGAGAGGGTGTGCTTGGTGGGTGCGGGCTTCTGGCCCTCTGCTTACTTTTCCCCTTTGAACTAGTGCTTCCTTTCTCTTTGGATGTGGATATAGTCAATAATTTACAACACTTACTTCTTTTTCTTTCTACCACTGGGGTTGTAGCTGTGCTTTGGTCAGACACACTTGAACTGGGGTCAGGAAAAGGTCAACATTGCAAGAATGCACAGCAGCATACTCAGAAGGCAAATGCTATTTGCAAGCTGACTGTTGGCCCCTAAGGCGCCATTTTGGCGGTGTAAAGCCTCCTAACATGCACTACATGCATGTTTGGAATATTTAGGGGACCAATCGGTATGTACAGGGTGAGGCATACATATAAGATAGACTCATTTTGAAGGTCAACTTTAACTGTTGGGGGAGTTGTCATTCCTGCTTGCCCATGTGTTTTCTTTAAGCATATGTACTCATCACGCTCATCCAGGGATGTTTGTATGTTTACGTGCCTTTTACTTTTTACAACAGCACAACATCCAGCCTCTGGAAGTGTGGAAGCCTCCTCCCGTTGGAGCACACCATCTACTTCCCTGCTGCCTAGGACACAAGACCAGATATATAGGGTAAGTGGACTTTGCTGAAATTGGTGATGCATGTGAATGGACATGACTAATTAGGTTCTAAGAGATATTTATGGCCAAATCTGACATACTTTTTCACATATCCAAACAGACTCCAACACTAATGGATGTAATCCAGGATATGGAGGAGGAGGAGGATGCCAGCCGGATTGGACCTTCGCAAATTACCCCCCCGGAACCTAATCTGCCACTGCCCCAGCATCCTACTGCACCAAATCCTCTGCAGCAGAGTGAAGCTGGATGCCTGCTGCCAGCCCATCGAGGGCAGCAGGCTGAGACTGAGCCTACAGTCCCCAGTGCTAGCTCTGCTGCAGAGGTTTTGGCAAGCACATCTGGTACTGTTCTCACCCTAGACCTCCAGCATCTGCAGGCGCTCAAACCTGGGGATTTGGAAGACGCAGTCAACATCGTCGACCAGTTACCCAGGGGTGGCACGTGCTGATCCTGGAGTCAGCATGGCGCCATGACAGCAGTTACTTTAGGCAGGTGACTCACCGAACAACAGAGCAGATGACCGCACAATTAGAGAACTTCAATACTACATTCTCCACCATGCTGACTGAATTTAGGATGAACAACAGCCAGATGGCTGAACAAATGGCCACCTTAAACAGACAGATGGCTGAACAAATGGCCACCTTAAACAGACAGATGGCAGAACAAATGGCCACCTTAAACAGACAGATGGCAGAACAAACGGCCACCTTAAATACAAACTTCACTGCCATGTTACATGAATTTAGAACTAGCAACAGACAGATGCTGGAGCAGTGGCAGATTATGAATGGCACACATGCCCAGGTGTTGGCCCACCTCCAAGGCCCACCACAACCTTTTTTTGGGCAACATCAATATTAATATTAATTTGACCTGGATCAGGTAAATATCTTTCCTCTACATCCCTTATATATTTACCTGTGTGTTGAGCGCAACCAAGATTGTGTGCTATCCAATGGCTGAGCTTAAAACTCAATGAAGTGGCCGCTCAAGCTCACACACAGCAGGCTTGGGCCTAAGGAAATGCTGGCTGCCTCATCCTGTTTGGTGGAAATATTGGGGGACATTCTTGGCTTGAAACTAACAACATTTGCCAATGGCAAAGATTGTACTGGACTGGCATGGGGTCTGGCTGTCAGAGGCTGCCAAAATTACAAGCAGGAGAGGTTGTGTATGTGGTCCTATGTATTCCTGGCCGACTTTTCCCCTTAAAAGTCGTGCTCCCTATGGATCTTGATGTTGGTGGGCGGGTAAACTTCGGCCTGGAGTCAGTTACCTTAGAACTCCTGGATGTGCACAATTGCTAGGGGCCAGGAGTCTGCCCCAGTTTACAGTTATGTTTTAAAATGTATGTTCATGGAGTCTGCGAGTGCCCTTCAACCAAAAATATTGGTTTCCTGAAAATATATTGAATGTGACTTTAGCTGTACTTGCCTAAGTTGATGCATTAATGTTTGTGTTGTTTGGATATTAATGAAGGTTTGAAATCACATGAGAAAATAAACTGCATGAGTCTCACATCAGGTGTAACATTTTTAGTAATTAACTCATTACTAAATTGTTTAACCAAAAAAAGGCCTTCACAGAGACAACAAATAGTACAAACACACAAAAACATAAACAAACAAACCAAATGTTAAGAAAAAAAATAAGAAATAACATGTGCACGCACAGATTGGCCAGAGGCACTAGGGGTGCCATCATAAATGTCATCTGCCTCCTGGCTGGGTGGAGAGGGGGGCAGATCGACACAACGGGGAACGCGCTGCATCAGGGCAAAATTATGCAGCACGCAGCATGCAAGGATAATTTGGATGACCTTGTTGGGGTCGTACTGCAGTGCCCCCCCTGTATGGTCCAAACATCTAAATCGGGACTTCAGCAGTCCAAAGGCCCTCTCCACTTCCCAGGTCTTCCGGTGGGCCCGATTATATGCCTCCTGGCCCGCATTTTGCAGCCGAAGAACGGGTGTCAGGAGCCAGGGAAGAAGCGGATATCCAGAATCCCCTGAAAGAATAAGAAAATACTTACATAAATTACACATTCTAAGCAACATTATTGTTTAACATGTCATCAAGGGAAGAAAACAGCCATAGGTTAAGACATGGGTCATCAACTATATTCATAGCCATACAGTGAAAATGGAATGATGGAATTTGAGCAAACTTACCCAGGAGCCATCCACCAGATAATTCTCCAGACTCAAACCGACAAAATAATCCGGAGCTCCGCAAGATATAAGCATCATGGGATACCCGGCAAGTACACTAAGGAATCGCAGGTCCAGGCCAACCACTGCTTGGATATACAGTGAGTGGCCTATCTTGCGGTTCCTGAAAAAAAAAAAAAAAAAATTATAGCAAGCCAAGGTAAACAACTCAAACAATAACTCCTAAAACCCCCAAAAACCTGTTCTACAATCCAAACAACATTAACAAAGTACATAAGTTGTTTAAATCACAAATATTATATGGATGTGGAAGAAAATAAAGATTAACATGCTAATGACTAATTAAGGTCAGCATTAAAATGATTTGATAAGGCCTACATGAAACTAATTGATGAAGGTATGCATTGTAAAGTGGTTCAAAGGGACATTTTAGAAAGAGGGATTAAGGTATGCATTGTAAAGTGGTTCAAAGGGACACTTTAGAAGGAGGGATTAAGGTATGCATTGTAAAGTGGTTCAAAGGGACACTTTAGAAGGAGGGATTAATAGATAGTTACAATAAAGTTTGCCTAAACAATATAACAAAATGACATAATTAACTTACCTATAGATGTACTCATCGGCTGCGGGAGGGACCAATGCAACGTGGGCGCAATCGATCGCACCCATGACATTGGGCATGTCGGTGATATTAAAAAAACCCAACTTAAGCGCGTTCCAGGCTACCATATTGTCCGGAAAGGAAATATATTTGGGACTAATGGTAGCCATGCCATCCAGAAACTTGGATAGCGCGCGGCTCAGCGTAGGCTGGGACATCCCCACGGAGAGGGCACCCAGCCTCTGAAACGAGCCATTCGCCAAAAATTGCAGGCAGCCAGGCATCTTGGTCATACCTGAAATTGCTTGCCCCTTCCTTGTGGTGCAGGCTAACCATGGCTGCAGCTCACTATACAGTTTATGGAGGGAAACGCAATTAAGTCGGGTCAGCTCGAACAGCTCAACGTTATACATGCGATCGATATGAATGAGTCGACTGGTGCAATCTGGCCTCGGACATGCTGATACATGCAATGCCTTGGAGCTGAAGGCGCTTATACTCCTCCACATAGCCACAAAACCTGTTCAACAATAGCAATCTGAGGCAAAAATGGTCCCGTAAGTGGAGCGGAAATAAAACCGTTTTATAGGGCAGTGGTCCATCGGCAATCAGGTCTCAGAATCAGACACAAGCCCATCCCAATAACGTAACTTATCTGAACTAACGCAAATTATCAGATTTTGATCCGAAAATGATCCGAACTAACGCAAATTATCAGACTTAGATCCGTACATCGAATGCGCATATACGCGAACGTATATGCGAACATACGCATGGAAAAAGTAACGTAAAAACCAAAAAACAAGCTAAACATAAAAACATAAAAAAATACACAGACACATGCGAAAGTCCATGCGTATCTGTCTCTGAATCAACCCTAATATGTGTTGCAGTCCTACCTCTCTGTTCAAGCTTGTCTTCTTCATTTTCACATAATGGCTGCTTCACACCTCATTTGAACCCGTCAGCTTAAGTAAAAAATGTAAACCTGACTGTCATGGAATGTCCTGTGTCAAAAAAATTGCATTAAGATTGTCCTCCATACCCTTGATTTACTTATTAGCATGCGGTTTCCAAGTTTATTCTATCCCAGTGAGCCTGTATTGCTAAATTGTGCATGGCTTTTTCGGCCTTCAGCTATGCCCTTAGTATAGCTGCCGCCTACAAATCTCAGCAGTTTTCGGCTGTCCAGGGTGAGCCCAGAAGCAACTCCCTCTTGCCCTGCAAAGCAATGTAGTAAGTAATGAAATACCTAATTGTTATCCCTTCATCTTAGGAGGCTAAATTAGAGCAGAAAGGGTTAAACTTGTGAGCTCAGGAGTGTAATATGTAGTCTCTGCCCCAGCTAACCAGACAATTATCAATACAGAAAGTCCTTGCCCTGTACACCAATCACACCAGTTTGGTTGCTAACATAAACACATTGTTGCCAGAGATAATTGTTTCTTTTAAAACACAGAGTTACACACAAGAAGAAAAGAAAAAAATAATAACAAATAAGCTAATTACCTTGAAGACTGAAAGAGAATTGCTTAAAAAACTCTGCTTGCTGATTTAAAAATGCTATTGGTCAGAGATTCCCCCAAGCCTGGTCTACTTTTCAGTGCCCCCCCATTGACTATAAAGACTGTTATTCTTTGTTTCTCAGTATAACCTAATGTTTGGAGGAGTCACGTTCTGGGCTGTGGATCGGACGAAGTAGACACAGACAACTGCTAGCAGTATCCCCTGCAGCTTCCCCTGATAGTGGTTACAGGGGAAACACAGCAGAGGGGAAGGCCAGAATGTTGAGTAAGGGTAGTTTCAGATACTGGTGAGAAGAACTGGAACTCAGGTGCTGAAAAACAGGGAGGGGTTAATGCTGGCTGAGCAGGCTGAGGAGGGGAAGTCAGCAAGAAGTGTTTGCAGTGCTGAACATGGCTCAGCTCAGTGTGGGGAGTCTTCCAAAAAGTCTGGTTTTCTGCCAGAGCTTCCCACAAGGAAAGATGCATTACGCTGCAGACAATATCAGGGTCCCAAAGCTGGAGCCGACAAATTGTGAGCCAAAACAGGTGAGTGCGGGAACAGAGCTCTGATGTGTGTAGGAACAGAGCAGAGAGTTTCCTGTATTTCCAAGCCGAGGGTAACAGAGCCAGAGCAGGTAGTTGTCCAAGCTGGGGATTAAGAGCTAGAGTTGGATCGGTATCTAAAACCAGAGGACCAGAGCCGGAGCGGGATCGATATCCAAAGCCAGAGGGTCATATCCAAAGCTGAAGTCAGAGCCAAAGTCGAGCCAGAGCATACACATGGAACAGGAGGCGAGCAGCACTTCAGGCAGATCTTCAGGCATCTTCCCAGTGCCATAGGCCTGCTTTTAAAGGCCGCCTAGCACCAGGGAGTGCTTGCTGCACATGCTCAGTAGCGTGTGCAGGATCCAGGAACCCAGCTGGCACATATGCATTCTGACATTCCAGTCCTGCAAGACTGCACACGCCCTCGGCTTCGCACACACCGATCACGTAAACCCAATGGGTGCAATTGTGCATGCACGCCTGCGGAAACGGGTGCACATGCACCGACATATGTTTGTGGGATCATATCGTCCACTGTCACAGGAGGAATGTTTTTATGAGGTAAAATTGACATTAGATTTTGCTCCTCCTCTTACTGAAACGCCAGGCGCTGTGTGATTAAAGTCTGTTTTTGAACACATATCCACCAGTAACAAAGCGAAAACACATTGTTGTAACATTGTGACATTAACACTTTAGTGCCAGACCTGTAATGACAATTGTGCATAAAAAACAAAAAAGATCAATAAAGTTTTCAAAAATGACTCTGACAGGAGAGGTGACACACTTATTTGAGAGAAAAAAAAACCCTGTTTAAACAGAAGCAAAGGAACGTCCATTGAAATGTATGGGAGAGCGACAGGTAGTGACAGGTAATACATGGCGCTCTGGAAGCTAGAGCTTCGGCGCTATACACTGAGCCACCTGTAATGATGAATCGTACGCCACATGGCGCTGTCGCTCACCAGAATCGCCATCATAAATGTGGTATTGTGTACAACGCCCAGCATTCACCAGGCGCTGGCTGCCGCTACGAAGCGCTACCTGGCACTATCCCTTGATGAATAACCCCTCCCTAGTAAACAAAGTATTGTAAAAGGATGATGAAATATCTGTTGATAACATTTGTCCAGTTTTGCGTGGAAATTTAGTGTAGTTTGCAGGGGGAAATTGGGTGCAGCAAGGGATGTGGATACTAAGAGGCCGATTCATTAACAGCGGCAGGTAGCGACAGTTGAAGGACTGTAGCGGCATTTTCAGAGCGCCCGCTAGTAGTCGCTGTGCTTGGCGGTAGTTGATAGCGACTCAGTCGGTTTGCCGTGATGTTGAATATTGGGTGAGGAGTCGCTATTTGACAGGTGCTGTGCTGTATGGGAGCGCATGATAGCGACTGGCCATAGCGACCGGCTCCCACCATATTCATTAACAAATCACGCTCAAAAAATTCTCGCGCTGTAAAATGCATGTTTAAACCCCAGAGCGCTGGAGGCGATGGGTTAAAAGTAGTTTTTTAACCCCCAACCAACCATATTTTTGGAAACCAAAAAAAACAAGTTTTTTAAATAATTTTGTAATATGAATACATTAATATCGGACCTGTAATATCAATTCTGTACATTTTTTTTATTTTTTTTACCTTAAAAAAAAAATATTTAAAATGGCAGAAGTGGTCACAGAATTTTTCACATTTAAAAAAAAAAATAAATTAAAAAACATTAATAACAATGAATTATGAATATTTAAAGATTGTTCCATTGAAATGCATTGGAGAGCGCCAGGTAGCGAGAGGTCACACCTGTCGCTGTTCAAGGTCGGACGCTGGCGCTGTGGGCTTCGGCTGGAATAATGATGAATGAGTGGCTATCTGGCGCTATCTCAGCCGCTAAGCAGGATTGGCTTGATAAATGTGTGATTGTGGTGGGGAGCCGGCGTTCTCGTGGCGGGGCCCGTCATTACCGGCCGCTCACCAGTCGCTACCTGTCGCTATTCCTTCATAAATAAGGGCCTAAGTGTCACCCTTGCTGTGCAGGAAATGGTAGGACCCAAAGCAGGGCAATCCAGCAAGTTGTTGGTTGGTCTGAACCATTTAAAAAGGTTTAGACATGTCTGGGCAAGGTGTGAGAGAGCAGAAAGAATCACACGGGACTGACCACCTATGAGGCTGTGGACAGGCTGGCCAGAGTATCTGTGGTGTGTGCTCCCCGGTCACAGGACAGAACACTGAACTAAGCTGGTGTCCTGAAGAGTTGGGCCAGGGGTAGTACTGCTTCTGCCAACCAGTGACAAAGGAAATGGGTACCCTGAGTGCCAGGAAGGCCCAGTGTTAACTACCATTTGAAAAAATGTGCCAGCGAATAAAGACTGCTTATTGAACCTGAAACTGCTGTCTGCACTTTTTCAAGTAGACCTGGAATGACAGAGTGCTCTCCCCAAAAGACTCTCAACCTGCTCCGCCCTAAAAGCAAAAGGCCCCATTTCCAAACGTGGTCTGGCTTGAGAGTCAATTTCCCACTCCCCCTAAAGTCCACCCTGAACCCCTGGGGGTGTCCTAATACAGAGAGAAGAGCTCACTTGCTGTATCCATCTGTATTCTAGCCTATAGATTTGCTTCTGAACAACTAAACTAACTTCTCCTTTAGTGAAGAGGGGGGATAAGTACTCTTATTTGTACCTTTCTGAATAATTTGTATCTAAAGATGACATTTCTTTTTGTTTGTTCATCGTGCTCTTTGTTATCCACTGTTATGGCATTACTTTTAAAACAAACTACAGTAGCTTTAGATTTCTTTTATAATACCTTTCGTACTGTATATGCTGAAATGTCTCCTTTGCCTGGTTTACTCAAAAGCCTGAGGTCTTCCTAATTGTAGTTTGAGAATCATTTCAACCCTAATGTACTGACATTAAAAGGAAAGAACTTTTTAGATAAGCTTCCACTCGTCTTAGAATTCTGCTGCAGCTGAAAAATTAAATGAAAGAAAGGCACAAAAATCTAGTGATTTGTAATTTCCCAGAAGAAGCCAAAGAGCTCTGCAATGAATTCTGATGCACTTCAGCTGTCCATTGCATTAAATGATTTCACAAATCAAATATCACTTCTCTTTGACTCTTACAGAAATGAAACGGTATATCTTTTTTTAATTATTTGAATAAGTCAAACTGAAAAAAAGTCAGTATATCAGACAGTCATGTAACTGCACTGGGTTAGGTTATCCTTTACCATTATATGTCTTTGCAGAGACAATAGTCTCTTTAAAGTACAATTCTTAGAATAACTTTTTGTGAAGCCGACCTTCGGCATAAACCAGGGGTGCCCTGTGACCAGAAATCAACCTGGGACTTTTCCAGGCCAGACCAACCCACAAGCTGCTAAGCCCTGCCCCTGGGGTTCTTCTCAGCCAGTCAATAAGTGTGTTTGTCAGCCGTGGCTATAACACTGCAGGGGTGGAAATGGCCACTCCTAAAGCTATGTATTTGGTCTTCATTATTGCAGAGGTAGATACTTCATCAAGGGTGGGAGGGTCCCCCCACAGCAATGATGCTGAAGCAATAACTTTGCAGAGGCTGGGGGTACAATGGGGCTTAGATAAACTGGGAGGGCAGGTGGAACTGAGGGGGGCGTTAGAAAAGGATTGAATGAACTCTACCACAGGGTCTGGGTGAGGTGCCAGCCCATTACGGCTTAAGTGTATTTAGTGTCTGTGTTGTATTTTTTTTTTGCCTCTTTTTGAATATGTTTTAAGGAAATCTAAACCCAATGGAAATAATTAGCCTACTTATTTTAGTAGCATTGGTAATTAATCTGATCCTTGGCAATACTTGGTTGTAGCAACAAACAACATAGTAGAGTGCCATGGAAGATAAAGGCACTTATAAACTTATAAACGATGGCACACAATAAACTTTAATAATAATAATCACTGCTAAATGACTTTATATCACAATCTGGGATGGCCCACTGTCTAAGGATACCTAAGGGGCTTTAAATTAGGCAGGATTTCTCACCCGGTCTTCATACCTGAACCTCATGTGAAGCAAGCACCTATTGGTGTTAATGGACATGCATGCATTCACTAGCCATGCATGCCCCATAAACGTACACCTGGTACTCACATGGAAAAGGAATGCACAAATGCAGTTGCTGCAGCCTCAGAAATGCAGAAGGTTAAGTATTAAAGAGGAACAACAGACCTCAGTAAAACTATGGACAACCCCCCCCCCCCCCACCATCAGGCTCTGTTTACCTGTGACCTCCAGCTAATCCAGGGCCCAATATTCTGCCCCCCGCTGGCTTAGCTGCTGCGAAAGGAGAGCAGCGGCTTTAGCCGCTCTGATCATCTTGAGACGCGCTGCCAGACGCTCATCAGATTTTGCAGCCATTCCTCCAACGCCCTGTGCAAGTTCGGGGGATGCGCGCAGTGTCTGATGGGTTGCAAGCTGGTCTTGGAGGTCTCCTGGAATCCGAGGAACGCAGAGGAAATATGCCTCAGCAAGGTGAGTAAAAAATGCCCAAAAACAAAACTGGGGGGGAGGCATAGAGGCAGACCGGTGAGGTTTGGGGAGTTTTTTTAACTCCTCTGATGTTCCTCTTTAATGCCTGCTTTGTAGCTTTTTCTAACTGGAGGAATGCCACCGGGTTTATTGTTAAAAGTGAACTACTGTAAAGTAATTTTTGACATTAGGTCTGCTTTAAATCCCGGCAAACAAAAGCAGAGTGTTTAGACAACTTGGGAATTTAGTGGAAGTGGACAATAAATACTTTTCATCAGCATCTCTTCCTAAACCAGCCAGTAATTATCATTGATTTTACCTTTTCTTTAACCCACATGTATGGTTGTAATAAATTAGAAAACCGTTGGCATTTGTTAACTATTGATTTTGTTAAAATTTGCAATCGGCTTAATTTTTCAACATGTTCAGCAGTTCCTTTTCTGCAGATAGTAAGAAGGAGCTTAGTAACCGGTCTTAAACATTTGGTTCTTTGGAAATATAGGAAACAAAACCTGGTTAATGCCAGTCCAGAAGCAAACACCACATTTTGGTCAATGTATGCCAACCAAGATATATATATATAGGAGGTGATTTACTACGTGCGCTACTTTGCACGACTTTCACATTCCCTGCTTTCTCCACGTGTGCGGCCAGAGGAGAAAACTGCGGCGAATTGAGCTAAACTTACAGCAGTAAACACCGGTGAACACTTCCGCCATTTATTTTGCTGTGTTTGCGCCACAATTAGCTGGCGAACGTCACTGGTATTTACATTGAAAAGTGGTTTGGAGAAAGCCGGCAATATGCCAGCGAACTGCTATGGCAGAATTCTTTTATAAAAACATGAAATCTTGCTGATAATACACTTTTATAGCATATGTCTGGAAGGGTCTCATAATATATGTGGGGTATCTTTGGAGTAACTGGGTTGTTTAAAAAACTGAAGAAAAAAGTTTAATTGAAATTTTAATTGAAAATATTGGGCATGTCCCGCACGCTGCCTGCATTGGGCATGCCCGCACGCTGCCTGTATTGGGGATGCCCGCACACTGCCTGTATTGGGGATGCCCGCACACTGCCTGTATTGGGGATGCCTGCACACTGCCTGTATTGGGGATGCCTGCACACTGCCTGTATTGGGGATGCCTGCACACTGCCTGTATTGGGCATGCCCGCACGCTGCCTGTATTGGGGATGCCTGCACACTGCCTGTATTGGGGATGCCTGCACACTGCCTGTATTGGGGATGCCAGCACACTGCCTGTATTGGGGATGCCCGCACACTGCCTGTATTGGGGATGCCAGCACACTGCCTGTATTGGGGATGCCAGCACACTGCCTGTATTGGGGATGCCAGCACACTGCCTGTATTGGGGATGCCCGCACACTGCCTGTATTGGGGATGCCCGCACACTGCCTGTATTGGGGATGCCTGCACACTGCCTGTATTGGGGATGCCAGCACACTGCCTGTATTGGGGATGCCCGCACACTGCCTGTATTGGGGATGCCCGCACACTGCCTGTATTGGGGATGCCCGCACACTGCCTGTATTGGGGATGCCCGCACACTGCCTGTATTGGGGATGCCAGCACACTGCCTGTATTGGGGATGCCTGCACACTGCGTGTATTGGGGATGCCTGCACACTGCCTGTATTGGGGATGCCTGCACACTGCCTGTATTGGGGAAGCCTGCACACTGCCTGTATTGGGGATGCCAGCACACTGCCTGTATTGGGGATGCCTGCACACTGCCTGTATTGGGGATGCCTGCACACTGCCTGTATTGGGGATGCCTGCACACTGCCTGTATTGGGGATGCCTGCACACTGCCTGTATTGGGGATGCCCGCACACTGCCTGTATTGGGGATGCCTGCACACTGCCTGTATTGGGGATGCCTGCACACTGCCTGTATTGGGGATGCCCGCACACTGCCTGTATTGGGGATGCCTGCACACTGCCTGTATTGGGGATGCCCGCACGCTGCCTGCATTGGGGCATGCCCGCACGCTGCCTGCATTGGGGATGCATTGGCAAATGGAGCATTTTGCAGATTATTTCCAAATAGTATTAATGTGATCCTCTGTAAATGGCTTTTTCTTTCCATATCTTTTACCTGCTAACGGTTTGAATGCTACCTACATTTGTGTTCTCCTAAGACTTATTCTAAGGGCTTCCTATCCTTTGGGCCTTCTAGATCAGTTCTGCTGTGACAATTTTTCTCAGGATTTTGTAACAGAGGCCCCGGGCTGCAGCCCCTAAAGTCCATGCAACCAGTTTACAGGATGTTTATTCCAATTAGGCAAGCATTATAATAAAGTAAGCATTCACAGGCGTCATATGGTATATTCATTTTGAAAATACATCTACTTTGTTCTAGATTCTAGAACATGGATGCACAACCTGCAGCCCGGGGACCACATGCTGCCCTCACTGCCCTCACTACCCACCTCTAAGGAGTTAGTGAGCAGGGCTTTCCTTGCAGTTCAAGTGGCTGACCACTAGAGAGCAGTGTGTGTCTCTAATTTGCAAAGCGGAAAGTGGGTCACCGATAAACTTCTCTGTAGAGGTGACACACGTGTGTTCTGGAATGTTTGTGTCAGCTGTGTCTGGAGATACCCAAGTAGACTCATCCCAGCTCACCTCTGCCCACCTCTTTCCTGCTTACCTGTGTTCATTTTACTTCTGCCTCCCCATCTTACCTTCACTCCCCTCACCTCTACCTATCTCTATCCACCTCTTAGCACCTCACCTCTACCCATCACTTCTCTTACTATCTCACCTCTGCTCATCCTACCTTTGCTCAACTCTTCTTGATTCAGCTCTGCCCACCTCATCTCTTCCTGACTCACGTCTGCTCAATTCTCCTCTCCCTATCTTACCTCTGCTCACTCCTTCCCATCCAGCTCTTCCTATTTCCCCTCTACCCACCTCACTTCTGTCCATTGCTTCTCTTACATCTGCCTTCCCCTACCCACCTCTGCCCACCTCACCTCTTTCCACTTAACCTCTGCTGAAATGCCTTACCTTTGCCCGCTCCTTCTGACCTCACCTCTTCCCACTTCTGGCAAACCTTATTTCTTCCACTTCATTTCACCCCACCTCTTCCAACCACCTCTGCTTGCCTTTACATTACATCCCTTGAAGTGAAACAACACAACATTGTGGCACCTAGACCAAAAAATGTTGCTCACCCCTGATCTAGAATGTCCATCCAAAATTGAATCATACATGGGCATTGCGGCGCTATGGAAGAAGATGGCGCTATATAAATATATATATATATATATATATAATAAATAATAATAATAATAGAGGGGGATTACCCATGCCATAGTCACAGTACATTTGCACCACCATATTTTTACATTGCATTTTTTTTTTGTGATCTGAAGTCAAATAGGCCTGTGCATTAAATTTGTATTCATAACTCTTTTTCTTGCCATATTTGCTCTCTTTCTCTTGCATGCTTTTGTGTATTACATCTATCTCCCTCATTTGTCACAATTACGGATGAGCGAACCGGTTTGGACGAACCGGAATTCGCTCCGAATTTCAGGGAAAATTCGATTCGGCACGAACCCGAATTTTTTTTGGTTCGTGCCGATCGAATTTTCCCTGAAATAAAAAAAAAAATGGCGGCATGGTGGGAGCGGGCAGGCCGGCGCCGCTCTCAGGCGCCCTCTGATGACAGCTGACAGCGTAGCCGGCCTGCCCGCTCCCACCATGCCGGCATTTTTTTTTTCAGATGAGCGATTCGTGAAAGTTCGATTCGGGCGAACCCGAATTTCTTGGGGAAATTCGGCGAATCGCCCGAATCGAACTTTCAAGAAGTTCGCTCATCTCTAGTCACAATGCTTCCACCTCTCTCTCTCTCTTTATATTCTCTACATCTTGCCCTTCTGTTTTCCACATTTTCCCCTTTCTCTCACTTTACCACATCCTTCTTTCTTTACCACTCTTTCACCATTACGCGTTCTCTCATCTCTACATTCCCTCCTTCTTTCTTTCCACATGTCCTTGATATTCTCTCCTTTTCCATCTTACAGTCTTTCCTTCTTTTTCTGCATTTCTGTTTTCATTCTCAATTCATTATCCATCACCTCTTTTTCGCCTTTGTAGACTGTCCTCTCTTTTTATCTTCCCTCCATATCCTTTCAAACTTTCCTTGTCCCTCTTTTCCAACTTTCTATTGGTTTCTTCATTCTCATGTTCTTTTTTCCTCTCCTATTCTTTCTCCCTCTTTCCATGTTATGGCCTTGATTTACTAAGAGTTGAAAAAGATTCTCATGGTAGTAAAAAATTCAATCCATGAGAAAAAACCTGAGAATTTCAATGTAAGACAATGAAAGTCAATGGCACTTTTTACTACAGGTAAAAAGGGGTAAAAAGTAAGAAGTAAAAAGAAAGTAATCCTTTCCCAGGAGTAAAAAAAGTGCCATTGACTTTCACTGTCTTCGTATCTGGTGATTCACTAACATTCTCAGGCTTTTTTCTCATGAATTGAATTTTTTACTTCCATGATTTTTTTTTCAACTCTTAGTGAATCAAGGCCTATGTCTCTTTCTATTTTTTTTTTTTTTTTAAATTTCCCTTTATCTCTCTCTTTCTATCTTTTCCTTGCTTTTTTATCTCCCTTTCTTTTCAAATCCTTCCACCTCTCTCTCTTTAATTTTTTTTTACCTTTTTCCTCCTTCTCTCTCTGTTTTCATTGTTCTATCTTTTCAACATCCTCTTATTCTTTCTCTCCTGCTCTTATTCACATTTCTCTTTATCTCTTCTCTCTGCAATTCTCCCTTCTCTCTTTTCCATGTGTCCCTGGTTTTCTCTTTTTTCATCTAACATTTTCATTTTCGGCATTTCTGCTTTTTTTTTTCTCTTCCTTTGCCGTTACCTATTTGTCCACCTTCTGTAAATCTTCCTCTTGTATTACCTTCCCTCCATCTCTCTCTCTCATTTTCTTGTCTCTATTTTTCACCTTTGTTGTTTTTCTTCCATTCCTAATTTTACTTCTCTTTTTCTTTTCCCATTTATCTCTCTCTTTCTCTTTTCTGTGTTCCCTTTATCTTATTGTACATCCCTGTGCAGCCACTGCTCTAATACTTTTCCATCCAGGTTGGTTACTACTTCTCTCCTGCTTCTCTCACAAATGAAAACAGTCCAGCAGGGGGCAGCTCTGTTTCCACCCAATCTACTAGATGAATTGTTCTGGTCCATGGATTACATGCATCATTACTTCATTGTGGTGTGCCTGAACTTCCTCATAGTCCTACCCAGGGGCATAACTATAGGGGTTGCAACCGCACCAGGGCCCTATCATTATTGCTCCTCCTCCTTATTTATCATATGTCTGCTCACTTGGCATCATTTAGAGAAAGGATGCCCCATTTGCTTCTGCTGTTTCAGTCTTTAGTTGTCTAGCTGCATCCAATTGAGTTTAAAGACTGTATGAGCTTTGAAACGGCCCCTTTTACTGTTTGCACCAGGGCCCTGTCACATTTAGTTACACTACTGGTCCTACCAGAACTAGCTGCAGGGCCTTTGTTGCACTGGAAGGACGTGAGTGTTTCCCATCCGGACCCTGTTCTCCTGGCTGGGACCCCCTGGCTCTTACTAATTTGGATACTCCTCTGCAGGTTTGGGTATGTGTTAGGAGGTGGGTAGCTCTCACTGCCACTATCCTCCATGCTGACTGGTGCCTGAGAAGGGAAAGGAGGAGCTATCCCTTAAAAGGGGAGCAAGTGGGCATAGCTAGCTTATATCTGACAGGTAAGTTGGTGGAGTTAGTATTTAATGAGGTTGAAGAGGTTGGGCTTCCCCTGGAGAGAGTGGGTGGTTAGGCTAGAGGGAAGAAGGTGGAATTTAGTCCTGGTAATATAAAGGGGGAGGAATCTATACATATACTGGGGGGTTTAGTGGGTGGAACCCATGGTAGGTCAGTGGGTAGGTCACCCTTAAAAAACCTAGGCCCTTATTTAACAAGGGATAGCGACAGGTAGCGACTGGTGAGCGGCCGGTAATGACGGGCCCCGCCAAGAGAACGCCGGCTCCCCACCACAATCACACATTTATCAAGGCAATCCTGCTTAGCGACTAAGGCCCTTATTTAACAAGGGATAGCGCCAGGTAGCGAAGGGTGAGCGAACGGTAATGATGGTCACCGCCACGAGAACGCCGGCTCCCCTCCGCAATCACACATTTATCAAGCCAATCCCGCTTAGCGACTGAGATAGCGCAATATAGCCACTCATTCATCGTTATTCCAGCCTCAGCCCACAGCGCCAGCGTCCGACCTTGAACAGCGACAGGTATGACCTCTCGCTACCTGGCGCTCTCCAATGCATTTCAATGGAGCAATCTTTAAATATTCATAATTAATTGGTATTAATGTTTTTTTTTTTTTAAATGGCAAAAATTCTGTGACCACTTCTGCAATGTTAGATATTTTTTTTAAGGTAAAAAAAATAAAAAATTGTGCAGAATTGATATTACAGGTCTGATATTAATGTATTCATATTACAAAATGTTTTTAAAAACTTGTTTTTTTTTTTTCAAAAATATGGTTGGGGGTTAAAAAACTACTTTTAACCCATCGCCGCCAGCGCTCTGGGGTTTAAACAAGCATTTCACAGCATGAGAATTTTTTGAGCGTGATTTGTTAATGAATATGCTGGGAGCCGTTCGCTATGGCCATTCGCTGTCATGCGCTCCCATACAGCGCGGAACCTGTCAAACAGCGACTCCTAACCCCGTATTCAACATTACCGCACACCGACTGAGTCGCTGTCAACAACCGAACAACGGCCAAGCACAGCGAATACTAGCGGGCGCTGTGAAAATACCGCTACTGTCGCTCATCTGTCGCTACCTGACGCTATTAATGAATCGGCCTCTAAGATAGCGCCATATAGCCACTCATTCATCATTATTCCAGCCTCAGCCCACAGCGCCAGCGTCCGACCTTGAACAGCGACAGGTATGACCTCTTGCTACCTGGCGCTCTTCAATGCATTTCAATGGAACAATCTTTAAACATTCATAATTAATTGTTATTAATGTTTTTTTTTTTTTAAATGTGAAAAATTCTGTGACCACTTCTGCCATTTTAAATAATTTTTTTAAGGTAAAAAAAATCATAAAAAAAAATGTACAGAATTGATATTACAGGTCTGATATTAATGTATTCAAATTACAAAATTATTGTAAAAACTTGTTTTTTTTTGGTTTCCAAAAATATGGTTGCTTAGGGGTTAAAAAACTACTTTTAACCCATCGCCGCCAGCGCTCTGGGGTTTAAACATGCATTTTGCAGCGCGAGAATTTTTTGAGCGTGATTTGTTAATGAATATGGTGGAAGCCGGTCGCTCTGACCAGTCGCTATCATGCGCTCCCATACAGCGCGGAACCTGTCAAATAGCGACTCCTCACCCAATATTCAACATTACGGCAAACCGACTGAGTCGCTATCAACTACCGAACAACGGCCAAGCACAGCGACTACTAGCGGGCGCTCTGAAAATGCCGCTACAGTCGCTCAACTGTCGCTACCTGCCGCTGTTAATGAATCGGCCTCCCCGTTTCACGCCAGTCTAGAGAGTGTCGGGAGGGAGTGTCGGCAGGAGGATGTGCGCAAGGGTTTCAGGATGCCTGAGAGAGGACGGGATGAAGAGCCAGAGAGCCTTGTAGGTGCCAGTGGAGTGAACGTGGAGCTGGTAAGGTGCATCTGCTCCTGTTTGGAAACCCTTAAGCCCGGGAAAGTTTGGAACCCAGTTGGGAACGTTGTCCCTGTACACACATACGTAGTGACTGTAATGGAACTGGGATTGAACTTACTAGCAATAGCTCTAAGGTGGAGAAGGTATCCCTCAGAGAAAATTGTCCTGCGAACTTCCCTGCCCTAAAGCATGTTGCTGAATTATCCGTGATAATAGTTCCATCAAAGTGGGATACCTCAAAAACACAACAGGGGAGGCACTCCAACTCAGAATCAAAAATAAAACTTTATTAAGTGTTTACAACCACAACCTAAACAATGGACATATTAAAAACACATTTAAAACATAAGAGCATACCACACAGGACATACAAACATACAGGATGTTTAAGCGGTGGGGAGAAAATTGATGCCTGATTATAATCATAATACAGCACGCATGAAATCCATATACTAAATGAATTTAATAACTAATTGTGCAAAAAGTGGCAAAAAGTGCAAGATAGAGTGCAAAAATGGGCAGGAATAGTATAATGGATATCTATTTAAAGTGCAATAGTGCCAATACTATAAACCAGCTCTCATATACCAGCTCTCATATAGCCGGTCTCAAAATCAGAAACCACAACAGAACAAAAGCTGTCTGTCCCTAAGACAGAAACAGCCGTATCAAAGCACTATCATCCAAACAAATCACTATATAAATAAATATGTCAACCGATGAATGCAAATAAAATCAATATCCATAATATCAAAATATCAAACCAATAGGGTCTCCCCACAGCCTGCCAACATCCAAAGCCACGCGTTCCGTGGGCAAAAATCTCACTTCCTCAGGCTGATGGCCCTACCCCAGAAAAATTGAATGGAATCAGCAGAATGGTTGAATTTAATATGATTTTTATTAGCATCACTAGTTTAGAAAGACAAATAGCAGAAAAAAGCAAAAACAATATTAAAAATGGCTACTTTACTGGCATCTATGTTGTTGACTGGATTTTTAGTAAGCAGTTGTCCATATAAGTGATGGAATTATTTAGTGATATCCCTTTTCAGCAACACCACTCACAAAGTCTTTCACATTCACTCTGCTGTACCGAAGCTTTTTTTCCTTTACCTTTTTCTTTTAATGAAACTATTAAGGGTTATGAATTATTCTATGGGAAAAGCATATTCAGCAAACAAGGCATAAAAGCATATATTTTTTTCTGACAGATGTTTGTACAATGTGACATGTGGAGCTGGTCTGAATTGCAGAGTGCTCCCTACCTGATATAAGTAAGTGATTGTGGATGAGGACGAGGTAACGGCAGCAGAGACGCACGCAGACATCTGATTTCCACCCTCAGCCTTCAAACCTGACAAAATGTCACTTGAAGAACACATTGTATTTGAGCAGCAAAATCTGCCGGAATAAAATGCAGCCTCCAATCTCGCACTTCAGGCATTCTGTAAACACATATTTATGGCTATATAAGAAGTGACAATGCTTGACAGCCACCTCCAGACTCAAAAGTAAATGATCAGGTTAGAGCAAGCCCGTAGGTGTCCATATTCCTAACATCTAATATCCGCACTGACATTCATGTAGTGTAGTCACATTTTTGGAAACTTTTTAGTCTTTTGTGTGCTATTGATCAGCACAGAGGGCCATTAAGTATTTTGAATGGAAGTTCATAAGGATATAGCATGTTGCCTTCCCACATAATAATGAGAAGACCATGACACATAAACTACCTTTACTTACATGGCAAAGTGCCATGATCTGACCGCTTCTCAATGTTTTCTTTTTCTGGTTATTTGTTTCAGTCTTTGCAAACCATGAACAGCCCCCCCCCCCCCCCCGTTATACTTTTTAGCTCCTTTCTTGTTTGATTTCTGTGAGGCAGTCCCTATTTTGGTATTGTCAATAGAGCAGTGGTGCTCAACTCTCCTTTTGAAGGGCCACCAACAGACCAGTGTCATGGCGTACTCACCTCCGCTCCGGTCTCGCGGCGTTCATGGGCGGCATAGGCTTGGGCAGCTGGCAGGGACTCCTTCTGCTTCCTCAGCGTCGAGCGCACTCGCCTCCTCGGCGCTTCCCTGGCTCCTTTGCATGTGCTTGCGCCTGTCCTATGCCCTTCGGTGGTGCTGCAATCAGCGTGGACGCTAGAGGTTAGTTTAAAGGAGCCAATCACCTTAAAGTTTACTGTGAGCAAAACGCCCTAAAGG
Organism: Gastrophryne carolinensis; assembly: GCA_027917425.1. Taxonomy (NCBI): domain Eukaryota; kingdom Metazoa; phylum Chordata; class Amphibia; order Anura; family Microhylidae; genus Gastrophryne; species Gastrophryne carolinensis. Next base: position 470,665,915 of record CM051236.1, on the reverse strand, counting down.
TTATCCAGGCTATCAGGCCATATGTTGTTTAAAACACCAATAAACATCATTCCCCTCTGTCCAATCTCGTCAGTTCCTGCCCTATAAAAGTTTTCCCCCCTCACTCTCTTACTGCCCGTGATACCGTGCTGCTGGGTACTATTGATCCTGTGTCCATATATTGTTATACCGTTGCCTGAACCAAACTCTGCCTAGATTCCGACTATGTTTCTGCCTCATCCCTTGTACTGCAAACTCTCTGATTACCCGGTTTGACCTTGGCTTGACCTTTCTCATGTTTCTCCCTTGGCGCTGCATATCATGAGGACTGATTATCCCGTGTATGACCCCAGCTTGTCCGACTACTCACAGTCTTACCTCCGGTTCATTTGCCTTCACCCCTGTGAGTTCACAATCTTTGAGCTACTAAGTCCTGGGGGCAACTGTGTTCTGTGAAGTGTTTAAAGCGTCTGAGGCTTGACTATAGGTGAAGCTAGCTGGACATTGGGGGTTGTAAACTTGCTAAGAAGGCGGGTGTCTTCGGGGTTTGACAACCAGGTTTTGCAGATCTCCACACTGATGCACAGGTGTGGTTATTCACTTTACAGCTCTGTCTGAGCACTAATGACTTCACCTGTGTTGAGATCCACAAAAAGATCTACAAAACCTGGGTGGTTGGTGGCCATTGAGAAGGGGGGTTGGACACAAGCAAAAGTTTTGAATAAGGTTTAGGAAGGATGTGTTTTCATTTCAAAAAATGACTGCCTTGCAAACCTACCCTGGTGCTGAGGCAGGATAGGGGTGGGTTAAAAAGAAAAAAAAAAAAACCTTACCTGACCCTTGAGCCACCGCTTCTCTTCCAGCACTCGGGGTCCTGGGTGCCACCATTTTGTCGGAATGGCATCGAAATGCATCCCCTGACGTGCATGCTCCTGTCCATCCATTGAAGTGGATGAGCAGCGGGAGACCCAGGGGATGCGTCTATGTGTCATTTCCAGTTGCGAAGGAGACTGGGCGTGCCTCTGGCCTTCCTGTCCTGCCTCAGGGCCAGGGTAGGATGACAGGGCTGGACAAGGAAGTCTATTTTGGACTGAAGTTCAGTTTTAAGAAGGAATCTGAAGACAGAACAAGGGACACAACCTAAGCTAGTCGGAGGAAAGATCAGGAGCAACTTTATAAAATATTACTAAGAGTAGCAGATGCTCGGAACAAACTTTCAACAGAGATAGTTGAAAAATCAACAGTAAGTGAATGTAAACATGCCTTGGATAAGCATCTATCTATCTATCTATCCTAAGGGTAAGGTAAGGGTAAGCAACTTCTTTTCGTAAATCTTCTCTTTATTTTCATGGCTGTCTGCTCCAGAATGACTTTGCTTAGCTTCCTGGTTTTATGGACTATAGAACCCAAGAATTAGAATTCTTGTTACTCTGAGAATGTTCCGTAAAACAGCTAATGAGGTTGTTTTGGTCCTTTGCACTAATGTCTGAAGAAACTGCTGCTGGGAATATCTTAACTGCAATAACTGAGGAAATGAAGATTCCATTTAAGTATTTTAATGTAGGTAATCTTTATTCTATTAGGCTTTCATCTCTGTCCTGAAGATACAATTTGACAAAGTTTTCGTAAGCAAATAAAAACTTTTTTTCATAATCTGTAACACCCGTTGGCTCCATTTTCAGGATTTCAGAAGTTATTAATATGATTATGTATATAAATATATAAATATAATTATGACAAATCCTTTTATACTTTCATACAGAAATGATTCATTGCACAAACCGTATTGCACAACATTTCTCTTTGGCAGTAAATATGGAATGTGTAGAGAAACTTAAAGACAGGCAACATCAAGCGAATGCTTGCTGATGTAAAACCTGCAAAAGCTAAGCACACAGAGAGTACGGGGAAGGGTATAGTAAAAATCCTTTTATGAGACCCAGCCACAGTCTTGTGATAAATTGGAGCTAGTCAATGGCTCTGAAGGAGGACTGAAGCCCTTTTTGATTTACCCCAGCCCCCTGATCTGGGTCACCTGGAGGTGATCCTTCATCCTCCTCTGTTTAGTGGTTTTTAGCACATGGCTTGTTTACCTGTGCTATCCAATCCCACCCTGAATATTTGAGATCTCAAATCTTCTGGTGGAAATAGCAGGCCTACCTGCCTCGTCTCCAGGCTCCCTATAGTCAATAGCGCATTTCCGCCTGCAGATCCAGTTAAAGCACCATGGGATCACTGGCGATATAATTATAGCAGTGATTCCAGGTATTGCAACACAGTTCAAGAGGAATTGCAGTGTGGCTTATACAGCTGGATCACAGCATGTATCACATACAGGTATGGTGGCATGGATGGTACACAATGATAAACCATAGATTGCATAGAGCAGGGGTACTCAACTGGTGGACACTGGCCTGAATGCAGACCACAGCCCCAGTTGTATACCTGTGGGTTCTGGGAAAGCCGGCAGTGCCTCAAGAGATCATAAGCCTGTTTGGGCTCTGATTTTCTTGGTGGGGATAAGGGCGGTTTCGCAGAGTAGGGGCATCCCAAATTGGGATTCCCCCTAAAGAATTACAGCTGGCCCTGGCGTATTTTTTCCGCCACTCAGCTCTGCCCCTATCCACCCTGGCTCCGCTGCCATTCTTCCCTCTCCTCCCAGCTCTGCCACCATCCATCCCTCTCATTGCAGCTCTGCCCCATCCATTCCTCTCCTCCCAACTCTGCTCTGGTGGGATGCAGGATCACCAGCCAGGTATTAACGGTGAACCAAATTGGGATGCCCCCCCAAAGAAATACAGCTAGCCCTTGCGTCTTTTAAATGCCACCCATCTCTGCCCTATCCATCCCTCCCCTCCCAGCTCTGCCCCATCCACCCCTCTCCTCCCAGCTCTGCCCTGTCATCCCAGCTCTGTCTCATCCATCCCTTGCCTCCCAGCTCTGTTCTATCCATCCCTGTCCTCCCAGCTCTGCCCCACCCATCCCTGTCCCCACAGCTTTGCCCTATCCATCCCTGTCATTCCAGCTTTGGACCATTCATCTCCAGTTCTCCTAGATCTGCCCCAACTAGCCTTCTACTGCCTGCTTGGCCGATCAGTCCCTCACCTCCCAGATCTGACCATTTAAAATCAGAGAACCAAGGGTCAGAGCTGTAGGTTTCAAAGGGCCAAACTAAAATAAAGCTGTTGTATGTTTCCCCTGAATGTCCAATAGATATAAGTTGAAGGTTTGGTCTCGGACCTTCAACTCACGGCAAACGGACCTGTACTAAAAGTTCTTGAGTACCCCTGGCATACAGGCTGAGAAGCACAGATTGTACAGAGGGATCACTGCACAGATCACAAAAATGGATTACAATATGGATGTTACCCAATGATGGGGCATAGATTGTATGCAGGGTATGCAGCATGGGTACTACAAAGTTGCTGATATATATATAGAGATACACATGTTAATGATATGCAGGTTTAAACGAACACAGGGGTTGCCAAATGTATAATAGACTGTTTCACCATAGATTGTTTCCAGTTTTGGACTGCAAGCAGGTATTAAAGCTTTGATGTTACAAAAAGAACACCCCAAAAAGAAAAAGATGAGAGCAGGGTTTTTATAATTAGTCCTGACAAACGGCATTCTGCAAATTTGGCCATTGTAGTTAGTGAGTTATTAGGGTACTGTCATCTGTTTCCAGGAAAAATGTTTGGCCCTAAAAAATGGACAGCAAAACATAGACATCCTGGGATATAAAACTTGCATGGACAGTAAAGGACCAGTCAAACTTTAAAAACATATGGTAGGTAGCTTAACTAATGCAATGTCAGCTCCATGTTGTCTTGTTGCTCTGGTCATAGAAAGGTCCTCTGGATCAAGCTCCTCCCCTGATCCAGAACACAAATACAATCCTGAGGCCTATGCCAGGTTAACACCACTTTTTAGTGACAGGTAGAGATGGGGGAACACCCCAAATTTCACCATAAATTATGTTTACAATCTGAGAGTGTGGTAGGGCTACCCTGTCAGTAGAGATGTAGCTGGCGGAAGGTATTCAGCCATTATCTTTGTTGGTCTTTCAATGTAATGGTTCATATCTGTTCTGCAGTTGCACTACATCACCACAAGATGGCACTGTTGGATAAGAAATGAATTGTGACATTACAGGTCTACCAAACATAAAACCTAACCACATAGGATTACAGCTGAACTGCTATTGGCTAAAGGTGAGTAGAAAGTTAGAGAAGGTTCTAGAGGCCACTAGAGGGAGTCTATATAAGGAGAGTTACCTCAGAAGAGTTAGAGCTACAGAACATACAAGATGTAGTTCTCTATTGTAGTAACTGGGAGTGAGAGGAAGGTACCAGCAGGTTCAACTGGTAGCAGTCGCAGAGGAGAAGGAGAGAGCAGAGGAGCCACATTCATACCTAACGAGTGACCACAGGAGAAGGTGAACCTTTCTACCCAAGATGCTGAGGAGGAAGCTTAAGGCCGCAGTATTCTGCCATGGGATCAGAATGAGTGACCACCACCTCTTGGAGTACATTTGGATGTAATGTTGTGCTATGGAAGCTGCTAAGGAAACTGTTGTGGAAAGAATGTATGACCTGCTGTGAAGTCCAAAGTGTACCTTAAGTCCTGCTAATAAACTAAGTGCCCTTTTCATAAAGTCGGTCTCATTGGAGTTTTTGGGAGTAAGCCCACGTCAGGAGGTCGCCCAAGCCAGTTAACAAAGAACCCACTCCCCATACACCCTGAGGAGCTAAAACCCTCAGGGACCCGTATGCTACAGAGAGAATGTACATGAATATTCCTGCATAACATCATAACTTCATGGGGGTCAATTGAGAGCCAAGTGAGAATTCCTACTCCTTTTTTTAGGAGGGATAACAATGACTTTCATTGTCTAACGGGTGGAAATTTTCACCTGGCTCTGAATCAGCCCTCAGGCAGACAACGAAAGTGAAGTTTTCTCCCCGAAAAAGGAGTGAGAATTCTCACCTGGCTCTGAATTGACACCCATGTCTGACAAGGAGAACTGTCTTGAAAGCTTACCTTAAATATACTCAGCTGGCCTGAAACAGTATCGCCTGATTTCTTCACTTTCTACAGAATATTTCTGCATCCAGTTTGGATACAATTCAACTAACCTTGTCCATAAAGCCAAGCTTAGAGTCCTCCTGAATCTGAATCCCCTTATAGGGATAAAGCAGTCAAAGGCAATTGTTACACCATTGTGTGAGGCTATGCCTGGCACTGTCCTAAACTATTTCTGTTTTTAAATTGAAAAATAATTGGCCAAGATATCAAGGTTTACAGTTTCACCTTTGGATTCTCTTTTGAAGAAAGTGGGCGTGGCCCTTGGCTGTGTGATGCCACATGATAATTAGCCATTACAGTCAGGGTCTGTAAGAGCCTGAGATATTGTGCTTCAGACACAGGCATTCTCTTCACCATGTGCACACTTCCACACATAGATTTAAATAATGTCATTGAAATGAATATATACACTATAAGCACAATTTTTTTTACATAAGGCAAATAATAGGCAATCATTTTTTATGATATGTATTTATAAACTATTGCCAGTGTTCTTATACAATGGTTAGAATCAGTTGTTACACACCAGCAGTTATTTCTAATCCACAATTTGATGATCAACGGTGCAGGCTCTAATGTCTTGTTCTAAAGCTGTGCTTGTGAACAAATGTATAAACTATCATTCAGCAGCTCACCTCCTGATGGCTGCCCTCTCACTGCTCCTGGAAGTAGAAACAAGGCAAAAAGTAGTGGCACACCCCCTGAATTCCTTTGCCATGGTGGTCCAAAGCTCCACCTCCATTTGTCAGTAAGCCATAGCCAGCAGAGCCTTTGTGCCTTTCACTTTCAACAATGCTAATTAGCATATGTACAGTCACCAAATGCTAATTAGGCGCTGTAGTGATTGAAATGCTAAATTAGACTTGGTGACTGTACATATGCTAATTAGCATTGTCGAAAGTGAAAGGCACAAAGGCCCTGCTGGCTATGGCTTACTGACAAATGGAGGCGGAGCTTTGGACCACCACGGCAAAGGAATTCAGGGGGTGAGCCACTACTTTTTGCCTTGTTTCTACTTCCAGGAGCAGTGAGAGGGCAGCCATCAGGAGGTGAGCTGCTGAATGATAGTTTATACATTTTGCCTACAGAGTCCCTTTCAAGTCCATATATGAAGAAATTACACATTTGTTCCTTGATTCCCTACCCTGGCAATGAGGATGAATGTATGTGTGTAATCTATTCTTATTCCTCTTAGTCAGTGTACTTTGACAGCTCATGAACTGGTCATGGGCTGGACGGGGCCAGTAAAATCCCAGGGTGAAATATAGGGAGTTATTTAAGAAAGGCTAAGGCCACGTAGTGCCAGATGAGTGTCAGGTCCCAGTCAAAAAGGTGTAGTTATCAAGTCAAAAATCCAGAGTGCCTAATAGTGCTAGGTAGTGTCCCATCTATCAACAGCGCCGGCGATGAGTGCCGGTGCGGAGTTTCCTACAGTGCAAGATAGGACCAGGCGCTCACCTAGCACTGTGTGGCCTAATCCCATACATTTCCATGGGCTGGGATGGTTACAATTATTTAAGCAGTTTTGTAGATTTTTTTAATTTTTGGGGGGCTAGTGCATGTGCCACGGGATCCCAGGGCTGGTTAGGATTATTTTTATATGCATTTCTAGAATTTTTCTTTGGACTGCAAATGTTTTTGGGCTGTGATAAAGATATGTCATGTTAGTCTAATGTCCCTAATGCAATTCCCATTTTTAATAAAAAACGCTAGCTCATAGGCTTATATAAGCCGCGCGCTGCGAACGCTGCTTGGCCGGGAGCACTACAGCTGACAGCGCCGGTGGCCAGAAGCTGACGCTGTAGTGCGGGCGCTGCTAAGCATCTGGGGAAGAGGCACTCAAGTGGCCCCCGCGCAAATAATAGTAAATTAGCCTCTGGAACCTCTTATACAAAATAGCAGGCATAGCTTTTAATATTGATAACTGAGCGTGCTGCCCAACCCGTCAAGCTACTAGAACATGGGCCAAACCAAATTGACAAGGGTCATAAGAAAGGGGCACAACTCCACAAATACCATAAAATAATATTTTATTAAATGTTACACTATAGCAAAAATAAAATCACACATGCAACACAAAGACACTGTTAAAATCAATTCATCCACTGTTCCTGTGGTGCTAAAATACTTAGCAATCCATATTATAAAACACCACAAGGTATCAAAAAGTACAAATAGAAGTCAGTATTAAATAGCTCCACAAATTGCCCAAGAAAAAAAAAAATTATGTATATATTTTTTATATATTTCTAATTACTCAAGTGAGTGTTCAATTACTCCACTTTGTGCAAAAAAAAAAAGTATAAAAAGGTAATTACTACAAATTATTCATCAAGACCATAAACCTGTGCAGTCAATCAAATCTAAAGTGCAAATGTTAGATAAGGAGGCTATATTCACCAATTAAAGCATTGGATGAGACCCCCAATGCAAACCCAATACACAAAAGTGCTGTTAGTGCAGAGGGCTATTTAACCCTTTCGCTGCCAGCCTACCTGGAGTTTTTGTCACCCTTGGTGCCAGACCATTTTGCACTATTTTGCGCTCCCCATGTTCAAATGTGATTTTTGAAGGGATTTCCAGGGATTTCCCAGGAAAATGATATATTGTTTTTTTCAGCAGAGTCTGGGCTTTAACATGCAATGTCTTGTTTGTAATTTTTTAGGTGTATTCTCAATACTTTTGGGTGAAATATGTGCAAAGAAATAAAAAAAAATCTATTTTTTGCAATTTGTAGTGTTTTTTGTAATAAAAAATGTAAGTTTGTCAATAAAATCTTATTGCATGTGAAACCCCAATTAATCCCGGTCACAGCGTTACCACATATGTATTGCTAGACACCCTTTCCTGCCCAGGAGACTCCCCCAAACTGAAACAGCGCTTTAGGAGATTTTCAGATAAAATACAACTATGCACCGCGCTAAGCGCACCTTGCTGTCTTTCCAGAAAAAGAACCCTTTAAATTTGAAATACCCCCACAAACTATATATTCTCTGGAAGTATACACCTCAGGCTTTCTAGGCGTACCAGGTTTGTTGACATGGGCGCAATTTTCTGGAAGTAATCCCTCAATCAATTCTTTGGTTTCACAGAGTTTCCCTAAAAAAAACTATATGCAAACAGAAAAAAACAAGTAAAATCTGAAAAAGCAACATCCCCCGAACAGAACAATACCCAACATGCATAGGTACTGTCAAGGGAAGAGTTGCCAAACACCCCAAAGTAAAGCATGCGCATAACGGTAATTTTACTTAAAAATTTCAGCTCTGCAGACAAAGTGCGCACCTTGCGATTTTTCAACCAAAAACAACCCTTTAAATTTAGAATATCCCCATAAACCATATATTCCCTGAAAGTACACATGTTAAGCTTTCTAAGAGTACTGAGCTTGTTGTAGTGGGCTCATCTTTCTGGAAGTAATCCATTGAAGAATTCTTAGGTTGCACAGGGTTTCCCTAAAAACAATTATAAAAAAAGCAGAATAAAGACCATGTTTTCCTAAAATATCCATATGCAAACAAGAAAAAACAAGCTAAATCTGAAAGCGCAAGGTCCCCCGAGCAGAACAATACCCAACATGCAGGTACTATTAACCCTTTTAATTGTCAGCCTACTTGAAGTTTTGTCACCCTCTGTTGACAGGTCATTTTTCCCCATTTTGTGGCATGATTAACCGTGATTTTTGCTGGAATTTCCAGAAAAATTATATACATTACATATACATTTTTTGCAGCAGAATTTAGGCTTTAACATGAAATGTCTTGTTTGTAATTTTTCTACTGTTTTTTGAATATTTCTGCTTAAAAAACAAAAAAAAAATATATATATATATTTTAGACAATTGTCTCCTTTATTTTAAATAAAACCTTTGCATGTGATAGCCCCATTTCTCCTGATTACAACGGTACCACATATGTATCGGTAGCCCCCCATTCTTGCCCTGGAGACCCCCCAAACTGAAAAGAGCACTTTATTACATTTACAAATAAAATACTACCCACACTATAAACATAAGGGGTTAATTAAAAAAAAAATGACATAGGGTCCCCCCTCCCAAGGGGGAGGGGGGGTTTGGGGAATTTTAAGGGTTAGGGTTAGGCTAACCCTAACCCTTAAAAATAAAAAAATATACTAAAATTAAAATTCCCCCCAAAAAATGGGGAGCCCCCCCCCCTCCCCAGGAGGGGGGACCCTATGTAATTTTTTTGGAATTTTAAGGGTTAGGGTTAGGCTAACCCTAACCCGTAAAAATAAAAAAAATACTTTTTTTTTAATTTTAAGGGTTAGGGCTAGGCTAACCCTAACCCTTAAAAATTAAAAAAATGACGTAGAGGGGAACCCATTTTTTTTTTTTAATTTTAAGGGTTAGGGTTACGCGAACCCTAACCCTAACCCTTAAAAATAAATTAAAAATGACTTAAGGTCCCCCCTGATCACTCTGATGAAGTGGCAGAAGGTAGTTGCCACGCAACGCGTCAGTGGTGCTGGCATGCTGGGCATGGTGGTGGAGTAGGACCTGACTATGTGATCATGTGGTAATGTAGATTGTTTTTTGATATTGTCTCAAATCATGTTTGATTGATTGTTATTGCGCTAGTATTTTTATTGTATATGCCCTGGAGTCTCTCTCTTTCTGTAGGCATTTTGCACCTTTTTGCACTCAGCACTTTAGTTTTCACTGCTATATGTCTTGCACTGTGACTCTCACTTGGTCTTATATGACTCTCTATTGCTGTACATAACTATCAGCATCTATTACTCTCTACACCTTCATGTGTCTTGCACATATCACTAGCACAGCTCATAGGCGAGACTCCTGGGCATATTTATATATGTTATAGGCTTGATCTACTGTTCAATAGTTATTACACCATTATTAAATATTTAGAGTAGTCCGCCACACTCCAGCCCGAGCAGATATGTTTTTAATTGTTTTTAAGGTATGTTTTGGCTATCACAAATAAAGATTTTTGATTGATGAAGAGACCACTAGATTGGTACTTCTGTTGAGCGGCTGACTTTGTAGGCATTTGGGTCTGAGCTGGCAGCCCTTCCTTTTGCATATTGATCCTGCCCGGTTTCCGGGCATTTAGGTCTACTTTAGCCAGCATCCAGTGTAGATACTCAGTGGGATACATTGCTGTGCCGGTAAACAATTTTTTCTCCCGTCAGCTGGCAGAGCCCGCCCCACCATGATGACCCGGCCGGTGTCTTTGGCTAAAGGGGAGGGGCTGGGCTCCACCAGCATAACAGCCCGCACTTCAGAGAGGAAGGCTGCACATGAAGAGTGGGGGAGGGGAGGGAAGGAGGCAGATATCTCCGCTTAGCCATGCTACCAAGGTCAACTATAAACAAAGTGTAACTCAACTATTTACATGGTATACAGCTATTCAAATCACTCAGTACATAATAAAATTGTACTGGATCTAAATATATATTCCAGAAGCATGTGTTGTCTTATTTCTCTGTACATTAACAGACATAGTTAAATATGCATAGTAGCCATCTATTCAGGTCCACTTGCCCTTTTATACATATATGTAAAATACCAGAGGTGCCTCCATAAGCATCCCTCTATATAAATGACCCATACAATAGAGTAATGCATCTTTGGGGTGTTATAACGACCTTAAAATAATTGCAGGAGTCACCCTAACTCATGTGGGCCTAAAAAAAAAAAAACATTTTTTATATATATTGTATCCAAGGTATCTGGGTCCTAGTTTCAGTCATCCAGCGTGCCCATCTTCTGTCACCGACCGCTATCCAAACACAAGAAGAGAGAATGAAGTTGTGGCGAGGGCATCCCACGCTCGCACACTGAATCCAACACAGCTGTGAACCATGCCATTGTGCTGTAAACCCTATAGGTTAAAACAAAAAAAAAAAAAGAAAAAACATATGGTGACAATCATGTGTACACAAAAAAACAAACAAAGTGCAACTCAAACTACAACTTAAGTGCCGTATATGCTGAAACAAACGTGATAGCAAAAGTGGAAAAGGAAGACCCCAAACATCATGGGGATATAAAGTGCACTCCCAACTATAAGATCAGGAACAAGGCTAGTGGGATAGGCCTAATAAGCAAGCACCATTCAAGCCAAAAATGGCACAAAGCTTACATCTTCATTTAGGCCAATGGGTGCCTCTGCATCCAGCTTGTGAATCCATCTCATCTCTTCTTTTAGCAATCTCCCTTTCAAATGGCCCCCTCTGATACCCATCTGTATTTTCTGTACCCCCACTACTCTCATATTTCTTGGCGATCCGCCATGTTGGAGCAAAAAATGTTGTGCCACCGGGGTTAATTGCTTACCTGCTTGTTCATCACGCGCAGCTAATCGAATATTAGAGAGATGGGCTTGTATCCGCATGCATAGAGTGTTTTTGGTCTCTCCAACGTAGATCTTGTTGCATGGGCATCGCAGGATATAAATCACTGCGGTGGTGCTGCAGTTGACAAACGAATGCAGGGGACATTTTTTTCCTGTATGAGGGTTACATATTTCCATCATCTTTTCCAACAAGGGACAGATGGAACAATGTCCACATGGCGAGCAGCCCTTCACATTTCTCGGAGGCAACCAAGATGTCTGGTTATGGCATAGCCTGTCACGTAGATTTCGGGCTCGTTTGGCTATCATCTTTGGCCCTTCCGGTAGCCAAGGACAAATATCGACGTCGCTCTTGAGGACGTTCCAGTGGCGTTCTAGGATTGTATATAGATCCCTCCACTGCTTGTTGTAATTAGTAGTGAATCTGATTTCTCGACTCTCGGATCGTCTTCGGCTATGTAGAAGTTGATTACGATCTGCGTGTTTCACCCTATTCAAGGCCCTATGTATTACTTGCCGTGGATAGCCTCGATCTGAGAACTGCTGTGATAGTTTAGTTGCTTCTTTATCAAAGTCCTGATCTTCCGAGCAGTTCTGCTTAATCTGAAGAAATTGTCCAGTCGGTGTTCCCTGTGATAAAGATATGTCATGTTAGTCTAATGTCCCTAATGCAATTCCCATTTTTAATAAAAACCTAAAACATAACAAACAGGGAATCCAACAGGTGCTGTGTGCCTGAATTCCCTGTTTTTAGCGCCTGCAATTTTTTTGATAGATTTTCTCAGCTTGCGGTGCTCTCGGCTGGCGCTAGGTATCGCTAGCTCATAGGCTTATATAAGCTGCACGCTGCGAACGCTGCTTGTCCGGGAGCACTACAGCTGACAGCGCCGGTGGCCAGAAGCTGACGCTGTAGTGCGGGCGCTGCTAAGCGCCTGGGAAGCGGAGCTCAAGTGGCGCCCGCACAAATAATAGTAAATTAGCCTCTGGAACCTGTTGATAACAGTGACTGCAGCCTACCCAACTCCATTCAATGGAGGAGGTGACAGTAAAACACCAGGATAACGGGGGATACACAGACCAGGAAGTTTATGAGCCTCAAACTAGGAGGCACCTGTTTTCAGGGGATTGCTGCCGAGCCTCTTTTTTTCATGTATTTAAAAGTACAAGAAAATAGTGTTGTCAACATCCTAGGGGTCCATTACGTGGATGTTGAAGTCTTAGAAACAACTGGACAGTGCTGCAAATAACTTGACAGGTTAAGTTCTTAACATACATGTATTTTCTTGTTTACCTATGTTTTCCCTTTCAGTATTTACTGAAGGGGGCAATGCGCTAAATCCTGCCAGCCAGACGCGTGGAAACATCATAATTGCTTTTCCAATTTTTGTGGTTTGAACAAGCAGTAGCAGGCAATAGAATGCATTAAGTCTGGCACAAAACAGGCAGCAAGAAGCATTTCCATAGATAATGACTAATTCAGCCATAAAGAATAATGTATAGACGGCAACACAGAAATGTAATGAGACCCACTTGCGTATAGCTGAGAAAGAAAGAACAGGCTTGAATTTAAAACGAAGAAGCACTACCGACCTGGAGAAAAGCACAATTAAAGAAATGTATGGGAATATTTTTTCCTTTATATTAGGTACCAGATGTTGCAATTGGTGTCGTTCCAGTTGTCGTTATTTTCGGTCTCAGGCAGGAAACCATGGGGTATGCTTTCATATTATGCTGGAAGAAGTAACATTGATTGACAAACATTAGGCCTGGCGCATTGTGCGCTTTGGTTTATGCAACCCAGGAAAAAAAAGCAGCCTAAAAACAGATGTGAAATGCTGATCAAAACCACTGATGTAGCATAAAGACAAAGAAAGAGTCATTTAAGTAAGTGCACAAACATAACTTCAAAGCCTGATAGGAATAAATATGAAAAAGTCTTCCGTGTGGGATAAATAGTGCTTGAATATGAAAAAACACCACAACTTCAATATATTTGCATTACTTTATTAGCAAAATGAGTAAAGTATAACTTTACTTTGTTTAGCACAATAAATAATTACTCTTCCTCCCATTATTGACAACTCATTCATATTTACTGTATAGGGAAAAAGAGTATCATTTCTTCAAGTGAGACAATGCCACAGTACTGGAATAGCTGTAGTTTGCTGTATCCATATGACTCTTGGGGCGGTGGTATACATTTTTATGGTGCATCCTGAATTGGGATGCCCCACTGTGCAAAACCTCGGGGGTCACACAATATAGTCGCCTGTTTCTTGAGCCCTCAGCACAACTCAGTGCAGTATCCCAGAGGTGTAGCTAAGCTTTCTGGGGCAGAAGATTCAAAATGGCACCCACCCACTTCTGCTCAGGTTTCCCACTGAAGCCCTCCTGACCTGCTGCACTTGGGGCACATGCCTCCCCTGCTCCTCCCCAAGTTATGCCCCTGCAGCAGCCACAATCCTGCTTTACTTCTAGCTGAATGCTCCCGGGCCAGGCCTTTCTAAATGGACCTGCCCACAGCTAGAGGCAATCAGGAATGGCAGCACTCACTCCATTCAGATTTCCTTGTCGCTCTGATCAGCCTTTGAGGGGGTATCAGATTAGAAGTTCAGGTCAGCAGCCTGTGAGGGGGAAGGTGAGTGGTTCGGGCCAGTGGCTGGGAAGGCAAGTTAGGTCAAGAGTGTTGGTCAGTGGCTGGGAAGCATAGGGTGAACATCAGCAGCTGAAGAAGGGTGTTAGATCAGGGGTTTGTCTCAGCAGCTGGGGAGAGGGAGATGAGAAGCCTGAGTCAGCAGCTAGGGGAGGGGGAGTTGTGGGTCAGTGTCTGGGGTGGGGGATTAGGAGAGGGGTTTCAGCCAGTGACTGCGTAGCAGGGAGGTGAGATTGCAGGTCAGTGGCCTGGAAGTGATATTATGTGAAGGGCTGTGTGTGGTTAGATGAGGGGTTTCCATCAGCTGCTGGTTTAGCTCCACCCTGAGGAACATATAGCCCCATCCCAGTGATCCATAAAGAAAGTAAATGTCGTCCAGCGACTGTGGCTAAATTGATCTTCTGGGGCCCTGCACCCCCTGCACCTGTGCCAGGAAAATAGGGGACCTGCCTTTACCATTCTAATCTTCATCAACTGCAGTGGGGATTTTTGCTCTCCCAGATATTGGTCATGTCTGCAGATAACTGGGGAGCAGTTGGGGAACCTTTAGAAATGTTTGAAATTGTTAGGGAACTTGTTTTTTCTCTTTGGGGTAGAAGCATTTGTCATTAGGCACGGTGAGGCACAGGCCTAGGGAGGGGCAGAGAGTGAGGGGCAGGTGACAGCCTCAGACTGGCAGCGGCAGTGTCACAGCGGCTCTCCCGGGCATTGCTGTGCTGTATGTGACATGTATTCAGTCATGTGTGTGCCCTTCCTCTCCCCGAGGCTCCCTTCCCTTTTTCCTATCAGTGTTACTCGGCTATTGAATGAACAGCCTCAGCGCAGCCAGGAGCTTCGGTGGCAAAAGCATCGGGTTACACTGAGCAGGGAGGGGGAGGAGGGCAGCGGGGGAGAGGCTAAGAGGCTGATTCATTAATAGAGGCAGGTAGCGACAGTTGAGCGACTGTAGCGGCATTTTCAGAGCGCCCACTAGTAGTCACTGTGCTTGGCCGTTGTTCGGTTGTAGATAGCGACTCAGTCGGTTTGCCGTAATGTTGAATATTGGGTGAGGAGTCGCTATTTGACAGGTTCAGCGCTGTATGGGAGCGCATGATAGCGACTGGCCCTAGCGACCGGCTCCCACCATATTCATTAAAAAATCCCGCTCAAAAAATTCTTGCGCTGTAAAATGCATGTTTAAACCCCAGAGCGCTGGCGGCGATGGGTTAAAAGTAGTTTTTAACCCCCAAACAAGCATATTTTTGAAAACCAAAAAAAACACGTTTTTTAAATAATTCAGTAATATGAATACATTAATATCAGACCTGTAATATCAATTCTGTACAATTTATTTTTTTATTTTTTTCCCCTAAAAAAAATAATCTAAAATGGCAGAAGTGGTCACAGAATTTTTCACATTAAAAAAATAATAACAATTAATTATTAATATTTAAAGATTGTTCCATTGAAATGCATTGGAGAGCGCCAGGTAGCGAGAGGTCATACCTGTCGCTGTTCAAGGTCGGACGCTGGCGCTGTGGGCTGAGGCTGGAATAATGATGAATGAGTGGCTATCTGGCGCTATCTCAGTCGCTAAGCAGGATTGGCTTGATAAATGTGTGATTGTGGTGGGGAGCCGGCGTTCTCGTGGCGGGGCCCGTCATTACTGGCCGCTCACCAGTCGCTACCTGTCGCTATCCCTTGTTAAATAAGGGCCTAAGTAAATCTCCTTCTCCTCACACAGTGATCAGAGGGGGGAGCACATGAGACCTCGTGGTGGCCAGTGCACGGTGTCTGGCTGGATGGTGGCAGCTTCCTTGTACCCCCCTCCCCCGCCCAGCTCATCCTGCAACATGTCAGCTGTGTCAGGCACCACAACCTGGCTCCAAACCAACATCAGCAAGTCCAGCATCAGCAGGTACAGAAACTGTCCAGCCATGTTGCAGCATGCCTAAGATAAAAGTGTGTATGTAATGCTGGAGGGGACATGTCATCTCTATCCTAAGCTCCTGCCATTTCCATCTCTGTTACCTGTCAGCCCCCGTTTATCACATTTTTATTTTATTTCCTACTCTACTCTACTTCCCTTTCCATGTTCGTTTTCTCTTTTCTGTGTCTGCTCATTCCATTCTTTGTCTCTTTTCTGCATTCCATTTTTTTTCTCTCTTTTCCACATTCTATCCTTTTTCTTGTTCACATCCACTCCTCTCTCTCTATTCCACATTCCCTCCTTTATCTCTTTTTCATATTCCCTCCTTTCTCTGTTCCACATTCCCTCCTTTCTCTCTTTTCTGTATTCCCTCCTTTCTCTCTTTCTATATTCCCTCCTTTCTCTCTTTCCCACATTCCCTCCATCTTTCTCTCTTTTTCACATTCCCTCCATCTTTCTCTCTTTCCCACATTCCCTCCATCTTTCTCTTTTCCACATTCCCTCCATCTTTCTCTCTTTTCCACATTCCCTCTTTTTTCTCTTTTACACATTCCCTCCTTTTTCTCTTTTACACATTCCCTCCTTTTTCTCTTTTACACATTCCCTCCATCTTTCTCTCTTTTACACATTCCCTCCTTTTTCTCTTTTACACATTCCCTCCTTTTTCTCTTTTACACATTCCCTCCTTTCTCTCTTTTTCACATTCCCTCCTTTCTCTCTTTTTCACATTCCCTCCTTTCTCTTTTTCACATTCCATCCTTTCCATATTCCCTCATTCTCTCTCTATTCCTCATTCTCTCCTCCTCTCTCTATTTTCCTTCCTCCGGTACATGCTGGGTGCACAGCCAATCAGAGACATTTGCTGTGCATATGTAATTCAGCAAACAGCTCTGATAGACTGCAATGGGGGAGTGCAAGGGGCTGCATCAGCGGCACACATGCTCCTGTCCCAGCCTATCTGAGTGGCTGGGGGGGGGGGGGGCACATGCACAACCCGAGGATGCTGGGGATTGTAAACTGTCAGAGGTGTTTGCTGAATTACATATACACAGCACACGGCTCCTCATGCACCATAGAAATGAGAAATGAGGAAAGGTGAGTCTTCTGGTCTTGATGAGTTTTACACAGTAGGCATCACAACTGGGGAGGCCCTGGGGGGCCATGCAGGGTTTTATTCCACTTTAAAGCAGACTCACAGGTACTACTACAGCAGCCAGGGCTTCATATTAAATGAGACACAAGCAGTAGCAATTAGGAGGTGAGGGATTGGGTTGGAGCCGGGACCGAAGCCACAGCATCCAAGGCTTCTTACTGGAAGCGGTGCTGGCTGCCTCAGTTTGTGCTGTAGCTTCCAGTGGCTCTGGGTAGAAGGTGAGTGAATGGACATGTGAGTGATATTCTATGGCTGCTGTGGGGGGGGGGGGGGGGGTGGAGTGGCAATAAATGCAGGCCACCAGTATGCAGTGGTATTACCCCCCCTCCCATAGTGGCCATAGGGATTTTTCCAGGACTTCTCAAATGAGATCGCCCCCACTTGACCATCTCACCATGGGCACCATGGCAACCACGACCCGTGTGACTTGTGTTACATCCCTGGTTAGCATCTAAGGACAAGTTGGGCAAAATGTTTTGGAAACAGAAAAAATAAAAAAAAAATGACTTGAGGTTTAGAACATGTAACCCTTTCTCACCTCAATCTTAATGCGTTTAGTACCTCAGCAGTGTGCATAGGGCATAGTCTGCCCTATGGTGAATGTGTGGGATAGGGTTAGTCCGGCTGGTCCTAGTGATGGCTGTCTGCCTCAAGGGTTTCCCTTCACTCTCTAGGCTTTTGGCTATTCTCTCTCTTGCTCACTGCTTGTCATTTCTCCAGCATAAGACTTTCCAGGCTCCACTACCTCATATAAATATATATTAAACCTCGTCCTAGCTGGTTCCCAATTTGATATAGGTTCTAATACCTCCCACTGAATGACTATGCATAACCCAATTTCTACATTTAGCAGAGCAACTCACGTGGACTCAATGACACATGTATGGGCGCATTTCTTGGTTATTTAACTTACTACTTGTAGAGGTGATCCCACTAGGCACATGGGACTTAAGTCTCTATAGGGAGGTATTACATATTAGGCTAGCTGCTCCTCAATGATACTGCTAAAACGAAGGATTCCCTCAATGCATCACAGTTCCAATTGTTTCTGATAATTGCTCAAAACTCCCATAACAGCAACCACCAAGGTCAGGCAGGGAGTCACCTCTACTATCTGGTAAAGAATAACTCAAGAGGTCCATATCTCTATATCTCTGAAAAGATTCCAGGACTGGCCGCTGGCCTTCCCCGGGAACATCGGGATGCTGTTTTGTGTGCACCCCCTCCGGGGCACAGCAGAATGCACCTGCTTCCTGGCACCCTCGGTAATATAAACATCTGGTGGAGTGCAGTAGCTGCATTTCCAGCACTGCACCTTCCCGTCCGATGATGGGGGGATGCGGCCACTGCACTCTCGATTGCCAAAGCTTTCCATGCAAACAGAGCCATTTGCCAAGCATTACAGCTTCATGGCAAACGGCTCTGATTGAGCCAGAGCCTGCACATGTGCCGATCAATTTGGGATGCCCCCAGGGCAAGAAACAAAACCCAGGATTTGTTCAGCTTTAAGCCTCCCATGGGCCATACTATCTCAAATGGCTAGCGCATGTGCTCTTATAGCTTATATTAAACTAATAAGTTACTGGCTTATTGCTATCTGTTAAATTACTAATAATACCTAATGCAGGTTTTTCTCATAATCCCAGTATTTCTGCTCAGGATTCTTATTGTAATCTTAATGGAGCATTTCCATAGTCTTACTACACCTTCTATTATGCCTTACTCAGTCCAGGAATGGTAATATTTTTTTATTTAAACCTGATAGGTCTGTTCTGTGGACATTTGTTGTTGGTCAGTTAGTTAGCCACAATTAGGAACTGTTAAAATTAGCAAGTAGAAGCTCTTTTTAGCCTTGCAAAGCCAGTTAATTTAAAAAGCCTTATAGGCCTCACTTTTTAACCTAGTTAGGTTCTCAACCTCTTGTTTCCACTCTTATCCTCGATTAGAGGTGTCAAGCTCAATTGCAAAATGGATCAAAATAAAAAACTTGAACCAAGTGACAGGTTGATTTGTAGAGTAGAGCAGAGGCTCGGAGGTCAGAGCAGGACGAAGCTGGAGTTGAGCCGAATTGAACACCCCTTGAATGAAGAAGGACCAATCAGCTACTCCCCAGGGAAGGGGTCGACTGGCCATAGGGAGCACAGAGAGAATTTCTGGTAGGCTGCAATGCTTTTGGACCAACTGAGCGGACCTCACCTTGTACCAGAATTCACTCACTCATTTTCTAACAACCCCCACCCCAGCTCCCTATCTCCTAAATTTTCATCCAACCTATCCCCCTGACCCAACCCCGGCCAAGACACCCTCCTCCTGCAATGATAGAGCCCTAGCATCCTGGCTTTGGGGGTCATACCCACTTCTGCCACATTATCTGCACTTACAATACTAAAGCTCCAGTAACCTTGCTTTAAGAGTGGATATATCCACCACTGCCCATGTTCAGAAGCACTCTGAGGGCATGGCTCCGCAGCTCATGGACTGGTCATGGGCTGGCCAGAGCCAGTTAAATCCCAGGCTGATTTCAATCCCCAGTTCACCCCTGCTCCAGGGTTCAGGAAAAGGCTAGGACCTGTGCAGCCACATGGCTGGGGATCTCTGGGGACTGTGTTTGATTTTTATATTTGATGTGTAGTTACCCCATACAACCCAAAACTGAGAGATCTACTGTTTAGGTTACTTTGCACAGGGGTGCTTCAGTGGTCCAAGGTGTAGTGACAAATAGTAGAGAAGCTTACAGTATGCTATCTCGACAATGTTTTCTTAATAAGCTTGCTCGTGGAAAATGAACGTTGAGCCCTTAAAAATCCGGACTCAGCATGAAATAAATAGAAGCCTTTAAATAAACTGCATTATGTTAAACATGGCCACAAATTATGTGATTATGAAATAGGAAAAAAAAACTCAAGTGATTTGTTCAGTTCTTCATAGCTCATTAGGAGCTATTCTCTGTAAGTGATTAGGATGATTTGAACACTATATTACTACCTAAAAAACTCCAGATTGCACAAAATGCTAGCACGCTTTGGATGGCAGCTAGGAAAAATAAAAATAAAATAATTTGTTTTAATTAGCAAGATAAATGGCTGTTAACAGTTCTAATTAGAGTATTTTTTCATAAAAAGAAATAGTGTACTGACAATTATTTTAAAAAGCAATTAATTTTGATTTGAACATAAAAACATAGAAAACAAATAATGGCGTTTTCGTTCTTTCTATTTTATGAATTGCAAAGCTAAAAGAGACACAAACAAAAAAACTAATTGCTCCAAGTACTGCAAGGAAAATTCCGCTGTGTACTAAATCACTGACGTGTCACTGGATAACACGAATATATTTTTGGTGGTTGTAATCAGTTGTTCTCTCTGGCAAGTTAAAGAGGAGATATCACTAGTCTATGGTGACTCTAGGAGCAGTGGCCTCCCTCTTTGTTGGGCATTCTGAAATTGTAAAATTTCCGGGTGCAACTTCAAGCAACAGATATGTACACAGGGGCAGCTAGACCAGATGTCCAGGCTCAAGGCTTCTAGTGCCACTGTTAGGTGACCATTCTGTGGCCCAAGGTTGATAATTGCAGCCAGCAAGCTGTATAGCTGAGGTCAAGGGGTAAAAGCACAGGTTCACAAATGGGTGAAAAGCAGACGTAACAAGCAATTTATTAGGATAGAAATCAAGTTGCTCACAGCTCAAGTGCATACGTGGTTACAGAAGCCGAAGGTCAAGCCAGAAGGTCAGAAGACAGTAAATGTGGTCATAGGAGGATTCAGGTTGAACAGGTCCCTTGGACGTCTTAACAGTTCACAGACAGCTAAAAAGAAAAAAACAATACAACAATACAACAAAAAAATACATTTAAAAAAAATAAAAATAATTCACTGTTGTTGCTTACACACACTGGGCACTTTCTCTCTGCAGGTCCGCTGATTAGGGGCTCCATCCTGGTCCAGCTGGTTTGCTGCTGGCAGGGAGCTGAACGGCATTGCCCCCACTAGGGCTCATCACTTCCCACAGTGCCCCTACCATACTCATACTCATACCAACATCCAATATACACTTCAATATGATCCTATCAAGTTGTTTCAGGGGGAAACTGGAACAGCCAAAAAAACTTCTACATGGTCAGGGCATGGTGGTAATCAACCATAAGACAAATAAGCCACTTTGTTGCCCTTATTACATACTAGCCCCAAAGATTTGTTTTTTAACCAGGGCCACCCTTAAGTTATGAGAAGCCTTGTGCAAGATTTTAGGCTCCTCCAAGCACATTTAGGCTTGATACAATGTTACAGACAGATAGAAGGAGAAATGAGAATAGGGATGGAGGGAAAGTAAAAGAGAGGTGGAGAGTAGTGTTGGGCAAACCCTTATAAGTTTGGGCTCAGCAAATTCGGGAAAACTTTGGAACAAATGCTCGGTTTGGGTACGGAACTTGACCTAAACCCAAACTTCAACCCGGTCCCCATTGAAATCAATGGGGACCCAAACTATGGCACCCCAAAATGGCCAAAAATGATGTGAGGGGCAACCATGACATATGCCCCCCCACTTCTCACACACCCGCCGGTCTCGCCTCATATGTAATTTTAGATAAATAGCGGCAACAGGTGGGTGGTGGCGGCGAGTGAAGGGCCCGCTTTAAGCTAATGCAGAGTGTGCAGCACCAAAAAGCGTCTGTACATTTACCTGAGGCCCACTATCTGGTCTGTGTTCTTTCCTCTGTCAAAATGGCCATGGCTAGGGCTTCAAATATATGGGTGAGGACATTGGCAGCTGCACTAGAAGTGCTTCTAGCTGCTGCCAGTAGTGTCCTCATTCATGGGACGGCCATATTTTTAAAGCCCCAGTCGTGGCCATTTTGACAGAGAAAAGACTGGATTGTGGGGCTCAGGTAAGTTGTACAGCAGCTTCCTGCTGCTGCAATCTCTGCATTTGGTTAAGCTGGTTGATGGGCTGCTTTTCTGGGTTCAGCCAAAAGCCAAACTCGAATACAGATTCTGGCAGACTTCTGGCTCTGTTTTCGGGTATGGAAATGCCCAACACTAGTGGGTTCCCCAACACTAGGATAGGGCAGAGAGATGAGAGGAATAAGACAGGGAGGGAAGACAGAGATAACACTCAACAATTATAGAGATTGAGGCACTACACAAAAATAGAGAGGGGGGGGATAATGAAAAGACAGATGGAAGGACTATGTAGAAGAGAGGAACATGCATGGAATATGTAAGAGGGAGACAAAGGTAATATGAATAAGAAAAACAGATGAAGAAAATGTGAAAAAGAAAGGGGGCAAAGAAAAAAGCAGAAAAGGGGATGGATTAAATGTAGAAAACAGATGGAGACAGCCGGAATTAGGAAAGGAGAAGAAAAGGCAACGTGTAAAGAGGGAAATAATGATGAAATGTGCAAAAGAGAGAAAGAAAGAGAGAAGGGGAGAGAAGGCGGAGGGAGGGACAGAAAAAAGAGAGATTGTAGAAAAGAAAGAGGAAAAGAGTCAGAGGCGAAGGTAAATCCCCAAGATTTTGGTCTGCTTCCCAGAAGCATCCTGATTTGTCCCCTGTGTAAACCCCCCCTCCTGCTTCGGCCAAAACTCACTTAAATTCTGCATTCCCAGGGCAAAAGTGCGGACTGACAGCGCCATCTTCGGCATTCCCACTGCACCAGGCACATCTCCAGCTGACAATGGCTGAACGCAGGCCAAAGAGAATAAAAACATTTTCCTCTCCAGTGTTGGACTGGCCCACCAGGGCAACAGAGGATCCTCTGGTGGGCCCCAAACATTTGACCCATGGCCACCATTAGGACAGTAGAAGAGATCCAAGGCTGTGGGCGTTATTTAAGAAACAGTAGAGCCAGGTAGGGCCACGTAGCGGCAGGTAGCGTCTGGTGAATGCCGGACGCTGTATGTGAAAACCACATTTAAGAAAGTGAATCTGGTGAGCGCCTCTAACAGCATCAGGTAGCCTCACATGTATCACTAGAGGCGGCTTAGTGTATAGCGCCGACACTCTAGGTTCAGCAGCGCCATGTATTACCGTTCGCTCGGTAGCGCTCTGCCATACATTTCAATGGTGTTTCATTTGGTTGTGTTTAAATAGCCATAAACGATTTTTAAGGAGAAAACCCGCGCTAACACCTTTACAATGTGTGTTTTTTATAAAGTTAAATGAAATGCTCAACGTGTGAAATCCTATTATCCCTTTGGATTGCTTGAACTTAAAACAGTAAACACAGAGCATACAATTCAAAATGACATAAGAAGTCCAAGGGTTATTTAAACTTCCTTTGTTGGCTTCTTAGGTTCAGTCACCAGCCTGCTTCCATAGGAGTTCAAAGTGGGTGTCCCAAAGCCCATGCAATTATATTAAATTTGTGTGAAGCCTGTAAGTAGTCCACTTCAACTTTCACCACGTGCCCACCCCCTGTATTAATTACTCTTACCAGATGGTGTGCAAACAATGAACGCCAAATCATTTTTTGTTGTTATTTAGGTCTCCTATTTTTTCCTCCAAGGTCCAAAATGCTCATTAGACGGTAGAACTTTCAATTGTAATTCTTATAAAAAGTGTCTCAAACTGGTTGCCATAAAAGGGAATAAGACCAATAGAAACATCTAGTGTAATACTATTTTAATAAACCTCAGTAAAAAATAATTAAAAATGTGCACTCACATTTAGGATGATTGATAACAGCTTGTAATGAGTGTTAGGCGGGGGCCTTCACCCTTCTCCTTTCGCACCTTGGCCAGGGATGCTGCTCGGGGAGGATGCCCGCTGGTATCTCTCTATACAAAGAAGCGCTGTTGTTTTAGGTCCGCCCTGCCGCCGTCAACGTTTCGTTGCTATATGCAACTTTTTCAAGACTGGCGGCGCGGCGGTGAATGCCTTTTGTGTTTAAATAGCGTTTTGCTATAGTAAACTTAAACTAAATAGTAAACTTATAGTAAACTAAAACTTTTGCTTCTTTTTTTATTAATTTATGCAGAATTGTATGTGCATATCTGATATTGCAGTGTCATTGTCACAGTGTTAAAACAATGTCATTCCATATGTTTTCGCTCTGGTGCTGGTGCATATGTGTTGAGAAACAGACTTTTTTCACACAGTGTCTGTGCTCTATGCTAGAGTGCCGGCGCTGCTTGTGTGTAGTTTTTTCTTGAATACGAGCTTCAGTGCCGAGTGCTGGACCCAAATCAGGGACACTTGGGAGGTATGCTTCTACTTTAATTCTTTCACCTTATATTTCAGGGATTATGCTTCTCTTTATGTATCCCAGTCTACAGATAAATATCTTATGGTTATTAAATCCCTTTAACATAGATATTGATGTATATAATTAGTCAAAATTACTGGGTCTCTTTCTTACTTTTCCTCTGCTTATAGCTTGCTACACCACACAGTTCATTTAGGTCAGTTCTCCGTCCTTGGTAGCATCTGTTATTCATTCTCAGCTATTCTGTTATTTCTGATGAGTTACTGTAATGCATATTCTGGCCAGACGTCTTTGTGGAAATTCGACCTTTCCATGAGAATTGTATTGGTGGGTAAAGTGCTGCTATCATCACCTAATAATTGGGCAGTAATCCTTCCAGGGCTATTCCCGAATTTCTTCTGCATCATTTTTGGCTTTACATTGGGCCTATAAGTTTGGGTTTGTCTCCAGCAACTCCTCTTCTATGACAGGCATCTTTGTCACTCTGCCTTCCCCGCCCACCGGTCGCCTTTTTATAGTGGTCATTGGTCTTCAGCAATATGGCCACCGTCTATATCTATACAGAGGTTTTTGCAAAAGAAATTCCCGAATGACACTGGAAGGAGTACTGCACAGGCGTCTACATGTAAATGGAGCGGCTCCTCTCTGCTCACAGATACATCCCGCCTCCTGGGGATCAAAACAACCAATCACCATGATCTGTGTGCACCTTGAGCCTGGCCGCTTAGCAACAACAAGCTCTTGTCCAATCAGAGCCATTTTCTGTGCATATGTAATACTCAGCAAATGGGTCTGTTTACATGCAGGCCGTTGGATGTTTACATGGCCTGAGGGCGCCAGGAGGCAGGTGAGTACTGCGGCACCCCGGGGGAGGAGAGAGGTCACACACAGGGGGCCAGGCCAGGGGAAGGCCACAGGTTCCAGTGTGTTGTGTTCTGCTTTAATTCTTATTCAAGTTGATCCTAACATCAAACTAAACTTTTCTTTTGTGTTTTACTGCAGTACTTTAAGGAGCCCTACACATCCTACACAGGTAAGTACTTTGTAATTATCACCTTTACGTGTGCATGTAAATGAGGATGAATGGGATCTTAGCTACTTACAGGATCAATGGCAGCACCCCCTTTATCTCTGTAAGGCAGTACCCAGCTGTGCCAGCTATTTATAAAGGGGACACCTAGGGATGCGGCCTACACATGCGCCATGGGAGCAGAGGTAAGCATATGGATGACTCTGAGTGTTTTACCAGGTCAGCTATATCAAACTCGGGGCACCTAAATGTCCCACTTGTCCCAGATGTCTGGCTCTTTGGCTGAATTGTAGTAGCAAAATACATGTATTGGCTGAGCATTAGCTCAATCATTACCCACTTTTGTGGACCAGTGGCGGGGCTACACCTACCTATACACATGAATAACATAGAATGCAGTGGATATTTGTTTCTTACCCCGATTCCCAGCACGTCCATCACCCACAAATCGGTTTAAAGAGGACCAACCACCCATTTTGGGGGGGTCTAAAAACCTCCATGGACAGCCAATAAATTAACCCTGGGGTATCCTAAATAGGATTCCCTACTGTATAAGCCCCCCCCACAATTGTTTTGCAATCTCTCACTTTCTGGTGCTCCCGCAGCCGCATCCCTGGCCTCCCTGTGGCTGCATTCAGATAGGCTGGGGGCGGGAGTTTACCTCAGACTGCAGAAATGCCAGGGATGCGGCCACCCTTGCTTCCCTATGCTGGCCTCTGTTCCAAACAGTGAAGCATGCCATGTAGTAATATGCACATGCTAGTTGGACGAGAGCCAGCACATGTGCTGTGGAAACATCAAGAAGGTACATCTTTTTGGAAATCTGGGGGGGGTCACAAATCTGGATGCCCCATGGTTAACAATCAAAACCAGGGATAGTGAAAATCCCAGGTTTTGGTTCCCTTTAAACTGTCCTACTTTGAGGCCCTCCGAAAATTGTGAAATGTATCTAGCTTGCATACCCCTAAGACTGCCTTTATAATGATTTTGCCTACATTGGTTGTAATTTATATGGCAGTGCATCCAACCTCTTAGGAACTTTTCCCAGATGAGATGGGCCTTACTCAGGGGTGTAACTATAGGGGGTGCAGGAGTAGCAAGCGCACTAGGGCCCATAAGGTCATCAAGATCCTTCACCTTATTTCAGATTTGTGCTCACAAGTCATCATGTACAGGAAAAAGAACAATTTGTTGATGTTTCAGACAGTAGTATAGGCAGGGCCAGCACCAGCACATGGCAATCTCAGGCTCATACTTGGCCATGTAAATATTTTTACAGTGGGCTGAACCACTGAATGCTGTGTGCAGACAAGCTCATGGCTGGTCTCAGCAACAGGGGATGATCAGCAACAATGGAGAAGGTGGCATAGAATGGAGGGCTATTGATGGAAGCTCAGAAGGTGGAGAGAACCAGGTGACAACTGAAAAGGACTGGAAGGCCTGGAGATAACCTATTTGTGGCAGTGGAGCTGAAAGGTGACATCATGTGACTCACTACTTTGGGGCCCAACAAGACTCACTTGCCCAAGGGCCCCCACAAACCTGGAGCCGGCTCTGAGTATAGGACAGGTATAGGGTCACTGTAGAACCCATGAAAGTGCCCCATTTAATGTTCCAATCAGGACCCAAACACATTTAAGTATGCTACTGGTCTTACCTTTCATTTGCTGAACCCTTTAGCCCTACAGATACATTGCATCCAGCTTTCCCACTAGAAGATCTTTCTTAGCTAAGCAGTTTTTATATGTAGGTTGGGAAATCATTTAATATTCCAGCCAATTTTAGGAATGTCTCCTGTCTGAATGATGTATCAGAAGGGAATAAGGAAATAGCATCCCTTCAGGATACGCATTTCAAATCTTTCCCCCAAGCCGATAATACTGTGCTTAGAATGCATTAGTGATTTCTGCTGAGTTGGTAAATAAGCAGCATGTTAATGCCTAAATTATTATTAAGATCATATTTAAAAATATTCCTGTTAAAGAGCTCAGAGATGAAGAGATTCAGTTAAAAAATAGGCCGAGTGAAATAGTTTACTTTCTTCTTGTATTTCCTTATTCTCAAATACATAGCAATGACATGCATTGTCATCACACTCAATATAAATACTCACCTTCTAACACCCACGGCAGCTCATTTGTGGAACCTGGTCCTGCAATGTGTTTGCATGTCTCCCGTTACCTTATTCAGAGGGATTACACTGAGGCACTCTCTGTTACAGTGAATGGAGCCTCAAGCTCCAGGGGGAAGATTCTCTAGTTTGCAGAATCACCCTGCAGCCAAGGTTAGGTTAAGGGCGTCCATGGTAGGAACAGTTATTTAATGGGGGGCCCTCCACCAACATCACACCTTGCACTACCCCAATCTGGATCAGTTTGACCCAGTCCCCAACTTCTTTGGGCAAGGTCACAGTTGCAGCACCTGATGCAACGGCTATTACACCCCAGCCAGCCACATTCTCATCCAGGCGCCTTAGTGCCAGGGCAGGTGTCAGCATTGGACATACCTGGGCAGGTGCCTGGGAGGGCCCACCACTTTCCCTATAACCTGGGCAGCCCCTATGCAGGACATAGGGCCGTGCAATATCCAGCGGCATGCTTAAAGGAGCAGTATCGCGAAATTTGCATTAAAAAAGATAAATAATTAAATATCCACACACTAGCTTTTAACATGTGTATAAATAATCTGGCGATAGAAATAAGAAAAAATATATGCCTTTCTTTTAAATTGTATAATTACAATGGCTCAGTCCATTTGCTGAATAGGAGGATCTGCTGGGTTGTATTTAGTGAGCTGCTTCATTTAGCCCACTGGTCTCCTAGCAACACTTTACCTCAGAGGCTGACACTGTAATCAGTGGTAACGGCTGTGTGTGTGTGAGGTGCTGCTTTTGTTATGAGACCAGGTGACTCAAATGTGTAAAATCTATACAAAATAAACTAAACTGACTGAAAATAACTGAAATTCTTCTTTGAATAACTGTGCAGGAAAATCTAAAGGTATTAAAGTGGAACAAAACCCTGAGTGGCCTACCCTGAAGTCTTTAAGACCCGGCCATTGACTTTGCCCCTTGAGCATTCTAAATCAGGTTGCCCACTGTGTGAAACGACCCCTGGATAACCACAGATCCCCCCATTTTTCTGGCGCGCTCACGCAGATAGTCATTTAGACAGGCCGGGCGGGTAGGAAGGTTACTGCTCAGGCTCCCCATCTGCGTGCAAACAGCGCTGATTGGATGAGAGCCCGCACATGCGCTGTGGGACAGAGAAAGGTACATTTTCACAGGCGAACTTGGGGATTTCACATATCAGGGCATCCCAAGTCGGGATGCCCCTAGGGGCACAAAACAAAACTCCAGATAGTGAAAATCCTGGGTTGGGCTTTGCTCAAAACACACAAAGCTGAAAGAAAGATCATATGGAAAAATGAAAAATAAGAATATGAAAGAGAAAATGGCAAACTGAAAGATTCTGCAGCAGAGCCAACATGAAGGGAAAACTGTCAAAATCAGCTAAATGACTTCTAGAGCTTTTCTCTCTGTTTTAGATATATAAGTTCTGGCCAGGCAATGTTGCAATGTTGTTATCTGATGCTGGACGGCTGCCAGCACTGAACAGCTGAGACTTTGATACATTGTTCTCCCCCTCTCCTCAGCATGGAACTGATACATTGTTTCACCCCTCTCCTCAGCATGGAACAGGCCAGAGTGTCGGGCTCCAACACTCAGAAGACATAAACATGAGCTATTAGTCTCCAGCTGCTCAACACACAGATCATTTTTTCTACATTTGTAATTCTTACTGCAACACTTACCTACATTCAAAGTACCATTTAAATATAAGTCACCAAGAAAAATTCGCGATACTGCTCCTTTAACCACCAACCATACCATTCAAATGTATGAAGCCCCCACCTGCCAGGGGGCTCCTTTTTGTGGCAACTTTTTGTTTAAAAAAAGAAATATCCTATTTTTCGTCATATAAGACGCACCCGCCTATCAGATGCACCCAGAATTTGGAGGAGAAAAATTAGAAAAAAAATATTTTGAACCAAATTGTGCTAAAATGACCCCATTATAGACAGTGTGCAGAATTCCCCCAATCACACAATTACAGACCCCACATTACAGGCACTGAGCAGTATCCACATTACAGACAGTGAGTGGCATCTCAATTACAGACAGTGTGCAGGCAGTGTGTGGGAGTCACAGGCCACGTTCCACCCTGAACTGGGTCTTGCGGCAGCTGTCAGTGGGCTGACATTTTCCCCGCAAAAATAAGCGAGTCTTATAGGGTGATAAATACGGTAAATAACGCATGGGCCCCCAGAAATGATAAGCCCCCTCTTACATTATACCCTCAGCTTCCCGGGCCGATTGTGGTGGGTTTTGGTCCACTTTAATTTACTGTAGTCAACCATGGTTTGTGATGAAAATTTGTTTCAGGGTTCCGGCTGGCGGGTGGGCTTGGCCTCTGAACATCCAGCATGTACGGGTTCCCTGTAGACTGGGGAGTGCTCCGACCCTGCCTATCTGAGTGGCTGGGCTCAGGAACATGCCACAGCTACAGCTAAAACAGTGCCCAGAAAGTCATGAAAAATTCCCATTAATGTTCCTGCAGCAGTCACATGCTCCTGTACACATCTTTGGTACACACTTCTGTGCCGCACCCTCTACTGGACCCTTGCCTCCCCCGATACAGTTCATGGGTACTTTCCTGGGTATGACACATAATAATGATGGTGGATAATGAAAAAACACAGAGCTTGTCAAACACAATTTCTTTTTAGAGCTGAAAAGGTTCAGCGATGGTATCCCATAGTGCATGCATCAGTAGATTTCATTAGGTGATCCCGCCACCGAGTAGGTCAAACTCTTACCAGATGCTCAGCGTCAAAGAGCATAAATAAAACACTCCAGCGATGGAAAGGACTCCCACTAATCAACTGAATCCCAGGTGGATTTAAAAAGGATTCCAGATGGTTTTTCT
Source organism: Gastrophryne carolinensis (assembly GCA_027917425.1). Taxonomy (NCBI): domain Eukaryota; kingdom Metazoa; phylum Chordata; class Amphibia; order Anura; family Microhylidae; genus Gastrophryne; species Gastrophryne carolinensis. The sequence continues at coordinate 470,635,568 of CM051236.1, read as the reverse complement.
TCAAGACCGTAACCAAAGGTATTCTCAATGGGAATATACAGGGAATCGCATAAACCTGGTATGCATACAAAAAAAAGCAAAGGCAACAAATATTGCAATATTGCCAAACCACACTTTAATATAAAGATAAAACCAGGCGAGTGCACTCACAAAAATAACTTTAAAACGAGCATAAAATCCACAAATAACGAGGGGTCAGTGACTCTCACCGCTTGGTCCACAAGTTTTCTTTCGCTGCCAAGAAGTGTAAAGCTTCCTGTCCCTAAAATTAAACAATCCCAACGTGTTTCGCCGCAGCGGCTTTGACCAGGGTAAATAGTACTCTCCCGGCTGAAAAGCCGGGAGATATAAACCAGAAAGATCAGGAGAGCGGGCCCGCCTGCGGTAGCCTCGCTTCAATGTAAACCAATGAAAGTACTAAAAAACAGCCTAGCCAATTACAACTCAGCTAGGCGTGGCTCAGGAAGTCAATAGAACTCACAGATACTAGAAATCAGGTGTTTACCTAACATAGGTAACCAGGGGAAGGACCGCCCATCTGCCGCCAGATAGAGCAGCGGGAACAGGAAATCCCCCTGGCTCGTAGTAGCGGCCGTTGTTGCTTAGCAACGCTACGTAAACCGCGCAGCAAAATAACTTCTTATGCAGCCCCACGTAAACAGCGCATTTAAACCGCAACAGCTGCCTCAAACGCCACTCAGCCCCATGTAGAGAAAATTCTTAAAGGACATAGGCATATTTGCATAATGGCTAGCACGGCTTCAAAAAATTTGATTGCATGGTGTATACACAATAAAGAGCAAAATTCACAGCTTCAATAGCGGCTTATTTACAACATAGCATGCACAGCTTCAATACTAAAGCTGACCTACACTCCATTAAACATATTTTAACGCAATCAGCGTGACAAGCGATCAAAAGACTCTGTGATAACAATTTAAGTGTATCTGCAAGTCATAGGTAAATAAGCAATGGGTTTAAGGCCAGAGACAAAATTCAATAATACATTCACATGATCTAAAAAAGCCCAAAAATAATTAAAACCTAACAATAAGGAAGACTACAAAAAGCTATAAAAATCTTATGATTCCCAAGCTATGAGAGTCACTTTACATAAATAAAGCATATAGAAACAAGTCATGACGTATCCATAAAACAATTTAAATCAAATTCAATGTTCAGTCCCTCCGGGGCTAAAGTGTTAAAATAATAAATCCAAAAGCCCTCACGTTTGGATAACTCCCTTACCAAATGGGTCCCTCTCCAATGGTTTCTAATCTTATCAAGTCCAATAAAGGACAGCAAGCTTGGATTAGAGGAGTGGGCTGAATTAAAATGAGACGATACACTATGGGACTCAAATCCACGCCTTATATTATATAAATGCTCACGAACCCTAGTTTTTAATTCCCCAGTGGTGCGACCCACATACAACAATTTACAGGGGCACCATAATAAGTATACGACATGCTTAGAGTTACAAGTGATTAGCTCTGGAATGTCCACCTCCTTACCAGTTTTGATGTCCCTAAAGGTTTTTTGGAATCTTGTGGTAACAGAGGTGGTGCGACACCCAAAGCATGTCCCGCACCTATGAAACCCTTTCAACGGGGTATCAATTAAGGTAATCGGTCTCAGGGGATCAATACAGCTTTTCGTGAGCCTATCCCTAAGACTAGGTGCCCTTCGAAATAAACACACTGGCTTTGATGGCATCTTAGTACCCAGTATGGGGTCTTCTTTAAGAATATGCCAGTGCTTATTCAGGACCTGTTGTACCTGCCTGTACTGTACACTAAAACCTGTAATAAATGCCATCTGACTATTATTGGTGATCCTACCCCTACTCCCAGCTGCCTCAATCATCAATTCCCGCTCAGCATCCCTTGCGAGCTGGTATTGTCGATCAACATCCTCTCGTCTGTAGCCCTTTTCAATAAATCTCTGCTTAAGACAGGCTGACTGTCTGTCGAAATCCGCAAGATGGCTACAATTCAAGCGTAGAAACGTAGAAACTGGCCACGTGGAATGGCTTTTAGCCAGTTAGGGTGATGACAACTATTAGACGGCACGTAGCCATTCCGATCCGTAGTTTTGAAATAAGTAAAAGTGGCTAATTGCTCATTCTCCTTCTTGATTGTAAGATCAAGAAAGTTGACCGTAGAGGAATTAATCTCTGCTGTAAATTCCAAATTACATTGATTGGCATTTACTTCTTCCAAAAATATCTGTAAAGATGCCTCAGTGCCCTCCCACACAATGAGGACATCATCGATATAACGCCTCCATATTTTTAAAGACTGTCTTATTCGGTCAAAAATAAAATGGGCCTCCCACATACCAACATACAGGTTGGCCATGCTAGGGGCAAATTTTGCCCCCATGGCCACACCTTTAATTTGCAGAAAGAAGTTACCATTGAACCAAAAATAGTTATGGTTCAGTGCAAAATTGAGGCACTCAATAATGAAATCTACTTGCGTTTGTTGGAGATTCACATCTTGACTCAGGAAGTACAACACAGCTTCCACTCCCCCTTGATGTGGTATTACCGTATAAAAGAGAGTCCTCCGAGACCTGTTGAGCCTCAACAAATCATAGTACCTCCCCAGAGTCCCGCAAGTAAGCTGGTAGATTACGCACCAGCGGCTGTAAAAAAAGTGTCCACATACTCTCCTAATCTGCATGTAATTGAGTCTATCCCACTAACTATGGGACACCCAGGAGACTTAGTGAGACTTTTATGAATCTTCGGAAGCTGGTAAATAGTGGGAATTTTGGGCGTACGAATATTTAAATAATCATATTCCCTGCTACTCAGAATGCCACTATTCTTACCCTTATCAAGCAGTGCCAAAAGAGCCTTTTTATAAACAGCAGTAGGGTCGCAACTTAGACGGGAATATGTTTCAGAGTCTGATAATAGCACATACATAGTCACTCTTATTAAGAATTTGATTTCAATTGTTTTATGGATACGTCATGATTTGTTTCTATATGCTTTATTTATGTAAAGTGACTATCATAGCTTGGGAATCATAAGATTTTTATAGATTTTTGTCTTCTTTATTGTTTTAATTATTTTTGGGCTTTTTTAGATCATGTTAATGTATTATTGAATTTTGTCTCTGGCCTTAAACCCATTGCTTATTTACCTATGACTTGCAGATACACTTAAGTTGTTATCACAGCGTCTTTTGATCGCTTGTCACGCTGATTGCGTTAAAATATGTTTAATGGAGTGTAGGTCAGCTTTAGTATTGAAGCTGTGCGTGCTATGTTGTAAATAAGCCGCTATTGAAGCTATGAATTTTGCTCTTTATTGTGTATACACCATGCAATCAAATTTTTTGAAGCCGTGCTAGCCATTATGCAAATATGCCTATGTCCTTTAAGAATTTTCTCTACATGGGGCTGAGCGCCATTTGAGGCAGCTGTTGCGGTTTAAACGTGGGGCCGCATAAGAAGTTATTTTGCTGCGCAGTTTACGTAGGGTTGCTAAGCAACAACGGCCGCTACTACGAGCCCGGGGGGATTTCCTGTTTCTATCTGGCGGCGGATGGGCGGTCCTTCCCCTGGTTACCTACGTTAGGTAAACGCCTGATTTCTAGTATCTGTGAGTTCTATTGACTTCCTGAGCCACGCCTAGCTGAGTTGTAATTGGCTAGGCTGTTTTTTAGTACTTTCATTGGTTTACATTGAAGCGAGGCTACTGCAGGTGGGTCCGCTCTCCTGATCTTTCTGGTTTAAATCTCCCGGCTTGTCAGTTTACTATTTACCCTGGTCAAAGCCGCTACTGTGGTGAAACGTGTTGGGATTGTTTAATTTTAGGGACAGGAACCTTTACACTTCTTGGCAGCGAAAGAAAACTTGTGGACCAAGCGGTGAGAGTCACTGACCCCTCGTTATTTGTGGATTTTATGCTCGTTTTAAAGTTATTTTTGTGAGTGCACTCGCCTGGTTTTATCTTTATATTAAAGTGTGGTTTGGCAATATTGCACTATTTGTTGCCTTTGCTTTTTTTTGCATGCATACCTGGTTTTTGCGATTCCCTGTATATTCCCATTGAGAATACCTTTGGTTACGGTCTTGAAGAAAAACCATCTGGAATCCTTTTTAAATCCACCTGGGATTCAGTTGATTAGTGGGAGTCCTTTCCATCGTTGGAGTGTTTTATTTATGCTCTTTGACGCTGAGCATCTGGTAAGAGTTTGACCTACTCGGTGGCGGGATCACCTAATGAAATCTACTGATGCATGCACTATGGGATTCCATCGCTGAAGCTTTGCAGCTCTAAAAAGAAATTGTGTTTGACAAGCTCTGTGTTTTTTCATTATTTTACTGTTATCAGATTTTGGGACCTCTGTACACGTTGAGCTTATATTTTGAAGATTTTAACTTATCATTTTGATGCGCGGAGTTTATAGGTCTATGTATATAGTTCCTTAAAAGTTTTTAATGATGGTGGATAACCACTCATAATCTGGTGTGGTACCATGCAGGCGGCAAGTACAATTTTTATGATAACTGGTATCTCCCTGGTTTTCCTTCTGACATTTTATTGGTTTGTAAATAAAATGGTGTTTTAATGATCTTACGTGAACTGGACTTCACTGCGAAAGTGAAGGACGTCCGCTGCTCATAGCAAAAGACAATACTGAAAAGAGATACAGGGGGGAGGAAGGGGGCATTTTATTATAGCAGCTGGAGTGGCACTTTTATTGTCACCTCACTTAGACAGTCACAACAAATTTTATATCAATACGGTAATTTTATAGCAGAATCCCTTTTGGAAAGCTCGGCTATACTGTCTGAATATTTACCGCACATACCAGGTTTGAAAAGAAATGTAATTTTATATTAATTCATTTCTCCATCTGTCCACGTTTTCCTCATCAGCTGAAATCCAGCCATGTTTGACTGATGAAGATGTTTATGGGTCTAGAAAGCATTCCTCAGCTGCAGCTCTCAATTACTGAGCATTGTTAATACCTGAGATTTCCAATTTGATAGACAAAAGCTGCATCACTGCCCATCTGCTGTCCTCCTGCATTACAGGGGCCTTATGTAAGGAGATAAAGGATTGCTTTCAGGTGCTACCCAACTGACTATCTGTCTGTTTAAAGGAGAACCCTATGAAGATCTGACTGAAAGGTGGGGTGGTGGGGAAGTTAGACACCTCCTAACAACAGGTGGTTGCATCTGTTGGATTGCCTTGAGCAAACTTCTGTGCAAGTTGCATGTACACTAACTCCTAAACAAGGTGCACGTGCACTAACTTTCACAGACATCTGCACGTGAGTAAAGCACTTTAAATTAGAAGCTGAGATGGCGCCAGGAGATCTTCATAGGATTTATGCTGCAATGCCCTCATTGAAGATCCTGGATATTCTTCATTGTCGGGCTTTTGTTGACTCTATGCTTTAGGTACCTGACCACGCTTCTTGCTGCCTGCCCTTGACTCATGCTTTAGATTTTTGAATTTGATTCTTGCTACCTTTCTATGGATCTTGACCACAATTCTTGCTGCCTGCCCATGACTGACAATTTGTCTGACCATGCCCTTATTATTCTGCTGCTGCCAGTCCACTTTGGGGCAGCAAATCAATTTTTGTCTACCCTTGGTTTCCCCGGGCACCACCTGGAGCTTCCCAAGCAGCCCAGCATATCCTCCCGTGTGAGGGGCTCTAGTGAAGACCAGGGTTGCCCTCAGACTCTGGGCCACCGTAGCTGTGGGAAGATGATACCTACCCCTGCCACAATATCTTTCCCTACAATACTAAAGCTTAAATACTATCGCTTTATAAGTGGCCTCATCCATGGCCTGTCTTTGCAATGCTTTAGCCTCTACTATGGACAGTGGCAGACTGGGGCCAAGAATCAGCCCTGGATTTTACCAGCCCCTGACTGAGGTATCTCTTCTGAGGCTTCCCCCACAACCATGATGTCGGGGCTATAGAATTGGGGACTGGGGTTCCTGGGATGGTATGTACAGTGGGGATTGGCAAGGGGGCTGAAAGGGAGACTAAAGGGTCAGGGATTTAATATGGCTGTTAAAAGCAGCAGCCCAACTGGCCCCAAACAGGTCTGACCCACCGGGCACTGTCCCAGGTGTCCCTATGGCCAGTCCACCACTGGCTATGGAGCACAGTCATTGTCAGGCTAGGCCTGGTGATAGGCTGGCCAGATCAGGTGACACACTGGGCTGTTTTTGCCCCCATCCAGGCCCTGGCTGACACATATATTAATACCCGTAATTCTGTGGAGACTAAAAGTAGATCCATGCCCTCCCTGGAAGGTTGACTCCCTGTCCTTTATGGGAATGGAAGCTGTAGAACTTACTTCAGCCAATGGCACCTCTGGCAATAAGAATGATCAAATACTATAGCGATATATGATCTGTGTCTTTTGGTTGCTATCAGAAAAACGTGATTATTTCTATCTGCCGGGGTTGGGGGGATTTGACCTATACAGTATTTTTATCCCCTGCAGTGTAAAATGCTACAGAATCCAGAAGTAGAGTGTATCGAACTAGAGAACATTCTGAACAAAACAAAAATCTATTCAGACATTTTGTCTAATTTAAAGTGGCTCGAAACCCAAGCCCCAGTGGCCCTACAGGTAATAAGATTCCAGGGCCGCTGAATTCCCTCCCCCTGGCGCATCCAGAATTGGGATGCCCCGCTGTGGGAAACCCCCCAGGTCGCCCAGAAACTCACCTTCTTTCCTGGTCCAACGGCGCATGCAAGCCCCAGGGACAAGGACCAAAACCCAGGATGGTCAAAATCCTGGGTTTGCTCCACTTTAAAAGCTAATTCACTTTCAATAGCATTTCTAGAAGTGTCCAGTATTGTGTGCCAAAATGATGTCTTCAAGGTTGCCAAGCATATCATTCTATTTTTGTTTTATTTGTTTGCAACTGTGTTTTAACAGTTCTTCTCTAGCAACAATGTGTTCACTTTGCAACCGTACACGAACTACTATACTAAAGGCCTTTACTCCAGGCCAGGAAAGCTACTCCCACTTTAGCAACACAGAGCCACAGGAAGACATTTGGAAACAGCATGCTGATAAGTAAATCCTAACACAAATGTGTTGCAATGCCTGGCGCTGTACTCAAACCCACATTTAAAAAAGGGAATATGGTGAGCGACTCTAACAGCGCCATGTAGCGTCTGATGTATTATTACAGGCGGCTCAGTGTATAGCGCTGGCGCTCTAGGCTCAGGAGCGCCATGTAGTACCTGACACTCTGTAGCGCTCTTTAATACATTTCAATGGGGTTTCATTAGTTGTGTATAAATAGCGTGTTTGGCAATGTATTTTTTTTTTTTAGCTCAAATCATTGTTTGACCTCTCCTGGCTGCAAACAAACACTTTTACAAATATTTTGGACTTTTTATATTTTTATGTAGAATTGTCATTACAGGTCTGCCACTAAAGTGTTACTGTCCCAGTGTTAAAACAATGTAATTCCATGTGTTTTCGCTTTGTTACAGGTGGATATGTGTTCAAAAACAGGCTTTAAACACTCAGCCCTGGCACTCTATGCTACAGCGCCCAGCTTTAGAGCGCCAATGCTGTGTAGTTTTTTGTTAAATATGGTGTGGAGCGCTGAGTGCCGGATGCACTGAGCTGGCGCTACCTCTCGCTCTCTGCAGCGCTGTACTGTTGTTACAGCGCCCAACACACATCATATTCATCAATGCCGGCCAGGTTACTACAGCGACCTCAATGCTAGGTTACAGCACCCGATACCCACTTACAGTGTCTACTAGCGGTCGCTCTAAGTGCCGCTATACAGACGCTCATCTGGCAATACATAGAACTAGTAGTGAATCAGCCTCCCCATCAGATTTGTCAGATGGAAAGTCAAGAGCTGGTTTTACCATTGTGGGGCTGCTGAAATCAAACAGCAATATTAATTAACACTTCACCTTATTGACTTTTTTTGCAAGTAAGCTGCCATATCCACCAAGTGCTGCCACAGTCATCCGCTGTAAATATTAATATTAGAATGGAGCACACTTAACATCAAAAATTCAAGAAAACCGTATTGCGTGTAAAAGCCCTATTCCTCCCGATTCCAACAGAACCACATATTTATCAGTAGACACCAGTGCCTACCCAGGAGAGACCACAAACTGAAAAGCGTGCTTTATGAAAAAACAAAAAGAAACTAATAAGCTTGATTTATTAAAGGTCGACTTCAGATTCTCATGTGTTTTTTTTAGAAAAGAGTGTGATTTTTTTGCACGAAAATTTCATGTGCGATTCAACAACCTGGAAAGCTGTTTTATTTTTGTTTTTGCTAATTCAATTCGAGAGAAAAAGCACTCGAAAATAATTTGTGTGGAATTTTCAAGTAAAAAACAATTCTATTGATTCAGGTGCCATTGAATGGCTTCAAACATTAGTTAAATTCAAGTGTTTCACCATACACTAATAGGCTGATTCATCATTAGCGGCAGGTAGCGACAGATGAGCATCTGTAGCAGGCATTTTCAGAGCGCCCGCTAGTAGTCACTGTGCTCGGTCGTGGGTCGCTACTTTATAGCGACTCAGTCGCTGTTCAGTTATGTTGAATACATTGTGAGGAGTCGCTATTTGACCAGTACAGCGCTGTATGGGAGCGCATGGTAGCGACTGCTCATAGCGACCGACATATTCAGCAAAAAAACAGCCTCACAAATCTCTGGTGCTGAAAAATAGTTGTTTGAAGTCCAGAGTCTGTTTTCAAGCATCTATCAACTAGTAACAAAGCGAAAACATATGGAATTACATTGTAACAACATTGTAACATGAACACTTTAATGCCAGACCTGTAATGTCATTTTTGAGGAAATATTAAAAAAATTAAAAAATTATGAAAAAAATGCTATTTCAATGCCAGAATTATTTGTGATTTTTTGGAAAAAAAAAAAAAACCCGTTTAAAGAGAAGAAAAGGATCGTCCATTGAAATGTATGGGAGAGTGACAGGTAGCGAGAGGTCATACCTGGGGCTGTGCAAGGCTGAACGCTGGCGCTGTTCGCTGAGGCTGTGAAAATGATGAATCAGACGCTACATGGCGCTATCCCAGTCGCTAAACAGATTCTGCTTGATAAATGTGTAATTGCGTGCCGTGTCTGGCGTTGACCAGTCGCTATCTGTCGCTACCTCTCATTAACCAGGCGCTACCTGACGCTATCCCTTCTTAAATAAGGGCCTAAGTGTCCTTATCCCATACATTTCAATGGGCTGGGATGGTCACAATTATTTTGGCCACTGTTGTTAATTGGTTTTTTTTGGCTGGTGCATGTGCCACCGGATCCCTGGGCTGTTTGGAACTGTTTTTGGAAGTATTTTTTTGCACTTTTGTGTAGCGCTGCAAACTTATGATTTGGGCCATGCATTGTGTGCCCTGTCTTTCATGTGTCCCCAATGCAATTCCCGGTGTTATTTTCTAGTCCTCAGCTTCCCTAAAAAATTAAAACGTGGTTGACCACAGGTGCAGGACGGCTGAAATCCTCTTCTGACCACGCTCCACTGGGCACTGTGTTTTTCTTGTTAAAAGCGGCTGCTTTGCAGCACTCCCAGCTGGCACTAGGGGCCACAGCTGCATTGCTGCCCTGACCTGACCCACCAGCTTGGAGGGAGTGCAGTCATAGAGGCCGATTCATTAATAGCGGCAGGTAGCGACAGTTGAGCAACTGCAGCGGCATTTTCAGAGCGCCCGCTAGTAGTCGCTGTGCTTGCCCGTTGTTCGGTAGTTGATAGCGACACAGTCTGTTGGCCGTAATGTTGAATATTGGGTGAGGAGTCGCTATTTGACAGGTTCCGCGCTGTATGGGAGCGCATGATAGCGACTGGTCAGATCGACTGGCTTCCACCATATTCATTAACAAATCACGCTCAAAAAATTCTCGCGCTGTAAAATGCATGTCTAAACCCCAGAGCGCTGGCGGCGATGGGTTAAAAGTAGTTTTTTAACCCCCAAACAACCATATTTTTGGAAACAAAAAAAAACAAGTTTTTTAAATAATTTTGTAATATGAATACATTAATATCAGACCTGTAATATCAATTCTGTACATTTTTTTTTTTTACCTTAAAAAAATTATTTAAAATGGCAGAAGTGGTCACAGAATTTTTCACATTTATAAAAAAAAAAAAAAAAACATTAATAACAATTAATTATGAATATTTAAAGATTGTTCCATTGAAATGCATTGGAGACCGCCAGGTAGCGAGAGGTCATATCTGTCGCTGTTCAAGGCCGGACGCTGGCACTGTGGGCTGAGGCTGGAATAATGATGAATGAGTGGCTATCTGGCGCTATCTCAGTCGCTAAGCAGGATTGGCTTGATAAATGTGTGATTGTGGTGGGGAGCCGGCGTTCTCGTGGCGGGGCCCATCATTACCGGCCGCTCACCAGTCGCTACCTGTCGCTATCCCTTGTTAAATAAGGGCCATAGTGCTGCCTCGCTTCCCGCTGCAGACAAGTTCGGGCACATGTAGTGACCCACTGAAAAAAATTAATAAATAAGGCTCTTAATTTAAGTGGATCCAAACTCAGGATTTTCATCCTAATTTGGAATGCTCCACTGTGTGAAACCTGTTAATTAATTTAGGTTAGAATCGCACACCATACAGTAAACAATGTAAAAAACCAAGCCGGGGTTCAATTTGCAGCCAGCTGTGTCCGCTCCATACACAGCAGAGAAAAAGATGAAATGAAAAGAGATGGCTATATAAATGAACACCCAATACTATGCAATGCCATTAGTGACTGATATTTTAATCAGTAGAGTGTCACAACATATATATATAGTGCTAGAACATTCTATATACAGTAAATACATGCATCAGGGTAGGTAAAGATATGTAATAATAGACGGGGAGGCCGATTCATCAATAGCGCCAGGTAGCGACAGATGAGCGACTGTAGCGTGATTTTTTCAGCGCCAGCCAGTATTCGCTGTGCTTGGCCGGCATTAGCTTGATGACAGCGACTCAGTCGGTGTGCGGTAATGTTGAATACGGGCTGGGGTGTCGCTGTTTCACAGGTCCAGCGTTGTATGTGAGCGCCTGACAACGAATGGCCAGAGCGAACGGCTAGCTTCATATTCATCAACAAATCACGCTCCGAATGTGCTGTCGCTGTCCATTCCTTGTTTAAACCCCAGAGCGCTGGCGGCGATGTGTATTAACTAGTTTTTAACCCCTAAACAACCATATTTTTTGAATGTAACATTATACATGTTTTTAGAATCATTTTGTAATATGAATACATTAATCTCAGACCTGTTAGATCAATTCTGCACATATTTTTTTTTTTTTGACTTAAAAATAAATCCTAACATTGCAGAAGTGGTCTCCGATTTTTTGACATTAAAAAAAAAAAAAAAAAAAAAAAAATACCAATTATTTATGAATAATTATAGATTGCTCCATTGAAATGCATTGGACATCGCCAGGGAGCGACAGCTCATACCTGGCGCTGTGAGGGAATTTGCAGCGGCGCTGTTCGGTCCAGGCGGCTTCATGATGAATGCCGCGCTAGCCGTCGCTCTCGCCGGCGCTAGCCTCATTTTGCTTGATAAATGCGTCATTGTGACCGCCGCCGGGCGTACTTGAGTCGGTAGTCGCCGTTAGCTGCCGCTACCTGGCGCTCGTCAGACACTACCTGGCGCTATCGCTTGATGAATAAGGGCCTGTGTCTTTAAGTAACAAGGGATATCCCAAAATCGAGAAAGATCAAATGCATACAGATTGCAGTTAATCATAAACAGATAATAACACAGTATATCAACAAAATTCTTCAGACACTAGTGCATGCACATAAACAGCGAATCAAGTCAATAAGCAAAGGAACAAGTAAGGAGCAGAGTACCTAAGATGGATGACAGATAAGACCCTCAACGTTTCGGTTAGAGAACCTTCATCAGGAAGGAAATCTGTAACCTCTTCCCAAGGGAGACTGCTTAAATAGTAAAACACTCCAGCAAGATGGCTGCCAGCATCGGTGCACATGTTCGGCGCCAGATGATGACGTCATCATCGGTCACGTCCGAGGATCCAGAACAAAACTGGGGCATCAGGCTAAAAAATCACCCATGGTTTCCCAGTGGCGCACGGGGTCCCTGGCGTGCCGCATTATGTGTACCCAATAATATAAAGATGATAAGGATAGTAGTAAAACAGCATAGGGAGAAAAGGTCTAAATTAAGTGCAGCCAAAAAGATGGCCGCCGTTGTCACGGCAACGTATGTTGCGGCCAATCACAGATGTGCAGGAAGTGACGGTTATCGGGAGGAAGTACATCGTGGGAAGATCCGGAGTGCAGTATCTAGTCCAACCAAAGATGGCGACCGCCAGCACTGCGGACTGAAGCCCAACAGGAGCGTGGCTCAAATGCATCCAGGGCGAATGATGATGCTGGAAGCGGCGTCCGGCAGCCAACAAGATGGCCGCACGCCATAAGTGAAGACAGGAGTCCAAAACGAGATATCGGTATAATAGAAAAGAACGGTGTGGGTAACACATGTCTTATAGCTGGAGTTCTGTATGCTGGAGTGCTTACAGTCAATGCAATCTACTGCAAAGAATAAAGAATAAAAATATTTTAAAAACCTTTATAAAAAGGAATCAATTGTGAAGTGATTGTGGAGTGAAGGGAAAGGGGAAGTGGATATATTAAAAAGGCATGGTCTGTAATTAAAGAGACAGTACCTGTAAATAAGGGGCCTTTATGGAAAATCAATATTGCTAATAATGTTGCATATTTAAGTATAGGAATATACAGCAAATAGTTTACAATACCAGCATGCACAGGTGGCCGGGCAGGAATTGTATTCCAATCAATCAGATAGGACAGCATCCTGCGACAATAAAGCAGGGCTGGGACAAGATTGAGAGGCCAGATTAGAAGAAGACTAGGGTCGTAAAAGATCAAAGGAATACCAGAAGCCTACTTTTAGTATAATTAGGAGATGAGGATGGTATCAGGGGGGAGAAGGAAAGGAGACAGAAGGAGGTGGACGGGAGACTGGTTGCACAGGAGAAGCTTGTGAGTGCCGTATCAGGAGGGTAATGTGTCTTTCCCTGTATATATGTATGCCAGTCTCATAACTGTATGCCAGTCTCATGTATTGTGTTTGATTTGAGATTTGATTGCATCATTGTGTTATTTTTGTCAACAATATATCTCTTTATTTACTGCGTGTCTCAGTGTCTCTTGCATTTACCAGAAGTCAAAAGAACCTACAGTCTTATAGTCTTATGCGTGTATCCATTGCGTGATCATTGGCCAGATATTGACAATATTGGTATATGTGTTGCCTATTTTAGTCGAGCCGGGCAGGATAAATATATACATAATATTATTAATATTTTAGTTATTCATATTAATATTGTTTATTAATATATCATATTGTTTACAGATTGGCTAAGCCAGGCACGAGGCATCTTGTGTATTTGCAGAGCACTGTGTTGTGGTGAATATTGGGTGTATTGTGGTATATAATACATTGTGCAATTCAATTTCTATAGTTCACAGACCGCTGTTGCTATTGGTAACCATAGCATATTTTAAAGTGTTGCAATTTGTTTGAAGTGCCTTATTGTATAGACATGGAGGGTCTTGCAAAAAAGATTAACAAGGTAAAGAATGCAGAGGGGATTATTAGAGCAATGCAGGGATCCAGTAACCCATGGGCTGAAGCCCAGGATTATGTGTCTAAATGCATTGCTGCTAAGCAAATCTCCAAATCTGAGGGCAAACGCTTTTTGATTTATGGGGCAGTTTGGATTGCAAAGGAGTTTGTTTTGGTGAAAATACAAAATGAAAGCCTCAAAGAGGAGGTAAACTCCTTGGATAAAGCGCTAGGAGCCATGAGGGCATCCACTGAAAGTTTGGGCGCAATTGTGGAGCAGCTGAGAGCTGAGAGCAGAGAATTGCGCAGGGACAATCAGACAATGTCCGAAAAGCTGATAGTCACAGAAAAAGAAGGGGAACTGGTGTCTGTGGATATCAGGAGACAGGAAGATGCTTTTCCTAGTGCTGCTGAGGTGGTTTCATGTGGGTCTTCACCAAATAAGCATTCGGGGGAGCAGGGTAATTGTAGGAGTGAAAATTACCCAAAGGTTGCCCCAAAGGTTAGTGCAGTCACACAAGCTCCAGTGGCAGTCTCAAGGTCCCTGTTACAAAAAGCAATGCCTAGAATAATTAACTCTGCTGTACCCTGCAGAGACAATGTAAAGAGAGCTGGAAGTGTGAAGTGTCACACTTGTGGCCAAGCAGGTCACATTTCCAGGTTCTGCCCCTCTGCAAAACAAATGAATAGTAATGAAGCCCAGAGTTATAGAACCCACAAAAGGCAGACAATGGTTTACTCTGCTAGATTTGGGACAGGGAGCTTTAACCATAAGAAATTTGCTAGGGAACATTATAGTCAAAGCAAAACTGTAAAGTGTGTCCCAGTAAAATGGTTAAGAGCCCGAAATGAATACCTTATGGCAGAAAATCTGCAGTTGAGGAGAGATATGAGCTCACTGATACAACAGGTTATGGCCATAAGAGAGGAGGTAAGTATGTCGGGGAACAGAAGAATGTCGGATGAGCCAAGGCTTGCACAAAAGGTTATAGAGAGGCATCCAGTTAGGTGTTAGTAACTCTGTGTGCTTTGTCTTTCAGGTCCATTGGATAAAACCCCGGCTAAGTCTCCGATTAACGCTTTAATTTTTCCATTAGGTTTTGAGGACCTTAACGTGGGCTTTTTGTGTTGGTTTTTTTTAGGTGCACACGTTTAGGATAAGCCTCAAAGATTAATTTGATGAAAGCAGTCAGGTTATCAAAAATCTAAATTCATTTTTGTTTTTTAGTTAAAAGACCTGAACTGCTAAGCTGGCAGGGACAGGGTTTCGGATATCCCTGATTTCCATTAAAGTGTAGATTTAGTATTTTTTTATGATTGCGCTATAGTTTACAGATTGCGCATTTAGTAACTAGTGCCAGCCTAGTGTTTGTAGGTTTTGCTCCCAGGTGTCACTGGCAGGCTGTGTGGAATGCTCGGTTGCTGGGACTGCAGTGTCACTCACAGGCATTATCATTAGCATTTCTATACAGCCAGTGTCTTTCCAGTGACAATGCACTGAGAACCGGTTTTAAAGCATTTTTTTCCTTTTACAATGAACAATGAAAAGGTTAAAATTCATGTTTTAGCCTGTTCATTGGATCAATCATTTTAAATTGTGTGCTTGTAAGCTATTTTTCCTGTTAGGTTATTGGAGTGGGAACCATTATTTTTTTTCCTAAGGAACTTTTTTTTTTGTAGTTGGTACACAGGCACACAATTTGAAACTATCTGTTTGTTTGTTTTCTTACTCTGAATGGTATGAAGTGGGCGAGCAGCTTTTCTCCCCATATTCTTCACAAGTTTTAATTTAAATGTTATGAAGTGGGCGCGGTTTAGTGCTTAGGATTGTTCAATATGGTCAACATACTAGGTCTGCATTAGGTGGACCTATTATCTTATGGATGTGTGTTTTAATATGTTGTATATTGTTGTAAAATAACCTTTAAACAGTATTTTTCCATAGATAGCCCAGAGACGCCCTTGATTTGAGTTTGCGGAGACAGAGGGGGATTATTGATATAGCATAGTAGCAATCATTGTTCTTTAGTTATAGCTTGAATCCTCAAAGCCACATCTACAGAGTCACACTTTCTTTTGTTCAAGGTTTTCTTTCAGACATTCCCACCGTAATACGCCGTTTGCTATGTTGCATTATGTTTATGCTCTGTGACCAAAAATCTATTTCTTGGAGTCTGCTGTGTATCACCGTGTTGGAGAGTATATCACCGATTGCTTCTAATATTGCAGATGTACTGTTGCTGTAACTCCTTATGGTCTGTGTGAACTGTCAAAGTACATGTGCACCCATGACATTATGAACAGTTCTGATGCTGTGCACTCATACCAATATGGGCTGTTCTGATGCTGTGCACCATGAAACCATGGGCAGTTCTGATGATGTGCACCCATAACAGGATGGACTATTCTGATGCAGTGCACTCATAACCATATGCACTGTCACACGGTGCAAACAGTATATTATGGACTGTCACCTTGTGCACCCACTTCGTTGGTAATACAGGCCTTGGAGACTCAGTGACAGCTGATAAAGCATTGTCTGCAACATACAATGGAAGTCGACGGATCTCTGTCAATACCAGCAGCAGTGAATAAATCCGGATGTCACCAGATTTGGTCACCCAAAATCACATAAGCGGTTATGGATGGTGTAAAAATATGAAATATGTTTGATGATCTTTTAAAGAAGGTGTGGCATTAAAACAGTATGTGGTGGCTGAGGGATGCAGGCTGTAACTTGAGATACTGGGGGTTGTCATAACATTGTGCGGTAATATATCGGGTCCCATCGGTCTCAGCAAATTTGAAGCACTTACATTTTATATATTTGTGAGACCTCGATATATATATATACATATAAATATAATATATATATCTCTGTCTCAAGTGGGCGATATGTAAATAAGGGGCCTTTATGGAAAATCAATATTGCTAATAATGTTGCATATTTAAGTATAGGAATATACAGCAAATAGTTTACAATACCAGCATGCACAGGTGGCCGGGCAGGAATTGTATTCCAATCAATCAGATAGGACAGCATCCTGCGACAATAAAGCAGGGCTGGGACAAGATTGAGAGGCCAGATTAGAAGAAGACTAGGGTCGTAAAAGATCAAAGGAATACCAGAAGCCTACTTTTAGTATAATTAGGAGATGAGGATGGTATCAGGGGGGAGAAGGAAAGGAGACAGAAGGAGGTGGACGGGAGACTGGTTGCACAGGAGAAGCTTGTGAGTGCCGTATCAGGAGGGTAATGTGTCTTTCCCTGTATATATGTATGCCAGTCTCATAACTGTATGCCAGTCTCATGTATTGTGTTTGATTTGAGATTTGATTGCATCATTGTGTTATTTTTGTCAACAATATATCTCTTTATTTACTGCGTGTCTCAGTGTCTCTTGCATTTACCAGAAGTCAAAAGAACCTACAGTCTTATAGTCTTATGCGTGTATCCATTGCGTGATCATTGGCCAGATATTGACAATATTGGTATATGTGTTGCCTATTTTAGTCGAGCCGGGCAGGATAAATATATACATAATATTATTAATATTTTAGTTATTCATATTAATATTGTTTATTAATATATAATATTGTTTACATACCTATGCCTGATAGTCGCATAGTACTCAAGGTATGTAAGTAATGTTAGAGATAGGGAACTGGGTGCTGACTTACATATATGTACTGCTGTACAAAATGTAGCAAAACTCTGGCCTCTGGTTACAGATGTACCCACAGAGCTACAAAGAATAGCAGAAGATTAGTGTCCCATAAATTTAAATAAGCAAAGTGTATTGGTAACTGAAGGGAATAGGTCGTCCCACAGTGCATGGTGGAATGAATTGCCCTTCTAGTTAGTAGAAAACAGAGTAGTCGCATCCCTCATTCATGCCATTTGGGCTCTTGGTGTGCAATTGGAAAATCCAAAATATCTCACGTTGTAGTAAGATCTTATTGATGTCACCGCCCCTTTTGGGTTTTTTCACTACTTTGATAACCAGAAATCTGAGTTGGCTAACGTGGTGTCCATGTTCCAAAAAGTGTCTGGTGACCGGGGATTCTAGATGTGAATTGCGGATATCAGATCGGTGTTCACTAATTCGAGTTCTGATCTCCCGGGTGGTCTTACCCACATATCCCTTACAACAGGGGCACTTGAGTAAATAAACTGCATTTTTGGTAGAGCAATTGGCAAAGTGTCTTAAGTGGTAAATCTTACTTGTCATGGGGTGGGTGAAAGTGGTCGTTTTGAGTGTAAAATTGCATTGGGCGCAGTGTCCGCAAGGAAACATCCCTATTGGTTTTTGTTAGTCAGAAAGCCAGTTGGTCATGGTCGAGGAAGTGGGATTGGAGTAATCAGCCCTAACTAGGGAATCACGTATGCTCCTAGCTCTCTTGAAAGCAAAAATAGGTGCATTCCTAAATTCAACAATCACTGTTGAGGATTGGCCAGTAGTTCTCCACTGTGTGAAACCCCCCAGGTACCCCCACAAACCCCACACAAACTTTATGAGGCCTTACGGCCTATTCTCGGTGCTTACCCAATATTTCTGAGGCTGACGAGTGCTCCTGCGTCCAGCCATTCAGATAGGCTGAGTGTGGGCGCGCACCACAGACTGCAGGGAGGCCAGGGATATACCGAGACCCATGAATATGGCATGGAGCCCAGGAAAGGTGAGTATTTGTGGGGGTTCCCGGGGTGTTGCACACAGCAGAGCATCCCTAATAGGGGTTGTAAGTTGCCCATCTGTATTTTAAGTGATCTTTTAGACCCCATGGCTGCCCACAGAGTTTAATCTTCTTTTTAAAGTGGACCATTCACCGTCACTGAACGAACTGGAGTCTAAGAGGCCGATTCATTAATAGCGGCAGGTAGCGACAGTTGAGCGACTGTAGCAGTATTTTCACAGAGCCCGCTAGTAGTCGCTGTGCTTGGCCGTTGTTCGGTTGTTGATAGCGACTCAGTCGGTGTGCAGTAATGCTGAATACAAGGTGACGAGTCGCTATTTGACAGGTTCCGCGATGTATGGGTGCGCATGATAGCGACTGGTCAGAGCGACCGGCTTCCACCATATTCATAAAAAAAATCACGCTCAAAAAATTCAAGCGCTGTGAAATGCATGTTTAAACCCCAGAGCGCTGGCGGCGATGTGTTAAAAGTAGTTTTTTAACCCCCAAACCACCATATTTTTTTTTAAGAATTTAGTAATATGAATACAATAATATCAGACTTGTAATATCAATTCTGCACAAATTTTTTTTTTTTTTTTTACCTTAAAAAAATTATCTAACATGGCAGAAGTGGTCACAGAATTTTTCACATTGAAAAAAAAAAAACATTAGTAACAATTAATTATTCATATTTAAAGATTGTTCCATTGAAATGCATTGGAGAGCGCCAGGTAGCGAGAGGTCATACCTGTCGCTGTTCAAGGTTGGACGCTGGCGCTGTGGGCTGAGGCTGGAATAATGATGAATGAGTGGCTATCTGGCGCTATCTCAGTCGCTAAGCAGGATCGGCTTCATAAATGTGTGATTGTGGTGGGGAGCCGGCGTTCTCTTGGCGGGGCCCGTCATTACTGGCCGCTCACCAGTTGCTACCTGTCGCTATCCCTTGTTAAATAAGGGCCTAAAGACTCCCCGGTATCCCTGCTGATGTGCATGCTCCCACACCCATCTATTCAGATATTCCAAATGCATGGTGGCGTGCACTCCACAAGTTGTGAGGGTGGTCATTTTTTTTTACATCTTTCTTTAAAGTGGATGGAAACTCATTTCTGGGTCCACTACTCATCTTTTGGAGCCCCCCCCCCAGCTGGGCACTGCTGTCGGTGGCACCAGCAAAGCCACGCCCTGCAGCACTTTTTGAAAGAGACAATTGGCTCTCTCTAAAGCCGGGATGAGGTAAGATAAGGCGGGGATAACGTGCCCCAGGGGTTTCACACAGCGGGGCATCTGGTGTAGGATGCCCTGGGGGTAAGGCCTGTGTTCTTTCAGATTCCAGGGCCCGGTCGCAAGACTTTTGACCCGCTTAAAAGTGGACCAACACCCAGGATTTTGACTATCCTGGGTTTTGGTCCACTTCCCCAGGGCACCCCGACCGGGGGTGCCCCGCTATGTGAACCCCCCCAGATTTCCAGATAAAACTCACCCCACCCCACACCAACGGCGCATGCCCGGCCGCTCGTCCAGTAAGCGCGCGTGGAGCCACTGTGGTATGCGCGTCAATGAGATGTCTTTCCGCAGTGGCTCTGAGCATGCTGGCGGCCGCATATCGCGCTTCCCTCTAACAGGGAGCGCGCCCACGCCGGCCATTCACAAATCGCCCTGCTAGAGAGAAGCGCGAGATGCGGCCTGTGCATGCGCCGTTGGACCAGGATGCAGGTAAGGTTAGCAGGCGTCCTGGGGTTTTCACACAGCGGGGCATCATGATTTTGGATGGCCCGCGGGGAGGGATCGGAATCTTATAGATTCCCAGGCCGACCCAGCAGGGTGTTGGTCCACTTTAAGAGGTGAAATCAAGAACAAGGAACACATTTTATAGCTTAAACGGGTAGAAACACAGCCATTTATTTTATAGATTGCCCTCTTTAAATTGTCCCTATTAGAAGTCATTTGCCATATGTGTTTGTGTCACAGCGCTGAGCAATCTCTCTCTCTGCAGCCAATATGGCTTTCAAAAATCAAAACCGTTAAAAAAGCGAATGTGAACACGAGCTGCGCTCATACCTTTTTGTCTTCACACGGAGGAGATTTGCCAACAGCTGCCTACCGGCAAATGAAATATTGACTGCATTTTTTGTGTCATTTCATTTGTAATGACTTAAAAAATACTTTCGAAGTACTGGATAGGAAATGTGATTCAGGCGCTATTTATTGTCGAGCGGGTAAACAAGACAAATTGTGACATGGCCAACGTGGAAAGGTTAATACAGTTTTTAAAAAACTTGCAAATAAATGTCATGCCAGAGCTTATAGTCTGTTTTTTGAATTACTAGATATATATATACTTTTTTACATTTACATTAGCAGGAAAAAGTGATGGAACACGCAATGATTTATGACTGTGGACGCTGTGCTGAACTAGACTTTCCTGCAACGTATTGCTTCCTATTTCAGTACACTATTGCTCACCGCGAGCAAGATGCTACAAGGGTGATGTATTAGTCCACCTATTTTGCAGTACATTATTTGTGCTGAACAGGCTTTTTCTTTTCTAGAATTAATACTGTTGATGATCCACCATGCTTTAGAGTCGTGTCCTCATTTAAAATGGAGAAAAAAAACAGCACAATAATCCTTTGCAAATGATGATACAAAATAACACAAGAATCCTGATCACCGGTGAATATTTTTTTTAATGGTATATGCAGAAAATACTAATTATTGCCCAACTCAATAGATTGACAAGGCAAGCTTCTTCAGACATAATACAATTCTGAGTATTACTGACAAATATCTATACACAAACTGACCCGAGCCGGTGCCAGCACAGGGCAAACCTGGGCAATTGCCAGGGCCCACTCAGGCTCATGCCATGGTATTATTTTACAGCGGACTCAAACCACTGCCTGGTGTTGTGTACAGACCTACTCATGGCTGGCTTCAGCAACATTGGAGAAGGTGGCCTGGAATGGAGGACAATTGATCGAAGCTCAGAAGGTGGCGAGAACCAGGTGAGAACTGAATGATGACGTTTTTAGTGGCAGCAGAGCAAGCAGTAAGGGCTGAAGGATGCTTGGTGGCAATAGAGAATGCAACAAGGACTAGAGGACGATTGGTGGCTATAGGGAAGGCAATAAGGACTGGAGGGCGATCAGCAGCAGAAGATGACCCATTTGTGGCAGTGGAGCTAAAAGGTTACATCAAGTGACTCACTACTTTGGGGCCCACTAAGACTCTCTTGCCCAAGGGCCCCCACAAACCTAGAGCTGACCCTGCTACTAACACACATGCGAGGAATGACAAAAGCCATAAAATATGGGCAATGCAGATAATGATCATGTCTTTTGAATATGTTGCATTAGTTGGTTAGGTGTTGATTTAAAGCTGGGGTGCACAATCTTTTTTGTTCAAAAGATCCCATTGTCTTATTGTATTCTATTGTATTATACTCCACTTCAAAGGGCCGCATAAAATCCAAGCAGAAAAAACGCAAACCATTTACTACAGGATAGCTGTAACTTTAAAGTTAAAGAAAGTTTATGTTGAAACATTCTAACCCTAACACATTGCCCCAAAAAGCCTGTGTTTCTTTTTAATAAAGCCTATGCCAAATATTCATAAAAACTTGAATCGGATGCAGTCTGGTGGCCGATTGGCTCCCTGAGTATGCAGCAGCTGCCCACTGATGAATTGAGTTACACACAGCTCAGAATTGGGGATCAGCCTTATAAGTTCTAATAACTGCAATAAATCTGAAGCTGAATTGCCACATACAGGCAGTTGGCATGTGGCAGTTTAACTTGTAACTGAGTGAATCATCACTGGCCAGGGAAGCATACATCTGCCATTCCTAAGGCAGACTGCTTTTTATGAATATTGAACAAAGGATATAGAAAAAAACTGATAGCTAGAAGGTGATGACATAAATTTCCTTTCTGGGTATAGGATCCCTTTAAAGAGTAACTACACCCAAAAAATGGATTTTCTTGGGTATTGTTGCTGTTTGGCGCGGCATCCTGATTTGAGATGCAACACAGTGCTTATTGCCTGTGCTTGCCAGTAAACTCACATTTTCCGTATTCCCACAGCGCATGCTCTCTTTCTATTTTTCAGATTTCCTTTGCCGCACATCAGTGTCAGATGTGGCCGGGAGATTGCTGGACCAACACACACCAGAGGACACAGCAGATGATTCTCTACATTGTAGGAATTTCTTCTATCTGCAGCTTTGGACTCTCTTCAACCTACATTATAAAGGTCATTGTATACCTCTGAGCTTTTTCATTATCTCCAGCTTTTGTGCAGACCTACACTATGGATAAAAATTCTCTGGACAACACTTGAGCATTTGAGCGATGCTGATTGTCAGACCCAGGTCCTAGGGGAATGATATCTTTGATATACTCAGAACTTTCCCTCCCTCCTGGTCAGCCATCTTTTACACCTAACTGGAAGGCGGACCTGGCGAAGGACCTAGAGAATGAGGACTGGGAGCAAATTATAGAAAGCTCAGCTAGATCATCCATTAGTGCAGGGCTAGCTTGGACTAATTCAAAGGTCCTTTATTTTTTAAGAGGGACAAATTTGAGCCCCCTTTTACCCTCCATAGCAGACTGTGACAAAGCCTCCTCCCACCATCCATATAGCAGGCTGTGTTGCAGAACAAACCCCATCATCCCATAGCAGACTGTGTTGCAGAACAACCCCCATCATTCCATAGTGGACTGTGACAGAGACCCCCATCATCCCATTGCAGACTGAGTCCCCATAATCTTTTGTAGCAGGCAGAGCATTTTGTCTGCCTGCCTGCTTTCTGACCAAGCTGGGAGCGGTCCTCCAAGCTTGTGGCCATCCCCTTCCTGATTGGTTGGGGTGGGGGCAGCGAGATGGTTGACTTGCTCGGCTGCCGGGAGGAAAGAAGCTCAGCAGCCCAGCAACCAACTTTTTTGGGTTTAGCCAAAGTCCGGAAACCCAAACTTCCAAAGTTTGGCACACATTCAAACTTTGTGGTCTATGTGCAGATAATCTGAAGTTAAAGCAATACCATTTATTGGTTAAATCAAAAACTTGATAAGACAAGCTCCCCAAACCCTTCTCTGCACATAATATAATTCTTAGGCCCTTATTTAAGAAGGGATAGCGTCAGGTAGCGCCTGGTTAATGAGAGGTAGCGACTGATAGCGGCTGGTCAACGCCGGACACGGCACGCAATTACACATTTATCAAGCAGAATCTGTTTAGCGACTGGGATAGCGCCATGTAGCGTCTGATTCATCATTTTCACAGCCTCAGCGAACAGGTATGACCTCTCGCTACCTGGCGCTCTCCCATACATTTCAATGGATGATCCTTTTCTTCTCTTTAAACGGGTTTTTTTTTTTTTCAAAAAAATCACAAATAATTCTTTGACCTCTTCTGGCATTGAAAAAGCAGTTTTTTTCACAATTTTTTCATTTTTTAAATATTTCCTCAAAAATGACAACAGGTCTGGCATCAAAGTGTTCATGTTACAATGTTGCTACAATGTAATTCCATATGTTTTCGCTTTGTTACTAGTTGATAGATGCTTGAAAACACACTTTAAACACACCGCCTCCTGCGCTCTGGGCTTCAAACAACTATTTTTCAGCGCCAGAGATTTGTGAAGCTGTTTTTTTGCTGAATATGGTGTGAGTCGGTTGCTATGAGCAGTCGCTAACATGCGCTCCCATACAGCGCTGTACTGGTCAAATAGCGACTCCTCACAATGTATTCAACATTACTGAACAGCGACTCACGGCCGAGCACTGCGACTACTAGCGGGCGCTCTGAAAATGCCTGCTACAGACGCTCATCTGTCGCTACCTGCCGCTAATGATGAATCAGCCTCGGGGAGGCCGATTCATTAATAGCGCCAGGTAGCGACAGATGAGCGACAGTAGCGGTATTTTCACAGCGCACGCTAGTATTCGCTGTGCTTGGCCGTTGTTCGGGTGTTGACAGCGACTCAGTCGGTGTGCGGTAATGTTCAATACGGGTTTAGGAGTCGCTGTTTGACAGGTTCCGCGCTGTATGGGAGCGCATGACAGCGAATGGCCATAGCGAACGGCTCCCAGCATATTCATTAACAAATCACGCTCAAAAAATTCTCGCGCTGTGAAATGCTTGTTTAAACCCCAGAGCGCTGGCGGCGATGGGTTAAAAGTAGTTTTTTAACCTCCAAACAACCATATTTTAGAAAAAAAAACAAAACATGTTTTTCAAAACATTTTGTAATATCAAAAGTAAACAGCGCATGGGCACCTATAGTAAACCCCATTTTTAGTTTTTTGGGGGGCTGTGGACACCCTAAAAAAACTATTGCATTGGGGACACATGAAGGACAGGACACACAATGCATGGTCTAAATCACAAGTTTGCAGTGCAACACAAAAGTGCATAAAATACATCCATAAAACAATTACAAACAGCCCAGGTATCCCGTGGCACATGCACCAGCAAAAAAAAATAAAAAAGTGGCCTAAATAATTATAACCATGGCTCTTTCAGATTAAGAGGGCTTTTATTTGGCTGAGGTGTCTAATAGATTAAGGATATTTGAATGCAGGGAAGTATTATATGGACTGACAATATTGTAATTTTGTCTTGGGATGGGAGGCAGGGGGCCTCAGATGTTTAAAATTATAGAATAGAATAAACATGATTTTTTACAAGGAATTTTCTTTATCTAGATACATGCTCACAAGGAGGAAATAATACAAATATGGTAAAACAATAGCTAAATGATTGTACAATATGGCAACCTTTCAGTATTAATGAGATATACTACAGTACCGTAGATCACAGGTCTATTTCTTAGCAGCTGAGTGGTGAGAGGGAATGAGTAGTGTTTAAGGATGAACAAACACGTGAAAGTTATGGACAAACTTTAGTAAATAGTTCAGTTTGAGAACTGTACTTGACCCTTGTCACCAAACCCCATAGAAGTCAATGGGGACCTGAACTTTGATGGTGTAAAATGGCTAGCGGGCTGCTGTGGGTGGGATGCAGGGACCCATTTAGGCTGTAAGTGTAATCATTTTTTTTTTAATTTGAAAATTAAAAACGTGCGAGGTCCCCCTTCCGCACTAACCAGCTCAGCACACCAAGCATAGGGGCTGGCAAGCTCAGAGCCAAGGGGATCAGCGGCCATCCCCCCCCAGCCCTGTTACAATACCAGCATCAATGTCCTTTGGCAGGTGCTCTTCCTAAGGATTGGTTCTGGGCTCTTCCTCATCCCCCTGGTCAGTAGGGGTGTGGGTAATGGGACAGGTTTATCTACCCAATGAACTTGTACTTAACTGCCAAGAACTTATTAGCTCACACGTAGTTAATGTAATAAATAAAGGGCTGCACCAAAATATCTTTAATATTCTCAGTTTACAATAGTCCTCTGTCTGTGTTCTGCGGCTGCCCCAGTGCTACTAGGGTTTCTCCCAGTGACTGCTTATATATGCTTGGGGAAGGGGCCTCTGAGTATGTGTGTCACTCCAGTGACAAGTGTACAAGAGCTGTCACTGGAGCTAACTCCAGTAGCATCAGGGCAGCTGACAGCAAGGCCTGGATACCTGGAGGGGACTAAGGGAACCTGACCACGCTGTCAGCTGCGATTTCCAACTGTTAGCAGAGCTCCAGGGAGGGGGTGGACGCCGGCCACATTATTAGGCACCCCGAACATGAACAAGGACTTGTGTTAGAAGTCCATGTTCGTGTTTGGGACCCCACTGTTCGGTATGTACCCCCAGTTTTAAAGTTTGGGTTTGCTCATCCCTAGTGATGTTGGAATCTGGTGATTCTGCAACATAGAGCCCTGAAGCTACCCCTGGGTAGCTGCCAAAGCAGAGCATGTCTCAGGTGAGTGGGAGCTGAGAATTTCTTCTTTGCTTGAGTTTTGGATCTGTTTTCGTTGAGATCATGAATAGGCAGTTCTACTTGTCCTTTGCAATCTAAGTCCTTTTTGCTTGACCCTCCACAATGTAAAATAATACAAATCTGATTGTGGCATTATCAATAGATTGGGAAAATTCTGTTTGGTTTACCTGCTGGGACAATCTGTGCCAGGGGCCAGGCCATTTCTATGGGCAAGCATGGATGTTGCCCTAGTGGCCAAGGCCATTGTGTATGCGGGGTCCACCTTAATCCCAGCCATCCTGTCCTTCGCAGGTGGGTCAGGGTCACTGTTAGTGGTGCTGGTTATATGCCTCATCTTCCCATACTGAGGCACAACATGGCACATATCATTATCGGAAGGCTGAAGCACCATAGGCTGTGTGGAGAAGGGGCTATTTGGCCTAGAAACTGCCCTGGTTGGGGCATCACTATTAATGCCAGTCAGGCAACTAGCATAACATGCCGTAAATGCAAATCCATTTTGCTTAAAATATAATATTAATAATAGTAAGTCATATGAAGTGTGCTTTTTGCCTTCCAGCACAGTTCTAACTTTCCTAAATATAATTTCAGCGTTCCTTCAGCATTTTCTTCTTACATGGAACTCACAATTAACCTTGTGGTTGTGGATTAGGCTTTTCTGCCAAATCCTCTTATTTCATTTAACTGCTATTTAATACAGAAATTTGATGCAAGAAGAAGTTTAAACTGCTGGAAAGCTTTCTAGCTGAAGCCTGAAATCATGAGAATATGTATTAAAGCTGCTATTAGCAATCACTGACTTCATTTCTCCAGCCAGGAGTAGTCATCAAGTAAATGGAAATAAATATTTGATTGTGGAATACAAATAATTTAGGACATTTGCTCAAATGTCTTCGGTTTCGGTACATTAAAAAGCCTGTGAGGCTTGTTTACATGTTGTAATAAATGTGAATTGTAGAAGCTAAAGCACAAATCAAGAATAAATAACTGAATAAACATGGCCTTTATAGATTGGAAAATTCAAGATTCTTTTGCAGGGCAATAAATTGACCAGTTGTCCCTGTCGCTAAATCTGAGGCCCTGAAAAACAGCAAGTACACAAACCTCCCAATGCCTAGTTACTATATATATATATATATTTTTTTTTTTTTTTTTTTTTTTAAGTGACTCCAGCTTCCAGTTTATTTCCAGAAATGTTCCTGACTTTTTCCAGAAAATGAATAGGTGCCAGCACCCACTTGACCACAACGGCCCATCACAGTGCTGGATTTCCCTGGGAGAATGAGGAAAGAAGTAAGATTTCTCCCATTTGTGGCCATTAATGTGCAGGGGGGCATCCACAATCAGGATGCCTCCCTGTGTCCGGAACAGCCTCAATTTTGTAAAAAATGGTTGATGTTCTGGTTTAAAGTGACTCTGTCACCAAGAAGGTTCAGGATCACGACTTTAACCCTTTCGCTGCCAGCCCACCTGGAGATTGTGTCACGCTCTGTTGCCAGAGCATTTTTTACAATTTTGAGCTACACATGTTTAACTGTAATTTTTGAAGGGATTTTCTGGGACTTCCCATAAAAATTACATATTGTTTTTTTCAGCACAATCTGGGCTTTAACATCATATCTCTTGTTTATCAATTTTGTAGTTTTATCCTAATTATTTTGGGCAAAATATGTGACAGAAAATAAAATATACACACGTTTTTACATTTTGCAGTGTTTTTTTTTAATCGAAAATAAAGGTTTTTCAATAAAAACATATTGAGGGTAAAAGCCCCATTTCTCCCGGTTACAACGGTACCACACATGTATTAGTAGACACCCTTTCCTGCCCAGGAGACCCCAGAAACTGCAAAGAGCGCTAGAGGAGATTTTCAGATAAAAAACAAATACTTTGCGCTCCTCGCAGTTTTTCAAAAAATACAACCCTTTACATTTGAAATACCCCCCACAAACTATATATTTTTGGAAAGTGCACAATTCAAGGTTTCTAAAAATACTAGGCTTGTTGACGTGGGTGTATGCGATCGGACTCTATTGATTGGCAGAATCTCTGCTTCCAAAGGATTTCCCTAAAAAAATAAGCAAAAAGCAGATTGTAAAACATTTTTTCCTATAAAAACAATAAGCAAGCAAGAACTAACGCAGTAAATCTGAAAGCACAACGTCTGCTGAAAAAAACAATACCCCACATGCATAGGTACTTTGAAGGGTAGAGTTGCCAAACACCCCAAAGTCAAGCATGCGTTTGAGGGTAATTTTACTTGCAAAAATCAGCAGCGCACACAAAGTGCGCACCTTGCAGTTTCTCCAAATTTACAACCCTTTACATTTGAAATACCCCCCACAAACTATATATTTTTGGAAAGTACATACCTCAAGCTTTCTAAGCCTACTGGGCTTGTTGGCGTCGGTTCATTTCTTCGGACTATATTGATTGGCAGAACGTCTGGTTTCAAAGGTTTACCCTAAAAAAATAAGCAAAAAGCAGATTGTAAAACATTTTTTACTATAAAAACAATAAGCAAGCACGAACTAACGCAGTAAATCTGAAAGCACAAGGTCTGCTGAAAAAAACAATACCCCACATGCATAGGTACTTTGAAGGGTAGAGTTGCCAAACACCCCACAGTCAAGCATGCGTTTGAGGGTAATTTTACTTGCAAAAATCAGCAGCGCACACAAAGTGCGCACCTTGCAGTTTCTCCAAATTTACAACCCTTTACATTTGAAATACCCCCCACAAACTATATATTTTTGGAAAGTACATACCTCAAGCTTTCTAAGCCTACTGGGCTTGTTGGCGTCGGTTCATTTCTTCGGACTATATTGATTGGCAGAACGTCTGGTTTCAAAGGTTTACCCTAAAAAAATAAGCAAAAAGCAGATTGTAAAACATTTTTTACTATAAAAACAATAAGCAAGCACGAACTAACGCAGTAAATCTGAAAGCACAAGGTCTGCTGAAAAAAACAATACCCCACATGCATAGGTACTTTGAAGGGT
Source organism: Gastrophryne carolinensis (assembly GCA_027917425.1). Lineage (NCBI taxonomy): Eukaryota > Metazoa > Chordata > Amphibia > Anura > Microhylidae > Gastrophryne > Gastrophryne carolinensis. Next base: position 470,606,369 of record CM051236.1, on the reverse strand, counting down.
AGAGTTGCCAAACACCCCAAAGTCAAGCATGCGTTTGAGGGTAATTTTACTTGCAAAAATCAGCAGCGCACACAAAGTGCGCACCTTGCAGTTTCTCCAAATTTACAACCCTTTACATTTGAAATACCCCCCACAAACTATATATTTTTGGAAAGTACATACCTCAAGCTTTCTAAGCCTACTGGGCTTGTTGGCGTCGGTTCATTTCTTCGGACTATATTGATTGGCAGAACGTCTGGTTTCAAAGGTTTACCCTAAAAAAATAAGCAAAAAGCAGATTGTAAAACATTTTTTCCTATAAAAACAATAAGCAAGCAAGAACTAACGCAGTAAATCTGAAAGCACAAGGTCTGCTGAAAAAAACAATACCCCACATGCATAGGTACTTTGAAGGGTAGAGTTGCCAAACACCCCAAAGTCAAGCATGCGTTTGAGGGTAATTTTACTTGCAAAAATCAGCAGCGCACACAAAGTGCGCACCTTGCAGTTTCTCCAAATTTACAACCCTTTACATTTGAAATACCCCCCACAAACTATATATTTTTGGAAAGTACATACCTCAAGCTTTCTAAGCCTACTGGGCTTGTTGGCGTCGGTTCATTTCTTCGGACTATATTGATTGGCAGAACGTCTGGTTTCAAAGGTTTACCCTAAAAAAATAAGCAAAAAGCAGATTGTAAAACATTTTTTACTATAAAAACAATAAGCAAGCAAGAACTAACGCAGTAAATCTGAAAGCACAAGGTCTGCTGAAAAAAACAATACCCCACATGCATAGGTACTTTGAAGGGTAGAGTTGCCAAACACCCCAAAGTCAAGCATGCGTTTGAGGGTAATTTTACTTGCAAAAATCAGCAGCGCACACAAAGTGCGCACCTTGCAGTTTCTCCAAATTTACAACCCTTTACATTTGAAATACCCCCCACAAACTATATATTTTTGGAAAGTACATACCTCAAGCTTTCTAAGCCTACTGGGCTTGTTGGCGTCGGTTCATTTCTTCGGACTATATTGATTGTATACTCTTTACTGCAGCCGTGACATCAGATTATAGGATATAGCTGAGGAATCCCATTATAAGATCAGTGCAGTGATCAATGACCAATATCAGGAATCAAGAACCTGAAATTGGTCACATTTTATCATCACATGCCATAAGTAACCAGCTGCTCCTGCTCCACCATTTCCCATCGGAACAGCAAAAACAAACAAAAAGAAAATAATATAATGGGAACACAAGATACCTAAATCCTAAAAGGGGCCTACCTACCAAAAAAAAAAATGCATTGCTCAATAATTTAGTTGAGTATGGTATACCTCAAAACAATCTTCGAGGCATAACCCGGGTTGGCTGGGACAGGTCGGGCAATAATATCGCACATCTCTTCTAATGCCACGCTTCCTACAAACCCTACAAGCTCTCTGGGGATACCGCTTTTTACCAACTTCGGGAAGCAACTTTATAAAGTGCTTCCCTACTAATCTGGCCTGGTTGTCATTGGTAGCCAGATCTGGTGCTTCCGCAGTATCCCCAAACAACAAAGCAGGGAGTAACTGCTGCTGGTATTTTATGTACGATAAATTGGAGCCTGGCACTGCTGCCTTGAAGGCAACAAAGCTGTTGTAAGTTGCCATTTGGACCAAATGGATGGCAACTTTAGTGTACCAGGCTCGAGTTTTTCGGGTGGCGTTGTAATAAGTTAATATTTGGTCCGTTTTATCAACGCCACCCATGAATTTATTATAATCGGTTATGCAACGTGGCTTTTGGGAAGGGGCTCGGGGACCACGTTGCCTTACATTCACAACTGACTCATCGTGGAGTGTTGTCAGAAGGAATACATGTTTTTTGCCCATGTATTTCATGGCCAGGACCTCATCGCTTCTTAGAGCATAAGACTCCCCCCTTTTTAATTTTTTTTCAAGTAGTGGCCTGGGCAACCCTTTGCGTTTACGGTTGATGGTGCCGCAGGCCGGGGTATCCAACCAATAAAGGGCGCGAAATAAGGGGATGCTGGTATAGAAGTTGTCCACATATAAGTGGTAACCTTTACCCAACAATGGAGTCATGAGGTCCCAAACGATCTTTCCACTTATTGACAAATCAGGGGGACAACCAGGGGGGTCCAGATAGGTGTCCTTTCCCTCATAGATTCGAAAATATTTGATGTAGCCGGTCACACTATCGCATAATTGGTAAAATTTAATCCCGTAGCGGGCACGCTTGCTAGGGATATATTGCCGAAAAACAATGCGCCCTTTGAAAAGCAGTAGTGACTCGTCAATTGATAATTTTTGGCCGGGGGTGTACACTACTGCGAAGCGATCTGACAGGCTGTTGAGCAGGGGCCGTAATTTATGCAGCCTGTCGTGACCGGGCTCACCACGGGGAATAGCAGTGGAATTGTCGTTAAAATGCAGAAACCGCAGTAAAATTTGGTAGCGGTTTCTGGACATTACGGCCGGAAATAATGGAGTTGCCAATATGGTTTGGGTATCCCAGTAGGACGAAATACTAAATTTTTTTAGGATACCCATTGCTAGAGTGAGCCCCCAAAATTTCTTTATCTCACTCAAATTTGTGGGATGCCATGCCTGAGCTCGGGCGTGCCTCTGCAGGGGGTTTTGCGCTAAGACCTGCTCGGCATAGAGATTGGTATAGAAGACCATATCCAGTAGGATGGCTTCTGTGAGGAACAATTTGAAAAAGTCAATGACACCAAAATTTGTGGTGTCTACATTGACCCCGGGGACCGAATCAAAAGGGGGAATTTCGGGGGAAAAATTATTAGGAGGCCTCCACGCAGACGCTCCTTCACCAGCTGCAGCACTCGATGCCTCACCCTGCACTACACTCGCCTGAAGCGTGGCCTCACTTTGTGCGGTACTATCCCTTCTAAGGTGGCTACTACTGGTAGCACTGCGCGGCTGTGTGTCCTCAGTAGAGTATACACTGTCTGACTCGCTATCTGATGGGAAGAACTCGGACCCTGACTCACTAAAATCTTCCGAGTCAGACGCCATCAGGTAAGCCGCAGCTTCCTGTGCAGTGTACCGCTTACCAGCCATACCCCAATGCAAACAAAAATCTAAAAAAAAAGGCTAAAACTAAAGGCTAAAACTAAGCTAAAACTAAAGGCTAAAACTAAAGGCTAAAACTAAAGGCTAAAACTAAAGACAAATTACAAAAAAATACAATACAATAAAACAAAGCAAAAAAACAGACAAAAATTTAACAAAAAAATACAATACAATAAAACAAAGCAAAAAAATGACAAAAATAGAAATAAAAGAGTATAGTTACAACCCGATGAGAAGTGGTGGAGTCAGGAGCAGCAGGTCACGGGATCCCAGCTAGGCTCCCAAAAGGAGGGGCGGGGGCTAGGCTCCCAAAAGGAGTGGCGGGGGATAGGCTCCCAAAAGGAGGGGCGGGGGATAGGCTCCCAAAAGGAGGGGCGGGGGATAGGCTCCCAAAAGGAGGGGCGGGGGATAGGCTCCCAAAAGGAGGGGCGGGGGATAGGCTCCCAAAAGGAGGGGCGGGGGATAGGCTCCCAAAAGGAGGGGCGGGGGATAGGCTCCCAAAAGGAGGGGCGGGGGCTAGGCTCCCAAAAGGAGGGGCGGAGGCTACGGTCCTAAATGAGCAAACGAATGGTCCAAATAACGAAACCAAGGCAGTAGCTCAGCGAACAACCTAAGAGAAAAAGTTAAGATTAGGACGCATGCATGGACAACAGCCGCACTATGCTATACCTAGAGCGGTGGTAAGGTAAGTTTTACTGGCAATCGAGGGGATTCACTCTGACCACCGGCACACGCACGCACCCACCCACCCACCCACCGGCAGATCTCTGACCGCCGGCACCCACGCACGCACGCTCGCAGATCTGACCGCCGGCACGCGCGCGCGACCCCAGATCTGACCGCCGGCACGCGCGCGCACACACACACGCGCGACCCCAGATCTGACCGCCGGCACGCGCGCGCACACACACACGCGCGACCCCAGATCTGACCGCCGGCACGCGCACACACACACACACGCGCGACCCCAGATCTGACCGCCGGCACGCGCGACCCCAGATCTGACCGCCGGCACGCGCGACCCCAGATCTGACCGCCGGCACGCGCGACCCCAGATCTGACCGCCGGCACGCGCGACCCCAGATCTGACCGCCGGCACGCGCGACCCCAGATCTGACCGCCGGCACGCGCGACCCCAGATCTGACCGCCGGCACGCGCGACCCCAGATCTGACCGCCGGCACGCGCGACCCCAGATCTGACCGCCGGCACGCGCGACCCCAGATCTGACCGCCGGCACGCACAGATCTGACCCCAGACCTGACCGCCGGCACGCACAGATCTGACCCCAGATCTGACCGCCGGCACGCACAGATCTGACCCCAGATCTGACCGCCGGCACGCACAGATCTGACCCCAGATCTGACCGCCGGCACGCACAGATCTGACCCCAGATCTGACCGCCGGCACGCACAGATCTGACCCCAGATCTGACCGCCGGCACGCACAGATCTGACCCCAGATCTGACCGCCGGCACGCACAGATCTGACCCCAGATCTGACCGCCGGCACGCACAGATCTGACCCCAGATCTGACCGCCGGCACGCACAGATCTGACCCCAGATCTGACCGCCGGCACGCACAGATCTGACCCCAGATCTGACCGCCGGCACGCACAGATCTGACCCCAGATCTGACCGCCGGCACGGACAGATCTGACCCCAGATCTGACCGCCGGCACGCACAGATCTGACCCCAGATCTGACCGCCGGCACGCACAGATCTGACCCCAGATCTGACCGCCGGCACGCACAGATCTGACCCCAGATCTGACCGCCGGCACGCACAGATCTGACCCCAGATCTGACCGCCGGCACGCACAGATCTGACCCCAGATCTGACCGCCGGCACGCACAGATCTGACCCCAGATCTGACCGCCGGCACGCACAGATCTGACCCCAGATCTGACCGCCGGCACGCACAGATCTGACCCCAGATCTGACCGCCGGCACGCACAGATCTGACCCCAGATCTGACCGCCGGCACGCACAGATCTGACCCCAGATCTGACCGCCGGCACGCACAGATCTGACCCCAGATCTGACCGCCGGCACGCACAGATCTGACCCCAGATCTGACCGCCGGCACGCACAGATCTGACCCCAGATCTGACCGCCGGCACGCACAGATCTGACCCCAGATCTGACCGCCGGCACGCACAGATCTGACCCCAGATCTGACCGCCGGCACGCACAGATCTGACCCCAGATCTGACCGCCGGCACGCACAGATCTGACCCCAGATCTGACCGCCGGCACGCACAGATCTGACCCCAGATCTGACCGCCGGCACGCACAGATCTGACCCCAGATCTGACCGCCGGCACGCACAGATCTGACCCCAGATCTGACCGCCGGCACGCACAGATCTGACCCCAGATCTGACCGCCGGCACGCACAGATCTGACCGCCGGCACGCACAGATCTGACCGCCGGCACGCACAGATCTGACCCCAGATCTGACCGCCGGCACGCACAGATCTGACCCCAGATCTGACCGCCGGCACGCACAGATCTGACCCCAGATCTGACCGCCGGCACGCACAGATCTGACCCCAGATCTGACCGCCGGCACGCACAGATCTGACCCCAGATCTGACCGCCGGCACGCACAGATCTGACCCCAGATCTGACCGCCGGCACGCACAGATCTGACCCCAGATCTGACCGCCGGCACGCACAGATCTGACCCCAGATCTGACCGCCGGCACGCACAGATCTGACCGCCGGCACGCACAGATCTGACCCCAGATCTGACCGCCGGCACGCACAGATCTGACCCCAGATCTGACCGCCGGCACGCACAGATCTGACCCCAGATCTGACCGCCGGCACGCACAGATCTGACCCCAGATCTGACCGCCGGCACGCACAGATCTGACCCCAGATCTGACCGCCGGCACGCACAGATCTGACCCCAGATCTGACCGCCGGCACGCACAGATCTGACCCCAGATCTGACCGCCGGCACGCACAGATCTGACCCCAGATCTGACCGCCGGCACGCACAGATCTGACCCCAGATCTGACCGCCGGCACGCACAGATCTGACCGCCGGCACGCACAGATCTGACCGCCGGCACGCACAGATCTGACCCCAGATCTGACCGCCGGCACGCACAGATCTGACCCCAGATCTGACCGCCGGCACGCACAGATCTGACCCCAGATCTGACCGCCGGCACGCACAGATCTGACCCCAGATCTGACCGCCGGCACGCACAGATCTGACCCCAGATCTGACCGCCGGCACGCACAGATCTGACCCCAGATCTGACCGCCGGCACGCACAGATCTGACCCCAGATCTGACCGCCGGCACGCACAGATCTGACCCCAGATCTGACCGCCGGCACGCACAGATCTGACCGCCGGCACGCACAGATCTGACCCCAGATCTGACCGCCGGCACGCACAGATCTGACCCCAGATCTGACCGCCGGCACGCACAGATCTGACCCCAGATCTGACCGCCGGCACGCACAGATCTGACCCCAGATCTGACCGCCGGCACGCACAGATCTGACCCCAGATCTGACCGCCGGCACGCACAGATCTGACCCCAGATCTGACCGCCGGCACGCACAGATCTGACCCCAGATCTGACCGCCGGCACGCACAGATCTGACCCCAGATCTGACCGCCGGCACGCACAGATCTGACCCCAGATCTGACCGCCGGCACGCACAGATCTGACCCCAGATCTGACCGCCGGCACGCACAGATCTGACCCCAGATCTGACCGCCGGCACGCACAGATCTGACCCCAGATCTGACCGCCGGCACGCACAGATCTGACCCCAGATCTGACCCCAGATCTGACCGCCGGCACGCACAGATCTGACCCCAGATCTGACCGCCGGCACGCACAGATCTGACCGCCGGCACGCACAGATCTGACCCCAGATCTGACCGCCGGCACGCACAGATCTGACCCCAGATCTGACCGCCGGCACGCACAGATCTGACCCCAGATCTGACCGCCGGCACGCACAGATCTGACCCCAGATCTGACCGCCGGCACGCACAGATCTGACCGCCGGCACGCACAGATCTGACCGCCGGCACACACAGATCTGACCCCAGATCTGACCGCCGGCACGCACAGATCTGACCCCAGATCTGACCGCCGGCACGCACAGATCTGACCCCAGATCTGACCGCCGGCACGCACAGATCTGACCCCAGATCTGACCGCCGGCACGCACAGATCTGACCCCAGATCTGACCGCCGGCACGCACAGATCTGACCCCAGATCTGACCGCCGGCACGCACAGATCTGACCCCAGATCTGACCGCCGGCACGCACAGATCTGACCCCAGATCTGACCGCCGGCACGCACAGATCTGACCCCAGATCTGACCGCCGGCACGGACAGATCTGACCCCAGATCTGACCGCCGGCACGCACAGATCTGACCCCAGATCTGACCGCCGGCACGCACAGATCTGACCCCAGATCTGACCGCCGGCACGCACAGATCTGACCCCAGATCTGACCGCCGGCACGCACAGATCTGACCCCAGATCTGACCGCCGGCACGGACAGATCTGACCCCAGATCTGACCGCCGGCACACACACAGATAACAACCCCCCCCCCCACACACAGATCACAAACCCCCCCCCCACACACAGATCAGAACCCCCCCCACACACAGATCAGAACCCCCCCCCACACACAGATCACACCCCCCCCACACACACAGATCACAACCCCCCCCCCCCACACAGATCACAACCCCCCCCACACAGATCACAACCCCCCCCCACACAGATCACAACCCCCCACACACAGATCACAACCCCCCACACACAGATCACAACCCCCCACACACACAGATCACCCCCCCCCACAGATCACACCCCCCCCCCACAGATCACAACCCCCCCCACAGATCACAACCCCCCCCACAGATCACAACCCCCCCCACAGATCACAACCCCCCCCACAGATCACAACCCCCCCACAGATCACAACCCCCCCCACAGATCACAACCCCCCCACAGATCACAACCCCCCCACAGATCACAACACCCTCCACCCCCCCCCCCCACAGATCGCAACCCCCCCCCCCCCCCCGGATGGCGGCGGCGCACTACAAGTGAAGCGGACACCCACCACAACGTCCCCCCCCCCCCCGGATGGCGGCGATGGCGGCGATGGCAACAGAATGGAAGATCATCGATACCTACGGCCACCCACCCACTCGCCAGCCCCCCCACACACCCCACTTACCTCAGAATCACCGATGGAAGACAACAGCATTAGACCGAATGCTGTTATATAGGGGGAGGCGCCGGCTGATGACAGCAGCCATGCGCCTCCCTTCCTATTGGTCCAGCGCCGATCTGCTGACTGGGGTGAGGTAAGGGTCACCTCCACATGAACTCGGATGTCTTCTCTTCAATCCAGCGCTGGAACGGATGTCTTCTGCAGCTCCAGATCGCCACAAGGTAAGTAAGTGTCAAGCACGTAACACCTACGTGCTTGGCACTTAACGCCCAGCCAAGCCAGCACGTAGGTGTTACGGGCTTGGCAACTAAAGGGTTAATCTCAAACAAAAAACTTGATGAGATTTAGACTTCAGACTATGTCAAAGTTAAAGTGTCTTCAAACCTTTGATTTCCATTGTAATCATTTCCATTAATTTTTTCACTATGGTTGAATTATTATATACATACCTGTTAGTGTTGTCAACCATCTTGTGAGGTGAGAAGACCTTACAATCCATGGTCATATCTACAGGGGGTGTTGATGTGGTAAACCGTATCAGGGTTCATGAGGTCTAGGCCCCACCATTGTTGTTCCTTCCGGGGCCAGATTAAGGGTGTCCATGGTATGAAGCAGTTTAGGGGGTCTCTACATCAGCATCACACGCTCCCCAAACTCTCGCTGTCTCACCCCACAATCAAAAAAATAAATGCAACAACCTTGCTTCACACCACAACACCCAACACCAGACCACACCACACCACACATATTTGCACCCCCATCCAGTGTTTTGGGATATTGCTGTCAAGAGCACAAGGCCAGAGAGAGATGGATGTAAAAAATTAGCCAGAGCATAGTCACAAGTCACTTTAAGGAGAGACCTGTTACACTAAGCCTTTCCCTAAAGTGGCTTGTAGGATTGAGCAAACTGATTCGCATGACTCGGAATTAGTCCAAATCCAAATCAAAATTTCTTGCCAATTTGTGGCAACATTGTAAACGTGGTAATTGTTTTTTCCCCTAAAACACCCCAAAAGTAAGAAATAAATTACCTACTTACTCTTTCCTTATCATCAACGCGTCCTCCTCTTCATGCCGCCATCCCTTTCCCAAGCCCAAAGACGCACCAGGGGTGTCTTCAGGCTGGCAATCCTCCTTGGCCAATCACAGGGGTTGTAGCATGCCAGAATGTCTGAGCACAGCCCCGTCATTACCCCCCTGTGGGCAGCAGGCTTAAGAAGACCTCTGTCTACCTGTGTATAAATTGGTGGTGGCCTGGCAGGTAATCAGCTGCTGGACACCAGCTGAGGACAACTAAGGACTGCACTGGATGCTGGTGGCCAGATCGAGCCTGGTCAAGGAAAAAGAGAAGCTGGCTCACTGGATAAAGAGGAGGACGCCAGAGCCAGGGGAAGACCTGGCCGGTAAATTGTTTACTATTTCTTTAGCAATTAAACAAACATTCGATTCAGAATGAACCTAAATTCTTGGAGAAATCTGGCGAATATTTAGTCGGTTGTGATCATCCTTTAATCAAAGTGTTAAAATTTGGATTTGGGTTTAAGTTAAAGTGATCCTGTAGCCAGAAAAGTGGCTTATATAGTTAACTTCTATCTCCAGCCCAGTGAACCAAAACAGCCTGTGTTTTTTTTTTACTAAAGGCTTGGCACAATATTCATAATAACACTAACCTTATTCAGTCTGATGTTCTAATGGCAGCCATAAGGCTCCCTGGTGCTCTCCAGTGGTGACTGATACAGTCACACACATGTCAGTGTGACATGAGAAATGGGACAAAGCCCGTCAGGTAAAGCAAAGAGTAGCACCCCCCCCCTTCCTTCCCTTTCCAGCCACTCAGTGATGCTGTGTGAGATGGGTGCTTCTCTTTGCTTTAGCTGAGGCTTGCTGTGAGCAACTCCGGACAGCCCCCTCTTTTGTCCCCCTGGGCTGTGTGTGACTGAATTAATCATCGCTGAAGAGCACCAAGGGGCGCTGCTGCATGATCAGGGAGTCATTTGGCTGACATTAGAACATCAGGCTTCATCCAGTTAATATTTTTATGAATATTGCGCCAAGGCTTTAGTAAAAAAAAAACACATAGGCTGTTTTAGGTCACTGGGCTGGCGACAGAAGTTGAATGTATAATCCATCTTTTTAGGTATAGGATTGATTAAAGGATTAAAAGGATACATTTTGTTAATTTGTTTTGGGTAGATACAAATGTTCTAAAATGTTTGGCTGATCTGCACCAGAAAATAACATATTTGAGCAACACTACTTGTGAGCATGAACCTAGCTATGGGGAGGCCGATTCATTAATAGCGGCAGGTAGCGACAGTTGAGCGACTGTAGCTGCATTTTCAGAGCGCCCGCTAGTAGTCGCTGTGCTTGGCCGTTGTTCGGTTGTTGACAACGACTCAGTCGGTGTGCGGTTATGTTGAATATTGGGTGAGGAGTCGCTATTTGACATGTTCCGCGCTGTATGGGAGCGCATGATAGCGAATGGCCATAGCGAACGGCTCCCCCCATATTCATTAACAAATCACGCTACAAAAATTCTCGCGCTGTGAAATGCATGTTTAAACCCCAGAGCGCTGGCGGCGATGGGTTAAAAGTTGTTTTTTAACCCCCAAACAACCATATTTTTTGAAACAAAAAAGTTTATAAAAACATTTTGTAATATGACTACATTAATATCAGACCTGTAATATCAATTCTGCACAATTTTTTTTTTTTTTTTTTTTTACCTTACAAAAATATCTTACATTGCAGAAGTGGTAACAGGATTTTTCACATAAAAAAAAAAAAAAAAAAAATAATAATTATTTATGATTAATTAAAGATTGTTCCATTGAAATGCATTGGAGAGCGCCAGGTAGCGAGAGGTCATACCTGTCGCTGTTCAAGGTCGCTCGCTGGCGCTGTGGGCTGAGGCTGGAATAACGATGAATGATTCGCTATCTGGCGCTCTCTCAGTCGCTAAGCAGGATCGGCTTGATAAATGTGTGATTGTGGTGGGGAGCCGGCGTTCGCGTGGCGGGGAGTGTCATTACTGTTCGCTCACCAGTCGCTACCTGGCGCTATCCCTTGTTAAATAAGGGCCCAAGTCCATGACAAGTGGGGCAATAGAAGACAATAATACAAATAAAGTCAGCCATGATGCAGACCCATGATTGCTTATTTAAATAGGGTACCTTTTCTTTCCTGAAAATTACAAGATATTTGGAGATATGTCCGCTTCAATTCTGAAATGTTTGATAAATGAAAGGAACGAGGTGATTTTCTAGGTGTACATGAAATGTTCCTGCACACTATGGTCTGATCCAACAAACATAATCACATGCTTGGTAACAGCGTTGCAGCATTGTAATAACTCTGAATATAAATTCACATTAGTCAAACGCAGAACAATGCTGGAAGCGGCATCCGAGTCTCATTACCTCAATGCACATCTGAAAAACTATGATAAATGAACCGCCATTGGCACAATTCATTAAGTGTCGCTGCTACTTAGGAATGTTGAAATACACCCCACACTTTACTGCTGTGCTTTACCTGAGCTTCCATGATGAAAGCGAAGTGTTGTGTACCGTGAATTGTGTCAGTGGAAACGATGTAGCTTTTATGCAGTGGAAGCTAATCCAGTAATTAAATATGGTGATTATTAGTATTAATATTCATGTATTCATTCAGAAACACCAACTCATAAGTGGTGAACATTTCAAATTTTAAATAAAGAAAAAATGCTTTCTCACATATTTGGGTTCAACAGTGGACATTTCTGCGAGCGTGCAATACCGAAAAAAAATTGTAATTTTTTGTGCAGGCCAAGTGCAAAAAATAACAATGTAACCTTAAAAGTTCATGTGTGTGAAATTCAGTTATTTTTGCCCCCTATTTTTTAGTATTTTTTAGAATTTGTTTCAAATGATGTTTTAGGCCAGCGCTGGGCAAGTAAAATAGTACAAATCTCAGCTCCTGTTGTTTCAACAGGAGCAGTGCAGAACTTGTTTTTTGGAAGGTGTTTTCTTTGAGACATTTTATTTTTCCTACAAAATACATTGTGTCCCCAGGTTTAGAATCTGATGGCCAGCTTATGAAATGCCTCCCCTTCTTTTGGCCTCTTTCTCCTAGCTTTTTTCTTCAAGTTATGTCATGTTATGGTGCTCACAAGTGTCGTTGTCCTCTCCTTACACCTCCTTCCCCTTTTGTTCCTTTTCTTTCTTTTCTTCTCTTTCTATATTATTGTCTCTGCTCCACCTAAGTATTAAAGCTTTACTCCCCAGTGGCTCATTAGCCTTGGCAGGATGACAAGGAAAGGGCAGGGGGCGCTGTGTCCAAATTTACTACAATGCCGGTGGAGAGGCTGCTAATGCTGTGCCTTGTGCATCGGAACATGTGTAGGACCCTGGAAGCTCTTTTTTCTCCTTGTCTACAGGCATATAAAAGAAAGGTGAAGAGGCAGGCAGGGGACAGGCACCTTGAAAAAGTGGCTTTTCTCCACAGAACTCATGGGTGAAGGATTACCAGGGGGACACAGCAGGGATACTATTGAATATTCACATAGGAGAACTTATTCCATGTAGCTGTCCTTTGTCCATTGTTGTTTTCTCTTTCATTGATGGTTTACAAATATCGGCACTATTGCACTTTATTATAGCAAAGTTTCTTATATATTTATTGATCTCTTTATCTAGAAAGGTTATCACTAGGTACTTGTTGTTTTTTGATTAATTATGTGATTAGGTGTTGCGCTATTGTGATTGGGATGCCCCTGCTGTGGATCTGATTTAAATGATATGTTGTTTGTGATGGTTTTAATTTATTTATGGAAACCATTTAATTTGATCAACATGTGACTGTTTGGGGTGATTGATGCCGACTTGTTTTTTTTTGTCTGCCTTGTGGTACCTGGGGCCACAGTATTTTGATAATTTTACTCATAAGAAAACAATCAGTAATGTGGCAGGGGGTTCAGCAGGCCACCTGCCAGTATGTTGGGCAGCTGTCTTGCCATCCCACTGCCTTTTGAACTGATATAGATGTCCATTAAGCCCCTAACCAGTTCAAAAGTAGTGGCCAAAAGAATAAATACATCGCAAATTATGTTATTCTTTTCAATTTAAATATACTTACCTCATCCCAACCTCTGCCTGCGCCAGGTATTTTGTCCCCCACCAGCATCTGGAGAGAAGGGGGACACAGCTTCCTCCTCTATCTTCCTTGCCATCCAGCAAAAGGTAATGACAGGAGCCAGCGGAGCTGAGCTTATATACTACAGAGGAAGAGCCTCTGGGGACCCTCCCTCCTGTATCTTTGACATCATTGGAGGTGGATGCCCCAGGAAAACTCCTTCTATACCTATCCCCTCCAGTGATGTATTTAAAAGCCCCCCTCCCTGGCTCCCAGACATTACTTTTGGCTGAGATTCAGGAAGGAGCAAGGGGAATTTCTGATTCACCCGCCTTTGTTTTTCACCTTTTCCACGTTTGCATATTGTATCTGGATGTATAAAGTTATATGAGGATGAAAAAAAGGTCATTCTCATGTGCTGCTGAATCAAGCCTTATAAAGATTTCAGAACTGATAACCCTAACCCTAGAGGACAGCTTAGGAAAAGAAAAAAAGGAGAGAAGAGGAAGCAGGAGTAGGGAGCAGGACCAATGACACCTATCCCGCCTCACAATCTGACTTTCAACGCACCAACAAGATTAGGCCCAAACTTTCCTATCGGCGTCAGGATTAGTGTATTGCATCTAGGGCTCCCATCCCATTCAGCAGGTTCTTTGTGGTTCTCTAGAACCAGTTGTTAAAATTGTAGCACAAGTAGGTTATACAATCCCTTTTTATTGCTAGATTGTATGCAAACATTTATTCTAAAAATATAAATGTGTGTAGCACTTGATGACTTTATATATAGGAACCAGTAATTAAAAATGTAAATCCCACCTCTCCTCTCAGGTAAACCTAAAGTAAAGCCATCACTGTAAACAATCAATAGACCAAGAGTGTGATTTACCTCTTACTGATGCTACTAATTAAACTGCTGATGGCTATGACCCCCCCCCCCCCCCTCCAACAATTCACCCTATTTGCCACTCCTAAGACATTTAGAGCCTGGTTTATCAAGCACTTCTGCCGGACAATACCATATCAGTGCAAATTAGAGTAGTAGTAAAATATAATTTATAGTTTTTCAGCATGTTGCTGCATTGCTAATGTTTGAGTAAATGTGTTTCTTGAACTGCATATGTGCCAGTGTAGAAAAAAAAAATAATAAACTTTATTTTGCCCTACTCCAATTTATACTGATGTGGCATTGTCTGGCAGTGCTTGATAAATCAGGCCCCTGATCACCCAGCTATGCAGCCAAACATATCTGTATGCTAGCAGAAACTCATATCCACACCACAGAAATACAAAAACAATATTTCACCTGCTAAGGAATTGCTGATATACCACAATTGATCGATTATTTTTTGCTTAGTATTGCTCATCACTTTTAATATGTGAACCTGATACTAAGTGTCATGGAAATAAATGCTCAAGATACACAGAGAATCAGAAGATAATAGAAATGAATGAGTTATTGATGGCTGTCATAAAAGCCAAGCAAGATATCCTATTTACTATATGTGATAAAAGTGTCATCGTCAGAATTTATCAGGGTTTTTGCCCTGAGAATCTAAATCTTTTTCGCCAAGGGCAAACTAATAACTTTTCCAGTTCATCTGCATGGATAGGGACATAGAGATTTAGGTTAATAGAGCATCACAGGGTGAGTGCCAAGCCAAGCAATCTGCAAAGCATTGTACTGGTGGAATCACAAAGATGAAATAGAGCAGATAATTAGAACATGTTTATTTTAAAGAAGAGTATTTCTGATAAACGTCTTAAAGGCAGCAATATCTTACACGAGAGACAGGTTGTGCTTCTTTTCACAGAAATGGGGCTAAGGCTATTTTGATCCCATTGTTCAGGCAAGACACCTGAGAAGGTCTGTTTAAGGAGACTCATTCCTGACCCAAATAAAGAGCAAGTGTCCATTTTTGTTCAAAAATAGAAAAAAAAATGATATTGCCCAGGATAATTCACCAAATGCATATGCATATATAGAACACATATAAATTATGAGTGACAGTGGAAGTTCAGTTTCAGGATGCTGGTGGCAATAGGGACTGTGGTGCACACAAAACTTTCACAATCTTTAAGACTCCTGATTAGAGATGAGCGAACTTCTCAAAAGGTTGGTTCGCCGGTTCGCTGAACTATTCTGAAAGGGTTTGGTTCGGTCCGAACTAGTTCGGAACGAACTTTCATCTAAAACACATTGAAAACAATGCGTGATGGCCCTAAAAGTCCTTTTATAACATTCTGAACTCACCCTCTGCCTAAAAACATGTTTTATTGGACTAATTAGCATTTGCATTGGCGGTGACTAATTAGCATATGAATCTCTCAACCTAATCAGCATTTCAATGGCCAGTGGCTGTCGTTGATAGTTTAAATCACATAAAAATGGTGAGAAGCAAGCGGGTTGGGGTTCCTGGAAAGTGAAAAGAAGCAAAGCCTTGAAAAATGTGCCCATTTGGGCATCACAGGATGATCTGCATGTGTGTTGGCCTGGCAGAGGAACCCTGTGGTGGTTGGATAGGCCTGGTAGTAGTGGGCAAACCCTCAAAAAATTATCCCACTTGTAACGGGGGTAGCAGTGAGATTGGTACCCTTACATTTTAGCTAAAGAAGAAGCAATGGCTTATTACAAGCGCTGAAAAATGTGTCCATTTTGGGCATCACAGGGTTAAACTACAGTTGTGTTGGCCTGGCAGTAGCAGAGGGTGGCAGACTGCCAGCGGAGGTGCTGTTGGTGGTAGTAGTAGTAGCATTTGCAGAGACTGCAGCTGTTGAAGAAAGACTAGGCTGTGGCACAGGTAAGCTGTGGTGGTTGTGTAGGCCTGGCAGTAGCCGGAAAGCCTTCACAAAATTGCCCTCTTGTAAAGGGGGTTGGCAGCCTGTTTGGCATCCTGACAATTTAGTTGAAGAAGAAGCATTGGCTTTTTACAAGCACTGAAAATGTGCCCACTTTGAGCATCACAGGGTTGACCTGTATGTGTTTTGGCCTGGCAGTAGCAGAGGGTGGCAGGCTGACAGCGGAGGCACTGTTGGTGTTTTAAAATCATCACTTATCCATGCTTAATTCATCTTTACAAAATGTCATTTTTCCACGCTTTTGGCGGACAACCTTGTCCACTTAGGGTTGATGACACTACATGCCACACTGAAAACCCTTTCTGACGCTTCGCTTGGGGTGGACAAGACAGGACCCCCATGGCAAACTGTCCTAGCTCTGGCTAATGGTCCAGTCTGCTCACCAAGATGTTCAAGGGGTCTGAGTTCAGTGTATTTTCTGGAGAAAGGGCACAGTTGAGGTAGGATTGTACTTGGTGGTGGTGTTGCTGGTGATTAATATCCCTTTCATAACAATGTGTGTTGGGTGGGCTTATGAGATGTAAAAACTTGTACATCATATTCTCAAGAGTGAGTTTGGTGCTGCTGCTGCCTGTTGGAGGGTTAGTGCATTGACTCGGCAGGGAGAGGAGAGTGGACACTTGGTCAGACATGCTTGTGGCAGGTGTCTGCTGTTTGAAAGTCATGGCTAATTGGCTGCATGTTTTTTCTCAGTAATAAGCCATTTTTGCCTTCCTCTCGAAAGGTGTAAAAAATCCCCCCATTTGGGCTTTTTTACCAAGGGTCTAAAAGTGTAGGGATCCAGTACTTGTCTTTTTTCTTCATGCTAACAATGTGGCTAACAGCATGCAAGTAGAGGCCCAGTTGGTTCCACCTCCTCCATATTGCCATGTTTGTTCATCATCGTCATCACCACCACCATCATGATGGCTGTCATCATCATCATCATCATTATCATCATCGTGCCCCCTCTCCTATTCCTTCCTGTGAGAAGTTGGTTGCTTCTATCTCCAAATCCACCTCCTGGGGTCGGATTGATTCAAAGAGCCAGGAGACAGACAGGATCTTTCCTACATCCCTTGCTGACTCATGGTAGTGAGCATTTGCAATATCAGCGGCATAACATCATTCATTCCTCTGTTGTCCCTGTTGACAAATCTTATCACCTCTTCACACAACACGTCTTTGATCATCTGCCAATGCCAGAGCTGGAAATCATACTGGCTGAAAAAGCTGGCTGATGCTGTATGAAGAAATCATTCACTGCTCTGCACTGGTGGTACAGGCGGTCCAGCATATGCAGGGTGGAATTCCAGCACATCAGATAAAGATCAAGTGTTGATCAAGTGGTGTTCTAGATGACCATTCTAGCGCTGCAAGTCTAGGAGAGCATATTTGAAGGCATATGATCAGCTATAGCGAACACATACCCTCCTGAACAGGGCCAGTACATCTGCCATGACCAACACCTTTTTAAGAAGCATTTGACAACCAGATTGATCACTTGCGCCAGGCATGGGGCATGTGTCATGCGATCTAGATACAGAGCAGCCACAATGATCGTCCTGTTATCTGCAACCATTGCCCAATCTAAGTTGACATGGAGACAGCCAGTGGGAAATTTCTTTATGCATGCACGTTTTTTTTCGCCCCGGCTCAGCACGTGTAATATGGCATGGCAGTGCTGCGCCTTGAAGTGATGAAAGGATGGAGGAGGAGAGTAAGCTATGCCCTGCTGTCTCCTGTCTGTTCAACCCACCCCACTTCTGCATCGAACAGTCACTAATGCTCTATGATGACACTCCTAGCTGAGACACTGTGGGCCATCCACCTGCCCCGCCCCAGTTGCAGACATAGGGGTTCCCAGATGGCCAACAACTTGTGGTGGAGGATGAAGACGTGGACATCGGACCATTGCAGAACATCTACTATGAGGATAAAAATGCTGACTACTGCGGCTTTTTGCAATGTGGAGCCTGGGAAGGATGGTAGCGGGGAGGAGCGGTTGGAAGACGATCCAAGGGGTAATAATGATGAAGTCCTAGACCCAACCTGGACAATCAGATTTCAGTGGAAGAGATGATGACCATGCAGCCCCAGAAGAGGGAGAAGGGTTCAAACCATCAGCGGTCGGCCCCTTGCTACTACTGATCACCACCCCCAAGGACTAAGCACCGAAAAACTGGCTCAAAGAATCTCACCAGCATGGTAAACAGTGCACAGACAACAAGACTCGAGTCATTTGCATGCTGTGCCACCAGTCACTGGAGAAGGAAAATTGTGAATCTGTCACAGCAATGCTGTCACGCCCACTTCATTCACTGCTATCAGATGGACAGGTAGGGGGTAGTCAGGTAGAGGAGTATGTGGCAATTTAGATAGGAATACCTAATAGATAGGAATTTAGAATAGTTAGGCAGGTGGCTGGGTAGGCATGTGGCCACATAGGCCAGTAAGCAGGTGGGTAAGTAGGCAGGTGGGTAAGTAGGCACATATATAGTTGGGTAAGTAGGTGATTAGGTAGAAAGGTGGGTGGTTAGGCATATAGGTGAGTATGTAGGTTGGAGGGAGACAGGTAGGGAGGTGGGAAAGTAGGAAGGTAGGTGGGTGGGCAACTGCCACTTCAGCTCTAGCGTCGGATTATTCTTCCTTTGTACCAGGGCTGCCAGCTGTTGCTCTAGGTCCTGGGTAGGGAGGCGAGCGGTCAGGTACATAGGTAGGTGGGTGGGTCAGTAGCCAGGTAGCTAGGTAGGAGAGTGAGTCGGTAGGTGGGTAAGTTGGTGGGTGGGTCAGTAGGCAGGTAGGAGGGTAGGTAGATTTGTAGGTGACTGACATCCTTGCTGAGCTGGGCTAGAGAATTCTGTTTTGTGCTGTCTTCTGAGCTGTCCATCCCTTGTCTCCACCAGCTCCAGTCCTCACCACCTCTTTGTGCTGTCCTTGGCGCATCCATTTAGTTGCTAGCCCCCCTTAAGTCTCCAAAGTGGGTCACCCTGGGAATCGTGGCACCTCACCCAGAGAGGTCCATTTCTGAGCCCCGATTCTCCAGGACCATAGGGGCAAGGAAGCCCAAACATACAGGGAATGTTGTTGAGTTATTCAGCTGCAGAACAAGCACCATCCACTAGATCCCCTGCTCTGGCAAGCAGCAGTACCACTGATTGGATCCACATGCCCTTGCAGAGGTGCATAACTAAAGTCCTCCACTTTCCAAAGATCCCTCCAGTGGGTTTCTAGCCCCCCTGGATGCAGTAAACCAAGACCCTTGTCCAGGAGAGTACACTTCCAAGCACCTGATCTCTGGACCTAGAGGGACCTAACAACCCCCTGGAAGTATCATTGGAATGTGGGGAAGCTCAAGTATACAGCACTGCAAGGGCATGTAAATTAGGGCAGTAATGCAAATCCTGGTACTGTTGCTGGTACTGTGGGCGCCGGGGAGGTACACATTCGGGTGTCAGATCTCTGACACACTGTAGGTATCATTGGAAAATGCAGAACCTCAGGTACCCACCCCTACAAGGACATGTGCATTGGCAAATGGAGCAAGTGATGACTCCGCAAATTCCCAGTACCGTTGCTCGTGGGTGCTAGAGTGGTATCTTTCTGAGTGCCAGATCTCTGGACCTAGGGGGCTTATGACCTTCTGGTGTTGTTGAAATGGGTAGAGCCTCAGGTATACACCCCTACAAGGGCATGTAGATTGGGGCTGACCAGACCAAGTAGCAGCACTGGAAATTCATGGTATCCCAACCATATCCCACAGTTGGTGTAGGCCCAGTGGCATGCGCCTCTTGCTCCCTGCCTATAATCTGGCCCTGATCAAACACACAGTATTTACAATGCATTTGATGGCCAGAGATCAGTATATTTATCAAACACACAGTATTTACAATGCAGATGACAACAGACAGCATTTACAATGCAGGTGACGGCCAGAAGTGAGTAGAATTATCAAACACACAGTATTAACAATTCAAGTGATGGCCACAGGTAAGTAGTAGTATCAAACACACAGTATTTACAATGCAGGTGATGGCTAGAGGTAAGTAGTTATATCAAACATTCTGTAAGTAGAATGCAGGTGGTGTCAACAAGTGAGTAGCTTTTTCTAACACCTAGTAAGTTACACAGTTATCAAGAGCTGATGCAGCACATGCAGGTATTTCAGCAAATATGATGAAGTAAAGGACCTCTCATGAGAAACATTGCAATAACATGGGACCAAGCAAACCAATTTCTTAACTTAGGAGAAACATTGTTGGCTGCAGGATACAACATGGTTGGAAAAAAAGGCAGTGTCCCAATAGCACAATAGAAAGGAACTTTTCTCCTCCAGTGGAAAGAGAGCCTGAAAAGGTTGTGGACAGACTAACTGGGAAGCAAGTGGAAAAAGCCAAAGAAGATGGCTTAAAAATGACTATCACGGTAATTCCTCAAGTGGAAGCCAAACCTTCAGTGTACTTCATCAAGTTTGATGATGATTTCTAAATGTATGTCTATGATTTGATAAAGACCCCCTAAGTGATGTTTGTGAACTTTGCCAAGGTTGTGGAGCTACAAAAGATTATAATCCTGTATTTCTACAAACTTGCATTTGATGGAGTAAAGAGAATATGAGAAGGAATTTTTGGATTACTTCAATTTATTCTTCCTTATATATGAATAAACCACTTTCGACAAATGAGGGGCCTAGGGAAATAAGGAAAGAAACCGCACATAAAATGAAAACAGGAGTTGGAACAGGGTATACGAATGGAAGAGTTGTGTGACTGCTTATTATGAAAGTTATTCTTAATCACTCATTCTTTACCTTCAAGGCACTGTTTTGGTATATATACTTTGCCTACATTAGTTGTCTGTATATTTTAGCTTCCATCATTCATGTTGAGGGCATAATAGGTGAACAGTATGTTTATGTTGTCATCTAGAGATAATAATTTATTGTGAAGTCTTGTGTGCCTCTTTAAAAATATCACCTTACAAATGTAACAAAAAAATGAAAAGACAACAATCAGACCTAACACATGGGATGGCCAGTGGAAGTAGATTATTATTATTTTATTATTATTGTTTATTTATATAGCGCCATCATCTTCCGCAGCGCTGTATCAACATGCATAATAACATTCATGCAGCTGACAATCCGAAAACATATGTATTACTACACAAACATGGCTTTATTATTTTATATTTTTTTATATAATGCGTGCCAACAATTAAGTCGTTTTTTCAAAGACCAAGAGGGTGTAATGCAAGTTGTGCACATAAGTAACTGGTTAATTGAAGACTAACAAGGTGAAATTCATGGTGTGCCAAGTAACTGGTTTATCAAATCCCAAGAGGGTCTAATGCAAGATGTGCCATGTAACTGGTTTATCAAAGATCAAGACGATCTAATTCAAGGTGTGCCAATTCACTAGTTTATCAAAGCCCAAGAGGGTGTAATGCAAGGTGTGCACACAAGTAACTGGTTTATTGAAGACTAACAGGTGAAATGCAAGGTGTACTAAGTAACTGGTTTATCAAAGCCCAAGAGGGTCTAATGCAAGATGTGCCCTGTAACTGGTTTATCAAAGATCAAGACGATCTAATTCAAGGTGTGCCAATTCACTAGTTTATCAAAGCCCAAGAGGGTGTAATGCAAGGTGTGCCCACAAAAAAACTGGTTTATAAAAGCCCTAAAGGGTGTAATGCAAGGTGTGCCAAGTACAAATGTAGTCAGACTCACCTTATCTCCAAATAAGTTAGCATTTCTTATCTCAGAAAATCCTGCATTTCACTCCAGTATCCACTAAGGGAAGCAGTGTACTGCAAAGGTTTCATTCAATTGCAAAGAGATAATCACAGGACTAACCATATATCAAGTTGTTTCTTACCCACATTTTTTTTTTTATATAATTTTCTGGAAATAACTTAAAAAAGGACCATCGTGAAAATATTGCTAAATGATAATCCATATATAATGCTGGATTGCGGGAGGAGGGGTCACTTATACACCCACCATCAATGATTATCCAGCCAGGCTTGTTTCTTTCGTTTAATGGAAGGAAGGGGAAATCAGGGGAACAGGTTCTGTCCACCTCTGATACTCTCAGACCTATCACCCCTGGATTTTATTCTTACCAGGAGAAGAAAACCACATGCTTGGTGGGACTTTTATTCAGTTTGGGTACATAGGTGATCCCTCCACTCATTAGCCAATGTTTTTATATGGATTTTACTACTACTACTACTTAAAGTGGACCAACACCCAGGGGGGATCGGCCCGGGAATCTATAAGATTCCCGGACCGATCAGATCCCTCCCCGCGGGGCATCCGAAATCGGGATGTCCCGCGGGGAGGAACCCCCCAGGAGGCCCACAATCCTTACCTTACCGGCGATCCAACGGCGCATGCGCGAGACGCGGCCGCGTCTCTCGCTTCCCTCTAGCAGGGCGCGCTCCCGCGCCGGCCATTTTGTGAATGGCCGGCGCAGGCGCGCTCCCTGTTAGAGGGAAGCGAGAGACGCAGCCAATGACAGCGCTCTGGTATGCGCATCCAAGCGGCTTTGGACGCGCATACCAGAGCGGCTCTGAGCGCTGTCATTGGCCGGACGAGGTCACGTGGGAGCGGGGAGAGGTGAGTTTTTGCGGCGATCGGGGGGGTTTCACACAGCGGGGCACCCCCGATCGGGGTGCCCCACCTAAGTGGACCAACACCCAGGATAGTCAAAATCCTGGGTGTTGGTCCACTTTAAGTATATCACCAGCACTAATCATCTTGGGGTATGTCCAAATGCATCTTGAGCACTCTAAATGCATCTCCCATTCTCATGCTTTGCAGACTGCGATGTTTATTTTAACATGGCCTCTCATTTACATAGCATTTAAAGGTGTTTTTTTTCCATTGCACCAACCAACGGATCTGGCATTATCTTCTCTACAGACCCAAGTTAGGCTTAAAGTAATTAGCAAGTCAAAAGTTAAAAAATAAATATAAGTAGCTTACCTTTTTTTTGAGTGGCTCGGGCACTGTGCTCCATCTATTGTCTGTCTCCTTAGTAAGGAAAACCACTTCCTCACTCAGCTGATCTAGTCCATCAATCAACCTTCAGTGGAGCAGGAATGGAAATGATGTCATGACACTACATACTATCATACGGCCTTATTTATCAAGGGATAGCGCCAGGTAGTGTCTCACTAGCGCCAGGTAGCGCCAGCTATCGGCGGCTACCGACTCCAGAACGCCAGGCGGCGGACACAATCACGCATTTATCACGCTAAATGAGGATAGCGCTGGCGAGA
Organism: Gastrophryne carolinensis; assembly: GCA_027917425.1. Lineage (NCBI taxonomy): Eukaryota > Metazoa > Chordata > Amphibia > Anura > Microhylidae > Gastrophryne > Gastrophryne carolinensis. The sequence continues at coordinate 470,582,822 of CM051236.1, read as the reverse complement.
GCGTCACCTAGCACGGGATTCATCATGTAGCGGACTGGAAAGAACAGCGCCGCTGCTAATCCCATCACAGCGCCAGGTATGACCTCTCGCTACCTGCCGCTCTCCAATGCATTTAAATGGAGCAATCTTTAAATATTCATAATTAATTGATATGATTGTTTTTTTTTTTTTTTTTTAACTAACTGTCAAAAATTCTGTGACCACTACGGCAATGTTATATATTTTTTTTAAGGTTAAAAAAAAAAAAAAAAAAAAACATTTGTGCACTATTGATATTAAAGGTCTGATATTAATGTATTCATATCACAAAATGTTTAGAAAAACTTGTTTAATTTTTTAATCAAAAAATATGGATGTTTGGGGGTTAAAAACTACTTTTAAGCCATCGCCGCCAGCGCTCTGGGGTTTAAACAAGCATTTCACAATTTTTTGAGCGTGATTTGTTAATGAATATGCTGGGAGCCGTTCGCTCTGGCCATTCGCTGTCAGGCGCACCCATACAGCGCGGAACCTGTGAAACAGCGACTCCTAACCCCGTATTCAACATTACCGCACACCGACTGAGTCGCTGTCAACAAGCGAACAGCGGCCAAGCACAGCGAATACTAGTGGGTGCTGTGAAAATCACGCTACTGGCGCTCATCTTCACAGAAAGGCACAGAAGAACTTGGAGTGGAACTCAGAGCATTTTTTGATTTAAACTAGAGGAAGGGGACAGAGATGTAACTTGTAAGGGTGATTTCTGTCCCCTACCATTTAGGATAAGGCAGGACATTGAAGCAGGAAGCCCGGTCAGTGGTAGGCTAGAGGTGGAAAAGATCAAGGACACACTAAAATACAATACCGACAACATCCACATGATGTGTACCAATGCTCGCAGCTTGGGCAACAAGCTCTGTGAATTAATGGCTATCATATCCAGAGATGAATTGGATCTTGTTGCAATAACAGAGACTTGGTTCAAGGATCACAATGACTGGGAGATAGCCATACCCGGTTACACATTGTACAGAAAAGACAGATTGGATAGAAAGGGCGGTGGAGTAGCCATTTATGTCAAGACTACACTTCAATCAACAATAATTCAGCATACACATAATGAACTAGAAACTCTCTGGGTTACCATGCAGACTAAGGAGGGAGCTGTGATCAGAATTGGTGTGATATATAGGCCCCCTGGACAATCTGAGGATCTAGATAACCTATTAATAGATGAAATCAGTGGAATGGCAGAGAAGGGGGACATTGTAATTACAGGTGACTTCAACATGCCTGATGTGGACTGGAATATCCCAAGTGCATCGACATGCAAGAGCAGGACTATATTAGAGGCACTTAATGGAGTGTCTCTAAAACAACTTGTGACATTGCCAACTAGAGGAGATAACATTCTGGACTTAGTTCTGACCAATGGGGATCTGGTGTCCGAGGTCAGGGTTGAAGAAAATCTGGGTTCCAGTGACCATCAATGCTTATGGTTCAGTATAAAAACAGACATTGTGCAATCACACACCAGAACCAAAGTGCTAGACTTTAGGAAGACAAACTTCAAGGAAATGGCAGAGTATGTAGAAAGAAAATTAGGTGAGTGGAACAGAGTAGCAGAAGTGAGTGGCCAGTGGTCACTATTAAAAATGGCCATCTTAAAGGCAACTAAGCAATATGTGAAACAAACTAGCAAGAATAAAAGGAAGAAGAAACCATTATGGTTTACTAGGGAAGTCAGCACTATCATAAAAGATAAGAAGTCTGCCTATAAGAAGTATAAAGTAAGTGGAAGTGTAGCTGACAGAGAGGCGTATAAAATTAAACAGAGGGAAGCAAAACTGATTATAAGGACTGCTAAAGGGCAAAAGGAGGAAGAAATGGCCAAATCTATGAAGAGGGGAGATAAAACCTTTTTCCGATATATTGGTGACAGAAAGAAGAAAAGCAATGCAGTCTCAAAAATTAGAAATAAGGAAAATAAATATATTGACGGAGATAAGGCTGTGGCTGACCATCTGAATAGCTACTTTTGTTCAGTATTTTCAGATAGTAGCAGGCACGGCCATAGCACAGCATCCCGCTGGGAGGGCACAGCTCCGGAGTTTCTGGAGGCTGATGTACTATCCGAGCTGGCACATCTAAAGGTAAGTAAGGCGATGGGTCCGGATGGAATCCACCTCAGAGTTCTAAGGGAACTTAGGTTTGTGATTGCAGCCCCTCTGACTGATTTACTTAACCATTCCCTTTCAACTGGTGAGGTTCCAGATGATTGGAGAATGGCCAATGTAGTACCAATCCATAAAAAGGGGAGTAGAGAAGAAGCCAGTAAATACAGGCCAGTTAGTTTAACATCTATAGTGGTCAAATTAATGGAAACACTCTTAAAAAAACAGATTATTTCCCATCTGAAAATTAATGACCTATTGGACCCAAAACAATACGGCTTTACTGAGGGCCGATCATGTCAGACCAATCTTATTGATTTCTTTGACAATGTCACTAAAGTGTTAGATGAAGGTGGTGCTGTGGATATCGCCTATCTGGATTTTAGCAAAGCCTTTGACACTGTACCACATAAGGAGCTCATAGATAAGTTATTGAAGGTAGGACTCAATCCCTGGATAGTTCAGTGGATTTCCAGTTGGCTGAGGGATCGGTATCAGAGCGTTGTTGTAAATGGTGTGCAATCTGAACAAAGGCGAGTTACAAGTGGTGTGCCGCAAGGCTCTGTCCTGGGCCCCATTCTTTTTAATATATTTGTAAGTGACATAGGAGAAGGCTTGGTAGGAAAAGTTTGTCTGTTTGCTGATGATACAAAGGTTAGTAATAGGGTGGATATTCCTGGAGGTGTCTGCAACATGGAAAATGATTTAGCTTTACTGGATAGATGGTCTAAACTGTGGAAACTAGAGTTTAATGTCTCTAAATGTAAAATCATGCACTTGGGTAGAAGGAATCCCTGCTCTGAGTACCGTATGGGCAGCACTGTGTTAGCCAGGACCTCGGAGGAGAGAGATTTAGGGGTACTGATTACTGATAGCTGCAAGATGAGTGGACAGTGTAGCCAGGCAGTGGGAAAAGCAAGCAGGATGCTCGGCTGCATAGCTCGAGGCATCACCAGTAGGAAGAGGGAGGTTGTGATGCCGCTGTATAGATCCCTGGTGAGGCCACAACTAGAATACTGTGTGCAGTTCTGGCGACCTTATCTGCAAAAAGACATTTTTCAAATAGAACGTGTCCAAAGGCGGGCAACGAAAATGGTGGAAGGACTTAAACTTAAAACTTATCAGGAGAGACTTAAAGAACTTAATTTGTACAGTCTGGAGGAAAGAAGGGAGAGAGGGGACATGATTGAGACCTTTAAATATGTAAAAGGATTGAATAAGGTTCAGGAGGGAAGTGTTTTTAAGAAGAAGCTTAATGATAGAACAAGGGGGCACAACCTAAAGCTAGTCGGGGGGAAGATCAGGAGCAATGTTAGAAAATATTATTTTACAGAAAGAGTAGTACATGCTTGGAACAAACTTCCAGCAGAGGTAGTTGAAAAATCAACAGTCACTGAATTTAAACATGCCTGGGATAAGCACACATCTATCCTAAGATAAAGAGAACATACAGTATACACATAAGGGCAGACTAGATGGACCGTATGGTCTCCTTCTGCCGTCAACCTTCTATGTTTCTATGTTTCTATGTTTCATCTGTCGCTACCTGGCGCTATTACTGAATCGGCCTCATAGTATCATAATGTGCTCACATCCCATCGCTGTTGCCACACCCACCATTTCTCTTTACTTTTTCTATGAATCTCCAATGCTCTAATACTTTTAAAGATAATCTAACAGTAACACAGTGAGCTGCCAGATCAGCTCAATTTGGTCCCAAAGTAAAGCCGCACAACCAAAAGTATGTAAAAATCTCTATATACCTTTAATAATGTATCAGAAAGCAGTACACATATATACAAGACAACATACAAGAGACTAATTAAAAACATGTAAGACACTGCCTACAAGTGAATGGACTGTGTGACTATATTAATAATTGTAAATATTGCAATATGCCATAAGAATAACTTATATATAAAAACACTATATGATCCATGAATACCAAAAAATATAGTTACATGACTCCCCGCTAATAAAAATACAAAATACAAATCCAAAAAAATACAAAATGCAAAAAGAGGTAAACATGGACTAATCCATATAACACCAAAATGCAATGCCCTAATTGTTTGAATTCTGGTGTTATATGGATTAGTCCATGTTTACTTCTATTTGCACAATAAGGGATTACCCTTAAAGCACTGTGCACTTTACGTATATGCATGTGTTTAATTTATTTGTATTTGTAGTCAAGATGGCGGCACCCGTATCCTAAAGTCCTTAACAGAGTTGCAGCCCAGTGGGGTAAAGAATAATAAGTAAGTGACTAAAAACTTAAAATATATTAATTTTAGATGCTGGGGAATCGTTTTTTAAGGGTTTGGGCATTTCAATAAATCATGGTAAAGGTCCGGTTTAAGTGCACCATAACAGAGGGGATCGCGGCCGCTGTCATCACTCCCTGTCCCTCTGACAGACGAGGAAACTGCCGCTCGCAGTGTCAGTGGGGGCTGGCGGTGGTGGGGCTGTAGTGTTTGGAGCCCTGATGGGTGTAGGTAAGTAGTCTCCGCACTACTTTTGTTATTTTTATTCTCAATTACATTTATAATGTATACAGAATACCCGCTGACGTCACTATGACGTCAGGCGGGAATTTTTTAAATGTACCACTATTTAGGGAATGGGACTCTAGCAGCACAGCTTGTCAGTCTACCTTGACAAAGGGGGCTTTTGGACCCCCGAAACGTTGGTTACTTAAAGACTGTCGCTTGCCACCATACGAACTTTGGATTGTTTTCACATATTGCGATGGAATACTTTTGTGCTTAAATATAATATATTGCATCACTACCAGGTCCTTCTTGCTTACTGGGATTTAGGTGTGCACCAGCTACCCTGAACAGTGTATAACAGAGGGGACATGCCACTTAAGAAGATAACAATGTTAGGTTTAATATAGTGGCCTGAAATAGACCAAAATACCCCTTGAGGCATCACAAAGACAAAAAGATAATTTGCATGGCTCCACCTGCTGCTAAGAATCATGGGTGCATCCCATAATTATCACTCTGTATAAGCCATGTAAATACTTTCTTTTTTAAGAAAGCTCTCTTTACTTCGCTTCAGAAGTTGAAATATTCAATGAGTAAGGAGAAATCACTTGTTAGGAAAAGTGAAAGATTTAATGACTCAATAACAGCACATGATGTCAATCTGCAGTTTCTACAGCTAGAAAACTGTTCATAATTTTGTGTTATATACCTTAGTATAACCTTGTGTTGAACTTGTTGTTCAGTTTTTGCAGCCTATTAACTAAAATGATGGTGAGGATTGAAAAAGGCTACAGAAAAGGAAAATGAACGAAAAAACGGCATGGATGACTTTTTATTTACGTCCTAAAAGAGGTGCTAAAGGGCGATGTGTATAAATATTTAAAATGACCAGTATAAAAAATTCAAGGGCCAACTGTTGAGACATTAGCATGATGAAGGACATCCCTAACATGCGAAAGGCAAATATACAGCATATAAAACAACCTTTAAATGACTGTTCACTTTGAAGTTAATGAATACTTACTGCTTACTATGGAACTGCTGTATAATCCTGCAGTTACAGGCAAACTGCATCTATCTTGCTTTACCCATGCATTTACCTCTGCTTACCATTGCTACATGCTTCTTAAACCCTATAGACTGAGGCACAGCTTTGCTAGCAAATATGGCTAAATGAAAAAAACTGTTTGGTAGCCATTGGACATGAAGAGGATGAACAGTCAAAGAAAGAAGTTGAATAAAACCAATATAACAGTGACTGGGTGTATTTCTATGAATTCCAAAGTCGGTACAAAGTATTTACATAGAAAAAAAAAAAAGTAATGCTACTCATGTGACCGCTGGCTGCCAGTAAAGTTAACCGCCACTGGTCGCTTGTGATCACATGGGGGCATGATATGGTAGCTGCCAAGGAAGGTTGTTTAAGTAGGCACATATCAGTGACAGAGACCAGGCTTTCAAAGCTGATGTGGGCATTTTTAACTTTCTAACTACTTTTTTTTACCACCTAACAACTTTATTTGTGGTGGTAGTAGCCTGTTATATGTAACCTGATTATGACCAGCCGGCACCAGCGGCATATTGCTGTAACTATACAACTATAATCAAATGAATATAATGAAAAGCCCTGGGACCAATAAGTGGTTCCCAAGCTTTTGATCACTCTGACAGCCTGTCAAAGAGGTCGCTTCTAAACAGACAGTGTCATTAAACAATAGGGTTGATTCAGCACTGTGAGTATTTTCTTTACTCACTTTTTGTTTAAATAAACACTTTTGAATTATTTTTTTTCCCTTGGTGCAATTTAGCACCATATTTAGCTGTGTTTTTTTTATTTTATGTACAGCTAAATATGGTACTAAATTGTACAGAGGAACAAAATATGAGAAAAAGCTTTTTCTCTCAAAGCCATGGTGCTGCTTATGGTGCGGCTTCAACCCTATTGTCTAATAAAGAGGCCTGCAGAGCCTTCTTTGTGAGACACTGCTAGTTACTTCAGGACACAGGAGAGACAGTGTTTCTGCTGTAATAGTAGTTTACATCTTTCTGACCTGACATGTTTTACACACACTTTTTCTTTTATTATTTAAAAAAGTAAAAAAGATTTTCCCCACAAATTCCACAAGATAAATACCTGAGAGGGTCAACGTTTTAAAAAATAGTCACTGTATTAGTGTTTTGTTTGGTTTGTCATCTGTTCTGACAGCATGGTGCCAGAAAACCAGCAATTGAAATATAGGCACTAGAATCAGTAATGCTCTCCACTCATTTCAGGTCTTGTGTTGAGCCCAGCCAGTGGGTAAATAACAGACAGTAATGGTTTTAGACATGGTTTGTCTTGAAATCTTTTGTAACTCATTGTAAAAATGAGAAAATAGGGAAGAAATATATTTTTTTCCTCATTTTCCATTCTTCAATATTTTTTTTAATATCTAATGACACATAAGAAGGGTCTAAGGTATCCTATGAAAAACTCTATTAAAACCATTTAGTACATGTATAAACACTCTGAAGCAGTTGAGATGCTCCAACCAGTGTGGGAACCGGAAACTGATTTAAACAGCAGTGCTGCACCATACAGTACTACAATAGAATTGTCCCCTAATAGACAGAGCTTTGTAAAGAAAAGCCACATGTTGTTAATAGGATACCATAGAACTGAGGGCCCTGCCCTTGCAAGCTAACAATCTAAATGATCTTCTACTCTCCCCAACCTCCTTCGGTCATTACAGGCAAGAGAATCATTAAGAAATGGAAGATTATAGCTTAGGGCTGTGAATATGCTGCAATGCTCAAACCACAGCAACAGCAGGTTGGAATCCCTCTTTTTCCGTTGAGTCTTTTCTCTGCCTAGCAAGTCTAGTGATGGTAGAACCTTAATAGATGGTGGGTAAATCTTACATAACACAGAAAGCAAAAAACAAATGCTAGACATTTAAGGGACATTGCTTGACATTGTTATGCTCTGCTGTGAAGATAAAGTTACAATATAAACAGACTTTTTTTAATAGTAAATGTGAAAGCAAAATATAGATGCCGTTCGTGCTTCTACCACTGCTGTTACCGCTGCTCTCGCTCCCCCAGCTGCCGCGACCCTGCACAAATTACTGGGGTGCTGGCTTATGCTGCCCCGGAGTATTGAGCTCTCCTGTCCCGCTGCGCTCCCAACGCCGGCAGGATAAAAATGACGCCTTTCATTTCCGTTTTTTGGCCTCACTGTCAAAACGAGAAGTGACGTCAGGTGCCGCGTCACTGACCCCCGCCCCCAAATTCAACATTTTTGGAGGGAAAGTTTACAGTTGAAAAAATAAGCTAAGTAAATCACAAACAGAATCAATAAAACTTGGTACCTGAAGTCAATTCATTTAGTTTCAATGTGTTTTTATTTTCGGGACTGAAAAGTGCAATTACTCTTCTGCATTCGAGGGGAAATAAAAGATTTCCGTTACATAACAAGAACGTGTGGTCATATAAAACTATAAAGATATAATGATCATGCATGATCATGCAGTTGTAGTAAGCATTGTTCTGTTATTGCTACTGATAATCACCCAGGGGGTGTAGCTAGGGTGCAGCAGGTCAGTGGGGCACCAAAGGGGGACCTGAGCACAGGTGGGGGGAGCCATTTAGAATCTTTGCCCTGATTGCCAGAAAGCCCAGCTACTCTGTAATCATCATTGTGGTCTAGCTAGCTATACCCTTAAAAAAGGCATGCTGACTAATCTTATGTGTAGGTCGGAGGGGCCGCCGCAGGAGGGCCACAGGGGTGGTTCCTCCCCCCCAGCAATGCCCCCCCCCCCCCCACAAATAGAGTCTTTTATTTAAATGTTAGAATAAGGCTATGGTAATATGTTGCTACAAATTATAACATAAACAATGGTTACCTCCTTACAAGTCAATTCATTTAAAGGTACAGCATGCCCACAACCGACTCAGTTGATGGGATTTAAAGATATACTGCACAACTAGTGCGTATGTAAGACTATGAGGGAATATAGCCCCGGCTGTGTCCAGACGTCAGATGATACTCCTCTGGTATTTTGTCCAGGACAGCGGGCTACTCGAGTACTCTGGAGGTCATAAAATAAAAAAAACTAAAATATCAACCTGGCTGAAGTCTAGCACATCCAGGCACACTGTCCAACAGTTTCCCAGAGAGGATACACAAAGAACTGTGGTGGGGGGTGGAGCATAATCTGTCCATGTGGTCACGCTGAAGGATGACTTATAGATAACACTTACTCACCTTCAGTCCAGCTGTCACAGTCCGGAAGCTCTGCAGACATCTGGCTGTAAGTGCTGTTATTTAGCACAGTTGCTATATCAGCAGCCACCTGTGGGTGTCTTGCAGTGCTGCCATGGAATGTCAGGCCTCCTCATTTGCTGCAGCTGCTGGGGGTTTTGAAAAAAGGGCTTCTTCCCCCAGTCAGCAGAATTTTTTTGCTTTGAATCCTGGATGTTCCTGGGCTTGCAGGCTCTGTCATTCCATGCGTTGCTATGTCCACTCCCTCTGTTTTGCAGCAGGCCACTACTATTCCCTACTCACCCGGTCTTGGTATGACTTTATCAACACCTTTGAGCCAACTTTGCTCAGGTCTAGTCTTTTTTTGTCTCTGTATTGATTTATCTGCATTTTAGAACTGTTATGTTTTTGCCTAGTTTAAGTTTTTATTGCATTTGTGCCTGAAGTTAAAGTTTTTGCTTTGTTTTGCATTACTTTAATTAATACTTTCAAGCAATCCCAGGTTTCCAGCGCCTTCCTTCTGGGCCAATATTTGTCCTGACAGGGGGCCCTGTTTGCAGGACTGCTCCTTGTCACACCTGCGCAGCTGATCCACCCAGATCCAGAAGTTACCACCACTGAAAATGCAGTCTCCACATTCCAGCACCTCCGTAGCAAATGGACGTTTCCTGCATTGGTTACAGTGACTGTCCATGCCTATTTACTAATGGAGGGGGCGTGTCAGTCCCAGAACTTCCCCCCCAATAAAATGGAGAAGACGTGACCAGTCACTGTGATGTGGGATCCTATGTCATCTTTTTAAATTAAAATAAAATTAAATAAAAAAATGACATAGGGTACCCCTCTCCACGAGGGGGGAACCTCTTGATTTTCTTTAATTTTTAAGGGTTAACCCCTTACAAATGAAAAAGAAAAATAGCATGGGTTCTCCTTTTTAACTAAAACCAGCCCAGACACCAGCTATGGAGGCTGGTAGACCAGGCCATGGAGGTGACTTGCCGTGACCAGGCCATGGAGGTGATTTGCCAGCTGCCCTGTGAACTGGTATAGGGGTTTTAAGGACCCCTTTACCAGTTTGCAACAAGTTTAATGTAAAAAAAAACACGCACACCACAAATATTTTACCCCCCCCCCCCCCCCACTTACCTTCCCCACTTATGTCCCACGGCATCCACTGCTACAGGGCAGGAATGACGCCAACTCACCCCCCGGGCAATTCGATCTCTGCATAGAAGGGTGTGGGACACAGCCAGCGGATGAGGATATCATCTGGCGCTCAGACAGGGATGAAGGTAAACTTATTTTTTTTTCGTTTTTGAGCGAGTTTTGGCTTGGCGAAATTTGGCAAATCACTGAATCAAACTTTTAAAAAGTTCACTCATATCTAATCATGAGTTTAGAACAGTGTTTACCAACTTCCTTACCAAGTATCACTAATAGATTTATAGCCTCAGAGACACATTCCTCCGGACTTCCGTAGCTGTCTGTGAAAGTTTTGGTGGGTGTTTGTCATTTTTTTGCTTTTTTTCGTCCATTTTCTACTCGCACGAATGTTCGGGAATGCGCTTCCGATGATCGGAAGCAAATCAGAACATTTCCGTTAGTTCGGATCATTTTCCAAACCAAATCGGAAATTTTCCGTTCCTTCTGAAAACTTCCGTTGATTCAGAGAGCTTCCGTCTGATTCAGAGAGCTGATTTCCGACGGATCACCACCCTATAAATCCGTTTCATTTCCGATCCACTTACGAGACCTTTGAGGGCTCGGATTGCTATTGTTGAACATGTTTTGTGGCTATGTGGAGGAGTCTGCGTGCCTTTAGCACCAAGGCATTGCATGTATCAGCATGGCCGAGGCCATAAATTGTATAGCAATGCATGCCTAAATCAATACATTTCATGTATGCCTTATAGAAGCATTTTAATGCTGACCTTAATTAGTCCTTAGAATGTAAACATTTATTTTCCCACACATCCATATAATTGCTAAATTTTTTTAGACTTATGTCCTTTGTGAATTATATTTGGATTGTTGAACTTGAATCTTAATTTGTGGTAGGAGGTCTTGTTTTAGTTGGTTACCTTTGCTTTGTGTAATTATTTTATATTTGGTTGCAGGAACAAGATGTGCCACTCGCCCTTGCTCCTGATGCCCGTTCTTTGCCTGCAGAATGCCGGCCAGGGGTTCTCAAATCGGGCACTATGCAAAACCCGGGCCGTGGTGGTGAGGGCCCTCTGGCTTTTGAAGTCCAGATTTAGGTGTTTGGACCATACGGGGGGGGGGGGGGGGGGGGGTTGGCACTGCAGTATGACCCCAACAAGGTTATACCAATATTTTAATTTACATTTTTTAACAGGGACCAGACGTGCCAGAGTGGCACAACTGAGTGTCAGGGTCCTTCAGTTGGTGGGCGAGATGCAGGAGCTGCGCAACTCGTTGGGGACCACAGATGAAGAATAATGTTCTGTGGCCTGCCATTTTTATGTATTTTGTTTTTTATACTTGTAAAAATTTACAATTTTCAAAATTTTGATACATTTTATATATTATGATGGCATCCCAAAAAATGTTACAGTGTCATTTCATTTACAAAATAGATTAACACAAAACTAATGGGCCCAGAAATATTTAAAGATGAATATTCACGTGACCGAGAAGTGGTTTCGGTGAGCTTTAAGGGGCAAAAAGGGAAGATGGAGGATAGTGCTAAGTGATTTAGCTAAACATTGTAGTAGAAGTGAGGGTGGCAAATATGTATGCGAGCACTTTAATGAGTTAAGTTTGTAGTGCGCAGGCGCAAGATCATAAGGATTCCGTCTGAAGGATTATTTTTTGTAAAATGGAAACAGAATCTATCGGGAAACGTAAAGGATTCGTTGGAGGATACGATGGGAAAAGGGCAAAAACGAAAGCCTACGTTTTAACATGTGGAAATGAAACGGAAAAGTCTGGATGGAAAATGACATCCGCGTAATTCGGAATCTGCCGTACGAACGGACGGAAACTTTACAGAAGGTTTTCAATGCATGTATAGAATCGCTCGTACGCTCATACGAGAACAGAAACATTTCACAGATCGGAACTAAAACGGAAGTTTTTTGTGTCTCTCTGAATCGAGGCTTATGTCTCTTCACAGAGGCAGCTCAATTAATTCCCCTGTCCATCTGTCAGAATATCCTTCAAAATTTGACCTGCTGGTGGGCCTTGAGGACCACTGGTTTAGAGAAGACTGGCACAGCCTGGAAGGTTAGCATTTAACCTTTTAAACATCAAGCACTTACTGTGTCATTTCTCCAACCGTTAACCGCCAAACCTGTATATCCTACGTGCTTGGTGTCTTCCTGAGTTTGCGGGCAAAAAAAAAATGCTAACCTCTGTCTGGGATCCAGCGCTTGGGGTCTCCTCCTTACCCCGGGGGGCCTCTGATCCCCCTCACCAGGTCTTCAGCGAGGTAGAAAACATCCGTTCTCTGCACGGTGAGGCAGCTTCTGATAGCTCACTCCTGTTGCAGGAAGGGGCATATATACCAGCAAGTGAGACAACATTAGCATAGAGGCTAGAGTGATTGGCAGAAGCAAGGTGCAGAGGGCACCGATCCTCTGCCCCACTTCCAGATTCCGCCAATCACTTTCTGTTGAAGATCGACCACGTGGGACAGCAGCAATCTGTGATGAAAGGAGGTAAGTAGAAAAAAAAATTATTAAAGGACTTCATAATTAGTGTGCGAGTTTTTCTTTTAACTTTTGACCCCTCAGCCAGTTCATAGTGCAGGAGGGGCTGGCAAGTCACCTGCTGCCCCATTACCAGCACCACCAAAGCCCAGGGGGGTACAGAAGATTTAGGCTATGTGGGCTGGTAGCCTTCAGGGCCAGGGCTGGCTGTTTTGCCTCCATGCCCTGATCTACCAGCCCCCAGAGCTGGTGCACGAGGCTGATTTTACTGGAGAGTGGGGATACCGTTTTCTAACAGTAATTTTAGGGGTTTAACCATTAACAATGTAAAACAAGGGTTTAACTCGTGCAAATAGCAGTTATATTATATTTGAAAATCTCATAAAACGCTCTTTTGAGTTTGGGGTATCTCCTGGGCAGGAACGGGTGTCCAACGATACATATGGGATACTTTTGTAATCAGGAGGAATGGGGCTTTTACATGCAATAGGATTTTTTTATAAGAAAATTACATGTGTTCGTCCAAAAATATTGAGAAAGCACTGTACAAACAAAAATTTTCCTAGAAATTCCTGCAAAAATCAGTTCTATAGCATCAAATGCTGAAAAAATGGCCTGGCAACAGAGGGTGACAAAGCTCTAGGTAGGCTGGCAGTTAAAGGGTTAAAAACTAGGGTGGGGGGTGACATTATGTTAGCATAATTATATTTGGAGAAAAGGTAAGCCTAGAGAGGTATTGAGAGGCAGTCTACTGGCTGGTAGGCACAGGCCTTGGGTTGGCCACACTGCTTTCTGCATATACAGTCATTGGTAAGATGTGTACGTTATTTTTTTAACAGTTCTTTGTCTTTGGGAAGTAGTTTGACCACTTAATAGGGAACCGCTGTAGGAGCAACATGGCTTTAGTTACAATGGGCAATTCTTTGGGCCCCAACACATTCAGTCCTCCTTTGTATTCAGGAAAGAGAGTTTAAACCAAGAGCAATAAAACGCCAGAGGTGTGATTCTAGGAGGATTAATAGGCAGATTAGGGGAAAGAAGAGATATTATGGACAGGTGATGATGAAACACTTCAGGAAAATGGGAAGGTACAAGATAAATTACAGAGCAGCCGCAAGTTACTATGAAGAAAAGCTGAGTATGAATCTTTGGCTTCATAGATAATTGTTATATTCAGGGACTGCACCTCCAGCAGTCATGCACTCTAAAGCAAACACTATAAATTGAAATGACATATCAGTGGGAAACAAATCCACTCTGACTGGTGATGTAAATATTTTCTGCTCCTCTCCTCTTCATTTGCATATTTTCTGTCTTTTCACCATTGTATAATATGATGCATGGACTGCGTGAAGAACATCTGCCATGCTATGTACATACCTGGATAAAATGTGATGGGGATTTGTTCTCCAATGCTCCGGCTTCCAGTGACAACAGTTGGTCACATAATAACAAACAAATAAAGTGTTTCAGTAAAAAATAAAAATCAATAGTTATGAGCGAATTTATATAACAATCAATATGGATGATTCGCTGATGATTTGTTTGTCCAAATCAAATTTTTAAAGAATCACTGTTAAAAATATGAAAAAAGCTCACATCCACCCTCGTTCCAGGGCCAGGCAATGGCCTCAACTTCTGATGGGCCTTGATGTCGTCAGCAGAATATGAGGACACAAACCCTCAGCGCTGCACTGGGCTCCCACAGCTCAGTCTTCCTGCCGCATGGCGGGGCTATATACACGGGGAGTGAGACAGCCGGGAAAACCCTTTACAGCCCCTGACATCACTGGGATTGACAGAGGACTTGCCCAAACACCTCACTCCTCGGCTATAAATAGCTCCTCCCTATGCCATAGGGAGGGGCAATTGGATGCTGCAGACGTATCCAGACTGTTGTGGCCTCTGCCTTCCTCGATTGGTTGGGACAGCGCTGAGGGTTGCAAGGCAACCCAGCAGCATTATGTATGAGCGGCAGTGCCAGGGGAGTCTATGTGTTAAAGTGGCGCTTAAAAAGATATTCAGGGAATAGTTTATCAGTATGAATTCCAAGAAATTCGAGTTTGTGTCAGGTCAAATTTTCCCTGAAATTTAGAAAAATTCTGATTCATTAGAATCGTTTCACTGATCTCTAAAAATCAACCTATCATGAAAGGTAAAACAAGTAAGGGCTAATCCCACCCGTTCTGCTGCACGAAGCTCCTTATTTTCAAAAATGCCCTTAGCTGTCTCTCATAGAAGACATGAGTGCAATACACAGATGTGGCATTTTCAAGATGGATCTTTCCAGTGCAGCAGCATGCTGGAGAGATTGTGCACACATCTCAGAAAGCTACGGCTCCGATGTAAGCTGACTGCACTGATGCATGGCTTTTAAAATATAAGCCAGCCCATGCAGCTCTTGTTACATTGTAATCGCAGACAACTGTCTTGAGGTTACAATGTTATGCATGCAGCTAACTATAATCCCATGGTGCTGCTGCTGTTCCTTACTGGTAGGTGTCATGCTGTACCACTTCCCTAGCAGCAGGCAATGCTTACTTTCCATGACCGGGCCCAAAAGAGGGGGATAAGGGGCCTGTATTTTGACCTGCACAACTAACAGTGGCCCTGAGTCATCTACAGAAAACAGGATGGCTGGGATAAAGGTGCGGATCACCCTGATCGCCATCCCATAGAAACAACCCTGGATATATGTAATCCCACTATCTGGGGTATGAATATATTTAGGCTACTGGAATTTGGCACATGTACTCTTAGGTGTAAAGGTTTGGAAGGCTTAAAGCAGAATAAAACCCTTGATTCCAGGCCCGGTCGCTAGCCTACCCCCAGGGCATCCTACACTGGATGCCCTGCTATGTGAAACCTCACCACCGGCACCGCATCCTTGGCTTCTCTTTGATCGAGAGCACTTCCGAGCCCAGCCTTTCTGAATGGCTGGCCCCAGGAGCATGCGCCTGACTGGACAGCGTTCCGAGGATCCTGCCAGCTGGCTGCACCTCATCACAGTGACTTAGTCGGTGGAAAATCCCGCTTTTCTTTAAAAACTGGGCCACCGTTGGGCCGACTGCAGCGCCCTGCTGTTCGGGTAGAGGGCCAGTGGCGGATAAGCGGTGGACCCAAAAAAGGGTTTCCATCCAGTTCAATATAAGCCCTTAACTTTAACCTTAAAGTGAACACTCGTAAATATTCAGTTTCCACAGAAGAAAAATTTTTTGTAACATCATGCCTTACAAATGTGTCTGATAATTTAGGTGGCGACCTTCAGAAATGTAGACTCTCAGCTACTTGATACTGACACAGACTAGAATTACAGCCATCACATGGGGCCAACTATTGCACCCCAGGGGCTGAAACTATGAACATTTTGACAGTGAAAGGTGTTTTCTTGGGAGCAAGCTCCGGTGCCATGCGACAGCTGTAATTCAAGCTACCTGCAATTCCAAAGATTAAAACTTTAAGTACCTACATCTTCTAAAGAACCAGTCTGTTCATTGCAAAAAGCCAATTACCAAGCATGCATACTGTATATATAATTTCTAACATTTTAAAATCTTTTTACACTTTATAATTTATACCGTGCTTCTATATTTACAATTGTTGCTTTTCTAGGTGCTGCAGCAAAATATGCTTAAAGTGGACCAACACCCAGGGGTGATCGGCCCGGGAATCTATAAGATTCCCGGGCCAATCACCTCCCTCACCGCGGGACATCCGAGATCGGGATGTCCCGCGGGGTGAAACCCCCCCCAAAACCCCCAAAAAACCTTACCTTATCGGCCCTCTAGACGTGCTCGTGCCCGCGCCGGCCGTTTGTGAATGGCCGGCGCGGGCGCGCGCCCTGTAAGAGTGACATGCAGGGGGGCGGCGGCGGACACGCTGTCTTGTCCATCGCTGTCACCCGCTTGTCCGTTGGCGGGGATTGGGCGGCGCGGTCACGTGGGAGCGTGGTGAGGTGAGTTTTTGGGGCTTTCTGGGGGGTTTCAAACAGCGGGGTACCCCCAATCGGGGTGCCCCCCCGAAGTGGACCAAAACCCAGGATAGTCAAAATCCTGGGTGTTGGTCCACTTTAAAAACCTTAAACCCGACCACCAACAACCTTGTACCAATGAAAAAAAAAACTCCCTAAAACTCACTTGCACCATCTGCATGCATGATACTGAATCATTATCAGATTACATTTGCTCCTTCAAAGCTGAAACTCTGTCTGAGAGATTTTCTCCTGGTCACAGCCATATTGGAGCACCTGGGAGACCCTTTTCCTTCCCAGCATCCCAGTCGTGCTGCTGCCTGGACTTGTGGCATAACCCACAATGAAAAGCGGCAGGAAACCCAGTGGCACTTCCTCTTTGCAGGCTACAGGCAGGTCCATAGAATGCCATTGAGGGGGAATTACAAAAGGTAAATTCATTTTTAGATGCATATGAGTGCTGTTTCTTGTAGGTTTTATGGTCTGGTTTAAAGGCCTGTGCACCTGGGGGTCCTCTCAGACAAAGCACACACATACAGCCAGTAGACATGCTGATGGCTGTGAGAGGATGGCAGGACCAGCCTACCATTTGGGTAACACACAGGCTACTCCATCTAAGGATATCTGAAGCAGCCTGGGAGCCACAATCTATCCCCTGACCTGTCTAAGGATTTTGGTCATATTTGGGTCACTTCCCACCCACAGATTTTTAAAACAGACGTTAGTTCAGTTACATGTATTGGACCAGATGCCTCTTCCATACAGAATCGACCCCCACCCTTAGTCTGAAAAAATATATCTAGTAATTAGAGGAGAAAAGTGTTATACCTACACCAACATTTCTCTTTGTGATTTATTTTTCATTTTGCAAAAATTCTTCTTTTTATAAAAAGAATGTACTTGAAAATGTACATCATTTTACCCCTGTACAAGTCACTGGTCAGACCCCGTATGGAATACTGTGTACAGTTCTGGGCACCTGTGCTTAAGAAGGACATATCAGAACTGGAGCACGTTCAAAGAAGGGCAACAAAGTTAATAAAAGTATTGCGGGGGCTAGAGTACCCGGAAAGATTGTCCAAGCTAGGTTTATTTAGTCTGGAAAAAAGACGATTGAGGGGTGATCTAATAACTATGTATAAATATATTCGGGGTCAATACAAAGATCTGTCCCACAATCTATTTATACCCCAGAGTGTAACCATAACCCGGGGGCATCCACTAAGCTTAGAGGAAAGGTGCTTTCTCCACCAACATAGGAGGGGATTCTTCTCTGTAAGAGCAGTGAGACTATGAGGAGGTAGTAATGATGGATACAGTAAAAACATTCAAAAGTGGCCTTGATGCCTTCCTGGCATGTAATAACATTTCCAGCTATGGCTACAAGACCACTGGAAGGAATTAAACAGGCTGAACTGGATGGACTAAAGTCTTTATTCAGCCTTACATACTATGTTACTATGTTTATACAGTGAGATTGAATGTCCGAGGGAGTCCAGCAGTGTAGCACTTTACTGTAGTGGAAATGCATACTAATCATTTATACTGTACCTAAATTGAGCAATATGTAATAAAAGATGGAACCCTACTCAAAAACCAAAGCAAAAGTGAATTAAAGGGATTGTCTGGGCAACTACATAGATCATATAATCACAGCCCTAAATCTCCTAATGTTCCCCATCCCTTTTTTTTTACTCAAAAGAAATCCTAAAGCATTGAAAACATATTTAAACATTTTAATTTTTTTCCAGCCAGTGGGCTTAGCCTCTCTCCAGCACAATAGCAGGTAGCATTTTAATATAAGCATACCTTGAAACCTAATCACAATGCTGAGATAAACAGGTGATAATAGACCACTGGTCCAGTCCTATGATTGGTGGTCTACTGCTAGAGGAATCAGGAGGCGTGCCAGATGTCAGTGCCAAGTTTCTGCTTCTATGAGGTTACAAGAAAGGGGGAGGGCTGATATGACGAGGTAAGTTGCTGAATCATGTGTTTTATATTTGGCCTGAACAATCCCTTTAAATGGGAATTCCAATCAAATGATCAAATTTCAGAAAAATGTTCCTCTAAACCCCGTCTCTCGCAATCATTGATGTAATATATTTTAGAGAGCTTGAAACCATTCAGATGTTGTGGGATAACAGGGAGATTCTATGCTATTGAACTGCATGGGGGAGCAATCTTGCCACCATACTGATGGGCCTGCTTGTGAAAAGCGCTGTCCTACAGACAAAATGACCCCAAATCTCCTTGAAATAATGCTTTATTTCCAACCAGAAGTGAAAATCCACCATCTGTAATGTCTCAGCACTGCTCAGGAATATCTTAAAGCGGACCTTCCCCCTGAATAAGAGCCTGTCTTATATGTTTCCCACACCCTGTACATACAGATTGCTCACATTAAAAATCATCCTACCTGCATCTACTGCATGTTATGAGCCTTTAAACATCCAAGATGGCGACTCATGGAGCATCAGGCAGTCTGCAAACAGGACGTGCCTTCTGACTCGCTCTGCCTTCTGGGATTGCTGTCCTTTACCTGACCGCCAGCTCTGCTCTGTCTATGCAATGCACAGCTATAACCCGCCCCCCTGTACTTTATCCCACTCTCCTCAGTATGTGTGATGCTTTTGAGTCAAGATGCACATTGGCTGCACATTTTCTTAGGCCCTTATTCATCAAGCGATAGCGCCAGGTAGTGTCTGACGAGCGCCAGGTAGCGGCAGCTAACGGCGACTACCGACTCAAGTACGCCCGGCGGCGGTCACAATGACGCATTTATCAAGCAAAATGAGGCTAGCGCCGGCGAGAGCGACGGCTAGCACGGCATTCATCATGAAGCCGCCTGGACCGAACAGCGCCGCTGCAAATTCCCTCACAGCGCCAGGTATGAGCTGTCGCTCCCTGGCGATGTCCAATGCATTTCAATGGAGCAATCTATAATAAATCATAATTAATTGGGATTCATTTTTTTTTTTTTTTTTTTTAATGTCAAAAAATCGGAGACCACTTCTGCAATGTTAGGATTTATTTTTAAGTCAAAAAAAAAAAAAAAAAAATATGTGCAGAATTGATCTAACAGGTCTGAGATTAATGTATTCATATTACAAAATGATTCTAAAAACATGTATAATGTTACATTAAAAAAATATGGTTGTTTAGGGGTTAAAAACTAGTTAATACACATCGCCGCAAGCGCTCTGGGGTTTAAACAAGGAATGGACAGCGACAGCACATTCGGAGCGTGATTTGTTGATGAATATGAAGCTAGCCGTTCGCTCTGGCCATTCGTTGTCAGGCGCTCACATACAACGCTGGACCTGTGAAACAGCGACCCCCCAGCCCGTATTCAACATTACCGCACACCGACTGAGTCGCTGTCATCAAGCTAATGCCGGCCAAGCACAGCGAATACTGGCTGGCGCTGAAAAAATCACGCTACAGTCGCTCATCTGTCGCTACCTGGCGCTATTAATGAATCGGCCTCATAGTCACCATCAAAGCAAAACACAAGGCACCCAGATATATCTGGTGGATCAGGTATGCTTGGGCATTAGAGGAGGCAACATCAAGAAACGACTCCTTCAAAAAGAAGCACAATGGATTTTCAATTTGCAGAGTCGTGCACCCAGGGGGATCAATGAAGAGTTCTCTTTCACCCCTTTCTTGGGTAGACAAGATTAATATTATGGCTCATAGGGTCTATATCATGGCTTATAATTAGATAGGCACTTTATTATTATTATTATTTTTATTTTTTATTTTTTTCTTTTATTATGCATGTTTTTTCACACTTTAGGTCTTTGCACATTACACTAGGCATTTTTAATAACCTGTATGAGTGTGGATTGTTGGATTTTGGTATTTTTTCACTCTTGGTTTGTTTTTTGTAGAGTAAGATAACTACACTCACCATTCTGGTTATGGACTCGGCGATACCTTGGAAAAGCATTAGAGACTGCGCTACCTGCGGATTGAGTCCAGTTTTAAATCTCATGTGCCGTGACTTATCTGAGTGGATACTCAGAGCCTGAAACATCTCCAAACTGAAAAAAAACTTTTTTGCGTATTAGAATGATTACATCTGGACCTACTTGTCAGCCATGGATTATGTGTACTAGCCTTATTACTATATTATACTTAAGACCAGCCGGTTGGGCTTTACATTACATACAATACATTCATTGGGATAAAACCAATCTACTGTAGTGTTTGTTCAAACTGATCGATTGCCATATTGGAACAAAGGCATGATCAAATTAAAATTAAAAGTATATATATTCTTTAACAGAATGAGCATCAACTAGAATAAGGCTGTATCCCCATAGATCTGGGATTAAGATACATGCATTATTTGATACTCTCTGTAAATATGTAAATATGGTAATATTGGCTGAGAATAATAGAGCCCCATTAAGAATAGGTGGCATCTAGGTCTTTATTATTAATAGTCACTCAAATTATTGTTTATAATGCATGTGTGCAGAAGGAATATCTTGACAGTTAGCCCATTACCTTCAATATTATCCGGGGACCCAACTACTATAGAGAGGCTCTTCAAGTAAATGTTAAAATTTGCTTACATTTTTTGGTTTTCTCTATTTACAATTCTACATTATAGTCCTTTTGGAGATAATATAATACAATATAATATGGTCATGTGCAGGGGTAATTTACATATATAATAAATAGTTTTTCACTATTCTTTTGTTATAAATAATTAGTGTTCGGGAATATAGCACATTATCAACTTTTTTAACCACATTGGGGTTGCACTAGTATATTTATTGTTTGTCAATTATTATTTTTCAATATTATTACTTGGAGGTATTCTTTTTACATTTTCAGTTATCACGGTTTTTCCACTATTAATTTATCAACTGTGCAATTGTATATTATTCATATGTCAATATTTATTGATCATACGATTATACGGTTATACTATCGCACAGTTGTGTATTAATATTAATTTCAATTTTAACTTATATCACGTATTAATGAGTCATGTGAGATTATTTAATGTTTTTGGCTTTTTGTGTTGTTACACAACACTAATAAACACGTAGGTATATTGATATTTATATATTTTTTCTTTCTATAGCTTATTATTTATATTTATATATATATTTTTACATAGATACATTTTTTGTATCATGATTGAATTTCTAATCATATTTCTTCATTATTTGTCCAATTAATTAAGATCTACATCTGGGAGCATATATTCTAAGAGTGCAGGTATCCGGTTGTATAAGATGTATGGTTGGAGTATAATCTCCTCCATACTGATCCAACAAGTCATTGGTAAACTGTCAAGTGTGTATCTACCTTAAACTTAAATTAGTCTTTTCAACCTTCATTGAGTTTTCAATATAAACTCCGTTATTCATCAAAATAAGCCAATTTAGGTCTCCATCAGAATGTTCCTTACATGATTTAAATATGCTTTGAATATATCAGAGTAATTATTATTGTCCCAAAATCATAAAATAAAAATCAAAGCATACAAACTGTAGGGTCTTCACTTATTTGATTTTAATAGGGCGGTTCCCATAAAAGAAATAAATAGGAATGCACTCATGCAACATAGTAGATATTTGCAATGTCTTTGCTCTATATATGCATGTCTGTATACTTAGTCCATATTTAGTTTATTATAGATAATCAGTTCTAGATGGCTACATTCCATGTATATAGTTTTTGAGACTCAATTGTTGGATGGATTTATCTGTATATGTAAGGGGGGCAGTGTTTTAATGTGTAATTACCTCGCTCCTCTCCCCCTCTCTGTGATCCACACTTCACCTCCACCCAGGGCTCCATCTTCATTGATGGAGCACCTGTGGCCTGCGGCGGGCACGCCCCGGCCGGCGCCGATCCGACACCTCCTACTGCAGGGGAGTGTGTGTGGCTCGGCCCCGGGGGGGGGGTTGGCACGCGCCCGCAGCGTGGCATCTTGGTGCAGCTGCGCTGTGTGCTGTAGGCGCCTCCAACCGCCCCCCGGCGATCACCCTTACGGCGAGCTTCTGACTGGCTGGGCGGGGTGCGCGTGTGGGGGCGGGGGCGGCGGTGGCCGCACGTCCGTGCAGCGTGGGGTTTATAAGGGAGGGGGTAAGGAGCGATCAGTACGGCCATTCCGCCCTGGTGAAGTGGTCTATCCACGCAATGCGTCGGCAGGCTGAGCATATGGGGGACCCCAGGCTACAGATGATTTGTTAAAATGGTGATGTAATACCTTCCTTATCTACTTATTGATTATTTTGTATCTTTCTGCCAGTGGCTTTTGGTCTGCCTCAGAGCAGACAGTCATATACAGTGTCTTTGTATGTGCACATGTTTTTTGATACATTGAATATTTGCACAGTAACTTTTTCCTCTCTGTGAGCATATTGCACATAGCACTTTTTTCTTTGTTACGTGTTTTCTATCCGTATGTGTATCAATGGCAGGTAGATATAACAATACCTTCCTGCCCTCTATCCCCACTGGCATTTAGCATTATTTAATTACTTATATTATTGATTTTTAGGATCAGGAAGGTGTCCACTTTTATATATTTTTATATATTTACATACATATATTTAAGCCTTTGTGTGGGAAATCCCCCTTCTTTGTCATTGTGTATAAAAGTATATATATTCTTTAACAGAATGAGCATCAACTAGAATAAGGCTGTATCCCCATAGATCTGGGATTAAGATACATGCATTATTTGATACTCTCTGTAAATATGTAAATATGGTAATATTGGCTGAGAATAATAGAGCCCCATTAAGAATAGGTGGCATCTAGGTCTTTATTATTAATAGTCACTCAAATTATTGTTTATAATTAGAGATGAGCGAACTTTTGAAAAGTTCGATTCGGCCGATTCGCCGAATTTCACAAAGAAATTCGGGTTCGGCCGAATCGAACTTTTACGAAGGTCCCCATCAAAAATGCCGGCATGGTGGGAGCCGGCCGGCCCGCTCCCACCATGCCGGCATTTAAAAAACAAAAAAACAAAAAAAAAAAGCATTTTTGCCGGCATGGTGGGAGCGGGCCGGCCGGCTCCGCTGTCAGCGGAACCGGCCGGCCCGCTCCCACCATGCCGGCATTTGAGAAAAAAGGCAAACACTTACCTGCAGGTCCGGAGCGTGGAGGCCGGCGCCGCTCTCAGCTGTCATCTGAGGGTGCGTCATGATGGCACTGTCAGCGGAACCGGCCGGCCCGCTCCCACCATGCCGGCATTTGAGAAAAAAGGCAAACACTTACCTGCAGGTCCGGAGCGTGGAGGCCGGTGCCGCTCTCAGCTGTCATCTGAGGGCGCGTCATGATGGCGCGTCATGATGACAGCTGAGAGCGGCGCCGGCCTCCACGCTCCGGACTTGCAGGTAAGTGTTTGTTTTTTAAATGCCGGCATGGTGGGAGCGGGCCGGCCGGCTTTACCGGCCCGCCGGCCGGCTCTGCTGTCAGCGGGCCGGCTTTGCTGGCCCGCTGACAGCGGTACCGGCCGGCCCGCTCCCACCATGCCGGCATTTTTTTTTTTAATTTCAGGAAAAATTCGATCGGCACGAACCACAAAATATTCGGGTTCGTGGCGAATCAAATATTTCCTGAAATTCGGAGCGAATTCCGGTTCGTCCGAACCGGTTCGCTCATCTCTATTTATAATGCATGTGTGCAGAAGGAATATCTTGACAGTTAGCCCATTACTTTCAATATTATCCGGGGACCCAACTACTATAGAGAGGCTCTTCAAGTAAATGTTAAAATTTGCTTACATTTTTTGGTTTTCTCTATTTACAATTCTACATTATAGTCCTTTTGGAGATAATATAATACAATATAATATGGTCATGTGCAGGGTTAATTTACATATATAATAAATAGTTTTTCACTATTCTTTTGTTATAAATAATTAGTGTTCGGGAATATAGCACATTATCAACTTTTTTAACCACATTGGGGTTGCACTAGTATATTTATTGTTTGTCACTTATTATTATTCAATATTATTACTTGGAGGTATTCTTTTTAAATTTTCAGTTATCACGGTTTTTCCACTATTAATTTATCAACTGTGCAATTGTATATTATTCTTATGTCAATATTTATTGATCATACGATTATACGGTTATACTATCGCACAGTTGTGTATTAATATTAATTTCAATTTTAACTTATATCACGTATTAATGAGTCACGTGAGATTATTTAATGTTTTTGGCTTTTTGTGTTGTTACACAACACTAATAAACACGTAGGTATATTGATATTTATATATTTTTTCTTTCTATAGCTTATTATTTATATTTATATATATTTTTTTACATAGATACATTTTTTGTATCATGATTGAATTTCTAATCATATTTCTTCATTATTTGTCCAATTAATTAAGATCTACATCTGGGAGCATATATTCTAAGAGTGCAGGTATCCGGTTGTATAAGATGTATGGTTGGAGTATAATCTCCTCCATACTGATCCAACAAGTCATTGGTAAACTGTCAAGTGTGTATCTACCTTAAACTTAAATTAGTCTTTTCAACCTTCATTGAGTTTTCAATATAAACTCCGTTATTCATCAAAATAAGCCAATTTAGGTCTCCATCAGAATGTTCCTTACATGATTTAAATATGCTTTGAATATATCAGAGTAATTATTATTGTCCCAAAATCATAAAATAAAAATCAAAGCATACAAACTGTAGGGTCTTCACTTATTTGATTTTAATAGGGCGGTTCCCATAAAAGAAATAAATAGGAATGCACTCATGCAACATAGTAGATATTTGCAATGTCTTTGCTCTATATATGCATGTCTGTATACTTAGTCCATATTTAGTTTATTATAGATAATCAGTTCTAGATGGCTACATTCCATGTATATAGGAATTTTGAGACTCAATTGTTGGATGGATTTATCTGTATATGTAAGGGGGGCAGTGTTTTAATGTGTAATTACCTCACTCCTCTCCCCCTCTCTGTGATCCACACTTCCTCCACCCAGGGCTCCATCTTCATTGATGAAGCACCTGTAGCCTGCGGCGGGCGCGCCCCGGCCGGCGCCGATCCGACACCTCCTACTGCAGCGGAGTGTGTGCGGCTCGGCGCCGGGGGGGGCGCGCGGCCGCAGCGTGGCATCTTGGTGCAGCTGCGCTGTGTGCTGTAGGCGCCTCCAACCGCCCCCCGGCGATCACCCTTACGGCGAGCTTCTGACTGGCTGGGAGGGTGCGCGTGTGGGGGCGGGGGCGGCGGCGGCCGCACGTCAGTGCAGCGTGGGGTTTATAAGGGAGGGGGTAAGGAGCGATCAGTACGGCCATTCCGCCCTGGTGAAGTGGTCTATCCACGCAATGCGTCGGCAGGCTGAGCATATGGGGGACCCCAGGCTACAGATGATTTGTTAAAATGGTGATGTAATACCTTCCTTATCTACTTATTGATTATTTTGTATCTTTCTGCCAGTGGCTTTTGGTCTGCCTCAGAGCAGACAGTCATATACAGTGTCTTTGTATGTGTACATGTTTTTTGATACATTGAATATTTGCACAGTAACTTTTTCCTCTCTGTGAGCATATTGCACATAGCACTTTTTTCTTTGTTCCGTTTTTTCTATCCGTATGTGTATCAATGGCAGGTAGATATAACAATACCTTCCTGCCCTCTATCCCCACTGGCATTTAGCATTATTTAATTACCGTATATACTCGAGTATAGGCCGACCCGAATATAAGCCGAGGCACCTAATTTTACCCCAAAAACCTGGAAAAAGTTATTGACCCGAGTATAAGCCGAGGCACACAACACAGCACACAATACAGCACACATACACACACAAGGCACACACAGCACACAACACAGCACACAATACAGCACACAATACAGCACACAATACAGCACACATACACACACAAGGCACACACAGCACACAACACAGCACACAACACAGCACACATACACACACAGCACACATACAATGCACACAACACACACACTCACCAGTTCAGCTCCTGCAGGATCTTCAGCGAGGCTCCTTCCAGCGACGGTGCGGGAGAGAGGACGGCGCGGGACGACGGCATGGGTCCGCAGGGCAGAAGAGCCGCCTCAGAGGCTTCAAAACTCGGCGGGGAGATCAGTACACCCAGCGCGAGGTGGGTGTACCAAGATGGCGGCCGGCGCGCTCCGCGCCGCCACGTCACGTCGCGTCACTGAGGCCCGGGCCGCCATCTTGGTACACCCACCTCGCGCTGGGTGTACTGATCTCCCCGCCGAGTTCTGAAGCCTCGGCGTCTCGTCTGCCGCCTCGGAGGCCTCGCTCAGGTAAGTCTGACTGACTGACTCGAGTATAAGCCGAGGCTGCTTTTTTCAGCCCAAAAAGTGGGCTGAAAAACTCGGCTTATACTCGAGTATATACGGTACTTATATTATTGATTTTTAGGATCAGGAAGGTGTCCACTTTTATATATTTTTATATATTTACATACATATATTTAAGCCTTTGTGTGGGAAATCCCCCTTCTTTGTCATTGTGTTGATGTATTTTTAAAATGTCACTCGTTTTGTCAATTTGTGTTTAATCCTTCTTAAGAGTCTTTTGTACAAAATAAAATTAGATTTCATCCGAGTACATAGTTTTTTGAATGCTTTTGTGGGTTGAGTGCGGACCTTCTGAGGGCCTGTGGGGGGTTTCCAGAACCCCCCCCCCCAAATTGTGTTTGCGTGATGCTTTTGAGTCAAGATGGCGGCACCCGTATCCTAGAGTCCTGAACAGAGTTGCAGCCCGGTGGAAGAAAGAATAATAAGTGAGTGACTAAAAACTTAAAATATATTCATTTTAGATGCTGGGGAATAGTTCTTTAAGGGTTTGGGTTTTTCATTAAATCATGCTGAAGGTCTGGTTTAAAACATTGTAGCAACATCGAACAACTACAACAAAAAATATTCATGGTAGTAAAGATTTCAATTAATGAAAAAAAGCCTGAGAATTTCATTTTTAGTAAATCACCAGATAGGAAGACACTTTTTTTTACTCCTAAGAAAAGTAGTGAACTTTTTACCCCTTTTTACATGTAGTAAAAAGTGCCATTGCCTTTCATTTTATTCCTATTTGATGATTTACTAACAGTGAAATTCTCAGGTTTTTTTTTCTCATCAAGTGAATTTTTTTACTACCATGAGAATCTTTTTCAACACTTGAGCATGAGTCAGGGTCAGTGTGTGTAACATGAGAGAGATGCTGATCCCTTTTCTGAGGAAAATCCCAAAACAGTCTGCCCTGTGTGGAGAAACAATATAACCAAGACTTATTGCAGCCATGCTGATCTTTAATGCAGCCAGCATTATCTCCCACTAACATTCTGTTTGAAAACAGATTATGGGGGTTATTTAAGAACAGATAGCGCCAGGTAGTGCTTCATAGCACCATGTAGCGTCTGGTGAATGCTGGGCGCAAAACCACATTTAAGAGATCGAATCTGGTGAGCGCCATGTAGCATCTGGTGAATGCTGGGCGCAAAACCACATTTAAGAGATCGAATCTGGTGAGCGCCATGTAGCATCTGGTGAATGCTGGGCGCAAAACCACATTTAAGAGATCGAATCTGGTGAGCGCCATGTAGCATCTGGTGAATGCTGGGCGCAAAACCACATTTTAGAAATCGAATCTGGTGAGCACCTCTAACAGCGCCATGTAGCGTCACATGTATTACTAGAGATGGCTCAGCGTATAGTGCTGGTGCTCTAGGCTCAGGAGTGCCACGTATTACCTTTTAGTGTCAGTGTCGCAGTGATACTAAAGTGTCAATGTCACAGTGTTAAAACAATGTCATTCCATGAGTTTTCCATTTTGTTACTGTTGGATATGTGTTCAAAAAACAGACTTTAATCACACAGCATCTGGCTCTATATGCTACAGCGCCCAGCTTTAGAGCGCCAGCGCTGTGTGTGTCTAGTGTTTTGTTAAATATGGTATGGAGCGCCGAGTGCCTTTCGCTCGCTACAGCGCTGTACTGTTGTTACAACACAAATCACATTCATCAATGCCGGCCAGGTTACTACAGCAACCGCAACGCTAGGTTACAGCCCCGCTACCCACTTACAGTGTCTACTAGTGGTCAAGCGTCGCTATACAGATGCTCATCTGGCAACACGTGGCGTTAGTAGTCATTCATCCTCAAATTCTCTCTTTGGCTGGTTGTGCTAACCATAAGGAAGCTCCCAACTGCAGTGTGTCTGTGTGCTAGCAAAAGCTTATGTCTATGTGTAATCAGGGTTCTCATGTGTGATCTAAGATGCTGGCTCCCATGTAATCCTAGAAGGGCAGCTATTTTACAACACCTGCATGGGGTTATACCCTCTCAAGCAGCATACGCCACTGACTGGCAAAGGGGGGCTTTAGGGGAACAAAATACAACATGAGCAAAAAGGATAAGGTTACGGCAGCACGTGGCACATTACTTACCAGACACCGAAATGTAAGAAAACACATTAAATAACCATAGCCTTGCCAAGGCACTGACAATTGCTATATAAAGAATACAACACATTTGCATTCATTTGCATATGAAAGGATATTATGATTAATACAGCATTTGTTATAGGTAGTATATAATGTGACAAATATTATAAGTTGTCTAGCAGGTCTGCCCTTGTTTAATCTAGTGAATTATATGACTGTGCATCTATGTATGAATTCCCCTTACCTGCTCATTACACGCCCTTTTGTTATAGCCTGAATCTAGGAGTCCCTAAACGTTTTTTTCATTTAAACCATTTTTTTTTTTTTTAAAGGAACATCAACAGAACATTGCATAAGTGTTTCTGCTCCTGATCATGAGCTGCAACTGTACCTGAAAAGGTCACTCTGTTCTGGTGCAAAATTCCTCCTCTGGGGAATGAGGGACTCATTGCTCTGCCACTCTGAGGCCATTGATTTTCATATAAATCCACTCGGGTCTATGAACATGCTCTGTGGCTCAATGACTTTAAGGGAGAGTTCATTCATCTTAGGTGGGAATTTCATTTCACCTGAGCACACAGATTGTGCCACCGATTAGAGGTTCATCTATTCCTCAGGCATCACTTGACAAATCATTTCTTGAAATAATCTTTTCTGATTTGAAAAATACAGAGAATGAAAAATGGGTTCTTGATATTTTAAAAAATGGCCGCAACGTACATGAAATGTCAGAGAGAGTAAAATATGGCAACGGTGCACTTCCTGATCCTGTTGTTGGTTTACTCACTTTATCCAAAAAGTTGTATCTCCAAGGCTGCTTTCACACCTTATTACTTTTAATTTATAGCACCATAGTTTTACATAGTGTTGTACAAAGTAGTAATTGCAGACAAGGTAAAACATACATTAAGCCTAATTCAAAGCCTCTCAGCTCATATTATTTCTCAGGTGTGTCTTGGCAAGGCATATGTGATCGTAAGTGTTTCGTGCAAGCTTTCGATTTAGCTGAGCGCTTATGAATTTGGCCTGTGAACTAACCTCAGAAGCCGAGTTTGTACCCGTTTCCAGCCGTATGTTGCCACTGAGTCCTTGGTTCTCGGTGCTCTGTGGCCATCTTGCTGTCATGCCGGCATACGCATATGGGTTGGTTGTTTTTTTTCCCTCGCTGACCCCCACCTTTGGGGCATCCAATGTTTGGGTGCATCCCCACAGTTTCACTCACCTTCTCCCTCCTGGTTCCTTTAGAGGCAGCCCATGTATTGTGCATCCCTGCAGTGTGACTTACCTTCTCCCTCCCGGTTCCTTTAGAGGCAGCCCATGTATTGTGCATCCCTGCAGTGTGACTTACCTTCTCCCTCCCGGTTCCTTTAGAGGCAGCCCATGTATTGTGCATCCCTGCAGTATAACTTACCTTCTCCATCCTGGTTCCTTTAGAGGCAGCCCATGTATTGTGCATCCCTGCAGT
Organism: Gastrophryne carolinensis; assembly: GCA_027917425.1. NCBI lineage: Eukaryota > Metazoa > Chordata > Amphibia > Anura > Microhylidae > Gastrophryne > Gastrophryne carolinensis. The sequence goes on along the minus strand of CM051236.1, from coordinate 470,552,380 downwards.
ATAACTTACCTTCTCCATCCTGGTTCCTTTAGAGGCAGCCCATGTATTGTGCATCCCTGCAGTGTGACTTACCTTCTCCCTCCCGGTTCCTTTAGAGGCAGCCCATGTATTGTGCATCCCTGCAGTGTGACTTACCTTCTCCCTCCTGGTTCCTTTAGAGGCATCCCATGTATTGTGCATGCCTGCAGTATGACTTACCTTCTCCCTCCCGGTTCCTTTAGAGGCAGCCCATGTATTGTGCATCCCTGCAGTATAACTTACCTTCTCCATCCTGGTTCCTTTAGAGGCAGCCCATGTATTGTGCATCCCTGCAGTATAACTTACCTTCTCCATCCTGGTTCCTTTAGAGGCAGCCCATGTATTGTGCATCCCTGCAGTATGGCTTACCTTCTCCCTCGCGGTTCCTTTAGAGGCATCCCATGTATTGTGCATCCCTGCAGTGTGACTTACCTTCTCCCTCCCGGTTCCTTTAGAGGCATCCCATGTATTGTGCATCCCTGCAGTATGACTTACCTTCTCCTTCCTGGTTCCTTTAGAGGCATCCCATGTATGTGCATCCCTGCAGTGTGACTTACCTTCTCCCTCCCGGTTCCTTTAGAGGCATCCCATGTATTGTGCATCCCTGCAGTGTGACTTACCTTCTCCATCCTGGTTCCTTTAGAGGCAGCCCATGTATTGTGCATCCCTGCAGTATAACTTACCTTCTCCTTTCTGGTTCCTTTAGAGGCATCCCATGTATTGTGCATCCCTGCAGTATGACTTACCTTCTCCCTCCTGGTTCCTTTAGAGGCATCCCATGTATTGTGCATCCCTGCAGTGTGACTTACCTTCTCCCTCCTGGTTCCTTTAGAGGCATCCCATGTATTGTGCATCCCTGCAATATGACTTACCTTCTCCCTCCTGGTTCCTTTAGAGGCATCCCATGTATTGTGCATCCCTGCAGTGTGACTTACCTTCTCCATCCTGGTTCCTTTAGAGGCATCCCATGTATTGTGCATCCCTGCAGTATAACTTACCTTCTCCCTCCCAGTTCCTTTAGAGGCATCCCATGTATTGTGCATCCCTGCAGTGTGACTTACCTTCTCCCTCCTGGTTCCTTTAGAGGCATCCCATGTATTGTGCATCCCTGCAGTATGACTTACCTTCTCCCTCCCGGTTCCTTTAGAGGCATCCCATATATTGTGCATCCCTGCAATATGACTTACCTTCTCCCTCCTGGTTCCTTTAGAGGCATCCCATGTATTGTGCATCCCTGCAGTATGACTTACCTTCTCCCTCCTGGTTCCTTTAGAGGCATCTCATGTATTGTGCATCCCTGCAGTGTGACTTACCTTCTCCCTCCTGGTTCCTTTAGAGGCATCCCATGTATTGTGCATCCCTGCAGTGTGACTTACCTTCTCCCTCCTGGTTCCTTTAGAGGCATCCCATGTATTGTGCATCCCTGCAGTATAACTTACCTTCTCCCTCCCGGTTCCTTTAGAGGCATCCCATATATTGTGCATCCCTGCAATATGACTTACCTTCTCCCTCCTGGTTCCTTTAGAGGCATCCCATGTATTGTGCATCCCTGCAATATGACTTACCTTCTCCCTCCTGGTTCCTTTAGAGGCATCTCATGTATTGTGCATCCCTGCAGTGTGACTTACCTTCTCCCTCCTGGTTCCTTTAGAGGCATCCCATGTATTGTGCATCCCTGCAATATGACTTACCTTCTCCCTCCTGGTTCCTTTAGAGGCATCTCATGTATTGTGCATCCCTGCAGTGTGACTTACCTTCTCCCTCCTGGTTCCTTTAGAGGCATCCCATGTATTGTGCATCCCTGCAGTATGACTTACCTTCTCCCTCCTGGTTCCTTTAGAGCAGGGGTGGGCAATTATTTTTTCCATGGGGCCACATGAGAAACTAAAAATATTGTGGAGGGCCGCTGAGCTATGGGCGTCTAAGCGACGTCTAAGCTCAGCGGCTCTGAGTGCGCTGGCGGCTGCATCTCGAGCTTCTCTCTAACAGGGAGCGCGCCCGCGCTGGCCATTCTCAAATGGCTGACACAGGCACGCGCCCTGCTAGAGGGATAGCGGGCATGCGGCCGCAGCTCGTGCATGCGCCGTTGAACTGGGAAAGAAGGTGAGTTTATGGGCGACCTGGGGGTTTCACACAGCGGGGCATCCCGATTTTGGATGCCCCGCGGGGAGGGGATCTATAAGATTCCCAGGCTGATAAAGCAGGGTTTTGGTCCACTTCAAACGTTCTGATGTGATAATTTCCCAGCCAATCAGAGAAGCCCTTGGCTTCTGGCAGTCTGGAAGAAGAGCTCATATCAGCTGGGGCAAAGTGTAAAAATGGTGGGCAGCAGGAAGGGGGCATGCTGAGAGCATGGTGGACAGCAGGAAGGGGGCATGCTGAGAGCATGTGGACAGCAGGAAGGGGGCATGGTGAGAGCATGGTGGACAGCAGGAAGGGGGCATGCTGAGAGCATGGTGGGCAGCAGGAAGAGGGCATGGTGAGAGCATGGTGGGCAGCAGGAAGAGGGCATGGTGAGAGCATGGTGGGCAGCAGGAAGAGGGCATGGTGAGAGCATGGTGGACAGCAGGAAGAGGGCATGGTGAGAGCATGTGGGCAGCAGGAAGGGGGCATGGTGGGCAGCTGGGGGAGCATGGTGGACAGCAGGAAGGGGGCATGGTGAGAGCATGGTGGACAGCAGGAAGGGGGCATGGTGAGAGCATGGTGGACAGCAGGAAGGGGGCATGGTGAGAGCACGGTGGGCAGCAGGAAGAGGGCATGGTGAGAGCATGGTGGGCAGCAGGAAGAGGGCATGGTGAGAGCATGGTGGACAGCAGGAAGAGGGCATGGTGAGAGCATGGTGGGCAGCAGGAAGAGGGCATGGTGAGAGCATGGTGGGCAGCAGGAAGGGGACATGGTGAGAGCATGGTGGGCAGCAGGAAGAGGGCATGGTGAGAGCATGGTGGGCAGCAGGAAGAGGGCATGGTGAGAGCATGGTGGGCAGCAGGAAGGGGGCATGGTGAGAGCATGGTGGACAGCAGGAAGGGGGCATGGTGAGAGCATGGTGGACAGCAGGAAGGGGGCATGGTGAGAGCATGTGGACAGTAGGAAGGGGGCATGGTGAGAGCATGTGGACAGCAGGAAGGGGACATGGTGAGAGCATGTGGACAGCAGGAAGGGGGCATGGTGAGAGCATGGTGGACAGCAGGAAGGGGACATGGTGAGAGCATGGTGGACAGCAGGAAGGGGACATGGTGAGAGCATGTGGACAGCAAGAAGGGGGCATGGTGAGAGCATGTGGACAGCAGGAAGGGGGCATGCTGAGAGCATGGTGGACAGCAGGAAGGGGGCATGGTGAGAGCATGGTGGACAGCAGGAAGGGGACATGGTGAGAGCATGGTGGACAGCAGGAAGGGGACATGGTGAGAGCATGGTGGACAGCAGGAAGGGGACATGGTGAGAGCATGTGGACAGCAGGAAGGGGACATGGTGAGAGCATGTGGACAGCAGGAAGGGGGCATGGTGAGAGCATGTGGACAGCAGGAAGGGGGCGTGGTGAGAGCATGTGGACAGCAGGAAGGGGGCATGGTGAGAGCATGTGGACAGCAGGAAGGGGACATGGTGAGAGCATGTGGACAGCAGGAAGGGGACATGGTGAGAGCATGTGGACAGCAGGAAGGGGGCATGGTGAGAGCATGGTGGACAGCAGGAAGGGGACATGGTGAGAGCATGTGGACAGCAGGAAGGGGGCATGGTGAGAGCATGTGGACAGCAGGAAGGGGGCATGGTGAGAGCATGTGGACAGCAGGAAGGGGACATGGTGAGAGCATGTGGACAGCAGGAAGGGGGCATGGGTGAGAGCATGGTGGACAGCAGGAAGGGGGCATGGTGAGAGCATGGTGGACAGCAGGAAGGGGACATGGTGAGAGCATGTGGACAGCAGGAAGGGGACATGGTGAGAGCATGGTGGACAGCAGGAAGGGGACATGGTGAGAGCATGGTGGACAGCAGGAAGGGGACATGGTGAGAACATGTGGACAGCAGGAAGGGGGCATGCTGAGAGCATGGTGGACAGCAGGAAGGGGACATGGTGAGAGCATGGTGGACAGCAGGAAGGGGACATGGTGAGAGCATGTGGACAGCAGGAAGGGGGCATGGTGAGAGCATGGACAGCAGGAAGGGGACATGGTGAGAGCATGGTGGACAGCAGGAAGGGGACATGGTGAGAGCATGGTGGACAGCAGGAAGGGGGCATGGTGAGAGCATGGACAGCAGGAAGGGGACATGGTGAGAGCATGGTGGACAGCAGGAAGGGGACATGGTGAGAGCATGGTGGACAGCAGGAAGGGGACATGGTGAGAGCATGGTGGACAGCAGGAAGGGGGCATGGTGAGAGCATGTGGGCAGCAGGAAGGGGACATGGTGAGAGCATGTGGACAGCAGGAAGGGGACATGGTGAGAGCATGTGGACAGCAGGAAGGGGGCATGGTGAGAGCATGTGGACAGCAGGAAGGGGACATGGTGAGAGCATGGACAGCAGGAAGGGGACATGGTGAGAGCATGGTGGGCAGGTACATGGTGAAAAAGAGACAGCAGGCAGGAAGGGAAAACACAAGCAAACGACATAATCTTTCTGAGCAGACTTACTGATGCTCTGGAGCCCCTACTCTGTCCTTCCAAAGTCCCCAGGTCTCTATCACCTGCTCATCGGGTCTGGCTTCCTCAGAGGAAGGGAGAATGTGCCAGACCCGACGAGCCGAGCGGCCGATCAGCTGCTGCTTAACCTAAGCCTCTCACACTGTACACAGGCGATCACCTTAAGCAGCAGCCGATCGGCCACTCGGCTCGTCGAGTCTGGCATGTTTTCCCTTCCTCTGCGTCTCTTACTGGCCAGCTCAGCCCGGGCCGGTAAGAGCCTAGCAAAGGGCCGTATACGGCCCGCGGGCCGTACATTGCCCAGGTCTGCTTTAGAGGCATCCCATGTATTGTGCATCCCTGCAGTGTGACTTACCTTCTCCCTCCTGGTTCCTTTAGAGGCATCCCATGTATTGTGCATCCCTGCAGTGTGACTTACCTTCTCCCTCCTGGTTCCTTTAGAGGCATCCCATGTATTGTGCATCCCTGCAGTATAACTTACCTTCTCCCTCCCGGTTCCTTTAGAGGCATCCCATATATTGTGCATCCCTGCAATATGACTTACCTTCTCCCTCCTGGTTCCTTTAGAGGCATCCCATGTATTGTGCATCCCTGCAATATGACTTACCTTCTCCCTCCTGGTTCCTTTAGAGGCATCCCATGTATTGTGCATCCCTGCAGTGTGACTTACCTTCTCCATCCTGGTTCCTTTAGAGGCATCCCATGTATTGTGCATCCCTGCAGTGTGACTTACCTTCTCCATCCTGGTTCCTTTAGAGGCATCCCATGTATTGTGCATCCCTGTAGTATGACTTACCTTCTCCCTCCTGGTTCCTTTAGAGGCATCCCATGTATTGTGCATCCCTGCAATATGACTTACCTTCTCCCTCCTGGTTCCTTTAGAGGCATCCCATGTATTGTGCATCCCTGCAGTATGACTTACCTTCTCCCTCCTGGTTCCTTTAGAGGCATCCCATGTATTGTGCATCCTTGCAGTGTGACTTGCCTTCTCCCTGCTGGTTCCTTTAGAGGCATCCTATGTAGTCTGTGTCCCCACAGTGTCACTCACATTCTTCTCTGTTCTTACCTGCTTCCCCCTAGTGGTTTCTGCTACCTCCCCCCCCCCCAGCTTTACCTTCTGCACCCTGCATTCAGCATGTTTGTATCACAAACCACACCAAGCAGCATATGTTTTATCTGTAATGTTTGTCTTTTATTTATTTATTATTGTTTATTTATATAGCGCCATCATCTTCCGTAGCGCTTTACCGTGTAACTTCCGTCGTAGTTACAGACAGGGTAGAAACATATGGTACATATAATATATCAAGTGCAGTTTTACAGAGTTGACAAAGGATATTCTAAGTACAAGATACAATAGGGGAGAGAGCCCTGCCCTTGGGAGCTTACAGTCTAAAGGAAGAGGGGTGAAGACGAGGGGGAAGGATCACAAACAGTCAGTATTGAGCGTGGCGTATGCCCAAAAGATTGGTTACGCCGATTATATGCTTGTCTGAATAAGTGAGTTTTAAGGGCGCCTTTGAAGGTTTTGAGAGTTGTGGAGTGGCGGATTGGGTGTGGGAGGGCATTCCAGAATATTGGAGTTGCACATGAGAAGTCTTGGAGGCGGGCATGAGAGGAGGTGACCAGGGTGGAGGACTTGAGAAGGTTAGCAGCAGAGCGAAGACTGCGTCTAGGTTGATATTGTTGGATTAGAGATGAGATGTAGGGAGGGGCCTGGTTGGAGAGAGCTTTGTATGCAAGAGTTAGAGTTTCGAACAGGATTCACTGTGGGACTGGCAGCCAGTGTAGGGATTGGCAGAGAGGCGCAGAACTGGAGGAGCGAGAGGAGAGATGGATGAGGTAGCAGCAGAGTTCAGGATAGATTGGAGTGGTGCCAGTCCGTTAGTTGGTAAGCCACAAAGAAGGATGTTGCAGTAATCCAGTCGGGATATGACCAGGGCATGCACTAGCATTTTAGTGGTGTCAGGTGAGAGGAAGGGACGGATGCGTTATATTTGTAAAATATATTTCTTTGGGTCCATTGTCATCTAAAAATTTGTGCTAACATACTGCCAACTGTATAAAAATGTAAACAATTTAAAACATTTTGACCATTTAGGGGCCCATCTGGGTGTGGTCCCCTGGCTCTGCACCATGGCACCTGTAAAAACAAAAGAAAGGCATTTCAACATCTGCTTGAACACGTGTGCCAGTTCTCCCTGGCCCCAAATGCTCAATACTTACTACATCCCTGTTAGCCATTTTATGGAGCCCTCTGCCTAGGTGACATGCCTTTGCTGGGGTTTGTAAGGACATGAAAACAGATGTTAGAACTAGGCACAGGTGTCATGTGGGTTCTTCTCCTGGAGGCATTAGCTTGATCTTTCTGGAGCCCACCTGAGTTTTGTGAAGGCCTGCCTCAGGTGGCCCCATAGCTGTATACTCACCCTGGTCCCAGGAGTCTGTAGGGAAAGAGAAGCACAAAACAGCACTTGAGCTGTGTTTAATTTGTTTGTTGTCCTATCTGTGTTCTCTGGTGCTGGGTGTGACTCCAAATCCCACACCTGGGCCTCCTCCTCCTCTTCGGCTGTTTCCTGTGCTGGTGGTGGATAGTCCGATGCTGGCAATCTTTGGGGATGATGCCTTACCCGCACACCCAGTCTTTGCCGTGGCATTGGTCGGACCACTCTGCTACAGGTGGGCTTTATTCTCTGCCAGAACTCCGATTCAAGAAGAGAAGCACAATTCAGTATCTATGGAGCAGCCAATTAACTCTGAAGTCCTGGCATTAAACTGACTCACCAGCGGCCTCTGACTTCTTTTAACATCCGACCAGTGGTGCATAATTTGTGTGTATGTGTAAGCTGTCGGCCCCTGGCCATGCAGATGTACAGCCACCTCCATTGCCAACATCCTCCTGGAGTGGCTTGAAGTCATAACGCTGGGTCATAGAAGTCTGAAATGTGCAAAACACAATAAAACTGACACTTTACTGTAGTCCATGTATTTTCCTAGTTTAGGCCCGCATGCACACTAGCTTTCCCATTGTGTCATTGCGCAAATGCATGTATTGGTCTACCTGTTTGGCCTGGCGATTGATCTCGCTAGTATGTGCATATGCACATAGGCTCATGAAGCTACTCCAACCAGCATTTCTAAATCACTTCCTGCTCTCCCGTCTGCCATTACTGGTGGATTGGGCTCATTGACACACCTAGTGGTGGATCCAGCTCTCCAGGCACATTTTTGTGCTCTTGAGTAGACCCAAAGCCTAATTCAAAGCCTCTCAGCTCATATTATTTCTCAGGTGTGTCTTGGCAAGGCATATGTGATCGAAAGTGTTTCCCAGGTACCAGTATAGGTTGGCAGGGATGTTTGCTGCCAAAAAGTGCTTCCAGCAGTACGCCACTGCGGCCCGAGATCACTACCACCAGCCAGCACCTCCACCGCAGCCTTGGGCTGAGTTTTTTTTTCTTTTTGGCCTGTGGGCCAAAGGATTTTGCTTTTGTACAAATGTTTTCTTGTTGCCCAAATTAACTAAAGGAAGAATCAACCAGGTCCTGGCGGACTAACTGGCTAGCACGGCTCTGGGTGCCAGAAAAAAGATGGCCAGGCACCTACAAAGTTGCAGCAGGGATTACCTGCTCCAGATAAACTGACATTCTCTCCAGAAAGGCATAATTGTGGAGGGCAATACATGCAACGATAATCTTCATTACCTTCTCTGGCTTGTACTGGAGCCGTTGTCAGTATAGTCCAGGCAGCAAAACCTGCCCTTCCACCTAAAAGGCCAAAAACGATAATAGTACAACCAAATAAGAAGGCTAGCATACATACAGAGCTACTAGGAAGGGGAACCAAATGGACTGAATAAATACAAAATATCTACCGAAAGCAAAGCTGATGAGCTAGGGGGCCACAGCTGCAAGTAGGTCAAATATTTAATTGCCATTAGACAGATTAAAGGTAAGATGCACTACAAGGACAGAGGAGTTAAACTAGGAACAAGGGGAATGGGGACTTAAACTTAGGGACATGAGCACACAATTACGGAGGGAGGAGGAAACAAATAGGAAACACTAAAAAAGACAAAAAAATACATCCTGGGGGCGTGGCTTGGCTATGGCGGCGTAAGGGCGCATTTTCTAGGAGCTCTGCAGAAGCGCCAGGAAAACGGGAGAATCCTACCTGCAATCCATTCGCCAACGGGATGTCCAGGCGCAGGAAGGGAAGGACGACCTCCGGGAGCGAAAAGGCCAGCAAGATAAGCCGGTTCCTGATGGCAAAACAGCCAGCTGAGAGAGGCGGCAGGGGAGGCAAGATGCCGGCAGTGGAGAGGAGAGACAAGCGGCAAGCAGGGGCGGTGAGGAGTCCCCGGCCTGCTCGAGGGGGGGGCTTGGTGTTCGATCGCCCCCCGGATCCATCAAATCCCAGGTTCCCAGTTGGTTCAGGCGGAGGAGCCCGAAGATGGAAGCCCCGCAGTGGAGAAGGTGAGGCGGGGAGCGCCACAACCCATGTGCGCCGCCGACCTCCGCGGCGGCTGAAATGAAGTGAAGAGCCCAGGCGGGGAGAGGCAGAGAGAGGTGGAGGCGGGAGAGGAGCCTCAGCGCCCGCAGCAGGTACGGACTGTGCGGCCGGCGGCAGATCGGACTGGCCGTCCGGGACTGGGCGGAACACCCGATGTTGGGGGCTGCATGAGGACCTCGACCAAAGTGGTACTTGGGGGGCAGGACCCCACAGAGAGCAGCCGGGGCTAGTACCCCGAGAGCACCCGCAGGCAGAAGAGGCTCGATCCCTGGCCCAAACAGAAGCCCCACCATATAGAGCCCGATCACTCAGCCAGAACAGCAGGGGGGATTGCCCCACCACCAGGGGGCAGGCTCAGTCACCTCGAAGCGGGGCCGAAAGGAGGGGGAGCGCCTCCAATATAGTGGTGGCGAGGGCAGAAGTCCACCCGCCTCCGCGTGATGGAGATCCATTTGCCCCAAGCGGGGGGGCTGGTCGCAGTGCGGGGATGCCCTCCAGCAGTTGTACCCTTGCGGGTGAATTCGATGGGGGCGAGAGGCAGGATGTCAACCCCCAAGACCTTGAGAGGAGCCTCAAAGTGCAGGGTGCACCCCAAGAGTGGAGCCCAATTCCATCGCCAGCCTGTTCTGGAAGCCATTCTCCTGGCCAACTTGTGGACCGGAGACAACACCCATCTGCCCCAGCTAGCCCAGTATTCTCAGAGGGGTCGGTTGGCCCAGCTCAGCCACTTGGCAATTCATGGATCTCTACCTCAGGAGCAATATAATCTCGACATCCTATTGAAATTTCTACCGTCCAGGAGGGACTTTGAGAATTATATTAACCGGATGGAATCTCTCCTGAGAAGGGAGCTTGAGGAGGTGACACGATCGGTCTCTAAAGTTTCTGGAAGAGTAACCACGCTGGAACAACAACAGGTCGACACGGATCAGCGACTGGGAGCATTGGAACGGGCGCAAGTGGCGATGCAGCGGGCTCAAGCGGACTCTGACCAACAAACAATCAGGGCTCTAATGCACCTGGATGATCTCGAGAACAGGAGCCGCAGGAATAACATACGGATACGTGGTCTCCCTGAGGTCCCGGAGAATAATAATCTTAATGAAGTGGTCATCAGAATATTCAACATTGTTTTGGACAGACCCCCCGGAGAACATATCGAGATCGATAGAGCCCATAGGGCTCCTGGCCCGTGATCCACAGCCCCTGACAGGCCAAGAGACATAGTATGTCATGTGCACTTTTATAAAGTTAAGGATGACATAATGAGAAAAGCCTGGGACAGAGGCCCCATCCCCTACAATGGATCCCGGATCGCCCTGCTCCCCGATCTCGCCAGACGCACTCTTCAAATGCGCCGAATCATGAGACCGTTATTGGAATCCATCAAATCGGTCGGTGCAGCGTACAGGTGGGGCCACCCATTCCATCTGGTGGTCACGAAGAGAGGGCGATCATTTGTTCTACGGTCGCACTCGCAACTTCCAGATCTCTTCAGCTTCTTGAAGATTCCGAGTATGCAGGTGGAGGACTGGCTGTCGCCCACCCTGGGGGACCCCGGAGGTCCGGGTTGGTGTCCTCTCCCTGGGGAGCCAAGGCCGCAGAGGAACAGAATTAGGGGCGGTGGACACCGAAAAGCCGATTAGTCAGGCTGAAGATATCATTGGTGCCCGACGTCCTGACCTATCTCCCACCAGGACTTTTTGTTCTTTTCCCCCTTGTTCGCCGCCATGGGCCTATTTCCTGAGCGGCTCTTGCTCGCTCTTCCTCGATCTTCCCTGGGGCTTTGTTCAACCCCCCATGCCCGGGGCTTGTTCTGCAGGGGACAATATTTGGAGTTCGGCCCTGCGTACTGGACTGCAGTCGTGAAGTGCTACATTTGTGGATGGCCCTTCCTTCTTTGTCTGTTGATGGAGGTGCTGAGGGGGCGTTGGGCACGGGTGTGCTGGAGGGGCAGCATCCGTACATAGGTCGGCATGAATGTAATTCGCTGACTTGTCGGCGGTGCGGCTTGCTCTGGCCCCTGTGGCTGTTGCTCCTGGGATGGGTTGAGGGGCGGCCTGGTTGGGGATGGCAGGTCTGGGGGGGTGAGGAGGATGACCCGCTGGGCAGTTAATTAGTGGTTGGTTAATGTGGTATTTCACATGATGGGATTTGGGGCTGGGGGGGTACAGGACCCCCTCTGCCGTCTGGCCCCGCAGTCATGGGGTGGGATGGTGTGGGGGGTTCGGAAACCTACAGTTGGTAACTGTCATAGTTGTAATGCTTATAGTTTTGTGTTATTGATATATGAAGGTGCTTATTGTTGGCCTGGACTTTGGAGAAGTGGACTCTCAAAGCATGTGTATAAGGTAGAAGCAACTCCTTGCCTGCGGTTATGGCTTTCCACTTCACCCCAGTAGGCCAGTTCTCCAGTAGGCTCGTCTCTTATAAAGAGAACCTAGTGAGCGTTACTGCTAACGATAGCATTAGTACTTGTTTTTTTTCTCAGTAATATCTGTTCTTGTATTCTTATCCCCTCTTTTTAGAAACCCCTTAGTGTCACAGCCCTTCTTTTCAACCCCCCCCCCAGCCCGGCTTTCCTACCCCCCCGGGAGCGCGCGAACATGAGTTAGTAATTGGCTCCTTTAATGTTAAGGGGCTAAATGTCCCTGAGAAAAGGTCGCAGGTGCTGTACGATATGCATAAGCACAGGGTTGCCATTCTGCTTCTCCAGGAGACGCATTTTAAGGAGGGACATATACCGAACATTAGGAATAGATATTACCCTACCTGGCATCATGCACCTAATCCCAACATTAAGACAACAGGGGTTTCGATCGCCATCCATAAGTCTCTCCCACACAAGGTTGTAGACGTCAAGGCTGATCCCAATGGGCGATTCATATTCCTTAAAGTGGAGCTCTATACGAAAGTATACACCATAGCGAATATCTATGCTCCTAATATTGACCAGGTTGGCTTTTGTGTAAGAGTTCTTAGGCTGTTGGAGGGGATCTCGGGGGGCACTCTGCTAGTGGGAGGGGACTTTAATATCTCCATGCAGCCTGAGTTGGATTCCTCCTCGGGCGTGTCGGCAGTGTCCCTGAGTAAGCGAAATAGGCTGAAAAAAGTGCTGGCTGATATGCAATTGGTGGATTCATGGCGGGCCCTACATGGACGGGACAAGGACTTTACGTTCTTCTCCACTGCTAGGAAATCTCATAGCAGAATAGACTATTTATATCTTAGCCATCACGCCATGGATTGGGCTCCGCAAGCATGGATCGGCCAGATTGCATGGTCAGACCATGCTCCGATATTTCTTTCTACCCGAAGTGCTGGAACTGGAAGCTTAATAATAATCTGCTTGGGGACACTGTATGCCTGTCAGGGGTTAGAGAAACGATTAAGGAATTTCTGAGGAATCATGTGCAAGACCCTACACCCCTTCCATATCAGTGAGAGGCTTTAAAGTGGACCAACACCCAGGATTTTGGTAGCTGTGTGAAACCCCCCAGAATGCCCGTAAACACTCACCTCCCCACGCTCCTACGCGGGCGCTCGTCCAATCAGAGAGCTCAGAGCCGCTGTGGTATGCACGTACAAGCGGCGTCCAACCACAGCGGCTCTGAGCGCTGGAGGCCGCGTCTCACGCTTCCTTCTAACAGGGAGCACGCCCCCGCCGGCCATTCACAAACGGCAGGCGCGGGTGTGCGCCCTGCTAGAGGGAAGCATGAGACGCGGCCGCGGCCCGCGCATGCGCCATTGGAACGGGGTTAAGGTAAGGTTTGTGGGCGGCCTGGGTGGTTTCACCACGCGGGACATCCCGATATCGGATGCCCCGCGGGGAGGGATCTGATCGGCCCGGGAATCTTATATATTCCCGGGCCGATCCCCCCTGGGTGTTGGTCCACTTTAAAGTGTGTAGTGCGAGGGGAATTCATTAAACATGGGACCAGGCTAAAAAAGCAAGTCAGGGGAACGCAGGGGCATACGACTATGATACCTTCCCAGATAGCGGACGCTATCAATCCCTATATAATTTACGGCGGGATCAGAATGCCCCGATTCCTGCAGATCCCCCTGAGGAGGTGGTTAGATATGTTTATGATACATCTCTTCCTTTCATTCCTAAGGATGAGGCAGATGTTTTGGAGAAGCCTTTTACGGTACACGAGGTGGCCAAGGCAATTAAAGAGACACCGCAGGGTAAGAGCCCGAGGGTAGATGGCTATACTCCCAAATTTTATAAGCAATTGGCTCCCGAACTACTTCCCTTCCTGGTCAGAGTATTCAACTCTATAGGACCTAAATGTGGGTCCCCGGGGCAGTCTGTAAAGGCCGTTATTACGGTTCTCCCCAAGCCAGGGAAGGACCCATCTTTATGAAGCAGTTACAGACCAATATCTTTAATAAATGTAGACATTAAACTGTATGCTAAGATTATATCTTCTAGGCTTTAGCCGATACTTCCGGGATTGATAGACCTGGATCAAGCGGGGTTTGTGCCTGGGCGGGAGGCGCGGGACAACACCAATAAGGTCTTTAATCTAATTGCGTATACAAATTCTAATGAAGTACCTGCTTGCCTTTTATCGTGTGAGGCGGAAAAGGCATTCGATAGAGTGGATTGGATGTTTCTTAAGGCACCTCTTCAGCAGATTGGTGTTGGTCCGTCCCTCCTATCCAGGATATTGGCCTTATATTCTGGGCCCACGGCGAGGGTGAACGGTCTCCTCTCATCGGCCTTTAAGGTTAGTAACGGCACACGGCAGGGTTGCCCGCTTTCTCCATTGTTATATGTCATCACAATGGAGCACCTAGCGATGGCCATATGGCGGAACCCTGATATCAGGGGTTTAGTGGTGGGGGACCGTGAATATAAAGCCTCATTATATGCCGATGATCTACTACTGCATTTGAAGGCCCCCCTGATCTCCTTCCCAGCGGCCCTCAAGGAATTTGAGACATTTGGTCACGTGAGTAATTTTAAAATTAATTTCTCGAAATCGGAGGCTTTGAATGTTTCCCTCCCACAGCAGGAAGTTAAACAATTGGAATCCAGCTTTTCATTTAAATGGCAGCCCCATTCCATAAGATACCTCGGCGTGCAGGTGCCTGCTGCCCTGTCTCACCTATATGAACTCAACTATTCTCCTCTGCTCCTGAGGACGCTGAATGAGCTGAATACGTATGACAAAAAGCAATTCTCCTGGTTCGGGAGGATTAATGTGTTGAAAATGGATATTCTCCCCAAATTTCTTTATTTTTTTTCAAACGATTCCTATCTATTTACCCAACAGCTTTTTCAGGAGGCTGAGGGCTGCATTTTTAAAATTTGTCTGGGGCACGGGGAAACCCCGATAAGATTTAGTACCCTGACTAGGCTTAAGCCGAATGGTGGGGCGGGGCTTCCCGACGTGAGAACATACCATGCAGCTGTTATGACTCTCCGCATTCTGGATTGGGCCGGGAAGGGGGGGGGGACAATGGGTGGAACTGGAGAAGGCATTGTCTCCTATTAACCCAACCTCTCTGTCATGAGGAGGCCCTCTCCCCAAGCGACGGAGAGATTCCCTTCCATTTCTGGCGGGGCAATTCCTGCAAGTATGGGACAAACTGACCAGGCAAGGTGAGGTGGTTCATAGGCCCGGCCCCTTGACTCTGCTCTTTGATAATTGCTCCTTCGCTCCAGGTATGCAAGCTAGGAGTTTTCTGGCGTGGTAGGTGTCATCTAACGTCACCATGGGGGACATTTTGGTTTCGGGAAGGCTCCCCACGCTGGATGAGATGAGGGAGGGTGCACCGGAATATTTCATGGCTCCTTTATAATCAGTTGAGTGCCTTTATAAAATCCCAAAACCTTGCGGATCGAGGTACTAGACCTTTAACGCAGTTGGAGTACGTGCTGACTTGAGCTCCCCCAGATAAGCATGCGGTTGCAGTCCTATATCGCACGCTGTTGGGGGTCAAACACGATTCACCACCAGGATTTATTAGAAAATGGGAGGAGGAATTGGGTGTACCGATAGACAGAGAAGACCTAGATAAGATTTACTTATTCACCCATAAACTCTCGGTACCATGTGCAGCGCAGGAAACGGAATTCCAAGGTTTTGGCTCGTTGGTACAGGTGCCCGGTGGATATACATAAATATAATAAGTCCTGCTCTGATAAGTGTTGGAGGTGTTTTAGGGAGCCTGGTACCATGTTGCATGTTTGGTGGAGTTGTCCTGCTATCAAAGATCTTTGGGAGAGGGTCTTGTCAACCAATAACATTTGTTAGTTGCGGTCCTGGAGGTCCTGAGCTCAGAAAATGTGGTGATGTTATTTGTTCCTTAATAATAATCTTTATTCATATGCATTGGCCTGTATGATGGCGCACACATCATCTGCATTGCACTGATCTTTAATTTTACTATTTTTGCACAACGCTTAATGTGCATTATAATTCTTGGTATATTCTCACTTGGCACTTTGCACAGTCTTCACTTTTAAGCACTTGGCACTTTACTATATATATTTTTTCCTTTTTCTACTATAAGCACTTTCTTTCACACATTTGGATTTTGTAGCACTTTCTTGTTTCTAAATAACGCCACCATACAGCCACAGCAGCATATTTATTTAGTGATATATCTATGGTAAATATGAATTCTAGCTCATAACAGGACAATTATCTCCAGTATCCTTTATTTGTGTATATGTTTTTTAATCTAGTCTTTAATGTTGTTTGTCATTTTTTCAAGAATGATCCAATAAATTTATTTATTTATTTATTAACATGTTTTTTGGTGTGCAGTAGTTATATATAGGGGCATTTGGGGCCAATCTAGGGCCCTGTATTTCTGGTAGTATACATGCATTTTGCCCCTATTCTACTAGCACCCAGTCTTTATTTATTTTTTTGGTTAATCAGCTGTGCATACCCGCACCCCTTTCATCTCACCTCTGAAGCACCATAGACGGAGCTTGTCTGCACGCTCCTGCTCCTCCCCCCCTTCTACTCCTCCTGCCCCTCTATGTCCCCCCCCCCCCAGCTAGCTTCTCTAGTTTTTCCTATTTTTCTTTCTCTATCGATTTCTTTTTCTCGTCCTCACTGGAGGACTGCAGGGGATTTTGTCGGCTCTGCCCGCTCCTGTTCATTCCATTTCTGCCCTGACGGGACCTGCTGAATCATAATTGTTTCTGCCTGCCAGACCCCCAGACTGGCCCTATATGTAGATCGTGGCTTTCAGTTGAAGGCTAAGGTTGGCAAGATTATTACCCATGGGGTCAGAGTACGGTTCGCTTCATCATGTTGTGGAATAGGGGGCCGGGTGGGGGTGGTTGGGGTTGGGGGGGGCAGATGTGGGTGGATGCCGACTTGAACGTTATTGTTTTAGATTTGTATTCGCTGAACGTGTGGACCGACATGTCTATGTTGGTTATTATTCCTGTCATTGTTACCCCGCTGTGTTTCGATGTTCATTGTTAACCTTGAAAACCTGAATAAACTTATTTTGCAAAAAAATTAAAAATAAATACATCCTATCGGGGTCAGCTGATTCAACATCCAACATTGCAAATGCAAGAAAGACAACACTAATACACACACTTACCCAGAAGCCACCTCCACTCAAACCGCCAGTCTCAAACCAAGAACAGAGACTCCAGCTCTGCAGGATAAAGACATCATGGTTGGATCCGGGGAAGCCTGGCAAGACACTGAAAAAACGTAGATCCGGAATCACCAGGCACTGGCCATTCAGAGAATGCCCCATCTTACGGTTTCTGTAAGAAAATGACAGCAGACACAGGTTAATACACTATCAACATTACAGAAGCAGACAAAGAGCAAGCAGGTACATGGACAACCACATTTAATAGCATGAGCTGGAAAAATGGACAAAACCGAGAGTTTTAAGCATACCCACATGAGAGGCTATAAATCAGCCTTAAGGAGAAAATATTACAAGCAATTTTTTTCAAAGTTCAAATCAATTGCAATTAAAACAGGAGAGGAAGTTCTGCCCTTATGAGCTTTACAATCTAAAGCATAGCGAGTGGAGACAAAGGGGTAGAATCACAAGTGGTGGGTATTGTTTGGTGTTTGGTGGTGTGCACCCTGTGGAGATTATAAAAGTTATTTAAACCAGGTTATATGCTTGTCTGAAGAGGTGAGTTTTGATGGCTGTTTCAAAGGCTTTAAGGTTAAATAGTGCTACATTTATTGGGGGAGCAGAGCAATAGAGAATTGGGAAGACACGTTCGGAGTAAAAAATGAGAGGAAGTAACAGTGCAACCACTTTCTATGGAGCTGCAGGTAACGTGCAAAGAGGAAGTAGTGCTGGGTTCCCTGCCGCTGTGCATTGTGGGTTATGTCGGTTAAATCCATCACAGCTGGGAAGCTGCGAAGGAAAGTCTCCAAGATAGCCGCAACCAGGTGAAAATTGGTAAGGTGGCATTTTAACTTTCAGTGGATGCTGGAGCAAATGTAAGCGCTGATAATGATTCAGTATCATGCATGCGGATGGGGCAAGTGCATTTTGGGGAGGTTTATTTTTATAACTGTATAAGACTGTGTGTCCAGTATAAGGATTTTTTTTTCTCATTACCCACATTGGGCAGACCCCTGTAGCCAATTCAGTAATTGGTAATATTTTAGCTCCTCTTCTTGTATTGTATTGCTGGCTAACATGGTTATATAGTAACATTTTCCAAAGTAATGCAATAAAAAAATATATCAAAAAATATTCAAATAAAAATGTACTGCTTTATGTTTAACATGAAAAGACAAAGAGGCTGGAGAGATGAATGTAATTATTGAGGAGAGAATATTAAATTTGGTTGGGTGTTATTTAAAATGTAATTCCATACAGTGGTCAGCTTTATAGTGTTCTCATCAAGTGTATTCATTCATTGTTTAATTTCTAAAGGGGATTTAGATATTCAAGCCGCCTGTTCCTCATAGCTGGATGAATGCATTTATAAATAGTAATTACGCACTTTTTTATCAGGACCAAAAATAACAAATCTTGTGGGATAATAGATGAGCACTGAACACTCATAGATATTCCTAAAATAGGAATCTGTACTACTGTTGTGACCAGCGTGGATTTATAGAAAGGGACTTAGTTACTGCATGCTCTCAATCTGTCTGTCAAAAACTTTCTGGGTTATTCAGGGTTGAACAACTTGCTGCTGGAAAGAATCTCAGAGTAACAATACGTGAGGATGCTGAGCAGTATAGATTTAGAGGCTGATTTATTAATAGCGACATGTAGCGACAGTTGAGCGACTGCAGCGGTATTTTCACAGCGCCCGCTAGTAGTCGCTGTGCTTGCCCGTTGTTCGGTTGTTGACAGCGACTCAGTCGGTGTGGCTAAATGTTCAATACGGGGTTACGAGTCGCTATTTGACAGGTTCCGCGATGTATGGGTGCGCATGATAGCGACTGGTCAGAGCGACCGGCTTCCACCATATTCATCAAAAAATCACGCTCAAAAAATTCAAGCGCTGGGAAATGCATGTTTAAACCCCAGAGCGCTGGAGGCGATGTGTTAAAAGTAGTTTTTTAACCCCCAAACCACCATATTTTTGGAAACCAAAAGAAAAAAAATGTTAAATAATTTAGTAATATGAATACATTAATATCAGACCTGTAATATCAATTCTGTACAATTTTTTTTTTAATTTTTTTTTCCCTTAAAAAAATTATCTAAAATGGCAGAAGTGGTCACAGAATTTTTCACATTAAAAAAAAAAAAACACATGAATAACAATTAATTATTAATATTTAAAGATTGTTCCATTGAAATGCATAGGAGCGCGCCAGGAAGCAAGAGGTCATACCTGTTACTGTTCAAGGTCGGACGCTGGCGCTGTGGGCTGAGGCTGGAATAATGATGAATGAGTCGCTATATGGCGCTATCTCAGTCACTAAGCAGGATTGGCTTGATAAATGTGTGATTGTGGTGGGGAGCCGGCGTTCTCGTGGGGGAGCCCGTCATTACTGGCCGCTCACCAGTCGCTACCTGTCGCTATTCCTTCATAAATAAGGGCCTTAGTTGAAGTCGCAGTTTAGAGACCTACTTTTGCACATCATACCCAAAGAACCCTACCTGGAACCTACAGACACAAACGTTTGTGTGATAGATAGAGATGATCAAATTTAATTAAAATTTGATTCAGACGAACCACCAAATTTCTCCAAGAAATTTGGGCTGTCCTGAAACTAAGAGAATCGCTCTTAAACATCGAAAGAAATAATTACTGTACCTTCTTCCACTTTATAGCACTGGGCTATGTCCTCGTCGTCTTTAAAATCGGGGCAAAGAATCAGTCAAAGAAGCCACTTTTCTCATTAATATTAATCTGCTGCACACAATCTTTAAGCTAGACCAACAGCCTGACACATTTGGAAAAGAAAGGTAGCGGCCATTTTGGAACTTCCTATCCCAACATCTCAGCCATGACATAACTGACAATGCACAGTAACAGGAAGCCCAGCAGCACTTCCTGTTTGCAGGGGGCCTGCAAATGCATAATCCGCCATTTTGTTTCTGAAATTTACTACAGCAGGAGATAGAAAATGGTAAATTATTTTTTTTTATGTGTAGCAAATTGTGAGTGAGGAGTGAGGATCGAGCCCTAAAGCAGCCAGTTGTCATTGCAGCAGGCAGCGGCGGCATCCAAAGGGTAAGCAGGGGCCGATGGGGGTGAGGAATCTATCCCTTTTTATTTTAGGTCTGATGGTACTCTTTAAAAGTGATTTGATGTTTGTGGCCTGCTTAGTTTAGTAATATTTATAATTGTTCCCTCCCTCTTGTGGGTAGTTGGTTGTAACTTCCTGTCTCTAGGGGGTAATTGGTGCTATAAGGTTGAGAACAACTGATTTAATATAATTTAAACCGGACCTTTACCATGATTTATTGAAAACCCCAAAACCTTAAAAAATGATTCCCCAGCTTCTAAAGTTAGTATATTTTAAGTTTTTTTGTCACTTACTTATTATTCTTTCCCCACTGGGCTGCTACTCTGTTCAGGACTTTAGGATACGGGCGCCGCCATCTTGACTCAGAAGCATCACACTTACTGAGGAGAGGAGAGTGGGATAAAGTACAGGAGGGCGGGTTATAGCTGTGCTTTGCTCAGACAGAGCAGAGCTGGGGTCAGGAAAAGGTCAGCAATCCCAGAATGCAGAGCAACATAGTCAGAAGGCACTTCCTGTTTGCAGGCTGCCTGACGTTCCATGAGCCGCCATCTTGGATGTTTAAAGGCTCATAACATGCAGTAGATGCAGGTAGGATGATTTTTAATGTGAGCAATCTGTATGAACAGGGCGTGGGAAACATATAAGTTAGACTCTTATTCAGAGTGAAGGTGCGCTTTAAAGCTATATCAATCAAATACATCTGAAAGTGGACCCCCAGTCAAAAAATTAAATCTTAGTAAATTGCTCCCTATAGACCCCCTCTGGCAATCAGTTATGTAAGTCATTTGTGAGGACTTAACCCCATGCAGTTGTTGTGGAATAGCAGGCAGTTTCTGTGCTCTTGAAATACATGGGAGACATCATCTCGCTTTACACCTGAGAGCCCTGCTTCTGAAAAATGCTGTCAAATATCTGTGCAATCATCCCTTACTTTTAGCCAGAAGTAGAAATTCCATAGCTGCAATGACTCATCGTTGCTCTGCCCACAGCAGAGAGCTCCTAGAAACATTTTAGATACATTAATTATACTGATTTCTCTGAGGCTGTCGCACGATTAATGTAACATGAAGAAATTACGTAACAGCTTCCCCCTGACAGAGAATGCCTCCAGCAGCTGTTTATTTAGTGTGTGTGTGTAGCATAACAGACAGGCTGCCCTGCATTGCTGAGGCATATATCTCTCTCTGTTTGGTGTGAATTGCTGTGGACACAGCTCCCCCCCCCATGATCATGTGTAAGCAGGACTGTCAAGTGTGCGTTAAGATGGCCATTCCCCTGTAATTCTAGGAGCACAGATATTCTACAACATCTGCCTGGGCTTCAAGTGGACCAAAACCCAATATTTTGACTATCCTGGGTTTTGGTCACTGCCCCGGGGGAACCCCAATTGGGGATGCCCTGCTGTGTGAAACCCCCCAGGTAGCCCGATCTAGCTCACCCTTCCCCCGTCCTGCGGCGCATGTGCAGCCGCTTGTCCAATCCAAGTGTGCTAGCAGCCACATCCTCTAACAGAGAGCATGCCCTCGATTCACAAATGGCTGGCGCAGTTACACGCCTTGCAAAAAGGATAGCGGGGATATGGACACTGCTCGCACATGTGCCGTTGGACTGGGAAAGAATATGAGTTTCTAGGTCACCTAGGGTGCTTCCCACAGTGGCGCATCCCGTTTCTGGATACCCTAGGGGGAGGGAATCTAGCAGCCCTGGAACCTTATAGATTCCAGACCATCGTGGCATGGATTTTGGTTCACTTTATGCATCTCAAACGGCTTATGCCACTGATCATCAGAGGGATGGCTTAGGCGAGCGATTTAGTAAACTTAATTTTTTTGATTGGAGGTCCTCTTTAAACGCTGTATTTCCAACTGCCCCGCATCTTTTTCTCCCTGCCTAAGTACCTCGGGCAATGCAGCCAACTCAGCCTGGTTTTTTTAATGCTGATGCCACGCACACACTGTATTGTGAGATTGCCGAACTCAAAAATGAGTGACCAGCCGGCGTGGGCCAAACTGGGATCCCCAGGGACACTTAGTTGCCTGGCTCTGGCATTGTTTAAATGTCATTGCCGGAAGTGATGGTGATTGATCCACTTTAAGTAGTTTTTTTTTAACTTGGCTGACCTGGCAAGCAAATTATCACGATTGTTTGAGAATAATTTCAGTGATCCAAAGAGCCCTGAGACACAATATCGTACATGAGTTTAATTGGAAAACCAAAAACTGCAGTTATATTACACGTGCCTCCAATATACATAATTATTTGGAATGCAGTGTAATCGGTGATCCTTTCTGGCCTTATATACCACAAACTCTCACCTACTGTCAGGCTTTCAGATCCTCCATCACATATCCATAGAAGTGCCTTGCTGTTCATTATAGGCCAGCATTTCCACGGGTACTTCAAATTCCGGTAGTTTGGTCACTGCTGAGAAAGAAAACAAACTAGATTTTGGGTCTCTTGAGCTGCCAGGCATTGACTAATATGTCCCATAGCAACAGCAGAGACGTTTATTTGTTCCAGATTTTGGCTGAGACTTTCAATGGCCTGAACCAGCTGAGAAAGGAGTTCCAGCATGGCAGCAATGGGGTTATGTTATTCAGCCAAGTTCTCCATTGTGGTAGTTATGGTTGGCCTGTGACAATGTAAGGCCCAGTGGGACACCCACCTTCAAGGGAGTTGGCAACCCTTCTGCCTTTAGACAAGCCCCCGTTTGCTGGGACGCTGGATACGTTTCACTGGACACAGTTGCCCCTAGGTCTTATGTAGCTCAAAGGATGCCAACTTACAGTTGAAGGCAGTTGAACCAAGGGCACACGGAGAGCAGACTCCAGACTAACCAGGGTCTAACATGGGGTATCAGTCCTACAGGCGTCAAGGCACAGGGATTGAGCAGATGGATGGTCGAGAATTGCCAAAGGGTCAGACCCATTAAAGTATCTGGAGGGTCAGGCAGAATCGTAATTAAACAGGCAGGGGTCAGTCCAGGCGGCAGGCAGAGAGTGGTCATACATAGCAGAGGTAGGTAATGGAAATGCTATCTTTAAACACAGTGTAAAGCCTAGCAGGAAACACTGTCTCAGGCAATGCATGCAGGGAGCGACCTGGTTTTATGTGGCCCTTTAACATTAACCTTCTAAAGTTTCTGTGGAAATACTGGCCTGTAGTGAACAGCAAGGTACAGTCAGAATGCATTCTAGAGAGACAGCACATCTAGAGGTATGTCGGAGATGCGCAGGGAAATAGACAGTCAGAGCACAGTACAGGTGATTATCCAGTTGGGGCACCAGGCTTCAGGTGTTGAAGTGCTATGGCTGCAGCCAGTAATGCTGTTAGCCCTGACCTGAGGTCTGCAGGAAAAATTTTTAAAAGTAGTCTTCCTTTCTAAAATGGCCTTAAAGTCAAAAAGATACATACGCCCCAATTATGGTTTTCCTAGCTACTAACACGTTTTGGATACTGATTAAACTTCAGTTATTCCCATGTATTATTTCTCATTATTACAGGGTCATATATGTGAAACTGTATTCAATTTCATGCAAGACAGTGCTCATGCAAATCATGCAAGTCTCTCACACTTAGAAGCATATCACCGGGTGTACCAAGATGGCGGCCACCAGTGTTGGACTGAAGTGACGTAAAACCCACCTGTAGAACCGATTTAGAGACACACCTTACAGTTACATGTAAAAATCACCTGTTTATTATTAGTTCTTATGTACAATGTAAGGCTTACCGATGTGCAGAACCCAGTTTAAAAGATATCGCCCAGTCTTCACTGCCACTTTACCCTTAATGGACAAGCCCCTGTTTTGCGGTATGCTGTATGCCCCTGTATGACACTCGTGCTAAGGTTTGGTTGCCACACAGACTTATGGCACAAACAATATCCTCTGTGTGCTGGGACTGCAGGTGAGCAAGCACTTATGGGTAGTACACAGGTAGTCAAGACGTAGACAAAAATTCTACTGAACATAGGAGGGTCAGTCCGAACAGGAGTCAAAGCACAGGGAAGGAGAATACTCTGGGTTAGGACATGTTAAAACACTGTTGCGAAACAAAGGAGCATGCAAAGACGTGGTCAAGGATGTCCAAGGTCATACACGGTGGATCCGAGTTGCAATACAGAGGATCAGTCAAAGGCACAGGTTCCACGTCATACACTGTAATAATAGCGATGCACATACTTTAGCACACCCAAACAACAGCTAGGTGCAATGGACTGGGTGAGCTTTATTGGAGTAGGGAGAGCGTGTTTGGTCAACAACCTTCTGGACCAATAGGACTACAATAAACCTCGGGCTAATTAGCTCATAAGCACTATGAGGGTGCACAGCCGCCAGAAAGCATAAAGCCGAGAATCGAAATGAGAGCTACCAGGATCTGCAGCTCTCTCTTTCTAGAGGGCACACACAGAGGTAGCGAGGGCAGACAGAAACGCATGCTGGAGTTGGTGCCCTGAAGAAGGTGCCCCAGCCAAACAAACATCAGGCCGCTGCACCGACCCCGAACACCGTGGAAGTAAAGAAAGGTAAGAGTTTTTTCTTTACACACACATAATGCCAAATTGATATTATGCTGAATTGTGTGTGAGTGGATAACTTGTGCTCTCATGCCATTGAAAAAACAACGACATTTTAATAGCACCAGCTGGAAGCCCCAAGAGCCATTTGGGGGATTCATTGGTATCTTGGTGGGCCAGTCCAAACCTGGATATGGAGATCTTTCGGCAATAAAGAAGGGGACAGAGCAGTGGTAAAGACCTCATCTTTGGCACTAACCACTTAAGAATATTTAGTACCTACCAGTTAGGGTTTTACACGAGCACAGAAGGAAACCAATCTTGGGGCCCACCATAGGAAATCATTCATATTTGGCTCAACAGAGGAAATCATTCTTGCAGGCCACCAGAGGAAACCAATCTTGGGGCCTACCAGTGATAATCATTCTTGGGGTCCATCAGAGGAAATCATTCTTGCAGGCCGCCAGAGGAAACCAATCTTGGGGCCTACCAGTGATAATCATTCTTGGGGTCCATCAGAGGAAATCATTCTTGCAGGCCGCCAGAGGAAACCAATCTTGGGGCCCACCAGACTAAATCATTCATATTTGGCTCACCAGACGAAATCATTCTTGCAGCCCACCAGAGGAAATCTTATTGCAAGCCACCAGAGGAGATCAATATTGGAGCCTACCAGTGGTAATCATTCTTAGGGACCATCAGAAGAAATCATTCTTGGGGCCAAAAAGTAGAAATCATTCTTGTGGCCTACTAGAGGACATCATTCTTGCGGCCTACTAGAGAACATCATTCTTGGGGCCCAATAGAGAAAATAAATTCTGTAGCCCACCAAAAGTTACTTACTGTCCTGGGTTAATGCCTGGGAGCCTCTGGTGTATTGTTGGGTCCTTTTGACACCATCTACGCCCCCAGAGGAAGAAATGTGTTTTCCACTCAAGAGAATTTGTTATGGAAGGTCTTAAAATGATGATGACTGGGACAAGAGGATACTATGGCATGAAAAAAAATAGATCTGTTTTTTTATCTGGTGATCTTCAAGTCTCCTGAGAAGAATCACTGCATCTATACCTTCTTAAAGTGTAAGGTATTTTTTGGAACATGTGTAACTTTAAAATCTTTTCAGCATATGTATTCAATTTTTACACATCTGCATTATAGCTATAGTAAAATTCACAACAGAAACACAGCACAAAGTCTCCTATTATCAGTGGAGTTCTGTAATTGTCGCTGATCAGATTTGATATTAGTACTAGTCATCATAGATTAGCCAGACATTAAACATTCACAACCTCTCATTAAGCTGACGGCACGTGCAGCCAGTGCTGCCGAGCCCCATACACCATTCATAAATGCTTTCACGTGACTCCTTAATTCACCCTCGCAGAGTGCCCTCTTTTAACCCCCTCCCTGCCCGTTCTGCTTTCAAACAGTTAAACACCCCGAACTCTAATATTCATTACGCTGCCAGCTAGAAAATACCTGAAATGTGTAGCGGAAGCCTGCCGAGAACATTACGACTGCGGATGACTCTTATCTGGACTCTTTTCATGCAATATAAAACAGAACAAGCTTGTACTTTCCTTCTCAATGATAAATAATTGAAAAGGTGGCATCAATAATTACTGCATGGGAGATACAATAAAATCTATTTTTATATCACCAAATAATCTAAATGAACTAATTCAATGGAGCTTGGCTGGAGAGCTGAACATCTGCATGTGGTAATGTGGCAAGCACCCACCTCTACCTTATAGGAAAGGCAATAAAGACCCCATTGCCATTTCTTGACTCTTTAGCATTTGCGGCGGGTCTCCATTGATCGCATCCAGGCTTCATGGCGATTTCGTAAACCCTGCACTTTCCGCCCAAGTGCCAGTGACACCAGCTTTTACTAAAGCCCTATTACTCTTAAAAGAGCAATTTCGTTGCCTGCACGGCTATTAGGATCAGGCAGCTGAGCTTTGAGCTGTCAGGACAAACCGCCTTTCTCGTTTGTTTTGGACCAAGCTTGGCAATAATTTCTTTCTTTCTACTGGACACAGTCATTACAGTTTTTATATTTGTCAATCAATCCCCAGGTGAAAACAATAGCAGGATATTATCTTGGATGTAAGCAAAGTGGCGAGAGATAGGGAGAGGGAGAGCGGAGAGACGAGCGGCGGAGAGGAGATGTGCATTTGCCTGCCTGAACTAGCAGCAGAGTGCTTTCAGCATCCTCGCCTGGTGTGTTGATGAAGCAGGAGGATTGAGAAATGTGCTTTCTCCTCAGGGCTACATCTCTGAGATATTGCTTCTACATCCAGCCATGGCAAAGCAACTGTGTGCTCTGATTCTTCAGTGATTAATGACTTCTTCCTGAGACAGAGAAAGAGACAGAATAGGGGAGAAAAAAAGGGGCATACTGTGGAGTCAAAGGAGACGTTAGCAATGGTGTGAAATGATCATCCGGACATGTTATCTTCACGGAGACATAGGAATATCACCCCTGAACTTCTGCTCATCCTCATGCTGCTTTTCTATGGTGGATCTCTAAGCAAGGTCAGCAGGACCAAAGGCAAAAACTGGAAAGGAGGTAAGTGACATAAACTTTCTTGCTATCAAATCCTTCACCTTGCTGTTGTTGTGCTGCTGGAAACATGTCCTGGTATCTCCAAAGTTTTATAACTTTTTGTTCTTGGTGGTTGGTTGCTGTGTGAATATTTTGGCTACAGTTGGATGAGGTCG
Organism: Gastrophryne carolinensis; assembly: GCA_027917425.1. Taxonomy (NCBI): domain Eukaryota; kingdom Metazoa; phylum Chordata; class Amphibia; order Anura; family Microhylidae; genus Gastrophryne; species Gastrophryne carolinensis. The sequence continues at coordinate 470,525,296 of CM051236.1, read as the reverse complement.
GGTTTGAAAGTCAATGTGGGATGTGTTGTGTATAATATATATATATAGTGTAAGTATAGTTTCAGGACACTCAACCAATAGACCTGTCTATTTTCCTTATGAATAAACAGCTCCATCATCAGTTAAAATATTGCTTTATTTACCTTCAGTCTGTCTACTGAAAAAAAAATGAAAACTGATAAAAATAAAATAGAAGCAGAGTGAGATAAAAAAAAGGCAGGGCTAGATTTTCCATTAAAGTAGCACTATCGTGAAATTGTGTAATATTAAAAATACATATGAACATATATACATATAAAAACAAAATGGCAGTGCTGGATTTTCCATTAAAGGAGCACCATCAAGAAATTGTGTAATATTAAAAATACATATAAACACTTCGGCTAATCAGATTAAGGGTCACTTATACACCCAAACTGAATAAAACTTCCGCCAAGCTTGTGGTTTATTCTCTGCATGGGTGACAGGTGTAGTCTATCAGGTGATGGAGCCTGTCACCGGGTATATAAGTGACCCTTCCTCCGCCATCTAGCAAATTTATATGGAGTTTTATCATTGGGCCATTTTTCGCGATAGTGCTCCTTTAAGCACTGTGCCTACACTAACACATTTTAAGGATCCCCCTTCCTAGTTAAGCAAAACTTTTAAACAAAAATAGTTTGTGCACCAACGACTCTTAGGCATGGGAAATATTTGCAACTAAACCATACTTTGCCCCTTGCTTTACAGTTCATTGAGTTACTTCACTGCCAGGGCTAAAGTGAGACCAGGGCTCTTTCTCAGGACGAGCTAGCAGAACGATTGCACTAGATGTCAATGCCATTGGGGGCACCTTTATCCCAGCCATCTTGTTTTCTGCAAAGCAGTCAGGGCCAGTGTTAATGTTGCAGGCTATAAGACAGGCCCCTCATTCCCCATATTGGGCTCAGTCATGGGGAGGGGGCGCTGCCTGCTGATAAGGTCAAGGCACAGCATGGCACATACCTGGAGGGGAAAGAATTTTTGTTCCTTTCTGCACTGATCGCTATTTTGCCTAGCAACTGCCCTGAGTGAAACCCCCAGTGAAACCCTCAAAGGGTCCAATGACCAAAAGTTTGGGATTATTTTTTGGAATGTCTGCAACTACAAGAAATGTAATACTTCCCCACTTTTTATCTAAGGGGTGTGCTTATGGTGACCTGTAGGCTGAATGTGACTATTCTATTCAGTTGACTTATGCAGGGATTGAAATGGTTAACTATTTACAGTTCTGAGCTTCTCACTCTTAAGAAAGACTCCAGAGGCTCTTTTCTCCAGGTTGTCGCCAACAACATTTTACTCACAGACTCACAGACAGGTGTTGAAAACAGGATGAATGGAGAAAATGGCATAGGGCTATCAATGAAATGTTGCTTGGTTTTCAAGGATTCTATAAAATAGCTAATGTGTCCTGAACATATATTTATTCATTCATATCGAAATGGTCCTGTATAGGCAATAATGTGTATGCTAAAAAGCTGATATTGATCTGCAAGCATTATGTTCAAAGCGCTAATTATCACAAATCATTTTTCAAATTCTAGCTTCAAATCAAAGCATTCATTGACAGATTGTGTATTTTAAATCACTACATGTTGCTTTATGGGCATGGGTGTGTCTGTCCACAGCCTTAGAGAAAGTGTTATGTGATTTCAGATTTATTGACCAATGGCTGACCATACATACATGGTTGGTGGGCATTTCTGGTTGGACTTTACAAAGTGCTTGAACAGGAAACTCTGGTGCCCCCTAATTTTCTAGTGGTGGGAGATCTATGTGAATCCAGACCAGCCACTATTGGCAAGTCTACTGAAATAATAGACAACAAAGTCGAACCTGGTTGACACTTTAAAAGTTCCCACATAAATTCTACCAGTAATGGTGGCCATACATGACTGGAGAAACGAAATATACACACAATATATGGCTTACCAAACAATATCTAAGTGTTGCTTTCTTTCGTTAAAGTTTTCTAAATTGAAGTTTGAGGCCAGGTGCCCAGAGTGATTCACTGTATGTTTGCTCACTTGGTGAGCACAGTGAATCTTCTAGTTTTAGAATTTCAAGCCATGTGTAGGTTTCTGTTTGTTATACTGTAAGTCGCAAGTTAATTTGAATGACCATACAACTGACCACGCATAGCCGGGGTTATATTCAAGTACAAGCTACTGTAGGCCTGAAAAAAGAAGGTGGGCCCACACTCCAAAGTAGTTGCAAGTTTTAAGAACAGCTCCACATAGTAGATATTTTAGGTTCCTCTGGACCAATCAGAGACTGGGGTTGTGGCCCTTATGCTGTAGGGGCTGATTTTATCTGCTACATGTTTTGGCGCTGAGGGTCATGCAGGGTTTCACAGCCGTACTGGATATATTGACATTGGTGAACTCCAATTTTCACTTTACTATGAGATTTTTCTGGCTTCCCTTGTCCGTACAGGTTTGAAATCTACATATGCTTTTTGAGGCATAAATTTCTGCAATGTGAAGCTGTTCTTAAAACTTGCAACTACTTTGGAGTACGGGCCCACCTTCTACTTTCAGGCCTACAGTAGCTTGTAGTCTGCAATGTGTAGCTGCTTTTAAAACTTGCAATTAAACTGGACGTTCTATTACTTTGGAGTGCGGGCCCACCTTCTTCTTTTATGGACTACTGGGCCTGAGACTGCCCTTGACTCTACTTGGCTTTTGAGATAGATCAGAAATGATTGACACATGCAAGATGGTGTGGCTCTGCCTGAATAATATGTTAGAAAAATGGAAGCCATGAGATTTTTCCAAATGACTTATGCCATTGTTGGAGAGGTTGAGTTTTGAGAGCTGTCCCATTGTAGTGTTTAGTGGCAAAGTCTCTAAAAAACTCTCAAAACTCACCCTTCCCATAAGCACTTGCAGATTATTTGGAGAACCCCACATGTGTTTTCATAAATTAAAAAAAAATTGCTTTTGTCATGCTTGATGCAGATTTTTTTCAATGGTTGGTGTGTGGACACTTTTGGCTAATCTCTAAGGTAAATCGGGTTGGTCTAAAAATTCTATGGAGCACTTTGATTTACTGTTGTGGTATTATTTTCCTAAGCTAACTTTACATGCCCTCAATGTTTGGGGTATTGCTAAAACATGTGTTGGAAGAAAACTGTAAAGAAAATCCCGTTATAGCTGTTGCTAGTTGCTCACTTTTCTAAATGTGAGATAAGCATCATAGGCAAACAGATTGCTTCACAAGTGTAAAGGTGCACGTTAGTTTATATTTAGTTGTCTTCACTTTCATTTTAATGGCAGCATGGGATATGGTTTTCACCCCTTTATCAGTTTAATTTTATAGTCTATATATCCAAAGTTTTTCTTATATGATAAACAACCATACATGGCTTTAAAATGTTGAGTATCCTTTATGTTGTTCACTTTTCTTGAAGATCTTTAAAATGATTTGATAGTAATGTTTGAATTACCACTAGCTGCATTTTAGTTAATAGTCAGTGGACGACCTTGGCAGATTTTGTAAGTCACAAATGTGCACTGCGTTATGAATTATATTGTGTTACACAATTTCATTTTAATATGCTGTAAGAAAAGCCAGACGTGTTCAAGGAAAATATTTAAAATGTAGCCACTGTGAGAAATATTTGCATGTGTTTTCACACATTAGAACTCTATCAACATGTTAGATACAGATGGAGGTTTTCTGTTGTTGGCTGGTTCGTGAACATTTCTGGCTAAGCTCTAAGATGAATAATGTCATACTTGTCATGTGGTATGAGGTTAGGGTTGTGTTGGTATGCATAGCTTTAGGCAGCAGGTCAGCTTCCTGACCTTCACACCTTATATCCTTATATACAATAATAACTATTTTATTATTTTGTGTCTGAAGATTTTATAGCTGTTTAACAATATGTATATATGTTTATAGTTCATTTCTGCATCAAATGTACACTGGTTAATATTAAACAGCATCTTCACCCTAAATATGTTTCCTCCACCCTCTATATACAGATTGCCCACATTAAAAAATCATCCTACCTGCATCTACTGCATTTTCTGAGCCTTTAAACATCCAAGATGTCAGCCCATGGAGTCTTAGGCTATCTGCAGACAGGAAGTGTCTACTGAATATGTCGCTCTGCATTGTGGGATTGCTTTCCTTTTCCTGACGCCAGCCCTGCTCAGTCTGAACAAAGCACAGCTATAACCCCACCCCCTGCACTCCCTCTTTCCTCTCCTTTGTAAAAAAAGGGCAGTTATCATGTGGTCCAAGGAACACAGCACCATCATGGGGCTGGGGAAAAGGTGGAATTTTGAAGACAGCAGGGTGGGTTAGTGTTTTTGTAGATACACATAAGGTATGTGGGCCTTAAAATAATGTTAAATGGATTGTGTGTTCCCAGTTTTGGGTAGTTTCTAGGTATAATATCTGTTAAAGTGAGAGAGAAAAAAAGGTGCCCCCTCCTCATACATCCTATGGGGCTGCTGCTTTCCCATAATGGTATGCTCCATGCCATACGTCTTCCTTAGCAGCAGGCAGAGCTCCTCTCCACGTCTGAGTCCAACATGGGGGGTGAGAGGTGTGTGGTGCGTGGAAGTCACCACTATCACTTCTGAGAAAAAAGGATGGTGGGAAAAAGGCGTGCCCCCTTCCCAGCATACACAATGGACTTGGCATCCAGGGCGCTCGCCCCGCTAACTTACCCCTAGAAACTCCTCTAACTTGCCCCTAGAAACTCAATACCTGTGAGTCTAAGGCCTTGATTCTGTAAAATTTCCTTTTAAATATCTCAAAATGTAGGTCCATGTGATCAGTTAAATTAAGGTTTCATAGAAGAAAGAACTTTACTGGAGTGTATTCCTCCCTAAAAGGAATCCAGCAGTAAAACATAAAGTTACTTAAGATTTACTTTAAAGTGGACCAAGTGGATTCGCTCTCCCCAGGGCATCCAGATTTGGGATGCCCCGCTGGGTAAATCTCCTCAGGTCACCCTTACCTTCTCCCCGATCCAACAGTGCATGCACAAGCAGCACCGCACCCTACTATATACCTTAAGCAGGGTGTGCACCCGCATTTGTGAACGGCTGGCACGGACAGGCTTCCTGTTTGGGGGCAGCGGGGATGCGGCCGCCAGTGCACTCAGGTCCGCTCGTCAGGACTCGGCTGGAGCTGAGCTTTAGATGATCCTTAGGCGAATGGGCAGGAGCGGAACCTGGGTTTTGGTCCACTTTAAAAAGCAAATGAAACAAGTCACATTACTCTTTAGGAGCAAATCATGAACTAGCTTCCACTCTTTACTGAATTACACCTTATCTCCTATCTTATTTTAAAAGTCTTTATTTTCATGAGATATGTTAAGCCAAGTTTACTATATTGAGGCCTAAGTTTACTGAAATCAAATTGTGTAGTGCTATACAAATTATTAGGGGAAATAAGTAATAATCTGCAAAAAAAAGTTTAGCTGTTATGCAGAAAATAAAATCAGCAGTTACTCACTACAGTGGAACAAAGGGTCCTGACCTTGCAAGCTTGCAATCTAAACAAAAACAACTAGGACACATGGAAGCAGGTTATAGGGACAGTTTAGCATTTTGCATTCACATAAGTAAATTAACTAATGTATTGTAGGCTTCCAGGTGTGAGGTCTAAAGACACATGTAAAGGTTTGCAGGCTGGAGAGCATTGTACGGAAAAAAAAACAAGGGAAGGGGCACATACGAATTCTTATGGGTTAGAATGTTAGATGAGAAGGTTATAACCCTGAGAAGATGGAATGGCTTTAGTGATAAATGCATACCTCTGTCCCTGATTTGGAGGGACTGTCCCTCTTTTCAGTCCATATGCTGACCTAGCCCCACCCTTTAGGCCCAAGTGTTGTGCATGAACTAATCACAGGCACTTAGAAACTGGTCATATTGAGTGAATAGTGGCTGCAAGTCACTATGGCTGCAAATCAGACTCCATTCCAAGTCTGACTCCTTCTAAGTCTGCAGCGAATTTAACCTGAATTCAACCTGGAGGAAACCTGCACCAGATTCTGCTTGTCTGAATAGCCCAGCATCAACTAAAATGATCAACATCTACCTCATCACACTGCTTCCTCTTACCCTCAGAATCCTAGGCTCACAGTATCCCCCTGCTCCTGGTAAGTCCCTATATATCTCTCCCTCTCTGCTCTCCTCCCCCTACCTCTCTGCTCACGAATTCCTTTCCTTGGCAAAATCACACACCACCTCTATATCCAAGCACAAGGCACATTATTCCACCCTCAAAAGCCACAACCATCTCTTTTCTCTCCTTTTACTCTTACTTGCCGCCGGAGACATCAGTCCTAATCCAGGCCCACTCTCTCCACCCCCCTCCTCCATAACTATACATTTTTCATCAAAGCCAAAAGTCTACAACCGTGTCAAACCGGGATACACACGCAACCTATCTAATCTGATACAGCTCACTCACTCTCCATCCCTTCCAGCCACTGTCACCTGCGCACTGTGGAATGCACGCTCAGTGCGCAATAAACTCACCTATATTCACGACCTGTTTCTCTCTAATTCTTTTACCTTCCTGGGACTCACAGAAACATGGCTTACCCCATCAGACACAGCTTCACCCGCTGCCCTCTCACATGGGGGACTACATCTCAGCCACACCCCCAGATCCAACAACAAACAGGGTGGGGGTGTTGGCATCCTTCTTTCCAAACTCTGCTCCTTTAACCCACTCCCTGCCTTGCCATCTCTATCCTTCTCATCTTTTGAAGCTCACTGTGTCCGCTTATATTCTCCCTGTAACCTGAAAATCGCAGTCATCTACCGCCCTCCTGGAACTACTACTCTTTTCCTCGACCACTTTTCTACCTGGCTCCTTCAGTTTCTGTCCACAGACATCCCTGCAATCATCATGGGTGACTTTAACATATCTGTTGACACTAGCAACCATGCTGCCACCAGACTACTGTCACTAACCTCATCTTTCGGCCTCAAGCAATGGTCTACTGCACCCACCCACAAAGACGGCCACACAATTGACCTCCTCTTCACTAACCTCTGCTCTCTATCAAACCTCTCATCCTCGTTGCTCCCCCTCTCTGATCATAATCTGCTGACTATGACCCTCTCTCCAATGCCTGCAAACCCCCCTCCACACAAACCCACAATTCAACGCAGGAACTTAAGAAACCTAGACCTTCAGTCCTTTTCTGCCTCACTTCAACCTCTTCAGACCTTGACCTCATTCACGGACATAGACGCTGCATCATCACACTACCATAATACTCTCTCCTCAGCTCTGGACTTTGTCGCCCCCCTCACCTATAGCCGTCCCCGCACCAGAAACCCCCAACCCTGGCTAAATGCAAGCACAGCCAGATTGAAACAGCTGTCTCGAGCTGCTGAACGGCGATGGAGGAAATCCAAAGCCAATCATGACTTTCTATTCTACAAACAAGCCCTTCAGGAACTCAGGACGGCCCTTTCATCTGCTAAGCAAGCTTATTTCTCTTCACTGATTTCTGCACAAGCCCGGAATCCCAAACAACTCTTCAACACTTTCAGTTCCTTACTCCGCCCACCACCCCCTCCTCCAACCTCCCAAATAACAGCAGAAGAATTTTCTACATTCTTCAAAGGAAAAATTGACAACATTCGACTCGGCTTTACCCCTCAGAATCCCTCACCACTTCAAACAATCCCCCCGCCTCACTCTCTTACTTTCTTCACTCCAATAACTGAGCTTGGACTAACCTCTCTCATTTCTAGGGCCCACCTGACTACCTGCTCCCTTGATCCTATTCCATCCCACCTTATTCCTCAACTGTCTCCATCCCTCACTCCAGCCTTAACCTGCATATTCAACCTTTCTCTCTCCACTGGCACCTTTCCTTCTTCCTACAAACATGCTGTTATTACTCCGATAATCAAGAAACCCTCTCTCGACCCCTCTGCCCTCTCCAGCTACCGCCCTATCTCGCTACTCCCTTTCTCCTCCAAACTTCTTGAACAACATGTCCACTCAGAACTGTCACAATACTTATCCACTAACAACTTATTTGACCCCTTACAATCAGGATTCCGCCGTAACCACTCCACTGAAACTGCCCTCACCAAAGTCACCAATGATCTGCTCACTGCCAAAAGCAAAGGTCACTACTCCATCCTTATCCTTCTTGACCTCTCCTCAGCCTTTGATACTGTGGACCACTCTCTGCTTATTGATATTCTCTCCTCTCTCGGGGTTCGAGGTCTTGCACTCTCTTGGCTCACCTCTTACCTCTCTGACAGATCATTCAGTGTATCCTTTTCTAACACAGTCTCATCCTCACGTTCTCTTTCTGTTGGTGTGCCGCAAGGTTCTGTCCTAGGCCCCCTACTTTTCTCAGTCTACACCCACGGCCTTGGCAAACTTATAACTTCACTAGGCTTTCAATACCACTTCTATGCGGATGACACTCAGATATATCTCTCAGGCCCCAATCTCTCCTCTCTCCTATCTCGCCTCCCCAACTGCCTCTCAGCTATTTCTTCATTCATGTCATCTCGCTACCTCAAGCTAAACATGGACAAGACAGAACTGGTCATTTTCCCACCATCTAACTCCCCTCCCCTCTCTAACATGTCTATTTCTGTCAACAATTACACAATAACAGCAACTCACCAAGCTCGGTGCCTGGGAGTCACTCTGGACTCTGCCCTCTCTTTCAAACCACATATTCACTCCCTGGCCACCTCCTGTCGCCTCCAACTTAAAAACATCTCCCGCATCCGTCCTTTCCTCTCACCTGACACCACTAAAATGCTAGTGCATGCCCTGGTCATATCCCGTCTGGATTACTGCAACATCCTTCTTTGTGGCTTACCAACTAACAGACTGGCACCCCTCCAATCTATCCTGAACTCTGCTGCTCGCCTCATCCATCTCTCCTCTCGCTACTCTAGTTCAGCACCTCTCTGCCAATCCCTACACTGGCTGCCAGTCCCACAGCGAATCCTGTTCAAAACTCTAACTCTCACATACAAAGCTCTCTCCAACCAGGCCCCTCCCTACATCTCATCTCTATTCCAACAGTATCAACCTAGACGCAGCCTCCGCTCCTCTGCCGACCTACTTCTGTCCTCCTCCCTGGTCACCTCCTCTCACGCCCGCCTCCAGGACTTCTCACGTGCAACCCCAATCTTCTGGAATGCCCTCCCCCACCCAATCCGCCACTCCACAACCCTCAAAACCTTCAAAGGCGCCCTTAAAACTCACTTATTCAGACAAGCATATAATCTGGCCTAACCAATCTTCTAAAGGGCACATGCCACAAAGCTCAATACTGACTGTTTGTGATCCTTCCCCCTCGTCTTCACCCCTCTTCCTTTAGACTGTAAGCTCGCAAGGGCAGGGCTCTCTCCCCTATTGTATATTGTACTCAGAATATCCATTGTCAACTCTGTACAACTGCATTTGAATTAGTATATGTACCGTATGTTTCTACCCTGTCTGTAATTACTACTTTGTAAAGCGCTACGGAAGATGATGGCGCTATATAAATAAACAATAATAATAATAATAATATGCCCATATCCTTCATTGTTCTTCTTTGAGGTGTAACAGGTGCAGATCTGCATCAATAAATTATTAGTTTGCCTATTAAAGGTGTTGTAAATGTTACACCCTATCTCCTATCCATCAATCAAAGATGGGGCGTGGCTTAATTTAACAATTGGCAGCAAGGCTTACCCATACTTAGTAATTTACAAAATTCTTCTTTAAAAGTTTTTCACTAAATCTTTACCAGACAGAGGTATGCTGGGGATACAGTCACGGAGCAGCAAGGCCTCCAGGAAGACTGAGTAAATTGGGTGATCCAGAGGGTTTGACACAGTGGGGCATCCCAATTCTTATAGACTATAGGCCGGTTGGTTGCTCCTCTTTAAAGTGGACCCTATCCACCTGGCCCTAGAGTCTGAATAACTTCTATTCTGAATCTTTGCCTCAGGTGCTTTAAAGTCTAGCTACGCCTCTGATATAGAGTATAGGTGGTTAGCGCCATCTCAATTAAAACTTGACTTACTTATCTGAGTTAATCCACAGAGAGTCAGGGCAGTCCCAGGGATTACTCTTTTGCACTCTCTCTAATGACCACAATAGAAGCCATAGCCCACAAGCCCCACATACATAAAATGCATTACAAAAATTCTCCTTGGTGACTGGAACTGTGACTGGATTTAGCTTTTAGATGGTAAGAGCAACAGTGATGTCGGGTTCTGTTGGAGCGTGGTTTTGGTCTGGAATTTGTACATTTCATTTGAATTTTATTTTTGGTTGTAATTGCGTTGGGATTCATTTTGACTATATCTGTAAAGGTTTTTATTGTGAAACAATAATAAGACGTGATGCTTTTACTTAGTAGCCAGGGGCATAGCTGAGGGGGGGGGGGGGGGCAGGGGAGGCATGTGCCCCAGGTGAAACAGGTCAGAGGGGCACCAAAGGGGCCCTGAGCACAGGTGAGGGGCTCCATTATGAATTTTTGCCCCGGGTAACCTAGCTTCACCCCTGTAGCAGCTTTACGGCTACTAAAACCTCATTTAGTGCAATTTAGTGCCATTTAAACAAGTTATGGCCATGGCCCTGATGAGTGTAATATGTGCTCTAATAAAATGTTTGAAACTAAAAAAAAATATTTGAGCATGGACAACAGGAGCCCCATTGTGGCCCGGCACATAAAGATCCCTCCCTCTCCTACTACTATAATGGTGACCCTGGTTCTTTCTATTGATTTGAGTTGAGTTCTGCCTATGTAGTCAAATTAAAATGAAAAATTGGCCATCCACCTCTCCCTCTATGTTAAGCCTACAGTAAAATATTAAAATAGCTCATTTGATTTCTGTGATCCTCCCCCAAATTAGGTGGTGGGAAGGTTCTCTGCAGCTGGAGCAGCATGTCCATGCTACACATGTGATTGGGTAACCCAGGTCCCGGCTTTCAATCATGTCCATAGATGCTGTGTAGAGCACCATTCCACATCGGAACCGGAGGAGAACTAATTGGGGATTGTGGCGATCACATGAGGAAGGGAAGGTGGGCGTCAAGTGGTATTTTATTTAGACTTCCTTTTTTTATTCCGAACCAGCGCTGACTACCTATAGTCTTGGATTTGTCTTCTTCTGTAAAGCACCACCAATAGATAATGCCTTTGAATTGAGCGGTTAATTCATATTTTTTTTCTATAACATTTTCTATAACTTTTTATTTTCATTCATTTTTATTGAAACGCAAGTCAAAGTGTTTTAAACAGACAGAGATTAGAGAGGCAAAATAATATATACTGTCCTAGTTACATATGGGTTAAAAAAAGACATATGTCCATCAAGTTCAACCAAGCGACGTGGTTGGGGAAAGTTATTATTTATTATTTTCAGATAACCGCTAAGAAAAATTGTTAATGTTTTCTAAAATAATCTAATAATTTTTTAAGCCATCACCTGTTGATGCGCTAACTGTGGGAGGCTATACCACATATTTAGAGTTCTTTTGGTAAAAAAAACATGATGAATTACCTAATGAATGGTTTTATAACTTTTTATTAATAAAGATATATATACAACATAGGGGTTACCTCTCACACCCCACCAACAGAGCCCACAGGGTCTAACAATTGCACTCACTCAATATTTAGTGTCAAAACAGTAATTTTTTTGTCACCTTATTAAAACCCATTAAAAACACAATCCATGCCATAGGCGTTTTTAACCTGCTCTAAGTGCATACGGAAGATGATGGCGCTATATAAATAAACAATAATAATAATAGTAATAATAATATACTATTGTCTAATACAGCTAATTAATCCTATCTCAATATGCAAATACAAAATCATTCCAAAAAGTGCAAGTGAAGTAAATAAAGTGCATCTGTTTCAAATATGACATGTGCAAAGAATAATAATGTGCAACACATGAATTACTAACCAATCACCATAGTGTATGATCCAGAGCAGGCAGCGCCCCCCACAGTGCACCAATGCATTTCGAGACCAACAGGTCTCTTTCTCAAGGCAAGGTAAGGGGTTAGGGAGCCCAGAGCCCACCTTTTATACGCACCCGACCAGCCTCTCCCACGAACATTCGCCCGCCTGTATGCGGACCAGCGCACTCCGGCCAGAAGTGCATCGGTCCACCAAACCGGAAATGGAGACCCGCGCTCCACACTGGAATGCAGCGTCTCCGATGGCACGTATCCGGTCACATGGCGGCGCACCGCCGCTCCCCACATAGTGAGAGCGGCGGTCGCCGCCAGCTTGCAGGCAGCTCACCCGGCGCCGAACCGGCTCACTGGTAAGGTGGGCAACAAGCAAAAACATTAAAATAATCAATCACATGTAATCGATACCTAAATATATTATGATTTACAACTGTATTATGTTTCCGGTTTGGCGGACCGATGCACTTCCGGCCGGAGTGCGCCGGTCCGCATGCAGGCGGGTGAACGTTCGTGGGAGCGGCTGGTCGGGTGCGTATAAAAGGTGGGCTCCGGGCTCCCTGACCCCTTACCTTGCCTTGAGAAAGAGACCTGTTGGTCTCGAAACACGTCGGGGCACTGTCGGGGGCGCTGCCTGCTCTGGATCATACACTATGGTGATTGGTTAGTAATTCATGTGTTGCATGTCTGCTCTTACCTTATTCAAATCCTGTATTGGGTCAAATATTATTCTTTGCATATGTGATATTTGAAATGGATGCACTTTATTTAGCTCTTGCACTTTTTGGAACGATTTTGGTATTTGCATATTGAGATAGGATTAATTAGCTGTATTAGACAATAGTATATGCACTTATGTGAGCAACAGCTACCCTTGGAGGTTAAAAACGCCTATGGCATGGATTGGGTTTTTTGAATGGGTGACAATAAAGGTGACAATAAAAATTACTGTTTTGACACTAAATATTGAGTGAGTGCAATTGTTAGACCCTGTGGGCTATGTTGGTGGGGTGTGAGAGGTAACTGTCAGGTCCCGTGGGACACCCAGCAGCACGCTATTATGGGCAAGGAACAATTGCGGGGAGCCAACCTTTATTAGGAGGGAACTGATGGGATTGGATGGGAAAGGTGATTGGTGCACATTTGATCCTTGGGCTGATTGCCAAGTTTAATTCTAAAAGGGCGTTTTCGCCCAGAACCTACTGGCCGAATGGCCACTAAACACACAGGGCTCGTTGGCCCTTTAACTGCAGCCTCCGGCGGGCGCGCTGCCTGCAGCGCCGCCGGAGGTCGTATGACAGCCATGCCCGCGCGCGTGCGATTACGGACTGTCAGTGAGGGCGGATGACGCGGGGAGGGGGCGTGTCTGCCCGGCCCCGCTGGCTTCGGCGCCGCCTGACGGAGACGCGGCCACCGGTTGGGGACGGAGCCAGACAGTCGCCGGAGCCGGGTCTCCGTCAGGCGGCGCCGAAGCGAGCAGGGCTGGGCAGACACGTCACCTCCCCGCGTCATCCGCCCTCATGGCGTGAAGGTGAGTTGCTCGTGACAGTAACCCCTACGTTGTATATATCTTGGTTTGGGTAGTGCTCCACAGGGCAGTGCACCACAGACAAGATCATTGTTGTTGGTGCCACCCACTTTTGCTTCCCCCTTTTCCCTTACCCAAAAATTGAGCGTATAATTTTATTATTAAAGGCCACAGTCTGATAAAATTAACAATGAGCAAAATGATTTAAAACAAATCAGACTTGAGCTAAAATTCTTTTAAAATTCTTTTAAAATTTACATAGCACTAAGACCTAAACTTTGGAAATTTTATAATAGATTTTTTTGTTTTCAATTATACAGACTTTTTCAGGGCAATTAGATCACTTTCAACTTGGAACAAAATTATTATGACCTCTACAAATGTTCTGAAAAATTAAACTTGAAACAATTCTTTCAAACACTTCAGCACTTGAGCTGTGATCAAATAGTATACCACATTAGTTTACTTTCTATAAATGAAAGGAGAAGCATCCGCTGCCCATACATCACATCACATCCACCTAAGAGCTCCATAGGGAAGAAAGGTCTTGGTGGGGTTAGTTTATGATGGGTAGATGTCCCGCCACCTGTCATTTCCAGTGACACATCTGCCTGTCTATGGCCAGCCTTGGTGCACAGGGTCAGTGACCTTAGTTCTTGAGCGCATGCCATGTGTAAGTGCACTCTTGTGGTATATGTGTCATTATAAAGACTGTAAAGAGATCTGAGGCCAGTCCAGCAGGTCGATGCACTGCACACTGATTTTAGATGGCTCTTTAAATGTAATAAATAAAATTCATCAGTAAAGCAGGACATAAACTTCTAGAATCATGTGTATTGTTATTTAAAAAGTTGCGAATTGTGAATGCCAACAGCAAGATTAATATTCTGCCACTGATGGGATTAAAGAGGTAAATTAGATTGACCTTATTAAAAGAATTGCTTATAAAGAAGAGGACGGCAAACGCTTTGTAATATTAGGATCACAGTCAGCTTAAGTCCGACTTAAATGGAAAGAAGTTGAAAAATGACATTAGATGGCTAGCAAATGGCAGATCACAAAGTGCGTCTTCTCTGACATAACCCCTTGTGGTACCACTGGGACACATCCGTCATAGTGGGCGTTTGTCTCTGATATTTAGGCTTTTCACTGTTTATTTAGAAAAGTGTCCTCGAAAGACCACTCTATTTTTTTGCTGTTCATTTAAAAATGTAACAAGTTGTAGTTGTTATCATATAAGTATGTTTGCCAACTTAGTGAGACTTTGTCCTTGATTCTGTAAACCTGTGTTAAAATATTACATGGAAATGTGTGATTCAGTAACAGGAGGAAGTTAAAGTACAATTTGTCCATAAAACGTTTTGGGACGTTTTATTGCCACATAGTTCAAGTTCTAGTTATTATACAGTGTGTGCACTTTTAGGCATTTATGCCAAACAAAAAAGCAAAAGGGTTCTAATCCAGTGATCAGCAACTCAACTGATTGCTGGATCTGAGCCCATGCCACAGCTGCCCCATCGCTGAACTCTCTTTACCTGTGCTTCTATGCTGGCTTCTGCCCTCCACCATCATTGACAGCCATGCCCTCTCCATTCACTTTAAATGCAATGAATGGAGAGGGCATGGTAGCGCTCCTATGAATGATGGCAGGTCGTGAGCCCGACATGCCATCAATAGTGATACCATGTTTTAGCCCTGGACTGTGTGGGCTTGGATCCAGCGAACAGTTAGTTGTCGATTGCCAGACTAGCAACAATCAGCTGTGGGGGACAAAATGTGAGTATCCTTTTGTTTTTTTCTTTGGCTGTTGAATCGGTTTAACCATTTTTCGACCTACTCACTGTAATGGTGCCTCATTTCCATCAGGCTTCTTTGAGTTGCTCTGTCTAACAACAGGTAGTCAAGTCATACCCTTAACTGATAAGAGGTCCAATAAACTCATACTCCCATTAGGAACAAGGTAGTAGGAAAATGCATACAGAGAACTTTGGCAGAAGAAGTCTGAAACTCTTGGTAACTGCTGTATACATTTTTTATTTTTGGACTCCTTACCTGTTACCTGTTCATTTGGTAGTATAAAAGTGTAAATAAAAATGTGTTTTTTTTTTTTTGTTTTTTTTTTTACAAAAATAATTTTCTTTACAAGCATTAATATAATAATCATCTCCAGGTGCAAATGAGCTCTAATGAATTTAACTTTGAAAAAGCTTTCAAGTCTTCAAAAGTCTTTAAGTCTTTCAAGTCCCGCAAACGCATTTTTTCTTTTTAAATCATAGATGATTTTTGTTTGTCTACATATGTTTGAATTCCTGTACGGATAATGAGAAGGTAATGATAGCAGAGTGGGCGACAATGACTGTTGGTGCTTGGCATTTTATTTTTTTGTCATTGGGGACAGGTGAATGAAACTATAGTCTTTCATATATTGCTGGAAAAAATCTGCTATACTTTTACTTAACAAAGCTTCAGTCATCAATGAAAACACTGCATAACAGCAGTCTGGGTGCTGACAAGACGCCTACTGTATTCATATTGCTTGAGGCCTTGTTTTGCATTATGGGGTTACGTAGAGGACAGGGCAGATACAATACTTGTATACAATACTTATGATTTTTAATGTGGGTTGACTCGTTAGTGGTTAGAGTCCCTTAACATGATGCTTTTGCCTGCTGCTTTTGGTCTGGTTGGCAAAACGCTTATCCATTGCATATATGTTGTACTGTCTAGCTTTTGTTTGAAGAAATCCAAGCAGATTTGCTTTCTATGAGATTATGTTCTTGTGTACATTTTCTGTAGGCAATCTAAAATGCAGAAAGTCATATGATTCACGGTTAGGGGCATTGGAGGCTGCCCATACCCTTTAGTACGAATTATTGTTTGATGAAGGTGGGTGAGCCAGCCTTACTGTTTCCAGAAGCATCTGCCAGTTAAAGAGGAACCTCACCTGCTGCCCCCCACCTCCAGTTTCAGCTTTGGGCAGTTTGTACTCACCTCGCCGGGGCATCCATCTTCTGGGTCCCTCGGATTGCGGCGACCTCCCGACAGGCAACGCCATCTTGTATCCCATCAGGCACTGTGCGTGGCCATGCCTGTGCATGGTCATGGAGTGCTAGGGCAGATGTGGCTGTAAAAAAGACAGCGTCTTGCATGGGTAGACTCTTACCATTGGAAGTTCTAATTGATTGTGAGCTCCAACTAGTCACGTCTCATAATAATAAAGGCAGTATCCAAATAGCACCTTGTATCTGTGATTGATTTCCTGTTATGACCCAGGTTTCCTCAACAATTTGATCTGGTCCTACAATTTGACCTAGGCTTGACTTTCATACTGATCCCTCAGTGCTTGTCGAAGACTTGTCTCTTACATCTAAGAACCCTTGCTGCCTGAGCAGACTATCCTGACCTATATTTAGCCCCTGGCTGTGCCCCCAGTTAAACATTGTCCTAGTATCTAATTCTCTCAGCTAGACAACCAGACCCAGTCTATACCCACCAAAAAGGTCTCTAGGGAAAATTGGGACCTTATGGAGATTCTCTCAACTGGGTCACCTAGTATTACTGTGGTTCTCCTTAAAGGAGCAGTATCGCAAAATTTTCATTAAAAAAGATAATCAATTAAATAGCCACACAATAGCTTCTAATATGTGTATAAATAATGTGGCGATAGAAAAAGGAAAAAATATATGCCTTACTTTTAAATTGTATAATGACAATGGCTCAGTCCATTTGCTGAATAGGGGGATCTGCTGGGTTGTATTTAGTGAGCTGCTTCATTTAGCCCACTGGTCTCCTAGCAACACTTTACCTCAGAGGCTGACACTGTAATCAGTGGTAATGGCTGTGTGTGTGTGAGGTGCTGCTTTTATTATGAGACCAGGTTAATCAAATGTGTAAAATCTATACAAAATAAACTAAACTGACTGAAAATGACTGAAATTCTTCTTTGAATAACTGTGCAGGAAAATCTAAAGGTATTAAAGTGGAACAAAACCCTGAGTGGCCGTCCCTGAAGTCTATAAGACCCGGCCATTGACCTTCCCCCTTGGGCATCCTAAATCGGGATGCCCCACTATGTGAAATGACCTCTGGATAACCACAGATTCCCCCATTTTTCTGGCGCGCTCACGCAGATAGTCATTTAGACAGGCCAGGCGGCCAGGAAGGTTACTGCTCAGGCTCCCCATCTGCGTGCTAACAGAGCTGATTGGATGAGAGCCCGTGCATGCGCTGTGGGACAGGGAAAGGTACGTTTTCACAGGCGAACTTGGGGATTTCACATATCAGGGCATCCCAAGTCGGGATGCCCCTAGGGGCACAAGACAAAACTCCAGATGAAAATCCTGGGTTGGGCTTTGCTCAAAACACACAAAGCTGAAAGAAAGATCATATGGAAAAATGTGTTGAGAAAAGAGAGAGAAAATGGTAAACTGAAAGATTCTGCAGCAGAGCCAACATGAAGGAAAAACTGTCAAAATAAAAATGTTTAGAGCAAAAGAACAGGATGTAAACATAAAAATCCAATTCTGAAATAAAATAACCCCCCCCCCAAAAAAAACAAACAAAAAAAAAACTGGTGAGTCTGAGATTCGAACCAATGATTCTCTGGGTTAAACTGACATTTAATTTACCAATCAGCTAAATGACTTCTAGAGCTTTTCTCTCTGTTTTAGATATATGAGTTCTGACCAGGCAATGTTGTTATCTTATGCTGGACGGCTGCCAGCACTGAACAGCTGATTACTTTGTTACATTGTTTCCCCCTCTCTTCAGAGTGGAACAGGCTAGAGTGTCGGGCCCTGACACTCAGCAGACATAAAATTGAGCTTTTAGTCTCCTGCTGCACAACACAGACATCATTTTTTTTTCTAAATTTGTAATTCTTACTCCAACACTTACCTATATTCAAAGTACCATTTAAATATAAGTCACCAAGAAAAATTCGCGATACTGCTCCTTTAAGTGGCCTCACCTGTTTCCTTAAAGGCATTCAGCAGGCAAAAACAAAACAAAAGTGTACTCATCTTTTGTCCCGCACAGCTGATACTGGTACCTCAAGGGCCTCATACTCAATTCACCTGTGCTTCCGTGTGGGGTTAAGCCTCTCCCTATCATTCACAGGGCCACAGCCATGCCCTCTCCATTCACTTCAATGTAGGGGGTGCCTACAGACCTAGGTGCATTTCAATGAATGTAGAGGGAGTTGTAAGTCCAGAGCACCATCAATCCAGCCCCCATGTTTGGGCCCCCAGATGGTGCAGGATCACGGGCTGCGGTGCGGCTTGGATCCAGCAATCAGTTGAGTTGCTGATTGCTGGGCTAGCACCCAGGTAAGTATCCTTGTTTTTTGCACGCTGAATCACTGTAATGACAGAATGACGTGCTAGGCATCATGGGATCTCCTAGAGTGGGTGCTACATCTCCTGGATTGATCTAGGACACGCAGACAAATATATACATTTAAAAATCTCTGCATTACCAGGTTTGCACTTGGGGGACACCTGTTTCACAGCACCTATGTTTATTGTCGCTCACCATATTACCAAGTTCCAGATGGCGAAACGGTAAGCGTGTACTCGAGGCAAGAAGGGCGTCTGTCTGCATTTGCCGCAGTAAAGTGATATTGACAGGTAGCAGGGCAAAAAAGGCCTAACCAACAAATGTAAACACAGCTCCAGGGCTCCATGAAAGATTGATATCGCAGTGGTGAGCTGGGAAGAAAAACTGCATGTGTGGATAGCAAATGCACAACCTGTAGGTGGAAGCAGCCAATATCTGCCTGGGTTTGGACCACCAGTTTTAGACAAGGACTCAGGGTGTTGAAGTTGCTTTTTGTTGGGTCTCTCTGCATACAGTGAGCTTACTTTACCTTTGACAAATGGACTTTTAATCTTTTTTTATAAATCAATATTAAGAAAGCAAAACGCTTAATCAATAATATCATGGAGCTATTTGCCCTGTTGTCCTTCTCCTTGCTTAGGTCAACTATTTTAACCATTTCAGAAATAAAGTCTCCAAGACAATAATGTGCATTTTGTTGACTTTACCTGCATTGTCATCGCGGTTAAGAGAAATCAACTCCCTGCTGGCTTCCTTTATTGTACAATGGAATCACTGACTGTGTATTTTCTTTATTATATTCCTGCCAATATACAAAGTCATTTGCTAGTAATGTCTTTTTGTCAGCAAGAGGCTTTTTAATCACAGTTGTTACCGCGGTGTGATCTGTTTTCTTCTTCCCACCGCTCTGTGTTGTGAGATGAGGTTAACGAGAAGCACCAACATAAAAAGAAAAAAAAAAGCCTGTTAAATAATTTATAGTTACATCCCAGAAGCACACTCTCAAGCCATCCTTTTCTAGGTTTCCTTTGTTATGTTAGGGCACCGCAAATCTTCCACCTACAGTACATCAGTGGAAAACTTCCAAGAGACACTTAGCCTGTGCTGCCGGGGCAATGGCATAATAAGCCCAATAAAATGCTAGACCCGAGAACGGCTTGATAGGTTGCAAAGTTGCAATTTTACAGCAGTACATAAAGAAATGGACACATTATGTATACAGCTTCACAAGGTTTATTGGGATTGTTTTTAATGTCTACGTTAGCTGCAGTTGTTCTGATGATACTATGTGATTGCTTGTGGTATACAAAGAGGTGGGCACGGATAGATTTTCTAGAAAGCACCCGTGGGAATGGCACAATGGAACATGAACTGAAGTATTTAAAGGGCTTCTCTATATATCATGTTTGCTATTTGCCAGCCTTTGGAGTGTTCTGATGGAGCACCTGCAGAGGGCGATGTCATTGTGTGTGCGCCTCTAGGATGCCAGAATTATTTGGAAAGGCTTTTTTCAATTTGACATAATTGGTCCGGGTGGGGGCAAGGGGAGAGAACGCTCTGCTTAGACTCTGTCACATTGCTTTTGGGGGGGGTAACTCAGGTTAACTGGAGGGCAGAAAGTGTGTTTGGTCTCAGGAAGGTATTGGGTAGTGATGCCCCGGAGCGGGGTCAATTCAGTTTGAAAGCATTTTGCCCAGATAGTCCCCAGTATCCGTCATTCTGTACTCCCGAATGCCTGATCCAATTGCTCTATCCAAGTGGCAATTGCATTTGCTCCATCAGCATTTGTAGTGAGTGGGGACACAGGTCCCCCTCCTCCTTCCTTGGCAACCCATCAACCTAGTACCACGGAAGAAACCTTTTATACCACAGAGGAGAAGCCTCTGTGAAATCCTACCCCATGTGACTAATGATATCACTGGAGGAAAGGGACATGTAGGGGGTTTCCCAGGGACTATTTTACCAGTTCACACATAGTGGTGACCCCTGGACTGCAGTGGCGGGTGGCATGCCAGATGATTTTTGGGATGGGGCCAACCTTAATGATCTAGCTTCGGACTGTATTTGAAGCCTATCACTAGTGAGGGGCAGGATCTCAGGCAGAAATTTTTAAGAGGGTAGATGTCTTTTTCCCTGGGGAGGGGGGGCACCATCCTGCAGTCTTGCAAGGTCAGGCCAGCTCTGTATAAGATGCACTACCAGAGGTAAGTTTATTATTGGGCAAGGTTGGCATGGGATATAGACACCACCACTGAAGGGGCAGCTGATCAAGTTACCCATTAAAACAAAACCTGGGATTTTGACTCTGTAGTGCAATCTAGAGTGCAAATGCCCGCATCCCCAGCATCCGACAAAGTCAGGACTGGCATTAAGGGGGGCAAACTGGGCAGTTCTCAAGGTTCCGTGGCTAAAATGCTAAATGCTAAAATTTTATGGGCCTAAATTGATCAACCCCATACTTAGACATTCCCTGAAGTTGTGGGATTCTGTTGAACTATCATCTAATTTAGTATCCCCCAAGTAACTTTAATATAATTGTTCCATAACCTGATGTTCTGTCCTGGGTGTCATCCTCTACTTCTTTCAGGAGCTGGATGAAAGCTGGGATTACCCACTTTACTCATCTTTTGGGTGCTGATGGTGTACTTCTCTTCCAGACATAAGTTTCTGAAAAGCAGATTCTTACCTCTGAGCTTTTCCGTTTTCTCCAGCTTAAAAAACTTCTGGAGACCTAAACTAAGGATAACAATTCCGTGGACAAGAATTCAGCATTTTAGTGACATAGCTTGTCAGACCTGAGTCCTAGGGGAATTATATCTCTCACAGCTGATTCTGGTAGGCCATCTTATACAAATAAATAGGAGGTGGACCTGGGGATGGCTTAGAGGATGAGGACTCGGAGCAAGTTTGGGAAAGCTCAGCTAGATCATCAGTTAGTGCAGAGCTAGTTGAGACTAACCTGAAGATTATTCATAGGCGGTATATAGTCTCAGCTAAAACCGGCAAGGTTCATTCAAAATTTGAGGATGCGATACAGACGGTTCATTCAATCACATATGGTGGGATTGCCCAAAGGTTTGCTCCTTGTGGACATGGGCTGACCAACTGATTTATTCTACTTTGCGGCAGATATTTAAGAAGAGTGCTCAATAGGAAGCTGGTAGAACTTCCAAACGCTTGTTTTATGATGTTTATATGCATTGCTATATAAACTAAAGCTAAAGCTTAGAGGTCACAACCTTGCTATTCAAGGAGGTTAAAGATAGACTCTCTCTGTAAATGGTTTATATTGTCTGACTTCACTAATATCGGGGAGCCATGGTATGCCCAATATGGCTTGAATCATCAGATCAAGTCTGCCTTACTTTGATTGTTTAAACATGTCCCTTCCTCTGTCCCTGCCCCCCCCCCTTGTCTCTATGGCTGTGGTTCTGTGTGTATATTATTAATTGTTTGTAAGCCTGTCTCTTTGTCTTGTTGGTCATTTCATGTTTGCTTTTGTTTTTAATTGTTTCATGTTTCTCGTCTTATAATACTCAGTGTTTGGGTCACGTATTTAATTGGTTGAGGTCTATAAACTATACTGACTACAATGATAACTCTATTATAGGCTAAATAGGGGTTTCATCTCCTCGTTATGAGTTATAAGGCTGGAATGATAGAATCAGTAATTCTAGTACTATTTGACTATTTTAATAACTAAGTTATTCTTAACCTGCGTTTTCATTTAATTATAAATGTGATTTGTAATTTTATTAGGCCCACACTGTTTTGTCAGATGTTTTCAGCTGTTTGGTTATTGGATGTCATACTTCAATTCTTTATTTAATAAAAAATATATTGAAACCTAAAACAGATAGGATTTTAATTTTATGCAGGACCACAGATTGTCCTAAATCAGCTCTGCACAAAATTAAAGATAACTGTGTGATATCCTGGAGTAAAGGGATGTTGTCAGGGCCTGTAGTTTGGTCACCAGAGACCAGAGCAAAAATAATATAACATTCATTATAATAATTAATCTTTTGAACTAGAGCTAAAGCTACCATATTTGCTGACTGTTTTTTTAATCAATGTTAGATGATAAAATTAACTGAAAATGGCATACAACAAAGTGGGGCATTGATGACTACAGTTGTAGCTTGTGGTGTGAGCGGGGCCAGCTTTGTATCTTAGGTACCTATAGGCATAATCATTCCGTCTCTCTTACTGATCTCAGTACTGAAGTCTGATGTGAATTCTAGCCCTCTTGTAGTAAAATCGCAGGTATTGTTACTCTTTGATCAGCATTTTGAAGCTTGAAATCTTCAGATTTCAGTCTTCAGACTTCAGTCTTCAGACTTCACGCCGAGCACCTTCATTTGTCCACAATGGCAGCCCCTCTGACAATCCCTATTAGTATCACTTGAGAGAAGAGTTGGAGCATGGAAGAGGTCAGTAGGAATTTTGATTTTCAAGCTTCCCAATTTTTATGAATTGGCCCCAAAATTGGGATGTTGGGGGTATGGGTAAAATAGACTGGATGTCTGTAATTAGTTAAGAGGTCAATTTGATTTATAAGATCTCTTACAGCATGGCTCTAAAAAGCAGATTAAAACCCTCGCGGTTGGACCCTGGAACCTAAAAGATTCCAGGCCTGGCTGCTAGCCTACCCCCGGGGCATCCTACATCGGATGCCTCACTGTGTCAAACCCCCCCCGGGATGCCGGTGATCTTACCTGATCCTAGCAGGTCCTGCAACGTAATCTCTGCTGGAGCTCCATCCCCGGCTTTCCTCAGCCATGCATGCTCCCGCGTCCAGCCATCCGGAAAGGCTGAGCGTGGAAACAGCGGCGGGGATGTGGCCAGCCAGCTGTAACTTGTCACAGCGGCACACACAGCTCACACAAAAGTGCAGCAGAGCATGACTTCGACAGTGGAAAAGCCCGGTTTTCTTTGGAAACTGGGCCAGCGCTGAGCCAACAGCAACAGCCAACAACCCGGCTGCTAGGATGGGGGGGGGGGGGGCAGCGGATGAGCAGTGGACCCAAAGAAGGTTTTCCATCTGCTTTAAGGCTTAAATCATCTAATATCTTCCCTTACCTCTAAATATCATGTGTGTCTAGATCAACAAATATAGCAATGGTTAGCGGCAGGATGAGCTATTGCAAAATGTTCTAGGCAACAATAAAAAAATGGGTCTGAAGATCACAGGTAAGTGACTCAAAGCATGAGCCAACTTACATCATTGACTATAGGCATTAGGCCACCGATGCCAACAGGACCGTAATTATTGGTAGTAATAGTTTGCAAGTCTTGAATGTTAACTGTATATCCTTGTAATACCCTCCTATCATCAATGCTGACTGGGCACTATTACAGATATAATATTTTAAAGGTTGGGCAACATATATTCTGTAGTACTAGGCTGTTTACCAATTATTCTGGGCACTATGGCCTTGATTCATCAACTGACTCATGAAATGCATTTTACATACAGGAAATATCACCCACAAAAAAAATTTAAATCTAGCCTTATTTGGCCTAGGGCAGGCGACTCCTACTTAACATGAGAGCCACATTGAGCACTAAGAGATGGTCGGGAGCCACATTTGACCTTAATAGATGGAAGGAATCCTCGGAAACCCCTGGGAACAGATCAAAATTTGGAATGCTCTGCTGCACTGACACTAATAGGATGGCCAAGAATGGAATTTACCCACTTCCATTTTTCTTTACTATTTGGCTCCCCACATAACTGCTGGTGCCAAGTAAAGTAACCCTGGCACTGCCAATGCCCAGCCCTAGACACAATTTTCCTCCACCCAGCCTTGTCAGTGTTCTAAACCTCTACAAGTGTTCTGGTCTAGCAGACAGGTGGCAAGCCACGTAATGAACCACATGCGGCTCCTGAGCTACAGGTTGGGGACCCTTGGCCTAGGCCTAAGACTAGGCTGAATACACTTCAAATGGTATCTTATAAAGTGAATACAAATACTGGATTAACTTCCTTTTAACAAAATTAAATCTATTGTTTTTTTTTTTTACTTTTCACCGCCAGCTCATACAACAGTTTTACATAAAAATGGTTTTATTCTACAATTGCATTTATATATTGATCATAAATGTCTTCCCAGCATGATTGCAGAAGTTCCCACAAGTGTACTGTACTTGTAGGTTGCTTTGCTTTCACCCTTCTGTCCAGTTCATACCAAACAAGCTCAATGGGGTGTCCAGGCTATTAAAAAAAGGTTACTCATTTTTCCCCCCACAACTGAACACTCATATGCTGCTCAGCAACTCACCTGTTTATTCAGAAGCTTAGCATAGCCCCCTTTATTAAAGTGAATGAATGGCGTGTGCCAGCATCACTGTGACTGATGGAAGGGGACTTGTGATCGGGACTGTTTTTTCCTAGCCTGGACAGTTTACAGACTCTTTGCCTATTTTTTTAAAACCTGGCTTCTTGTCTGATTGGGTAGTTCTTAAATATCTTATTTGCATGTTTTTACTCATTTGGGTTGATTCAAAGAAACATGTAACAGCTTGGATTTGGGTCACGATCATCCTATTTTTCACGTCCGCTCGTGCGTTCGTATGAACTTGCGAGTGATTCAATAAGCAAATACGTTTCTATCCTAAAATATACGTCCGTTCGTATGATATCTCCCGAACTTGCCTCAGTCACTTGGCAATCGTAAAAATCACGTTCATGTGCTCACCTGTTGCGGCGGCAGCCTGTTTTTTCGGCTGCTTCCATCGTCCACCTCTTCCAATTACTTGCGTTTGCCTCTGGTTTTCATTGGTTTTTGGCCTCGTGCGTTCGTATGTTTATAAGATCTTGCGCATGCGCACCCTCAACCAGAAACTTACCTAAACCCCTTAGCGGCTGCATCCAACTTCATTTCTCGGTCCCTCAAACTTACCTAAACCCCTTAGCGGCTGCATCCAACTTCATTTCTCGGTCCCTCAAACTTACCTAAACCCCTTAGCGGCTGCATCCAACTTCATTTCTCGGTCCCTCAAACTTACCTAAACCCCTTAGCGGCTGCATCCAACTTCATTTCTCGGTCCCTCAA
Organism: Gastrophryne carolinensis; assembly: GCA_027917425.1. Lineage (NCBI taxonomy): Eukaryota > Metazoa > Chordata > Amphibia > Anura > Microhylidae > Gastrophryne > Gastrophryne carolinensis. The sequence continues at coordinate 470,499,412 of CM051236.1, read as the reverse complement.
ACTTACCTAAACCCCTTAGCGGCTGCATCCAACTTCATTTCTCGGTCCCTCAAACTTACCTAAACCCCTTAGCGGCTGCATCCAACTTCATTTCTCGGTCCCTCAAACTTACCTAAACCCCTTAGCGCCTGCATCCAACTTCATTTCTCGGTCCCTAAAACTTACCTAAACCCCTTAGCGGCTGGATCCTTCTTCATTTCTTGGTCCCTAAAACTTACCTAAACCCCTTAGCGCTTGCATCCTTCTTCATTTCTTGGTCCCTAAAACTTACCTAAACCCCTTAGCGCTTGCATCCTTCTTCATTTCTTGGTCCCTAAAACTTACCTAAACCCCTTAGCGCTTGCATCCTTCTTCATGTTGACGACCCTAAAACTTACCCAAACCACATAATGTACATATGTCTATATGTTTATAAGCGTGTTTTTTCTGGTTTGTGTAATTGTTTTTGGGTGCGCATATTATAAAAGACACATTTATGAAGGCTTAAAATATAATTTATTTAAATTATTTTGTTTGTTTTTTGTTTTTTGTATTTTAAAACATAGTAAAATTTTTTTATTTTTTGTTTACAAAGATTGTAAAATTTTTTTTTTTTTTGGTTTACAAACAGTAAAAATTATTTTTTTTTTTTTTACAAACAGAGTAAAATTTGTTTTTTTTTTTTTTACAAACATCGTAAAATTTTTTTTTTTTTTTTTACAAACATCGTAAAATTTTTTTTTTTTTTTTTTTACAAACATCGTAAAATTTTTTTTTTTTTTTTTTACAAACAGAGTAAAATTTAATTTTTTTTTTTTTTACAAACAGAGTAAAATTATTATTTTTTTTTTTTTTACAAACAGAGTAAAATTTAAATTTTTTTTTTTTTTTAAAAACATTAAAACTTTGGACCTATATCAAACAATGTTAAACGAGTTAACAAAAGTAGCCAGGACCAAGGGCACTAATCATCCTCCTCTTCTTCATCTGTTGGCCCCAACGTCGCCTGTATGGCCAGCAGCTCGGCTACCAACTCCTTGATTCTTTTTTTTTTTTCCTGCACGGTTTTTGGGATAATCCCTGTAAGCAATCGAGAAATAAACATAAATAGGAGTCCCAGACCGGTTTGTATGCTGGAAATAGATTTGGGGTTAATCAAATACATGTAAATGCATGACCAAGGGATAAAGTTAATGCATTTCCCACAGGTAAGTCTTTAAACTCCTTAAACCGGACCTTCAACATTATTTAATGAAAACCAATAACTATTCCAAAATGATTCTGCACCAGATCAAAGTACATTTGGGAGGTTTTTTGATTACAGCGCCGCCATCTGGACTCTGAAGCATAACACTTAATGAGGAGTGGAGAGTTGGATAAAGTACAGGGGAGTAGGTTACAGTGGTGCGTTGGGAATCCAGAGCATAGCTGGGTTGAGGGAAAGGTCATCAGTCCCACAATGCATGGCAGCACCTTACTTTTTTCAATCTGTATCCCATGCTGCCTGTAAATATTGCGCATTCCATATTCCGCAATATTGGTTTTTTTCAGTCTAATAACATGCATTAGATGGCTGAAGGCTGTTTTTCAATGTTTCAAATCTGTAGGTACAGTGTGTTGGCTAATTATTATGTTCTTAATACAAGTTAGGGTCCGCTTTAAGCTAACGAAGTGCCCACATGAAAGTGTGAACTACACCTTGGCTACGCCTTTAGTTATGTGTGTGTTATTAGCTAAAAAAACATTAATATGAATAATGGCATGGAGACTTACGGAGTTGGTGGCCGACAGATGGCTGGTTGGGGCCAACAGGCTGCCCTTGGTCCTGGCTATGCTGTGAAGAAGTCCCTGGAGAAACATGTGACATTTGGTTAGTACTTGTATAGAGTCACTATTCCCAACATATCTGGCTCCCAGTCTGGCTGACATCACTCACCTTCGCCAGGATCGACTTCCAGCATCTCTGCTGCCTCCTCCTCCACTATTTCACCCGCACCAGAAGCTTCTACAAATACATAATAAAGGATAACTTAGTTTTTGGCCTGCCATGTATATCTTTGTGCCTATACATGAAGAGTGACATACCAGAGCCTTCCCCATGCCTGGCCAGGTATGACTCCACGCCCACGCGGTTGGGCCCCTCCTCTGTGGTAAGGTCCAGGGGCTGGTCTGAGGAGGCCACAGAGGAGGGGTAGGTCCGTCGCCCGGGAGATCCACCACCTTCACTCACAGATGCAGACTCATGCAGCACTGGTCGGCCTGTACGCCTCCGGGTGCGGCGAATTCTGAAATCCATTTCCAACACTACCAAAGAAAAGTCATTATAAATAAAGGCATAACTTATACATTTGGAACATATACCATGCAATTGCTTGGTACTTACTTGGGAAATGGATTCCAAAAAACCTCCGCACCCGGGGCATGTGCAGACGTTTCAGGTCCGACCAATGCTGCATTATCTGGGTGTGAGTGAAGGTGGTGCTGGTGACACGGTGTATCTCCGCGATGATCTCCCGGGCGATGTCCCTTTTCTCGCACACATTGGGCGCGAAGTCATACCGGCGCTGAAGCATGATCTGAAAAACATAATGGACACAGAGCTTTTACTTTTACACACAGACCCATATGTGTTGCATCACAAGTTGAGAATTTCATGTCATTAACACACACATTTAGAGTGGCAGCCATTTTTGGGGAGTGCCTTAAAGAGGACGTTGACTGTGAATGAGAGTCTTATGTTATATGTATCACACACCATGTACATACAGATAATAGCCAACATCAAGAATCAGGCCACCTGCATCTATGGCATGTTAGGATGGTTTAAACATCCAAGATGTAGGCTTATGCTTAGGCTTTTGGACCACGTGTGTGGCTTCCCATTGTGTTTTTATGGCTTAGGAAAACAGTGTTCCTCAAACATCCGCATCAAGGTCCGAGACAGGCCAGGTTTGTCAGCTAGCCCCGCTACTCCACAGGTTAATTAACTGTTGCTAAGCCGGAGCAATTGCCCGAATTAGGACATCAGCATAGACAGGTGAAAACGTGGCCAGGCTCGGCCCTTGAGGATGAAGTGTGAGGAGCCAGTTATTAAACATTAAGAGACCCCAAACTAGTTCCAAACGCATCATTGACATTTAGGCCATCATTGACTATTAGATTAAAATGCACAGGCAGCCACTTACCAGCATGAGGATCTCTTCCTGTTGACGGGTGAAGATAGTGGGCGCCATCTTTATGCTTCTTCAAGGCAGCAGATAAGTGAAACCCCAGCGGTTTCCTGGTTCCGCTCAAACGTACGTTCGTACGAGCGCGTAGTCGTGCGCATAGGCGTCACACGCTGGGCTCATTATTTAAAGGTCCCTGCACCCAAAGCTCATTCTCTTTGAGCATTTGTGGAAGATGGCACCTAAAAAGCCTATGACCAAGCGACCCCAGCAAAGCCAGACCGCGGAGGGCCCAACAACAAGGTCCCAGCAAGGTAGGAGAAAGCTGAGAGGCAAGACTACTACCTCTGCCCCACCAAGGGACACTGGACCCTCAGGAACCCAAAAAAGGGGCCCCAAGCCACGTGCCCCTGCAGCCAAAAAGCAGCCAACTGCAGCACCCACCACCTCTGCCCCCAGAAGAGGCCGCACAAGGGAGCCCACACCGGCCATGGGTTCAAGTAGGGCAGTTCGGCAACCCAGGCCCCGCAGCAGGGCCCGAACCCCATCCAGGGCCAGAAGCCCAGCCAGGGCCCTAACCCCATCCAGGGCCAGAAGCCCAGCCAGGGCCCGAACCCCATCCAGGGCCAGAAGCCCAGCCAGGGCCCGCCGAACCCCATCCAGGGCCAGAAGCCCAGCCAGGGCCCGCCGAACCCCATCCAGGGCCAGAAGCCCCTACAGGGCCCGAAGAACACCATCCAGGGCCAGAAGCCCAGCCAGGGCCCGCCAAACCCCATCCAGGTCCAGAAGCCCAGCCAGGGCCCGCCGAACCCCATCCAGGGCCAGAAGCCCAGCCAGGGCCCGCCGAACCCCATCCAGGGCCAGAAGCCCAGCCAGGGCCCGCCGAACCCCATCCAGGGCCAGAAGCCCAGCCAGGGCCCGAACCCCATCCAGGGCCAGAAGCCCAGCCAGGGCCCGAAGAACCCCATCCAGGGCCAGAAGCCCCTACAGGGCCCGAAGAACCCCATCCAGGGCCAGAAGCCCATCCAGGGCCCGAAGAACCCCATCCAGGGCCAGAAGCCCCTACAGGGCCCGAAGAACCCCATCCAGGGCCAGAAGCCCCTACAGGGCCCGAAGAACCCCATCCAGGGCCAGAAGCCCAGCCAGGGCCCGAAGAACCCCATCCAGGGCCAGAAGCCCCTACAGGGCCCGAAGAACCCCATCCAGGGCCAGAAGCCCCTACAGGGCCCGAAGAACCCCATCCAGGGCCAGAAGCCCCCGACCTGGCACCAGCCGGGAACAGAGCCCCCGACCTGGCACCAGCCGGGAACATAGCCCCCCAAGAGGGCCCAGAATTTCAACCATGACCACAACTACACCTGGAAGTTCGGTGGCCAGCCACGCAAGAACACCCAGTCCCTTGGCCAGTCCAGTCCAGTCATTGGGAAGCCAACAATCCGGCCATTCCCCTACCCAGCCCCAGGCCATAATGTCACCACATGTGTCTGCACACATGGAGGAGCAGCCAAGCCAACCATCTGGCCGCACATTGCGCCGCGGCCAGTTGAGTGGGAGATTCTCCCATGACCAAAATATGGCATTGGCTAGTGGCCTTACATTATACTATGACGAGCTCTATGGGAGCAAATCAAAACACACCACAAAGCAGCGCAAGATGGAATTGTTTGAAACCATCCTACGACAAGTAAATGCAGCGGGGGAAGAGAGGAAAGATGTGTCCCAAATTCAGAAGAAAATCTCTGATCTGAAGTATGCTGTACGGCAAAAAGAAATTAAAAGGCATAATTACAGGTAAATAAATGTTTTCTCCAAATATAATGTTTAGGATGTACTGTATGCACCTTTTCTGAGTCCCAAACGATTTTCTCTTTTCAGCCTGAAAACTGGAGGTGGCTTTCCTTCTAAATTGGAGTTTACCCCTGCTGAGGAGATTGTGCTGGGACTTCTCCATCCGGTCGCGGTCGGTGGACATGCTGGTCTAAGGGACACAGACTCACCGACCCGTACCCACGGTGAGTACTCTTAAATCTGCATGTTTGCCTGTTTGCTAAATAATCTAATGTTGACTAGTAACAAGATAACGGGATGCCCCTATGGTTTGCCTTGCTTGGCCTCGCACTACTGTGCCTGTTTGTGTCCTCTTTTTGTCCCTGTGAATCACACATTTAGGACCACATCCATTATGGCAAAGATCAAATTTCCAATTGTATTGGTAAAGTCATGAAGTTTCTCCTGAAAAGTGATATATTTTGAATCAATCACAAAACACACATCATTATGGATGGGTTGCCTATTTGTTGTGTGAGTTGTGTTTGAGTTAACAATTTAATTACCCACCCCCAAACATATCTGACCTAGAGCAGCGAGACTCAACTGGCGGGCCGGGGTCCCAATGCGGACCTTGGCACCAGATTCCAGGACCCCTGCCCAGACAGCCCTGCACTCAGTTACTTCTGTGTTGACGTGCTCAGAGCTGCCCCCTTGATCGGCGATGTAGTGGTTGTTCTCCTGCCCAATGTCATGGCTCCCTGAAACATAGCATTGCAATATGAAGTACTGCACAGGAAGTGGCATTGCAAGGTACACAGTAACTTGGTACATCTTTCTCTTGGCACAATCGTGTCCCGCTGCCCCTGCTCTGCCCCATCTGCCACAGTCCCCCCATGCCCCCCCCCCACATAAGCCCCATACATTTGTAACAGATTTGCTCCATCCATCCCATCACCATCAATTCGTTAACTCCCCCCTTTAGCCATCCAATCCCTGTCCCCTCAGCTCTGCCCCATCCAGCCCAGCAAGGGCAAGCAGCCTTTATTAGTTTGCACTTTGAAATCTCAAGCCCCTCCACCAGTGTGTTTATTTCGAACTAGACACCCCCTGCGTCAGCCCCATGGCCAGACATTCACCTCTCACCACATACCTTTAAATGGACCTTTACAACAATTGTTTGAGTACCCCGGACCTAGCGAATGGTAGGCTAAATCCAAAAATGTGCGTTGCAAGTTGTATGCTGACTGGGTACACTTCCTGACTTAGAACTGAGGTCAGTTAGCAGTTTTCGCGAGCCATTGCACCTATCTAAACTTGCGTGTCTTTTAACAAATGTCCCCATTGCTCTAGAGTTGCTTAATATTACAAATAGAGGTTTATTTGATTACCTATCCCAAAAATGGTTATGTGTGTGTTTATGTGGTTTGTTTTTCTCTTCTTCAGCCCAGCATGATCCCTCAGCAAGGGTAAACTCACCCCCCAGTTTGGTTATGCCTACCAGGTCCGTACAGCATAGGAGCCCAGATCCGAGATTTCCGGTAAGTTAATTTAGTACCATAAATACTACCAAGTGCTTAAGAATGTGTTAAACTGTGGGAATGCCAAATTTGGACGCCAACTTACACTTTTTTTTTTATATGTCCCTACAGACCCGCACACTCATGGAAGAGATCCAGGAAATGGAGGAAGATGATGATGTCTCCATGCAGGGCACGTCGGATGACCTCCCCCTGGGTCCCAATTTGGAACTGCTCCATAATGTTTCTCTGGCCAATCCTCAGCAGCAGAGTGAATCTCCATCCATTGTGCATGCACATGGGGAGACTGACACAACAGTCCCCAGTGTTCACTCTGCTGCTGAGGATTTGCAAAGCAGGCCTGTTGCTGTTGAGGGTACGACACCACGCGGCAGGGCACGCCCAAGAGCCAGGGTAATTGTGCGGCGGACTCCATTACGCCGCCCCACAATTTCCCAGGGGAGGCAGAGTGCCCTGCTTCAATTATGGACCCAAGAAAGGGACTCTTATGAGGCACAGCTCGTTACAGAGCGTGAGGAAAGGCATGCCGACATGGTCACCATCAATACCAGTTTACAGGGCATCCTCGCGGAGTTGCGTACCCTCAACAGCAACGTGGTCACTGCAAGTAATGGCATCCAGTCAGCCATGGCTGAGATGACCAATATGCAGAGAAACATTGTGGAGCAGTTTCAAATTCACAATGCTGCCATGGCCCAGGCTAGGTCCCATTCACATGGACCTCCACCTGGACCTCCACCTGGGTATTATGGGCAGCCACCCTATTAAGCCATGGGTGTGTGGGACATCTTTTCTCTTAACCCCCACTGTATTTACTTGTCCTTTGAGGTTTCAAACAATCCATTTTGTGTTGCTCATGCAGGTTGTGTTTTGTATTTGCTCCCATATAGCTCCTTAGAGTAATGCTTAAGGCCACTAGCCAATGCCATAGGTCTATGTGGAGTGTATCTGGCCACTTATGGCTTTAAATATGTATTTGGTTGGTGCTCCTCCTGTTTGCAGACATGTTTGTGTGACATTATGGCCATGCCCAAATATCCCTGGGCACAGCAAGGGTAAACTCACCCCCCAGTTTGGTTATGCCTACCAGGTCCGTACAGCATAGGAGCCCAGATCCGAGATTTCCGGTAAGTTAATTTAGTACTATAAATACTACCAAGTGCTTAAGAATGTGTTAAACTGTGGGAATGCCAAATTTGGACGCCAACTTACACTTTTTTTTTTATATGTCCCTACAGACCCGCACACTCATGGAAGAGATCCAGGAAATGGAGGAAGATGATGATGTCTCCATGCAGGGCACGTCGGATGACCTCCCCCTGGGTCCCAATTTGGAACTGCTCCATAATGTTTCTCTGGCCAATCCTCAGCAGCAGAGTGAATCTCCATCCATTGTGCATGCACATGGGGAGACTGACACAACAGTCCCCAGTGTTCACTCTGCTGCTGAGGATTTGCAAAGCAGGCCTGTTGCTGTTGAGGGTACGACACCACGCGGCAGGGCACGCCCAAGAGCCAGGGTAATTGTGCGGCGGACTCCATTACGCCGCCCCACAATTTCCCAGGGGAGGCAGAGTGCCCTGCTTCAATTATGGACCCAAGAAAGGGACTCTTATGAGGCACAGCTCGTTACAGAGCGTGAGGAAAGGCATGCCGACATGGTCACCATCAATACCAGTTTACAGGGCATCCTCGCGGAGTTGCGTACCCTCAACAGCAACGTGGTCACTGCAAGTAATGGCATCCAGTCAGCCATGGCTGAGATGACCAATATGCAGAGAAACATTGTGGAGCAGTTTCAAATTCACAATGCTGCCATGGCCCAGGCTAGGTCCCATTCACATGGACCTCCACCTGGACCTCCACCTGGGTATTATGGGCAGCCACCCTATTAAGCCATGGGTGTGTGGGACATCTTTTCTCTTAACCCCCACTGTATTTACTTGTCCTTTGAGGTTTCAAACAATCCATTTTGTGTTGCTCATGCAGGTTGTGTTTTGTATTTGCTCCCATATAGCTCCTTAGAGTAATGCTTAAGGCCACTAGCCAATGCCATAGGTCTATGTGGAGTGTATCTGGCCACTTATGGCTTTAAATATGTATTTGGTTGGTGCTCCTCCTGTTTGCAGACATGTTTGTGTGACATTATGGCCATGCCCAAATATCCCTGGGCACAGGCAATATTAATGACTGGACTAGGCTGGCCTTTGGACTGGGTGTCCTTGTTTGGTTGTGCCACTCACTTCCAGGTGTAGATGTGCTCGATGTTTTTTTTGTTATGTCATCCATTTGTAACCACAGATGTATGTGGAATGTTTTCTGTTAAGCACAATAATTTTTACTTTTCTAAGTAAAAAAATATTCTCACTTACAATACTTGTGGCGTTTTTAGTGGGAACACATTGTAAACAGCTTGGGCTAAACCAGATAATTTTGGTTGGAAGAGGTGTAACAATGCAAATCTAAAGCTAAGGAAACTACATGAAATACATTAGGCAACAATTAAGGTAAAAATGTTTTACTTTGAGGTAATGCCACATTACGGCAAAACAACATATTTAACAAAAAGGATAACACAGACACACAGAATGTTGAGACACGAAATAAAATTAACTAAAATGCTGCAAGATCAAGTTGGCTCTAACTGATTGGGCAGACTCACTGGGTGGCCCAACAAAATTCTCTACATCATCCTCTAGGGCTGGAGAGGGCAGGCTATCCACATAACGTGGGACACGTTCCAGGATCGCAAAATTGTGCAAAACAGCACATGCCATGATTATGTCGATCACTTTCTTGGGATCATATTGCAGGGCGCCCCCAGTATGGTCCAGGCAACGAAAACGGGTCTTCAACAGCCCAAAGGCCCTCTCCACAACAGCCCTGGTCTTGCGGTGCGCACGGTTGTACGCTTCCTGAGAGGCATCCTGGGGCCGCAGCACAGGCGTCATGAGCCAGGGTAGAAGTGGGTACCCGGAATCACCTTAAACAGACAATTAAATGTAATCAAAATTAAAAAGGCAACACAACAAACACAAAGAATTTAACATATATCATAATGATGTAAGGTAAAGGGCCCAAAAAAACACCCAGGGCACATTAGCAAAATAAATATTGCCACTAATGTAGTACATAATTAAAAATGGCACTTCAATATACCAATTAATTAACAAACATCTGCACGGCCAAGGGTAGTTGGAATTTAAATATATTTTTAGTTTTCAGACATGTTACAATTAGGATGCTGCTGAGGGGCTATCCACATTTAGATGAAAAGTACAATGTATGCAGTTTAAGTCCACTTTGACATTTAAAGACCAATACTACAAAAGGAGCCAAAGCTCACAGATCCTTGGGTATAAACTCCCAACCAATATATTTAGGGACATGGAACTTACAGACATCCTAACTAAAGGGAAAACATTCTGAAGGACAAAGCGAGGCAAGCATTTTTTTGGGAAGATCATAATATATGACCCAACCAAAAGGCAGTTTCTGGCTTATGGAAAGAATTCAAATACAAACATATCAACAAATACAAGATTAATCCCACATTTAATAGCACACAAATAGGACACACTTACCAAGCAGCCATGCCCCCGAAAATTCACCTGCCTCAAATCTCCGAAACAACCCAGATCGCCTGAGGATATATGAGTCGTGGGACGATCCTGGGTAGCCGGCAAGGACACTCATAAAACGCATGTCCGGACCAACCACGGCCTGGACATTAAGGGAGTGTCCCATTTTTCGATTCCTTAAGGCAAAAACATACAAAAAGGGTAATTGATATTTGACCAAAAAAAAAAAAAAAAAAAAACAACATGTCTGCACTCTATTGGGAAAGACTAATGAAAAGCCTAGATAAAGCAGCTACACAAATGAGGGATAAACAAATATGCTGCCGCAAAGGAAAACAGGTTACATTACACGTTGGCCAACATAATAACCAATCTCAATACCTATATATATACTCGTCGGCAGCCCTAGGTACGAGTGCCACATGTGTGCAGTCAATAGCACCAATAACGTTGGGCATGTCGGCCACATTATAAAACCCAAGCTTAATGGCGTTTCTGGCTGCCATATCATCAGGAAAATAAATATATTTTTGAGTTATGGCAGCCATGCCTTCCAAAAATTTGGATAGTGCGCGGCTCAGCGTAGGCTGTGACATCCCCACGGAGAGGGCACCCAGCCTCTGGAACGAGCCGTTCGCCAAAAATTGCAGGCAGCCAAGCATCTTGGTCATACCTGAAATTGCTTGCCCCTTCCTTGTGGTGCGGGCTAACCATGGCCGCAGCTCACTATATAATTTATGGAGGGAAGCGCGATTAAGCCTGGTCAGCTCGAACAGCTCAACATCATTCATGCTATCGATGTTCATGCGACGACGCAGGGGCAATCTGCTCTCAGACATCTCGATCAACTCAATGCCAAAAAGCATAAGCCCTTGATGTGCCACAAACTCGCTCCGCTCCATCCTACTCCCGAGGCCAAATAGCTGCCGGCAAACATTTCGTAAAGCAGCTCTTTAATGGGCTTCAAAACAATTAGCAATCACCTCTCTGAATTGGTCGCAAGCCCATGTGAAGGACGTAAAAAATAGGATTGGACGCAAATAATACGATTTGGACGGGAAAAACACACGAACTAACGCAAATTATACGATTCTCGTACGAAATGCGTATGTTCATATACGTCTATGCGCGAACGATCGTGCGAATACGAAATGGGCAAAAAAACAAGAAAAAATGACAAACACCCACCCAAACTTACGATTCTCGATACGAAATCAATTAACTTTTGCTCTTTGAATCGAGGGGATTGACTTGCTGTAATATGCCCCCCTGACCAACTAGGTGTACACCAGAGGGTGTTGCATAGTGCATCAAACTGCTTTGGTAGCCTATTTTGTCCAGTGTGACAGTCACCCTGTGCAAGGTGTTACATTTGCATCCAGCCAAAAAGTCGCTCCTCCATGTTTAATAGTGGTGGCACACAACGAGGAACCTTTTTTCACTTAACAAAAACCCTGTGAGATGTACCATAGCTGTCAAATTTTGATTCCTCTTTCCATAAGCCCTTTTTCAATTCATCAGTAATCCTCAGGAAGTGCTGCTTGGCCCAGGTAAGTCTATGTTTCTATTTTGAAATGCTGTGTGTGGCTTTCTTACTGATCTGTCAAACCTGCAGCTAGATGTCTTCTTTTTACAGTTGAAAATGAAACGTGTTTATTTCTTACTTCTTTAAGCTGTGCTTGAAGGTTTTGTGCTGTAAGGCACCAATCACGTAAACCTGTCATCTGACTTTTTAGTGGCCTTTGGTCTGCCGGGCCTCTTACTGTCAAAGTTTTCTCCAGCTTCCAATTGACTTTTGATGTTAAAGGAAAATATAGTAACCACCATCTTGGCTTTCTTGGCAAATTCTCTATAGGAGAGACATCATCTAGGATTATATTTGTCCGTCTGTGATCCTTTTGTTAATTGTCCTTTTCTTGCAAAAGTTGAGACACCTGTAGGAATAGATTGAACTCAGTTTGAAACCATCATTTGCTTTCTGTGCCTTGATGCCTTACCTAAAAAAAGGCCTTTGGTTAAAATCAGATAGTCAGACTTCTTGTCAGGCAAATTGGATGGCCGGTTACTCAGGGAGGTTTGGGAATTTTCTGGTTTAGCGTTGGGGATGTGGGAAACAGAGGTGGCTCTCAGTCAAGAGGCTAATTCCTCCCTAAATTTCAGTAGCTATGGGCGCTACAATCCCCTCGATTCAAAGAGCAAAAGTTAATTGATTTCGGATCGAGAATCGTAAGTTTGGGTGGGTGTTAGTCATTTTTTCCTGTTTTTTTGGCCATTTCCGACTCGCACGAGCCTACGTACGAATGCGTATATGCTCTTACGATCATCGCAAGTTCGTTCCTAAATTTTAGGATCAAAACGTAAAACTTAGGATCAAATCCTAAAACTTAGGATCAAAACGTAAAACTTAGGATCAAATCCTAAAACTTAGGATCAAAACGTAAAACTTAGGATAATGGAATGTGTTTAGGTGTGATTCAGAGAACAGTTTTCAAACCTCTAAATACGTTTTAAAAGAAAGCCACTGCCGACACCTTTTAGCAGTCGGATTGCTGTTCTTGAACAGGTTTTTTGGCTATGTGGAGGAGTCTGCGCGTCTTGAGCTCCAATGAACTGCATGTATCAGCATGGCCGAGGCCATAAATTGTATGGCAATGCATACCTGATTCATGTATGCCTTATAAAAGCATTTTAATGTGGACCTTAATTAGTCCTTTGCATGTAAACCTTTATTTTGCAATATATTTGCGTTAATTAAAGAAACTTATGTCCTTTGATATTTATTTTTAAATTGATGTACTAGAATAATATTTTTAGATTGCATTTATTGGTGTAGTTGTTTACCTTTGCTTTGTTTAATTATTTAAGCACATCTTTGGTCAGATGCATCACACTTACTGAGGAGAGGAGAGCGGGATAAAGTGCAGGATGTGGGTTACTGCTGTATTTTGCACAGACACAGCAGAGCTGGGGGCACGGAAAGGTCAGAAATCAAAGAATGCAGAGCAACACAGTCACAAGGCCCTTTCTGTTTGCAGGCTGCCCGAGAATACCTGAGCCGCCATCTTGGCTGTTTCTAGACTCATAACATGCAGAAGTTGCTGGGTGTTTTTTTATATTTGAGAGCAATCTGTATGTAGAGGGTGTGGGTAACCACACACAAAATTTTAAGTTGTACCATTTGAAGCCAAAATATTAAAATTAAATCCACAAGTAAAAAATGCAAGTTAACTAAAAATTAAACAAAGTAAGATTTACTTATGCAAATGCATTCATTAATGGTTGGTTACTACAAAATGAATAAAATAAAGAAAAATAAGACCAAATATTTAGAATGCACTTTAATGAGGTAAGTTTGTAGTGCGCAGCCGCAAGATCAGAAGGATTTACGTCCAGACAAAAAAGGAAAAAGGGCAAAACCAATGTTGCAACCTGAGAAATGAAACGGAAAATTCAGGATGGAAACTGACATAGGTCTGATTCCCGAACTGCCATACGAACGGGCGTACATTTTAGGATAGAAACGTATTTGCTTATAGAATCACTCGCAAGTTCATACGAACGCACGAGCGGACGTGAAAAATAGGATGATCGGCACCAAAATCAAAGCTGTAACATGTTTCTTTGAATCGACCCTAAATGTGTCTAAAGCAGTAGTCCTCAAACTTCCTCCTCAAGGGCCGAGGCAGGCCAGGTTTTGCAGCTCTCCACGCTACTCCACAGGTGAATTAACTGGTGCTCAGACAGAGCTATAGCCCTAATTATTACATCTGTGCATCAGCATAGAGAGCTGCAAAACCTGGCCTGTCTCAGCCCTTGAGGAGGAAGTTTGAGGACTACTGGTCTAAAGGATACGACAAGCTGTAAACAAGAACAGGGGCATAGACCAGAAATTGGGACCTAGACCAGGAACAAGGGGGAAGACCAGGAACAGGACAAAGTCATAGGCAGGCAGAATTTCAGGCTGGGAATAGGGGGGTCATATGCTGGAAAGAGGTGAGCAAAGTCATTGGCTGGGAACAGGTAAGCAGAGTCACGGGCATAGCCATGTATGATAAGTACATCACCAAAGACTGTGGTGCTTCAGAGATGAGCAATAATCTTTTTTACAGCATGGGGTATATAGTTACTTATCTCCTTCAAATGTGCTGATAATAGTTACCTGTATTAATTTCTGTATTTCAAAAAAAGAAAGAAATTCGTAATACAATGTAATAGAATCTTCCATGTAGTCCTCAGGGCTACATTCTGGGTTTTTAAAGGATGATCCTCATCAGAGGTCTAGCACGTAAATACTGTAAGGCTAACAAAGCAAAGGTAGGGAGGATTCCCTTATGATGGACCATGAGGCTTTTATTATTTCTTTGTCTGCTGTACATTAGGTTCAATAGGACAAAAAAGATCAAGTTGTCCGTCTTCCATATGGGGACACTTCAGATAGAAATACAGCCTCAATCTCACTGACGCGGTAAAAAGGTCTTGCTCAATTCCAGCTGTATTAGTTTGATATCGAAAGGGCTCAACGATAAATTGCCTCTCTGCTAATATGATCCTTTGTGTTCCTGCCAAGGACTCTATAGAGCTCTGATTATGTTTTTTTAACTGTGCCAATTACAGAGAACCAAGAATGAGGGTTTAAAGAACCGCAGGAGTTTTAAGAAGTCAATTCTACTATTTATTTGTGTTGTATCAATTTAAAGGGGTTTCCCACAGAGATATAAAAATTTAATTATTGGATTTAGACACTACGTGATGTATATGTAATGTTAGCAGTTTACAGAACAACTTCAGCCATCATATCTCGATGAAACAAGGAACAAGATCCTAATGGGGGTCATGTTAAAGATTTGGTTTAAATCTGGGTTCAAAATTGGGTGTGAACTGCCGCCTGCATATCTTGGGCTTTTTAACTTTAACACAGGAAAAATGCCACATGTGGTGGAGCATTTTTACAGGTAAGAATATTTTTTTTGAAAGTTTCAAACAACAGCACCCTATGGGCTAAGTTAAAGAGTTTATTTTTTCTACATAGCCCAAACGTTTAAACAATTATTTTTACCTCATGATGTACCTCACCTGTAAAAAAAAAAAATTATTAGGAAACATTTGAACAAAACATTTTTGCACTTTTCTGTGTGTTAAAGTTAAAAATCTGGAATGCAGGTAGCAATTCACATCCAAATGTGGTCCCAGATTTAAAGTTGCTTCACCAAATCTTTAACATGACTCCACTGCGTATCATGCTTAAAAAATCCCTAAATTGTAAAGTTTTCATTTTTGCTAGTTCAACCAAAAATCCAGACTCCGTGAGCCTGAGAGCCAGAGCTAAATTAGTCAGGGGATCGGACGGGGGGAGTGAGCGACAGCTGTCCTTATTTTGTGCAATTGATCGTTTTTGGTTCTAATAAAGCTCTTTACATTCTGTACTTTTTTTTTGTTTGGCTTTGTTTATCCAGATACTGTATCAGCCGAAGCTTTAACCCTTTAACCTAGAGATTTTGTCACCCTCGATTGCCAGATTATTTTTCAAAATCTTGCGCTATATGTGTATAACTGTAATTTTTGCAGGAATTTTCAGGAATATTGTATGTTGTTTTTTTTGGCAGAGTTTGGGCTGTAACACATGGAATGCTTGTTTGTAATTTTTTCAATGTTTTCTTTATTTTGGGGTAAAACTGTATATATATAACTATATATATAATATGAATATAATATATAATATGTGTGCTTTATCACATTTTAAAAATTGGCATGGTGCCCCCACTCCCCTGGGAGGACCCATGCTGTTTTTCATTTGTAAAAACACATAATTTTCTATTTTTTTAATGGTGTGGAGTCCCCCCTATACAAGTAAAACCAGCCGGGGCACCAGCTATGGGACCTTGTAGGCCAGAGTGTAGAGGCCTGCCCGCATAGCCAAAATTAGCTGTGGGTGTTTCTGCATTCCCCTGGGCTTGGGGGATGCAGTTAATATGGTGGGGGGTTGTAGCAAGTCACCCGCTTGCTGTTAGGTGACTTGCCAGGCCCTCGTGCCCTGTGACCTTGTATAAGGGTCATGCCAGTTCACAAAGGGTTACATGTGAAAAAAACACAGACAGTAGAAAAAAGGCCTTTATTTTTTTTTCTACTTACCTTCATCCATCGCTGATTACTGATGGCCTATGCCTGTCACTGCCACTGTCTGACACCCGGAAGTGATCAAAGTCCTCTGTGCCCAATTTCTTCTGATTACTCCCGGCTTCTGACACTCGCTCCCACTTCTGGGAGGGTCCTTTTATACCAGCAGTGAGCTGTCATCAGTGGAAGTGAGCTGTCGGAAGCTGGGGCGGGCCCACTGAAGTGTTGGGGGATGCATTGGAGCCCCCATGGGGGTCCTGGATCCAGGATGGATGGTCTGCAGAGGTCATGTGCAGAGGGCACATATGGAGGGTAGCAGAGGGGCCACTGCTGCAGGAAATGCTGAACGCTGGAGGGTGAGTAAAAACATATCTCAGGCTTTCTCTTTACCTTTAGACAGTGAGTCATTGCAAATCAGGATGCTTGCAGGACTAAAAGTCTATTGCTCTGGTACTGGTTTAAAGTGTTAGTTTGATGAAAACCCACCCTCTCTTCTGGTGATATGCCTAAATTGGGGGAGACCTACCTGATAGCCTGTATCAACAGCACCTCTCCCTGGCCTCTCGTAATGGGAGCGTCAGTTACTCTAAGTCCTCTAATCAATGTACAGCAAAAAAACCACTGCAGCAATGAGTGATTTGGCGGGGCTCTGGCGCTCAATGCCATTAAGGTAAGTATTCTTATTTTAATGACCTATTCCATTTAACTGCCAGGAAGGAAAAGGTGGGGACTAAGTGAAAGTAGGGTGGCCCACTGCATTCTTTTTCAGACAACCCCTGGGGGTTTCACCCAGTGGAGCATCCCAGTTCAGGATGCCCCATAAGAAGGGATTCCACCGACCTTTGAGTCTTATAGACTCTAGAGGGGTGCTTGTACCTCTTTAAATAACCCACCTCTCCACGCTAAGATATTTACTTTCCTGTCTCCATCTATCCCTCACCAATCCCTGACCCCACGATCCCGAGCACAACCCCAACTGCGTTCCTTAAGGCAGCCTCTCTGTCTTTAAGCACACAGATCATTAAAAAGAAACATTGTTGGGGCATTGAAACACTCCAAAGTGTTAAGAGGACTGTCTAAAAATGTAAAAAACATGCAGATTACCTCATCATATATGCAACAGCGCAACAACACCTAGAAGCAGAAACTTGTGCTGACTTCTGGCACTTCCCCTGATTCCCTTAGCAGTAAACCACCAATCATAGGGCTCGACTGGTGGTCTATAACTCTGCTCCCCATGGCCATCTGTGTATTGCAGCATTGTAATTAGGTGTTAAAGTATGCTCATGTAAACACCCTGCCTGATATGGTCTATGTAGTTGCCTGAAAAATTCCTTGAAATATTTCAAAGACCAGCAACAAAAACCAAAACCGCACCAGCCCTGATCTAATGGAGTGTGCACATAAGGGTGACAGAAGCACAATTGTGCATATATACAACCAGTACTCAAAAGAAAAGGAGTCCCACCACTCCCAAATCTGTACTCCCAAGCAATGGCACCACTCCCTTATGTAATTAAATCTTAATAATTCCTTTATTGATATCCAAAACATTTTTTAATCTATACAATGTACATACAATTAAAACCAATTAAAATACATATATTCACAGACTATGGAGATGGGAAGAGGGGGGAGGGGGGTTTAAAAATCCATAAACACACCCCCCAGATGGTAATGAGCACTGAAGCCGTAATAACAATATAAAATATGAATACAAAGCGTGACCGCTGCTCCCAACCTGGCTGATAATAATTTAAAAGTGTTGAATTTAAATTAATATAATAAAAATAAGTATTTAATTATATGTGCAAAACAATGTAATATAAAGTGCTAAGTGCAAAGTGTAAACTACCTGGTGAAGTGCCCTGGTGAAGTGACGGGTGACGTCACGCAACGCTTCTGCGTCTGTGCGAGTGGAGGGGGGACTGATCACTGGCCGTCTTGAGAAGTA
Organism: Gastrophryne carolinensis; assembly: GCA_027917425.1. NCBI lineage: Eukaryota > Metazoa > Chordata > Amphibia > Anura > Microhylidae > Gastrophryne > Gastrophryne carolinensis. The sequence continues at coordinate 470,481,309 of CM051236.1, read as the reverse complement.
AGCTGATTGATCTATTATATATGTGTCTGCTTTATCTTCCTACCTGGCTGTCCTTGAGTAGGTAGTTTACACTTTGCACTTAGCACTTTATATTACATTGTTTTGCACATATATTTAAATACTTATTTTTATTATATTAATTTAAATTCAACACTTTTTAATTATTATCAGCTAGGTTGGGAGCAGACGTCACGCTTTGTATTCATATTTTATATTGTTATTACGGCTTCAGTGCTCATTACCATCTGGGGGGTGTGTTTATGGATTTTTAAACCCCCCCCTTTCCACCCCCTCCCCCCTCTTCCCATCTCCATAGTCTGTGTATATATGTATTTTAATTGGTTTTAATTGTATGTACATTGTATAGATGTTTTGGATATCAATAAAGTAATTATTAAGATTTAATTACATAAGGGAGTGGTGCCATTGCTTGGGAGTACAGATTTGGGAGTGGTGGGGCTCCTTTTCTTTTGAGTACTATTTCAAAGACCAGTTTTCAAAATCTACACATGCCCTCCTAAAATCAAAAGGTTATGGATACCAGAGTTAATCTGTGGGCCCTTTTAACCACTTAGCTTTCTTCATGTGAACTGGATTGCCAGCATCTTTTCTCTGTTAGCATTTGTTGCTTTTTCAGCAAATACACGGAGTCCCTCACCAGCGCTTCAATTAAATGATTAAGGATTAATCTTCAGCAGTGCACATAGGCTCTAAACAGGTCTTCACTATTGCCCTTTATGTATTAACTTTGCGAGGAACTAATTATCAATTTTATTGGCTGACCTGTGAGCACACATTTATACTACACTGGCTAAATACTAATGATTTGGCAATCTGTCTTGCCACCCTCCTGGGAATATACAGTGCTCCTGCACATATAAATACTTATGCTACGATCAAAGAATGCTCAATGATCCCCCCATCATCCATTTTATGCCTGTGATCATGCAGTACAGGAGTTTCAATGACTTCCGGCTATCGGCATTTTTCAACCTTGTCTTTCTGAATATAACAGCGCATGAAACTTTTCCAGTTTTACAATTTTATTACAGTGTAAAATAAATCAGATATAATTCCCTTTAACTTTATCAGGACTAACTGCTGTTTGTTCCATCAAATTTTCTGGGAGGATTCCAGCCAAAAATGTTGGTCAGATGTTTGAATGGCGGCTCTATGGCAGCAGAGCCCCTGCTGCTTTCATGTGCTAAAGCATTACCCTACACACAGCTCAGCATTGAGGGTCGGCCAAATCAGTTATAAAAACTTCCAAAAACTTGACAACAACCTAAACTGTCATTCACACCTCATGTGGCAGTTTAGCTAGTAACTGCATGAATCATCACTGGAGAGCACTAGGGGGAGCCATACAGCCAACTGCACCCAGTTAACAGTTTTATGAATAGTGGACAAAGGCATTAGTGCAAAAAGAAACATAGGCTGTTTTTGGGCTGGGGATAGAAGATACCTAGAAACTTAATTTCTAGGTATCTGTCCCCCAGTTTCTCCAGTCAGGTCTGGTGTTTACCTGCAGCTTATCCATGCAGCGCCCCCATCTTTATTCTTACCGATGGCAATAAGCCAGCCTTTCCATCTTTCAGGCAGGGGCCTTGCATCGAGGTGTCCACAGAGCCTTGTTTACACCTCCACATGCCTACTCTTATCTTGGCAAAGGAGGCAGTGTGCCAAGGTGGGTTGGGTATCCCCGCCTCTGCACACCAACTCCATTCATTGCAATTGTTAAGTGGTGTATCCATGTTGATTTATGCACCGTGTATGTCTGGCAATAAACAGAATTGCTCATTCCCTGTCATCAGTAAGTGTAAAGACGTCAGTGCTGCATGGAGGACCTGCGTGGGACTAAAGGCGAGTATAATCTATTTCATGTTGTTGTCTGGTTCTAGTGACACTGCTCTGGTCTTTGTCACTTTCATGGCCTTTGTGCTAGACTTCACAAAAGTTCACAGCAGGTGTAAAGATTCACAGTACATCCCGGGATAACCATTATCATGCCTTTACGAACATATGCAGAGACCCCCTAACTAGCCACTATATTTATACACATACTATTGAAATTGAAGGAGATCTAATGTAAAATAGGTTTTTTTTTACTGTTATTAATAAATACCGTATTTGTCCCTATAAGAGGCATCTGCTCATAAGATGCACCTAGGGTTTTGGGGAGGAAAATAAGAAAAATAATATTTTTAACCAAATAATAGGCAAAGTGCAGAATCCTCCAATTACAAGCAGAGTGGTATCCCCCTCCCATTCCCAATAGGCAGTGTGTCATTCCCCCTTTCCATAGGCAGAGTGGCATTCCCCCATCCCATTCCCATAGGCAGAGTGGCATTCCCCCATCCCATTCCCATAGGCAGAGTGGCATTCCCCCATCCCATTCCCCATATAGGCAGTGTGGCACCCCCCTCCCATTCCCCGTATAGGCAGTGTGGCACCCCCCTCCCATTCCCCGTATAGGCAGTGTGACACCCCCTCCCATTCCCCGTATAGGCAGTGTGGCACCCCCCTCCCATTCCCCATATAGGCAGTTTGGCACCCCCCTCCCATTCCCCATATAGGCAGTTTGGCACCCACCTCTCATTCCCCATATAGGCAGTTTGGCACCCACCTCTCATTCCCCATATAGGCAATGTGGCACCCCCTCCCAGGGGCACACAATGATAACAAAAAAATAAAAAATCAACTCACATGTTACTGGCCGGGCTGCCACACTGGGACGCCAGAAGAAGATGGAGGAGCGTCCCCGCAGCTCCTTCTTACTGGCGGGGTCGCGCAGACACCCGTCCCTGTGAATCGGGTGGGCGTGGCCTGCACCGCGCTGGCGTGCACCGCATCAGTGCAGGCCATGCCCACCCGTTCTATGGAGCCAGTTGTCTGCGCAGCCCGGCCAGTAAGAAGAAGCGATGGGGACAGGGAGAGCCGCTCCTTCTTCTTCTCCGCATCTTCTCAGCTGCCTCTTCCGGCAAGGGCAGGAGCGAACAGCCGGGTCCGTGTAGCGGGTGGGTGTTGCCTGCGCCGACGTGATGATGGCAGGAGAAGATGGTGGAGCGGCCAGGCGCTGTCTCCATCCCTGCCGCTGCTATCGCTGCCGCAGCAATAGCAGCGGTTGGGGACGGGGACAGAGCCCGCAGCTCCTCTGTCTTCTTTTAGCCTCCCACAGTGTGACGGTAACGTGAGTTTACTTTTTTTTTCTACATTAGCCCGATAAGGTGCACTGACATTTTCCACTTGGCTCCCTTCTGGATGGCTAAGGAGCCCATTGGTGCTGAAGGGAGCCGTGTGCACCGCCGGCCGCATCCTCCGCTCACCTCCTAGCCGTCGCACGCACCCACGCCGCCCATTCAGAAATGCTGGGAGTGGTTGCGCTTGGCTGAGTTGAGCCGGGATGCGCCCGGGGTGCAGAGGCACATCGATGGCTTCCGCACTCCTATCTTAGATATAGTAGTAAACTGGTGGGTGCACGGTTAGCGCAGACACCGCAAATCCAAAGCGAAGAAACAACCAGCACTCCAAAGCAATCTTCATAGATCAAGCAAGTATATTAATCTCAGACATAATGCCGAATAGTGTCAACATTTCGGGGCTGTGACAGAACGCCCTTCTTCAGGACAAGTAGCATCAGAGGGTTGCAAGGGCCCGGGACAAGGTTGAGGGCATTGAGGTTTTACACAGCGGGACATCCTGATTCGGGATGCCTCAAAGAGTGGAACTCAGGTGCGATGTCCCTCTTTAAGTGAATGTTTTTTTTTCTTTGTATTGCATTACAATTTACACCCACACTTTATTCATGGAAATTTATTATAGTGATAGGGGGAATTTTTCAAAAACCAAATATTTAGTATCTGTGGAATCAGTGAAATCAATACTTTTGTGCTAAACACTGTATCTGCCGTATTTGCAGTTGTCTGTATAGAATAACAAAAAGCTTTTTTTTAAACTTTTAGGTCCATTAAATCTAAAATCTGAAAAACTCATCCATTTTTCTAAGCTAATTGCAAATAGAACACAACATTTTTGTAAATACACAAACATAAGATGACCCCATGATCCAACAGCATGGAACATATTTCAATTATATGCATCCCAGAGATCAGGTCTTCCTTCTACTCTCATGACATATTCAGCGCAAATCTGTTCAAGAAGTAATTAGTCTCTCTGGAAAGTGCACTTTATAATGCAAGATATACTCACTGTCACAAATAAAATATAAACGATATCACGTCTGGCATATTTATTGGCTTTCTTGAGATGAAATATGTCTATAAAGCTCAAAAGATTTGCTCCATATGATATCTAAATCCATTGATTTAAGGGGGGAAATGACAGCTCTTAATTAGGTTTTAATGAATGAGATAGCAAGAAAGCTGTGCTCTGAATATAGGAAAAAATACATTTATATGTTTTTAATGTTGAATGTAAAATAAATTAAAGGCAAACATCAATTTAAAGTGACAGTTAAATCCAGACTCTGTACATTTGTTTTGTCTTGCATATGGAAGGATCACACCCGGTATAATGTTCTATTTGCTTTCTGTGAGGTCCATGGGGGTGATGCCTCATTTCCTGTTCAGATAGGAAGGGATTGATTTAGGCCCTTATTTATGAAGGAATAGCGACAGGTAGCGACTGGTGAGCGGCCGGTAATGACGGGCCCCGCCACGAGAACGCTGGCTCCCCACCACAATCACACATTTATCAAGCCAATCCTGCTTAGCGACTGAGATAGCGCCATATAGCGACTCATTCATCATTATTCCAGCCTCAGCCCACAACGCCAACGTCCGACCTTGAACAGCGACAGGTATGACCTCTCTCTACCTGGCGCGCTCCAATGCATTTCAATGGAACAATCTTTTTTTTTAAATGTGAAAAATTCTGTGACCACTTCTGCCATTTTAGATAATTTTTTTAAGGGAAAAAAAAATAAAAATAAAAATTGTACAGAATTAATATTACAGGTCTGATATTAATGTATTCACATTACTAAATTATTTAAAATAATTTTTTTTTTGGTTTCCAAAAACATGGTGGTTTGGGGGTTAAAAAACTACTTTTAACACATCACCTCCAGCGCTCTGGGGTTTAAACATGCATTTCACAGCGCTTGAATTTTTTGAGCGTGATTTTTTGATGAATATGGTGGAAGCCGGTCGCTCTATGACCAGTCGCTATCATGCGCACCCATACATCGCGGAACCTGTCAAATAGCGATTCGGAACCTTGTATTCAACATTACGCCACACCGACTGAGTCGCTGTCAACAACCGAACAACAGTCAAGCACAGCGGCTACTAGCGGGCGCTGTGAAAATGCCGCTACAGTCGCTCAACTGTCGCTACATGTCGCTATTAATAAATCAGCCTCCCAGTATCACGTACAAAAGGTACACTTTGAAGTAAAGCAGACTTTAGCTGAATAATAAAATATATATGTGAAGTAGTGCTGACTCAACCATTAGGTAGCCAATGAAAGTGAATGGTGCCTGGTTTTAAATTGAAGTGATTCAGCACCAGTGTAAAAAGTGCACTAGTATTTATTTTGGAATAAAAAGTGCCATTACATTTTAGGGGATGATTCAGCACCAGGCACAAAAGTTGACATTGCCTTTTATTGCCTACCTAGGGGTTGATTCAGTACCACTGTGAAACTGAACTCCTGCGTCCAGTTTGTGACTCCTTCACAGAAAAACTGCACTTTTGAGATTACCAAGCAATGATCTCAAAAGTGCCGTGTTTACATCTCAGTCTCTTTGAGGACATCACGTCATGTCTGTATAAAGATCTTACCTGCTCGTTCTTCTGCAGCACCTGCTTCCTGTTTGTGGGGGGTGCAGCCCATGTTGTATCTCCAAGCTCCGAAAGCGATAAGTTCCCCACAGGAAATGGAGAGGATGTTTTGCACCTAGAGCTGCTGTAAATGTTTATGGTCCTCTGCAGCCAATGAGCTGCAAAGGGTATTAACTAGAGATGAGTAAAGCTTGATTTGGTATATTGATTGAATTTCCCTTAGAAATTTTAGTTTGAACCAAACTTTTAATGAATTCACCCAAAAACAATGAAAAAATAAGCTTACCTCAGTTTCTGTTCCAGTGCAGAGGAACAGCCTCATCCTTCAGTGTCTTCAGCGTCTTCAGCGGAGCAGAGGGACCATATACTCTGCCCCCTGCCGGGCACCTGGCATCTTGCTCTCTGCTGCAGGGAGGGGCTATTTATATCGGTGACCGAGCTGACATCAGGTATAAAAGGCCCCTCCCTGCAGCAAGGAGCAAGATGTCAGAAGCCAGAGAGATCGTCAGAAGCCAGATGTGGAGACTGCCCCACTCCCTCCTTCCGCCGATCTCTCCGGCTGTCACAAGTAGTGTCTCAGCCTCTCAATATAAAAAGGCCACTCCCCACGACTCAATATGGCCTCCCCTGCCAGGAGCCAGAATGAAAGGAGGGGAACCTGTGTGCCCTTTTCTTCCAAATACCGGTGGAGCACCAGCATGTTTAACATTGATGCAGCGCTGGACAATGGACGGTACATCCTGTTGGCATAAAAAAAATGCATCTATAAGTGGACTTTCTCTTTAATTCTTTAGTCAAACATTTTGCATATAGTAACTAACATAAAAAAATGTAATTATAATATTTCAGCATTTTTCAATATTTATAAGGTGCCAGCAGCCAGGCCTGTTATTTTTAATTGGTATTAAAGTGGACCAAAATCCACCCTAGAGTCTATGAGACTTCGGTGCATTTGTGAATGGCTGGCGTGGGCACTGTTAGAGGGTAGCAGGGGATGCGGCTATCAGCGCGCTCGGATCCACAGATTGGACGAGCGTCCTCACATGCACCATAGGATCGGGAAGATGTGAGTTCGATCAGGCGACCTGGGGGGTTTCATAATCGCGGTAGCTTCGGGGTCAAGGACCAAAACCCAGGATAGTCAAAATCCTCGGTTTTGGTCCAATTTAAATGTTACGTTTGCTTATGATTTGTGCATTTATCGTAATAAAATAACTGTTGTGTTGATGAGAATTGTATTGTTTCTTGTCAGTGTTCCAGTGGATTAGGCTGTGTTTTAATGATAGGAACCTGAAGCAGAGGCTGTGTAAGAACCTTGGTTTTGATAGGTGAGCTAGTGGGTATTGTGAAAAGTAAGACCAGGCCTTTTTGCAACATTCATTCATGGGAATTGTGTGCACAAGCTTTGTTTTATTCTCTGTGTTAAGGATATTTTTATGCCCTTTTAAAGTGTACCAAAACCCACCCTAAGTCTATGAGACTCCAGGGCAGGCTTGCTCCCTCCCCTGGAGGCATCCTGAACTGGGAGGCCCGGCGGTGTGAAACCTTCAGGGCACACAGTAAACTCTTACCCCGAGCCCATGGTGCCAGCACCAGCATTGCTGGTATCACTCACTTCCCTTCTCGACTGTGCGCCGCCCCACCCCCTGCACCTGAATGGCTGTTCAGGGCAGCGCACAGCTGAAGGGAGGCAGGTGATGTAGGACTCAAGCTGGCTGCTCTAGCCGCAGAGTGGGCCCGAGGAGAGGCAAATGGCGACCTGGGGGGTTTGATACAGCAGGGCACCCCAAAGTGGGGGGCCCCAGGAGGACAGACCAAAACCTGGGATAGTGAAAATGGCAGGTTTTGGTCCACTTTAAATAGAACTATAGCAAAAATATAAAAGTCTTCCATGGTAAGAGTGTTCCACTTCCTCGGAGAGTCTTTTCAATTAGGAAATCAATACGTGCTCTACTTTTCAACAGATAAATTAGATTTTTTTCTTTTTAATGAAATACTCTCAGCTCTTTTCCTAATATTGTGCTCAGCTACCTCGCTTTTATTTATTATCAGACATTTTTCTTGGGAAGCCGTCGATTAGAACAAGGAGCCTGTGAGCAGAAAATACTTCAGATTTAGGCTCCACTTTTTGACTGACTACAGGGAAATTCACCCGAGGGCTGAAAATGATTAGTTAATCACTTTCATCCATTACACACATGGATTGCTGCACTTCTCCGCTGCTTTTCCCAAATTCGGCATGAAAATCTGCTGTGCACACCGAGGGAAAAAGGTGGCAGGATTAGGGGCTTTAAAGGGAAAGTCCACTTTCTACAGCATTTTCAAAGTGATTATTATTGTGTGCCAAAATGATTTCCTCGAGGTGCGGAGCTGATGTAACATTTGTTCCTTATGTTAGAAAATGTGTGTTCACTGCCTGCAATATGTTGCTATTGGCAACTGTACTCAGAGCAAACACACCATAACCCCCAACTTTTCAGGGAGAGAAAGAGGGACAATTGTTAAATTAGGCCATTCCCCCTCATTGAGGGATGGATAGGATGTAACATTTACAACAATATAAACACTATAAATAAGAAAATGAATCATTTATTGATGCAGATCTGCATGTTACACCTCAAAGAGGGACAAAGGAGAACAACGAGGGACAGGGGGGCATGGAATCAAAAGAGGAACAGTCCCTCCAAATCAGGGACACTTGGGAGGTATGCACAACACTGCTGCTATGCCACTGCCAGGGCTGGATTAAGAGGCTGATTCATTAATAGCGGCAGGTAGCGACAGTTGAGCGACTGTAGCGGCATTATCAGAGCGCCCGCTAGTAGTCGCTGTGCTTGGCCGTTGTTCGGTAGTTGATAGCGACTCAGTCGGTTTGCCGTAATGTTGAATATTGGGTGAGGAGTCGCTATTTGACAGGTTCCACGCTGTATGGGAGCGCATGATAGCGACTGGCCCTAGTGACCGGCTCCCACCATATTCATTAAAAAATCACGCTCAAAAAATTCTTGCGCTGTAAAATGCATGTTTAAACCCCAGAGCGCTGGCGGCGATGGGTTAAAAGTAGTTTTTTAACCCCCAAACCACCATATTTTTGGAAACCAAAAAAAATGTATTTTAAATAATTTAGTAATATGAATACATTAATATCAGACCTGTAATATCAATTCTGTACAATTATTTTTTTAATTTTTTTTCCATTAAAAAAATTATCTAAATCTAAAATGGCAGAAGTGGTCACAGAATTTTTCACATTTAAAAAAAAAAAAAAAAATGAATAACAATTAATTATGAATATTTAAAGATTGTTCCATTGAAATGCATTGGAGAGCACCAGGTAGCGAGAGGTCATACCTGTCGCTGTTCAAGGTCGGACGCTGGCGCTGTGGGCTGAGGCTGGAATAATGATGAATGAGTGGCTATCTGGCGCTATCTCAGTCGCTAAGCAGGATTGGCTTGATAAATGTGTGATTGTGGTGGGGAGCCGGCGTTCTCGTGGCGGGGCCCGTCATTACCGGCCGCTCACCAGTCGCTACCTGTCGCTATCCCTTGTTAAATAAGGGGGGCCAAAGTCTCGTGGCTTTTTGGCGCCTCCCCTTGCATCTCATTTATGGGCACTGCACAGGCGCGAGATCGGAGGATCCGCACAGTGCCTGATGGGATGCAAGATGATGCTGCCGTCGAGAGGTCGCCCAGAAGATGGTTGCCCTGTGGAGAGGCCCAGTTTGGTGCTGCAGACAGAGAATTTCACCCATAGCAAGATAAAGTGAAATAAGAAAATGTTTTCTTCTATATCAAAATCCTTTGCACGTGTATTCGGGCAGTTATAAGGGCGAGGTGCAGATTATTTTTAATAATGTAGATATTTTATTTTAGAAGTTATAACATAACAACAGCCATATAGGAAATCTAAACACATTAAAGTGGAACAAAACCTGTGAATTTTATCGTCCCAGGTTTTGTTCCGTTCCCCAGGGGGCATCCCGAATTGAGATGCCTTGCTCTGTGAAATCCCCCAGAATGGCCAGTACAACTCACCTCTACTTCACTCCTACCACACGCGGAGGCTCTCGTCCACAGAGAGCTCTCTGCCATGACTATGAAATTCAGCAAATGGCTGTTGCTTTCAAAGGGGAGCTCGTCCGGTCCTGGAATATTTAAGATTTCACGGCAGTCACTGGTTGTCTTTCCACACACTCTTTCAGGAGGATAGATCAGTCTCTTTAAAGCAGACCAAAACCCTCGATTTTTCTCTGTATTTTTTGATGGGAAATGCAAAAATAAAGCCCCCCTCCCCCGAAAAAAACAAAGACTCACTTCTCTAAAGCTTACCAGTCCTGAGCACCAAGTATAGGAGCTGGTAATCCAGGGCTCAAGGGCCATACCGGTCTTTTGCCCTAGTTATTACCAGCCCTACGACACAGGTCCGGTGATGAGCTCCGGGTTCTTCTGCAACCCCCTGCCCATTGGAAGTGCGGGTAATGTGAGAGGTGGGTCAAGCAAGCCTGGTGCCCACCAGCATCAGACCCATAGAGAAGGGCTGGTAAATTGACAGGGCCAGGAGCCTAGGGATACACTATTTTTCCCCATTTTTTTATTTTTAAACCCCCAAAATATTGAAAAAACTCCCACATGACATTTTCACTGAAAAATAAACATGGCAGCATTTGCAGCATGTCTTTTTACGGTGCAAAAAGCATGCCAGTCTTTGAAGCACATTTTTACTCTTGGCAGGAATCCACACATAAAAACTCTCTTCCCGATCTGAGTTCTCTGGATGTGTGACAGTATTGTAAATTTCTAATGTATTATATGAATGCTGCTGCTGAATTGAGAGAAATCCCCCAAAACATGTTGGAAATGCATTCTCTCATGATGCTGAGGTGATCCCATAGATGTTTACCTACTTCTACCACAGTAATTGTTATGTCTGGTTTGGGTGTTCTTTCTTATTAGTTTTTCCTCTTCTGGAATGTAAAATAATAATTTGTGCTAGGATTGTGCCCCAGACCTCTGATTTACTTATCAGCATGCTGTTTCCACGTTTCTTAAATTCTTGGGGCTCTGTGTTGCTAACGAGGGAGTGATTTTCCTGGCCTTAAATAGCCTTTAGTAATGCTTCTGACTACAAGTCCCTGAATCCTTCCACTGTAACAGGTTAGCTAATCAACAGTTTTGGCTAAATCAAGCAGCAGTAATGACCTAACATAGTAACATAGTATGTAAGGCTGAATAAAGACTTTAGTCCATCCAGTTCAGCCTGTTTAACTCCTTCCAGTGGTCTAGCAGCCAAAGCTGGAAATGTTATTACATGCCAGGACCTCCCCAGGTGAGCAAGTTGCCAGTAAACTTTTATCTACTGGAACACAAGATTGTGATTCCCCTTTATGCTGTGGTTGATTTAGAGCAGATGGGGCAAGTGGCAAGTCAAATGATAAAAAATAAATCAGTAGCTTACCTATCACTGAGTGACTCAAGCATTGTGATTCATCTTCTGTTTGTCTTTTTAGTTAGGAAATTTACTTCCTCATTCAGCTTTCATTCCCCACCCCGCTGAGCTGGTCCATCAATCGATATTAAGTGGACCAGGAACGAAAACACCCCCCACTCCCTGCCTCTCTCTGTAGCTCTAAAACCTCACCCTCCTCTCTCCTTTCACACTTATCACAGTGTGCTTACATCACATCGCTGTTGCCACACCCACTGTTTCTGTTTATTTTTTTATGAATCTCCTATGCGCTAAAACTTTTGCAGATAACTTAAGAACTAAAGGGTCTTTTTGAAAATGGATTGACGTTTATGACAGTGCAATGTGTAGCCCAAGACAATGGGACAATAACTGGGTTTGCCTTTAGTATAACTTTAAACCTGTTGTTGCTCTAAAGAGTCAGGAAGTCTTGGTTCTCTACACTAAACAAACATTGCTGCTAGGGAAAACAGTATTCTCTTGTAACATAAGTTGCAAACAAGTAAAAAAAGAAAGAACTGAAAAGCATAGCATCCTTTGGGGATCAATTTGGCACACAATAATGTTGGAATTACTCTTTAAACAATTTTTTACGAAAGCACTCAACATTTTATAGTGTTTCCCTTCTGTACATCTCTTAGAAAGATTGCTGTCCTGCATTTTCATCATGGCGAAGAGACAACAAAGTGGATTCAGTTTTTGCCTGTTCTCCCCAAAACTACAATATAAAATGTTTTGACAGAGGTCGGGTTTTAATTGACAGGCCTGCTTCTAGAATACAACATGGCTTGACGAGTTCAAAGTAGAAGTCCCAGCAGCAAAAATGTTTCACTGCCTCAGTTGTCTATTTCACAGCAATTATATGTGTGCAGTGCCAGGGACGTTCTGGTAAACTCTAAGAAAGTCATCGGAGGGGGGGGGGGGGGGGGGGCAGGGTATCTATTACACTCATGTTGCCAGGGTCATGTAGCACAATGAGGATTCCATAGACCCTGAGGTCTTCTGTGGAGTGCAGTCACTCTCCTGTGGCACAGCTAGGCTTGCTTAGTATCCATTGCTGTATTCTCTTTTTATTCTCTTTAGCAGCATATACAAAGTCGCTAACAATGTATTTTCGCTCTCAGGTGATTAACAGAAGCGTACATAGATTTTACAGGGCCCCATAGCAAAAGTCAGCATGTCCCCTCCCCCCAATGCCTGTATAGGGAGATTTACTCACACTGCCTAATTGTTGGTCCAGAGGCCAAAATTAGGAGTGTGAGTGGATCCACTGGAGGGTGCACCACCTGTCCCCTTTGCCAGGTGTATTTTTTGGGGAGGTGGGGGATCTATTGGAAGGTGCACCTAGGTGACCAGTGCACAGACGCGCAACCTCGAGGCTGTACTCGGGAGGATTGTGGGATACATACACTTCCTCGGTGCAGAAAAAGCACAGGGGCAGCCAGGTAAAGTGAGAAGGTAATTGATAAGCATGCAGTGGTTTGTATGCTTATCAATGGCCTTTTTTATTTTACAGTTTAAGAAAAAAACTAATAAAAACTGACTTTCAGTCCACTTTGAAACAGAAAAAAACCTGGGATTTTTACTATCCCAGGTTTTGATCCTTGCTGCTTTGTGAAACCCCCCAGATTGCCCATATAATCTCACCTTTACCGGTTATACGATGCAGAGCCATATGCTGCACATATTAATGATTGCCAATAAGGCTTTGTTTAGGTGCAGAGCTCATCAAATGGGAACAGCAACGCGGGGGGAGATCACACAGCAGATGCCCCAGGGAACGCACAGTGGCCGGCCATGGAGTCCTTTAGACTTGTCTATCTTTAAAGTGGACCAAAACCCATGGAGATCAGCCCAGGAATCAAAAAGATTCCCGAGCAAATTAATCCCCTCCCCCCAGGGCACCCCGAAGAAACCCCCAAGCCCATAAACTCCCCTTCTTTTCCCGTCCAACAGTGCATGTGCGAGCCGCGACCACATCCCCGCTATCCCTCTAGCAAGGCACATGTCCGCGCTAGGCATTTGTGAATGGCCAGTGCAGACACACTCCCTGTTAGAGGGTAGCAGGGGATTCGGCCGCCAGCATGCTTGGATCAGCTCGCCTTAGGCTGATGTGAGCGGATTCAAGCGCGCTAATTGGCTGAACGCCTGAGCATGCGCATTAGGACTGGGACGGGGTGAGTTTCAGCGACCTGGAGAGTTTCACACAGCCCGATTGGGGGAGCCCCAGGGGGGCAGGGGCCAAAACCCAGGAAAGTCAAAAACCTGGGCTTTGGTCCACCTTAAGACTTCAGAGCTGCCCGCCAAGGGTTTTGTTCCACTTTAAAGTGGACCAACACCCAGGATTTTGACTATCCTGGGTTTTGGTCCACTTCAGGGGGGCAGAAACCCCCCAAAACTCACCTCACCACGCTCCCACGTAGCCCCGGACAAGCGCGGACAAGACAGCGCGTCCGCCGCCGCCTCCCGCGCGCCCCTTTGACAGTGCGCGCGCCCGCGCCGGCCAGTTTTTTGGGGCTTTTGGGGGGGGGTCCCTCACCGCGGGACATCCCGATCTCGGGTGTCCCGCGGTGAGGGAGGTGATCGGCCCGGGAATCTTATAGATTCCCGGGCCGATCACCCCTGGGTGTTGGTCCACTTTAAGCAATAGGATGCACCACAGGCTGAAGGCTGATACTTTAGTGTACATATATGCTTCTGTCTATCTATGAAATGATACAGGAGATGGAAATTCCAAATTTCTTTGATCTTCAGGCTACATGGCTGCCGATACTATCTGGCTCTTTACCATTTTGCTGAGCAGAGCTCAAAATTTGTAGAGCAGTTAAATAGGACATTGCCGGGTCCAGATGCAGAAGATTACAGGCAGCATATTTGATGAATGTTACAGCGCTTAATAAATGATCGCAAGATAAACATACATTCTCTTTAACTTGTTAGTATTCATTTATACAAGACCGGCCTTCTTTCTAAATGATTTTCCAGTGCTGGAAAGATAACGCAGACAAAGCCCCATTTTCTGGGTGGAGGATGAAAGGCATCAATGACAGCTGATGAGAATAGCTAACTTAGCGTGATATTATTGTGGCACTCTTAAATACTTAGGCGAAATGTGTTAGCACTCCATAGCTTACTATGGTTTCCTAGTAATACAAAATAGAAAGGAATCCATTAAAGCGAACCTTTAGTGACATAAAACATGTGGCTAGGAATTTGGCAGCTGTTTCCATGTTCCTCAATAGACAGAGAGCTCTGGGAGTCAGGAAACCTTCATGTACTACAGATCTGGACCTTGTCTGGCACATAATTGCTAGTGAGAGTTTAGGTTCACTTTAAGAGGTTAATGTAAGTGATGTTGTTTGAAGGGGTCAGATTAGTTCATACTTGCTGCTGGACAATGCTACCCCTCCAATTCTTGGAGGAATATTCTGCAACTTTCTGCTGTCACATGTGTGTGCAGTCATTGCTGGGTCATCCATCAGACAGAACTCTAGTAGTAAGAGGCAGGGCTGTATTTGGTGTCTATGGTGCCCTAGACACTTTAAGTGCTTGCACCCGCAAGGTCACGTCCATATAAAAAAGTGTGCGAAGGGAAAGGGTGCAATGGGCTAGAGGGCACAAAGGGGGAAATGCAGAGAAGTAGGCAAGCATCTTTTATTGCGTTCTGACATACAGGAGTCACATGACCAGAGCAGTGGAGGGGAGATGCTCTGGCCTGTGTTCAACCGCTTGCACCCCTCCTTTACACAAATACACTCTGCATCCTTCTGTTGCTGGGGAGGGGTGCTTGTTAGGAGGCATTAATGTTCTGGCTATGTGAGTTTTAATTTCTTTTCTATATTGTAGTAGTAAGGGCAGCTCCCTCCCCTCTTCTAGGTTGCCACCCTAGGCACATGTCTAGGGTTGCCTAATAGAAAGGTGAATTTTTTTTTTTTAATAAATATGTTTTTACTGTGATGTGTGTGTGTGTGTGTGTGTGTGTGTGTGTGTGTGTGTGTGTGTTTTTTTTACTGTTAACCCTTTGTGAACTGGTAAGGGGTCCATGAGGGGTCCAACTTTATTAGGAGAGAACTGATGTGATTGGATGGGAAGGAGTGGAGTGATTGGTGCATACGTGAACCTTGGGCTGATTGCCCAGTTTAATTTTACAAGGGTGTTTTCGCCCAGAACTCTGGACTCATAGGTTCACCTTAAAACAAGGGCTCATTGGCCCACCTTAACTCAACCTCCAGCGGGCGCGCTGACTGCAGCGCCGCCGGAGGTCATAAGACATAAGTCTAAGACAGAGCTGTCAGAGAGGAGAAGAGGAGAAGAGGGGGCGTGTCTGCTCGTCCCTGCCGGAGACGCGGCCGCCGAGCGGGGACAAAGGTAGACAGGCGCCGGAGCCCGCGCCGCCTACAGACGTCGCGGGGCCGGCGTGAAGGTGAGTTGTTCGTGACAGATGTTTTTTATTCAGCTTTTTTATACATTTTTTAGGGAAAACTTGTGCAGCCTTAGTATTCTTCAGGGGATTACTTCCATCAAGATGAGCCCACTACAAAAAGGCCAGGTATGCCTAGAAAGCTTAACACATGTTCTTTCAGGGAATATATGGTATATGGGGGATATTCCAAATGTAAAGGGTTGTTTTGGTAGAAAAATTGCAAGGTGCGCACTGAGGTCTGCAGAGCTGAAATTTTCAAGAAAAATTATTGTTACGCACATGCTGTACTTTGGGGTGTTTGGCAACTCCTCCCTTGACAGTACCCATGCATGTTGGGTATCGTTCTGTTTGGTGTATGTTGCTTTTTCAGATTTACCTTGTTTTTTTCTTGTTTCCATATAGTTTTTTTTAGGAAAATGTGTCTTTGATCCTTCTTTTTTTATTCTTCTTTAGTGAAACTCTGTGCAACCAAAGAATTCATTGAGGGATTACTTCCAGAAAACTCCACCCACGTCAACAAGCCTGCTACGCCTAGAAAGCCTGAGGTGTGTACTTCCACAGAATATATAGTTTGTGGGGGGTATTTCAAATGTAAAGGGTTGTTTTCTTTCAAAACTGAAGGTTTAGCCTAGCGCATATCACAGTTGTATTTTATCTGAAAATCTCCTAAAGAGCTGTTTCAGTTTGGGGGAGTCTCCTGGGCAGCAAAGGGTGTCTACCAAAACACATGTGGTACCGCTGTAACCGGGAAAAATTGGGCTTTTACACGCAATAAGATTTTATTGACAAACTTACATTCATTTTTTATTATAAAAAAAAACACTACAAATTGTAAATAATAGATTTTTTTTTTATATTTAGCCACATATTTCACCCAAAAATATTGAGAATACACCTCTGCTGAAAAAACAATATATCACTTTCCTGGGAAATCCCTGGAAATCCCTTCAAAAATCACAGTTGAACACGTGGAGCGCAAAATAGTGCAAAATGGTCTGGCAACAAAGGGTGACAAAATCTCTAGGTAGGCTGGCAGTTAAAGGGTTAATGATCGGCAATAAGGCTTTGTTTAGATGTCAAATGGGGGCAGCAACACGGGGGGAGGGGGGTCACACAGCAGATGCCCCAGGGGAAGGACAGTGGCCAGCCATGGAGTCTTTTAGACTCGCCTTTCTTTAAAGTGGACCAAAACCCACAGAGATCGGCCCAGGAATCAATAAGTCTTTTGGACTGCAGAGCTGGGTTATGAAACCTTTGGTCTGATTTTTTCCTAACAATTTTCTTTTCTGAGTTAGGATACTGGAACTTACTTGCATAGTGGTGGTAACACTTTTGGAGTGCCCGTGGAAACTATTCCAGGGGTAAAATTCTTAGTAACAAGGAAATAAATGTATATTTTTTCATTTTCATTTTTCATTCATATTTGATGACTTGTCCTCCAGTCCTTAATTCTTCTACACTGCCACCAATTGTACTCTAGTGCTTGTCATCTTTTCTGCTGCTGCTGATCATCCTTTGGTCCTTGTTTCCTTCTCCACTGCCTTATTGTAGTCCTTAATGCTTTCTCTGTTGTGTTTCACCATAGCAGCCAATCACCTTCTAGTCCTTGTTGACAGGTCAAATGTGACTGGCCATCATCCTCTGGTCAACACCACCTTCTGAAATATTGATCGCCCCCGTCTTCTCCTTTGCCACTGCACCTGAGGCCAGACATGAACAGGGCTATACACGGAACACCCCATTCACCAGATCACAGGGCGAGGCCCACCGCAGAAGCATCCTTCTGCTCAGTTGGAAGCCCTGAAGATAACAGGGGCCCTGGCACTTGCCCAGGTAAGCCCAGTGCTGGTGCTGCCAATTATCACAGGTGCAACTGATTTGGTTGGAAAAATGAGAACAAACATTTTCTGTATGTTGTAATGTGTTGAGTAAAGAAGTTGGCTGAGAAGCGAGTTGCAATTCAAGCCTGAAATCACAGCCTAAGTAAGACTTGTTTCACCTTCCCATAAAATTAGCATGCCCCTCCCTCCCTGGTGTGCATGCTATGGTGGGCTCTTCTAATCTACAGGGCTGCCATTAGGGCAGGACATCTGTAAGGGGTAGGGAAGAGCAAACCCAAGCTTTGGGTTCTTATCAAACTTTACGAGATTAGGGTAACCTAACCGGAGCACTGATTTCAGCGAGAAATCTATGCTCGTGCTTGTTCGCCTGAACCTGGAACCCGGCTCAGCAGCCAATCAACCAGCTTTTTACATTTAGAAACCACTGGTAGGCATGGCTGCAATTGGACAGACAGGACATATGATCCCACTGTAAAAGTGGTGGCATATGCCCCGCCATCTCCATTTCAGCGATGACTAAATGGGGAGAGATTGCTGGCTGCTGCTGAGTGAGGAACTGATAGGGC
The DNA here is from genome assembly GCA_027917425.1 of Gastrophryne carolinensis. Lineage (NCBI taxonomy): Eukaryota > Metazoa > Chordata > Amphibia > Anura > Microhylidae > Gastrophryne > Gastrophryne carolinensis. Next base: position 470,463,211 of record CM051236.1, on the reverse strand, counting down.
TGCGGATAGGAAAGAACAATTGTAAGGAACAGCTAGGGAGAGGGACATCTGCCTGTTCTCATTGCACCCTGAGGATGGGCAGGTGTTGGTACCCCTTGCATAACACTGAGGTTAGATAATACTGCTCACTTGTTGGCACCACTTGCATTCTGCTTACTGGGTTTTAGAAAAAGCTGCTCACTTGTTGGTACCCCTTGCATTCCTGTTACTGGGTGTTAGAAAAAGCTACTCACTTGTTGGCACCCCTTGGATAACACCTATTGGGGGTTAGATAATACTACTTACTTGTTGGCACCCCTTGCATTCTGCTTATTGGGTGTTAGAAAAAGCTACTCACTTGTTGGCACCCCTTACATGACACTTACTAGGGGCTAGATAATACTACTTACCTGTTGGCACCCCTTGCATTCTGCTTACTGGGCTTTGATAGAATTACTCACCTCTGCCCACCTGCATTCCACTTACTGAAACAGGCAGCATATACACTGTGTCCAACAATGCAGAAATGTGCACGCACTTTCGGTAGTCCCACCCTGCTGCTTGCCTCTCTGCACTGCAGAGGAACTTAGGCCTTAACACCCACCTCCTCATATATGACTTACCAACCAGGTGGATTTCCACGTTGTATATGCTGTAGAGGGTGTGTGAGCAGCATGTTAATCGCCCTGGTGTTCCCTTCAATTTGCAGCCCTCTAACCCTTTCTACCCCCATTTCACAGCCGTGTTTGTGGTCCCCATATTTGGGTCCCGTTTACTTCAGTGGGGTTCGGGTCGAGTCCGGGGACCCAGGGATGGCCGAACTTGTCAAATCCGAACTTCAGCGGGTTCGCTTATCACTATTATGGAGCCCAGTCACTCCTGGGAGGACCCAGTCCCGATGGCAGCTCTGTGACTTCTCACCTGCTTTTATGCTTGCAGGAAATCTTGGTTCGCCTTCCAATTGCAGACCACCAGTGATCGGCCTCTCTTCTGTTTCTTGGGTAGGCATTTTGGCCAGGATTTTGTTGTGAAAAACATTCTATAGACCATAAAACAGAAGTCTGCTGAAGCCATTTTGGCAGAGATTTTTCCTATTGGCAGCAGTGCTGTATCAGACACACATCGTCCTGGCTGTGCACATCTATGGAAATCTATTAAAATCCATGTGAGAATAAGAAGGGGGCTCGGGCAGGGCCCTGACATTCAGGCTGCATAGGACCTAAAAATGTCTTCTAGTGGCAGGGTCGGACTGGGGATGAAAAGCGGCCAAGGCCTTTTGGGGCACACCGGCCCTGCTTCACTGTCCCTGGCCCGGTATAGTATCTTAGTGTCACTATATGTACACCTTATTTCTGTTCCATAAGACAAAAACAAGAAAACCCGGCCTACTGAGATTTTGCCTGATATGCCCTATGGCTAGTCCACCTCTGTCTAGTGGCCATGCCGACCTCTGCCAAACAGGCTCAGTCAGAGTTAGCTTTAATAAATCAGAAACATGTGTTCATCATAGATTTTCCTTTTATTTTCATCCAAGAATATTATTTGCAGTAGCAAATGTTGCGCCAGTTGTTCGTATTTTGATATAATACATATATAATGTGAAGTGCTGGATTAGCATAATATCTGAAGTATCGGGTCCATTAGGGAATCAGCGGGAAGAAACAAACTCCCATAATTAGATGCACTAATAGGACAAATATGTTTGAATTGTTTGTTAAATGTTGCAAGCAATTTCATTAGTATTCTAATTTATAAAAGCCGCTCACCTATGATAAGCGCTAAGATTAGGAAACTGCCAGTTTACTTCTCTTCTGATCTTCAAAAGCAATCATCCTATGCGCCAAACACTTCTCATTTTAGGCTTTGAAACTTGAAAAATGGCTTTGGGTCGTACTGGGATTGCGTTACCTACAGCCGTGCTCAGAGCAGCAGTAAAGTGTTCATAAAATACAGCTGGGTGCATGAATAAAGTTGATTTGAGGTTGGCTTTGTATAATCAGCGCTATTTATTTGTCAGTAAATCTTCCCAACATTTTCACTTAGATTGTGTTAATAGATTGCAAGGTGCAGTTACAAGAATTTAGGGAGGAATTATGCCATGGTAAGTCATTATTTAGCATGAGATGAGAGTTTGGCAGCTTTCAGCGGAAATCAGCAGTCAGATCTGAAATGCATCTTAGAAGATTCTCTTGTCACTAAATAGAACCAAGACTATATGTGTACCAAGCTACCTGCATCTGATACGGTGTAGATCTGCTTTTAAAAACAAATTACTTTACCTGTACATTTGTATGTATATTCCCTAACATGACAATGTGGTGAGCCTTGGGGATAGGGTTGAGAAACACTTATGTAGTCCTTATGCACTGTAGAGCTAGTTATGGGCCACGGATTCAGGGCAGTATACCTAGAACATCCTGTCCCATCCAACCAGATTACTATAAGTGACAATGGCCTCGATTCAATAAAGGTAGAAAAAAATTCTTGTGGTAGTAAAAGATTCAATTCATGAGAAAAAAGCCTGAGAATGTCACTGTTACTAAATCACTAGATAAAAAGACAATGGAAGTCAATGGCAGCTTTTACTACAGTGTAGAAAGGAGTAAACAGTTCTCTACTTTTCTTAGGAGTAAAAAAGTGCCATTGACTTTCATTGTTTTCTTATCTGGTGATTCAGCAACAGTGACATTCTCAGGCTTTTTTTTCATGAATTGAATCTTGTACTACCATGAGAATTCTTTTCTACCTTTATTGAATCGAGGCCAATATGTGGGTCAAAATATACAGTCTTAAAGTGGACCGAAACCGAGCTGGATCGGCCCGGGAACCCATACGATTCCCGGGCCAATCCATTTGCTCCTCCCCGGGGCAACCAAAATCAGGATGCCCCGCTGTGTGAAACACCCCAGGTCGCCCGCTACCCTTGCCTTACTTCCGTGTCCAACGACGCATGCACGAGCTGCGGCCACATCCCCGCTATCCCTCTAGCAGGACGCATGCCTGTGCCGGCTCGGGCACACTCCCTGTTAGAGGGAAACTCGAGATGCGACTGCCAGCGCACTCGGAGCCACTAAGCTAAGACGTTGGGTTAGACGTCCATAGCTCGCGGCTCCAAATGCGCTGGCGCAGGCATGCGTCCTGCCAGAGGGATAGCGGGATGCGGCCGCGGCTCCAAATGCACTGACTGGACGAGCAGCCGTGCATGCGCCGTAGGAGCGGGATGAGGTGAATTGATGTGGGAGATCTGGGGGGTTTCACACAGCGGGGCACCCCGGATCGCAATGTCCTGTGGGAAAGGACCAAAGCCCAGGATAGACACAATCCTGGGTTTTGGTCCACTATAAAAGAAATTTCAAGACATCCTCTTCCTGGGACTATTACCCGCCGCACACCAGGCAAAAGTAATGCCAAATTCTGAGCACCAGGGCTGCCATTGTGGGGGAGGGGCGGACCTGGTGTTCTGGGCCCTGGGCCTGAGTGAACCAGAGGGGACCCGGCCTTCAGGTCTACCGCACCATGTCAAAAAGGAAAAGAAAACTGCACTCACTTGAATATGAAGGGAAAGGTGGGTGGGGCCGGCGCAGGGACGTGAGCTCCGTGCAGCCCTCAGCCCCGTCCACTATAAATCTAGTAAATCTTCCCAACATTATGCTGTCTCCTTCTTGTGTCTCCCTTCCCATGCAAAGAGGAGATGGCATAAGGGGCTCAGAGCCAGCTACCGGCAGTGGGGTGCCGGGCCCTGCCCCCAGGCATGGGTCATTTTTCCTGCCCATTTGGCGGCAGCTGGGCCAGAGGCAGCAACAGTGGTTGGGGGCCGGGTCTGTGGCATTGGGACCCAGGGTGTTCCTTGCCATGCTATTTATTCTGCCAATGGGCACAACCTGTCTGTCTGCAGAGTTTGGCTGAGCAGCAGAGCGTGGCCCCCCTACTTGAGTCTGCGTTGGTTTTGGCAAGATGACCACCCCCATGATTGAGAACAACATGCTCAGAGGCTCCCGGTGAAGAGGAAAGTCGTGTGTGTATCAGCATATGGCTTTCTATATCATCTTTCTTTAATTCTTGCCATTTTTTTGTCATCCTACCTTTTCTTTCATTCCTTCCCTCCCTCCACCATTGCTTTCATCTTTTCCCTCCTTTCTTCCTTTTTTTTCTTTTTTTAGCTTATTTTTTTAACCTTCTTTCGACCCTTCTTTCTTTCCTTTCTTCGCCACTTTCCCGGCTTCCCTCCATCTGTCTTTTTTTTCTTTCCTTCCCTTTTTTTAAATTTATTTCTTATTCAATCTTTTTTTCTTTCTGCTTCGGTATATCCCTTTTTTCTTTCTTGCCTCTTTCTTTCCATTATTAATTTCTTTATTCATTCCCCTTTTCTTTTCTGCCTTCTGTCTGTCTTTTCTTCCTTCTCTTTTTTCTTTCCTTTCTGCTTCCGTATTTCCATTTTTCTCCTTCCTTCACCCCATTATTTAATTCTCTCTTTCTTTACTGTCCCACTTCACTTTCTATCCTGCAATCTTTCTTTTTTTCCCTCCTACTTTCTGCACCTTTGTCATGAATCAAGAAAGTTTGACGTTCTGATCCAGACCAGATTTTGATCGTACAGCAAACAATCGTTTACCCACACACACGGGTCTATGGAAAACCCACCACCACTGGCCCTAATAGCCAGACATTACATACACACACAGATCTCCAGCTAAGATCTCTCCTTATGCAGTTAATATACCCAATCACACCATAAGGTCCTAGGCCCGAATATACAGCTATAAACTCACACCCCGATTTACCGATTGTAAAGTGATCTCACACCCCCAGACCGGCACTGGTAGCGATAGGCAAGCATACAGGGCACAAGATTTAGCACACATACAATGTCTCTCCTTAAGTTTAGCGAGTTAGCACACAGAAGACCACTTTATAAATCTTTAGGATTTAATTCACCCATAAGGGGCAGTGCATGTAAAACAAAGATGTACAATAAAAATAACAGACATACAATATACGGCAAGATGCTTATAAAATAAAAGGGAGAGATAAACAGAAATCCGTTACCTCTTGTGAAGATAATGTCCTGCTGTGAGGGGTACATGGAAAGCCTACTTGTTAAAAGCAATCCCCTGGCATGTCATGTCATCTGTCCCATCTCTCTCATTTTTAAACTGGATATAGGGGCGGGCAGCATGCTGGATGTAGCCAATGGGGTCTCAGGGGAGTTCCATTGTAAAAGTTATGCTTTAATATCCATTTTCTTTTGAAGTGAGGTGTGCAGCAAATGTCTCATTCACTGCTTTGTAGTATTGTAGTAGGTAGATGTCAATTACCACATAGGAAGGTGTCACCTGACCAAAGGCCTATTTAGCGCAGGGCTGTAAAGTGGCTTGTTCCCCTGTCCTGTCATGTGTAAATTGCTTCCTGTTGGCACCTCCAGACAAATGTACTAGCAGACTTCTAATTGACAAGGTATGTTTAACAACCATAGTTTTGGTCATATTTTTATCTGGCCATATATTTTATATATCCTCACAACCTTTCCATCTTTCTTTCTTTCTTTTATCCTTTTTTTCTGCTTTCAACTTTCCTTGTTGTATCTTATTCTTTCCCAACTTATTTTCAGCTGTCTTCTGTCTTGCATTCTTTCCTTGTATCCTATTTTTTGTTCTCTTCCCTCTTTCCTTCCTTCCATCTTTCTTTTACTCTTTCCTCCCTGCTGTCTTTAGATTTGGAATATTTCTTTCTTTCTTTCTATCTTTCCTGCCTTCAATCTTTTTTTTTCGTTCTTCATGCGTTCCTCCTTTTTTCTTTCTTTCTTGTCTCATTCTTTTACATCTTTCTTCCTTCCTTCGATCTTTCTTTTTTTATTTGTCATTTCCTTCCCTTGTTTTTCCCCTTGTTCTTCTAATATTTTCTTTATTGCCTTCCTCCCTCATGCTTTCTTTCTTACCCGCCTTCCATCCTTTAATCTATCATGACTTTTTTCTCTTTCCTTTCTTACTCTCTGCCTTCATCCCTCTGTCTTTTCAGCCTTCCTGCCTTGATTTTTTTACTTTATTTCCTTCCCTCTTATATTCCTTCCGTTGAAATTTCCCCCCTTCCCATTTTTTCCTCCCTTGACTCCTTTCTCTCTTTCTTTCTTTTCTGCCTTTCTTCTTTTTCGTCAGCAAAAGGCCAGAGGCTGCCGTCAGCAGTGAGAGCACTAATACTGGGCCCGGGGGTGTGTTTTTTGTCCGTGGGGGGGGGTTGCACTAAAGTCAGTGCTCGCATGTGATGTGATTTGCACATGTTAAGTCATATGATTTGTTGTTTCATGCACTATCTGGGGCTTGTTAAAGTGGACCAAAAACTGGTATTTTCACTATCCCATGTTTTGGTTCGTTCCCCTGGGGAATCCTGATTTGGGATGCCCCGGTGCAAAGAACCCTGCCAGTCACCCGCTCTTCCCACCTTTCTGAGCCCAACGGGCAGATGAGGATCTCCTCTATTTAGCTAATTTAGAAGTGGCACCCCTGCATCTCTTGGCTCTGTGCTGCCATGGCAGCCATTCAGTTACAACGCAGACTGAGAAAGACGCGAGTAATGCAGTTCTAGGTAGGAAAGTTTGGTCCGATTATGAGGACTTTTAGGTACTTTACCCTGACACACCAGGCAAAAGTAATGCACAATTACAGGATTGGCTCCAGGTTTGGGGGGGCCCTTGGGCAAAAGAGCCTTAATGGGCCCCGAGTCATGATGTCACCTTTCAGCCCCGCTGCCACAAATGGGTCATCTCCTGCTGCTGATCGCCCTCCAGTCCTTGTCAGCTGTCACCTGGTTCTCGCCACCTCCTGCACTTCCATCAATTGCCCTCCATTCCATGCCACCTTCTCCATTGTTGCTGACCATCCCCTGTTGCTGAGGCCAGCCATGAGGTCTGCACACAGCACCTGGCATTCAGTGGTTTGGTCCACTGTTAAATAATATCATGGCCAAGTGTGAGCCTGAGTGGGCCCCTGAAGATGACAGGTTTGCCCTGTGCTGGCGCCGGCCCTGCACGATTATAAGTATTTCTAGAGACTTTACCCATACCTGGCAAAAGTATTGCACAGTTATGAGCACTTCTAGGGACTTTTCCCTGGCATACTTGCCAATAGTAATGCTCGGTTCTGAGCATTTTTAGAGACTTTAACTCGGCACACCAGGAAAAAGCACTGCCTAAATTTGAACACTTCTAGAGACTTTACCCATACCTGGCAAATGTGGTGCGCGCTTCTGAGCACTTCTAAGGACTTTACCCTGGTACACCAGGAAAAAATATCGCCCAATTATGAGCCCTTCTAGGGACCTTACCCTGGCATACCTGGCAAAAGTAATGCCCGGTTCTGAGCATGTCTAGGGACTTTAACTCGGCACGCTTGGCAAAAGTAATGCCACATTTTTAGCACTTTTAGGGACTTTACATTAAATGGGCAAACAAATTGCATTGCCCCAAGATGGGATGGTATGTAAATAGTTACAAAAGGATACATCTGTCAGAAAGTACATTGCATAAAGTATTGTCATGGCTGATGCACTGTCAGTCCTACCTGTATTATTGATATAATTAATAGGAGACTGTCATTCCTGTGTATAATACTCTGAGATTCAGCTTTAATTACATGCTCTTGTCTTGTGACATTTGCTGTTCCACCTGTCAGTGTCTAGACATTAATCATTTCAACTGAAATATAAATGCATACTATTAGTGGATCGATAGTAAATTATAAGCACTTACAGACATATTGTTTCTCACAGGCAGCAGCAGTTGGTTTCAAGCCAGGTTTATATTTCCTGCAATGTGGAGAGATGGGACGGGTAGGAAAACAACCCCCCCCCCCCCAAAAAAAAAAAGAAAAAAAGTCAAGTTCTCAGGGTTTGGTTGGAGATCAGTAGTACTGATGGTTGTGACCAATATATGTTAACACCAAGCAAAAAATTTTGATTGTAGTTTTGGAAAGAGTGGAGAAAGTAAATGGACTTGTATATATGTAGCATCAGAAGTTAGAAAGAAGGGGTGGCAGCCACCCACACCAATTTATAACTACCCAGGGAGGTGCACGTGAGCAGGGCAAATTTTAAAGGAGCCACAGTACTCAATCATGATAGCTAGCTCTGATCCCTGCTTGGCTGAAGGACCTGTGGTGTTAGAAATAGGCTGAAGCGGGTGGGGGAGAACCTGGGACGAGAATAAGCACTTCAGGAGCTGCTGTCCGCTTCCCCGTACATCTCTATCGATAAACAGGTAATCATATAGACATGATTCCAGAGTGCGTGGTGTGTGAATGGTTGTCTATGTTGTTAGTTGGAAGCCATAAATTGAGCTTGGTGCATGCGGCACCTTATATTGATGTGTAACCTGTCATGTTCTTTGGTTGTTTGTTGAATAAATGCAAATAAAAACTTAAAAGAAAGTCATGATAGCTAGCAACTAATCCTATATTCTAAAATCTGGTTAAAAACATAGGTATTGGTCGGCACATATCTGCAGAGGTATGTTGAATCTGCACCACCAAGCACCAAGGTGCCTCTGTGTACGTGTAGTAATAAATCTAATCCATGAGAGCCCCCTTTGGGACATACAATGCAACCGATAAATTGGGAGCAGGCTTACCTAAGGTTGCCCTATAATCTCCAGTGCAGCACATGGGAGGGGAAGTGTCGTAAGCTTTCTCCATACAGTTTAAGACCCCCACCCTATGTGCTTGTACAAAATCAGATGAATATGTAAACTTAAAGTGGCAACGTTACTCCATGTTCTCGCCCAGTCCTAAAATCTGTCTCTAAATCTGCTTAAAAACAGAGGACTCAGTTTGCACACATCTGTGCCTCTGTGTAGGTGCAGTCCTAACTCTAATTTATTTATAATTTATTAGAGTTAGGACTGCACCTACACAGAGGCACGGATGTGTGCAAACCAAGTGCTCTGTTTTTAACCAGATTTAGAGACAGATTTTAGGACTGGTTGAGAACATGGTTGAGTGACGTTGCCACTTTAAGTTTGTCCGTCGGGACATACACTGCACTGGATAAATTGGGAGCAACTTACCTAAGGTTGCCCTATACCTTGAGTGAAGTACATGTGGGGGAAGAGTTGAAAGCCTCCCCCTATTTAAAGGTCATGGGTGGGGGTACTCATTTTTCTCTAGATTTAGTATAATTAGTATAATCAGATCCTTCGGTTGGCATGGCTTCAAGTCAGCTCTAAAAGGGAGACAGCATTCTACACAATTTAGCTTCTTCACTTGCTTTACAGGGTCCAGAATACACAACTTGAATTCCCCACCCATGCATCTAAATTGTATTTGGATCCCATTTGGGCAGAAAATCATAATTTTTATTATATCAGAATGTATTGAAATGGCGTTCAAAGTCATGAAAAATAGTAAAAGGAAGTGAGTACTGTACCTTGGCCCAGAATCTAATCCTGTTCTCCACCAGGAAAATGTTTGCAAACTGGGCATCACCCAACCCACCAGATTTAAATAAATAGAATATGGAAACAATTAAACCACTAATTAAATCTTCACAGTATTATCTCCATCACAGCAGTGTGAAGCACACATCACAAAAAGCAGTAAGCTATCTGTGAGCTATTTCAATTTAATTAGCAGGCTTGTGATGGTAACAGCAGGAGGGAGAGATAATGCATCTGTATCACTTCAACACAGTGACGGAAAAGGTGAGACTATGCACACAATGACTGTATACACAAGTGGCACAGGCATTTAGGACATACACCCAGAATGCATACAAGAACTATAAAAGAGGAATCTGACAAAGGATCTAACAGTATTTCCTTGTCCTGTTAAGTGTGAATGTTGCATCAAATCTTGACAAATTACAGGTCTAAGTAGTAAAGACTGACACGTCTCAGAGGAAACCTCTCATATTTACGTGTGATAATGAAGGTGAATTCACAGGACACAAAGAACAAAAGTAGTTAAAGCAGAATGGAATATAGCATCAAAAGACAGTGCCATACACACCAGAGCAAAATGGGGTAGCGGAAATAAAAAACAGAACTCTGACTAAAATGATCAGATGTATGCTGACTCAGGACTACCACAGAAATACTGGGGTGAGACAGCTGCTTGCAGAACAGACTCTTTTCTAGAACAGTGGAGAAAACTTTATATGAACTGTGGCACAATGAGAAGCCAAGTACTTTTGGATGCAAAGAATTCATCTACGTTCCAGAGGAAAAGTGCATCAAGCTCCTTTTTGCCAAGGGGCCTCCAATCCCCCCCCCCGCTCTTCAGTCTTCAAGGGAGGGCCCCACAGAACCCCTCCCCCTGCTTCTGCCACCGCCATCTTCACCACATGAAGGGCAGGGCGGATGATGTCATCCCGCTCCTGACCTGACAGTTTTTCGATGCAATGATCATTGGAGAGAGGGGTGCAGGGGCATGAGATCCCCTGCCTCCCCCCCTCCAGCGATCACAGCATCTGTCATGGATCGGCGAGGAACAGAGGAACTGACGTTCGGAGGTGAGTAAAGAAAACATTTTAAATAATGTTTTAATAATAAATCATTAATAGAGTCATTTTCTCTCGTGTGGTGTCTTTTTTTCAGTTAAACCTTTGTGAACTGATCCATGAGATCCCTGTAACAGTTCAAAAAATGCGGCCAGCAGGTGACTTGCCAAGAGCCCGAGTCATTTAGGCTGTGTGGGCTTGTAGCCATGCAGGGCTGGGGCCACCAAAGCTGGCTCTTGCGCCCTGTTCATTATGCTTTGCCTAGCTGATCCTCAAACTGGTTATGCTGGATAGGGGGGATCCGACGCAAATTTTGGGGGGGATTTGTAAGGGGTTTTTAACCTTTAAACTCCCCTCCCCAAAATGCAAAGGAAGGGGGCCTGATGCAATTATTGTACGTATGTATGTAAATATTTTTTTATTAACCCTTTATGTCCCATCACTCAGCAAGTGTAACAGGCTTCCAGCAGCATCGGGAGAACAGAAACCAGAATATTTGTTGGACACAGTGCTCGGGAATGGATCGATGGAAGGTAAGTACTGAAAAATAAAAAAATAAGATATTTTTTGTGTGTGTGTGTGTCTTTTTTCACATTTAACCCTTTGTGAACTGGTAAAGACTCCTATACCAGTTCACAAGGCTCTGGGCCTTGCAAGGCACCTGCAGCTACGTGAGCTTGTAGCCTCCAGGGCCGGGGGCTGTACTACAAGCCCTGCATAGCTTATCATGGGGCTGGTTATGCTGGGAAGGGGGGACCCCACAACATTATTTAAGGGTTTTAACCCTCAAAAATTAAAAAAAAAACTGGGGTTCACGCAGCATTTTTTTAATTTAACCTTTTAGAGTGTGGTTAGTGGTTGTAGTTTACTTGTAAATGTTATAAAATGCTCTTTTCAGTTTGGAGGGACCTTCTGGGCAGGAATGGGGGCCTACCGATACATATGTGGTACCGTAGGTAGGTATGGTTTACTTGAATAAAATACATTTTTTATTTAAAATAAATGAGACAAATTTTAAAAAACATATATATTTTTTAAACATAGTGAAAAACGACCTGCCAACAGAGGGTGAAAACATCTCAAGAAGGCTAGCAGTTAAAAGGGTTAAAAGTACCTATGCATGTTGTTATTGTTTTATTCTGGGGACCTTGCACTTTCAGATTTAGCTTGTTTTTTCTTGTTTGCATATTGATATTTTAGGAAAATGTGTTTCTTTATTCTGCCTTTTTATACATTTTTTTAAGGGAACCCTGTGCAACCAAAGAATTCTTTGATGAATTACTTCCAGAAAGATGAGCCCACTACAACAAGCTGGGTATGCCTAGAAAGCGTAATGTGTGTACTTTCGGGGAATATAAAGTTAGTGGGGGTATTTCAAATGCAAAGGGGTTTTTTGCTAGGAAAATTGCAAGGTGAGCACTTTGTCTGCAGAGCTGAAATTTTCAAGTAAAATTACCGTTACGTGCATGAAAAATAAATAATAATAAAAAATAGATTTTTTAAAAATTTCTTTTGCACATATATCACCCAAAAATAATGATAATACACTAAAAGAAGGCCAAACAAGACATTTCATGTTAAAGCCCAGACTGCTGAAAAAAACAATATATAATTTTCCGGGGAAATCCATTCAAAAATCACATTTGAACATGCACAGTGCAAAAAAATGAAAAATGATCTGGCAACAGAGAGTGAAAAAATCTCCAGGAAGGCTAGCAGTTAAAGGGTTACACTAAAATAAAAATAGCGCTTAGCAACCCTGACAGTTAGTCAATGTAAGACGAGATGTTGGTTGCTATGTTTTGTGAGGCCATCTACCATATTATAATATATAGTGATACTCTACCAAGATGCAGAACTATTCATCCTACACTTATCCAGACTTCTGTGTCTCTTTGTTCAGAAGTATAAAAGAGAAAGAGAAGGACTGCTATAATTAACGGCATTGCAATATCGGTTGCCAGCCAAAAGGATTTCCTGGTCACTCCGGGTTACAGAATTCCATATCCAAAAATATGTTCCGCTCCCTGTGAAGACTGACGTGTTGGACTAATGAGCCCTACAATTATGGGGCTGTATCAATAATAAAAGAAATACCAAGAGAAGCCAGGATTAATTTTCTTTGCAAAACAATTAATTAGAGTTAATTAGTTTTACCCAAGTATAAGCACATAATAATTACATTTAATATTTTATTCTCAGTGACTGTAAAAAGTTTATGAAATGAGCACTTATTCAGAAAATTTAATTAAGCATAGTATGTAATTAATTGTATTGGCTGGTTATAAAAGTGGCCTATTGATGGTGGTCAGCCATGAGCTATATCAAAACTTTAAACTGTTGCCAGCCACAACATCGCATCACGTGGGTGATTTACTAAAATCTGACCCTTCTGAATGCTATTGCTTGACTGGAGGTAAACCTTAACTATTCCCAAAGTGCTGGAAAAAATTAGACAAAACCCAGGGCAACTGGCTTTCCCCTGCGGCATCCCGCGTTGCCTGTATTGCCTGTATCGCCTGTATTCACTCACCTTTCCTTGGTCCTCATCGAATCGAGGCCGCCTGCAATGCCTATGTAGTTTGGCAAATGGCTCTAATTGTTTACAATGGGGAACTAAACCGCCACATTCCCTGCTTCTTTGAGCTGAGTGCATGTGCCACTGGGGATGTGGACGCTCTCGCTCTTAAATGAAGCCTATTAGAGCCGTTTGCCAAATGACATAGTCACAGCATATGGCTCTGATTGGATGAAAGCTTTCACATGCACCCTTAGACCAGGAAGATGTAAGTTGTACTGGGCGATCTAGGGATTTCACAGTGGGGCATCCCACAATGGAATGCCTCCTGGGCACAGAACAAAACCCAGAATAGTCAAAATCATGACTGAGCATTTAAATTTTGTGTGTCCCGTTAATTTAAAATCATATAGAATACCTAAAATTTGGCAGTATTACTCACCCCCTCTTGACTTTTCTTACTCTTGACCTATTTTTGCTATTTAAAGCCACTTGATTTAAATCTGATATAATATATGCTATTGTATTGCTCTGTGTACTACAAATAAAATTGATTGGTGTAAAGGACTTAAAAATAGTAATTAGAGATGAGCAAATTTGTAAAATTAGAGCAAATACAAATGACTCAACGAATTTCCAGAAGAAACTTGGCTCCAGAAGAAAATGGCTTAATTTCGTCCTCATTCCAGTGCAGAGCAAAGCTTCATGGGCCTCGGTGTCTTCAGTGCAAAGAGAGGACAGGGACCCTCCACAGCGCACTGGTCTCTGCCGCTTAATCTCTGCTGCAAGCAGACAGGGAGTGAGCCAGCCAGGAAAGCTCTTCATGCCTCATGTCACTCACGGTGACATCAGATGAAATTCTCTGATGTCACTCAGATGTCTCTGATGTCACTGTACGTAATGTGGGCATGTAGGGCTTTCCCAGTCGCTTCACCCCATGCCTATAAAGAGCTCCTCCCTACTGCAGAAGCCTAGTGCTGGAGAATCTGCATCCTCTGTTCTGCTAAAAACCAGGAAAGATCAGTGACATGTGCTGTTTGAGAAGCTTAACCCCATGCATATGTTGCAGAATATATTTGCAGATGCTGCACTCCTGGACTGCACGGGAGTGGCCATCTTGCCACACACCTGAGAGTCCTGGTTACATAAAAGTGGGGGGCATCTCTGCTGGCAAACAGGCATGCTGCAGCTGAACTTTCGGGGTTTGATGTATATCCAGCCAGAAAAAGATTTTATCTGTTTCCACACAAAATGTTAGAAGGAGATAAAATATTTCTTTAGCTGGCCGTATGATTGAAAAGGTCAGTTGAGCTGCTGCGATTCTCTCTCCCCACATAAGGCAGACTGTCAGCAGCAATGTTGGAGTTTTGCTCTAGGCAGCCCAGACCAAACGGAATATGCCTCAGAAAAATAGGGCAGCATCGCTGTCCCCTCTGGCGAAGGGGAGAGATGCTCGAGATTTTAAGTAATCTTTGCAATTTGGTATATTTTTATGGCTCAGCAGCCGTAAGACATTAAAAAGGGTGGGCAGTGGGGGGGGGGGGGGTAGTGCTTTAATGAGTATTGGCCTTGGGTAATTTCTCCTTCTTATTAAACTTCCTTGGTGAACAGTACCTCCAGGAAACCTGCTTTAGTATGATCTAACTGAGATATCTACTTTTAAACCCCATTCACACCTTCCCATTAGGTTGCATTGTAGAAATACTGCAGCAAAATCGGGAAGAGACTCAGACCACTGAAATCAAAGGGCACCTTGACACCTATGCATTAGGGTACAGTTCACGAGGATGTAGGGCTTCCATCCAGAATTTTTGGACATACAATCACAATGTCTTGGGCTCCCCTAACCAGTATGTGATGACTGGGCCACTAAGCGTCCAGGCTCTCCACAAGAAACTGTATATACTTATAGTATAACTTCAAACAAGGGACCCAGTCATCACAATGTAGGTTGTGGGGGCCCAGGCACAAAACAGGCTGTATAGAGTCTGCCCCCTCCCCCTTTCGGTATCCTATGTGTGATGGCAGGGCCCCTAATTTGAACAGAGGCCCCGGCCACAAGACACTGTTTTTCGTGTCTGTGCTTCTTTCTTGCCTAACGTATTTGCAGACTTATATTTTAAGCTTAGACGCATTTTAGAGCTGCTATTGGCTGCACAGTAGAGCAGTCATAGAACTAAATGACAGCACGTATCCTAAAATGGTTGTTCTCATTCTTTTTTAGAAGAGGCTCCAATAGGATTAGTTTATAAATGTGTTTTCTCAAAATAATGGCAGAGCAACCTGTTCCTGGTTCTGAGTTCTGGTCGCAGTGACACACAAGCGTGCCGTGCTGTATATCCAGAGGATACAAGCTCAGCTAGTCAGCGGTGTGTTGCCGGCTCTCATAATTACCTGTCAGTCTCTTCTGCGGCTTGGAATGAACATCTGAATCACCTCAGAAATATATGTTTGAAATAATTGCTTGTCAATTACTCCCACGCTATGACTTTCCCCACTGTACATTTTACACTAGAGCACTTTTTACACTATATATATATATATATATATATATATATATTTCTTAAAGTGGCTCACCAGGAAGGCTCAAGATGGAGGCATCAGTGAGTATGGCAACAGGTAGGCCCCGATTGGATTCAATAGACCGCCCTGACTTTTTCTATAAAAAGTTGAGGCATTTATACCAATTTATAGGGGCTAGGGCCACATTTGACTAAAATAAAAGCAGAAATAATAACTGTGCATCAAATGGTTTATACAAGTCCTTTTTTCAGAAGGTAAGATTAGGTGATATAGCCATTAAAAAAAAATAAAAATAAAAAAACCCAAGGGACTTGCTCACTTTTGCAGCACAGGTACCGGCGTTCCCGCAGCACAAAGAAGGATACATTGGTTGTGCTGCTTGTTATCAGGCAGACAACTTTATGGATATGCACAGCCCTGTGTATTAAACCATTAAAGGGCACTGGTTAATGAGGGGAACAACTTTAACGATTTATGAAAATAGGCTTCTAGATATGTCCCAACAAGAACCTTTTATGAGAGCCGCACACCAATATTAAAATCAAATGATTTATTATAGCAACATAAACAACTGCAGCATATCACATAAAAAGACACTATTAAAGTGGACCAACACCCAGGGGGGATCGGCCCAGGAATCTATAAGATTCCCGGGCCGATTAGATCCCTCCCCGCGGGGCATCCAAAATCGGGCGAAACCCCCCAGGAAGCCCACAATCCTACCTTTTCCACGTTCCAGCGGCGCATGCGCGTCTGTCGCTGCAGCCTCCCGCACGTCCCTCCAGCAGGGCGCGCTCCTGCGCCGGCCGTTTATGAATGGCCTGGGCGGGTGCGCTCCCTGTAAGAGGGAAGCGCGGGAGGCGGCGGCGGACACGTTCTGCTTGTCCGGCGCTGCCTCTCGCTTGTCCGCCGGCAGGGATTGGCTGCAGCGGTCACGTGGGAGCAGGGTGAGGTGAGTTTTCCGGGCTTTCTGGGGGGTTTCACACAGCGGGGCACCCCGATCGAGGTGCCCCACCGAAGTGGACCAAAACCCAGGATAGTCAAAATCCTGGGTGTTGGTCCACTTTAAAAAACACATATACAAACAAAACTAGCCGGAGGAGAAACCCGAAACAATGGACTTTATTATGCAACAATAGAAAATATATGAAATATATATTATTGATAAATGTTATATACGCTATGCTGCAAAAATAAAAAAGGTTTTTTATATTTATTATATTATATTTAATTGTATTGTTTTATTATTTATAATTAATTCATTAATAGTATTATTGCTATTAATTGTTGGTATTAATTGAGTGAAAAAGTGCATTAGTGCGAGGTTATGTGCAAGGACTGTAAAACAAAATGACAACAATAGGATCTGTGCAAACTTGCCTACAAAAACCACAGTTAAGAATGTGCAAACATGATTGAAAAAGTGCTAAGGTGCATAAAGATAATACAGCAGCTTAAATGGATACAATTGTAAACAATACTCAAGTAATGTATAACATCACCAGTACAAGGGAGTCATGGGGTCCTCCTACCGCAGCCTACCGCCGACGCGTTGTGTATCCTGATGACACTTTGCAAGGGTGATCGGGCAGGCTGATTCATTACTAGCGCCAGGTATCGGCAGATGAGCGTCTGTACAGAAGCACTAAGAGCGACCACTAGTATACGTTGTGATTGGCTATCGGGCACTGTAACAGAGCGTCCCATTCGCTGTAGTAACCTGGCCAGCATTGATGAATGAGATATACGTTGGGCATTCTAACACCAGTCCAGCGTTGCAGGGAGCGAAAGGTAGCGCCAGCTCAGTGCGACCAATTCTCAGCGACTCACACCATATTCAACAATAAAACAGGCGCACAGAGCGTCGGCACTCTGGATCTGGTCGCTATAGCATAGAGTGGCAGATGCTGTGTGATTAAAGTCTGTTTTTGAACACATATCCACCAGTAACAAAGTGAAAACGCATTGTTGTAACATTGTGACATTAACACTTTAATGCCAGACCTGTAATGACAATTCTGCATAAAAATAAAAAATTAAAACGTTTTCAAAAATGACTCTTTCTAGGGCAGGAGAAGTCACACAATTATTTGAGAGGAAAAAATATAGATAAAAAAAAAACTGTTTAAACAGAAGAAAAGTATTGTCCACTGAAATGTATGGGAGAGCGACAGGTAGCAACAGGTAATACCAAACGCTCTGGAAGCTAGAGCGCCGGCGCTATACACTGAGCTGCCTGTAATGGTAAATCATACGCTACATGGTGCTGTTAGAGGCGCTCACCAGATTCCCTTTCATAACTGTGGTATTGCATACAGCGCCCGGTGTTCACCAGACGCTGCCTGCCGCTCCGAGGCACTACCTGACGCTATGCCTTTAAATCCATCCCATCTAGACCAATTGCATACTTACAAACTTCTCAGGGTGGAAAAGAGGGACATTTGTTAAATTAGACCACACCCCTCATTGAGGGAAAGCTAAGACATAGGATGTAACAGTTACAACAATAGAAACACTTTAAATAGGCAAATTAATAATTTATTGATGCAGATCTGCATGTTACACCTCACAGGGGGACAAATGAGAACAACGAAGGACAGGTGGACACAAACTCAAAAGAGGGACAGTCCCTCTAAATCAGCGACACTTGGGAGGTATGCAATTGGAAGTTGCAGACTTTTGCCCGGAAACTAAAGTCACATTCCACCATCCCTAGCTCTCAAACCCTGCGCTAAACCCTGGCCTGAAAATCCTGCAGGTGCGGAATTTCAATCAACCACCCGGGGGGATTGTGGGATACAGTACATACACCTCCCAGGTGCAGCAAGATGGTGGCAGAGGCAGTGGAGTTCCCGGGGGCTATTGGACAGGAAAGGGGACGCTGATCATTAATAAGCATGCAGTGATTTTCATGCTTATCAATGATGTTTTTACTTGTAGCCCTGTGGCCCCATAAGGTCGGGAAGGCACCCATCATTATGGCTCCTCCTACTTATGTATCTAATTTGTGCTCCTGTGGCTTTATGTACAGGAAAACTTGTCTCGGCAGTTTCATCTATCTAGCATAGTGTACAACTCAGGTAAATGACCGGAAAAAGATTTTATGAGCCAGGACTGGGCCTTGTTCAGTGTTTGCAGCTAGACCTCGTCCCATTTAGTCACGCCACTGACCATGCAGTTAACCAAGCCCCCCCCCCCCCCCCCCTTCAGCAAATGCAGAAGAGTAAAGGAAGTCATTGTTGTCACTCTGGAATAGGACATATTGCAACTCACAAGTGTCAAGAAATCAGTCAAAAGTGGGGTTGTCAGTGAAAAACTGTATGTCAGTAGCACAGAAGCAGGGGCAGACTGGCCATAGGGGGACCTGGGACAATGCCCTGAGGCCGCACTGCTTTGGGGCCAGTGTGACTGCTGCTTTTAGCATTAAATCCCTGTCCCCTTATTCTGGCAAAAGAGCCACACAGCAGGGCCCATGAGCCACATGTGGCTCCCAAGCTTTAGGTTTGGAAAACCTACTCTAGGCAAAGTTAGAACAATGCACCAATGCTGTGGGGGGAATCCCTGAACCCGTGCAGTGTCCCATATGCATAATAGACATCTATTATGAAATCCTCCCCGGGGTGACCTCAATGGACCCCCAATATGTAACCCCACAGAGGCTGACTATTGCACTCAAAAATTCAATTCAATGTAAACTTTATTACACAAAAGTTAAAAACACATTAAAAACATGGATTCTGTGCCTTAAACATGATTCACCATCCACCCTCATAAACTTCATAAAATCACATTATATGAATACACATTTAAACTAACCATTAAAGTGACTACCCACCAATATATACAATTATCTAAAGTGCAAATACTTCTCCAGAGTGCCTATATCTCAAGTATAACATCTAATACAAAATTCATAGCCCATAGAGGCTGACAGTGCAAAACAGCAAGAAATAAAACAAATGACAGAGATGTGCTTACGGTATCCAAAAAGCAGTGCGCCCCCCCGAGCTGCGACCGACGCGGACTCTTGCTCACGGCCAGTAATCCCTCTAAGTATGACGCCTCAGGGTGGGAGCACCAAGCACCCCTTAAGTACCGCCATGCCCAACCGCACCCCGCCCGGTCTTCCCCGTAAGTCGACGCAGCGGCGCACTCCGGCCGGAAGTGCGCCGGCCCGCCTGCATGACGTAAGCATGCTAGCGTCACCAAGTGGAACGCAAGCGGCCGTCACAAGACCCGAAGGGGCGGAGAAGACCGGGACGCAGGACAGCTGGCAAAGCCGCATTAACCCCTGCAGCGCACACAGCCTAAAAATCGATGCCCGCAGCGTGGGGAATCATTTAGTCTAGACAACAACTTACTATAACTATTGTATTCCAAATTAAACAAGATCTATTCATCATTATAAACTCTAATACCACAACAGCATGTATAAACCTATTACATATTCACAAATATACTGTGGCAGCACAATATTTACAGGCATTACATTGTTAATTCTCCCAGGCATATTGTTGTTGCCCACAGATTTACACTCATGTACATATATACAACAGAACTCAGGGTAACCTCAAACAAGGGCACATTCCACAATTCCGGCCACCCACACTCACATGATTACGGGGATCAGACAAGAGGGACCTATATGTGCCCCCCCCTATCCCAGTAGTGAGGGACAACACCCAGATAACACAGGGTACAGAATAGGAACCGGGGAGGTAACCGCTGTCTTGTGATGAGGGACCGGGCTCTCTCCACTGGCCCGAGGGAGGATTTTGTATTGTGTTGGGCATTTCCCCACAGGGCAGTGCACCTAGTAAGGATTAGGGACAGTGCCGCCCCAGCACTATAGCCTTTTTGCCCAATTGGCTTACAAATAAACGATTGTAAGACATCTAAAAGGGGCGCCCTAATAAAACATCCACCAAAAAGCAGCATCTATACAATAATAAAAGAAAATGGATATGCATAAACAGACCCCCATAAGACAATGCCGGAGTAGTGTTGGGCAAAACCCTATAAGTTTGGGTTTGGCAAGTTTGGCCGAACTTTGAACAAAAGTTTGGTTCGGGTACCTGATCTTTATCCGAACCTGAACTCAGTTCCCATTGAAATCAATTAAAACCCCAAATGTGGGACCCAAAGATGTCCCAAAATTACATATGAGGGCCAACCTTGACAGAAGGCCCACCAAAGCTTGTGTTTTATAATTATGTCTGGTTTGCTGTTGGGTAGTATATTGTTGTGGCTTGAATAGCTGTAGTCATAATAAATCTATTTTGCTTTTATCTTACTGTGTGCAGCACTGTTCTTTCAGTGGGATGCTTTGCTGGGGGGCTCATCCATCATTTTAATGTATGGCCCAAAATTACATATAAGGAGCAACCGTGACAGGCTGCCCCCTCCGCCCCCTCACTCCTCCCCTGTCCCCCCCTCCGCCCCCTCACTCCTCCCCTGTCCCCCCCTCCGCCCCCTCACTCTTCCCCTGTCCCCTCCTCCGCCCTCTCACTCCTCCCCTGTCCCCCAGTCACTTCTCATATGTAATATGAGACAGGTGGTGGCAGTGAGTGAGTGGTCCCCTTTAAGCTAATGCAGAGTGTGCAGCAGCAGGAAACGGCTGTACACTTACCTGAGCTGGCGATCAGGTAGGCGTTCTTTTCTTCTGGCTGAAGTCCGTGTTCGGAGACCTAAACTTTGTGGTTTGAGTTCCCCCAACACTACCTATGAGTCCAATCCATTTAAAGTGCAATTAGCAAGAATTAGAAGAAATATTATGTGCAGAAAAATAAGACAGGGAGCCAAAGGTAGTAAACAATCAAAACAGATATATGGTAACCAATGTCTAAGCATTGTCCAGGTTGCTCCACCAACACGAGTATCTGCGCGTTCCATAACAGATGGTCACTTCATCAGGACCTTGATGTGATGATGAGAATCACTTTCTTCAAATTGCATTTTTCTTTATTAGATCTGAAATTAGAAACTGCCTCACTAACAGGCTGATTCATCACTAACGCCAGGTAGCGACAGATGAGCGTCTGTAGCAGGCATTTTCAGAGCGCCCACTAGTAGTCACTGTGCTCAGCCGTGGGTCGCTACTTCATAGCAATACATTGTGAGGAGTCGCTATTTGACCAGTACAGTGCTGTATGGGAGCGCATGGTAGTGACCAACTCACACCATATTCAGCAAAAAAACAGCCTCACAAATCTCTGGCGCTGAAAAATGTTTGTTTGAAGCCCAGAGCGAAGGAGGCGGTGTGTTTAAAGTGTGTTTTTCAGCATCTTTCCACTAGTAACAAAGCGAAAACATATGGAATTACATTGTAGCAACATTGTAACATGAACACTTTAATGGCAGACCTGTAATGTCATTTCTGCAGAAATATATAAAAAATAAAAAAAATGAGAAAAAACTGCTTATTCAATGCAAGAATAGGTCACAGAATTATTTGAGATTTAAAAAACAAAAAACAAAAACACAGTTTAAAGTGGACCAACACCCAGGATTTTCACTATCCTGGGTGTTGGTCCACTTCAGCGGGGCATCCGACATCAGGATGCCCCGCTGTGTGAAACCCCCCCAAAAGCCCCAAAAAGTACCTTTTCGGCGACGGACAAGTGACGGACAAGCCGCCGCCGCCGCTGCCGCCTCCCACGCGTCCCTCTTACAGGGCGCGCGCCCGCCATTCACAAACGGCCGGTGCGCGCACTGCCAGAGGGGCGCGCGGGAGGCGGCGGCGGCTGATCCGTCGCCGATAAGGTAAGGTTTTTTGGGGCTTTTGGGGGGGGTTTCACCCCGCGGGACATCCCGATCTTGGATGCCCCGCTGTGAGGGAGGTGATCGGCCCGAGAATCTTATAGATTCCTGGCCGATCACCCCTGGGTGTTGGTCCACTTTAAAGAGAAGGAAAGGATCATCCATTGAAATGTATGGCAGAGCGTCAGGTAGCGAGAGGTCATACCTGGCGCTGTGCAAGGCTGAACGCCGGTGGTGTTCGCTGAGGCTGTGAAAATGATGAATCAGACGCTAGATGGCGCAATCCCAGTCGCTAAACAGATTCTGCTTGATAAATGTGTAATTGCGTGCCGTGTCCTGCGTTCACCAGTCGCTACCTGTCGCTACCTCTCATTTACCAGCCACTACCTGACGCTATCCCTTCATGAATTAGCCCCTAAGTTTCACTTTGAAACTTTTTAATTTATCACATGGGTTTGCAGGTAAGCTCCGGGTCTGATCACATTAACCTTGTGACTGGACAAATGCCACTAAAATTACTCTCCTTTCACTTTGCATTAAAGTGGCGTGTGCAGTGCTCGGCTTTGGTGCATTGCGAACTCTCTGACATGAAAGTTTTAAGAGATAAGAAGCATTTTCTATTTCAGGGTCACCATTAGCTTGAATAATGCATAAACACGGCAAGGGATGTGAAGTTCTTTTTAGGATCACAGCATATCTGCAATTAAATTATAGATCATTATCGCGGCTGCCAGGCCCGACGTGGGACTCCATGCCCAGCTCCCGCTAAATGTTCTTTGTACCTGTCATCTCCAATTTCTGGAACATCATCATTAGCAGTAATACAAAAGTCTATGTGCTTGTATTTACATAGATATACTTTACACTCCCATATACACATACGGATGGCTTCTGGGGTGTGTGACGTGCAATCTCACAGGGCATCATCTCCCTGTGGGGGGGCTCCGAGGAGAAAGCTCTCAGCTGGCTCAGCTCTGGCTCACCTCTTTTTCGTATTCACATTGCTGCCTTAAATTAGCCTTAAAGGGTATCATCTTAATAGTTTACTTTCCAACACGTTACAGCGCATTATTGCTTACATTCCCTCCATCTCACTCTCATTTCTACATTCCCTTTTTTTCTTTGCACATTTTACTATTTTTTTATTTTCTCATTCCCTCCACCTTCTCATTTATACCTTCCCTCCTTCTCTCATTTCTACATCCCTTACTCATTTTATTTGACACTGTTAGGGCGAGCGCTGCGTGCCCGCCTCTCAGCGCTCCCCTTCCCTCTGGTCCCATCGTCGGGGTGAGTGCTGCCTCTTCCCGCAGCGCCCCCCTCTTACTTCTTCCTTGGCCGGGCCATGACGCCCGGCGTGTTGGCCGGCCGCGCGCCGCCTGGGGTCCGTCCCCTTCTCGCACGCGCGCCAAACTGTTAAAATTTAAGGGCCGGTGCACCACTGATTGGTGCCCAGCCATCCAATCCCTGCATCTTTTCCCCTATTTCAGGGGCACTTCCTCTGCCCTCTGTGCCGGATCTTGGTCTTCCATGTCAGTTGCTACATCAGTTGCTTTTGGATTGCCTACCCGTGTACCAACCTCTGCCTGTCCCCGACGCCGAACCTTTGCCGCCTGCCCCGACCTCGGCTACTCACCTTACTACGAATCTGTGCTGCCAGCCCTGACCTCTGCCTGTACTCACTACGTCATTTGCCTGTCCCCTGTGCACCTCGCTGAACCTCGGCTAACTGTGGAACTGGGCCGCTGTTGGGGGGTAGCGACCTGGGGTCCAACCTGCCTTGCGGTGGGCTCTGGTGAATACCGGTGGCCTCTTAGACTCTGCTCCCCTGAAACGGCACTTGCCATCAGTTCCACAGTCAAAGCGGATCCACACCCTAGTCCGCTCCATCCGGTCCGTGACAGACACATTTGCGCGTTCTTCTCTTTTTTTATTTTAACCACCCTCTCTTTTACACCTTCCATTCTTCTATCATTTCCACATTGTATTCCCCTTCTTTTTTTACACAATTGTTCCTTATCTTTTCCTCTTTTCCTCAGCCTTCTCATTTACACCTTCCTCATCTTTCCTTTTAACATTCCCTCCACCTCACTCTTCCAAATTACACCTGCCTCTCCTCTTGCACAGTTTATTTCCTCTTTTTTCCTCCTTCTCTTTTATCTTCTTCACAATTTTTACATGCTCTTCATCTCACTCTCAATATTACAGTCCTCCTTTTTTTTTGCAAATGTGCTACTTTATCTCATTCCTGCCACTTTCTGTTTTATACTGTCCCTCCATCTTTCTTTTTTCGATTCCCTCCATAATGCTCTCATTTCACCATCCCTTTTCCTTCTTCTTTGCACATTTGATCTTTCTGTTTTTCTCTTTCCCCTCAACTTCTCTTTTACACCTTCCATTCATCTCTATTTTCACATTCCCTCCACCCTCATCTCGTTTCCACATACCTTCTTTCTTCTTTTTTGCACCTCTGCTCCTTCTCTTTTCCTCATTCCTGCCACCTTCTTATTTTTCTCATTTGCTTCACCTTCTTAGTTACGTCTTCCCTGCTCTCTTTTTCATATTTCCATTATCTCACTTTAATTTTCATGTTACTTTTTACTTCTTCTCTTTTCCTCATTCACTCCCCCTTCCCTTTACTCCTTGCCTCTCTCTTTTTCACAATCACTTACTCTCATTTTTCATGTCTACTTCCTTTTTTGCTCCTTCTTCTATTTCTCTTTCCATGCACATTTTCTCTTACACCTTCCCTCCTTCTCTCCTTTTCACATTCTCTTCACCCCACTCTAACCATTGGTATCCCTATAATTCTGTGTTTTCATTTTGCTCTGCTTCCACTAGCTCTCTCTCTCTGCCACATTTCTGTGTACTCTTTTCCCCTAAATTTCCTCTTCTCGTAATTCTATTTTTACCATTTCTCCCTTTGTAGCACCTTGAGGTCTGCTGCCCTAATGGTAACAGGAGGACACTGTTATCAGCTAATCACTTGTGTAAGTACTCGGGGGCATTGCGGTGCGGTGTCACCAGCTGCCTCCGCTCACAAGAGGAAGAGAAACACATTGGAGGCAAATCAGACCTGTGTGAGGGCTGACTCTGTCTTCTTGCAAATTGTTCCCTGTGGAAGAAGCCAAGTCTGAGTCATAAACACAGATTATCCACTCAGCCGCTTCTATCCGTAAGGAGAGGAATACAGCTAAAGCTGTGGTAGATTTATTTGCAAACTGCCAGTGGTATAAAATGTCTCTGACCCAAATGCAATAAATGTAATACAGCCAGCTTTACATTGTTTTTGCTCTTTATTTTTTGGACATCCAAAATAACAAGGCACTTAAAAGACAAAAGGGACACTCACCTTTTGCCCCTCTGCAGCGAATCACTCAGATTTATGTAGCTGGGTATTTACTGGATTGTGAGATTAAGTCCCACACCATCTAGACCTGCTCTGTCACAGTGGTTATTTGTGATGAAAAGCAGTGTAGTAAAAATGGTGGAAAGAAAAAAAAACACTCCCACACCAACCTTGTCTTTAAACAGGGGTTTATTGAGTGGGGGGTATCTTTCTCTGGGTCTTGGGAGGGAAGTGGGTTAGAGATGCCTGTTATGGGAAAAACAAAGAATTCAGTTACTTTAGGAAAGGGGCATCCCAAAAATGTAATTGCGGTGCAGGTAGGGTCATGTGTTCCCACACTGGAAAACTGTAAACCACGATGGGCGGGCTCCAAAGAGCAGGATCAGCCGTGGTCTGTCGGGAGGGGCCTGTGCCATCCTCGGGCAGCCACAATGGATCCATCCAGGAACTCTGTAGAGAGAAAAGAAAAGGTTAATAGGGGAGGGCATAGGGGGTCCTTAGGCCTAAAAGGGTGAGATGAGGTGTGCTTAAGTTGGCTAAGGACGTGTCTCCATCCTAATCCCATTGGCACCAGTCCTTGATGGGTTGGCAGGGGTTGGTGAGTGACTCTACGGTTCCGTGGGGAAGCCAAGGGGGCCCCTTTCACCTGATGACCACCCTTGTGTTTTGACACTGCAGGGTCCTTGTAATGTCCAGCAGGCTTAGGCAGTGTCCAGCTGAATACTGTACTTTTGGAGGGGAAGGCTGGGATCCCCTGGTCCTTCCCAGTTTTGGATGCCCCTGTGTGGTTCTGGGTCCACATTAGAAGGTGGGTAGCCTTGTGTGGCAGTGTCCACTCCAGCGGGCAGCCCCCGTCCATCTCTGCCACTGTCCTCCATTGGGGCTGGTGGGAGAGAGGAGGTGGGAGGAGCTTCCCTATAAAAAGGAGGACATGTGGGTGTAGTTATCTCATATCTGGTAGGGAGCAGGGTGGAGCCAGAGAGAAGGGGGTGGGGTTCCTCTTAAAAAGAGAGCAAAATGGGAAGAGATAAAGCTTAGGCTAGAGGGAAGAGGGCGGGGTTTAGTCTTAGCAATATTAGGCAATGCAGGAGGACATACTGCTTCGGCGTGCAAGAGGACCTTGTCGGGGAGCGAGAAGCCTCCAGGGTGACTGTGGCATGAATATGAGGAGCCACCTAGTATCGGGAGTGTGTGAGGCCTGAGAGAGGTGCCTGAACTCTGGTAAGGTGTGTAGAACCTGGTTGGGTGCACTGTTCCTGGACATTCCACTGTCTGCTGTGAAACTGTAACTTAACTAGGCAACCCATAGTCCTAAGGTGGAAAGGTTCGACCTTATTAAATCTTGTCCTGCATGATCCCCTGCCTTAAAGTTGACCGAGAGTGAGTAGTCCCATCAAAGTGGGTTGATCTAGGGCCCCTACACTGCTACAGAGAGATGGCAGCCACATTGCATCCTGCCCGGAATCTCTATTGCTGCAAGCTGACGAGGAACCCCGCATGGAACAGTTGATTTTGACTTTTGGGTGAGGGATCTTTTTAAAGCAGACCTTATCCACCCTGGCAACTGTGTGCCAGGGAGAGTATAGTTACTAAAGTCTAGTCATTAAAGAAGAACAACCACTAGCCTATATCTATATGTTTGTTAAGGCTCTAGGGCTCCCTCCCGATTTTCTATGTTTGAAACCCCTAGAATTACCCAGTATACTCACCTTGCCGATGATCTCATAATTTTTTGTGCATTTTGCAGTCTCATCCCTGTTCACCCCAAGCTAAAGCACATATCTTTTTTTTGGACCTATATGGCCATTGTATGCTTGTGCACACATAGGAATTTTGCTTCTGCATTTAACCCATCTGTGCAATGAGACAAGCACAAGCAGTGATTGCACAAATACAAGGAGCAGTGGGCTGCCCTAGCAATGGTGCCCAAGGAGCAGTTGGGGGCTTAGGTGACTTGCTAAAGAGCACTTCAGTAATGTCCTGGCCAGGAATCAGATCTGCTGCACCCTGGTCACAAGGCCACTTCCTTACCTCTAGGCCATGACTGCCCCTGAATTTCTGAATGGCTGCTTAAGTGGAGGAGCGATGATTAAGCCAGTGGTGCATCCAGCTTTTCTGCCATGTCTAATTCTTTCAATGTCATCTCAATTAAAGAGGCTGAGCTATAAAAATCTAGCATCCCAACGTCCCATGGAAGATGTGTGTAGTGAAACACGGGAGTCTATCTCGTTGATTTCCTTAGTAAATTAAGCATGCACTGGTGAAGTAGGGAACAATGGGACAGTTTGGATGGCCTTGATCCTGGCTGGAGTACTGACCTAGGAGACATGCCCCAGTGACTTGTGTCTTGCAGTAAATTGTGTGTGTAATCTACGCCCTCAGTAATCTCTACCCCCTATAATATTGTAAAATAGTATTGTATTGTAAAGGAGCACTTTGGGCACTTTTTTGGCTCCCTCCAATGAAGCCATTGCTGGAGAGGGCACTGTGTTTTTGAGCAGGCTGAGTATCCTTTGAAATTTATTCTGGCTTCTGGTGGTTTAAAATAGTTTGGTGGGAAATTGGGGAAATTTCTCCCATGTCATCATGATCTCATTGCACAGACAAGCAAGACTTCTAATCTAGGCAATGATGACTTAATAAATTGATGACATAATATGATTGTAAAACTGCAGTACTTCTTGTCCAACCATTTCTAACTAGGAGGGGTTATGAGTGATGAGCGAATCCTCTAGATTTGTTTCAGTTCCATTTTGGACAAATTTCCCCCACTGGGCTGCAACTCGGTTCAGGACTCTAGGATACAGGTTTTGCCTCTTGTCTCAGAAGCATCACATACTGAGGAGAGGAGGGAGGGCAAAACTGCAGAGGGGCAGGGTTATAGCTGTACTGTGCCCCCCACTGGCAGGTCAGGGCCCACACTGACGTCTTCAGCAAGGTCCTTGCCCCTCTCTGCCCTGCTGTGGCCCCATTGGAGTCTTCAGAGGGGTCCCCATTACTGACAACTGTTTAGAGTGTTCCTCTCAGAGGCCCCTGTCTTCTAGGGACCTCAGCTGAGTCAGGCCCCACTTGTATCTTCCTTCTTCTCTTCAAAGGGGCATAGTTCCCTCCTCTCCCTGACCTGACTTTTATATGACTCCACCCATGAAGGATAAAACCCTGCACTTAGAGATGTATTTCCACAAAGAGATTTCCTGGTACCTGGTCAGCTAAGGTGAAGGGGTTGCAGACTTAGCTCCTCTCTAATTTTTCCATCATTGACAAAAAGAAAGACACCAGTGGTGTCCCAGATAAACATTTTGATGGTTCCTTGGCAGGAACGGCACTCCCAGAAGACAGTAGAAAGTGCTGAAGAACCCTTTAAAGATGCCAGTGGAAGCCCAAATCCAGTTACATGTCTCTTTAGTGGAGTATGTGTGCACTTAACATAAATCAAGATCACGTGTACATGCTATTCTAAAGAAAAAACAAACACTTTGAACCATTTTATTTCATTGTGGCCCACGGCCACTTACCAAAAGTTGAGCAACCTAGACCAAGCAACCAACTCATACTTGATATAAAAAATGATGCCTCACTTACCGCATATGTCACCCTATAAGATGCACCTTTCTCCCAAAAGTGGGGGGGGAAATGTCAGTGTGTCTTATTGGGCAAGTGGGAGGGGAGAATTCCACACTGCCTAAAGAAAATGGGATGGGTGAATGCCACACTGCCCATGGGTAATGGGGGGATTCTGTACCTTGACTATTATTTGGTTCTTGGGGGGACAGTGTTTTTTTTTAATTTTCCTTCTTCAAATCCTTAGGTGCATCTTATAGGGGGAAATATATCATATGTAAAGAAAAAACCCTAAGATGGACCAAAACCTCGGATTTTCTCTTTCCCGGGTTTATGTCTATCCCCCTGGGGTACCCCAGTTTGGGATGCCTCGTTGTGTGAAACCCTATCCACATATTAATGTGCAGCTGGAGTAGATGAACAGAATCCCAGCTGCATACATCGGTGGCACGCGGCATCACTTGCATGCCTGGGCTGTGCGCTGCCAAGCATAACCACTCACCGCGGTGGGCGTGACCGTGCACAGTCAAAAGAGAATGTGAGTGATGGCATGCGCCATGAACTCTTTGGATAGGTAAAAATTCTGGGCGAATGGTAGGGTTTCATGTTTTCAAATTACGGATGCCCTAGGAAGAGAGGGGATCATCCGGCTCTGCAGACGCAAAGTCTCCCAGGACGTTTTTGGTCCACTACAAGCTGAATTATTCAGTTTCCAAAATTCACTATAATTAGGGACAGAGCTTTACTTTCTATGACGAGAAAGTCATTCAAATTCATGACCCAATTCAAAATTGAGTTTTGTATAAAACATTTAAGCACTTGACCAGTTTTATTTCAGATGTACTTCACATATCAATTTCAATTTAGTGGAGCACATCAACATTTTATAAGCATTAGAATTTATATGTAATCAAAGATCTAGCTATGGCCAGTTTTATAGCCCGGGTTTAACTGCAAAGCTAAGTGTGTGTTAAGATTGACCTAAGCCGATCATTTGACTTTGCTTAAAATAGCCTGGCACAGTTGCTTTGGGCTCTGATAGGGAAGTTCACCAGAATGGACTTTTTCTTTAAAATATAAGTATCCCAATGCATGTAACATCCACCTTCTCTAATAAATAGCAGGGCAATTGGCTTGACAGACACAATTTCTTGGCTTCCATTAGAGTCTGAGGAGGAGTAACATATGTTGCTAGCATTGAGATGATTCTTGGGATGAATAGAACATGTCAAACTTTTATAAATATTAGGCTAAAATAAAATATCTGGCTATAGCAGTGGTGGATTAGCCATAGGGAGCACAGGACGAGTTCCTGCTAGAAGGTGGCAGACTGGGGCACAGAAAGTACAGTCCATTGTCCAACCTCTGTTTAGCTCATGAAATTCTGCTTAAACCACAAATATGCTTTCTGGCCAGTCAAAGAGCGCACTCCAAGACTGAGACGATAGGATTGCAGTGACATGTCATGGGCAGGGGTGGATATGATCACTCTTAAATGAATGGTACTGAAGCTTTAGTATTGTAGGGGTAGATAATGTGCTAGGGTGGGTATGGTCCCCACGGTCATGATTCCGAGGCTATAGCATTTGAGGGCAGAACATGAGCTGGCATTTTCTGGCTGGGTACAAGGCAACTGGAAGGGGAGGCAGGAATTGGATAGGGATTCTAGGGGTTTGAAGTAGCAGCCCAGCTGGTCACATATCATTAAAATCTCCCCTGTCTCCATACATTCGGTCCACCTCTGCCAGTGGGTCACTGCTTAGGGGCCAACTAAAACCCGTCTCCACTTCCTTTATCTCAAGTCTGTGCCACAATCCTTACATCTTTAACCAGCCCCACTATATCTCCCACCCAAGTCACTGGGTGTGCCAAGGCCATTGTTCATATGTGAGGTGCTCATATCTTTGTTTTCCACAGATGAGTTAGGGCACCATACACTAGGCCCCTTATCGCCCCATATTGGGTTAAGTAATGGGTGGGCCCAGGCTGATTTCAGGCCCCAGTCTGCAGTGGGTTACAATTTGTATAAGTGTAGGGCTGTTTTGGAGGGGGGGGGGGGGGTGATGGTAAACACCCCACTCAAGACAGGCTATGGTGCTAACCTGTTGGTAACAAAAAGAGGCAAAGCCTTCTCTAAGTGGAAGAGTGGGTTAAATGTTTTTTGTGCTAGTGCCTCCACCCAGAATAGGGCCCTTGCAACTAATAGGGAACACCTTTCTGGGAAATAGATCAAGTTGCCTAAGCAAAACAATACATTTGGAGCAGATGGGCTACTGCTCTCAGCAACCATTTACTTAAGTCACTCACTGACACAGTCAAGTATAACAGTACTATGAACTTTATGTAGTAAAGGTTAACTTGTCAATAGAAATGAAGCATACACAGTATAACACAATGAAAACCCAGCTGGGGCTTTAGTTAGTCTGTGCACATATACCCGGGTATATATAGTCTATAGCTAAATACCTCCAGGACAAACTCGGCACAGGATAAAAGCTGCAGGGGCCCCTGATCTTGACTCGAAGAGATGATTCACTCTTGACACACAGAAGTCGATGATCAGGTATGCATCATCAGTCAAAATTCTCCAAATGGCACAGAGCAGTCAGACTCACAAGTCAGCAGGCAGAAGGCAAGTAGTTCAGGAGCAGCTACAGAAGATCCCAAGTGGCACCATCAGCTAGACATGCAGGTGAACAGTGTAGAAGTCTGGGAAGTGAACCAGGCTCCCCTGTGAGGCTGTATATGTAAGTTGCAGCAGCACAGCTCCTGGTAGCAAGCCGTGTGCTTAGTTCTCCTAGCATACAGGAAGTCTGCCCTGTATATATAGTCTTTGATACCTTCAGCTAGGGGCTGCAAACCCCAACTTGCAAGGGCAGGAAGTGTACCATCAGCAGCTAGCGAGAGAGAGAGATCTATGATCTCCAGCAGGCATGCAATGTTCCCGTTGCAACTCTGTAGTAACTGAGCACTTCCCTACTTAAGCATACCCATCTTCTGAAGGAAAGTTATCACTGGCTCAGGTCTCCCATCAGTAGCAGTTAAAATAGTTGCTGTTAGAGGGGTGGGGGGAGGGAGGCAAGAGATATGTGTGCCAAAGGTGAGAGAGAAAAAGTGGGAAAGAATGGTTATGAGAGGTTCTTTCCTTTTATAGGTCTCCTTTTAAATATTATTTAACATACATAGGCTTTACAGCTTTTCAGCAAAAGAAGCTTTCTTAGTATTATATTTTAAAAAATTACATTTTGGATTTATTTTCTCATTTTGTGAGCTATAAATCCCGCTAACAAGTAGTTTTTGTATTGAAGCACTTTTACTTTATTCCTTTTTTTTGCACTTCATTATTATTTTCCTCCAGGAGTCTTACAGGAAACACATAGAACATTTTCAGATATTCTGCATAATGAATGCCTTCAAGCCATCATATAAATAAACCTGTTTAAAATGTAGCACAGCATTAATATGATGGAGTGCTTGCTTGAACAAAAGTGCCAAAAGACAATGGCTATGTTTGCAAAGCAGTGTGCCAGTTAAAGAATCGGAGGTTGAAAATATATGGACTACCATTGCACTTACGTATGTAAGTTTGATCAACAGAAGATGAATTAGGAAATAAGGCAAGTTCATGGTTTGCCACACCACCACCTCTGTCCCTTCTTCTTACACACATTAGCTATACATACATGGGCCCCATAGCATAGTAATTATTGAGCTTCATGTCCACCTACCTTTGAAAAATTGATATTCCATGGAAAAATCATCATAATGTACCTGTATTCCCAACATAAGAGCTTTCTTAACTCACCTGAAGGAAATCATAGTTTACTCACTTGTCACATTGATTATGCATCATACTGTGCTGCTGACTATGGCTGTTGAAACAGAGATTCAGAGATTTTATAGTCCTTGAATGGGCAGACAGACACGGGCACAAAGCAGGGGATGTCACTCCGTGCCCTATCTATGCAGCCACCGACCGTGCCCAGGTGACTGGATTAAGCCCCCATCCTGCCTCAGCACCAGGGGTGGGGGGTCATAGAGACTGGACATCCACTTATATTCACATTTTTGGAGAGCTTTTATTATAATTAATACAAGAGGCTTTCAGTGCCCATATATTCTATAAAAGTTGGGGGGGGGGGGGGGGGGGGGCTCGAAATTTGTAGAATTACAATTTGAATTACCTCCACAAACACAACCAGACATTGGACCTGATAGCAAAGGCAGATAAAAATTAACTTCAAGTGATCCACAGGAATTTCTCACATGTTTAGGTGAATTACCCCTGTCTGGTGCTCTGGGCTAGTAGGGTGTCTACATGCTGTCCATGGGCTATACTTCTGCAGTGAATAGTACAACAGAATACTACAAGACTCTACAAACTGGTATAAAACCAAAATGACAAATGGCAAACAGCAATACCAACCTGAAACAAACTCCCTGTTCTTGTGTTATGTAAAATCAAAGTAGCCCTCTGCACCTTCTTTGACTGGAGGAAATGTTGCAGAAAATCACAGCTAAAAATGGAGCTTTAGCCAGCTGACAGTTCATAAGGAATGGCCACTAATGCAAGAGATTAGATTCCAGCTATAAAAATAAAGCATAGCAGAGCGGGCGCTTCCACCGCCTGGGTTTAGCTATGCTGGAGATTCAGAATTTTCAAACTGTCAAAGAAATTCCTTTTGCGGATATTCCCAGCAGGATTGGCAGTGTAGGCTAGCGAGTGCTGATTCTAAAAGAACGTCAGATGTTTGACCAAGTGACAGGGCTGTGCGCACACTATTCTTTGAATTTTTAATGTCAGAAAACACAAGGTACAGAGGAAAAGGAGGATTTGGTTCTTATGTTTCAAATGAAAAGTAACCTGTTGTAAAGGCAGCAGGGCTGCTGTCTATTGGTTCATGCTCCTACAGTACATTGATATTTCCCTCCATTACTATGGCTGATGTCTGCTAAAGTTTCTACGGACAGTCACAATATTCGATGTGGGTACTCTTTGTGACTCTCTATGTAATTGGAAGGGTAGGAAAAAACCATTAGGTCTGGTAAAGATCAATGACAAATCCACCCGGCATGGCCAATCAATCATTCTGGAAGGAAATTGGAAGGTTACAATTTCAGTTTATATAGAAAGGAAAGGGCATTTAGATGTATTTCACCTTATTTCTGCTCCATTACTAAGCATGTGAGGCGTGCTCCCGGCATCATACGTCGTGCTCGCACGCGCGCACACAGCGCGTCCGCCGGAGGTAATCAGTTCTGGGCTCATAGCCCTATGGGTGTGTGGGGAGGCTCCTGTTTGGGCCAATGAGCCCAGGGTGGTTCTGGGCGGAACGCCCTGTATTAGCAAATCAATCTTTGTATCCTAAGTACACCAATCATGTCCCTCTGTCAGGTCTGCTACTTCCTATAAAGGTGTTTCCATCACATTTGACCCTTGCCC
The DNA here is from genome assembly GCA_027917425.1 of Gastrophryne carolinensis. Taxonomy (NCBI): domain Eukaryota; kingdom Metazoa; phylum Chordata; class Amphibia; order Anura; family Microhylidae; genus Gastrophryne; species Gastrophryne carolinensis. The sequence continues at coordinate 470,428,597 of CM051236.1, read as the reverse complement.
GTGATAGCGTGCTGCTGGGTGTGAATTGGTGTCTGTTCCGGGTCCCAAGGGTGGCACAAGGGACATTCCAGTAAGTAGGCGGGTGCCAGACAACCACCAATCCGTTACTTGGCTGGACTATTATTTTAAAGGAAAAAATACTGTATCTGGGACCTCCACCAGATTTTGTGCCCAGGGGCATCCACCACACTTATTCCGGCCCTAGCCTGGAGATACATATTTGACTGCTGCTGTGTCTGATATTATTATATCTAGCACCAGACGTTCTTGGGCTGGCAGCAACCAACTCTTCTCTATCAGAAGGAGCCTGCAATGTGCCTCCAGCACATAAAGACTTAACATTCCATATTAGTAAACTAAACCCATTTATCACTTTGGTTCTTGCTGCCATCTCTGGGTCCTCCAATGATGCCATCATTACTGTACATTATATATCTGGAAGGGGTTTGAAGATAAACCCTAACCATTACATGATAATGATACATAAGGCTGACCACATTTTGGAAAGTTGTGGGTTATGCAGGACTTTCTAGCTTACTTTGAGATTTTTTGCACCCTGGAGCCATGTTCTTTTTGCCATTCCCAATCTCTGAAAAAAATATGTTTTTAATGTATAGAGTTCTGGCCATACAGCTAATAAAGCTATGTAAATACAACAAGGTTCATTATGAGTGCTTGTGATGAAGAGTAGCCTTCTCTTCTGTGTGTAGAGAAACACAAGTACACATTTATATGCATAGACTTCTCAGAAGCGCATTAAATAACTATGCATGTATTTAATAGAATTTCCTCTGTGCACATATTTATCAAGAATAATCTCCACATTAATAATGCAAATCGTAATTACATGTTAGAAAATGGATGTTAACCCTTTGACCTACATTATTATAGCAGCCTCCTATGAAGTAGGTAATAACGTTTCAAAGCTGGCTGGGTGTAATATTATGAATTGTTTGGCCATACTTGAATTTTACAATTCATTCCAACATGTGACTCTAAGCTTTCTTAAAGAAAGTAAACTCTATTTAAGTCGGAGCTGATTGTCACTAGTGTACCTTGCTTGGCTACTGTAGTACCAATGATGGGCCTGGAATTGGGGTGGGGTGCTGGAATTGGGACTAGCCTCTTTCATTCAGCTGAGAAGTATCTTTAGCCTTTGCTGGTTTTACTCCAGTGTTATCCTTGTGCATCCTAGTACTCTACAAGTGGTTTGGCTTCCTTGACTAATATCTGCATAGTCTCCTGCAATTATTTTTGTGACTAGGCTTCCTCGATCATTCTCTGCATACTCCCTTTGGACTGAACTCCTGGACTATAGCCTCAATTCAAAGACACACATTCTTCCGGACTTTCGTAACTGTCTGTGAAAGTTTGGGTGGGTGTTAGTCTTTTATTCCAAGTGTGACATACACTCCGCTTCAATTCTTCATGACAGTTGGGTTATTCTCCGGTAGAGGGCGAACTTCTGCAGAGATGAATGCAAAATAGGAGCTCCTCCCAGTCCATAAATACCTGGGACCTCCCACCAATTCCCCAGTTTCTTCTCTGCAGAGAAGGTGACAAGACAGAAGATGAAGACTTCTTTACTTACAGGTAAGCCGGGCTCGCGCCCGGCCTTCTATTATCACTATAACTGCCAGGACCCTTCTAAATTGCCCTATATTGAGCCTCCCAGCTTAGGCTGCGGGTCCTGGTGAAGGTAGGTGCACCCTATGGGTACAGCAGGAGCACTGCTCCACCGTGAGACCTCACTATGGGGTAGGCGGTTTTCAGGTTTCTTGGTGATCCTGGTGTGGGATGCCCGTCCCGTTAGGCTTATGGCCGGCTCCTGGCAGGATTCCCCCCTTCCAGGTCCCTTATTCCCCTCCGGGGGGGAGGGCCTGGCCGATATTTCGTTTTACCCAGGCCGATATTTCATTTTACCCAGCCCTTGTCTCTGTGTGCTCTGTGTTTACTGTGTGTGTGTGTGTGTTTGCTGCATTACTGGCTTACTGGGGACTGATTACAGCCTGGGGGATCTTCTCCCCCTCAGGCTGCGTTCGGGAAGGGGGAGGGGCCGCGCCCCCTTATTTGGCGCGATTGCTGTGCTCGTTGTATAGGGGTCCGCGTTGCTGGGGGGGGCGTGGCCCTGGCAAACGCGCTTTCTGCGCTGGCCCGCCCTCCCCCTGCTCTCCCTCCTCAGGCACGAGGCTGCATGGGGGCCATCTTCCCTGGCAGGCCGCATAGCAATCGGTGTGGTAAGGACCCGTTGGCCATCTTCTTAGATTGTTTGTGTGTGGGGGCCCCTATTTACCGGGGGGCCCCCACTGGTCTCAATCCTGTGTGTGTGGGTGGATCTCTTTGCCTCGAGGCACAATCACAAACTTCTGCCCTTTATGTCTCTTTCTCAGGATCCTCTGTCTCTGGCAGTGGATGCCTTGTCACTGGCTTGAGAGGACCTGGGTTTTCTGTACCTGTTTCCACCTGTCTCCATGCTGGGCAAGGTAGTTCGCAATTCTGGTGGCTCCAAGGTGGCCAAGAAGGGTTTGGTACGCAGACGTCGTAAGGATGGCCGTAGACCAGTACCGACTTCCCTTGCTGCCGGACCTGCTATCTCAGGGTCATCTACTTTACCCCAATTTACAAACGCTGGCTTTGACGGCTTGGCTGCTGAAACCTTCATCTTGAAAGAGGAAGGTTTGTCTGAGGCTGTTGTTCAGACCCTGATTAGGGCTAGGAAGCAGTCCTCCTCTGGCATTTATTATAGGACTTGGAGGTCCTATATTGATTGGTGTGAGGCTAGGGCCTTGCCTTGCAGGGTGTTTTCGATACCCAGGATTTTGGAGTTTCTTCAGCATAATCTGGATCTTGGGTTCCAGCTTAGTACTTTGAAAGGACAGGTTTCTGCTCTGTCGGTTTTCGTCCAGAGGTCTTTTGCTTTACACCCGCTGGTTAAGACCTTTTTCCAAGGGGTGGCGCATGTGCGGCCCCCTCGGAAGGCTGTAGTTCCTGTTTGGGATTTGAATTTGGTTCTTTTGGTTCTGCAGGGTCCTCCTTTTGACCCGCTACAGGATATTGCTCTTTCGGTTCTCACTCAGAAGGTTGCCTTTTTGGTGGCTATTACCTCTGTTCGGCATGTCTCTGAGTTGGCGGCCCTGTCGATTCAGGCCCCTTATTTTGAGAGACACCAGGATATGGTGGTTTTTCGTTTTAAGCCGGATTTCCTTCCTAAGGTGGTGTCTGCTTTCCACCTCAATCAGGATATTGTTCTCCCTTCCTTGTGTCCTAAGCCTAACAATGACAAGGAGAGGGTTCTGCACAATTCAAATCAAATCCTTCCGTAGGACGGATGCTTTTTTCGTGGTGCCCTGCGGGCCCAGGAAAGGTTTGGCACCTGCTAAGTCTAAGATTAGCAAATGGATTCGTCAGGCCATTGTTGGGGCCTATTCTGCTAAGGGGAGGACTCCCCCTTCTAGGGTCACTGCGCACTCTACTCGTGCTATTGGTGCATCCTGGGCTTTTCAGCACCAGGCTTCTGTTGAACAGGTTTGTAAGGCTGCTACTTGGTCTTCTGTTCATACTTTTTCCAAGTTTTACAAGGTTGATGTGCAGGCTTCAGCGGATGCTGTTTTTGGCCGCAAGGTTCTGCAAGCTGCAGTGGTTTGAGTTGGTGCATTCTTTACTGTTTATGGTTCCCACCCATGACAGGCACTGCTATTGGATGTCCCAACTGTCATGAAGAATTGAAGCGGAGTGTATGTCACACTTGGAATAATACCGTTTTGTGATTACTCACCTTTAAAACGGATATTATAAGTGTGACATACACTCCGCTTCACCCACCCTGTTTGGTATTCTGGATCCTTTATATGGTGAACCATTGTTTCTTGGTTGTTAGTATTATTATATTTGGTTCTTCCTGGTCCCCTTACTGCTATCTTACACTGGGGAATAGGTGGGAGGTCCCAGGTATTTATGGACTGGGAGGAGCTCCTTTTTTGCATTCATCGCTGCAGAAGTTCGCCCTAACCCAACTGTCATGAAGAATTGAAGCAGAGTGTATGTCACACTTATAATATCCGTTTTAAAGGTGAGTAATCACAAAACGGTATTTTTTGCTTTTTTTCGTTCATTTTTCATTCGTACGAACGTTCGGGAAAATGTGTATATGCGCTTTCGATGAACGGAAGCAAATCGGATCATTTCCGTTAGTTCGGATCATTTTCCAAACAAAATCTGATATTTTTTGTTCGTTCAGATAACTTACGTTGTTGGGATGGGCTTACGTCTGATTCAGAGAGCTGATTTCCGACAGACCAAAACCCTATAAATCCGTTTCATTTCCGATCCACTTACGGGCTCTTTGAGGGCTCGGATTGCTATTGTTGAACATGTTTGGCGGCTATGTGGATGAGTCTGCGCGCCTTTAGCACCAAGGCATTGCATGTATCAGCATGGCCGAGGCCATAAATCGTATAGCAATGCATACCTGAATCAATACATTTCATGTATGCCTTATAAAAGCATTTTAATGCTGACCTTAATTAGTCCTTAGCATGTAAACATTTATTTTCCCACACATCCATATAATTGCTATATTTTTTGAGACTTATGTCCTTTGTGAATTATATTTGGATTGTTGAACTTGAATCTTAATTTGTTGTAGGAGTTATTGTTTTAGTTGGTTACCTTTTCTTTGTGTAATTGTTTTATATTTGGTTGCTACTCGCACAACATACAAGCAGTGTTTGGTGCAGCTATGCGATTCCGCAGTGTTCTTGCAGGGCATCCAGGGTCGTCCCATGATGCTTAGATATTGCAGAGCTCCGGCTTATTTCATCAGTTAGAGTCTGGAGAATTATCTGGTGGATGGCTCCTGGGTAATTTTGCTCACATTCCATCAATCCATTTTCACTGTATGGCAATGAATATAGTTGATGACTCATGTTTTAACCTATGGCTGTTTTTAGCCCTTGATGACATGTTAAACAATATTGTAGCTTAGAATGTGTATTTTATGTTAGTATTTTTTAATACTTTCAGGGGATTCTGCATATCCACTCCTGCCCTTGCTCCTGATGCCCGTTCGGGCCAGGGGTTCTCTAATCGGGCACTATGCAAAACCAGGGCAGTGGTGGAGAGGGCCTTTGGCCTATTGAAGCCCCGATTTCGATGTTTGGACCATACCGGGGGATCCCTTCAGTATGACCCAAAAAAGTTCATAGATATCATCATGGGCTGTGCTGCGCTGCACAATTTTGCTATCTTGCAGCGGGTCCCCCGGTATGTGGATTTGCCACCCTCTCCACCCGCCGATGAGCCAGAGGACGCCTATGTTGGCCAGCACAGTGCGTCTTGCCAAGCCGTCCATGCTAATCTAATAGCAACACATTTTGCTTAATTGTTTGTTTCTTTTTTGTTTTGTGTTTACCTTGTTTGTTGTTATTGCTTTGTTCCATTTGTTCTGCCTCAGCAGAACTTGCCCCGATTGACAGGCTGATACATCCAGAGTTGGTTACCTACATCAACTAATAAGTACCTTAACTTAAAGGGTCTCTCTAGGCAAAGGGTTTAATTAGCCTGATTTCTGCTTGCCCCATACTGACTGTGAGGGTGGCATATTTTATTCCTCAGCACTAATAAACCCTATAAAACTTTTTTGTTTGTTTTTGCTCATTTTTCATGGCCCTTCAAAAGGAATGGACTTCTGAATGCACACTCACATTGAAACATCCATGAATAAGTTGTCATCAGCTACTGAGGAGTCCCTGCAGAAAGGAACAGAGATCACTGGGAGTTGTTGAATAATACAAAATAGGCTTAATGAAAGCTGGATGAAGAATGAAGCCCCTGACAACCAGAATGAGGAGAGCAGAAAGCAAGCAGGCTCATTTAACCATCTGCCTGGAATATCCCTTTAAATTTAACACTGGGTTCTATATCCACAATAGAAGGGAAACTTACACATCTCACAAGCACCCAGGAGTGGAGAGGGACCAAAATCAGCCTGGCAACACACGGCTAGTCCACAAGCGGCTGAGTTCCATGACATCCAAACATGACATCCTATTCAAACTTGTGATAATATACAGTAAATATAGACCAATGATCCTAAAATAGAGCATGGGATTGTATATGGCAGATACATGCAGGATACAGAACAGCTTACAGGGTACATTAGGTGGTACTAAACAGGTCAACTGCTGGGTTAGCACAGACACTTATAGCTGGGTGCATACAGTAATCTACGGAGCACAGAGAATGGCTGGCTAAGAGACACAGGCTGCAGCTGGAATAAAGCTGATGGAGGCATAGATTGGTATACAGGTGCATTGCAAAAAACTGGAATATCATCATAAATTTGTATATTTTTAGTAATTCAGTTAAAAAACTCATATATTATATTGAGTCAATACAAACAGAGTGAGCCTCTTCAAGTGTTTTTCTTATGTTAACGTTGATGATTATGGCTTACAGCCAAGGAAAACCTAAAATTCATTATCTTATTTGAATATCATATAAGACCAACTTTTCTCATCTTCCTCTATATGGTTAAGGTCAGTTGAGTTTGTGGGCCAATCAAGCACAGTGATACTGTGGTTATTAAACCAGGTATTGGTACTTTTGGCAGTGTGGACAGGTGCCAAGTCCTGTTGGAAAATGAAAAATCCATCTCCAAAAAGGTTGTCGACAGAGGAAAGCATGAAGTGCTCTAGAATCTCTGGTAGACGGCTGCTCTGACGTAGGATGGCGGCTGCTCTGACAGTGTACCAACACCAGCAGATGACATGGCTCCGCAAACCATCAATGATTGTGGAAACTTTACACTAGACCTCAAGCAGCTTGCATTGTGTGCCTCTCTACTCTTTCCCCAGACTCCAGGACATTGATTTCCAAAGAAATGCAAAATGTACTTTCATCTGACTACAACACCTTTGACCACTGAGCAACAGTCCAGTTCTTTCTATCCTTGGCCCAGGTAAGGTGATTCTGGCATTGTCTATTGGTCATGAGTGGCTTGACACATGGAAGGCGACACTTGTGTTGCACGTACTGGATACTTCTGTGTCTGGTAGCAGCAGTCCACTCCTTGTGAATCTCCCCCCAATTTTTTTTTTTTTTCTTAACAATACTATCAAGGCGGTTATACCAGCTGCGTGTGCAATTTTTCTACCACACTTTTTCCTTCCTCTCAACTTTTCATTATATGCTTTGATACAGCACTCTGTGAACAGCCAGGTTCTTTACCAATAACCTGTTGTGGCTTGCCCTCCTTGTGGAGTGTGTCAATGACTGCCTTCTGGACATCTGTCAAGTCAACAGTCTTCCCCATGATTGTGTTGCCTACTAAACCAGACTTTTTACAATGCTTAGGAAGTCTTTGCAGCTGTTTGGGTTAATTATTCTAATTTTCTGATATAAAGAATTTTGAGTTTTCCTTGACTGTTAGCCATAATCATTAATATTAACATAAAAACACTAGATAAAGTTCACTCTGTTTGTATTGACTCAATACAATATATGAGTTTCAGTATTTCAGCTAAATTACTAAAAAACATTTTTGATGATAGTCTAATTTTTGCAATGCACCTGTATATCACTCACTTCAATCCACAGTCAACCAGTGCCAGGTGAGTGGCAACTGCTACTACTCATTGGTGCATAGATATTTATTTAGAATAGAAGAGTAGAGCATCCATCCATTTCAAATTAAAACATTCACAAGTGATTATGTTTTTAAAGTACTTTTAGGCAAATTATTTAAAAAAGTTTATCCCTTGAAGGCACCAGTCTTTTTTTTTTTTTTTTCATTCTTTATTTATCATTTCAAAGCATACAATGCAACAAGTATCGACATCCAAGTATCAGAAGTAGACAACCATGACTGACCAATTATTTTCCTAGACTGAGCAATTTGCAATAAAAGCAGTGGAAACTTGAACATCATCTACGACATCTTAATCAGAAACTTAACAGGAACATAACCCCAGCACTGAACCGGGGCCGTATACTAAACCAGAATCTAGCCTAATGGGAGGCGGGGGAGGGGGTTGGGAAGAGGGGGGTGTTGTGAGGGACTCTGGGTCTGCCCCAAAAGAGCCCTACACTCATCGGACTCTTAGAACTGGAGCCAACCATACCAGGTAACTGTGAACTGCTCGAATCTGTTCTCCCTAGACAGGATGATGTTCTTGAAGCGCATGATTTCGTTGACTCTCAGGACCCACATTGCAACCGTAGGGGGCTCCACTTTTTTCCACATTAGGGGTATACATGCTTTAGCTGCATTCAACAGATGACACACTATGGATTTCTTATAGGCCTTCATGGCGGCATCTGTAAGATGAAGGAGACACCTAGCTGGGCAATCAGGTATCGCAACATCGGCCACTCTCCCCGCCACCTCCCTTACCCCGTCCCAATAAGGCTTGAGTTTGGGACAGCTCCAAAAGACATGCAACAGGTCCCCCCCGCCACCCCACATCTCCAACACTCCGCTGGCACCTCAGGGTGCCACTTACTAATCAACGCCGGCACTCTATACCAGCGTGTGAGGATCTTATAATTGCATTCCTGTAGCTTAGTGCATATGGAGGTCTTATGTGGGGCAGCAAGGAGCCTCCTGCGCTGGTCTCCCGTGAAGGAGACCCCCAGATCCTCCTCCCACTTCCTCAGGAAGGAAGGTCCATCATCCTCTGAGAAAGATGTCAGCAATTTGTATATGTAGGAGAGTGTGTGCCTAGCCGCTTCTGAGCTGGAGCAGAGCTCTTCAAAAGGAGTAGCCCGCCTCATCTCACCTGAGAAGTCACGAAGAGAGTGGAGAAAATGCATGAATTGAATTTGCTACCAAGCAGTCCATGTCGGCATCCCTTTCTGCTGGGCGAGGGCATCTAGGTCATGCCATCTCTCCCCAGCCCAGAAATGCTTTGCCCTGCATATACCCATCCTATACCACGTGTTAGACGTCGGACCCTCACAGCCCGGGGGGAAGCATGGGTTCCTGAGAATTGGGTACATTGGGGTGGGAAAGGGGGAGATATCCGGGTGCGCCCTCTATTTCTGACAGGTCCTTAGAGTAACACCTATAGTGGGGTGTTTCAAAACCTGTTTGTTGTCCTTGCAGTCCAACCATATCACGTTGGCCAGTGGCGCACTCGAGAACTCCTGCTCAAGCCCCACCCACTGCTTGTGCCTCCCATGCAGGCACCAGTCCACCGCTCTACTCAGGTGGACCGCAGCGTGATAAGCAACTGGATCAGGAAAACCCAACCCCCCATTCTCTTTAGACCTGGTGTGGATGTGTCTATTTAGTCTAGGTTTCTTCCCACTCCAAACAAAACTGACGAAAAGGGCTCTAACCCTTCGAAGAAAGGTCTGGGGGAAGCGTCTGTAGAAGGTACAGCAGCCGAGGGAGCAAATTCATTTTGATGGCATTACAGCAACCAAACCAGGATAATTTTCCACCTGACCACTTAGCTATCTCCTCCTCAAATCTCTTCAAAAGAGGTGGGAAGTTGGCGGCAAAAATGTCAGACAGATTCCTTCCGATCTTGGTCCCCAGGTAAGTAACGCTTTCTCTCGCCCACTTAAAAGGGAAAGCATTCTGGATATTTTTAAATCTTTCCGGGGGGATGTTTATGTTGAGGGCCTCAGATTTTTGGAGGTTGATCTTATACCCTGAGAGCTCTTCGTACTGTTTCAACTCCGCCATCAGATTCGGAAGGGACACCTCGGGGCATGTCAGGCTAAAGATCAAGTCGTCCGCATAAGCGGCTACCTTATGATGGGTAAACGATCCCTCTATACCCCTAATCGCCCCATTTCATCGAACCCTGCAAAGTACCAGCTCTAAGGTGAGTATAAATATGAGAGGAGAAAGTGGGCACCCCTGCCTCGTAACATTGGAGATTTTGAGAGATTCTGAAAGCACGCCATTCACCCGGACTGCGGCTGACAGTGAACTATACAAGCTCCCGATCCAGCCCAGTTCGTTTGGGCCAAAACCGACGTGTTTGAGCGTAGCTTGCATAAACTCCCAATCCACCCTATCGAATGCCTTTTTGGCGCCGGTCGCCAATAATAGGGTGGGGGTCGCCCCCTGCTGTGCCCTGTGGATCAAATTCAGAACCTTTATGGTGTTATCTCTCGCCTCCCTGTGCGGCACGAACCCCACCTGGTCAAGTCCTATAATGTGATGCAGGTATGGAGCGATCCTGGAGGCCAAAACCTTTGCAAACTGCTTTAGATCCGTGTTTAGGAGCGATATCGGCCTGTAACTGGCGCATTGGGCGGGGTCCTTTCCCTCTTTCGGGATTACTGTAATGTATGCTCTTAAGGTATCCGTTGGAAATGCCCCCCCCTCTTTAACGGAGTTAAAGGCTCTAAGCATCTTGGGGGCTTAGGAGTGGGAAAAACCTCTTATAGTATGGAAGGCTGAAGCCATCTGGGCCGGGGGCCTTCCCACCCGCTGCACCCGCGACTGCCTTATGGAGCTCAGTAAGGGAGATCGGGTCCTCTAAACCTTCTACCACCTCCCTTGGCAATTTGGGTAGGCCCGAATCTCTAATGTAGGCTGCCAGTTGGGACGGGGATCTGCCTCCCGTTCCTTAGGGAGGTTATATAGGGCTTCGTAGAACCTACGGAAAGCCTCTCCGATATCCCTAGTCAAATGTACCACCCGCCCATCTGCATTGTTGATCTTTGGGACATATGATCGAACTCGGTTAGCCCGCAGTGCTCTCGCTAGGAGCCTGCCGCACTTGTCGCCGGATTCATAGAATACTCTCCGGCAGTTGTTCATCTGTGCTTTAATTTTATCACAGCAAAGCATTTTGAGTGTCTCTCTAAGGGCGGTTAGGTGCATGAGGTGTTCGGCCGCTAGGGATTTTTTGTGGACACTCCCAGAGGACACTCGGGCTCATATCTGGGGTGGTGTTGAGATCGAAATTTTTTTTAACTCTTTTTGCACTTCCTCTAACACACTTTGATCTTCCATAAGGGAAGTGTTTAGCCTCCAGAACCAGCTCCTAGGAATCGGGTGAGGGCAAGTAACAGTAAGGGTGATAGGTGCATGGTCAGAAATTGTAATGTTGCCAATAGTGGCATCTTTGACCTGACACAAGGAGGCGTGAGGCACCAAAAACAAATCTATCCTAGAGTGAGATCCATGAGGCGGGAGTAAAAAGTATAGTCTTTCTCATTTGGGTGGTGCATTCTCCACGGGTCTACTAGCTGGTGGAGAGCCAGGACCCTTTTTAATCGTTTCAACCTAGCGTACGACTCATGTGGACTACCCCTGGACTACCCATGAGCGGGTCCAACGCTATGTTGAAATCCCCACCCACAATCAACTCACCTTCCCTAAAAGGCGACAGGGCATCTAGCACGCACTCCAGGAAGGCGCCCTGACCTACATTCGGGACATACATGTTCACAAACGTGTAATGGACGGAAGCGATCCTTCCCTTCAGGAAGATCCATCTTCCCTCCTCGTCTGTCCTGTAATCCTCCAGCTCACAGGGAAGGTCCGCAGGCATCAAGATGCTAACTCCCCTGGATCTGGAGTCCGGAGAATAGCTGTGGTAAGCCCTTGGGAAATATCTGTCACCGAATGAGGGAGGGCCAGCCCTAAATTGAGTCTCCTGTACAAATGCTACCTCCGCTCTTAGCCCTTTAAGATTTCTCAGAACTAGGCCCCTTTTCTCAGGGCTATTTAGGCCCTTTACGTTGAGAGAAACCATGTGAATCTCTGCCATGCTTACTAAACTAGAGTATATTTAGGCAAACTATCGCTCTGTGGAGGGGCAGGACCCAGAGACCCCCAACCTGACAAGTTGCGAGGTTTTTAAACTAGTTAGACCTCTCCTTTGTAAGGGGGAATGGTCGGGGGAAGAAGTAGGTAAGGGAAGGGGGGAAAAAGAAAAAAAACTAACTAACTTTTCCTCTACAGGAATATATTGGGCCTCCTAGGCAAAAAGTGCCAGATAACCCGACCTATTGGGGGTGCTGTGGCCTCACAAGGGTAGAAGTAGCTCGAACCATAGTCCACACGTCCCCGACCCAATACACTGCCCTCAGAATAGGTTCCGGCTAGGACAAACGCCAAAGGCAGTGTTTATGAGTAGAGCATAGATACAACCAATCTGTAGCTAAGAGAACTGAAACAAGCTAACAAATAATGGCTTTAGAGGATCTTCTACTCACGCCCGATGATGTGCACCACGCTGGCCCTGAGAGTTACCGTCATGCCGTCATCCTCTCCTCCTCCCCATACGGGTGAGCCAGAGGAAGGAGAGGGCGGGAGACCGAGCCATCTCAGGGAACCTCCCGTTTCAATCTTCCCGCTCTGGGACAGCCAACGCGACCCCTCCCTGGACGATCTCAGAGGAGCCCCAAGGCGCTTGAGCTCTCAAAAGTTCCTTGGGCCATGGCGCGCTGCACTCGCCATACGTCGAGGAATTGGGGGCCTCTCAGGATCTAGCCAGTCCGGGATGGGGATGGGCTCACACTGGTGAAATGAGAAGAGACCCCCCAGGTCTTGGTGGGACCTCAGCATGAACGATCCACACGTGGCCTTGACAATTAGGTGGAGTGGATAGCCCCATCTGTAGGAGGCGCCCTTGCTGAGGATAAGCTCCAGAAGGGGCTTCATGGTTCTCCGCATCTGCAGGGTCCGCTTCGAGAGATCCTGGAGAATCTTCACCGTCACTCCTCTGTATGTCACAGTGCCCTTAGACCAGGCTTTCCTCAAGATTTCTTCTTTTAGTGAGAAGTAATGGACTCTGCAAACTATGTCCCTGGGGAAGGCAGGGTCAGCGCTTTTGAGATCCAGGTCTCTGTGGGCCATATCTAACTCAGTGGGGGTGGAAATGTCTCTGTCTAGGACGTCGTTGAAGATGGAGGAGACAATGTTTTTGATGTCTTCTGCGGTGTCCGCTTCCGGGATGCCCCTCAGCCTCAGATTGTTTCTACGGCTCCTGTTTTCCAAATCGTGTAGATGGCAAGCCCGGAGCATCATTTCTTGTCTGTCACATCTATCTTCCAACGCCTGAAAGCGTTTAAGAATTGCGGGTTCATCAGACTCTAGAGCGTCTACTCTGTGTTCCACTTCTGACACTTGCTGCCGAACGGCCGCTATTTCTCGCTTATGGGCCGCCTCATATTTCGCTATAAGTTTCTCGATATCTGTCTTTGATGCCATCCCTTTCAAGAGGGAGATAGTTTCCATGCGGATCTCCTGGTCGTTCATTTCTACGTTGCTTGCCGACCTTCCATGGGGCGTCACAGCCCACTCCCCCACTTCAACCGGGATGGGCGTTGGAGTGGCCAGGGGTCCAGCTGGGGACATCAGGGCAGGGCTGTCACCTTGCATGCCTGGGGTTCCTTCAGGGGAGGGTGGCAGAGGGGACACCGGGGAACATGCGGGCCGGCATCTCTCTCCACGTAACATGGCTTGACCTTCTCTTTGCCTCGCATCTCTTTGTGGGAGTGGCCCCTTCAGGATCTTGGCTGCACTGGTGCTGAGTGTGGGGGCCCTTCGGTTGCCCTGGGTTGAAAGGCAAACTTCTCCAACCGCTCAGTATGTGTGCTGTGTGTCTTGGACTCTGCCCTCTGGGCTTTGAGGAGCGAACTCTCCGCCTGTTACCCCACTGAGGGCTGCGGGCTAATTGCACCCCCTCTTCCCTCCGGCTGGGCGGAAAATGCCCTATTCTTTTGTGGGCAGAAGCTCTTTTCCTGGGTGTCCCACACCCTGTCATGGCTCACTCTCTGAGGGGAAGGGTGATCGGTTGCTCCCCCTGCAGCCCCCCTCCCTGCCTCCTCTTCGGTCGCTGCATCCTCGAGGCTGCCCATCTCTGCCGGGTGCGTCATTGCCTCCTCCGCCAGACTGACAGGTGGTGGCATCGTGGGGAGCAACGGCTGCCATCTTGGTACACCCTTCCTGGCCTCCTGCGGCCGCATCATCCGCGCTCTCGAGCCCATCCTCACCTCCGCCGACGGCCTTGCTTGTACGGGGACTCCAGCCCTCCAGGCTGCACACGCTGCCCGACTCGCTTGTAGAGGATGCATCGGGTGCCTTCTCTGCCGCTCCCCTTCCATCGCACGCGCCGGCCGGCGCCATCTTGAATGCTGTCTCCTCCTCGCCACCCTCCCACGAGCTTCTCAGCGCCAGACGATTCAGGTGGTTTCTTTTGCCTTCTTGCCTGTTTCTCCTCTTGTGCTGCTTCTTTGGCATGTCTGCAGCGGCCTTCCTAGTGGTTGGGTAATCACCTAAACAGGGTCGGGAGAGCAGGAGCCGGGCTACGAGCGAACACTCTCCACCATGCTGGGACACGCCCCCTGAAGGCACCAGTCTTGGTGAGCTCACCCACTATTTTCAGCGGTGTAAGATATGGTATCACTGTTTCTGCAAGAAGTCTTGACACCATGCATCAAGGCTATCCTCTCTAGAGATGATCTTAAACTATTTAATCTGTTCTACTGGTGTAACTGTACAGTATAAAATCCTGCTTTAACATGTGTAGCTAGGCTAGTTGAAAAGCCTATTAAATGTTGCTATCAAGGTTAGAGTTATGTGGGGAAGTTCTCCAGGTCATAAAAGAAGAGCAACTCTAAAGCAACATCGTAGTGACCACAAAAACCCCTCATTGTTTCAACTACTTAGTTGGTTCATAACTCAGCCTTAGAATACATGGCTACTTACTCCGAGGTTAGGCACCCTCAGACAATACTTTGGGCTTGAGATTATGACCACACCAAAATAGTATGTAGTATATAAAATTTCATTTATTTAACATGTACATAGAAAAAACATACACTTGTAAAAAATAGCAGCACAGTGATCATGCAATTACCCCACTCACTATACAATCTTGTCACATACACTCTGTGCATTTTGATTCATATTCTTTCCTATATGGGGGGCAGACATGTGTCATGTTTCGCCGATCCCGGCTTCCTCAATGCCCCTGGAAAGCTATAGCAGACAAGTATGAACCATTAGTTTGTTAGTATTATTAATGTTTCCTATTGGTAATGCATGAATTCTGTATAGAACATTTTACACATGACATTGTTGTTTTAGTGATATTAGTATTGTTTAGTTACAGTTCATATATTGATACATTCATTTCTAGTAAACATGTCATATCACATTATGCATAACCAGTGAGATGCATCAAGAGATGGGAAAAGAAAAGGAAATACCTTTATTCTGGAATATGTATCTTATGAGATCATCCTATTAAAGACATGCTTGATATTTGCCCCAGGGAGAGTTGGTTAATGGTGAAAACTGCCCTAATTATATGAGAAAGAGGAAAAGATACCAAGCCTATAGATAAAATAATTCCAATAGGCATAGCATTATGATAATTGGCATCATAGGATTAGAAGTACCTGTGTGTTCTGGCCTTTAAGAGTATCACAGCTGTCCCTGCTAAGGGGTACGTCTCTATTCCATTCTATCGCCTTTAGAAGGATCTGTATCAGAAAGAAAACCATCTATAAGTCCTAAGAGTTGTTCCTAGTATATATAGGCTGGCTGAATTATGTATGTAGACCTAGTTAAATACCTGTATCTGTCGTCCTCTAGTGCCTGATGGCCGCGGCGGCCTGTGCATCTCACGCTCGTGTCCAGGGGTTCATAGCAGTACCTCCATTCCCCCTGGAATATTGTCCCGCGATGTCTGTGCGGGCTCCGTGTTACTCACCTGCCGCCGCGCCAGCGACGCTTAATATGCGCTTCATTGTGTGGTGCGCATCTGACGTCACATCCGGCTCCCGCCGGATGTGGCGTCTCGCGTCGCTGGTCCGGCCCGCATGTCCTCAATAGCGGCGCCATTTTCTCGGAGATTCACCATTTTGTTGGTGATCTAATAATGTTCTATGTCGGCGCCATTTTGTTGGAGACAAAGTTAGAAAGTGCTCTATTTACATTGCGCCCATTTGTCCTATATAAATCTGCAGCGAACATCGTTGCTGTTTGTCTACTACTTGGTGGGCCAAAGATTGTTCATATTACTTATTGTATCGGTTATATACTTATATAGAGTATCTATAGATAATATATCTAATAACTGTATATAATTGGGCCAGAACACATCAGGCACTGAGTCATAAGTAAATGACAGGCTATTACATGTGTTTATTTTTGATAATTCCACACGTTCACTATATATTTGCCAACAGTTTCTGCCTATTGCTGGCCAAATTATAAGTTATGAGGGCAGTGTTCCCCCATCTCTCCCTAGGTTCACAGTCACTGTCCCTTTTTGATAAAAATATTATTTTCTGGGGGCGTGGCTTGGCCTGGGAGCAAGATGGCTGCTTGAACTGCGAGCTCCTGACGAGGTCCCCTAAGAAGCACTTATATCCGCGTGCCACCTAGAAGATGGGGCGCCTAAACAAACCCGGGTCTTCCACTAAGACCCCCAGATCCTCTCAGACCTCAAAGCCGGCTGGCAAAGGACTCCCGGAGTTATTTCGGAGCCAGGGAAGAGAGGACCCCCGAGCTTCCAATATGGCGGACTCGCGCTCCACGTGCAGTTCTCCGGAGCGGGAAGACGCACCTACCTCTGAAGGAGAGGAATGCGCGCTGTCGGCAAAGCTTAGTCAACTTCCCACCCGCAGCGAACTGGCCAGCTTCGCAGGAGAGATCAAAGCGTCCATCACGGCTGCCATTGCTGACCTGCGTGGCGACCTGCAACAACTCTCCCAAAGAGTTGACAAAGTGGAGAGAGAGGAGGCCTGCACGTCGATCAGACTGACCGAGGTCCGAGACGTGGTGCGCGCGCACAACAGACACCTGTTAGATTTTCATCGCCATCTGGAAGACCTCGAAAATCGGAACCGGAGGTGTAACATCAGGGTGCGAGGCCTACCCGAGGAGGTCGGCCCAGACCAAACACAAGACGCCCTGTCCTCCATTTTTAATTCTCTCCTGGAAAGACCGCCTGGGACACAGATCGAGTTTGTCAGAGCCCACCGGACACTGAGACCTCGCAGTGTGGGAGATTCCACCCCCAGAGATATCGTTTGTTGCCTACAGAGTTTTCCCTTAAAAGAGGAGATCCTTGCGAAGGCTAGAAGCCGTGACCACATCTTATTCAACAACTGTGAGGTTCAACTCTATCAGGATCTATCGAATATCACACTGCAAAACCGGAGAGCTTTGAGACCTCTCACGGCGCTTCTCAGAGAAAGAGGCATCATATATAGATGGCGCTTCCCTTTTGCCCTGTCGGCCTCAAATAATGGCAAGACCTGCACACTCCGGATGCCAGAGGACTTACCGGACTTCTGCGCTCAGCTGCGGATTCCCTTAATTGCGATACCGGACTGGCTTCAGGAATTCTCTATCCCGCAACTGGTGAGAAGGTCAAATGGGGAGGATCGCCCCAGAACACCCAGGCGAGCAGACCGGGAGCGCTCCCCACGGGCGGACTCTGGTGCGAGATCCCGTTCCAGATCCAGGAGCTGAATCGACGCCTGCTGCGGCCGCGATGGCTACCAAAGCTAAGAGAATTTCACATACCCCCATGTTGGAGGCTTCTCTCCTTGACCCCTTATAGCTGTTAGGCCTATGCATTGTTTAGCATTATAGGCCACACTCCAGTTTGCTGTTGGACACATCCCCAAACTATTTGAAATGCTCATTTACTCTAATACCCCTATGTTGGAGGCTTCTCTCCCTGACTTCCTGGAGATTTTAGGCCTATGCATTGTATAGAATTATAGGCCACACACCAGTATGCTGACGGGCACATCCCCAAACTAATTGTAATGATATAATGCTCTAATGTCCCCAGCTTGGAGGCCTTTCGCCTTGACTCCCTATAGTTGGTAGGCCTATGCATTGTATAGCATTATAGGTTACACACCAGTCTGCTGTTGGGCACAGCCCCATGTTATTTGAAATGTTCAAATCTTCTAATACCCCCATGATGGAGATCTCTCTCCTTGACTCCCTATAGCTATTAGGCCCATGCATTGTATAGCATAATAGGCCAGACGCTAGCTTGCGGTTGGGCACAGCCACAAATTATTTGAAATCCTTGGAAATGTCCTTGTTGGCATTGGGGGGGCGCTGGGAGAGGAGGGGGTGGATGGGTAGCTGAACCTATGTTTATATTTGCCCTGACAGGCTCTACTAGTTCTACAGCTTCATTTGTAATGGGCGCTGGGCTCTCATCTGCATTTTGCTGGGGTGGCGTCTGGGGAGCTGGGGGCCCGTCGTCTCCAATGATGGGGGCTGGGATCCCCTGCTCTCCCGGCGCCTCCCAACCTCGCAGACACGGAGATTTCAGGTTTAGGCCTAAAATGCGTAGCTTTGATTCAGTAATGTTATATTTATACGGTATATTGGGATCCGAGTAGGTGCAATTCGCGCCTCGTGGGGGTGGGCTTCCTCCTAGCCGAGAAGCACTAAAGGAAATGGGGCATGGAGGTGGGGTTTCGGGCTGGCTCTCTCGCGGGCCGCGGGGGGGCGCCGCATTACGAGCTGTGGTGTTCGCAGGGAGACTCATCTCCCCTGGCCATGTGTCGCGTCATTACATCGACCCGGGGCACGGAGCCCTGATTGGCAGTGCTGTGCTGCGGCGCCGTTCCGCGACCCCGACGGAGGGGAGGGGGCACTCCGGATGAGGAGGCGCCCAGATGTCTAAAGCAGAGCTGAGAGAGACGGGGTTGATAATGGATACGGGGCCTACTCTCCTCTTCTAGCATGCAGCGGCTTCATGTATTAGGTTTGACCTCGCTGCTTAGTCGCCTATGCGCCCGGCTAGCTACCGGAGGAGGGGCCCAGTTGGCGTAGTTGTATTTCATGGGACCTACCGCAGAATGGAGGTGATAGGGGGGGTGGATCTGGGGCGGTGGGGAAGAGGGACTTGGAGAGCGGAGCCGGCTCTGAATCTTCTTCACGTCCTATGACAAGCAGAGGCCTGGGATACGTAGGACAGGGGCACGGGCTTGTGGATGGGGGCCTCGTTGGGAGGGCAAGTTGATCCATAACACTACAGACACTAGGAGTTGGTGGCCCCGGTAGAGCTCCTTGGCCTTCCACGGTTCCCCAGAAAGGGCTGGTAATCCAGGTTGAATCTCTATTGAGATCGGGAGGGGAGCATCTCTCACCCTGATCTCACGGGAATTCCTCTGTTGTTGGAGGGATAACCACAGTGGGGGCGCTCCCCTTGGGGGAGCAGTCCCATTAAAGTTCCATAACCTGTTTAGGAATTGGGGATATTCCCACTTCCTCCGGCCCTCTTTCAGCGCGGGTGTTCTGTGTGGTATTTCTGTGTGAGATTGACGTGTGATTGGACCCCTCTCTGTGTCACTCCCTGTACTGTCTTGTCCTTCCCCTCATCTCTCTGAGTGTACTTTCGAGACACTACTTTCTCCCCACCTCTCCTCCTCTCTCTGTAATCTCTGTCTCCGGGAGGGAAGGAAAAGATTCCACACGACATCCTGTTTGGGGACTGTCCTTGACTAAATTGGGACGTAGCAAAGCAATCTTACTAATTCTCCCTAGGCAGGATGAAACCCTTAAGTTTAAATGTCCTATCTATAAACGCCAAAGGTCTAAACACTCCAGTTAAAAGACATGCCCTATTTCGGGAGTTGAAGCAGTTCCAGGCACACATCGCTATGATCCAAGAAACCCACTTTCAAAGAAACAAGGCCCCTTTCCTGGGTAATAGAACATATTCAACCTGCTTCTCGGCCCATTCACCCAACAATAAAGCAAAAGGGGTCTCTATCCTTGTTGATAAATCTATAGCGCTCCGGGTCACGGCCATTGAAAAGGATATAGAAGGCAGGTTTGTGTTTGTGAAAGGGTCCCTCCCAAATGGCACAGTCATCACCCTGGCTAATGTATATGCCCCTAATAAAGACCAACATATTTTCTGCTCAAAGGCACTGGCCAAGCTCGATGGCTTCAGGGAGGGCGTGGTGGTCTTGGGGGGTGACCTGAACTGTGCATTGAACCCCAGGGTGGATACATCGGACGCTAAGACTGCCATCTCTTATAAAGCGCTGAAGCGGATTAAGAGATCCTTACAGGACCTTGAGCTGGTGGACACTTGGCGTTTGATGAACCCAACAGGCCGAGACTACACCTATTACTCACCTATTCATGCTAAATACTCCAGAATTGATTATGTGTTCCTCTCACAAAGGGACCTTGGGAGGGTGGAGCAGACTCGGATTGGCAACATCACCTTTTCCGATCATGCCCCGGTGGTGCTCTCGTTGACTCTCCCGTGCGCAGAACGGGGGGAGTGGCATTGGAGACTCAATGAGAGCCTGTTGAAGGATCCCAGGGTGGTGACGAAGCTTAAAGACAGTCTGGCCAATTATATTAAGGAAAATGTGACAGAAGGGATGGATCCGATGGCAATCTGGGAGGCACAGAAATGCACAATGAGAGGCATATTGATACAGGAGGCTTCGAAGCTTAAAAAGGAGAGGGTGCAAAAGCAAAAAGACCTGCTTAGACAAATAGCAGACCTGGAATCTGCGCACAAGCAGTCACTCCAGGACACGTGCCTTAGGGATCTGGAAATGAAGCGAGTGGAGCTCCGAGATTTGATGTCTAGAGAGACCAATCGGTGGTTCACTAGGCGCTTGGGGCTCTACTATGAGCAGGGTAATAAATCTGGTAGGATGTTAGCACGAGCGTTAAGACCCAAAATTGCTCACACTCGAGTTGAGGGCATCAGGGCAGGAGACGGGTTACTGCTACAAAAAAATGAAGCTATGGCTGATGTCTTTGGCAAGTTTTATGCTGACTTATATAACCTTCAGGGACAACAACAGGGAGGTGATCAAGATAGATCTATGGCTGCGTACCTACTTGAATCGGGGATGCCATCATTGTCCGAGGATGAGGTGGCCCAACTGGAGGCCCCGATATCGGTGGAAGAATTGGAGAACGCCCTGAAATCCACTAAGCCAGGGAGGGCCCCGGGTCCGGATGGCTTCCCTACACAATATTATAAAACTTTTCCAGGCCTGTTGCTCCCTATGTTGCAGAGAGCATTTGAACCCACCTCATCCTCGGGCAAACTGCCCAACACATCATTGGAAGCTCGGATTGTGGTGATTCCAAAAGAGGGGAGAGACCCAACTGATTGCAGGAGCTACCGCCCCATTTCTCTTTTGAATGTGGACGTGAAGTTATTCGCGAAAGCTCTAGCTAACAGGGTTGCTTCCTTCCTCCCAGATCTGGTCACACAGGACCAGGTGGGGTTTGTCCCTACTAGAGAGGCTCGTGATAATGTCATCAAAGCTCTGAATGTGCAATGGTGGGCGAGGGCCCGGAAAATTAAAGCGATTATGCTCTCTACTGACGCCGATAAGGCATTTGATCGGGTCAATTGGGGCTGGATAAAGAAAGTTCTGGAGCATATAGGCTTGGGAAATGAGATGCGGAACAGAATTCTATCGCTCTATTCTGACCCCATCGCCAGAGTACGAGTCAATACCTGTACATCCTCTGCGTTTCACATACGCAATGGTACCAGACAGGGCTGCCCGCTGTCCCCCCTAATATTTGCTCTTTCACTAGAGCCGTTTCTAAGAAAGGTTAATTTAAATGCTGATATAAAGGGGGTGGAGATTGGGTCAAAGGAAAGGAAAGTAGCGGCTTATGCAGATGATATGCTATTCTTTCTAAGTTTGCCGAGAACCTCTGTGCCGAACTTATTGAAAGAATTTGAGACATTTGGCCGGCTCACGAATCTGAAAATCAACTTTAGCAAGTCCTGTGCCATGAATATGTCAATGCCGAGGGAGGAGGTGGGTGAGCTCCGCACGCTTTTTCCCTTCAAGTGGGAGGGGAGGAGCTTAAAATACCTAGGAGTCGAGGTGCCTATCTCTCCTTCGGACCTTTTTCAGCTTAACTTTGCCCCGATGGGGACTAAGATTAAAAAGGAACTGGAAAGCTGGAATAGATTGCGATTGTCCTGGTTCGGACGCATAGCTGTAATTAAGATGAACGTGCTGCCGAGACTGCTGTACCTTCTACAATGCATCCCCATAAAAATCCCCAACTCTTTCTTTAATGACATGACAAAAACTTTTATGAGGTTTGTGTGGGCTGGTAGACCTCCCAGAATCAGGAGACGTATCTTGGTACTCCCTAAGGAACGGGGGGGCTCTGGACTACCTTGCTTGCGGACATATTATAGAGCAGTACATATTGGAAGGATCGTAGATTGGCATATTCATAGGTCGCAGAAGGACTGGGTTCGGATAGAGGGGGAAATCGAGAAGGGGGGGAGACTGGATGTTCTTAGCAACTTGAGAGGATGTGACATCCCAAGTGAGATCAAAACCCATCCACTGGTGGGGGCATCCCTGGAGATCCTTGGGGTGCTCTGTAAAGGTTCAGGGGCGCTCTCCTCCCGACCTGGCCACCTGACCCCGCTAGGTGGCAACCCGGCTTTTCCACCGGGGCTGGAGTCCCCGCTCTTAAAAGACTGCAAGGGTCCTAGACCGCTGAGGGCATATCACCTGTGGGATAGAGGAGCTTTCATAGATAAACAGAAACTGCAACTGCTATTGGAAAGGGACGTTTCTATCCTCTCCTATCTCCAGATGCGGCACTTTCTCTCATCAAAAGATGTCATGGCAGGATTGCGCAAGGACCCTACTGAATTTGAGAGAGCCTGTCTGGGCATGGGACCGGATTCACACCTATTATCATGGGCTTACGGGATGTTAAGGCGGAGTGATAAGTTGGAGGAGAAGCCATGGGAGAAGAGGTGGGAAACGGACCTAGGCCGAGCCTTTCCAGAGGAGGAATGGGAAAACGTGTATAAATCTGCCCACAAAGGATTAATAAGCAGCTCGATGCAGGAGACAAATTATAAGCTGATCACACGCTGGTATCGGACTCCGGAACTGTTGCATTCCTTTTTCCCCCTAGTGCCGGATATATGCTGGAGGTGCGGACAGTCTGGAGCTTCGATGCTACATATTTGGTGGTCATGTCAGGCCCTAGACGACTTCTGGTCAAAGGTGAAAGAACTATCCACTCACATTATGGGAGAACCACTAGAATGGAATGTCGAGACGGTCTTGCTGGGGTGGTCTTCAGACAGTGGAGGGATAGCGGGCGGAGCCCCTCTAGCTAGACATCTCTTAAACGCCGCTAGGGTGCTTATTCCGAGGAACTGGAGGTCTCAGAGAGCCCCCACAATCAAAGACTGGGTAGGTCAGGTCAATCACGTGGAACATATGGAGGAAATATGCTATGCTAGACAAGATAGGCTGGACGCGTATAGGAAGATTTGGACGACGTGGTCACTTTTCAAAGATACAGCAGCTTATAAAAGAGTGTGGGAATAACTGGTCCCAGTAAATACTATACTGGGAGGTTGGAGTAGATTTACTGATGGGATGCTCTGGAGGGTGGCTGGAGGGCTTAGTCCCCCCCCTCTTGGGGAATTGCTCGACCACTCACCAGCGGTTGAATCCCCTCTGACTGACATTGATCGGCAAGGGCTCTTTCGTTCCTATCTCTTTCCCTCTACTCTTTCTCCCCTTTTGTGTCTCCTCTGTCCCTCCCCCCCCTCCCTCTTCTTCGTACCTCTAGTCTCTCTATACCTTTTAGTCGGACTGAATGTGAGTGTGGATGTTGTTTGTATGTTTGTCCCTCGTTGGTCATTAGGTCTGTCTCCTGTCCAGTTGGTCTGTAGTAAGTTCGTCATCAGGGCTGTTGAAACTGGGTCAGTCATTAACCCCCAATCTCTATACTATACCAGGAATCTAACGGGTAACACCAAGAATATATGGATGACACCCCCTAGATAGGTGGAGCTCTCCCCCCGCACCGTTTAAGGAGGATATAGGAAGGAGGCTCCCCAGCTGCTTACCTTGTAATGGCGGCTTAAGAAGGGCACTGTCCTGGAAAAGCTTTTACCCTGACTTGAAGAATGTATTATATTGCTATGTTGAATGTCTGACCCATGTAATGTGTGCTAATATATGCTAACAATGGATACTGTCTGTATTCTTGACTTCTGCTTTAAATATACCAATAAAAATTGAGTATGTTAAAAAAAAAAAATATATATTATTTTCTTAGACTATTCATATCCTTACTCATATGACTCACTATGTGTTCATCATGGACACATGGATCACCGGTACATAGATTTTATTTATACACATCTATCCAACTATCAAGTCTTATGATCCTCATAATAATTGTCATTACACCCTTTTCCCACTCAGACGGACTATTTTTTGCCTGCATTTACCCATTGTACATCCCCTCCACCCTTAATAGCATATCCTGTTCTATCTTATTATTATCTCGCTTTCTTATCCCAATATATAACACAACAGCTCCAGAGTGTTCATACAGCAAATACTGTAGTTATAGATATGATGCAAAGCTTAAGGTCTCGTTGAGGCCTGGAAAGCAATGTGCACCCAATCTGAATATCCACCTAGTTTCGAGTTGCAGGGTTAATTTTTCTATGTTGCCTCCCCGAACGGAAGGATGTATTCTATCTATTCCTTGTACTTTTAGACAACTGGGATCCTTATCATGATATCTCAGGAAGTGTCGACCTATCGGGGTCTTCACTGATCCTGTTTTTATATTATATTGGTGCTCGTATATTCTCTTTTTGAGTGGGCGGTTAGTCTTCCCGACATAGTAACAACCACACGTGCAGGTTAGCAGATAAATTACATGGGGTGTATTACAGTTGACAAAATGTCGGAGATCGTATGTGCCCCGGTTCTTTATTGTTATAGTGGAGCCTGTTTTAATATACCTACAAGTGTTGCATCCCCCACATCGGTGAGTACCTTTGGTTTTGCAACAGACACTTTTTCGGTCCTGTTCAAAGTGACTATGCACTAAGGTGTCTTTAAGGTTTCTGGACCGTCTGTAAATGACTTTAGGTGTCTTTGGTAAAAAAGAGCGCAGATGTTGGTCATTTAGTAGTATGGGCCAGTGAGTTTGCAGTATCTGTTGTACTCTCCTATGGGCCTCAGTATATGTCATAATAAAAGCGGGACCAGAGTGCTCCCTATCTTTCCTAGGTTTGTATAGGAGTTCCTGCCTTTTCCGATGTTTCGCCTTTCTATAGGCTGTTTTAAGAACTTTGTTTTTATAACCCCTTTCACTAAGTCTAGCCCTTATCTTTTTGGCTTCCTGCTCAAAGAGTTCCATCGTGGCGCAATTACGCCTTGCCCGGATAAATTCACCGTAGGGTATGCTCTTCAAAAGGTGTAGTGGGTGTGAACTACTTGCCCGTAGCATGTTGTTCGCGGAGGTTTCCTTGCGATATAGTTTGGTTGTAATGTAACCCTCCTCGTTTTTGATAATTTCCAGGTCTAAGAATGTAACCTTATGTGTATCGTAACTGCACGTGAATCTGAGATTGACGTCATTTTGGTTCAATCTCTTCGTGAAATTTATCAGCTCCTGCTCCGGCCCCTCCCAAACGATCAATATGTCGTCAATATACCTGTGCCACGCTGTGACGTGGCACAGGTATTGGGACAGTTCGTCCTCACCCCACAACCTCCTCTCCCACCAACCCAGATACAGGTTCGCGAACGATGGGGCACAAGTTGTCCCCATCGCCGTCCCCTGTATCTGGTGGTATAGTTGACCTTTGAATAAGAAGAGGTTGTGGGTGAGGACGAAATTCAGGAGCCGGAGCAGGAACAGATTGTGGTTGTGTTGAGAAATGTCTAACACAACCACAATCTGTTCCTGCTCCGGCTCCTGAATTTCGTCCTCACCCACAACCTCTTCTTATTCAAAGGTCAACTATACCACCAGATACAGGGGACGGCGATGGGGACAACTTGTGCCCCATCGTTCGCGAACCTGTATCTGGGTTGGTGGGAGAGGAGGTTGTGGGGTGAGGACGAACTGTCCCAATACCTGTGCCACGTCACAGCGTGGCACAGGTATATTGACGACATATTGATCGTTTGGGAGGGGCCGGAGCAGGAGCTGATAAATTTCACGAAGAGATTGAACCAAAATGACGTCAATCTCAGATTCACGTGCAGTTACGATACACATAAGGTTACATTCTTAGACCTGGAAATTATCAAAAACGAGGAGGGTTACATTACAACCAAACTATATCGCAAGGAAACCTCCGCGAACAACATGCTACGGGCAAGTAGTTCACACCCACTACACCTTTTGAAGAGCATACCCTACGGTGAATTTATCCGGGCAAGGCGTAATTGCGCCACGATGGAACTCTTTGAGCAGGAAGCCAAAAAGATAAGGGCTAGACTTAGTGAAAGGGGTTATAAAAACAAAGTTCTTAAAACAGCCTATAGAAAGGCGAAACATCAGAAAAGGCAGGAACTCCTATACAAACCTAGGAAAGATAGGGAGCACTCTGGTCCCGCTTTTATTATGACATATACTGAGGCCCATAGGAGAGTACAACAGATACTGCAAACTCACTGGCCCATACTACTAAATGACCAACATCTGCGCTCTTTTTTACCAAAGACACCTAAAGTCATTTACAGACGGTCCAGAAACCTTAAAGACACCTTAGTGCATAGTCACTTTGAACAGGACCGAAAAAGTGTCTGTTGCAAAACCAAAGGTACTCACCGATGTGGGGGATGCAACACTTGTAGGTATATTAAAACAGGCTCCACTATAACAATAAAGAACCGGGGCACATACGATCTCCGACATTTTGTCAACTGTAATACACCCCATGTAATTTATCTGCTAACCTGCACGTGTGGTTGTTACTATGTCGGGAAGACTAACCGTCCACTCAAAAAGAGAATATACGAGCACCAATATAATATAAAAACAGGATCAGTGAAGACCCCGATAGGTCGACACTTCCTGAGATATCATGATAAGGATCCCAGTTGTCTAAAAGTACAAGGAATAGATAGAATACATCCTTCCGTTCGGGGAGGCAACATAGAAAAATTAACCCTGCAACTAGAAACTAGGTGGATATTCAGATTGGGTGCACATTGCTTTCCAGGCCTCAACGAGACCTTAAGCTTTGCATCATATCTATAACTACGGTATTTGCTGTATGAACACTCTGGAGCTGTTGTGTTATATATTGGGATAAGAAAGCGAGATAATAATAAGATAGAACAGGATATGCTATTAAGGGTGGAGGGGATGTACAATGGGTAAATGCAGGCAAAAAATAGTCCGTCTGAGTGGGAAAAGGGTGTAATGACAATTATTATGAGGATCATAAGACTTGATAGTTGGATAGATGTGTATAAATAAAATCTATGTACCGGTGATCCATGTGTCCATGATGAACACATAGTGAGTCATATGAGTAAGGATAGGAATAGTCTAAGAAAATAATATTTTTATCAAAAAGGGACAGTGACTGTGAACCTAGGGAGAGATGGGGGAACACTGCCCTCATAACTTATAATTTGGCCAGCAATAGGCAGAAACTGTTGGCAAATATATAGTGAACGTGTGAAATTATCAAAAATAAACACATGTAATAGCCTGTCATTTACTTATGACTCAGTGCCTGATGTGTTCTGGCCCAATTATATACAGTTATTAGATATATTATCTATAGATACTCTATATAAGTATATAACCGATACAATAAGTAATATGAATAATCTTTGGCCCACCAAGTAGTAGACAAACAGCAACGATGTTCGCTGCAGATTTATATAGGACAAATGGGCGCAATGTAAATAGAGCACTTTCTAACTTTGTCTCCAACAAAATGGCGCCGACATAGAACATTATTAGATCACCAACAAAATGGTGAATCTCCGAGAAAATGGCGCCGCTATTGAGGACATGCGGGCCGGACCAGCGACGCGAGACGCCACATCCGGCGGGAGCCGGATGTGACGTCAGATGCGCACCACACAATGGAGCGCATATTAAGCGTCGCTGGCGCGGCGGCAGGTGAGTAACACGGAGCCCGCACAGACATCGCGGGACAATATTCCAGGGGGAATAGAGGTACTGCTATGAACCCCTGGACACGAGCGTGAGATGCACAGGCCGCCGCGGCCATCAGGCACTAGAGGACGACAGATACAGGTATTTAACTAGGTCTACATACATAATTCAGCCAGCCTATATATACTAGGAACAACTCTTAGGACTTATAGATGGTTTTCTGTCTGATACAGATCCTTCTAAAGGCGATAGAATGGAATAGAGACGTACCCCTTAGCAGGGACAGCTGTGATACTCTTAAAGGCCAGAACACACAGGTACTTCTAATCCTATGATGCCAATTATCATAATGCTATGCCTATTGGAATTATTTTATCTATAGGCTTGGTATCTTTTCCTCTTTCTCATATAATTAGGGCAGTTTTCACCATTAACCAACTCTCCCTGGGGCAAATATCAAGCATGTCTTTAATAGGATGATCTCATAAGATACATATTCCAGAATAAAGGTATTTCCTTTTCTTTTCCCATCTCTTGATGCATCTCACTGGTTATGCATAATGTGATATGACATGTTTACTAGAAATGAATGTATCAATATATGAACTGTAACTAAACAATACTAATATCACTAAAACAACAATGTCATGTGTAAAATGTTCTATACAGAATACATGCATTACCAATAGGAAACATTAATAATACTAACAAACTAATGGTTCATACTTGTCTGCTATAGCTTTCCAGGGGCATTGAGGAAGCCGGGATCGGCGAAACATGACACATGTCTGCCCCCCATATAGGAAAGAATATGAATCAAAATGCACAGAGTGTATGTGACAAGATTGTATAGTGAGTGGGGTAATTGCATGATCACTGTGCTGCTATTTTTTACAAGTGTATGTTTTTTCTATGTACATGTTAAATAAATGAAATTTTATATACTACATACTATTTTGGTGTGGTCATAATCTCAAGCCCAAAGTATTGTCTGAGGGTGCCTAACCTCGGAGTAAGTAGCCATAAAAGAAGAGCCCCCTAAATATTCATCATTGTTGCTAGTCATCTCCCTGAGGAAGTTGTCACATCGATAATGGAAAGATTGAGAGTGTGACACCACCGACCAGCACTACAGCACTTTATCAGATATAAGGGCAGTATATATTTCATGATTTGACTTTTTGTTTCTGTGCCAATTATCACTCAGCACTTTATTATGCTTAAAGTGGACCAACACCCAGGATTTTCACTATCCTGGGTGTTGGTCCACTTCCGCGGGGCACCCCGCTCGCGCGTCCCTCTTACAGGGAGCCCGCCCGGGCCGGCCATTCACAAACGGGCGCACGGGTGCGCGAGAGGCGGCGGCGGCCCACGCATGCGCCATTGGAATGGGCGTCCTGGGGGGTTTCACACAGCGGGGCGCCCCCGATCTTATAGATTCCCGGGCCGATCAGCGGTGGGTGTTGGTTCACTTTAAAGGTTTTTATATTTAGCACTGCAGTTTCATAGGGATATTGGAGCATGTGATTGTTATGCTTTGGTTTATGTATTAGTGTTTTGTCATCTATATGTAAATATGATTATAGTAGTAGTTTGCACTATGCACTTTAGGTCTTGTTTACTGTTTTCACGCTTATTTGGGATGCCCTGAGCTGTGTATTGTAGCTTTGCTGGCTTGTTGTTCCTTTTAACAGTGTCATTGTCTGGGTTTGTCTTTCAATACATGTGCATTATTTTAAGTATATTCAGGTTCTAGTGCGCTTTATACCCAAAGGGGGAGGGTGATTATTAATTGTGGCTAGCCTTCTGTATTTGGTCATAATGTTTAAACCCAAATGCCCTGGCCTAAAAGACTCTAGGCCGGGTTATTTCTCCCCCTCAGGGCATCTCAATTTTGGGATATCCCTGGCTCGCCATAATAACATACAACATTCAAGTCCTTTGGCAGTGGTGTGCATGCAGGGCACATTGAGTAAAGATGCTGCCGGGTGCAGCAGAAATGATGAGTTATGTTTTTGCTTCAGCAACGGGTGGCATCCCCGATCTCTCCACCCTGTGCACGCATATCAGCAGCTATTCAAAGTCTGCCTAGGATGGAGATCTGGAATGCTGAGGCCTAGCGAGGTATGCACTGTGGTATAGCGGAAACAGTTGAAGTTGCAGGTCATCCCAAATCAGGAAGCCCTGAAGGGACCACTTCACTAGGTTTTGGTCCGCTTCAAGCAATGAATTTAAGCTTGGATATAATGTTCTATGGTTCACTTGTTATACATGCTGTAGAAGATAAAACATTAGAAATCCTATTAAGAGAATATTGATTTTATTTAATTTACTTTAATTGCTCAATATTTCTCCTCAAAATGTTTCCCTGTCAGGGTAGAAACTGCCTAGCCTGGCACTAAATGTGTTATTTTAATATTGTCATTTATTTTTTTTCTGTCTTGTTATGGAAGAAATTATATCAGTTGGTTGAATGTAAAAAAAAAATACATGGACGCTATAAAGGCCATTTTGCAGCAAAAATTAGGCCTGTTTTCCACAAGAGAATATAAGAGTTTATCTAAAACATGCCTTTAACCTTGCTACCAATTGCCCTGCCAGGCATGGTTTAGATCGACATAGATATTAAACCACCAGCCCAAGAGCCCCTATATTTAGTGAAACACAATAATAATTTCTACAAGCAGGGTTGTTGTAGATGCGGAGGAGCAGCACAATCAACCTGGGTGCCTAAGCCATTGTGTATGCAGAGGGCACATTTATTCCAGCCATCTTGTTTTTAGCAGATGGTCAGGGCCACTAATGTCGGACATATTCCACCCTATTCCCCTATATTAAGCTCAGAAGAAGGAGCACTGTCTGCTTCCAAAAAGGAGCAAAGCATGGCATGGACCAGTATGGAACAGTAACAGCACCATAGGGTGGGGGGTATTCTACCCCTACATTGATGGCATATGTAAAATGAGAATATTTTATGGATGGACGAACAAATGAGTTGCAGACAAAAAGGCAATGTGGATTTTGGCTGAGCCAAAGGTCACGGTGGCTAGATGAACACAACATAATGTTTGGCTCAGTCAAAGGTCCATCTGGATTTTGGCTGAGCCAACGCTCATGGTGGCCAACTGAGCCTGGCCTGAGGTTTGGCTCAGACAAAGGTTGATGTGGGTTTTGGCTGAGCCAAAGATCATGGTGTCTAGCTGAGTTGAGCATGAGGTTTGGTTCAGTCAAAGACGATGTGGCTGATTTTGGCTGAGCCAAAAGTTATAGTGGCTAGCTGAGCCCGACATGAGGTTTGGTCAGTTAAAGGTCAATGTGGATTTTGGCTGAGCCAAAAGTCATGGGGGCTAGCTGAGCCTGGTGTGAGTTTTGGCTCAACCATGCAGTGCAGTATTAAAATGCATACAGTATGAAGAAAGGAAGGGTTAAAAAAAAATATTAATACCCCAGCATTTAATTGGTTATAGCGTCAATCTCTGCCAGCAAACGGCCAATATCCTCCAACATCTGACAAAGCCTTTGAATTTTTGAATCAAGGTCACGCAGCCTGGCAGCTTGGTTCACTAAGGAAAGAACAGGAAAAATGTATCAAGTAGTTTACACTACACAACAGCACAAATTATAATACAACACAGTACCACAGACTAATTCACACAGATGTTGAAGGATTCTAGCTTGTAGCTGGGGCATCAGCTGCAGCGGTGTGTGTGCTTGCAGTTTTGTTCCACTTTAAATTTATATTTAGATTCCAGGGACTGCCACGCTCCTATGTGAGCCCCCGCTCCGACCACCGAGATGGTGAAATACTGTAAGGTAGTCCCCAACCTTTCTTACCTTGAGAGTCACATTCAATGCTAAGAGATGGTCTCGAGCCACATTCGTCATTTAGAAATTGGTGGCTCCCTATTTCTTTACCACATAAAATATTTACCCCTTCAGAAGTGCTGCTTTAACCCCTAAGGATGCTAAATGGCAGACAGGCAGAGAAATGTGTAGGCCTACACTTGGGAATCTGGGAATAGTGCCACTGGAAGCGGCAAAGAATGGAAAGCTGGCAAGCTTCTCTACCTGCACAACTCATTGACCCCTCCTGCAGTCTGCGAGGCAACATGTGGCTCCTGAGCTACAGGTTGGGGACCATTGTTTTAAGAAATGTTTTTTGTTTTTTCTGAGATACAAAATCTAACTACAGTACAATATATAATAAATGAAGCATTAATAATTACAATATACCATAGTATAACACTGTAGCATACTGTACACTACTTACAGAGATTGTAAATTGCTTCTCACTGAGGCAAAAATATGTCCTTAGTATGCAGTTCTGCAGTCCTGAATATAAGTACCATTTGTCTCGAACTCCTGCACTGTAGAGGAGGAACATACAAATATACTTCTACTTCCAGGTCAGTGCAAAGAGTCGCTGGCATTTTAGGCGAATAAGTGGCCGCTAACTATTTTGCAGATGCTCTAGTACAAATGTACCACGATACATGTTCCGGGGCAACGGAAAAATAAAACGTGACTATGCACACTCAGAACAGCACACAAAACTTTTTTTCTTTTTTTTTTAATAAAGAAATTGTAGTAAGGCCAAGATAAAAGCGGACTTCATAGAAATTTAAAATTTAAATCCTGTAAAACCAGCTGCTGAAACCAACATTTCAGCAATTATGGAGGGGACATGATGTGGCGGCTATAACAATGTGGTTGTGTATCAGCAAAAAAGGTTATTTAAATGTATTAATTATACAGAGATGTATCGCTGATGAAATGTGTGACTTGATGAGCATTGATCCATGTGCCACTTGGTGGGGAAAGTGAAAAATGACATGTTTTTTTCACAATAGGAAATCGCCGGCATACTGGTCAGCTAGCTCGCCAGTAGAGCGCTGGCACAGCACTGGTGTAGTGCTGCGCAGGTGAGGGAACTTTTAATTCTGTCCCATCTGTATTCCATATAGAACCTGCCTGGTCTAATGGAAATAATAAGAACCGTAACTTAGCACATTTCATGAGCAACAGGGAGAAAATAGGCCTCCAAATTTCTACATAAAATTATTCAGGCGAAACTTTCCAGGGGACGTTGGAGACATAATTACAGCTGTCCTGTAGTCATAAATTATGTGCTATCTCTGAAGCAAGAATGAACGGGTATATAATGAAATTATATTTAAGTAATTTATTTTATATCGTTAATAGATCTTCTATAAAGCATTTGTCAAACCTTTTTTCTAATAGGTGCTTCAAACCTAACTGCCAACCTTTTTTTTATTTGAGTTTTTGATCGGGAAAAGGCTGGTAGACTATTTAAAGGATTTACTTGGTGTAAAAAGTGCACTATTCCTGAGGTTTTCTACCTTTTAATGCAGTGTACCCTCTAACAACAAGAAGTTCCAACTGAGCACTGCAGGTTGAGAAACAGTGCACTACATTATGCTTCAGTATAAAGTGAGCTTTCTTTCTACCAAGAGTGCACTTTTTGACTCCTGGTGCTAAATCACCCCATAGCGGATCTTTAGGTAGGTCTACTTTAATGTGACAACCAGAAACAAAACGCTACTGTTATTCATAAAAAACATTGTTGGGTTCCCCAAGCATTCTGAGCAACCGATCAGTAGTTACAATATAAATGTTTGCTCTTCATCTAGGATCTAAACAGACATTGAACACTAGACATTGGGCTCCACCCTATAGTATAAAATAACAGTGAGATGCTGTGGTAGTACTAAAAAGACACGCTCACACATCTATGAGATTGAAAAAAGGGTTTATGTGGGAATTGTACAATAAAATATAAAATGTGTCACTATTCCCACTTTGGTCACTAGATGGGGTTATAAGACTACAAATGAGAGAAGCAGAATCTTATCGAAGCTCAGAATGATAGCTCAGAAATCCCATTTAGGATGAATCAGGGGGCATAAGATACAACCATGTATTGGGCAGAGATTTCAAAAGAGAAAGCCAGAGGGACAGACGGGGATTGTCCTAGCCATTGTATATGGCTAGGATGGGAATCAGGAGAGTGGCAGGAACAGCAAGCACAGAGCAAGAGCATATACTGCTTTGACAGTTCAAGGGATTCAGGATGCCTGGAGAGGACCATGTCAGGAGAGAGAGAGAACCCATGGGGTGCCTTTGGTGTAGAACAGTGGTTCCCAACCCTGTCCTCAAGGCACACCAACAGGCCAGGTTTTGCAGATCTCGACAAAGATGCACAGGTGGAGTAATTAGTGCAGCTGCAGAGCAATAGAGCTGGCTATTTGGAGATCCAAAAAACATGACATGTTGGTGTGCCTTGAGGACAGGGTTGGGAACCACTGGTGTAGAAGTAACAGAGAAGGAGCAACCTGTGGATGGGAGGCAGGGAGACGAGTCCAATCTCTGGTAAGGTGTGGCTGCATCTAAAACCCTTAATCCCTGGATAAGTGTTGAACCCCATTGGGAGTGTTGCCCCTGGGCATTTGCTGATTTGGTGCCTACACCAGTGGGACCACTGGGAGCCTTAAATTCAAGTTGTGATCAATATCCCATATATATAAGGTGGAGAGGATCTCCCTTACTAAGAGCTAATGTTCACATCAAAGTGGGGTGGGATAGGTCATATACTGCCATGTTTAACTGGGAACTGTGCCTGAGAAAGTTGATACTGTGACTTTGCCTTTGTAAGGTGAAGTGCTGAAGTTGTGCTGTGATATGCTGCTATTGGAGATTAACTTTTGTGAAGCTACAGTCTGGATCTGTAATATGTGCTATGAGCTGCACTGTGCTAAAGTTCAGTAAAGAGGAGCTACACTGGTTAAGACAGACCTGAGTTGTTTGCCTGTTTATCAACCAACCGTAACATATACCTGTTGGATTACAAGTACTGTGACCGTGACCTTTATCTGTGGATTACCGTTGCTGTACCATAATTTGGATTACAAATAGGGATGCCCCTGAGTATCTATAGAGTGTCTTATAACATCTGCCCAGGTATTTCCCTAAACGAACACTTTTAGGGAAAAGCTGTTTCCTGCACAACTGATTGCCAGCAAAAGCAGTCAGTAGCCCCACTTTCCTGCAGTCAACACACCATAGGGAAAGCAGAGAATAGAGGGTAGTGTAGTGTAGTATAATGCAGTGATATGAACTGGAATAGAGCTGCCATCTGCATATTGGCTATCTGGATTTATTTTTCTTAAAAGCCCAAATAAATAAGCTCATAAAAAGACCAGTTTAATTAAGTCAGTATTATTTGTAGTCAGCTGGTGTTTTTTTCAACTCTGGGCCTTCTCTGAAAAACTACAGCACAATTATTACCTTAAAGTGGACCAGCCAAGTCCTATGAAAGGTCCATAAAAAAGCTATATGTATCAACTCCCCTTGGTGTCCTGGTAATGAATTGGATAAAAATACTCAATTACAATTTTGGCTTTAAAGGAATAATTGGGGGAAATTTAAATCTTCTTTTGGCCCTTATCTTCCTGCTAGCACTATTTTCAATAGGCTGTAATTGCATGGGATTGCAAGGAGGGGCTTAAACAGCCATTTTAGAACAATGAGATCCTGTCAGAACCCAACAGCATTGAATGGCATACCTGGGGAAAACGAAAATTTAAATCACAATAACCGGAATACCAAGCTGCATTAAGGTTCGAAAAAACGAAATGTGCCTGGTGTGGGGGAGCAAAATAGATTTAGTTGATTTTGTGGGTTTTGATCCAATTTAATGGAGCAACACATAATTTCATGTTTTTGAACCAGTGACACCATTCTGCTCCTGAACACCCATTCCACACCTCTCCTCTCCCAGTGGCATTTGTCCAATATACTTACCCTGCCAAATACGGTCACATGGCTTGTTCTGTAATGCTATTGTATGGTGAATAATAAAATAATTGTTCAGGAACAGTTTTGTAAGGGCAGCAAAATGCTTCCTACCTCGAACCTGGACCGAACTTTGACCTCGGCCACATCTTTTGGACTCTGTCACTCGACTTTGTCATCCATCGCTGCCGTGCCCAGACCCTGTCACTATGCACCGCCAAGTGGACAACCTGGACTGTTCCCCCAGACCAGCCTGTCTCCCCTGTGGGGGGCTGTAGTGGGTACTGGGGAATTCCATGGATTCTGTGGCCTGGTGGGTCTGGTGGTCATTGGCGTTGCTCATTGCGCTGCCTGACTTGCACCTCTGAACATGCAGTATAGCAGCCATATGAAACAAATCTAGACCACACTGTAGCAGACAGCTATAAAGTATGGCCTGATTAAGCCACTAGGTGGAGCACCAGCTTACATTATCAGGAAAGATAAAGCTACGGAATCAAGTAAGTATTGACACTTGTCCTTTATTCAGACCATTTTCATTTTTAAAAGGCAGAAACAAAATAACTTTTAGACAGATTGAATTTCTGATCTGTTATACATGGCAGCAGATCACTTTAAATTAAAATGATTAAAAATACAGAGAGTCCATGCATTTTTTATGTCTCAAGCACCAACAGTGTCAATTATTTAACAATGCAAAATCCGAGCAAATTGAATCTAAACAAGCAGTGTGATTCGGATGTTGGTTCTAATAATAGATACAATAGACAGTCAAGTTTAAACAGTTTCCGCTGAGTCTCAGGTGGCAAAATGGAAGTGACAGTGATATCATTTCACATTATTAACATGTTGTAAAGACAAATGAAGACACATCAACGGACAACAAAACACATTGCATTATGGAATTTCCAAGCTGACATGTTTTCTGAGATGCAAAATAGACTGCGATCCATCTTCGCTCTTTACTGAGCATTATTAATGACTCCAGCTAAAACAATATGATCAGAACACAATTAATAATTTATATCATGTCACAATAAAGTTTAGCTTGTGTGCTCAGAGTGAGGGCGAGCGTGAACTGTCAGTAGGAATTTGATGAATTAAACTGAACTTCTCCTAGGTTCAGTGTTGGAGATGTGTTGACTAAAGATGCAAAGATCGGGTTTGTACCAAAGTTTGCAGATCGGAACCCTGAGCCAGAGCGTGGACTTTAGCGAGAAGTCTGTGCTCAGGTTCAGTGCTCGGCCAAACCTGGAAACTGGGAAATCAACCAGCTTTTTGCATTTAGAAACCCATGAACATGGTAGGCATAGCTGTGATTGGCCAGACGGAACACGTGACCCTGCCCTATAAAAGACAGGGTCGCATGTCACACCGATGTCATATCAGCACTGTGTAGTTAGGGAGAGGTTCTGCTGCTGACTAAGGGACAGAAGGGGCTGCAAACAGGTGCACTAAATTGTCTTTTTGAGGACTCATAGGAGGGGAGAGGAGGTTGGCTGCATCTCAAACTGTCCTTATCAGGACACGTAGCTAGGGAGAGTGAATGGCGTCAGTGAGGGACAGATAGGGAGAGGGACGTCTACCTGTTCTCATTGCACCCTGAGGATGGGCAGCTGCTGGGGCACATTCTGGGCATGTAATAGAGCTCATCTGTGGGCACACCTCGCATTATACCCTTTTAGGCTTTGATGAACGAGTTACTTGTTGGCACACCTTGCATTAGACCTTTGACAAATTAGTTAATTTTGGGCACACCTTGCATTATACCCTTTGGGGCGTTGATAAACTAGTTGCTTGTGAACACACCTTGCATTATACCCTTCTGAGCTTTGATAAACTAGTTACCCGTGGGAACACCTTGCCTTAGACCCTCTTGGGCTTTGATAAATTAGTTACTTTTTGGCACACCCTGCATTAGACCCTCTTGGGCTTTCACAAACTAGTTACTTGTG
The DNA here is from genome assembly GCA_027917425.1 of Gastrophryne carolinensis. NCBI lineage: Eukaryota > Metazoa > Chordata > Amphibia > Anura > Microhylidae > Gastrophryne > Gastrophryne carolinensis. Next base: position 470,390,932 of record CM051236.1, on the reverse strand, counting down.
GGCACACCTTGCATTATCTGCATCAAACACCTCTGTCAGACAGCAAGGGGCCAGCATCCTCCTTAGCTGGGGAGGTGTGATGGCATATGGTGCTTCAAAATAATTCCCCAGGACCTGTGTCTGGATGAGGGACGTTGGAGGGGCAGAGACCGAGCTTAAAGGTAGGTCTGGGAGAAACGGACTTGGTCAATTCTATGGACATCACGATGCATGCGTGCTGGGGGTGCCCGAACCATCTATAAGCTCTTCACATACTTCCTTGTGGGAGCCCATCATCATTACTCTACATCTGCATTTTAAGGTAACTCTGAGTGTTGTATATTTGTGTGTAACTGTAACCTGCAACCCACTTCCCAGAATGACATCTGTATGAATCCCACCAGAGTCAAATGTTTGTAATCACTGCCTAGTGTGCTTATTGCATTAAAACCTTTATTTAACTTGAGCAATATTTTTGCCTTAGCCAAGAATCTGTGTGTCCGGGGCATTGCTGGGCCTGGTAGTCCTGATAGGCGGATGAATGAACGGTGCTTTGGGAAAGTGGGCTGCGTGATCGTAGTTGCTCGATTGTTGATTGGATCATGTGACCCATGGTTCCCTGACACTCACCATTAGTGATACGCTTTGGAATTGGGGTAAGTTTGACCCAAATATTGCCAATTCAGTTGTTTGGTCCACTCTGATCCAAATAGCAACAAAATTCAGGTCAGCCTCTTTTTTTTTATTTTTTTACTTAAAAGTAAAAAAATGAACACTGTGCTCATGCTGATGAGCACCGGCCTCTTTTTGCACCGCCCTGGCTGCTGGGGGTGCAGGCAATTGGAAAGGGGATTTCATCATATCACCCTTTTAAATTAGTAACCTGGGGGATGAGGAGCATGCAAATATATAAAAATGTAAAGTAAAGTAAAGTGGATTTAGTGAAAACAGAAATGCCTAAAGCATTTGTAAAATTTCCTCTGAACAGAACAAAGGGCTATTCGGCTCCTCACTACTCATGCCATGTCCAGCGCAAGAAATCTCCTGGCAGGCTTTCAACACCCCTAGATGTTTGTGATAGTCTAGTCATTAGGCAGTATGTTAAATGTGACAACAGGTTATTGCCTCTTATTGCATGCTGAGAATCGGGGTTCTGGAGATTACAAATCTAATACTGAAAATGTTTTCCTCCCCCTTATATAGAGGACAAAGGAAATACCACTCCTATTCCCAGATTCACACAATATTACAATAATAGTTATATTTAAATCACATATTCCACTTGCATACCAGGGATTATTGATTGCTTAAAAGTATTTCTTTTATTTCTTCATACTATTGTATCTTCCATTCGTATTCCTCATTCCACTAAAAAGACATGTTTCGTCCATTTGCCTTGGTCACCTTTAGGTAAACAGTTCCTCCTTTACATGAAGAATAAACAGATACCCTCTTCTCTGTGCAAGCCTTTCCAGACAGAATATGATTGAATACACCACCCAAATAATTTAAGTTACATCCTCTTCCTCTTCTGCTTTGTGCAGATTACTGGAGATTCAGGTCGGTGGCTTGGCATTGCAGCAATCCTAAGGTGGAATGGAAACAATCTCTCACACCATGGAGATCCTCCCTGTTGATAGCAGCACGATCAGCCCACGCAGCAATCACATTCACCAGCAGGGGGCAGCACTGAAAACACATATGCTTCTTTGTTTCCTGATAACAGAACTCAGCCTTTTCCTAATATTCACAACAACACGTTAGGCAAAGGTAGTTGATCGCTGCATGGAATGATCCTACTACTGTCAACAGGGAGGATCCCCATCTCCTCTTCTGTGCTGACAGATTGAGAAACAGAGACCTGCCATTGTCTCTAACTATTGCTCAAGATGTGTTTGTTTAAATCATGCATGTTCTCTTTACTATGTATTGTAATGCCGTGTTGAATTAGGTTTACCTTTGCTGTCTGTGTCTTGTGTTGTGTGTTAACCTTGACACTGGAGGTATAACCATTGTCAGTATATTTAATTAAGGTTTAAACTGCCAACTATAATCTGCTGTTGAGTCCCTTTAAATAGAAGCATTTAGGTAGAGCAAATGGTGCCACCAAAGAGGGTGCCACAAGGAAGCTGCCATTTGTGTGCCAACAACCTGCCTTGTGTGTGCCAGAAGGAGGTACCATTCCCAATCAAGTTCCTATAGGAAAGGTGATGTTAACTGAGTGGTGATGCTATGTTAGTTTGTGAAGGAAAGAGCTCCACTACCTGTGTCAGGAGACATATTGTACTGTTGTTTTCCCACGAATGCCTTGTCTGTCGCTTGCCCTGCTATTGTGGCTGATGAATCTCACAATGACAATGACACAATTGTTGTTTCTGTGGTGAAGTAATATGTATCCTACTGAGTTTTAAGCTATTCAATACTGTGCAGTGACATTTTCTTGGGTTTTTATGTATTTATATTACCTTTGCTAGTTTTCTTTTCTGTTAATAGGTATAATATATATATATTTTTTTATATCTATCTATTTATAATAAAGGAACAGCAATTTTTTTTTATAATAAAAGAACTTTCCTTATTGTTATGCTCTGATTTCTTTAAAACAATATAATGAACCTGCATTTATATCATTAGACCTGCCTTGAGCATTTATTAGTAACATGTTTGGTATTTGGTTATGTTTTGGCCATTAGCAAAACATTACTCCCACACTTCCCAATTAGCGGTTTCCCTCCAGTCTCATAGAATCCAGGGCCAGTTTCGGTCCACTTTAAAATGATGCAGAGTAGACCTTTAATACACTCAGAGGGTGGATGGTTTAGACATTAGGCATACATGGACTTTGCACTTGGGAACCCAGTTGAAGGTATTCAGGTTGCGGAGCAGACTGATATGGGCAAAGTGGCTGTAATAAGCTAATATGCCCTGAGTCAATAATTGAGCCTGGGCCCCCTCACTGAGCAGGTAAATCCAGACCACAATAATAAATAGATAGATTGCTAACTGATCTCTCCGATCCCACAACTACAAAGAAGAACACAAGCTGATTCCCCCATCACAAACAACATAGGCCCTTATTTAAGAAGGGATAGCGTCAGGTAGTGGCTGGTTAATGACAGGTAGCGACAGATAGCGACCGGTCAACGACGGACACGGCACGCAATTACACATTTATCAAGCAGAATCTGTTTAGCGACTGGAATTGCACCATGTAGCGTCTGATTCATCATTTTCACAGCCTCAGCGAACAGCGCCAGCGTTCAGCCTTGCACAGCGCCAGGTATGACCTCTTGCTACCTGTCGCTCTCCCATACATTTCAATGGACGATCCTTTTCTTCTCTTTAAACGGGGTTTCTTTTTTTTTTTCAAAAAAATCACAAATAATTCTTTGACCTCTTCTGGCATTGAAATAGCATTTTTTTCATAATTTTATCATTTTTTAAATATAAATATTAAAAAAATGACATTACAGGTCTGGCATTAAAGTTGTTGTTACAATGTTGTTACAATGTAATTCCATATGTTTTCGCTTTGTTACTAGTGGATAGATGCTGAAAAACAGACTTTAAACACACCGCCTCCTGCGCTCTGGGCTTCAAACAACTATTTTTCAGCGCCAGAGATTTGTGAGGCTGTTTTTTTCCTGAATATTGGTATGAGTCAGTCACTATGAGCAGTCGCTAACATGCGCTCCCGTACAGCGCTGTAATGGTCAAATAGCGACTCCTCACAATGTATTCAACATTACTGAACAGCGACTGAGTCGCTATAAAGTAGCGACCCACGGCTGAGCACAGTGACTACTAGCGAGCGCTCTGAAAATGCCTGCTACAGACGCTCATCTGTCGCTACCTGCCGCTAATGATGAATCAGCCTCTAAGTAGATTGCAAGCAGAACATCCAGATCCACAATCAACAGGCTGGCAGGCAGAATGCAGTGCTGTATACAAGGGGCTCCCAACCAGTGGTGCTAATGTCACCAGTAGAACTTAAGCTGGTAGCGGGGGACCCGGAGCACTGCAGACAAGCTACTGCTGTACTTGGATTTGACAGGTGGCCAAGCAAGCAAGCTGTAAGAGTGGAGCATCATGGAATGACTGCATTGTGCCGGTGTTGGGCCAGTATAGGACCTCTTTGTTCCCGGAGAGGTTTGCATTAGTGGTGGTAGGGATGGCACTTGAGATAATTGCAACATGGGAAGTGATCCACATTGGAGGCAAGGATGTAATGGGCTAACAGCAGGTGGATAAAAGCCTTGGCTGATTTTTTGGCCACGGCCCCCCTCTGCCACCAGGGAATTCCTGTTTGCCAATCACTTAAAAATCCCCAGAATAGGCACATTTTGTGCACACAGATCTGGTAACACCAATTGGTCATGTGGGTTACTGAATTAGCACCATATCATGGAGAAGGGGGATGAGTAATGCACCTGTCCTTGATTTAACCAGTCCAGCATGCCAACTTGCCATATCTTGATTCCCTGAGTGAGGAATACAGCAGTCTTAAAGCGGACCAACAGTCAAAAATGACTTGAACCAGCCCAACACAAAAAACAGTGCTCATGTGCTCAGGGCAATTTAGATGCAAATTTATCTTTTTTCTAACTCCTGGTGTAGTACATTTTAGAAACAAAATGGCCACCTGCAAACAGGAAGTGCTGCTGGGCTTCCTGTTACTCTACATTATCAGTTATGTCAGTTGAATCCAGGCAGCAGCATGGCTGAGATGTTGGGAGAGGAAGCTCCAAAATGGCCGCTACCTTTCTTTTCCAGCTGTGTCAGGCTGTTGGTCTGGTTTAATGCTAGGGTGAGTACACTGTTTTCAAATATGAAGCTACTAGATACCATTCGTCTCAACAATATTCAGCATCAATCCCGTGTCAGCTGCGCTTGCCAAATTCCATCACCTATTATGGTCCAGGAACAACAAATTTAAAAAACAGATTAATTTAGACTAATAGAAAAATACTGGTGCTGCTTGTAACTGCAGAGGTAAGTCACAATGAACAGTGGTAATATGCAATTTAAGCCAACAGCCTGGCACAGTTGGTGCCCATTGCATCATCTCGCAGTTGTCTGTGTTTGAAAATGTTCTTAGCAAAGCCAGACGAGGAAGACACACAAAGGAATAGTAAGCTTATTATCCAAAGATAGAACAAAACATAATACTTTTTCCCAGTTGTGCATTGCAAAATAAATTACATTTTGTATAAAAGCGCAAAGAAGATGATAGATTTAGGATATAATAAAAAAAATGAAATTATGGATTTGTGTTCCCTCTATTATAATGTGTTATTATAATTTATTCATAATTGTAAATGCTACATTGGTATGTATTAAATAAATATATAAATATAACCCAAAAAATTATATATATATATATATATATATATATATATATATATATTGTATTTTTTTTCTAAAACCCTCACCAAACTGGAAACTAAATGAGAACCTTTCAATTTGTCTATTTAAAGTGTTTGGCAAGTCAAAAGTTACAAAATAAATATTAGTAGCTTACCTTACATTGAGTGACTCCAGCACTGTCATTCCTCTCCTGTATGTCTCCTTAGTGAGGAAAATCACTTCCTCATTTAGCTTTCAGTCCCCACACCGCTGACCTGGTCCTAAACCTTTGGTGAACCAAGGACGGAAACACCCTCCACTCCCTGCCTAGACGTCCTGATTGGTTGCCTCTCTCTGCAGCTCTTAAACTCTGCCCTTCTCTCACACTCATCACAGTGTGCTTACATCACATCACTATTACCATACCCACTGTTTCGCCTCATTTTTTCTCTGCATCTCCAATGCTTTAATACTTTTAAAGATAATTTAGGAAATACAGGGTCTTTTTGAAAATGGATTGAAGTTTGTGACAGTGCAACGCGTAGCCCGAGACAATGAGACAACAATTGGGCTTGCCTTTAGTATAACATTTATGGGATGGGTTCAGATGGTACAGCTTGGGTTGGGCAAATCTGGTTATGTGGTTTACAGAACAAAATGAGAAAGGCTTTCAACTGTAATGAGTGTATTACATAGGCTAAAATGTCTTGAAGGTCCAACTTTTTTTCACATTCATAGGGATTGTTCCACGAGATCCCAGGATATTGTTATTGTTTGTTTTAGATATGATAATTTTATACCTTATAGCATTTTTTCTAAGTTAAATAATCACTTTTCTTGTGGACCCTGAAAGCTTTGCTTTAAGTCAGTATTATTATATGTAAAGGGTCTAAATAGTTTACCATCTACTGCAAAGGACCCCTTCAAGATTGCTATTTTTTTAAATAGGGTTGGGTTGTACCCTGCCATGGAATTGTATTGAGAGCATTACATCTTATTATGGCCCACCCAAACCTTCAGGGCTGGATTATATTTGGTGCAAAGGCTCATCTGCTTGGGGACACTGCAACTTAGGAATCCCTGTGGCAACCAGTACCATTATCTCCCAGGTTGTGTTACCAGTGCTGAAGGGGGGCATCTGTGGTGCATGCCCTAGGGCCTCGACAATTTAGGAACTCTTTACCATTTTGCAAGGGAACCCTGAGCCAAGATCAGTGAGGCCCCTATGGCACAGCACTGCTTTGCTGTATTTTCCTTACTTGCCACAATGTGCTGCTTGTAATAATTTTAAAATCAATGCTCCAGTGTTGTTCGAGCTACCCAAGTGCTTCGGATTAGAAGTGCTTCAGAGTTTGACATCATTCAGAAGCTGCCCTACTGGCAGTGTCGAACTGCGATGCATGGAGCCCACCAGTAGAACTGACTTCAAGGCCCACCCCACAATTAGATGCAAGTATTTGTGGCTTACATTTTGGGGCCCATGTACAGAAACATTATGCCAAACTGTATTGTCTCTGAATGTTCACTTGGGATGCTGCAAATAAGCCATGCATAGTTTAGGTTTGGTGATGAAGGCCTTCGAATAGGCCCCTGGGACCATGGACCTACTGTGTTTTTTCCTGGTAATCCTGTTAGCCAGTCCGAGCCTGCCTACTTGTCCTCACTGGAAGGGTATGTCTGGCACCACCATGGCTCATGCTTTGATTTGAATAACAAATAGCACAGGAAGGGAGGGATGATCAACTACTTAGCCATCAATTACTATTTTTCTAAGGAAAAAAAATGCAACATAGCTGCTCCATGCCATAGAGGGGGCATCTGAGCGTATGCACCTGTATAGAACCCATTTGGGGGGAGGGGAGGCAAGTATGTGCTGTGTCCTGCTCTGGTGTAGTCTGGTGGGGTTTGGTATAGGACAGCAGTGAACTTGGTAAGCATGTGGTGGAGGGTATGATGTTGGCTGTGGGTGTCCCTTGCAAGAGCTGGTCAATATTAGGGACCCCCTTAATTTGTCCTTGCAACCTTTATAAGAAATATTACTGTTGGTTTAGCTGATTGCTCATGCCTTCTGCACATAACACCTTCCCTCTAGCAAGCATGCTTCCTAGGTCCCTTACTGCTCCATGGTACTACCAGCAGCCATTCGAGTTTGCTGGACAGACATTCACATTGTGAATCACAAGCCCTGTCTGAAAGTGAAACTCCTACTATGTGGGGCTAGGTAATGGCATGGACACAAGGAAAGGTTCAGTTACCAGCAACTATGGTGAACAAACAGGACAGTGATCTGGTTTAACTACATTAGCATTGCATCACGTTTTTTTTTTTGAACAGGTAGATTTTTCATGTACTGAAAAATGTAAGAGCAGTGTAAATAGTTTATAGAAGATCCTCCAAGAGTTCCCACTGTAAATGGACCAATTAAAAAAGCAAAAGCGAGGAAAGGAAAATACAGACCCTTATTGTGCGCTATGATGCATTCGGTGTTAAAAATAGCAAGGTGTCCTACTTATTAAGACATCACTCAAAGTCTGTAGCTCAGAAGTCTCAGTATCATTAGCCAACCTCCTTCTCACTAGACTGCTGAAGTATTTCTTGTGTTTAATCACCTCTTTGCTGAACTCTTGTAACAGCTTAAGTTATGATAGTGGAATAGAGAAGAGTATTGAGTGCGGCTTTGACAAAATGTGCCACAATGCCTCAAATAGCTCCAAATGTCTATAATACCACTATGGTTAAAGGGACATTCTAGATATTCGCATTCCATTCCCCCATAATCGCACACAAATGGAAGCGCTGAGGGACATGAATGGACATGTGGTCGTGACCACATTTGGAGTGTTGTCATGGAAAAATGGATATTAATGAAGGGGCAAACTTCTGGTGTGCTACAGGTGTAATCACATGCAGTCCCCATAGAACACTGTGCCACAGCACACCGTTTCTTTCAGAGGACTATTTTTGATGTGACATGCTTAGTGTCTAGTTGCCTTTGGGTACAGTTATTAATAGACAGCAGCTGAATTTTTATTCTACAGTCAGATGCAATTAACTTTCAAAATACAACAGCAACTCTTCCCTCCAGAGGGGTTTACAAGTACTGCTTAAAACCAGGGGGAGGGCTACCCCACTACAATATCACCACCCACCTGTGGTTGGATGCGCGCTTGGATGAGGCTGTTACCTGAGGCGTCTTCAGTATCACGGGTTACTCACAGTAAGATAAGCCCTGGTCATCTGGGAATGTTTCTTCGGTTTGCCCCAGCCACAATATTCTGGTCTGCCACTTGTTCAGTTCCAAAGAACTGCAGGTGTTCCTGTCACCCACCCTTTTGCTGCAGGGGAATATGTTGGCTTTCTGTCCCCCCATCCTGCTTTGTCACTTTAGGTGTCCACCCTGTGCTCCAAGGTGTATCAATTTCTGACCCCCAGATGGGATCAGCTACCTCAGTAGACACTTCTCCAGTAACAAACAGGGCACTGTACACCCAGGGTCACATCACTCCAGCTGCTAGCATCCTCCTTGATTACGTGCTCTGGTCACTGCACAAGCCAGCAGCTCCTACAGCTTGCCAGAACTCCACAGGCCGGATCCACACAGGCTCGCAAGATCTTGTCCCCAGACATGATCACATTCTATTAGTTATCCAGGGGAATATGTTAGCTATCTAGGGGGTATGGCCATGCCCCCTCTCCTGCCCTGAAACCAGATGGTGAAGACAGCAAATACCTGGAACCTGCCCTGAGTACTTACCTCTTCAGCCTCAAACAGCAGCACATTGCGTCTCCTTGTGTGATCATATCCCTGGCCTTCCTGTCTGTACTGGCTTAAGACTATTTTCCTGTGTTTGCTACACAAGTAACAGAGGAGAGGCACATGGAACAGGCTTCAGGGGAGCTGCTGTTTTATTGCAATTGTCTGGACTGGCCTTTTCAATGTTTAGCAATCGTTAGCATTTGTTAATATTCTGTATCTTTATGCTACTTGTTAGTAGTGTTGTGTTTGGATTCAGGTTGTTTTGGCCTGATTTTTTGTAAAGTTCTAGTAAGAATATTCTTTTAAAGGAAGAGTCAACTTTTGTGGTGTCAATTGGGCTCCTACACCAACATTTGTAAATCCTGGGTTTGGCCAGCTGGTGAGCATGGCCTGTGTATGGCCAGCTCCCACTTGGGCATGTTGGGAACCTTCTGTCTGCCGAGGTGCCCATTGTTCTCAATTGGAGCATGCCATCCACAGTCTGCCATACTCAGACCACGCACACCCTCTGGCTTGGCTTCAAAACTGGGTCTGTGGAAGCCCAATGGGGTATGATGCAGAAGTGGAAGTATAGTAGGAAGGTTGCCTAATCCCCTATGGGGTACTCCCAATCTTAGGAAGGTCTTAGGAAAGGTCCATGAAAGTGGGGTACCCACAGTGTCTGTAAATGCAGTAGAGAGACACATGCTGCAGAGAAGTAACATCACTGGTCTCTCTGCTCTTTGCTCCACCGCTCAGACCATCTGTGCAAACTTCAGGTGTCCTTTAGCCTTTAACTGGCAGGGAATCCCAAACTCCAAAAATTGGAGGTCCTATTTAATGGGGTTCCTTCTTTGACTTTACAAAAACAATATTTTGCTGTCTGGGACACTTGACTTTCTTTGCAGAATATTTCATGAATGTTTGGTGATTCTTGATGCTTTAGAGAACATTTGGCTTAATTTGTTTGGCTTCCCCCAGAAGAATTTTGTTGGTGAGATTGATCTTCTGTTCTGTGTTTATGCCTTGTAATTTGCTCTGTAGTATTTGTTTTCAGGCTGTGAGGCCGAGGTGTTATATTAGGTTTGTGAATGAAGGGGAAGCCTTTTTTTCTGCCTTTATTTATTTCAACTCTCAGCAGCACTATAATTCCAGCATAACAATGGAGGTGCTTAAGGGGGAAGCTAGAAGACGACCCTCAGACTGGGCCAGGTTTAAAAAAGGGCTATCCCTGGGCTAAGTGTAGGGCATGAAAGGTATTCCCACAGGTCCTTTGGTATTCCAGCAGAATTCTGCAGGTCTGTTTTAAAGTAGAAAAACAGCTGCAGTGCAAGTGTTCAATCAAACTAATTTTTAATTCATTAGTAGGTCAGATATATTCATGGCCCCTTGCACTTAGGCTCTTATCCCGCTGCATAGAGGACTCAATTCTCGGCCCTTCTTCCCACCCCTTACAGGGGTCCAACCTCCAAGGTCCTCCAGGTGAGAAATCTGGGATGCCTATCTACAGCACCCAACGACATCCACCAAACACTCACTCTGGCTCTGGCTCCTCATACTTACAGACTGCCCGTTTATACGCTCGGGAACCAATCAGCAGACATAGGCAGGGCTTCCCTAGTCTTTGCCTGTACTGTCCCAAATGTCACCTAGTGTCCAAGTTTCATTACTGCTATCTCCACTAATAAAACCTAGCTTAACTAACTACTCTAATCCTAAATCTATCAAACACTTTTCACAACGGTAATGGCTAATCCACCACCTTGTTACCACAACATGATTCTATTTTTGCTGCCGCAAACTTTGTAATGAACTAATAAGCAGTGAAGAAACAGACAGGGAAAAATCAGACACAGTGTTTGGTGTGTTCCATGCAGTGTGATGCAGGAGTGGGTGGAGTTAAGTCCACCACTCACCCAACTAAAAGGTGGTCATGGAAAAATGTTAGGGGTTTAGCTAGGTAAAACGGCAGCTAATCACGATGCTACATTCTCAGTGAAGGATTGAGGCTAAGGCAAGTATTACGTGCATTTTGGGGGGTTATGGGCAAGGGGGGCTTTGCTTTAATGCCCGGAAAGTCCCTTTAAAAAATCTTTATAAAACTAAAATCTGGCAGACATATTTTATTTACCATAAACCTCCTATTAAGAAAAACACATCATTACACAGACAAATATGCCTTTAAATATTAGAATATGAAGGTCAGGGGTTGATATTCAGGCAGCACGGAGCTAGCCTTGCAAATGATTTTCCATTATTAAACCAATAAATCAGCCAGATGTTGATAGATGCGCGCACTCGGGCACTATGTCAGAGTTGGAAGCCGAATAAAAATGCTTAGGCCATAGCGATAATCAATTCCATAGGAATTTATATATATGGAGCAAATAAGAGCGGGGAAAAGGAAAAGGAGAAAGAAAATTAAAGCACTTTCAACAAAATAAATGATAAACATTTACATGCGTTTTTATTTCGCACACATGAATGGCACCCACACAAGGGAGATGAATATCCGCCGGAGCACCTTTGAAACTCTGCAAACAGTCGAAGAAAAGACTAATGGAATCCCGATGCAAATGCACCTGACTGGATAATCTTGATTTAGTGGCTGCAAAGGGAACAAATAAGCTAAATACACCTATTGAATTATTAATAGTCTAAAAGAAAGCCCCCTAATTGGATCTAAATGGGAAACACCTCGGCTTCTGGGATGGAAGGAAAGATAAGTTGGCGGTTTGGCGAGAGATGATTATGGAGAAGAAGCGGAGGCAGGCGGCTCGTTAAAATGCAGCATCTAAAAAGCTGAGGTCAACAAAAAGAAATACAAATAATGTGCGGAAGGGTTGACCGAGGGACGCGATACATGAAGAAGCATTATATGTTCCACAAGTAATCAAGATGCGGGGTAATTATACATTGTGAACATATGGGCGAGATCAGCAGCGGCTGTAAGATCGCTATGACAAAAATGCAGCCGCTCGATAAAACCCACGGTTTGACGCTAGGTGTTCATTTCATTCACGCTGATAGATGCTGCGAGTTACTGCTAGAAAATGGAAAGTATCACTTATCACAAAATGAATTTATTTACTGTAGAAAGAATATTTGCTGTACCTGACAAAAGCTGCATGACATTTCATACGTTGCACTTTCTTCAAATATCTGCAATTATATGTGAAGTTTGCTGAGCACAGTTAGGTTGTTGTTGTAGGAAAGCTTTATAAAGATAAGTTGTGTGACTTTGCAGGGTTGAATTTTTCCATTTGGCAGCCACCTGCAGGGGGCGATGTAGAGTGTGCCTTTGCCAGGCTGCTTTAATGGCTGCTCACGAGTGCCCCACAGTAAAATTCAGACAGTGACTTTAAAGTGGACCAACTCCCAGGATTTTCACTATCCTGGGTGTTGGTCCACTTCCGCGGGGCACCCCGATCCTGTGAAACCCCCCAGAAAGCCCCCAAAAAATCACCTCACCACTGACAGACAAGCGACGGACAAGCTGAGGCCGCAGGAGGCCGCCTCTCGCGCGTCGCTCTTACAGGGAGTGCCTGCTAGAGGGACGCGCGAGAGGCGGTGGCGGCGGTGGCCCGTGCATGTGCCGTTGGAACGGGGAGAAGGTAAGGTTTGTGGGTGTCTGGGGGGATTTCACACAGTGGGGCATCCCGATTTTGGATGCCCCGCGGGGATGAAGCTGATCGGCCTGGGAATCTTATTGATTCCCGGGCCGATCAGCGGTGGGTGTTGGTCCACTTTAAATGCCATCCACAACCAGAGTGTCTCTCAGCTATCAACAGGACCTGATTTCCTTACTTCAACTGCTGTGGTCATGTGACTCCTTTGTTCTGAGCCAGAAAGCCAGTATATGCTTGTCTGCAAACTGTCTCCACTTCAAATACACACTATCTGCATTTAGAGCTGAAAAAAAGCCAACCAGGCCGCCCCTGGAATCTAAAATTCGGGGCAGGAGCCTGCCTGCATCTGGGGATGCTGTCAGATTCGCTCCTGTTTGTTGAGCGCAGAGCTATTTCTGGAGCATTAATATGCATGGCAAATGGCTCTGATTGGATGAAAGCCTGCACATGCGCTGTAGGACGGGGTGAGTTTGTACTGGGCGATATGGGGGGTTTCACACTGTGGCATACCAAATTGCCCAGGGGCAAGGAAAAAAACTGGGGATAATCAACCCCCCAACACACACACTATTTTTGAGATCTGGGTGCATTTTTATATATGTGTGCTGAGTGTTTGGGCCTGGGGGAAGTCCATGCACATGCTGGGGGTGGGGTATTTTTTCTTATATTAACAGATCTTGATCTGATTCAAGGGGGACGCATGCACAAAATGTGCCTAGTGCAGCCTGAACACCAAACATGGCCCTTGTGACTTGAATCTTTTTCTTTTGAGTTCATGGTGGGCAGGGCCGGCGTCAGTACCGGGGCCCATAGACAGGGACAGCCTTTGGGGTGTGCGACAGCGCTTGACCAGTGGTGTACTGGGAGGGCACCTCCTCGAATGGCGGGGTTCCACACAACGGGGTATCTCGATTTAGATTCCAAGGGAGGAAGCGCTGGGTTTTGCTCTGCCTTTAAGTTGCCCATCCCAGCTGATTTCCTATCCCAGTCTGTGATACCCTTCTGTGTAAAACCCCCTAGGATCGCTGGCATACTCACTATGCAAGCAATTCCACCCCTGGGTTTTGGTCCGCTTTAAAGCGGCATCTCAATTTGAGATACCCGTAACAAACGATCCCACAGTGCACTCACCAATTCGAGGAAAGTAATGAACAAAGGAGGGGAGGGGTCACACACAGGGGCATCCAAAATCAGGAGAATCTAGATTCATTTAGACTCTGAGGTCAGGTTTAAAGGGGATTGGTATGCTTCAAAGTAGATCAAAACTATCAAAACTAGACCCTTTGGTCCAAATAGCATGATCCTTAGGGGACATCCCTCTGTGATGTGACCTGACTCTTCACCACAAAGGGACCCACTGGGATCATGGCGCTGAATTGCCCACATAAACCTGGAGCCGGCCCTGATGGTGGGGGTTCCCAACCTTTCTTTAAAAGACTTCCTGTGAACATTGTGAATGGGAGTCTAGCAAGCCCGGGGACCAGGCTAAGGCACTTGTAAACTCCTTTAATATAGATTCTAGATGGAATACAAAAGGCCAGTGCAATGCAAAGCAACATAGCAAAACAATAACCCCCCCCTACAAAAATTAAAAACAGGGACGGCGTTGTCTCTGCACACGGGCCGCCCACGCACAGTCCCCTGCATGCAGAGACCCCTCACACATATACAGTGCTGGCTGGCTTAAGAGGGGCACTTCACCTCAATTTTATACACCAGGGGCCTTTCACACTTAAGCATCAAAACATGTCTTTATTGTATGCCAGAAGTGATGAGAATGTGAATATGGAGGATGGTGTTGAAGGATAATGATGATGAGAGGGAGAGAAGGGGAGACTGGAAATGCTTCAAGAGAAGAGGAGAACACCATTAGTTGGGGTACCTGAGGATACTAAAGGACACTGAGGGAAGCAGGACAAGTCAAGGGTCCGGAACTGGTAGGTGTTCGCCAAAGCATCCAAACATATGTTTTTATTGTATGTCAAAAGTGATTGGAGTATGACGTTTAAGTATTGCCGATCATTAATGTGCATGGTATAAGGTGGTGATTGGAGAGCCTGCGCATTCGTTGTAGAACTGATTAAGTATGTTAGGTACGTTTTTATGGGCGAACTGAGGGTTTCACATAGCATCCCAAATCCAGATGCCTCCAGACAAGGAAAAAATACACGGATTTGTTCTGCTTTAAGAGGGTGTCACGCTCTGGGTACTACAATGATCCGCTTTAGTAACTCCAGCCCTCCAGGTAAGCCCTCAACCCCCAATCTCCGCAGCCAGCTTCACCTGTAGGAGCCCCCGCTTGCCGGGACGCAGAACACGCCTGCCCGGGATCGGTTGCCCCCAGGACTTCAATGGCTCAAAGGTTGTAGGCTTACTGTTCGGAGGTCTGGAGAACCCGTGGCTGGAAGCAGTATTGAGTAGCCCAATAGCTGAGCGTTTAAGTCCAAAAACAGGCTGGGAGGTCGGCAATGGGAGATCCGAGATGGCAGCAGTACAGAGGAGTGGGCAAATCGTGGTCTAGGTTCGGAGCAGAGGTGGGCAATGGGAGTTCAGATCAAGGATGGTCAAAAACAGGCGGTGGTCGGCAACGGGTAGTTCAGATCAATCTCAAGAGACTAGCAGCAGACTAGGTTCAAGGCGCTATAACAGGCACTGAGTGAATGCCGGACTAATCCTTTTATAGGGACAGACATAATCTTGGAGAAGGAGGTACAGTGCGCGATGGGTGCAACATGGGAACCCTGCTAGGATTGGCCAGAGCAGAAGAAAGGGGAAGCAGCTCATCCTACTAGGGCTGAGCTAAAATGTCTAACTGGGCTCATTGGCCCAAAGTATGATTTCCAGGGCACCAGGCCCAATGACAGTGGAGGGGGAGGGATTCCCCTCCTAAGCTGTGCCAGCAGGCTTTGCAAACTACCTCCGGTGGGCGCGCTGACAGCGGCTGCCGAGAGAAAGCTGCAAGCGTGGCCGGGCGCCTAAGGACAGCGCTGGAACGGGGGCCAGGTAAGCGATTACTGACAGAGGGTTAACTTCCCCCTGTTGATTGCATTTCTAAGGACATAATGAGAGACAAATGAACTATATATGTGCTTCAGTGTAAATTTAGGTAAATTTAGGCTAGTTCTAAAGGACAATTATAGGGACAAAAGCTAACATTTACTCACCTTAAAGACTCCCTGAAAGATCATCTAGCACTGCCCACTGACCAGATCTTGTTGAGTAAAGTTTGAGGTCAGGCTAAGTTTCATCTAAGTCGCAGCAACTAGGAGTCACAACTAGTGATGAGCGGATTCAGCCTGCAAAGTTTGGATCTGTTCTGAACTTTGCGACAAACTAGAAATCCGTGCGCACGTTCGGGCCAGACCCAAAAGAAGAATGATTGGCTGCATATTAACTGAACCACCATATTTTACCCTAAAATGGACCCAGATGGCCATTTCTTCGGGTACCTAAAGCTCACAGGGGAATCATACTGGGGGGGGGGGGGGGGGGAGAGGGGTGGAAAGGGGGAGAAACATTCCAAGGGTCCACCAATACTCCCTAACTGTATCACAGTCCTCCCTCCATTATCTCCATATACCCTATCTGCACCTCATATAACATAAACAGAAGGAAGAACCAATAGGTTTCCACGACTGTGTTTGAGGAGGCAGGACACGTGACCCTGCTGTAAAGGAGGCTGGGTCACACATCTCAGAGTAGGTAAAGCTAGGTAGGCTGTAGCTGCAGTGGGGGGCATAGAAAAACTAAATAATTGTCATTTTCAGGGTGGGTAGGTAGGGAGAGGAGGCTCATATAGTGAGGGACAGCTATTCATTTTTAATAATTCAGGGCAGTGTCAGTAACTGTAAGCGTATACTCATACCATTTTCTATTGCAGTGTCTGTCACTGCAAGTGAATACACATACCATCTTCTACTGTGTAAGTTAAATTTATTAATTATTATCAAAATAGTATTATATTATTTTATTTGTTTTTCATTTTTTTAAGAACTTTCCCTACCTCATTTTTGCAGGGCAGCCCTCTACCACTTACTACCCTCATTTTACAGCCATTTTGGGTCACCAAGTTAGGGTCCCCAATGATTTCAGTGGGGTTCAGGTTAAGTTCGTGTACCCGACCCAAACTTTCCTTCGGCCGAATTTACCGAACCCAAACTTCTACAGGTACGTTTAACACTACTTACCATCTGTTTTGCCTTTTGGCATAGAGCTAGTGCCCCAAAAATGCCAGGCCAGGGGTTCTATTACTAATGATGCAACGGCCTCCCATTTCTTGTCTCTGACTCCCCTTAAGTGGCCTGTCAGTCATTTAACTGGGAGGGACATTTATACTTGGAGGAGGTATTTTCCCTTCTCCCCCCATCAAAGTGGAACATGCCAGGGAAGCACCGGTCAAATGCACCAACTTAAATATTTCCCCAATAGACTTTAATGGGGTTCAAAATTAAGAGTACCCCAGTCCAAAATCTTTGGGCATATTTGTCAGAACTACCTCCAAACCAAACAGAGCACTATTGGAGAAACTCTACTTCTGCTAAGAAGTAGAGCAGACGTATCTTTTTTTTAGCTGTTGCTCAGTGGCAATGGAAGGGGCAGCCCCATACTTCTCTCCTGGTAGCTTCCCCCCTTCAAATGGTGTCTGGTAATTGTAATCACAACAATGAGACACTTCTAGGCTATATCTGACTAGACACATGCAGGACCATTTATATTTTTACGATGACACAAAGCTGCAAGTTTTACTATCTATCTCACCCAGACAGTATGGAAATATAGGGGTAAATTAGACAGAGTTATGCCATTTCCTCTGATGTGGAAAAACGTTTATGTATTTATAATTGTTGCTGTTTGTTTAGAAGGCTCTTCGTCGCTCTTATCGCTCTCCTACAGGATATAATTAGAAATACTAAAGTGCTTCACTTCATATTGCCGTTTTTTTTAATATGGATCACATTTGCCTTGAGAAACTCATTAACAATCCTAGAAAACGCCCCTTCTAGTCTCCTGATACTTGAAGACTTATGAAACGTTAACCCATTACTTAATATTCAACAAATTCATCATCATTATGGTTTGAACCATTATAAAATATTGTTTTTTTTTTCTTTAAATGATACTGTTATTTTTAATGCAACTTTGCATTTAATACTGTTATTGGTATGTAATCCAATGTTCTACATCATGGGAAATTGTAAAAAGCATTTTAATGCATGTCACACGTTGTATGGTGATGTATGGATGGGGCTCACTACTTGATGAGGCAAGCACGGAAGCCAATGCCCAGAACAGGGCCCCATTTCATGTTTGCACCAGGGCCCCATCACATTTAATTTAGCCACTGTGGTAGAGGGTTGGAGAAAGCAAACCTGGTCTGTATCTGCAGCCACAGGTCATTGTCAGTAAGAAAAGCTATGGGAGGAAGCAGAGGAGGATAACCAAAGGTCAAATGCAAAAGGCAAATGGCAGGTAGGTAATCCAGGCCTGGGCAGAGGTTGGCAACAAGTTATCGAAGTTCAAAGCTATCCACAAAAGCAAAGTGAGGTGCCACAGCTAGGATCCTAGGAAGATCTTCCAGCAGCATCTTGGGACCAAGACATCCTTTTTAAAGGATCCGGCAAAGATGTCAACAGATATTCTTCTAGAAGATATCCACTTGATCCACATTATAGGTTACAAATTTGGCATTTCAGTTGGCACAGTTTCCATCATTATTCATGGTCATGTGAGACAGCAGAGGAGCATAACCAAAAGATGAATGCAGAGGTTGTGGACAAGTGGCAGGTAGGTAATCCAGGCCCAGACAGAGGTTGGTAACAAGGAATTAAGTAAATGCATCATGACTATAATTATAATAATAATATAAGTCAAACCTTTTCCTTTAAGGAAGTGATACATAATCGGACTAGTAATTTAAAGTCCCAAATCTGGATGCTCCCTAGGAATCATAATAACCGGACAAAATAACAAATATGCCTTTTGGTTCAGTCTAAACTGGGAGCAAAAAGTGTTTGAGTGATATCTGGAGCAAGTAGGAAGAATCTAGGGCTAGGCTCACTTTAATTCTTCTCAGAGAAAATCATATATCAGAGTTTTGACTTCTGTGACTGTTCGTAATAGATTCACCTCATCCATCCTTAATCAGTGCTGGCAGTCATATTTAATTGCCACCGATAAGAGGTTATTAGACTGCCAATAAAAGCTAAGCCACCTCCAGAAGATGCTATTTGCATGTGGCCCTTTATGGTCTTGGTTGGCAGCCAGTTTCCAAATTCCAGTAATGGCAATAGCTCTACAGAGGGAAAAGAATCTGATCAATGGAGCAGCAAATCCAATAGCAATAAAATGGATTTAGAGTTGGCTTGTTTCATGTTAGCGCAGTAAAGGAAGATTGTGGGAGCCTGAACTGCACGTTAAACTAGGGCCTATACAAGGTTGACATAAACTTCTTCAAAGGTTTCCCAGGGGGGATGTTCCATAAGTTATCGACCCGAGTATGTTCTGTCAGTGTTAGAGAGCTGAGCTGCTCTGTGGAGTTTGAGACGTGCTTGGACATGAAACACACACAGTATAAGTTCAGTCTGGTGAAAGTGCTAGAAGTGATAGGATGGCAAGTTAAATATAGTGCGGGTCTACAAAGAAAGGGAGGGATGTGAAGCTATCAAGTACCTGGTTGAGTCCTGAATGTGGAAGTGGTGTCCTTTGTCTCTCAGGGATTCCCCTGAAGATGAGATGAGATGCAGCGGCTGGCCACCAGGAGTGAGTCTTCTAGAAGACCAGACAGGCTCCTCCTGTAGTTGGTGTTCAGAGACCGGACATAAAGATTTCGGAATTGGTGAGTCCAGGTCAGGTCAGCAGGGGGCCAACAGATCAAGTGGAGTCAAAATCCAGACTGGGGTGGCAACAGGTAAGCAGTAGATCAGGCAGGTATCCAAGAAGGTCAAAGATTCAGATCTGGGTTAACACACTGGAACATGCAACAAAGATTCTCTCAGGACTTACAGGAAGCACGGCTAGAGCTTAAAACCAGGTAGCAATGTGTCAGTGGGCATCTCAGGCTTAAATATAGGGTTCTGACATCACTTCTGGAGTAAACAAGTGGATATACACTTTGGACGTTCACACAGGTGCACTACAAACATGTCCTGATGCACAGACGTGTTCCGAGCTGCAGATGTATGAACACCTGTATGCATGTACGTTCTCAAAGATGGCGGAACACATAAGAAGAGTTTTGTTCTCTAATTCCTAACAAAGGAACCCAATCCCGCTGTGCCCCCATTGCTAGTCTGACCGAACCTGACATTTTTAGTCCTGCAGAACCATCCATACCCAGTCCCCCTGTACCCTTCCATACCCAGTCCCACTATATCTCCCCATACCCAGATCCTCTGTATCTCCCCACACTCAGTCTGGTTGTAACCCCCCATACCCAGTTCCATTGTACCCCACCATTTCCAGTCCTGCTGTACTCCCCTTACCCAGTCCCACTTTATTCCCCCATACCCAGTCCCACATTACTCCACCATATCCAGTCCCATTTCACCCCCGACCCTGGATACTTGATACATGCCATAATCCCAACCACCCTGTTTTCTGAAAAGGCCAGGGCCCCTGTTAGTGGTGCCAGCCATATGCCAGGCATATTGGGCTTAGACAGGGGAATGAGTCACTGCTTGCTGCTAAGAAAGAGCCACATAATGGCACAAACCATAAACTGACCATTTTTGGGGTTCTTAAAGTTGGACAGTTTAAACCAGTATTTGGGCAATGGGCATGGTTGGTTTAGCGTGTGTGTGGCTTAATTTCTGGTCACATGCTCTGGGAATATTTGGTCCATAAAAGATGTTGAGGACTGAGTCAATAAGGTCCATGCATTCCACAACCACCATTCAACCAAAAAGTCAGAGCATTTGGAAACCACCCAGACATCCAGCATTCTGCATTTGGTGCGGGTAGTCTTCATGATGCCAGCAAAGTGGGACATTTAGGTGTTTACAAAGTTTTCAGAGGGACAGGGAGCCTCAAGGTGGGACTGTCCCACCGAAAGCAGGGCATCTGGTTAGTTTAACAAACCGGTATGGGACAGCATAAGTGCTCCTAGAAACCGTGCTAGCCTCAGAATCATGGCTGTGTGTGTGGGCAGGGGCGATACACCCCTGCCATATTATCTGCCCCTAAAAAACCAAAACTTTAATACCGTTACTTTATCCTCCTCTGCCTTTGATTTTTCCATCCAACTATGGAGGATTTAGGGCTCCACTTTTATGTTAGTTTATGTCTTTACCCCAAAAACTATCCTTGACTAGAGTATAAATGAAATATGTGATTTAAATGTATCTATATTATTAAACATAATACAAATAATTATTCTTTGGGCATCTGCTATACAGTACTTTAGGCTGCTATCCTGCCACTAGCCCTAGTGGTTATCCCGTCAGTAATGTACTTACAGCTCTGTTTTCTGTACTAGTCTGGATTAAGGCTTGAATTATTTATTTCATTCAGCTTTAGGAAACAATGCACCCATTAAAATAAAACTATTGGCAGCTGGAATTGCGAGCTGACCTTTAGAAGCTTTGTAATATGACAGTTGAAAATTATTGAAAGTGGAAAATGAAGAAAACAATCCGCTCTCACCTTTCATTGATTTAGAGGAAGCAGAAGCAGAGAAGACATTAGGGTTGGCTTCTGCAGTTCATTAACCCTTTCGCTGCCAGCCTACCTGCAGCATTTGCCACTCCCTGTTGCCAGACTGAGTTTGACTGTTTCGCGCTACACATGTTCAACTGTCATTTTTGAAAGGATTTCCAGGGATTTCCCAGGAAAATTATATATTGTTTTTTTCAACAGAGTCTGGGCTTTAACATGAAATGTCTTGTTTGTATTTTTTAGGTGTATTCTCAACATTTTTGGGTGAAATGTGTGAAAAAAATTAAAAAAAATATATTTTTTTACAATTTGTCGAGTTTTTTGTAATAAAAAATGTAAGTTTGTCAATAAAATCTTATTGCGTGAGAAACCCCAATTTCTCCCGGTTACAGCGATACCACATATGTATAGGTAGACACCCTTTCCTGCCCAGAAGCCTTTTATAGCTGCTGGATGACAAATGGTTAATTCAAAAAAAAAAATGACATAGGGTCCCCCTTCCCGGGGAGGGAGACCCCATTTTTTTTTGGATTTTTAAGGGTTAAAAACCCTTAAAAATCCAAAAAAAAAAATGACGTGGGGTCCCCCTTACCCAAAGTAACCAGCCCGGGACCAGCTATGGGGGCTTGTAGGCACAGAGTGGGGGGGCCAGCTTTGGTGGCCCCCCCACCCTGCAGCCTACGAGCCCACATAGCCTATGTGGGCCCGGGCTCTTCTGCCCCCCCCTGGCCTTTGGGGAGGCAGGTAATGGGGGTGCGGGGGTTAATGGCAAGCCACCCGCTAGGGCAGGTGACTTGCCACCCCCCCAGCCTTGTGAACTGGTATAAGGGGTCTCATGGACCCCTTACCAGCTCACAAAGGGTTAATGTGAAAAAAAAACACCACACAATAATAAAAAGTATTTTATTAGAAAAAAAAAAAATTTTTTTTTACTGTACTTACCTTCGATTGCAAGCTCTTGTCCCTCGCCGCTCAGCTGACAGATGCCGGTGATCGGCATCCAGAGAAGGAGAAGGCAGGAGATCAGAGGATCTCCTGTCACCTCCTTCCAGGGCACCGATCACCGGCATCTGAGAAGCTGAGAAAGCTGAAGCCGGTGATCGGGACCGGGATGACGTCATAAGCCCCGCCCCCAAGGGGGCGGGGCTTAGAGGCAAGATGGCGGCCGCCATCTTGAAGAAGAGAGGAGAGAGCCTCCCAGGCTCTCTCCTGAAGAACGGTAAGTCCTGGGGGGGGATCGGAGGCCCCCCAGGTGAAGAGGAGGGACAGCGGGAGCCAGCGCACACACAGGTAAGTGAATGTCATTTTTATTTTTTTTTTTTTTTTACAGTTAGCAGCTGCTGCTGCAGAAGCGGGGGGGGGGGCGGCCTATTCCGGGGGCTCTCCTGGAGCCATCCGACCCCCCACGGGGGATCGGATGGCACCAAATTAAAGAGGAGACCCGGCCGGATCCAACAAGGGGTCAGGTGAGTATTTTTGATTTTTATTTTTTAAACTAGAAGCGAGGAAAGTCAAGCACGTAACACCTACGGGCTTGGCACTTAAGGCCCAGCCAAGCCAGCACGTAGGTGTTACGTGCTTGGCACCAAAAGGGTTAAATGATGAGGGAGGATCACTGTGAACGTGTATCAAGGCTGTGTGAACTGCTTCCCAATCAGTTCTCTCTTCTCCGGCTGCTGACCTATGACATGGCTTTGGGCCAGGAACTAAGCTACAGTGCTAAAAACCCTTAATTTTTATTTCTGCAAAAGAATCGACTACAAGATTGCAGGATCAGGAGGGCATGGTTGGTACACAATTTGGTTTTATAAAACTGTGAGACCTGTGGTTTAACACGGCATGGCGTGATCAGAATCAAAATACTGGTAAAGTTATAGTAGTCAAAAGACAAAATTAAATGGGAGTAATGAGTTTGGGGGGGGGGGGGTAAAGAGAATTTCCTTTACCTCAATGCTTGCTCGCATCATCATGATAAGTTAGTTTCAGAAGGTCGAAGGGTCTAGGCTGCCAATTGGCTTTGTAAAGGTTTGGGTGGAGGTTATTCTCTTTTTCTGTTTCACAACAGGTCCAAGGAGAAAGATCTAGTTCGGAAGTCCTTGTGACCTTGTAATGACTCGCTAAAACAACCAACAAAATGGCGCCTGGCAGAAACAACGACTATTCACAGACAGGAAATGGAAGGGGCCTCTAAGGGAGACACAGGGTGATGTCTATGGTAAATGTGAACTGCTCATCTCCTACTGATTGGTTACATCTAGGAGTACAGATCGGGTAGAAACCCATAGGTTGCTACCCCCATACAGTGGCCCCCGGTGATGTCACACCCCTTTCCCTTACATTGAGCAAAGTAAAAGCGTGCAATACGCACAGGGGAAAAAAAAACAAGCATTACACCAAAAGCACGAGGGGTGACAACACAACGCAACCTACCTCAGAACGGGTGCCAACTTCCTATCTGACTCAAAACTAGTAAGTACCTATATAGATACCATTACACGTAGATACTGCCTGACTTTTTGAACTAATGCACACACATATATACTTTCTTTTTCATGGGGTATACATTTGCTAACCGGCATATATCCTACTATTATAAGCAACACCTGGGAGAAAAAGAATGTAAATTATATATGATCATCTCTCACGAATAAGAGATTTAAAAGGACAAATTGACAACATAACTATTTATTAATAATAACAGGTGGCATTAAAACAATTGAACACTTACCTAACATTTTGACTGCTGAGGTCCCATTTCACGTCTATCAGGTGCACATAGAAAGTATTTAGGACTAAAGAATATAGCACGTTTTTACAAGAACCTAACTATGTGTGATATACATCTTCGATATTAAGCTGAATGTACTGATGAAGCATTAAACTATGAAATGCTTATAATTGAATAAACCCAGAGAAGGGGTGTAACACTTGCTACAGCTGAGTAAACAATACTCGCTACAAGCTACTTAATACAAACTGAAGGAACAGAGAAAGAAAAAAAAAATATTTGTATATAGCAAACAAATTTCTTGTACTTTGTAGTAACTCAAATATGAATGTAAGTTTTGGTATACATGTGAAAGCCACAAAGATGGGGCATTAAGGGACACACCGCAAGGGTCATACAAGGACTCCCAAACTAGGTCTTTCTCTTTGGATCTGTTGTGAAACAGACAAGGAGAAAAACATCCCCCCAAACCTAAATGGGAGTAAGGTCAAAACCTAGCATTAGATACATAGTAGGTAAGTTCATGAATAGTATTGTTATCGCCTTACAGTACCCTGTAAAAGTGGACTTCAATTCAAAATGACTAAAGGTCCTTTGCCCCTTCCCTGCCCCCACTGCCCCCCCCCCTCCCGACCCACTGGGGTTTGAAATCCCCCACCAGTTGCAGGTTAAACAGAAAGCCAGAAATTGGACAAAATAACTCACTGAGTTTGCATTTTCATGTGACCGCCACTGGCCAATGTTCAATGAGTTCATCAGGAATGCATCAAGGCACCATGCACAGGGTGTGCATGTCTGTCTGGCAGATTCAATTGAGTATGGTGAGTATGACAAGTATGGTGAGACTGTGGATCAGGAATGCAGTAGCATTTGCCTACTTCAGGCTTTTTTTTACCTATACATTGTGGGGTTCAGGACATTTCTGCGGTGGCAGTGCAAGTTAGCCTCCAGCTATTTTTGACTGGCACTTTACTTTAATCCAGATAATCAATGGATAATAGCTCTTCTTAAACCTAGAAGCAGGGTCGTATTTCTCACTAGGCAACCCTAGGCCCGTGCTAGGTATAAAGGAGGGGTGGCGGCCACTAACCTGGGAAGTGCACCTCAGCAGGGCAATGAGTATACACAAATCTTAAAAGAGTCACCGCACTCAGCCCTGTTAGCTTGAAAGGATCTATATCTAAATCTGGTTAAAAACTGAGGTCTTGGTTGGCACACATCTGCAGAAGTATACTAAAGCTGCACCACCAGGCGTCAAGGCCAGGCGTCGGTGACAGGTATGCCTTTACTACTATAGTTTTTTCTTTAATGCTCCCCTGACAAGCTCCTCCTCTGGCCCCCGAAAGATCCTTAGTAGGCAAAAGGGAGCCTCAAAGGGTTAAACACAGAGTTCCAGAGCCCACAGCCTGAGTGTATCCTGGAGGTTATCAGGACCTGATTTCCCAGCCTCCAATACTGTGTGTCATGTAACCCTTGTGTGACTCTACTTGAACAGGAAGCTATGGTAAGTATATGCAAGCTTTCCACCTGCAGACCCCCTTGTGTCCTCTGCTCCCTCCACACCTATGCTACATGTTACATTTTGTTACCTATGGTGGATTTGGTCATTGGGGGCAGCTCATTTTGGTGGTGGGGGATTTACAGTCACTCTGCAAATTAATTTTAGGATGCTAAAGGGGAATGTACATTGAGGAGGCAGTTATTTAAATCCAGCGGGGTAGGGGTGTGCACGCATGTTTCACAGATGGCTGCACACCACCACTCACATTCTTTGATATAACGACGATCATCTGTGGCCCGGCGTGAGATTAGAAATACAAGCAGAGAGAAAAGACGAGCAGAGATCTGATTGCTCCAGAACAGATGACCACCTTTATTTCATGTTTCTGTATCCCAACAGAAAGCAAGGATAACCCTTCCTGTGAAGTTATAGACTAAAAAAAGATACTATGCTCCATCCACTATGCTTTATATATTAGGAGTTAGGCTTCATGGATGCTTTGTAAAGTAAGATTCCAGAATAAGTCTTCCTTCAGGCTGTACTCTTATCTCTGTATTTATTAGACTCAATCTGTAAGAAATCAAAATATATATGGAATACATTCTACTAAGAAATGTAATTTGCATTGCAGTGCTGTATATGTGCCTTTCATATGCAAATGCAAAGAGAAATAGTTATGCAATTAATGGCTGTGCGGCTTACTTCTCATATAAAAGCAAAATGTGTCGTATAATTAGCAGCGCACACAGCAATACACGCTTCGCATGTGAGCATTACAGTAGTCTTAAAATATAGAAAGCATATTTTAGATTCCAACACTCAATATCAAGAATTAACTGCCAACAAGAATAGATAGTAGGAATAATTATTGTATATATATATATATATATATATATATATATATATATACACACACACACACACACACACACACACTGTATTTTTTTAAGATGCAACTAGGATTTGGAGGAGCAAAATAAGAAAAATAAAATCCTGAACCAAATAATAGGCAGGGTGCAGAATCCTCCAATTAAAGGCAGAGTGGCATCCACTCTCCCATTCCCAATAGGCAGCGTGTCATTCCCCCTTCCCATAGGCATTGTGGCATGCCCCCCATCCCATTCCTATAGGCAGTGTGGCATCCCCTCCCCATTCCATTCCCATAGGCAGTGTGGAATTCCCCCATCCCCTTCCGATAGGCGGTGTGGCATTCCCCCCTCCTATTCCCATAGGCAGTGTGGCATTTCCCCCTCCCATAAGCAGTGTGACATTCCCCCACCCCATTCCCATTGGCAGTGTGGCATTCTCCCTTCCATTCCCCATATAGGCAGTGTGGCATCCCCACCTTCCATTCCCCATAGGCAGTATGGCATTCCCCCCATTGCATTCCCATAGGCAGTTTGGTATCCCCCCCCCCCCATAGGCAGTGTGGCATTCCCCCCATCCCATTCCCATAGGTAGTGGGGTATCCTCCATCCCATTCCCATAGGCAGCGTGGTATTCCCCCATCCCATTCCCATAGGCAGCGTGGCATTCCCCCCTCCCATAGGCAGTGTGGCATCCCCCCTGCCATTACCATAGGCAGTGTGGCATTCCCCCATCCCATTCCCATAGATGCACACACCCGGCTCCATAGAGTTGGTGGGTGTGGCCTGGACCAATTTGGTGCAGGCCACGCCCACCCGATTCACATAGCCGGCGCTAGTGTGTGCACCGGCTGTAAGAAGCATCAGCAGGGACGCTTCTCCATCTTCTTCTGGCCTCCAACAGTGTGGCAGCCGGGCCAGCAATGCGAGAGCGCCTGTAGCATGTTAGCAAGTTAGTCTTCTTCTGCCGCCTATGGGGAACAGAAGGGGGGGGTGCCACGCTGCTTATATGGGGAATGGGAGAGGGGATTCCACACTGGCAGTGTGGCACCCCCCATTCCCATAGGCAGTGTGGCATTCCCCCTCCCATTCCCCATATAAGCAGTGTGGCATCCCCCCCCCCCATTCCACATAGGCGGCAGAAGAAAACTGAAAAAAAGTCAACTCACATTCTACAGGCACTCCCGCATTGCTGGCCCCGCTGCCACACTGTGGGAGGCCAGAAGAAGATGGATGAGCGTCCCAGCTCGTAAATCGGGTGGGCGTTGCCTGCGCCGAGTTGGTGCAGGCCACACCCACCCGCTCTATGGAGCTGGGTGTCTGCGTGGCCCCACCAGTAAGAAGCAGCAGCGGGGACAGGGACAGACACGGATGTTCACGTGTGCCCTGACCGGAAGAGGAATCGAGCTAATTGTGCTAATCAAGACCTCTGGCATGGCATGGCTGAGTGCTGTGGCTTCTTTAAGATTTGTGAATTCTATTTGCCCCCTCTCATGTGCACCTCCCAGGTTAGTTATAAATTGGTCTGAGCGGCTGTCACATCTCCTTTGTATCTTTTTATTTTAGACTAACAATTTTGTATAGAAAGCTTTATTGAAATAAATAACTCTTCCTATCACAAGGAGAGATGCTACGTTGCTTGTTGCTATCCAGAACTGTAGACGATGCTCCCACAATGATGTCACAGCAAGCCGCTGTACAGGCTATAAAAGGCAAGGCTGCTCCAGGCGCATTTTCTATTTGCAATAGCAGAAAAAGCAGCCTTAGGGAAGCTGGTGATGTTGTGAATTAGTCTAATTCAAGGAGGCAGAAGTCGTGCCACTTTTTTCTCAAACTGTATATCATTACATTCTAGACATGGCAACAGTCTGAAAAAAGGATAAAGGAAATTGTATGTATTTTGTTTTATTTATGAAATCATATATAAAGGTAGATAGTTTATAGTTATGGCTGCACATGTATACACAAAATAATTAATTTACCATTAAGACATCATATATGTATCAGTGTGTATCTCAAGGCTGGTTTTAGATAGAAGTGGGCAAAGTGGGCCTTGGGCAAAATTAAAAGCGAGACCCTACAATTTAAAATATTGTTAAATTAAAATTAATATGATTGTGTTAAAATATTTGTTTAATTACCGCTATGTGCACAGTCATTGCCATACTCCCATGTGTGCCTGGTCCTTGCCATCCTCCTTTGTATGCCTAGTTCTTGCCATCTTTCCCTGAGTGCCCAGTCCCTGCCATCCTTCCGTGTGACTAGTCCTTGCCATTCTCCCTAGGGTGTCTAGTCCTTGCCATCCCCCCTGTGTCCCCAGCTCCGGCCATCATGCAACCATGTGCTCAGTCTGTGCCATCCTCCGCTGTATGCCTGATACCTGACATTCTCCCCTGTGCCCCAAGTCCCTGCCATCCTCCTCTGTGTTCTCAGGGCCTGCTATCCTTCTCTATGCCCTCCGTTCCTGCTATCCTCCCCCTGCATGCCTATTCCTTGCCATCTGCTCCTGTGTGTCTAGTCCTGACAATACCCCCTATCAGCCCGGTACTTGCCATCCTCCTCCTAAAGTGCCCAGTCCCTGCCATGCTTCCCTAAAGTGCCTAATTCTTGTTATCCTTCATTGTGTGTCTACCCTCTGCCATCTTCCCCCTTTGTGCACAGTCTCTTCCATTCTCTACCCATGTGGCCAGTCCCTGCCATCCTCCCCTGTGTGTCTAGTTTCTGCCATCTTCCTCTGTGTGTCCAGTTCCTTCCACCCTCCCGTATCTGCCCAGTCCTTGTCATCCTCCAACTGTGTGTCTAGTCCCTGCCATCCTGCCCTGTGTCCCAGTCCCTGCCGTCCTCTCTGATTGCCCAGTCTTTTCCACCCTCCTCTGTGTGGCTGGTCCCTGAAATTCCCCCCATCCCCTCCTCCATTTGCCCAGTCCCTTGCATCCTCTCCAGCATGCCTAGCCTCTGCCATTTTCCCCATGTGCTCAGTCCCTGCCATGCTCCCCTGTGTGCCCAGTCCCAGCAATCCTCCCCTGTGTGCCCACCCTTGCCATATTGCCCTGTGTGCCCAGCGCTTGCCATCCTCCCCTGTGTTTCCAGTTTCTACTATTCTACCCTGGGTGCCCAGTCCCTGCCATCCTCCCGTATGTGCTCAGTCTCTTCTATCCTCCCCTGTGTGGCCAGTTCTGAGCACCCTTTCCTGTGTTCCTGGTCCCTGCCATCCTTTCCTGTGTTCCCAGTCCCCAGTAGTGGCTAACCTTGGCAGGGCAGCTTGAAAAGCATGCATGCATGCAATATGTTTGGTACCTAGTGCCCAAAGGGGGTTTTAAATAAACACTTCCCCAGTCAGCTGATATATTGGACTACATGCTGCCTGCATTGCCTAGCAGGGTTTCTGAGCAGGACATGAGACAAGAGCAGCAGCATTTGTAGAAAATAAGCTTTCAGTGAGTGACCCTGCCCGGGGTTGCCAGACGACAGTGCCACCCTCCTCTAACGGGACCAGGAGCCTTACTGGAAGTGGAGTACAAGTAAGCTACTGTATGTGCCATGAAAATGACATTGATAAGTTCATACTAACAGAGGTGCTGTTCCTTTAAGCCACTGGGAGCCCCAAGGTCTATGGATAATTTCATTTAAAGCATCCACCCTTTTGTGCTTTTGTCCCCTGCAGCTGATCGTTATGAATTTTGCAATTAGGAACTTACCTGGTCCATAAGATCAAGGCCTCGATTCAATAAAGGTTGAAAAAAATTCTCATGGTAGTAAAAGATTCAATTCATGAGAATAAAGCCTGAGAATGTCACTGTTGCTGAATCACCAGATAGAAAGACAATGAAAGTCAATGGCACTTTTTTACTCCTAAGAAAAGTAGAGAACTGTTTCCTCCTTTCTACACTGTAGTAAAAGCTGCCATTGACTTTCATTGTCTTTTTATCTGGTGATTCAGTAACAGTGACATTCTCAGGCTTTTTTCTCATGAATTGAATTTTTTACTACCATGAGAATTTTTTTCTACCTTTATTGAATCGAGGCCCAAGTCTCCATGTAGGCCTTGGCATGCCAACGTAGACACTTACTTTTACTTACCATTCCAGGGCTCCTTTATCACAAAATAGTCCTCCACTGTCTTCAATGTCATCAGACTGCATCTGATGAGTAAAGACAATGGGGATATTGGGCTCAAGGGCCCTTAGGGGAAAATATGGTCATCCATTTATTCCTTAGAATAAAAAATAAAAAGGTTACTAGAACTAACTAATCTAATAAGTACTAATATCTACTGATCAGATCAAACAAATAGTTGCTTATACCATACACACGCATATTAATACATAATGAAAAAAGAAGCAAATGCAATAATTCAACAATGGGTCTTGTAGGCCCGAGGTGCTTACCCAGAAACAGCTGCACACTTCAATACTGAAAGCCACCCCTGGAAGACCAGTATGGTTAGAAGCCTACTGCCATTGCTTGTGTGTCATGGGTATGCCAGCCCCTGTGCTTGGTGTGCCAGCTAGAAGCCATAGAAGGAGAGTGGGGGACTGGTTTCTATTGAATGAAATAGTAATGCTTTGCACTTTTTAAGCCTCTCTGGAGGTCGCATGAAAATTAAGCACAGGCCAGATATGAAAACAGTTGTCAAAAACTAAAAGGTTATTTAGTAAAACATTTAAGCTTTTTAGTTACAAATGTTTTTATGAATCAATCAATCAATAGGCCTGATTTAGTGCCTCCTCCAAACCGTGTCATATTAGGCCCGTTCTGTGTATAATACATTTTTTTCCCGTGTGCGCGTAAGCTTACGCATGAATCAGAGCCTCCATCGGAAGCCTTCCGTTTACTGTTCGTAGCTGCGTACGCCGACGAGGATGGGATTTTCTGCCTCTTGTTGCGTTATCTACAGGACGAGGCTACGGTATACGTTACCCCATACTGCTTCCATACTTACCTTAACTTAACTCACTCGCGGTTCCACTTTTTATCATCTCCCGTCCTTCATGCTCTTTCACGGTTCCACTTTAGATGTTCTCCCGTCCTTCATGCTTACCTAAACTCACTTGCAGTTCCACTTTAGATGTTCTTCCGTCCTTCATGCTTACCTAAACTCACTCGCGGTTCCACTTTTTATCATCTCCCATCCTTCATGCTTACCTAAACTCTTTCACGGTTCCACTTTAAATGTTCTCCCGTTCTTTATGCTTACCTAAACTCACTTGCGGTTCCACTTTAGATGTTCTCACGTCCTTCATGCTTACCTAAACTCACTCGTGGTTCCACTTTAGATGTTCTCCCATCCTTCACGCTTACCTAAACTCACTCGCGGTTCCACTTTTTATCATCTCCCGTCCTTCATGCTTACCTAAACTCTTTCACGGTTCCACTTTAGATGTTCTCCCGTCCTTCATGCTTACCTAAACTCACTCACGGTTCCACTTTAGATGTTCTCCCGTCCTTCATGCTTACCTACACTCACGGTTCCATTTTAGATGTTCTCCCGTCCTTCATGCTTACCTACTGTTCTTCAGGATCTTGTTATTTTTTGTATCCTTTTTTATTTTTTCAGTTTGTTTTTTTGGCGCTGTGTTCATGTTTAAATAGCGTCTAACTTAAACTGAAATAAACAGGAAACATGGTTAGGTTTAACAGCATTTATTATCTGGATTTTTTTGGTTTGAAATGTTTTTTGCCTTGTGTGTTGGGCCAATTTTTTGGGGGATATTTTAACAAAATATATGTAAAACATTTTTTTAAATATTAATAATTAAAACTTTAAAACTATTTACAATTTTGATACTAGTGGCAGACCCCAGGATTCTAGTCTTCACTGGTCCCCATGGAAGCAGCAAGCTCCTGGATGTCGCCCACCAGCCGATACACCGTCAATTTTTTGAGTCTGTCCTGTGGGGTGTCTGTATAAAGGAAGCAATAATTATTTCTAGTCATATACATGTTTGCTAGCTGTGGAATGAAATATTATTAAGGTTACAGCAAATGCATGAGGCCATAGGTCATTATGCTAAGGGATTAGGCTAGGGATCAGGCCATAGGTCATTATGCTAAGGGATTAGGGACAACTTTGTCAAGACCTGTGAACGAAGCTATGTTTAAAGTACTTAAATAATTAGTCACCAAACTTACCAGGCTGGTGGGCGACCTCTGCTTGGGGGACCAGCATTCCCTCTGGGGCCTGCCACTGACCAGGATCTGAGGCTGTTGAGGAATGAAAAATATGTTTACTTGTAATGTCAGATTATGTCAAGCCAACATTGGTTTCATATGTCAGTGTGACAACACCCACCTTCGCCATGCAGCTCAGGGGCGTCATCTGGTGGCCTCTCCAAGAGACGCTCTCTACCCGCTACATCGACATCTAAAAGAATAGAAGCAGGGAATGAGTGTGTGTTGACAGTGGATGTACCTGTGTGTGCTTCAGTCAGACAAACATACGGGAGTGTAGTGGCTCCGCCATCTGGTATGACTCCCTGGTGACGCGCTGTTGCCCCTCCTCTGTAGAGGGGTCTAGTGGCTGCTCTGAGCCACCTACAGAGGAGGGGGAAGACCTTGGCCCTGGAGTGGCACCACCCTCACTAGGCCCAGATCCATCCCGCACTGGCCGGACTGCTCGCCTCCGGGTGGGTCAGATCCTGAAATCCCATTCGCTCACTAGAAGAGAATAGCATTCATAAGCAGAGCCCTAAATATGGATTTTTTATTAGCTTACAAGTAATAGTCATGTACTTACTTGGGAAATGCTGAGCGAAGAATCGCCTCGACCGGGGCCTCTTCTTTCTCTTTAGGTCCGACCAGTGTTGGATGATCTTGGTAAAGGCGTAGGTGGTGCCGCTGTCGGGTTCAATTTTGGCTACGATCTCCAGGGCCAAGGTCCGCTTCAGGAAGTAATTCGCCAGGTAGTCTTACTCGTACCTGGCCTCCATCATCATCTGAAAGATACAAGTGAAATACATTGGATTAGTCAAAACATCAAAATAATCACTATCACAGTTACAGCAGGTTGCTAACTTGCAGTCAACCTAACATTTCTAGTTTTCCGCTATCCTTCTAGCTGCCATTTTGTTGTTGCACACATGTGCTCACTAACTTTTGTTTGGAACGCCGTTAAAATTTAAAATGTGCCCCCCACTGATTGGGGCTGCGCTGCGCTGGCTAATTGCTTATGCATGCATTTCGCATGCAAATCAACGTCCAGACCCCACACTTACCAGCATAATGGTGTCCTGCTGCTCGAGGGTGAAGAGTGTGGGTGCGATTTTGAAAGCCTAGGTCATCAGATATGTGGCGCCCCAGTGGTTTCCGGGATGCGCACGTCCGTAATCACGCTTACGCGTAAGCATCATACCCAGTCATAAGTAAAGGGTACTTGGATAAACAGCTGAGTATCTATACAGATATCACTATGCCAGCAAAGAAAGCCAGCCGCAAAACCCCAAAATCCTCTGAGCGCCATGAGCGTAAAAGCACTGGTGGAGGCAAAGTTATGTCCGGGTCCTTTAAAGGCAACATAATCCTATGTTTATGCAAGTTCAGTTTATGTGTTAACCTGACTTTAATTTAACATTACAGCTCCTCAGAATTCACAGGCAACTCTGTAACCCTGAACCTGTTTGCCCACTGCCACCACTTCATGGCAGCCAGTCCAAACATATTTTAACCCAGGACCACCAGGATCTGGTAAGTGCACTGAGCAAGAAATGGTGATGCATGTGCATTATGCTGACAACTTCGCCAAACATATGTCGGCCATAATATCTTATACAGGTTATTTTATATATCCCTACAGCCACCCCTAATGGATGCCATCCACCATCTGGAGGAGGAGATCATTAACCTGGCCCCACTAATGCCTACCCAGCCACCTCAGGTGTCACTGCCCCAGCAGCATCCGCCCACAAATCCTCTACAGCGGAGACTAACTCGACCTCTGCTGGCAGACCACCATGGGCAGCAGCAAGAGACAAAACCAACTGTCCCACGTGCTAGCTCTGCTGCAGAGGATTTGCCTACTACATCTGGCCTGGTTGCTAGGCCTATAGCTCCAGCATCTGCACGTGCCCCAACCAGGGGAAGTGGAGGACGCCCTCAGGCACATCGCCATGTCAGCCAGATGAGGCGTGTGCAGATACTGGAGACAGCATGGTGGAATGATAGCCGCCGCTACCTAAGATTAAGAGAGGAGCTGGCTGCACATTTAGTGACCTTTAATAACAACTTCACAACCCTGATTGAAGAAATTAGGAATATCAACAGCCAGACCCACAGGCATAGGGAGGCTATGCTTCAGCAGTGGCAAATTATGAATGCCACACAAGCACAGATGTTGGCCGTACTCCAAGCGCAACAAAAGCCTTAGAATGTCAATCAAGCAGACTGACATTTTTCCAGGCATTTCATTCTACATCTTTCATCAACATTCCCACAATATTGACCTGTCTGGTGATCTCTAAACATATTTGGCCATTTGAGTCTATGCTGGTTGTGTAAGAATTTCGCCCATAAAGTTCATGATAGTGGTCTGAAACCCCACTTTGCAATGCCATATTTTGGGCCTCATTAAAACGCCCGCTCAAGCTCACACGCAGCAGGTTTATGTCTAATGAGATCCGCCAAACATCATTGTGGGTGGGTGAAATATTGGTTAACTTTCTGGGGTGACTAACAACCCATTCATAGCTCAGACTTGGGGGCACGGTGTCATAGGCTGGCTGGCTCTTGAACTTGCAGCCGTTGAGCTGCACGGTGACTTAAGGCTGCCTTCATCGTAATGCAGAAATAGGGCACGAGCTGGAGAGGGTGTGGTTTGTGGACTAGGGCTTCCAGCCATCATGGGCCCCTTGCCCTGAATAATAGTGCTCCCTAGTGGTCTGAATTTTCTGGTACGGGGAGCATTCTGCCTTGAGGAAGTGTCCTTGGACCTCAAGGGTTTTTGAAATTAAGAGGGCCCAAGATTGTGGCCAAATGGATCCTTCCTTGGCCTACTGGATGTCTGCGTAGGCTGCGATTGGACATCAACAACTAAGTTCGATATTGTGGAATTGTGTTCCTGAGTTTGTTTTGTGCTGTGTTCTTATTACCCATGTCTTTATTTTTATTATGACTAATTATGTTTATTGGGACAACAAATCTTTGCTAAAAAAAATGCTTTGCATGCAAATCTGTTTATATTTTTTGTTGCCTACATTAGGATGTATTGATAAGCAAATTAAAGTATACATGACATATCTTGGTTACGTTACCAATCTATAACAGATATAATGACAAGCAGATATATACATAGGTAAAAAAAACAAAAAAAACAAACCTTGGGTAAAAAAAACAAAAAAAAAACAAACCTTGGGTAAAAATCAAAACCAGCTGGCAAGACCACAACCAAAAAAAAATCACTCAAAAAATGAGGAAATTAAATGTTCACGGATGGCTTGTCCAGATGCACTCTGGTTGCTAGCATACAATTCCTCTGGAATGTCCGTGGTGGCTGGAGAGGGTGACCCTTCAACATACCGGGGGACCTGCTGCATTAACGCAAAGTTATGTAGGACACAGCAAGCCATTATGATCTTAAGCACCTTGTTGGGGGTCATACTGCAGGGCACCCCCGGGATGATCCAGGCATCTAAACCTGGTTTTAAGCAGGCCGATGGCCCTCTCCACCACAGCCCTGGTCTTGCGATGGGCCCTGTTATAGCCCTCCTGGGCCTGAGTTTGAGGGCGCAGGACAGGGGTCATCAGCCATGGCAGTAGTGGGTATCCCGAATCACCTGGAAACACACAAAAAAAACATTTAAGGTCCACTTCTTAGCTACATTGGATATGATGTCATCAGAGGAAAAGAACAGCCATATTTTGATACAGGTTTAGAGACAATTAAATATTAGTCTCACATTGGAAGTTTAATGCTATTCATTCCCCAAACTTACCCAGTAGCCAGCCCCCAGACAATTCTCCTGATTGAAAATGACCATAGTGGCTAGAATTTCTCAGGATATATGTGTTGTGGGTGGTCAAAAAGCGAAGGTCAGGCCCAACCACAGCTTGCACGTTGATGGAATGACCAAGCTTCCTGTTCCTGTAAGAGCAGAAAGAGAGGTCATTAGTACAATAAAACTATAGCAAAATTAACCTAAAGACACAACACAAAATAAGGTATCCTTTTTTTAAAAGGAAAAATTTAACATTTTGAACACCTAACTATTTATACCAATAACATATTACAATATACAAATCGGTGTGTAATCTGGTATACTTGATAAAGATGCATTACGGTATGCATGAAATAAGGTCTGCCAGACAAACCTGATAATTATTAGTTAAGGTATGCATGCAATAAGGTCTGCCAGACAACCCTGATAATTATTAGTTAAGGTATGCATGAAATAAGGTCTGCCAGACAAACCTGATAATTATTAGTTAAGGTATGCATGAAATAAGGTCTGCCAGACAAACCTGATAATTATTAGTTAAGGTATGCATGAAATAAGGTCTGCCAGACAAACCTGATAATTATTAGTTATGGTATGCATGAAATAAGGTCTGCCAAACAAACCTGATAATTATTAGTTAAGGTATGCATGAAATAAGGTCTGCCAGACAAACCTGATAATTATTAGTTAAGGTATGCATGAAAATGATTGCTTTTAAGAGAACTTTGAAAATACAGATAAACAATTAGTTATAGAAATTCATAATGTGCACCCAAAATACAAACCTAAAAAGATATTCCTCATCGGCGGGCGGAACTAACGCAACATGTGTGCAATCGATTGCACCCATGACATTGGGCATGTCGGCTATATTAAAAAAGCCCAACTTAACCGCGTTCCAGGCTAACATGTTGTCTGGGAAATAGATGTATTTTTTAGACAGGGTAGCCATGCCATCCAAAAACTTGGTTAGTGTGCGGCTCAGCGTAGGCTGGGACATCCCCACGGAGAGGGCACCCAGCCTCTGGAACAAGCCGTTCGCCAAAAATTGCAGGCAGCCAAGCATCTTGGTAATACCTGAAATTGCATGCCCCTTCCTTGTGGTGCGGGCTAACCATGGCCGCAGCTCACTATACAAATTATGGAGGGAAATGCGGTTAAGGCGGGTCAGCTCGAACAGCTCAATGGCATGCATGCAATCGATGTCCATGCGAGCGCGGTGTGATCGGGCTTCTGCCATGGCGATGCACAGCAAGCCATTCAGCTCCAGGCACTCATACTCCTCCACGTCCTCCTCAAACATGTTAACAGCTTGCTTTCACCTACAAAATGACCCCGTAAGTCCAGCGGAAGCAAACCCATTTATTGAGTGGTTTGTCATCGCCAATCAAGGCTCGGAATCAGCCACCAGCCCATACCAATCACATAAGTTGGCCGAAATTGCAGATAAACATACGTTTTTCGAAAGCGCGTATACGGGTTAGGGTAAACGCATATTTGCATGAAGAAAGTAACGTAGAAGCCCAAAAAACATGTAAAAACTCTCAATAAAATGCGAAAGTGCATGTGAAAGCGGCTCAGAATCAGGGCTAATGTTTTGGCAGTGCCATCTTTTCTGGTGCCCTGAAGTCCCTGCTGTCTCCCCAGATCATCGCTTGGCATCTCTTGCACTGTCTCCCTGTTCTCCTGGGCTGAGTATCGGATCCAGCCTGGCTGCCACCCCACAGTTTTCCTTGGTCGGGTACGGCTTTCTCTAGGGGCAAAGCCTTTTGACTTGTACTGATTCCTTTAGAAATCCAACATTGTTTTGTTGTTGAAGAGTGGGGGTTCGGAAGCTGCTGCACCCTTGGCTGGTGGCTCGGTGGGAGTCTGTTTCTGCCTGCCCAAGCTGGAAGGCTACGGCCAAGAGTAGGCATATTCATACTGAATCCTCTGAGGATTCTATGATGATTAGACAAACCGGTGTTAAGTTTGGCTCGGCACATCATTAGCCCTACTTCGGATAGTGCGGCCTTGAGAGACCCGGCAGATAGGAGGTTGGACCAGCTGACCAGGCATGCGTTCTCCATGGTGGGGTCATCCATGCACCCAGCTTGCGCCACATCCATGGCGGCTGTAGTAGGCAAGGTCTGGATGAAGCAGCAGAGGAGGCATTTGTGACATAGAGGTTTGCGTTCCTCTGCACTTCGTCTGAAATCCTTCGCTATGGAGGTCTTCAGTTACATGGTGCTAGCTATGGACGACTTGGTGCATCTGGTGGCTAGGGGGCTGGCCTTGCTGGTCACCTTGTGACAAATGGTCTGGCTGGTTCGACCAGAGCGCAGTATTCCAATCAATGTGTTGGTTCTCAGACATTGGTCTGCCCTGCTCTGGGGCCTTTTTGAACAGGGAGACGGTAGGTGGAAGTAACTTTCCTGACAATGCTCACATTGAAGGTGTCTTTTCTTGTGGCGATCGGATCCCTCTTTTTGGTGGTGCATAAAAACAAAGTGGTGTTTCATGTAAAGCATTTTTTTTGTGCCCACACCCCACTCGCCATAAGCAGCGACTCTGCATTCTCTAAAGTATTACTCGGCTGTCTTGTTCGTGATCCCAGGAGGGCCAAGCAGGGGCCTGATGGCTGCCAGGTCCACTCTTAGCAGATGGTTAATACAGACAGTCATACAACCCTGCAAGGGGTAGGAGGTGCCCTTCCGGTTCACCGCTCACTACATCAGGCCGATTGACACGTCTTGGGCTTTACAACACCAGGCATTGGAGGAACAGGTCTGCAAGGCAGCGACCTGGTCGTCCCTCTCTGCACCTTCATCAAGATTTTACAGACTTGATGTCAGGGCATCTGGAGATGCTACTCTGGGGCGTAACATGTTGCAGATGGTGGTGAACCCCTCTCCGTGGGTCTAAGCTTAAGGTGTCAGTGTCGTTGTTCTTGGTTACGTTGACGCAGTCGGCTGTTGGCTGTTCTTGCATGGTTCCACCCTTATTGAGTGTACTGCTTTGGAACGTCCCATGCTTTGCTACTGGAGGTGCCCCAGAATCAAAGAGATAAGAAAAGGGAAATTTGTGTACTCACCGGTAAATTTCCTTTCTCGTTCTCTCTCATGCCGGGACACCACACCCGCCCTTCTGTTGTGTTATGCCCTTCTGATGGGTCGGTGGCAGTTGATTCCTTCTACGCAGTTTTAGTTTGTTGCACTGTCTAGTTGTGCGCTTTATGCGCAGGTTAGCGTTCTCCCCTCCGAAACCTGTGGCTGACCTGCCATAACCTGCCCTATTTAGGCCGGGAGGAGCTAGTTTTGGCTAAGATTAACCTATGCATTGCTAATGGTGGTACCCCGAAATGTAAGAGGACGAGAAAGGAAATTTACTGGTGAGTACACAAATTTTACGTTTTGTGAGGGGTCTATTTGGCACATGATTTAAGTACAAGTACAAGTACAATTTCTTCTTTCAAAAGCCTTTTATACATTTCAGTAGATTTTGCCTAAAATAAATCAGGTTAATCATAAATAAAAACGGTATGCCTAGGTAGATCACAAAAGAAATAATGGTCCATTATACATTTTTAGGTATAATAGCGACAAAGAATCAAACTGTACCATTCAAAATTCAAAATGTTAGGAAACCACAGATAGAGCACATGGAATAAATCAGGTGATATTATTTATATTTCGGAAGAAAATCCGATGCAGTCTGCAAGTGATCTGGGATTTGGTAAGATTCCTTCACACAAGACACTGGCCACTCAGGATTTAACCAAAATAACTTAGGAATTATTTCAACCTCAGTTATTGTTTGGAATACAGCCATGTCAGAATACAGATGCCATGAATCACAATTGTTTAGCAGAGAGGAACAATTGTCTTATCCAGCTGCACAAAGTTAATAAGGACTTGTATTTCTTATTAATGGTACATCTATTATATAGTGATTAAAGGCTGCAGTTGGGGCAAGGTCAGTAACAGCCATGGGTGAAAGCTGCTGAGGGCTTAATAATAAACAAACCCATCTATGACCCCCCACTCCGTTTGGACATCTCCGAGATTTCTCCACCATAAACTCACATCCTTCCATGGTGCATGCATCAGCCACAGCAACCCAGCCTGAGATGACTCACAAAAACAGGACATGAAAGGCCAGAGACCCATCAAACAAACTCATAGAATAACATACATATGCTCAACCTATGTCCCAGGGGCCACATGTGGTCCTTGGAGCAATTTGATGCGGCCCCTGACCCCTGACCAAATGTGGGGAAAGTGGAAAAAAAAACAGGCATGTAAAGTTAGTTAAAGTTAGGCTTGTGTGATTAAAAGAGTCACATTGCTAAATAGAGGTGGCAGTGGTCTCTTGGAGGAACGTGAAATTGACAGTGCAATGGGTGAAATATCTAGCACTATAACAGCATTTGTCTGTATTTAATCATATCTATCTACAATGGTAGGCATTTTGATAGGCTGAGTACTGGGAATACAATTACAATGTTGTACCGATGGGGGGATGTGCTATAATATATGGGACCTATATTATTATTATTGATTATTTATATAGCGCCATCATCTTCCGTAGCGCTTTACAAAGTAGTAATTACAGACAGGGTAAAAACATACAGTACATATACTATTTCAAATGCAGTTTTACAGAGTTTACAATGGATATTCTGAGTACAAGATACAATAGGGGAGAGAGCCCTGCCCTTGCGAGCTTACAGTCTAAAGGAAGAGGGGTGAAGACGAGGGGGAAGGATCACAAACAGTCAGTATTGAGCTTTGTGGTGTATGCCCTTTAGAAGATTGGTTACGCCAGATTATATGCTTGTCTGAATAAGTGAGTTTTAATGGCGCCTTTGAAGGTTTTGAGGGTTGTGGAGTGGCGGATTGGGTGCTGGAGGACATTCCAGAAGATTGAAGTTGCACGTGAGAAGTCCTGGAGGCGGGCGTGAGAGGAGGTGACCAGGGTGGAGGACAGGAGAAGGTCGGCAGAAGAGCGGAGGCTGCGTCTAGGTTGATACTGTTGGATTAGCGATGAGATGTAGGGAGGGGCCTGGTTGGAGAGAGCTTTGTATGCGAGAGTTAGAGTTTTGAACAGGATTCGCTGTGGGACTGGCAGCCAGTGTAGGGATTGGCAGAGAGGCGCAGAACTGGAGGAGCGAGAGGAGAGATGATGAGGAGAGCAGCAGCATTCAGGATAGATTGGAGGGGTGCCAGTCTGTTAGTTGGTAAGCCACAAAGAAGGATGTTGCAGTAATCCAGACGGGATATGACCAGGGCATGCACTAGCATTTTAGTGGTGTCAGGTGAGAGGAAAGGACGGATGCGGGAGATGTTTTTAAGTTGGAGGCGACAGGAGGTGGCCAGGGAGTGAATATGTGGTTTGAAAGAGAGTGCAGGCACCGAGCTTGGGGAGTTGCTGTTATTGTGAAATTGTTGACAGAAATAGACGTGTTAGAGAGGGGAGGGGAGTTAGATGGTGGGAAAATGACCAGTTCTGTCTTGTCCATGTTAGCTTGAGGTAGCGAGATGACATGAATGAAGAAATAGCTGAGAGGCAGTTGGCGAGGAGAGATAGGAGAGAGGAGAGATTGGGGCAAGGGGAGTAAGGCAATCAGCAGGCGTAGTGCTAGCATGTGAGGATTGTTAGATTTAAATGTGGTAATGGGTTTGTTTGGAGGAAGGACAAGTGTAAAACATTCACTTCATCTAATGGAGTTATTGGGTATGTGGATTGTTGTAGCAAATCTTCATTATGCTATTCAAAATTAATAATTAAAAATTCTGAGCCTTTTCCTTCTGGCCCACGGCCAGTTTCCAAATTGCTTAAGGGGCACACTCAGAGTAGCAGTATTCCAAATCGCCAGAGGCCCATAAACAAAACTCGAGACTTAGGGCCCATGTTCAATTGTGCAGCAGTAGCAGCCTACTGTAGATTGAACATGTGACATGCAGATACAGTGCTCCAGTGGGGATATTGGGTTCCAACATGTCATTTATTGACGAGAGCAAGAAGGGAACACCAGGGAGAGGGTGGAGATCAAGTAAGACAGATGAGACAAAGGGGAATGCCAGATACCAATAACAAATATATATTTTCTTATACTGCCTTGAGTTGAGAAAAGTTTGGGGTCACAAAACACGTTGTCTTCTCAATGGGCTCATGGATGCTGCGGGCTCACATTGATTATGTAAGAAAAGATATAGAAACATAGAAACATAGAAGGTTGACGGCAGAAGGAGACCATACGGTCCATCTAGTCTGCCCTTATGTGTATACTGTATGTACTCTTTATCTTAGGATAGATGTGTGCTTATCCCAGGCATGTTTAAATTCAGTGACTGTTGATTTTTCAACTACCTCTGCTGGAAGTTTGTTCCAAGCATCTACTACTCTTTCTGTAAAATAATATTTTCTAACATTGCTCCTGATCTTCCCCCCGACTAGCTTCAGGTTGTGCCCCCTTGTTCTATCATTAAGCTTCTTCTTAAAACACTTCCCTCCTGAACCTTATTCAATCCTTTCACATATTTAAAGGTCTCAATCATGTCCCCCCCCCCTCCCTTCTTTCCTCCAGACTGTACAAATTAAGTTCTTGAAGTCTCTCCTGATAAGTTTTAAGTTTAAGTCCTTCCACCAATATTTGTTATTGGTTGTGACATGTACCTCTTTTTAAATTATATTTGATGCACTTTGTAATACGATGAATATGTTGAAAATGGATGCACTTTATGGGAACATGCACTTTATAGCATATGTACTGGTTCATGGGTTAGCTATGTAAGGTATATCATTTTAGTGTCATATGTATTATTTAGCAATAGGTGTATTGACAGCAGCAGGTTCAGCGCCCCC
Organism: Gastrophryne carolinensis; assembly: GCA_027917425.1. Lineage (NCBI taxonomy): Eukaryota > Metazoa > Chordata > Amphibia > Anura > Microhylidae > Gastrophryne > Gastrophryne carolinensis. The sequence continues at coordinate 470,347,720 of CM051236.1, read as the reverse complement.
TTGTGGCAGACAGTGTTTATGTGTTATATGTTTTTTAATGTGAATTTTTAAATGATGTAGTGTGTGTCTGTTTTTGCCCAATAAAGCTTATCATTTTTACACGGTAGAGCGTAGTGCATTGTCAATCTTTTGTGTAAGGGCAGCCCAGGGTGGGGGTTATGGGCAAACCCTTTTTTGGTAGATTCATTATGGTTTTGGGGGGCTACCAGCCTTAGCAGTGCACACCCATTATTTGGGATTATAGTTGGTGCCGCCTAATTGTATTTTTTCATACTCCTACAAGAATATGAGCCAGCCAGCACCCACATCCGGCAAGTGTTACACACCTCAGAGACTGGGTATAATCCACTCTCCACATTCATATCACATTAATCCATCGTGATTCAGTATTCTTTGATATTAAACACAAAATCTTTTAAGATGGAAAAGTATAACCCTCGTACTGATCACACTTTTCTCGCAGTACATGGCGCGATTGCTATGTGACAATGATCTAGACACGCACCCTACAAGTAAAATCTCTTTCAAATGCTTTTTCCTATAACTGTTAATACAAGGCCATTTGTTCTATTTTCTACTTCACAAATCCGTGGAAGGAAAAGTTTTCATTCACTATAATAAACATCACACATTTACTGTTACAGCAACTGCATGATTGGGTCATTTGTTTTTATGGCAGAAAACAAACCACACATTGAGATCACAATCTTTATAACATTAATTTATACCACAGGAATAATGTTCATTAGCGTATTTGTTATCAAGTGCCGAATGAGTAATGAAATGGCAGAAAGCGGCTCAGCAGCCGTCACTGGCGGGATGATCATTACCTGACATTCATTTTGCTAATCAAATCCTGTCAGAATCATACATAAATTTAAGTTATAGGTTTTTAAATCCTCTGTTTTGTAAGGCTTCATGAAACAATAGCGGATCTGCAATATAAAAAGGAGCTATGCTAAATAAATAATAACACCATTCTAGTACATTATGTCAAGTACAGCAGGGATTCACCATCCACTGCAGGTACTCATAGGCTGGATGGATTGAAAATGGGGGTACATCAAGTGCTACAGACAAGCTGTTGCACTAGAGCAGGGGTACTCAACCACTTGCAAGGCTCCATTTAAAGGCATCCGGTGGGAGGTGAAGGTCCGGGCGGAGGACTGTCGCGGGAGAAATTAGCACACTGGGGGAGGGGCAAAAATCCTATTGGGCACTGAGAAAGAATAGGAGCTCTTGCCTGCGGCACACTGTTTTACCCCCCTTGCGTTCTGTGGAGGCCATGTACAGGGGTGGACTTGGATGGGTCAAAGAGACAGAGAAACCAGTTCTACATCGCCGATCAAGGGTGCAGCTTTGAGCACGGCAACACCGAAGCAACTGAGTGCAGGGTGGTCAGGGCAGGGGTCCGGAAATCTGCGGACAAGGTCCGCATTTGGACCTTGGTCCACCTGTTAGTTATAGCTGCACTAGAAGATAGGTGAAGGGGGCCTGCATGGGGACCTACAGGTTCACTGAGAGTACAGATTTCCTACAGTAAGAAGGGTATAGGTTCTATGGGAAGCATTGCCCTGTAGGAAACCAGGGTTTGCAAGCATGCAACATCTTGGAATGATGGCACTGCTGGAGAACAAGCTGGCTCAACAGGGCCAGGTTAAGTACAAACAGTATAGGTTCTTTTGAAAACTTACCTACACACCCCTGGGGAGTATTTATTGGGTGGTGCCTGAAATATTTGGATATACTGGAGAAGGCTACTCTAAGCGAAACCCTGACATGTCAGAACTAGATATTTTTATTTAAAGTGATCCTAAGGCAGATATTCACCCCCTTCTTTCCCTTACGAATAATGATTTAGGATACCCACTTCCTGACCCTCCCCCCCCCAGAGTGGATATACTTACCAAAACCTCCTGCCTAGAATAGAAACACGGCGATCTGGCTGAGCTGAGTGGGACATGGATCTGCCAATCAGGAAAGGAAGGCTTCTATTGCGGGACTGAGAGACGATCTTCTGTAGGGGACAAATACAAATACAATGTATTTATGTTTCCAGGGGGGCGGGGAACAGGACAGCTATTCCACTCTTGTTTAGTTCCAAATTCTATGGTGGTGGGTTGGTGCAACAAAAAAAAAGGGGGAAACAATTTTCACAATTCAATCTTGGAAAAAAAGGAGGAGGAAAAAGGGGAGGGGAGGAAAACGTCTTTCGGGGACTCGCCCCTGTGGGGAAATACCCCGGATCCCTAAGTAGATCCTTCAGTCTGTAGCAAGTTTTGGGTTATTAATTGTAGCAAGATTTGCCCTTCCTGGTTTGTAGCAAGTAGATTCTGTCGAGTGTGTGGACCCTTTGGTTTGTAGCAAGTTATTTTTGGGTTGTTTGTAGCAAGTCTAGCCCTCTTTGGTTTGTAGCATATGCAATTCTGGATCCGTCACAGACGCGTTTCGCCTAAAGGCTTCATCAGTGTGCGGACCTAAACCTGTGTAGGGTAGTTCATTATTGGTGTTTAATTCGCTACATTGAGTATTGTTAAGAAATAGTACTTTTTACGGGTACTCACATATTTTTTCTGCTGGTAACTTTTTCAGGGTTTAGCTGCTTGAAAGTGTAGGATCTCCCTCTGGGTCCTCTTTATTCCTTAGTGTAAGTTTTTGGTCGGTGATTATGTTATTTCTATCATGGCTTATAGTTGTTATACTACAGTCCCCGTAGGTATTTACCTGTTTTTGCTGGTGCAGTTTTTTGGCATGTGGCTGCTTCTCAATATAGGGTCTCCCTTTGGGTCCTCTTTAATGTTTAAATCTGTGTGGAGATATTCAAACAGATAATGTCCCGGGTGTTCAAAAAGGTATGGTAGCCGTTTGGCCCCTTGTCAGGGGTGGCATTAGTCCCCCTTGTGTAACTAGTGTTGATGGTCTGGGGTTAGACTTACTTGTGTAGCCGTTTGCGGGTGCGCTCGTCATCCGGCACCCTCCCACTGGGAGGGTGGTGCGCAGCTGAGGTGTTCTTAGGGGTGCCTGTGGCCGGGTCTGTGCCTGCGTCGTTCCTCTCGTGTAGCGTTGCTGCGCACAACGGGGCCGGTGTCAGAGGCGTTTGCTGAGAGCCGTGTACCGTGGCTCTCAGTAACGTTCTCCAAGTGATCCTCCTGTTCTTCTATTGGCGGAGGCTCGGAGGTGCGCATGACGCACTTCCGGTCCACCGGCCCCGCCCGGTCGGCGGGGTCAGTTCCGCCTGTATGTCAGTGTTGTGGTGTCGCTCTATTGGGCGACGCCATTTTCTTGGTTAGTATTACTTGTACTGTTAAGGTGCGTTGCCTGCTGCGGCCTGTGTCGTGCCTCTAGGTACACCCTCCCGGCCGGCGGCGTCTGTTCCGCCTGTCTACTGGTGTTATGGTGTCGCTCAGTAGGGCGACGCCATTTTTTTGGTTGGGATATTGTGCTTAACGTTGAGGGGCATTCCCTGCTGTCTCCAACATGACTTTGGAGGATCTTCAAAAAGGCCCCAATTAACTGCACCCCTGTCAAAAGGGGAGGGTGAGTTGAAAACCCCTAGCTGATCTGCATGGGTCTTGTGTTCTTTAAGGGCACCAGGCCTGTGCTAAAGGTCATAGAAGCTGGCATTGTACACTGGCAAGACTGGAGGCTGGCTGCTTGACCCCTGAGCCATGGGCCACCAGTAGAGATTGGTGAACCTGAACCGCAACGTCCGTGTTTAAGTTCAGCGTCTGGCCCGAACACAAAAAAGCTAGTTAATGGGCTGCTATGCAGCCGATCCACCTGCTTCACCTAATTTAGCAGGCAGCTGCTGTAACTCACCTGAGCCCTGATCCTTTCTGCCAGCGACAGCGGAGCAGCGGCAGCGATGTCTCAAACTGGTTCAGCCAGGGCTAGAAAAAGATGCTGGCATTAGAAGTGTCCCCACTTATGGGAGCCGATGGGCATCTTTTTGTAGCCACGGCTGGGGGCCAGTTTGAAATGCCGCTGCCGCTTACAGGTAAGGATTGGAGCTCAGATGAGGTACAGCAGCACTTCTGCTGCACACTCTGCACCCTCCCCTGCCACCTCCCAAAGTTCGGGTCCCTATTGATTTCAATGATCGGGTTTGGGTCCCTGGACCCAAACATTTACTCAAAGTTCGAACTTTGGGGGTTCGCCAATCATAAACATGGTAAGATAGGGCACAGCCAGGTATCTCTACCAAATAATTTAATGGTATATAGTATTCGTGTGTATTGGATGCTGGATAACGGGTCATTCTGGTTGGACAGATCTAAGCCAGATTGATCCCTGGTTCATCGTCACAACATATAGGCTAGTTTTTAGTAATAGATGTAACTTAAAGCAGACCAAAACCCACATTTTAAACTAGAATCCCCTGAATTCCTCCCCCCATGAGGACAACCTTTTGCCAATTTTTTGTCCTCATGCTTCACTCTAATCCTAAATAATGAAATTTGTTTTAGCTGTATAGCCCCGCCTCCTCCATTCACTGTGATTGTTGTGTATGGCAATGATGTCATTGCCACACCTATGCAATGACTGATCATCTGCCATCTTACAGAGAGGGACAGAAAAACAAAACAGTGTTCCAGGACAAATCGAAAAGCAAAAATATCCATGTCTAGTTCTGCACCCTAAGAAAGGAGTATCAGCAGGGGTTTTGGCCAAATGTATTTCACATGTTCAATGGGTTTTGGCTCACTTTAATAGCAATTGAATGTCATCATATGCGTTGCTTCATTATTGTGGCTAGTATGCGTGTTTTTCAGCCTCAAACATAACTCTGAAGATTTTTCAGTATTTAGTGAAATAATTGTGCACTGTGATGGCAGTCAGCATTAGACAAGACTTTTCTACAAGTCAGGAATTACATTATAGCTTATCAGTGGCCTTCGCATTTTACTGCATTCAATAAAGCACAGTCCAGACCCTATAAAGAAGAGTAACGGAGCACACAATTGAAAAGGAATATCCATGACCCTTAGCGCAGCAAGAATGTAATGCGGCTAATAAATAGCAGGAAAAACTCTGACCAATCCTCATATATTGTTATATTGTTTATAAAGGGAAATAATGTACTTTCCTACAATAAAGCTAAACAATACCAAAGGCTTCATGATCACATAAAAGTACAATAGGTTCAGTCGGTACAGACCAAGAATTTCAAGGTGACTTCTATGTTTTTAGTTGACAGTCATTAAATATATTATTTATGCCTATTTAATTTCATGCATATCTTTATAGTGGTGGATGCTAAAAATCTGATCTGTAGTTTTGCCCTAGTAAAACTGGGTCTATGTTTTTTGTCTTATGTTTTGGCCCTGCATCTCATGTAGTCTTCTCCTCTGCTGGCAGTGCATTTCTGGGGGGCACTCTAGTTAATAGAGAGATCCTCGTAGGCCACGGCCAGGTTGGACAAATGACTGACAACCAATTCCTGCATTATCACAGGTGTTGCAACCAGAGGGAGGCATGGGCCCTCTTGTGTCATGGGCCCGGGAGCAGCTGCCTGCCTTGCCTCTATGTTGTTTACACCCCTGGCTCTCTCACATAAAGGCCTTGCTGCAGTAAACGTTTCTTAAAATATCAGGGGTGAGAACAATACAGAAGATTATAAAGTGCTTATGTAATGATTAATACCTAAACTTTCACAGTGGGGAGGTACAAGGATCCAGCAGCTATAAAAACTGGATTAACTTCATTTTAAAATCAAATGAAATAAATTGTCTAATAACTTTACTAGCGAAATTCTTAGCTGCAAATTGTCCTCTAATGACCTCCCTTTACCTATCTTTTTTTTCAAAAAATAGGTGTTGTTCCGGATGCAGGGAGGCATTTGGATTGTGGGAGCCCCCCTGCGCATTAATGCAAATGGGGGAAATCTTACCTTTTTGCTCTTTCCCCTGAAATCCAGCACTGTGATTGGCCACCGCAGTGATGTGGGTGGCAACAATTTCTCCATCTTCACAGATGGAACAACTTTACAACAACCTACTAACATTAGAATCAGGGGTTTATTCATCAAGGGATAGCGACAGGTAGTGCCTTGTAAGCGGCAGGCAGCGTCTGATGAACCTCGGGCGCTGTACGCAATACCATATTTATGAAGGCGAATCTGATGAGTGACTCTAACAGCGTCACGTAGTGACCGATTCATCATCACAGACGGCTCAGCAGATCCCAGCGGCGCTGTGGCTTCCAGAGCGCCTGGTATTACCTGTTGCTACCTGTCGCTCTTCTATACATTTCAATGGCCGTTCCTTTTCTTCTCTTTAAACAGGGTTTTCTTTTAATTTTTTTTTTCTCAAATAACTGTGTGACCTCTCCTGGCCTAGAAAGAGTCATTTTTGAAAACTTTTGGGATTTTAAATATTTTTATGCAGAATTGTCATTGCAGGTCTGGCAATAAATGTTCATGTCACAATATTAACATATTAACAATGTCATTCCATGTGTTTTCGCTTTGTTACTAGTGGATATGTGTTCAAAAATAGACTTTAATCACACAGCGTCTGGCGCTCTGGGCTACAGCGACCCAATTATGACCGCTGGTGCTGTGTGATGCTGTTTTCTTGATGAATATGATGTGAGTCGGTCATACTAAGCAGTCGCTACTATTGGCTCCCATATAGCGCTGTACTGGTGTTAGAGCGACCGACATACATCAAATTCATCAATCAGGTTACTAAAGCGACTGAGGCGCTCTGTAATAGCGACTCACGGCCGATCAGAGCGACCACTAGCGGTCGCTCTTAGCGCCGCTGTACAGACGCTCATCTGCAGATACCTGGCACTAGTAATGAATCAGCCTGTTAGTATACAAACACAAAAAGGATACAATATTGTGACAGCAATAGTCACGATTTGTTGGAGCAAAAATATAATGTATGAGCTATATTGCAAACCATTTCTGTAAAGAATATTTAATCACATACTTCCAGCAAGGGAAAGCACTATAAAAAAGATTCCATGATGCCACAATGAAAACTTTGTTCCAGATATTTTGGCAAGCTCCATACAAAAGATAACCCTTTTCAAATAGCGGTCAACCAGGTAACAATTACAAAGTTAATAACTATAAAAGTAAAATATAATAGAAAAGTTAGAAGGTTGACAGAAGAAAGTGAGAATATGGTCCATCTAGTCTGCCCTTATGTGTGCAATCTTTATCTTTGCATAGATATGCTTATCCCAAACATGTTTAAATTCACTTACTTTTGAATTTTCAACTACCTCTGCCGGAAGTCTTTTCCAAGCATCTGCTACTCCTTCTGTAAAATAATATTTTTTTACGTTTTCATGATATTGCCATCGACTAGCTTTCGTTTGTGATCCCTTGTTCTTTCATTAAGGGTTATTCAAGAAGGGATAGCGCCAGGTAGCGCCTCGTATCGGCAGGCAGCGTCTGGCGAACGCCGGGCGCTGTACGCAAAACCACATTTTTGAAAGCAAATCTGGTGAGCGACTCTAACAGCGCCATGTAGCGTCCGATGTATTACCACAGGCGGCTCAGCGTATAGCACCGGCGTTCTAGCTTCCAGAGCGCCAGGTATTACCTTTCGCTCAGTGTTGCTCTCCCATACATTTCAATGGATGTTCATTTGCTTGTGTTTAAACAGCGTGTTTGTTTTTATTTGCTCAAATCATTGTGTGACCTCTCCTGGCTGCAAAAAAAAAAAAACACTTTTACAAACTTTTTTGATTTCTTATATTTTTATGCAGAATTGTCATTACAGGTCTGGCACTAAAGTGTTATTGTCCCAGTCATTCCATGTGTTTTCGCCTTTGTTACAGGTGGATAAGTGTTCAGAAACAGACTTTAATCACACAGCGCCTGGCGCTCTATGCTAGAGCGACCAGATTTAGAGCACCGACGCTGTCAGGCTGATTCATTAATAGCGCCAGGTAGCGACAGATGAGCGACAGTAGCGTTATTTTCACAGCGCCCGCTAGTATTCGCTGTGCTTGGCCGTTGTTCGGCTGTTGACAGCGACTCAGTCGGTGTGCGGTAATGTTGAATACGGGGTTAGGAGTCGCTGTTTGACAGGTTCCGCGCTGTATGGGAGCGCATGACAGCGAATGGCCCTAGCGACCGGCTCCCAGCATATTCATTAACAAATCACACTCCAAAAATTCTTGCGCTGTGAAATGCTTGTTTAAACCCCAGAGCGCTGGCGGCGATGGGTTAAAAGTAGTTTTTTAACCCCCAAACCATATTTTTAGAAAAAAAAAAAAACATGTTTTTCAAAACATTTTGTAATATGAATACATTAATATCAGACCTGTAATATCAATTCTGCACAAATTTTTTTTTTTTTTTTTTTTTAGCTTAAAAAAAAAATCTAACATTGCAGAAGTGGTCACAGAATTTTTGACATAAAAAAAAAAAAAAAAAAAAAAAAATTAATAGCAATTAATTATGAATATTTAAAGTTAGCTGCATTGAAATGCATTGGAGAGCGCCAGGTAGCGAGAGGTCATACCTGTCGCTGTTCAAGGTCGCTCGCTGGCGCTGTGGGGTGAGGCTGGAATAATGATGAATGATTCGCTATCTGGAGCTCTGTCTGTCGCTAAGCAGGATCGGCTTCATAAATGTGTGATTGCGGAGGGGAGCCGGCGTTCTCGTGGCGGTGAGCGTCATTACCATTCGCTCACCATTCGCTACCTGGCGCTATCCCTTGTTAAATAAGGGCCTGTGTGTATAAGTATGGTGTGGAGCGCCGAGAGTCGATTGCACTGAGCTGGCGATACCTTTCGCTCGCTGCAGTGTTATACTGTTGTTACAGTGCCCAACATACATCAGATTCATCAATGCGGGCCAGGTTACTACAGCGACTGAGGCACTCTGTTACAGCGCCCGATACCCGCTTACAGCGGCTACTAGTGGTCGCTCTAAACGCCGCTATACAGACGCACATCGATACCTGCTGTTAGTATTGAATCAGCCTCATAATTAGTTGGTATACAAGCAAGTAGGCTACTCAACATTTATCACAGCATAGTGCAATACAACCCAGGGCCACTTTGACCAAACCCATTAGACTTTTATTGCATTTTATGGCTTTTTTTCCACATTATGATCAGTGTTTAAAAAGTATCTCTTCCTAAATAAAAAATGTTATCCCCTCGGCTCATAAAGCAAAATAAAGCTGTAATCTTTTCCGTCGTATGGAGATCAAGGGACGGGATGAGTGTCTACTTAGGGAATTGAACAAGTACAATTAAGACATATTTCAGTTGTTGAACGTTAAGTGGGTATTGAGTGCTCATGTTCTCAGTGCTCAGGGCGAGAATTTTAATAGCTTTTACATGTTATTTATAGGTGTGATGGACAGCGGCATCTCTGTCAGGCACTGCGTTGTGCTTTATGGCTCTTCCGTTCACGTATCGTCTCTGATAACATTTGAAGGCCCTCTAGAGGCAATAACATGGCAGGCTTATAAAATAAAAGGCTGGTATTACAATTGTGATGATATTGCTCATCTGCCTTCCTTAGGGGAAATTGGTTTGATGTTGGTGTGAGTCTCGAATATTAGTCTGATATTAAAAGGCAACTTGTACTTATTAAAGGATATCTGTCATTCTTTTCCTCTGCTTTATTTTTATAAAATATATGTGAAGGCCACTCGGTTAGCATATATTTGTGTAGCACCGCATTGGTCAGCATCAAATAAGACGAAGTGGCAGTTGGATGATTATACTTTTAGTAGAGTTAAAGTTTAAGCTCTCCCATACAAATAAAAAAGATGAGGAGGTTCAGGGTCAGCCTAGATTCAGAGCTAGCAATATTTGGCCATGCAGCTGGTATTGGGCGCTGTAACAATTGGGATCCTTTGCAGTCTGAGTTGGGGGAACTAGATAGCACCAAACCGTGCTCAGGTCTCTTTGTCCCCTGTTCTCAGAACATCAGTAGCAGCTTAGGTTTTCATTATAGGTCCACTTAAATTACTTTTAATCATAGCAACAGTTATAGTATACTGGGTATAGTTTGGGTGTTGTGCATACAAACTTTTTAGGTTAGTTTAGGTTTAAAGGTACAGGATGGGTGCAAGTCCTTAGGTCCTATTCCTAAATGTGCTTGATAGTGCAGTGGGACACCTGCCTTCTATAAGCTGACAACCCACAATCTCCGCCTATAGACAATCCCCCGCTCGCCGGAACGCGTGATATGCCTCACCGGACACGCTTGCCCCCAGGACTTAAAAGGCACAAAGGATGTCAGCTTATGGTGAAGGCCGATGAACCACAAGGGGTATCCCAAAGCCAAGGTCATACACGGGTAGTCAGTCCGAAGGTGCGTCAACTCACAAGGGTGAGGCAGAAGAATAGTCAGAATATAGCCGAGGGTCAAGACGGGCAATCGCGGTATCCAAGGGGTCAGATGAAGTTCGAGGTTGGGCAGGCAAAGTTTCGGTTTGGGCAGCAAACTGGGATGGTCAGATGAAGCCGGGTCAATCACGAGTTAAAGCACACACTGAATCACACACTGAGCAATACTGGCTATAACGGGCACTGAGCACTGGGCTAGTTCAGTATTTATTAGGAAACTGACCAATGGCGACCCAGGAAACGGGAATGTGTAGTGATTGGTGCAACTAGGAACTCCAGCCCGATTGGCCGTAATTTCCAGGGGCTGGTCAGTCCCGACAACAAGGCTGACCAGCCCCTGATCAACCTCAGGTGTGGAGGATGCTGCGCCTCCTTACAGTGAAACAGATCGACAACAGGGGGAGGCGCACCTGCACAGCTAGAGTAGAGCCGGAGCGCCCCCCCGCGCTCCCATTCTTTCAGGAGCGACAAGCGCGCTCAGCAGCAGGAAGGAGATGAGCGCCACCCTGCAGACGCTCACCGTGGGCCCCTCTGCACAGCTAAGTTTCTTACAGATAGTAGTTGTAAGTAGGTTTGCTGTCGGCCCCTATAACTGATTTGCTATTCGGACAGTATCAAAGGAGTCAAGCCACTCAGGGAGTAACCCATGTTAGGCCTAATTTAACTCTAATATAGAGGTCTAAGAGACTTAAAATGCTCCATTCGAGGGTTTACATGGCTCCAACAGATCAAGAATAACAGAATTTACCCATGATTCAGGGAGGCCGATTCATTAATAGCGGCAGGTAGCGACAGTTGAGCGACTGTAGCAGTATTTTCACAGCGCCCGCTAGTAGTCGCTGTGCTTGGCCATTGTTCGGTTGTTGATAGCGACTGAGTCGGTGTGCAGTAATGTTGAATACGGGGTGACGAGTCGCTATTTGACAGGTTCCGTGATGTATGGGTGCACATGATAGCGACTGGTCAGAGCGACCGGCTCCCACCATATTCATCAAAAAATCACGCTCAAAATATTCTCGCGCTGTGAAATGCATGTTTAAACCCCAGAGCGCTGGCGGCGATGTGTTAAAAGTAGTAATATAGTAATATGAATACAATAATATCAGACCTGTAATATCAATTCTGCACACATTTTTTTTTTTTTTTTACCTTAAAAAAATTATCTAACATGGCAGAAGTGGTCACATAATTTTTCACATTAAAAAAAAAAAAAAAAACACATTAATAACAATTAATTATGAATATTTAAAGATTGTTCCATTGAAATGCATTGGAGAGCGCCAGGTAGCGAGAGGTCATACCTGTCGCTGTTCAAGGTCGGACGCTGGCACTGTGGGCTGAGGCTGGAATAATGATGAATGAGTGGCTATATGGCGCTATCTTAGTCGCTAATCAGGATTGGCTTGATAAATGTGTGATTGTGGTGGGGAGCCGGCGTTCTCGTGGCGGGGCCCGTCATTACCGGTCGCTCACCAGTCGCTACCTGTCGCTATTCCTTCATAAATAAGGGCCTTAGTAAAAGGTGGAGCCATGCAAATTGTCTCATTTCACTGTTGTGATATCTCAGCTGTTCAGAAAGAATAGACCAGATGTGTGATGCTTATGCCTTATATATTAATATATATATATATATATATATATATATATATATATATATATATATAAGCAGCCATTACTTCCTATTTGTGGACATGTGTTTTGGGCTAGTGTATGTAAAATGTTGTCTCACTTAGGAAGAGACCATGTTAGAATTAAAGTGGCACAAAGCCGCTCTGGTTGGCCCTGGGGTCTAAAAGACTCCAGGGCCTGCCGCTATCCTAAATTGAGATGTTTATTTGTATGAAACCCCTGGAAACTCAACTTTAATAGTGGCTCCCCTGGTGCTGTGTTACCCAGTGGCCACATCCCCAGCTTCCCTGTAAATGTGGTGCGCTCCCATTCAGATAGGCTGGGTGCAGGAGTGTGTGCAGGGAAACCAGGAATGTGGACAGTCAGCTGGTCTCAAATCGGCGATCCCAAAAGGGCGGGTGCATGGCCTTGGTGGTAGAAAAAATCATTGATCAATCATCAAATTTAAAATCCGGCCACAGCTGAGCAGGCTGCATCACCCAAGGTACTCGAGCAGGGAGGACATGTGGGGGGGGGCTCTTATAGTCTGCTAAAAGAGACCAAAAATCCCGCTCTTAAAAGGTACAAGGTTAAGTGCATTTTATTGACACAGAAAGTATTCTAGGTGTAAATAGAAATATGTCAGTTAATAACTGTATATAGAGTTAATAAGATATTAAACCCTTTTATGGTTTCCAGCCATGAAAGTGTATAGAGATTGTATTACCCTTAATTAGACTATAAGATGGCAGCAGTGAGACCAGGCCATAGACAATCATTGGGCCATAGACTTGAATGGAGACTGTTCTAGAAGGGAAGGTAGAAAGAGTTAATAACCAGAGCAGGATGCTTGGTAGAGACCCAGGGGGCGTCTGGTGAACGCTGGGTGCTGTACGCAATACCACATTTATGAAGACGATTCTGGTGAGCGACTAACAGCGCCATGTAGCGTCCGATTCATCATTACAGGCAGCTCAGCGTATAGCGCCGGCGCTCTAGCTTCCAGAGCGCCAGGTATTACCTGTCACTACCTGTCGCTACCTCATACATTTCAATGGACATTCCTTTTCTTCTGTTTAAACAGGGTTTTTTGTTTTTCATTTTTATTTTTTTCTCTCAAATAATTGTGTGATCTCTCCTGGCCTAGAGATCTGGCACTAAAGTGTTAATGTCACAGTGTTACAACAATGTAATTCCATGTGTTTTCGCTTTGTTACAGGTGGATATGTGTTCAAAAACAGACTTTAATCACAGAGCGTCTGGCGCTCTATGCTACAGCGACCAGATTTAGAGCGCCAACGCTGTGTGTGTGTCCTTTTCTGAAGTATGGTGTGAGTCCCTGAGAGTCGGTTGCACTGAGCTGGCGCTACCTTTCGCTCCCTGCAGCGCTGTACTGATGTTAGAATGCCCAACATACATCTCATTCATCAATGCCAGCCAGGTTACTACAGCGACTGAGGCGCTCTGTTACAGTGTCCGATAGCCGATCACAGTGTATACTAGAGGTCGCTCTTAGTGCCTCTATACAGACGCTCATCTGCCGATACCTGGCGCTAGTAATTTATCAGCCCGCTAGTAACAATCAGGAGGATAGTGATTGGTTGGCAGGTCTGAGGGAACAGCCTATCATATGTGGACATGTGGATAAACATGTGAAGGAAGGTTCTAGGTGGTAGATAGAGGTGATATAAGGGAGAGAGACCCTGTACTGGTGTTCTATGCCACAGTTCTACACCACAGTACTTACCACATGAATTGTTGAGGAGCAGTTGATGATGATTCCCTGTCAGAGAGCGTGAGGTAAAGCTCCAGCAGTGGCCACCCATAAGAACTCAGTGGAAGAAATCATGGGAATCCTTCTAGGGGCGTAATCCCAGCTGGCTGACCCGAGGCTGTGAATGTGACAGGAAGGAACGTGACTGAATGGATGGATAAAGCTTTGCCATATGTTACTGTCTACCGCTAGACATGTCGATCGTCTTTATGAAGCTGCACAGTGACTACAGACATTACCTGTGGTAGAGCCCCAGCACCTCACACAGACACACCTAGACCCACACAGACACACCTAGACCCACACAGACACACCTAGACCCACACAGACACACCTAGACCCACACAGACACACCTAGACCCACACAGACACACCTAGACCAACACAGACACACCTAGACTCACAAAGACACACCTAGACCCACACAGACACACCTAGACCCACACAGACACACCTAGACCCACACAGTTACACCTAGACCCACACAGACACACCTAGATCCACACAGACACACCTAGACCCACACAGACACACCTAGACGCACACAGACACACCTAGACCCACACAGACACACCTAGACCCACACAGACACACCTAGACCCACACAGATACACCTAGACCCACACAGATACACCTAGACCCACACAGACACACCTAGACCCACACAGACACACCTAGACCCACACAGACACACCTAGACCCACACAGACACACCTAGACCCACACAGATACACCTAGACCCACACAGACACACCTAGACCCACACAGACACACCTAGACCCACACAGACACACCTAGACCCACACAGACACACCTAGACCAACACAGACACACCTAGACTCACCCAGACACACCTACACCCACACAGACACACCTACACCCACACAGACACACCTACACCCACACAGACACACCTAGACCCACACAGTTACACCTAGACCCACACCGACACACCTAGATCCACACAGACACACCTAGACCCACACAGACACACCTAGACGCACACAGACACACCTAGACCCACACAGATACACCTAGACCCACACAGACACACCTAGACCCACACAGACACACCTAGACCCACACAGATACACCTAGACCCACACAGATACACCTAGACCCACACAGACACACCTAGACCCACACAGATACACCTAGACCCACACAGACACACCTAGACCCATACAGACACACCTAGACCCACACAGACACACCTAGACCCACACAGATACACCTAGACCCATACAGATACACCTAGACCCACACAGACACACCTAGACCCACACAGACACACCTAGACCCACACAGACACACCTAGACCCACAAAGACACACCTAGACCAACACAGACACACCTAGACTCACCCAGACACACCTAGACCCACACAGACACACCTAGACCCACACAGACACACCTAGACCCACACAGACACACCTAGACCCACACAGTTACACCTAGACCCACACAGACACACCTAGATCCACACAGACACACCTAGACCCACACAGACACACCTAGACGCACACAGACACACCTAGACCCACACAGATACACCTAGACCCACACAGACACACCTAGACCCACACAGACACACCTAGACCCACAAAGATACACCTAGACCCACACAGATACACCTAGACCCACACAGACACACCTAGACGCACACAGACACACCTAGACCCACACAGATACACCTAGACCCACACAGACACACCTAGACCCACACAGACACACCTAGACCCACACAGATACACCTAGACCCACACAGACACACCTAGACCCACACAGACACACCTAGACCCACACAGACACACCTAGACCCACACAGTTACACCTAGACCCACACAGACACACCTAGACCCACACAGATACACCTAGACCCACACAGACACACCTAGACCCACACAGACACATCTAGACACACCTAGATCCACACAGACACACCTAGATCAACACAGACACACCTAGACCCACACAGATACACCTAGACCAACACAGACACACCTAGACTCACACAGATACACCTATACCCACACGGACACACCTAGACCCACACAGACACATCTAGACACACCTAGATCCACACAGACACACCTAGATCAACACAGACACACCTAGACCCACACAGACACACCTAGACCCACACAGACACACCTAGACCCTCACAGACACACCTAGACCAACACAGACACACCTAGACCCACGCAGACACACCTAGACCCACGCAGACACACCTAGACTCACACAGACACACCTAGACCCACACAGACACACCTAGACCCACACAGACACACCTAGACCCACACAGACACACCTAGACCCACGCAGACACACCTAGACCCACGCAGACATACCTAGACCCACACAGACACACCTAGACCCACACAGACACACCTATACCCAGACACACCTAGACCCACACAGACACACCTAGACCCACACAGACCCACCTAGACCCACACAGACACACCTAGACCCACACAGACACACCTAGACCCACACAGACACACCTAGACCCACAAAGATACACCTAGACCCACACAGATACATCTAGACCCACACAGACACACCTAGACCCACACAGACACACCTAGACCCAGACACACCTAGACCCACACAGACACACCTAGACCCACACAGACCCACCTAGACCCACACCGACACACCTAGACCCACACAGGCACACCTAGACCCACACAGACAAACCTAGACCCACATAGACACACCTAGACCCACACAGAAACAACTAAACCCACACAGACACACCTAGACCAACACAGATACACCTAGATCCACACAGACACACCTGGACCCTCACAGACACACCTAGATCCACACAGACACACCTAGACCCACACAGACACACCTAGACCCACACAGACACACCTAGACCCATACAGACACACCTAGACCCACACAGATACACCTAGACCCACACAGGCACACCTAGACTCACACAGACACACCTAGACCCACACAGACACACCTAGACCCACACAGGCACACCTAGACCCACACAGACACATCTAGACCCACACAGACACACCTAGACCCACACAGATACACCTAGACCCACACAGACACACCTAGACCCACACAGGCACACCTAGACCCACACAGACACACCTAGACCCACACAGATACACCTAGACCCACACAGACACACCTAGACCCACACAGTTACACCTAGACCCACACAGACACACCTAGACCCACACAGATACACCTAGACCCACACAGACACACCTAGACCCACACAGATACACCTAGACCCACACAGACACACCTAGACCCACACAGACACACCTAGACTCACACAGACACACCTAGACCCACACAGATACACCTAGACCCATACAGACACACCTAAAGCACCCTGTGCCCAGAAGAACCTGCTTCCTGCTGTCCTCATCAAACACCAGGTGTGTGAGGACTACATGTATTTTTGGGGTTTATTCATCAAGGGATAGCGGCAGATAGCGCCTTGTAGTGGTAGGCAGCGTCTGGTGAACTCTGGGTTCTTTACAAAATACCACATTTATCAAAGCGATTCTGGTGAGCGACTCTTACAGAGTCAAGTAGCGACCGATCATCACAGACGGCTCAGAGTATACTGGCAGCGCTCTGGCTTCACTCTGGTATTACCTGTCGCTACCTGTCGCTCTCCCATACATTTCAATAGACGTTCCTTTTCTTCTCTTTAAACAGGGTTATTTTTTTTTTCTTTTTGTTATCAATAAATTGTGTCACCTCTCCTGGCCTAGAAAAAGTTTTTTTTTTTTTATATTTTTATGTAGAATTGTCATTACAGGTCTGGCATTGAAGTGTTAATGTCACAATGTTACAACAATGTCATTCCATGTGTTTTCGCTTTGTTACTGGTGGATATGTGTTCAAAAACAGACTTTAATCACACAGCATCTGGCGCTCTATGCTATAGCGACCAGATCCAGAGCACCGATGCTGTGTGTGTCTGTTTTGTTGAATATGGTGTGAGTCGCTGAGAGTCGGTCGCACTTAGCTGGCGCTATCTTTTGCTCCCTGCAACGCTGCACTGGTGTTAGAACGCCCGACATACATCTCATTCATCAATGCCGGCCAGGTTACTACAGCAACTCAGCGCCCGATAGCAGATCACAGCGTCTATCAGCGGTCACTCTAAGCGCCTCTGTACAGATGTTCATCTGCTGATACCTAGCGCTAGTCATAAATCAGTCTGCCAGTATAATATTTACTAGAAGCCATCTACTTGGCCAATATATGTAAAATGTTGTCTCTGCTTTTGTCTCACTTTTCCTAAGCAGCTTGTATACAGGTAAAAGAAAGTAAAAATTGATGTGATTTGTGGCTGTTCGGTATATAGACGCATGTGAGACCCCCGCTAGGCCCGAGCAGCAAGTGCTCTTTATGTGGGTAGACCCGCACAGTGACCATTACCTGGCAAATATCACTGGTTGAAATAGGATTATATAATTTGTGCTAATTCATTCCTAACAAGAATAAAAAAAAACATTCTATTTGCGGCTTAAACAGAGCAGCTTATACATTCCAAAACTTCCATTTCCTTTGCGCTGCTTGAGTGAGGGAAATAAAGCTGTCATTTAAGAAATAAAAGCACTCCGAAGTTGGAACAAAGGAAGCACAAGTACAATAGACTAAAATGCAATTCATAAAATACTATAGGATATTTCTTGACAGCTAAAACTAAACCTAATTTTAAAAAATCATGACTAGGGACTTTGTGAGAGTTGTCAAAATAGCAAACACCATTTCAATGAATTTTATTTTGAAGCTTCTCTGTGTGTCTAAAAGAAAATTCTATACTCACATTTTCACTCTGTAGAAGCGTGTTCAATGTTCCTGGATTGAAGATCCAGTTCTGCAATGTGCATGTGCGCTTTCACCACCTCATACAGAGAGAATGACTATTTACTGTGAAGCTGGCAGGGGGTGGAGTTTTGTCCACCATTTTGCTCTTGTAAATGTTGGACTGCTGCCAGTAGATGGTAAGCCATGCTGTACTCATGCTGTATCAGCTCTTTTTTGTGTGATCCTTAACAGGTCCTGTAAAGGCTTAATATGGCCACATAAAAAAAAAAAAAAGGAAAAAAAAAAGGAAACAGCTTTACTCAACTAAGCTCCTCCAGCCTTGATTCCAGGCAGTTCCAGCTTCTACAATGCTTCTTGCAGCCTCAGTGCATACATTGCACTCCCTGGCTGACTCGAGGAGACAAGCTCTCACGATTCACTTACCTGCCCGATCCCGTGGTGTCCTCGGCCAACGTGCCCGGGTCCCTGTTGGCCGCCAGTCGCAGGTGTGGCGCCTTCTGCTCTTGGCCACATCCCCGGCCTGTCTGTTCTTCCTTATGCCCTCTGGCAGTGCTGCAGACAGCCTGCCCATCGGAACGTTAGTTAAAGGGCCAATGAGCCCTGGTATTACTGGTGGGCGAAACACCCTGATGGTGTATTGGGCGATCAGTCCACGGGTTGTTTAGCTGGGCCAATGAGCCAGAGTGTTCCCCGGGCCAATCCCTTTAGTTCCTGTCTAATAATTTTGTCCCTCCACACTGTCTCATTGCCCGTGATAGTGTGCTGCTGGGTGCTCTTGATCCTGTGTTATCATTGCCGACCTAGCTTGTCTGACCATTCCATGACCGCCACCTGAACCGACCTTTGCCTGGATTCTGACTATGTCCCTGCCTCATCTCTTGTACTGTGAACTCTCTGCTCACCCGGTTTGACCTTTGACCTTTCTTGTGTTTCTCCCTTGGCACTGCTCATCGAAAGGACTGATTGATCTGTATATGACCCTGGCTTGCCTGACTATGCCCAGTCTTACCTCTGGTTCATCCTCCTTCCCCCCCTGTGAATTTACAAACTTTGAGCAATCAAGTCCTGGGGGCAACCATGTCCGGTGAGGCGTTTAAAGCGTCCCGGCGAACGGGGCTTGACTATAGGCGAAGCTAGCTGCGGAGATTGAGGGTTGTGAACTCACTAGAAGGCTGGTGTTCTCAAGGTTTGACACAATCTTTAAAGAATTTTTGCCATCCCACAGCCCGATGAACAGATCACATTGCACTGTAAGCTATCTGTATTCCAATAAGGATCATGACTGCTTTAGAAAGTATCATAGCTGATTACAATAGAAACCATTAAGATAAATAATTGCTGTTTGGCTTAAATAATGTAACACAATTGACCCCTCAGCAGAGAGCTGACAGGCTTTTCAGAATGACTTATTGTGTTTTTTCAGCCACAGCAGAAGAGAGAGATAGCCCATCCCAAAGTTTTACCTCCCATCCCATAGTTCTCTGAGCTTTGTCGCCTCTGTACAGCTACAGCATTCTTCGGAGTGATATCCCATTGTACCAGCACTCACAGACAGCTGTAAGCTCTTTACATTTTAATAGCAGGCTTGTGGCCTGGAATTGTCAATGTTCTATTCCCTCGGAGTATCCCAAATTTAGGGTTGCCCCTCTGTGTGCAACACCCCAGCTTGTCGGCTCTGCTTACCTCTTCTGTGACCCCAAAGCACATCAAGCATGTAACCTTGTAAAAGGTTTTACAGCGCCGAACATTTCACTGTGTTATTGGAAAATGAATAGAAGGAATCTGAAAATATGTCATATGGTAATGAAACGCAAATCACACTTTAAGAGATGAAATAATATAATATCAAAATTATAGGGTACTTATCTTAACCACTGTGTTTAAAGGCTTCTCTCAGTATTTGTGCATAAGCGATATTTCGTTGCTACTTTGAAGACGAAAGTTGTAAGGGAGAAGGAAAAAAGAAATCAGTGCAGGCTCATATTGCCGCTTTTGCATTACAAATTATTTTAAAAATGGCTGATGAAAGGGCCGTAGTTGACATTACTTAGATTTTCAAACAGAATGTTTTAAGCTGATATACGGAGGCATGTTCTGCAAATCAGGCCCCATAGGACTGTGGGAAAGATGTTAAGTGGAGCAAAAAAGTGGGTCAGCGTAGGAGAGCGGCTCTGCTTATTTCAATATGCTTACAGAGAAGACATTTTACAAATGGGAGTATTCTGCGGGTATTAGAGGGGGATAACTAGCATCTCTCCGCTGATGTTTGCATAATGTCATGGATTTTACAGAACCTTCATATTATGTTTTATATTTAAAGTAGAAGTCAGTGAAGAATGAAGAAAGGAGCAAAATCTTTGATTGCATAAGTTTTATGTAACAAATGTCTTGGATAGATCTCAGGTACTTGCAGGGACGGAATGGCCTTAGGGAGACCCAAGATAATTCTCTGCATTGCATTGCTTTGGGGCTGGCTCAGTTACCTATAATTCCCAATTTCAATTCCTGCCTCCCTTGTCTTGACACAGCCCCTTGTACCCCAGACAGGAAACCCCCAGCCCATGTTCTGCACCTGGTTCTTTAGCCTCAGCATCTTGTCTGTGGGCGGCATAACTAATATTATCTGCCCCAAAATACTTACCAGAGCTAGACTATTTAGTTAGGAGCCATAGCAACCCCTGCTTATGATCTATCCTTGCGGTGCCAAAGTCTCAGCTATGAAGCACTCTCTTTAAAGTGGACCAAAAAGTCTCCAGGGCCACTTGATTCCCTCTGAATGGGGCATTCAGATTCGGGATGCCCACTGTGTAAACCCCCCCCAGGTTGCCCAGTAAACTGCCATCTGTTATACCTTTAAGAGGGTAGTGGGGATGCAGCCCCTGGCGTGCTCGGCTCTTTTCGGCTAGACTCCACCCTTTGCCAAGTCTTAGATTTGAGGCTTGCAGCCGAGCGCCGCTGAATGGACGAGAGGCTGCACATGCACTATAGGACTGGGAGAGGTGGGTGACCTGGGGGTTTCATACAGAGGGTCATCCTGAAATAGGGTGCAAGGACCAAAACCTGGAATAGCCAAGATCCCGGGTTTGGTCCACTTTCAGGCGGAACAAAACCCAAAGGTTCCCAAAGGGTCAAGCCCTGGGATCTTTTAGCCTTCCTCTGGCCTTCCCCTGGGTCATCCTGAATTGGGATGCCTCGCTGTGTGAGACCCCCCCATGGCGCTGGTAATCACTCATGTTTCCCCGGTCCAAGGGCACAAGTACGGGCTCTAATCCAATCAGAGCTGCCCGCTAAACTGCCGTAATTCAGTGAGGCAGCTCTGTTTGTTGTTAATAGGAGGCAAGAGTGACCACATCCCCTCATCCTCAGGCTGTGTGCTGGTTTCTGGCCTAGCCATTCATATAGGCGAGCAAAGGGCAGCAGGGGATGCAGATGCTCCCCAGTCAAATAATCTGAGCTGTTCGCTGATTTATGTCAGTTCAGCGGGCGGCTCTGATTGGATGAGTGCCCACACAGGAGCCATTGGACAAGGAAGAGGTGACCCTGAATGCACCTATCTGAGGGGTTTCACACAGTGGGGCATCACAAATCCCAAAAGCATATTTGCAAGTTTCAGTTGGGAATGTTGTCCTCTGGTCCTGGGTTGGCCAAGGGTCAATAATATCCCCTGCTGGGTTTTGGCCCCAGTCCACCCCTGGGTACATGAAAGCATAGGTAGATCACTGGTGTTATGGTCCAATCTTCACTTCATTGTTACCTCAAAACAATCCAAGGTACAACTTGCTCATGTGATACTGGGTTGCCCTAGGAATAAATAAGCAAAGTAACCCACTGAGGTCAAAAGACATAGGGCATTTAACACGTTTAACTGAACAAGAATTGGGATGCCCCAGGAGTAGGAGTGTGACTTGGACTTGAAGTACATTTTGAAAATACTGTATTAAACTGTGAACATGCAGGAGGATAATGGGAATATACACAATTTCATAAAATCTTTCTATGAAGCCGGCCGACAGCTCTCATGCATTTCTATATGTGACATTAGTCACTGAGTTGACAGGGAAGCACAGTACCTATTTGCGGCTCATCTCTACTAGTACTCTTATATAGAGACAGATAAGTAACAATCTTCTCAGGCTTAGCCGATATGGCTGCAAGTTAGCGAGTGGCACAAAATAAATGTGCTGAGATTGACAGTTCCCGGGACTAAAAGACCCATTATATTGATCCACTGGAGTTGGAACTGAATCCTAAAGTAGAGGGTAATTGCTTTCTATCCTTGGAATTGTTACTATTAGACAAATGATACTGCTCATGTTATCAAATTGAAAGCGTATAAGTGGCACATTATCCTTCACAGGATCAGACTGACACTCACTAGAATGAAGTTCAACTTTGTAAATAGGATGAGTTATTTACTTACTACAGATCTAGTGCTGCTGGATGGATACAGGATACATCCCTGCTGATATACATGCTGTCCATTGTAAATGGATTAGTATTAGGGGAAACGATGGCTCGATTCAGAGACACATTCGTCTGGACTTTCGTAGCTGTCTGTGTATGTTTTTGTGTGTGTTTGTCATTTTTTGGGGTTTTTATGTTCCATTTTCCATTCGTACGTTTGTTCCCGCTAATGTGTATATGCGCTTTCAATGGACGAATCTAAATCTGATCATTTGAGTTAGTTCGGCTCATTTTTGGATCTAAATCTGATCATTTGCGTTACTTCAGATAACTTACGTTATTGGGATGGGTTTCCGTGTGATTCAGAGACCTGATTGCCAATGGACCTCCGCCCTATAAAACTATAAAATCTTTTCCGCTTCACTTACGGGACCTTTGAGGACTCGGATTGCTATTGTTGAACATGTTTTGAGGCTATGTGGAGGGGTCTGAGCCCCTTCAGCTCCAAGGCATTGTATGTATCAGCATGGCCGAGGCCATAAATTGTATAGCAATGCATACCTGAATCAATACATTTCATGTATACCTTATAAAAGCATTTTAATGCTGACTTTAATTAGTCCTTAGCATGTAAACCTTTATTTTCCCACACATCCATATAATTGGTAAATTTTTTTTTAGACTTATGTCCTTTGTAATTTACCGTATTTGCGGGCGTATAAGACGACTTTTTCCCTCTGTAAAACATGCCTCCAAGTGGGGGGGTCGTCTTATACGCCGGGTGCACCTGCATGCCTCCCAACTGTCCCGATTTTCGCAGCATATCCCGCGGTCCCGGTTGATTAATGATTGTCCCGGGATGCGCATTATCCTCCCCGCTGGTCAGCTGTTCCGCCGCCCACACCCCCTTCCCTCCCCACCGATCAGCTGTTCCACCGCACGCACCCCCTTCCCTCCCCGCCGGTCAGCTGTTCCGCCGCCCGCATCCCCTTCCCACCCCGCCGGTCAGCTGTTCCCTTCCCTCCCCGCCGGTCAGCTGTTCCGCCGCCCGCATCTCCTTTCCTCCCTGCCGGTTAGCTGTTCCGCCGCACGCACCCCCTTCCCTCCCCGCCGGTCAGCTGTTCCGCCGCCCGCATCCCCTTCCCTCCCCGCCGGTCAGCTGTTCCGCCGCACGCACCCCCTTCCCTCCCCGCCGGTCAGCTGTTCCGCCATACGCACCCCTTCCCTCCCCGCCGGTCAGCTGTTCCGCCGCCCGCATCCCCTTCCTCCCCCCCTCCGATCACCTACTCCCCCGCCCGGTTATTAGCCACTTCGCGCGTCTGTAAGGGGGTGGAGACTTGTGACTAGGGATGGAAGCTGAACTGAGGTGTGGGAGAGGAAGGAGGTTGTGCCTGAGATGTGGACACAGGCCTTTACCCTTGTGGGGGACGGATGGAGGATCGCCATATTAAAACCCTTGGGGGCAGAACTGCTGTGAGTGTACTGTTCTTGTCCCTCAAGGGGGACAGAGCAGGTGGGTTCCAATCTAATCAGAGGTGAGTGCCTAGGGTATCCCTTGAACCTGTCAGGGACCCCTAGCCTGGAAGTTGTCAAGTTGCCTAATAAAAAAGCTTCTCCGCTAAAGAGGTGAAATTGAATTGTTTTTGTTAAGCTATCCTCTGGAAGTCTGGATCTGCCTTGGACAGCTGCCTGAAGCTGGGGAGCCTGAGTGTGTGAAACTTTTGGAAATGTTGGGGGGTCGTCTTATACGAATTTTTCATTAGGTCAAGAGCTAGAGTACCAGAAGGATTTTTTTTTTTGATCTTGTTCCCGTCTCTGGATCAGTTGTAGAGTGGCAGAAATTGTGGAGGCGCGTTCCTTCTTTAGCCTGGTCCCGTGTTTTATATATTCTCCCCGAACTACGCATTTTAATGCTTCCCACTGGTACGGAAGAGACTTGTTCATGATTTCTAAGAAAATCCTCTATGACGTCCCTAACCCCTGACAGGCATACAGCGTCCCTGAGCAAATTATTGTTACGTCTCCAACTCCAGCATTTCGGGTAAAGCCCGGGCAGAGCCACAGAAAGGAAGATTGGGGCATGGTCCGACCACAAAATCTGGCCGATCCATGCTTGCGGGGCCCAATCCATTGCGTGGTGGCTGATTAATAAGTAATCAATTCTACTATAAGAATTGTTAGCTGCAGAAAAGAACGAGAAGTCTCTATCTCGTCCATGCAAAGCCCACCAGGGACCCACCAGCCACATGTCAGAGAGTAATTTTTTCAGCCTGTTTCACTTGCTCAGGCCCGCCCAAGCTGTGCCGCCACCCCAGCCGCCCCCCACCTGCAGCCAGCCGCAAGCACGCCGGTGTAGTGCCCAACAATTTGAGCGGGTCTCCAAGTTTACTTTCTCTTCCAGCCGTCTGTCATTTATGAGTCATCCATTCACTCTCAAAGCTGCCGGTGCTCGTAGTATGATGGGTGGATCCAGGGACTTATTTCAGGGGATCAAGTCACGTGCAGGGGGGCACAAGCCAGAGAAGAGCTCTCTAAGCTGCCTCCGATCAGGCCCCCAGCGCCAGGGCATCCAGAAAGGGGTTCAGGGCAGCCGGCACCAGGCGCCCAGCCAACAATTTACGCCGGTCCACCCAGGCGGCGCCGAACCCCCCGCCGACCCACCCGGTCCCCAGAGCCCAGCAGAGAGCGCCGTCCACCACCTCTGAACCTATATCTTCTGGGCCGCGGTTCCTCGGGGCACAGGGGCCGGCCCTGCCCCACGGGGTCACCCAGGGTAGGCGATAACCAGTCCTCCAACTGTATATTCGGAATTTGGAGGAAGTTGAAGAGGTCTGGAAGCTGCGAATGAGAACGCATGTTGAACGGCCGTCCTCTCTATAGGTCGCACCAACCGATTTGATGGCTTCCAGCAGTGGTTTCATTACTCGACGCATATTGAGGATTCGTCTGGCGAGGTCAGGAAGCAAGATAATCCAGAATCCGTTGTAGGAGATGGTGCCTCTATCCGACGCCTTTCTCATTATGTCCTCCTTAACTCTGAAAAAGTGCACGCGGCACACCACATCTCTCGGCCTGGCGGGGTCCGCAGAGCGCGGGCCCGTGGCCCTATGCACTCTATCAAGTTCTATATGTTCTCCAGGGGGGTTATCCAGAACAAGGTTGAACATTTTTGTAATAACGCTATTAAGGTTGTTCTCCGGGAGAACCTCCGGGAGACCACGGATTCGAATATTGTTCCTACGACTTCTATTCTCCAAGTCATCAAGGTGCATCAGGGTTCTGGTTGTTAGTTGGTCCGAATGTGCCTGTTGCATCACGACTGCGCCCTTTCCAGTGCTTCCAGCCGTTGTTCCGTGGTGGCCTGCTGTTGTTCAAGGGTGTTCACCCTGCCTGATACTTCGGAAACCGATCTAGTCACCTCCTCAAGCTCCTTTCTCAGGAAGGATTCCATCCTATTGATATAATTCTCAAAGTCTTTCCTAGAGGGAAGGAATCTCAGTAGTATGTTTAAGATTATACTGCTCACGAAGCTGCGAACCACAATCTGTCAGATCTGGGGAGGCTGGACCGGCCTGAGACCAGGTAGGGGATCGCAGAGGGGTTCCGCCAATGGGTCCTTCAGAGAACACCGGACTGGCTGTGCCCGCAGAACATGTCTCCCGGCCGGCAGGTGGTCTGACCAATTGCAGAGGGAAGCCTCCTCCAGCGGGTGCCCCCCCGGAGATGTTGCCTATTTCCCAGGTAACGAGTCCGGGTCCCTATCTTTGCACCTGAGGATTCCCTCCACGTTGCCCAAAGAAGCGTTGCCAGCTGATGCCCACCTTGGGCGCTCCGTGTTTCCATTGTAAGCCATCCAGTCCCCACTGTGCGGTGGCGAGTGGATCTCCGCTCTGACCACTGATTGTTTACTTGAGTTGGGGAGCTAACTGACGTCTGTGATTCCCCTCCAGCTCCCTGGCGGACCTCTTTGAAATGCTTGCCTGGTGGGGGGGCCTGGGGAAGCGAGAGTGCCATGTCACCAAGGGATTGAGCCTTCATTCTCCCAGGCTCTGGCAGTGATTTCATCTGTCCCCCATTCCTGACCCATTAGCCCAGCTTCTGCCTCCTGCCACTCCTTGACACTGGTAATTTTAGTGGCCTGGGGGGGGGGCTACACAGGCCTTCCCCCCTCCCCTCTGCTCCTCGCTGGGTTGTGGGCAGAGCGGCAGCCGAGGATGCTGCTGTCCCGCTCTGTGACTCACCACCAGCTGATGATGATCGCGGCTCAGCCGCGTGAGAAGCCGTGGTGAGGGCGCGCTGCATCGCGTCCCCGCCCCTCCCTCCTCGTATCTCCGGGGCTGGTTTCTACAGGCTCTTCTGCCCTGGTGACGCTGCTGCTCAGTCCCTGCTGCTCTGGGCAGGGTGAGAGAGCCCTGCGCCCCGCTCTCAATGTTGCAGAGTGAAAGGCTCCTGCTGTCCTCCGCCCACCCGTCAACTGCTGGTTCCGCCGCCTCCGCCATCTTGGGCTCCTCGCCGCTGGCCTCCATCTCTGAGCCCCTTCGAGACAACAGAAACTTGGCTATTTTGCCCGACTGCCTGTTCGACTGGGCAGGCTTGCTCTTCCGCCTCCTGGACATCACCGTGTTAAGCCTGATTCTGCAGATGGGTCCAATAAACTCATGTGTAGTGCAGAGCTCCTAAAACTTCCGTCCTCACGCCGCCATTACCAAACCATGCCTCCCAATAATAATGTTTTTATATGACTTTTATAGTTTCAAATAAACTTTTATTCTTAAGCTTTTCAAGCAACCCAGACACTCCCAAGATATATTCTGAGACTCCTCCTATGCCAACAAATGCTGGCCCACTGTTGCTTGCTGTGCTTCCTCACGCTCAGAATGCCAAGAGAAAGAGAAGCTGTTGGACCACTTTTTTGCATGATCCTAGAAATATTAAATTGAAAAGGGGCAAATCCTACCCTGCACTGCAAGAAATGGGACAGGGTCAAGTCAGCTGCTTGGTGAGTAATTATTGCCTTTGGGTTTAGACTCTCTTTAAAACATGAAGATAAAGGAACACTTCAAGCAATGTTGTGAGAAGGTGATTGATTCATTGGATTATGTCACAATGTATGATGTGGAGCCAATGGCCCCTAACTAAAGAGAGTAGGTCAAAGGTACGCTGACTAAGCCCAAGTCCAAACTCAAAAAGATGACAACCACTCAAATGCTGCAGTTATGATAACACCAAGGCAAGAACAGCTTCACAACAAAGCAGGAACACAACAAAACATGTGAATCAGGATCGTGGCTAGGCAGAGACAGGAACTTGGAGTAGGATCACAGCAAGGAACTTGAATCTGGATTACAACTAGGTAGGAACATGAACATAACATGGAACTAGGATCAGGGTCATGGCTGGGCAGGCAAGGAGCGCAGCAAGTGCATGGATTAGGATCACAGTTAGGAACTTGGATCAGGGACATGACTAGGCAGGAACACATCAAGCAACTTGGATCCAGATCAAGACTAAGCCTGAACAGAAACACAACAAAATCTTGGATCAAGATCATGACTAGGCAGGGACACAGAGAAAGGCATGTCATCCCTACTGTGAAGCATCATGGTAGAAGTCTAATGTGTTTTACATACTTTTTTTTTTAAGGGGCTGAGGTTCAGCAGAGGTTTAGCCTAAATTGGGGGTATGATGACTACAGCATGCCATCAGAGGACAATTTGCACCAGCATGAAAGTTGTACTGGGGTGCAGTTAGACCCCAGTTGGTCGTGGTGTGGCTGTGTTGTTAGGTCCCCAACTAGAAAAAGCTCATAAAGCACTTATCTGGAGTAGGAGGGGGGTAATTAGGGTGTCACAGACCTTGACCCTTCTGAAGGAAAGGGAGAGTTTGGGTTTAATTAAATTACAGAGGCCTAAAAGGGCAGCAAGAATAAATAGCACAGGTGAATTTCATGGATTGTACAGGCTATTGCTCCATATACGAATGGCAAGAGAGAATGATGGCATGTCAAGCTGAAGGAGGTGACTTGGCTGACTGTCCCCTCTCTTTCCTGGAAGGGTGAGACAGAATCATAAGCTTTGCAGTTATATAGAATAATTTAAAAATTTGAGTCATTGAACATTTGTCTGGGGACAGAAAGTATGACAGCTTATAAATATATGACCACTTTGGTGAGATTAAGGTCAAAAATATTTTACCGTTTTCATTTCAAGTACCTTATATTTTCATGAAAATGACCAGAAGAAAATTACTTAGAGTCCAATGTTCTAGCGAGTAGAGCAAGCAAAGGGCAAAGGTACATTTTTTTTTTTGGCCATCTGCGACCCGAGTTTAGAGGAACTCTTAATTTACTGTCAGTGGTCAGCAAACTGGAAGGCCATTCACCACAAAAAGAATGGGTGTCACCTGGACCAAATAGATGCCACTAACACAGAAACACCATCTTTTGGTCTGGTCCTCAAGCTTTGGTTCTTATGGCACCCATAGATTATTTGTCACATGAATTTTCTGTCTCTGGAAACAGGTTCTATCCTACCAATAAGGTCAGAGAAAGCAAAAAGGTCATTTAGTTGGCCCAAATCTACCTAGGTTTGGGCACTCAACACTCTGCTCTAATGTTTTTAATGGCTTACTTAGCTGTAGAGACTCCCATATTCATTCACAGGACAAAAAACTCTAAAGAGCCCAATATCAGGTTAATTATTCACAATGTGACTCATATGCATGGTGCAGTGCAGGCCACATGACCAGCCAAGACAGCCTGGGAGCATTGGGAGTTTGCCCCACCACCCTCTTTACCACCCACACTGTCCAAATCCCCCCAAAACAACTCTGCAAGCCACCTATACTGTCCAAACCCACCCATATACTACTCTTCAATCCATTCATAAAACTGTTCATATCCCTGGATTTACATACAACTGGAACCGCAACCCACATAAATACTGCTATCCTGCTTCCTAACCCTAATAGATTTCTGGGCTTCCCTACCCCATGATCACAGGGAATAATAAAGAGGAAATATAGGCTAGTCACCATTTCCTCATTCATGGTGTATAGCAGTTAATCACATGACTGCTGGTGGCTAATCTAAATAAACTTGGAGAGGTTCCGTTGCATTGGTCACCTGATTAACTGCCATTTTTTGCCATACACCATGAATAAGGAAGTGGGACTTGCGTATAGTTCTTCTTTAAACAAAACCTGAATATGTTAGATCTCCAATTTCTTTCTGACTCTG
This sequence comes from Gastrophryne carolinensis, assembly GCA_027917425.1. Taxonomy (NCBI): domain Eukaryota; kingdom Metazoa; phylum Chordata; class Amphibia; order Anura; family Microhylidae; genus Gastrophryne; species Gastrophryne carolinensis. The sequence continues at coordinate 470,317,535 of CM051236.1, read as the reverse complement.
CAATCACTTAAAGAGGACCAAAACCCATCAGGGGCAGCCCTGAAATCTTGCTGATTGGCTGTGCACCCACACAGCAGGGCAAGGTGAGTTTTTTTGGGCGATCTGTGGGGGCCCAGGTTTCACACAGCAGGGCACCTCAAATCGGGATGCTCGGGGGCAAGGACCAAAACCCCGGAGAGTCAAAAACCTTTTTGGTCCAATTTAATATCTTGTATTCCTCAATTACCAACACAGACTTTGTAGCCTTGCACTTCAGTAACATGTTATCCCCTGCCTTGTCTCAATATGGATATTGCTAGACTGAAACAGCACTCTTGAGTCACTAAACCATGACGGGTTAGGCCAAGACCAGTGCAGATTTTCTTATTATTTAGACATGCCCTTTAGGATCCCAGGAAAAATTGTCTAGTACATATCCATCAAATAGTTATTTTGTATTTCATAACTGTTATCTGCAGTCCTTGAAGATGTTGCCGGTGAGGAACGTAACATGGGACAGCTACATTTAATTGACAATATGACAATACCTAAACTACATTGCTTATCTAATAGTACACTTGCCTTTACTTGTTTACATTGACTAGGTAGTTATTCTTGACCATGCTTTGGGTATTACTTATAATTAGATATTATGTGACATTTATGAATTAGTTGTCATGGCTTTATTTTAGGTGCATTAACTATAATATTGACTCACCTTATGTAAGAGCACCTTATTTTTATTCATATTTCTGGTTATTTGTTTTGCATAGATATAAATAGGTGCATTTTGGGACATTGGTCTTGATTCAGTAAGAGTTTAAAAAAAAAAAATCATGGTAGTAAAAAAGATGAAAAAAAAAAAAAAACGAGAATCCCATTGTTGCTGAATCAGCTGGAACTAGAAACACAATGAAAGTTACTTCACTTGGTACTTTTTTACTCACTCTTACTACAAGGCCATTGTACTTGTATATTACTATATACACTGCCCTCTAGTGGTTTATTGTGAAACTAGGGTCAACCAGCTCTGTTTTAATGATGTCCTGAGTAACTTGTATGTTTCTTTTGTGATGATAAAAATTGTGTATTTCTGGCTTTTCATCTTCTCTTGGCTTTTGTGTGTGCTGTGCTTAGTGGTTCTGGACAGTATTTGGTTGTGTTGCACATTTTTCAGTTCTGTGTAGTAAGTTAATTAGTTATCATTATAAACAAATAATATAATTATACTAATTTATATATAATTAAAAGGACATACATTGTATATATGAATATGTGTATATGTATAATATATAACTTTTATAGTATAAAAGGGCTAGCTTTATATAAATGATTTTAACATTTCCATAATAAAAATTAGACCTAACTTGTTAACTGTGTAAATGGGGAAAATGCCCTTTAATAAACCAGCATTTGCTCTGGCATTTTATGTTTGTACATTATGTTTTTCAGTATTAGAAAAGCTAATTATTTCATTTCTATGTGCAAGGCATGTAGCCGCTAATGCAATGCTTACTTTACCAAGCATCTAACCGCTTTCTGGGATGGAGGTGTATTTCTTCTTTGACGCAGAGCTGCACATGTTTAAGCAAGAGATTAGTTTTATCTTAAATAGAATCGCTCCATCATACTGTAGGTGAAATAGGTTAGTAAATCATAATCTCGCCCTTACATTCACTCCTGCAGATAATGCTCCTTTTCTCTTTGATACAAGTTCACTGACCTGAAAAAAAAGTTTTTCATGTCTTTTACCTGCAAAGATCTTCAAATAAGTCATTTGCATGAAAATGCAAATATGTTCATTCCTGTACTATAGGAGATGGTGGGGGAATTCTAACAACCGGATCCACCTACCGTACAGTTCTAGAATCTAATCCGCTTCTTCTTACAAGACTGTGTTAAAAAAAAGAAATGTAAAGTAATGTAAAGTTACCAATCAAGTCTGTGACTGGTCAAGTGAGCATCAGCATGCACAGTGGAGTCAGGGTGGGTGGAGAGCAGGAAGAAAATACTAGTTTGGAATTTGGCTTTAATGTCATTGTTCAATCCAAAAATAAAAACATTAATACACGTCTTCACTCTTTTTCTTTATTGCATGGCACGGCCCGCTTCAGTATTCATAACAGTTGGGTTATTCCGCCATAGCCACAGTTTGGGGTGTATTTGCTGCGGGATGCTCATGTGTGTTTTTACTTATGGCTTTCAGGCAGGACACCATTGGGTTGTGGTTTCTCCCGGCTCCACTCCTCCCTCCCCCCTCATTCCCTCTTTATTGACTTCTGGGGGCATCCCATGGGAGGGCATCCCGGGTGGCTTCTGTCTTAGGCCTGTACCCACTGCTGGCCTATTGCGCCTGTGTTAATCACCATATGGAGGCTTCTGGGGATAGCGTGCTTGGGGGCCCTTCGGGGCAATCCCGGCTGTGTTCCATATGTGGGGTATCCCCTGTGAGTAACAGTGTCACGGTGTGCGTGCCGTGCGCTGAAAGTGTCCTTGCGCTTCAAGCTGGTTCGCCTGCTTCGCTTCCCAGCTCTGCACCTCACTCGGCTCCACCTACTCCCCCGCTCCTGCAATTGAGGGGAATGTTGGCAGGGAGTCACATTCTAATTTGGCTCTGCGGGTGGCTAACATTGAAAATCAGCTTGCCAGGACTGTTCCTAGGAAGGCTTCTGGCAAGAAGAGACACCTGGATCCCAGGCCCGTTCCCCTTACTGAGATGTATGTGGGGATTGATGATCTTGGTGGCTGTCACCCCCTTGAGATGGGGGAGCTCTCCCAGGATTCTGACTCCTCTGGGAACCAGCAGGAGGGTTGCGATTGTAACCCTGGGTCTGCGTCCGGAGAGGAATCATGGTACCCTGAGGACACTGATAATCTGCTGTCACATATTTTTGAAATTTTAGACATTGCTGCCCCTGAGGTAGCTAAGAGAAAGCAGGGGGGGCTATTTTGCCCTGGTAAACAACGTCTAGAGTTCCCTGAGCAGGAACATTTTACCACCTTGGTGCTTAAAGAAAGGGAACGTCCTAACAAGATGCCTGCTTTGCCCAAGGGTTTGAATAAAAGGTATCCCATTCCTGCTGATCTTGTTAAGAGGTGGTCATTTCCCCCTGAATTGGACGCTCCCGTGCTAGGCTTGTCCAATACTTCGGTCATGCCTTCCCCTGACACTACCACTCTGAGGGACGGTGAGGGACGGCGCATGGATCAATTGGCCTGCCATGCTTTTACCTGTGTGGGGGCTGGCTTGCACCCGGTATGTGCTGCCGCCATTACTGCTATTGCCCTTAAGAAGCTGCTCAAGCGTCTCATTGATGGCTCAACAGCTGGTAGTGTGGGGGAGGAAAATAGGACTCTCTTACTTTGCTCTGATTTTGTGGCCTTTATCCTTACTGCTATGGATGATGCTGTGTGGCTGTGTGATAGGGCCTCTGCGCTCTTGGTGGCTATGCACTTCTCTGTCTGGTTCTCTCACTGGCCTCCCCTTCGTGGGGCTGCGGCTATTTGGGGAGCGTCTTGATGTTCTAGCCAAGGATGGAAGGGTCTCAGCCCTTTCGGGGGTCCTCTGCCCCCTCCCTTCCTTCCGCATTCCCAGAGGGGGCCGTGGCTCCTCCAGTGGTCGCAGATATTCTTAGGGCAGTGGCAGACCCCGTGGTCGTCCCGGTCTGTCCTGGAATCCTAAGCCCAAGCCCTCTCCCAAGCCCCCTCAGGCATGAAGGGGGATGGCTTCGGCTCTTTGCTCACGTCTGGAGGCTTCATGTTTCAGACTGGTGGATTCAGGAGGTAGTGTCCTCCGGTTACAAGATAGAGTTTGCAGCCTGCCCCCCCCCCCCCCCCAAGATTCATCAGATCCCGGATGTCTTTAAACCCCCTGTCTGCTCAAGGGTTGCTTCTGGCGGTTCATTGCCTGTTAGAGTCCGGAGTCATTTGTTTGGTGCCTCATCAAGAATGGGGTCAGGGGTACTATTCCAATCTTTTCACGGTTCCCAAAAAGGACGGCTCTCTTTCGCATGGAGACGCTGCGCTCTGCTGTCAGTACCCTTCGCCCGGGCGACTTCATGACCACTGTGGATATCAAGGATGCTTATCTTCATGTGCCTATGTTCCCAGGTCATCAGAGATTTCTAAGGTTCGAGCTGCAGGATCAGCATTACCAGTTTGTGGCTCTACCCTTCGGTATCACCTCGGCACCTCGGGTGTTCACCAAGGTGCTGGCGGTAGTGATGGCTCTGCTAAGGAACCAGGGCATCCGCATCAGTCCTTACCTGGACGACATCCTGATTGTGGCCAAGTCTTTTCCTCAGGCCGAGCAGGACACTCAAATGGTTACATCCACTCTAGAGTCTTTCGGCTGGGTGATCAACTATCCCAAGTCTTCTCTGTCTCCGTCCTTGGCGAGGTCCTTTCTGGTCATATCTCTGGATACCTCTCAGGTCAAGGTGTTCCTTCCTCAGCAGAAGGTGGAGGGTCTTCAGCTGCAGGTTCGGGCTCTGCTGTCGTGTCCTCATCCCTCCATCCGTCAGGGGATGCAGTTGGTGGGCCTGATGGTGTTCTGATTTGAGGCAGTCCCCTTTGCTCAGTTTCACACCTCTTCAGTTGCACCTCTTGTCAGTTTGGGATCGGGAACCTGTGTTTCTGGATCAGGAATTTGTTCTGTCTCCCCTGGCCAGACAGTCTCTCTCATGGTGGCTGGACTCAAGGAACCTTCTGGGGGGCAGGTCCTTCCTGTCCCCGTGCTGGGAAACGGTCACCACGGATGCCAGTCTGACCGGCTGGGGAGGCTTCTGGAAGTCCCTGAGGTTCCAGGGTCGGTGGGGCCCACAAGAGGCCCATGCTTCCATCAATGTCCTGGACCTGAGGGTGATCAGGTTGGTTCTTTCTTGCCTATCCACTCACCTTCGGGGTCGGGCTGTTCAGATCCGCTCAGACAACCAGACAGCGGTGGCATACCTCAGTCATCAGGGAGGGACCTTATTCTGTCTTGGGCGGAACAGCATGTTCCCTGCATCTCAGCGGTCTACATCTCAGGGGTGGAGAACCAGGTGGCGGACTCCCTGAGCAGGGGGACGTCTCGTCTGGGGGAGTGGTCTCTCAACAACTGGGTGTTTCTCTCCCTCTGTCACCACTGGGGTCAGCCGGATGTGGACCTGTTTGCGTCCCGTCACAATCACAAACTTCTCAGATTTGTTTCTCTGTCTCAGGATCCTCTGGCCTTCGTCATGGATGCCCTGGCAATACCTTGGATGGAGTTTCAGCTTCTCTATGTGTTCCCTCCGTTTTCTCTCCTGGGCAGGGTCATGCGCAAGATAGCCCAGGAGCGGGTACCAGCCATCCTGGTGGCCCCTTGTTGGCCAAGAAGATTTTGGTTCGCAGACGTCGTGCAGTTGGCAGTAGACCGGCACGTCTTGCCCAAGGATCCAGATCTTCTCACTCAGGGGCAGCTACGCCATCCCAATTTACAAACTCTGGCTTTAACGGCTTGGCTGCTGAAACCTCCATATTGATGGAAAAGGGGTTGCCTGCCTCTGTTGTTGATACCATGATTCGGGCTAGGAAGAAGTCCTCGTCCTTTATCTATTACAGGGTCTGGCATGCTTACATTGCCTGGTGTGAGTCCAAGTCTCTTCCCTGCCGGGTGTTTTCTTTTCCCAGGATTCTGGAATTCTTACAACATGGTTTGGATCTGGGCCTTCAACTTAGTACCCTAAAAGGCCATGTTTCAGCTCTGGCAAATTTTTTCCAAAAATCTTTTGCCAATCACTGGTTGGTTAAAATCTTTTTCCAGGGTGTTTCTCATGTGCGTCCACCCTGTAAGCCTTTGCTACCAGTCTGGGATTTGAATCTGGTGTTGTCTGCTCTGCAAGGGCCTCCATTTGAGCCTATCCGTGAGGCTGCCTTGTCTATTTTGACTCTTAAGGTAGCCTTTCTGGTGGCGATCACTTCTGTAAGGCAAGTTTCTGAGCTAGCGGTGCTTTCCATCCACCTCCCTATTTTGAGAGGCATCAGAATAAGGTGGTGTTCAGCCGGATTCCTTGCCTAAGGTTGTGTCTGCCTTGCATCTCAATCAGGACATTGTCTTGCCTTCATTGTGTCCTAATCCTGTTAATTCCAAGGAGCGGACTCTGCATTCTCTGGATGTGGTCAGGGCTCTGAAGTTTTATTTGGTCGCTACTGAGACTTTCAGGAAGTCTGATGCTCTTTTTGTTCTCACTTCTGGACCTAGAAAGGGTTTGCCTCCGGCTAAATCCACTATCAGCAAGTGGATCCATCAGGCGGTGGTTCAAGCCTATTCTGCTAAGGGAAAAGAACCTCCCTTTAGGATTACTGCCCATTCCACTCAGGCTATTGGTGCCTCTTGGGCTTTTCAGCACCAAGCTTCTGTTGAACAAGTTTGCAAGGCCGCTACTTGGTCTTCTGTTCATACTTTTCAAAGTTTTACAAGGTTGATGTTAAGGCCTCAGCGAATGCTGCTTCTGGCCGCAAGGTGCTTCAGGCGGTAGTGACTTGAACTACTGGCCGTTACTCTTTGGGGATCCCACCGTACTTTGGACACTGCTTTTGGATGTCCCAACTGTTATGAATACCGAAGCGGGCCGTGCCATGCAATAAAGAAAAAGGCAATTCTGTGAGTACTCATTGCCCAGTTCCCCAAGATCCCTGCTCAGCCACTACCAAGGCTTAGAGGGAACATTGGTGGTAAGAGCGGGGGCCGGACCTATGTGCGCATGTGTCTGTCTGCCTGTGTGTGTGTGCTTGCATGTATGTGTGTTTGACTTTGTGTTGGGGCTTGAATGCATGTGTGTGTGTGTGTGTGTGTGTGTGTGTGTGTGTGTGTGTGTCTGCATGTATGTGTGTGTGTCTGCATGTATGTGTGTGTGGAGAGGGCTTGCATGCATGCAGTGTGTGTTTGCATTTGTGTGTGTGCCTCCATGTATGTGTGTGCCTATGCATGGGGGCTTGCATGCATGTGTGTGTGTGGAGGGGGCTTGCATGCATGCAGTGTGTGTGTTTGCCTGCACATATGTGTTTGCCTGAATGTTTATGTTTGCCTGTGTGTGTAGGGGGGCTTGTCTGCAATTATGTGTGTGAGGCTAGCCTGTGTGTGTGTGTGTGTGTGGGGGGGGGGGGGGGGGTTTCATGTAATTTGTTACTATGTATTTATGTATTTATTAGGTGGTGTTTCCCTTTAAGGGCGTGGCTGGGGGCGTGCCTTGGGCGTGACTGGGGGCATGGTTTAAAATGTCCCTCTTTACTATTTTCAAAAGTTGGGAGGTATGGCGTAGCGTAGAAGGAATGAACGCCACTCTCCATAGCGGGTCATTCACGAACTTTTCCGTACTGCGTGTGTGAGGCAGAGCCGAGAGAAGTGTGGCATTGTGGGATGCAATAAAATGGGAGCAGAGGCGAGCGGCAGGAGAGTGCGCGCACTGCTGGGGGAGGCGCAGCTTCCACCAATAGCCACGCTGGTTGGCTGAGCCACTGCAGGGGGAGGCATCGCTATTTGACGGGGACTGCTGGAGGCAGAGCACTAGTTGGGTCTGGAGAGAGGCATAGCGCACACTGGCGGCTGCTTCACACTGTGATAGGTAAGCGGGAGAGGCTGCCGCACGTTCACTATGCCTTCAGTTCGGTTGCTTCTGGAAGCTTCCTAGCCATAGAGCTAGGTGGGCGGTCGTCACGTTACAGCCTGGTGCCTGGTGGCTTCCAGCCTGCCAAGGGCCGTGGGCACGTGTTGCTCGTTATAGTCTGTACTGTCCAGGTGCCATATTAAAAGATATCGGTGGCAGAGCTGTACACCTGCCCGTGGGTGGCTGCTTGGTTATGGCGACTGTGCATCCTGGGCGGCCATGTTTGCTGATCGCTTGTATAGAGTGTAATTGGAACAGTTGGGGTTGAGCTTGTCCAGTTACAGGGCTACCCCTTATTGGCCATTTAACACCAATGGCTAAAAGACTCCAGGGCTGATTCTGATTTGTGATGTGCTGCTGTGTGTAGCCCCTGCAGTACTTGCATAGCTGGCAATTCAACAGTGAATGTGTGGGCTATGGCCACATCCCTGCTTTAACTTCATCTGAGGCATGCACCAGGTGGGGAGGGGGTGTGGCCAGTGCCCCCCCCCCCCTTAGCTAGCTTTGTGCTGAATGTTGCGCTGAGCGTGCTCATTGCCTTTCTGCATGCCCTGTGGGATTGCTGAAAGTGGTGGGGGGTCCACACACTGGGCATCCGAAATTTAGATGCCCTGTCACAGAGGAATAACACCTGGGAGAAGGACAGTACTGGTTGGTGGCCTTCTTTAATGGAGAGGTGCAGTGTTTCAGAATAGGGCTTGCTTGTCCCATGTTCTTCTATTTATCAAGCTGGGAGACCATGCCCAATGCTGTAGAATGCTGGATATCCAGCCAAGTGGCAGAGGCCAAGAAGTTTGGATCTAATGTACCTGCTTGTAACAGCTGTAGGTTCAACTGGGTCCCATGCATGGCTCCAAAACTAAACTGTGCTATCACTAATCTGTTCAATTTATGGGATGAAAGCTACCAGTTCATCACCTGCATGGCTGTATTTACCATTAGACAAACCTAGGCATGTGCCTAGGGCAGCCATTTGCAAGGGGGGGTGCCATAGTATGTGGTTACTGTACTATAGTAAAGAAAAAAGGTGAAATAAAGGTGCTGGTACCTTAATGCCCCCTCATGACCCCCCCAGCCATGACAGTGGGGAGATTTGGGTTTTTTTATAGAGTGGGGCATCACAAATCTGGTTGTTCCTAAGTAAGTATCAAAGCCCAGGATAGTGAAAATCCTGGGTTTTGGTTCACTTAAAGTGGAACAAAACCCGAATTGAGATTCTGCGCTATGTGAAAACCCCCCAGTTTGCCTAGTAAAAATCACCTCTCCTCGTTTTTTTTTTAAATTTGGGGGGGGGGAAGCATTTCACTCTTGGACCCAGGGAGCACAATGTCTGGGGCCAGCCCTGTTTATTACATTTAACACTTTGTGTTCTTGAGACCCCTATACCAGTTCACAGGGCAAGAGGGGCTGACAAGTCAGCTGCCATAACCCCCTGAATCTGATCTGCAAATCTTCTGGGCTTTGGGGATGCAGGTAATGGGGCGGGGTATATGGCAAATCACCTGCTTGCTGACAGGTGACTTGCCTGTCTCTCCTGCCTTGCAAACTGTAGTAAAACGTAGACATCATAAAAAAATCTATTTTACCTTACCTCTAATCCATCGCCGATCCCTTTGTCCTATGCCGTGATAAGGAAGTGGCCCTGTGGCTGAAGGGTAACCCCCAAATGCTCCCCTGGTGCCATGGCTGGGGCAGCCCAACGCTTTGTGCATGTGTGCACTCACTACTTGTTTTTTCTCAGTGCACCGATGGGTTAAATGCAGAGGAAATCATGACCATATATGACCATATATCATACCATATATGTCCAAGTTCAATATGAAATATCAATCTCCATAAGGCATAAAGTTAAAGATTACACATTTCCTTTGCATTTCAAGCCCAAACTATTTTTATATCTTTTATATTTTTAAATAATAAAAATAAATAAAAAAAGAAAGAAAAAGGAGCAAAACGTGTTAGTAACTTGTAACGCCCCCTTGCAAATTTATCACCACAACACGGTTTTAAACCAGCTAGGAGTCTTTTACTTCTTGTCTCGCCTTGCATGCTCAGATCAGGGGACTGGTAGGTCCATGGTACAGTAAAGGCTAAAGCTTGTGCCATTTGAGGTAGTCTGTTGTGGATTTTGAGGTGTGTTTAGGATCATTATCCTTTTGTAGAAGCCATCCAACTTTGCTTCCAGAATTTGCTGGAATTTTATTGAATTCATTCTTTCCTTTACCCGTAAAATATTCCCCATGCCATTGCCTGCAACACATCCCTAAAGCATGATTGATCCACCCCATGCTTAGTTGTTGGTGAGGTGGTGTTTTTTCATGCAATTCTATGCCCTTTTCCCTCCAGATCAAACCAAAACCTTCCACGGGAATAATTTCTAAATTGAGATGTTTTACAAATTTCTGACATCGAATTTTGTGTTGCAGATGCAGGAGAGCTTTTCTTCTGATGATTCTATTATGAAGGCCATAATTGTACAAGTGAACTGTGGAACAATGTACCACAACTCCAAAGTCTGCTAAATATGCCAGAAGGACATTTGTAGTCGGATTTGCCTTTCTAGCAATCCTAGAAGCAGCTACCTCTGAAATGTTTTAGGGTCTTCCATGGAAGGTCGGTTTTGTTTTGTGCCCCATGGGCATCCTGAATTGAGATTTCTCTTGTCCAATTAGAGCCATTTGCATGCATATTTATTGCTCGGAAAATGGCTCAGAGCTTCACCAGCAGTGCGCATGCAATTCTATATCCAACGTGTCTGACTGGCTGGGGGCAGTAGCGCACTCATGCCGTGGATGTGCCGCCGGATGTTTACATTGCAGAGGGCGCCAGTGAGCAGGTAAGTTCCGCGGAACCCTGTGGGGGGGTCACACAGCCGGGAATTCTAATTTGATATGTAGGTTGTATGGTTTTAAATGGTCATATAAAAACTGCCTACCTGCAAAAGGTACGCAAGGTGCAATACAGTACATATTTTATCCTTATTAAACCAAACCAACAACATTGCATGTTAAAAAAAACCTCCCCAAACCCTACTTGGCACATCTGCATGCATGATACCGAATCATTGTCAGCACCAACATTTGCATCTGCATTTACTTCTGGTCACCACCATCTTCCCTTCACAGCACCCCAGCCATGCTACCTGTAACTAATGGACAAAACCCACAATGCAAAGCTGCATTAGCCTGGCAGCACATCCTCCTTGCAGGCCACTGGCAGAAAATGCAGTGTTTTATATCTTATATAGCCAGACAAGAGCAGGGCAGAAAGGCCAGGGGGCATTTTCCATGGCATGGAGATCAGTAAATGTTCTATCTAATGTTTTTTTCAAGCTGGTTTTTAATAATTTATCCATGTAACATTCGGTCTGGCCCCAAGATTATTCCACACACAGATATTTATTTTTGCATTGGTGGTTTCATTAGACATTCTGCATAATATATTGCCAATAAGAATGCCACATTTGATGGATAAACACCTAGACAAAACTTTACTGAATAATAAATAAAATTGCATATAAGAAGTCTATTTATCCTGGGCAAACATGGCAAAGATTTTATGCTGTTCTATCTAATGGGTCGCTCCCTGTTCACACATAAATAGATTAAAAGCCTAATCGGGATTTTTTTTTACATTTTAATAGTTTATTGCATCTGGTATTTCCACAGAAGTGCATGTGTCATGTTAATTTATCCATTAAAGTATATTTCAGGACATCCTTTATATTATAAAAGGGATGTAGCAATGGTTTTACCCTTTCAATGTTTCTTTGATTACCATTTTCTTTCGAGCACTTCACAGAAACGTGTCCATTTATAAGGCACAAAACAAGATCTACCCTTAGAATGACAAATTGGATACGCTCATCCTTATTAAAGACTTTCTGGTATATGACCCATTTATGCCAGGAAGTACAGCAGTGATAGTACGTTAGCAACAGGTAGTTTGAACCACTAGCCTAGCAGTGCATGTAGAGGGAGGTAGCTTGGTGGGCCAAACATCCCTTTAACCCCTTGACTGTCATATAAAAATGGAAAAAACCCTCCCCCAAAAAATGTTTTCTAGTTTTTTTATTGCAGATCGGGAATCTAGGTTTCATGTTGTTGTATAACTTGAAACGCTTTGTAAACCGTTAATGATCCACCAAAATTAAGTATGGAGGATCAGTACATTTTTGTCCCTTTTTGTATTCCAGCGATCAGGCAGGCAGGTAGTTAGATGGCAGGGCAGGTAAGCAGAGAGGTGGATGAGCAGATGGGTGGGTGGATGGACAGTTAGGTAGGTAGGTAGAATCTATGTAGGATGATTTGAGTGGTAGCATCTCACCATACGGCGGTACGGTCAGCGGCGGTAGCTGGCATTTAAGAGGTTGGGCGGTCAGCAGTAGGGCCAGCATCTTGGCAAGCAACAATGGCAGCATCTCCCCAGGCATGCATCTCGGTAGACAGCGGTGGAATGCGGGATCAGCATATCAGTGGGTGTGCATTGCCAGTATCTTGGTAGGCTAAGCAGTGTGCCACAGCAGCATCTCAGTGGATCACTGCCGCCACAGCTCCAGCCGCTACTCCCTTGTCCAGTATTTCCATTACTGCCTGTTAAGACAGCACTGAAAAGACCAGTGAGGAAGAGGTAAATAAATGAAAATGCATCTGCGGAGGCAGGGAACATGCTACAGCACGGAGGCTTGTTGAGTAGAAGAAGCCTGACTTGCATGGTCAAAACTAAATCTTAGCCCCTAGCATGCTCTCCCACCACACTAGTCAAGGAACCCTGATGCCCAGCACAGGGAGAGCAGTTTGGGCACATTTTTTGCAAACATGTTAGGCACGAGGACATCATTTGGGCAGTTAAAATAGTGCAATTGCAATAAGAAAACTAGGTAAAATGAGTGTCTTATCTTTCAGTCAGCTAGAACCATCCTTACATGGCCTAACATGTGTCTGTGTTGATGCAGTGTTTGGGTTGGGAGGGAAAGAGGAAAACCTTTTTAAGTTAGGAACTAGCGTTGAAAGCATGGAGCTAAAAACAGGGCATGCTAGTAGTGCAGTAGAAAGAAGTAGCCAATATACTGGAAAACCAGAAAGAGCTGAGGGTTAAGCCAGACAGCTGCCCTAGCCTAGGGACCTATAGATTGGCGCATAAGCCTAGGATACCTGTAAGCCAAAGAACAGACTGTGCAGCACTGAAATGCTTGTGGGAAGAGTGTGCCCCACATGTGTATTGGAAACCATCTGTAGGAAGTGTAAGAGGTTGTCCTGCTGGAACTGTTGCTGTGAAAGTAGGCTCTTCAGTAAAGTAAGTGAACCTTCCTGAGAAGAGTCGGTGTGTCCCTATACTCTTGCTAGAGTGACAAAGACTGGCAGCCCAGCAATTTCAGATTTGCACCCACAGGATAGCACAGTGCCAAAGTAGACACTGCACACACCTTGGTATCACCCCCAAGTGTATCACCCAACTATAAAATGCAGTGCTGGACCTCCAACACCTGAGAAGAATGTGCAAGAAAAGATCTACCTTTGATGATTTAGGTGTCATGTGCACATATGGGGCACACATACCCCAATATTATGTGCATACTTATCGATCTGTGTTCCACTGCCATCAAGGTTCAGTATCCCTGCACTCAATAATACTATTTTTTGTCAAAGGAAGAGTTTTATTTTAGTAAAGTGGGACCCCAGGACCCCAGAGTGTGTGTACCCTGCGCCCAGCAGATGCTTGCGCTGCAGTCTGGGTTACCTGCGGCTGGGCCTAGTGCTGTGCCCCCTCTGGCTTCGCCTACCCCCCCACACTTACATTTGACTCCCAGTGAAGTGCATACCAGTGAGAAATCTCAACCTGATTTAGCTGCCCAGATTGAAAGGCATGTTGCCGGGTCTGGTCCGCGTAAGGCTACTGCTAAGCAGCGGCATCTGGCACCCAGTGTTACTCTTTTTCCTGTGGAAGCTGAGGAGTTTTTTGATATTACTGTATATACCCCCCTGGAAGAAGGGGAATTATTCTCTGATTCAAAATCATCTGAGGATCAGCCTAGGGGTTATGCTGAGTCTGGGTTTGACCCATGGGTTTCAGATGATACTGACAGACTTTTGGCTCACATTTTTAAAGTGCTCTGTATCTCTCCTCCTGCCGTGGCCCTGCGGCAGCAGGGGGGAGCTGTTTGATACTGTTAAGCCACGCTTGGAGTTTCCTGAACAAACTCACTTTAATAATCTGATTCTCAAGGAATGGGAACGGCCTAGCCGGCTTCCTGGGGTACCAAAGAGTTGGGATAAGAGGTATCCCTTTCCTGCTGAGATGGTTAAACGTTGGTCATGTCCTCCAGAGGTGGATGCACCAGTTCTGGGGTTGTCTAACACATCCATCATGCATTCCCCTGACTCTACTACACTGAGGGATGGGGAGGACAGGCACATAGATCAGCTGGCTTGCCATGCCTTTGCCTGTGTTGGGACCGGGCTCCGTCCGGTCTGTGCCTCTGCTATCACGGCTGTTGCTATTAAAAGCCTGCTCAGGGGTCTCTTAGATGGGACCCCTGATGATGCTGGTAGTGAAGAGTATAGAGCTCTTCTGCGTTGTGAGGAATTTGTTGCATATGTTCTCTCTGCCCTGGATGATACCATTAGAATGTGTGGCAGGGCTTCGGCCTTATTGGTGGCAATACGCCGCTCGGTCTGTCTGCGCCAGTGGGCAGCTGACAACGCTGCCAAAAAGGCTCTCACTGGGTTTCCCTTCAAGGGGCTGCGCCTCTTTGGGGAACATTTGGACTTGTTTGCCAAAGGAGGCAAGTTACCTCAGTATAGAAGGCAGCCCCAGTTCTTTCGGGGTTCAGGTGCCTTTTCTCCTTCCTTCAGGGGATCCAGAATTGGACAGGGAGCTTCCTTTGCTGGAGCCTGTGGAGATTTTTGGGGCAGGGGCAGAGGACGTGGCCACCCTGGCCCCCCCTGGGGTCCTAAGACTAAGTCCTCCCCCAAGCCCCCTCAGGCATGAAGGGGCGCCCTCACCCATCCGGGTGGGGGGACGGCTTCGGCTCTTGGCTCACGTCATGTCTCAGACCGGTGGATTCAGGAGGTAGTATCCTCTGGTCACAAGATAGAGTTTTCAGCCTGGCCGCCCCCAAGATTCATCAAATCTCGGTTAGCTCAAAACACCTTGTCAGCTCAGTGTCTCTCCCTGGCTGTCCAAGGCCTTCTATGACCTAGGTGTCATCTGCCAGGTGCCCTTAAAGGAAAGGAGCAAAGGCTATTATTCCATTCTTTTCTTTGTGCCCAAAAAGGATGGGTCCATCAGACCTATCCTGGATTTAAAGCTTCTTAACAAATTTGTCAGATTCAGACACTTTCGCATGGAGACTCTGCACTCAGCTGTGACTTTTCTATGCCCAGGGAACTTCATGACCTCTGTAGACATCAAGGATGCTTACCTTCATGT
Organism: Gastrophryne carolinensis; assembly: GCA_027917425.1. Classification (NCBI taxonomy): domain Eukaryota; kingdom Metazoa; phylum Chordata; class Amphibia; order Anura; family Microhylidae; genus Gastrophryne; species Gastrophryne carolinensis. The sequence continues at coordinate 470,302,497 of CM051236.1, read as the reverse complement.
ACCTATCTTTCCAGGTCATCAGAGATTCCTCAGGTTCGCTCTGGAGGATCAGCACTACCAATTTGTGGCCTTGCCCTTCGGCCTCACCTCGGCTCCCAGGGTATTCACCAAGGTGCTGGCAGGAGTGATGGCCCTGCTGAGATCTCAGGGCATTCGCATTCTTCCCTACCTGGACGACATGCTTATCGCTTCTCAGTCCTTCCATCAGGCAGAGCTGGACACTCAGCCGGTGGTGTCCACACTGGAATCATTCGGCTGGGTGTTCAATCACCCCAAATCTTCCCTGTCTCCTTCCATGGTGAAGTCTTTTCTGGGCATGATTCTGGATTCAGCTCAGGTCAAGATCTTTCTTCCTCAGCAGAAGGTGGAGGTCCTTCAAGAGAAAGCTCAGCTCCTGCTGTCTTGTCCTCATCCATCCATCAGGCAGGGAATGCAGCTGGTGAACCTGATGATGTCCTGCTTCGAGGCGATTCCATATGCTCAGTTCCACATGAGGCCTCTTCAGCTTTACCTCTTGTCAGTGTGGGATCGGGACCCTATGTCCCTGGATCAGGTGTTTGTCTTGTTCCCTCAGGTCAGGCGGTCTCTAGTGTGGTGGCTGGACTCAAGGAACCTGCTGGGGGGCAGGTCCTTTCTGGCCCCCTGCTGGGAGACTGTCACCACGGATGCCAGTCTGACAGGTTGGGGGGGGGGGATTCTGGAAGTCCCTGAAGTTCCAGGGTCAGTGAGGCCCTCAGGAGGCCCATGCCCCTATCAACATTCTGGAATTGAGGGCAATCAGGTTGGTTCTTGCCCACTTAACCCCACACCTGAGGGGTCGGGCTGTTCAGGTCCGCTCAGACAACCAGACGGCGGTTGCCTACATCAATCATCAGGGAGGGACTCAGAGCAAGAGGGCCCTCAAGGAAGTGTCCCTGATACTGTCCTGGGCGGAGGAAAATGTTCCCTCAGCTGTGTACATCCCGGGGGTGGAGAATCTGGAGGCAGACTCTCTGAGCAGGGGGACCTCTCGTCTGGGATAATGGTCCCTCAGCAGCAGGGTGTTTCGCTCCCTGTGCCACCGCTGGGGTCAGCCGGATGTGGATCTATTTGCGTCCCGTCACAATCACAAGCTTTCAGTCTTTGTCTCTCTGTCCCAGGATCCTCTGGCCTTGGCCACGGATGCCGAGGTTCCAGCTCCTTTATGTTTTTCCCCGTTTCCACTGCTGGGCAGGGTGCTGCGCAAGATTGTTCAGGAAGGGGTGCCAACCATCCTGGTGGCCCCCTGTTGGCCAAGAAGAGTGTGGTTCGCAGACATCGTGCAGTTGGCAGTAGATCAGTACGCCCTGCCACTGGTTCCAGATCTGCTCACTCAGGGACACCTACGCCACCCCAATTTACAAACGCTGGCTTTGATGGCCTGGCTGTTGATGAAAAAAGAGCTGCCTGCCTCGGTGGTGAATACCATGATCAGGGCTAGGAAGAGGTCCTCTTCTTCCATCTATTACAGGGTTTGCTGTACTTACATTGACTGGTGTGAGTCCCACTCGCTTCCCTGTGTGGGTTTTCTATTCCTAGGATTCTGGAATTTCTCCAACATGGTTTGGGTCTGGGTCTTCAGCTCAGTACTCTGAAAGGCCATGTGTCTGCTTTGGCTATTTTTTTCCAAATATCCTTTGCTCAGCATCCCCTGGTCAAGACCTTTTTCCAGGGAGTTACTCACGTGCGTCCCCCACGTAAGCCTATGTTACCAGTCTGGGACATGAACTTGGTCTTATCTGCCCTGCAGGGGTCTCCCTTGTCCATTCTCACGCTTAAGGTGGTCTTTTTGGTGGCTATCACTTATGTTAGGCTTGTTTCTGAGTTGGCGGCGCCGTGGATCCGCCAGGCTGTGAAACAGGCCTACTCTGCTAAGGGGAAGGAGCCTCCCGTCCGCCTTACTGCTAATTCTACTCGTGCTATTGGTGCCTCTTGGGCCTTTCAGCACCAAGCTTCTGTTGAACAAGTTTGCAAGGCCGCGACTTGGTCTTCTGTTCATACTTTTTTAAAGTTTTACAAGGCTGATGTTAGGGCCTCAGCTGATGCTGCTTTTGGCCACAAGGTTCTGCAGGCGGCAGTGGTTTAAACTGTCTGCTGTTACTTTTGGGGATCCCACCCTACCTTACGGACACTGCTATTGGATGTTCCAAGTGTAAGGAATATTTTCTGGAACAGGACATGCTGTATACTTAGAATAATACAATTCTGTGATTACTCACCTGTAGAATGGTATTATATGTATACAGCATGTCCTGTTCCACCCCACCCTTTTTATCATTATCTTTAGTTACCTCTTTATGGTGATTGTTCTTATGTTCAAATTTTCATATAATGGTTATAGTTCTCCCGGTCTCATTTTAACTGCTTTTCAATACTGGGAATTTTTCTAGGAGGTCCCTGGTATATATGGGCCGGGAGGAGCCACTTTTCTGTCTCTGCAGTCCAGCGCCATCTACTGGATGTATAACCCAAGTGTAAGGAATATCTTCTGGAACAGGACGTGCTGTATACATATAATACCAATTCTACAGGTGAGTAATCACAGAATTGTATTTTTACAAGACCCTGTCCCCACAAGACCATGTCCTCTACAAGACCAGGCTCATGTACCCATTAAAAAAGGTTGGTATTTTTTGTTGGCAAAGGGGGCAATCGTAGCACTGACCCTGGCTACCGGCTTACAAACAAAAACTTTACCTTGCTCTGAATCAAGCTATCTCATCAAGGCAGCAGGACAGAGCATCATTCCCCACTTTATGTGGCAGGCAAAATGGGGATGTCGGCCTGTGCACCCGGGCCAGAAAAGCCAAGGGAGCACGGCTGGATTCCGGGCAAGGTAAGGTGTTTTTGTATTATGGCCTGTCTGAGCACCTGATGCATCTGGTTACATTGACACCAGAGTTCCCCTTTAATGCCTAATCATCTTTTGCACCTCTTTCTCTTGCCCTGCCCCCAGGCAATCAGAAATGTACCACCGCTTGGCAGTCCTCTTTATACAGTATATGTCACCAGAAATCAGGGTACCAGTTAAAGGCTTCTGTGCTTGTGGCAAGAGGTATGCTTCTTTTGGAATTAAAAGATTGATCTGAATATTTCTTTAAAACATAAAATATATGCAGATAAACTGGTAGTGGAACCTCATTTGAAAAGTTAACAAATATTAAGAGTGCATTAGGTTTCAGAGGCTTAGATTTGCTGCAGTGCCATTTACATTTGTATTCATTCAAGGATTATTTACCATTATGGCCACGGCAGTACATTATCTAATAAAATGCTATAAACAAAGCAAAAGGTATATGTTTAGCAGACACATTATTTACTGTGAGTTTGTATAAAGGTTAATGAAATGTGATGAGCATGCTGACAGCCCATTTAACTGCTATAGTGTATGTCTGTACGCACACAACTATACATTTGACTGTTTTATTATAAATAATGATGGATCATGGCAAAACATGTTATTAGACTTGTCAAGTGCTAATACTGTTCACTAATACATTATTCTGCTGCTCATTTAATTTTTTTCTACATGAATATTTATGGGACTCACCCATGGAAATTCCCTTCCTGTCTAAATTAGACTAATTTGCATCAGATACCAATAGTCAGACTACAGACAAACACTGTGTTATCCATTAAATATGTTATTAATAGAGTTGGGCAAACATGGACATGAACATGGACCTCAGCCAGATGTCTGTGTTCTAGTTCAGCATTCAGCCTAATTTCTGCCTCTGTGGGCCCCTTGACAGTCAGTCCCCCTCTGTCCAGGTGAGTGAGGAGTGGAGGGGGGCAGAGTGGCCCTCAGTCAGAATCACCCCCCATTGAAATCAATGGAGACCCTAACTTTTATTCAAAGTTCGGCCGAACTTGAAAAACCCGAACTTTGGGGGGTTTGCCCAACACTAATTATTAACCCATTTATCTTGTCATAACTTCCATAAGTAATTTTTTCTCAATGTGCTGGTTTCCTAAACCACAAAAATGTATTTCGTTTTTTGGGGGTTTTTCACTTATAGTGCACATTTTACTTCTGCTGAATAGGCCAATTAATCCCCAAATTGAGCCCCTAGATTAAGCTGACCATTTTTTTCAGAGGGACAAAATTGACCTGCTTAAATTGTCTCTATAAAAAAATAACCTAGTGATTTGTTAAGCTGTGTTAATTAAAGCATCCCAAATATGTTCCTCATCTTACCCAAAGGGGCTAAAAATCAGCTTAAACTAGAAAGGCTAAAAAATTACCTTACACTTGAAGGGCTAAAAATCAGTTTATCCAAGAAGGGCTAAAAAATCAGCTTACCCTAGAAGGAGCTAAATTGGTATTCGCTTCATGGTCTATTCCCAAACAAAGGTCCTCTGTCCATACTGAGAGCATTGACATGCTACTGCCTCTTCTGTGTCTATTCTTTCAATTTAGATACAGGCATAGCGTTTATATGCAAAAACAAGATGCGCAATAATGAAAAATGTGTCTTAAAAGCCAAGAGAGTGGAGCAGTGGATGCAGAAACAATTATCTGATTAGATTTGATAGAATATTAGATATTCAAAGAGGTGAAAACTATTTAGCCTAAATTAAAGTTGTAATAAGAGAAAGAGATGGTAATAGCCATTTCGAACACAAAGTGGATGCAGAGATGGCATAATGCTGCTGCTTTAACCTTTTTATGTGTATATCTGATGGCTAAAATGATGTTCCCCTTGCTCTTTTGAGTTTTAATGATGCCACGTTCCATTGCCCTGTGCCATGCAAATGAACCATTAGACACGTACAGTATGCTTAAGAGTTCAAGTCACGTTAACCAGTCGCTGGTCAGAAATACATATTTAGAATAAAGAAAATGGAACTATTGTAGATTTAAAGGGCAAGCCAATAAAGGTAAAAAATGTATCACTGACAAACACACAGGAAACGTTTTCCCTAATATGTGATGGGTTTTGGATCTGGACCCAAAGCTAGATTTGACCTTGAGTCCAGTTCACCCCATCCCAGATTCTTCCAAGATCAGGGTCAAATCGGGTGGCATGTTGGCTTTCCTACTCTGGTCTCTTGGACCCCTTACTAGTTCACAAACAATTAAGCAGTATGAAAAGAAAACGCACACATAATATTAAAATATTTAATGAACTGTAAATTTCCTGTACTTACCCCACTGTCTTCCTCTGTGCTAGTCATCCTCCTATCTGGCATTTGGAGAACCGGGGGACACAGGTCACCCCTGCTTTTACCTCCTTCTCCTAAAAGGAATAATGCTGGCCTCCAGTGAAGGTAGATTTATACTGTAATTATGTCACTGTAGGGGAGAGGCATGGAGGGGATTTCCAGGGGCATCCCCCTCCATGTCCCTCCTCCCACTAACATAAAAGTTACACGGGGGGGGATTTCCAAGAGGCACAACTTGTGTAGTACAAAAGCTTCCCTTGCCCAGCTCCAAGCATTACCCATGGGCAGATGCCATGGAAGACACAGGGGGGACCTGTGTCTTTCTTTACTACAGATGTCGGCAGGGTGGTTCTAGTCACCACCAGCACTGGCTTCAGAAGGGACTTCTGGGAACAGAAGGAGTGGATTGGGAAGTATAGTGAAATTCAATGTAATATTGCAGCTACCCCACCGACATCTGTAGTGAAGGGGGGCAGTGGTCCTCCTGGTCCTACCTGATTACAGAATCACTGCCTGCCCTAGAAAAGCTCACAATCCAGCACAACCACCTTCAGCTGGGTGGTACCAGGCGGACAACAAACCTGATTGTCTGGCAGCAGTTATGTAGAGTTGAATCCTGGAATCAGGAAATAGTAAGTACAGGCTGTCCGACTGACATGTTTGGCAGGCTTGAAAGCTGCTTGCACTTATGACTGTTTGTGCTCTTTAAAATTAATGTAATAGCTTCACAATTAATGTAATGTAGCCACACCTAATTATATTGTTAATCAAAAGGAGACATTCTGTCATGGAAGTGTTTCGACACTCTAAGTGAGAGCACAGTGAGAATGAGCAGAAGATTTTATCCACATCCCATCTGGGCTCACAACCATGGTAACAACTAGACTTAACCAAGCCACAAACACTTCCTTGTATAAAAGCCATACCTCCATATTCCATTGTCAATGCCCTCCAAGAAATCTAAGATTAATTTCAGCTCTAGGAATTGCAGTTGATATAGGCCATTGTTACTATATATTGTATGTTGTTTTCTTTCATATACATTTACTTCTACCTGTGTCATTCTCATTTTACTAGAACTTTTGTATGTCTTAAGCAGTCACAATAAATCCCAAATGGAGTGCCCTCTATGCACCCCTAGTACCTATCCCCATTGAGACTAACTATTGCACTCACCACAATAAGTTCAATATAAACTTTATTTCAGAGATCAATTAAAAAACACATTTAAAAACATGATTTCTGTGCCATAAACATGATTCACCACCAGGGGGAGCACAACATAATCATTCTATCATACGCCGTGCGTTCCGGCCTGGGGCGCAGGCGTGCTGACATCAGGTGGGGGGCCGGCGCACTTCCGGCCGAAGTGCGTCGGTGCGCCTGTACGCCATGGGGCCGTGCGCGGGAACAGACTGGCAGGTACGTACTTAAGGGGGGCCTTGTGGCCCCTCCCCGAGCTGAGACAACTAGTGCGATTACTGGCCGTGAGCAAGAGTCAGTATTGACTCGAAACGCGTTGGGGGGGGCGCATACCGTTTGGACACTGTAAGCACCTTTTTTGTCATTTGCACTGTTTTGCTGTATTGCATCTGTAACTCCGATTGGGTTTATTATTCTTGCACTGATTTTGTATTTGAGATATAAGCACCTTGTGAAGCACTGACACTTTTTACTTGAAAGGGGTAGAAATATATTGTAATAGATAGTGTTAGATATACTTATGATAGAATGGTTATGTTGGTTTTGAGGGTGTGCTCCCCCTGGTGGTGAATCATGTTTATGGCACAGAAATCATGTTTTTAAATGTGTTTTTAATTGAACTTATTGTGGTGAGTGCAATAGTTAGTCTCTGTGGGGATAGGTACTAGGGGTGCATAGAGGGCACTCCATTTGGGATTTATTGTGGCTTTGGGCATTTCCCCACAGGGCAGTGCACCTATTTTAGGACTAGATTCGGTGCCGCCCTATAATTGTAGCCTTTTTGCCCAATTGGCTTCTAAATAGATGGTTAAGCAGTCACAAGAAAACTTTTCATTACATATAGGAGATGATTTACAAAGTTCGTGGCTGGATGCAACTTTTGCCTTCCCTACATTCGCCGTGTGTGCGGCCAGCGGGGGAAAATCACAGTGTATAGCGCTTAAAATACATCAGCAAACACCAATTAAAATAGATTTTCACCATGCATTTCACTGTGTTTGTGCCGTAGTGTACTGGCAAAAATTAATGACATTTACATTGAAAAATTGCCGGTGAACTGCTGTGGCAGTTTGTGTTTAGAAAAAACATTAAACCTTGCTAAAAACAAACTTTTATAGCATATGTCGGCATTGGAGGGGGTCTCAAAATATATGTTAGGTATCTTAGGATTTTCTAGGTTGTTTGAAAAGCTTAAAGCGGTCCTTCACTCTGAATAAGAGTCTATCTTATATGTTTCCCACACCCTGTACATACAGATTGCCCACATTAAAAATCATCCTACCTGCATCTACTGCATGTTATAAGCCTTTAAACATCCAAGATGGTGGCTCATGTAACATCAGGCAGCCTGCAAACAGGAAGTGCCTTCTGACTGTGCTGCTCTGCATTCTGGGATTGCTGACCTTTTCCTGACCCCAGCTCTGCACTGTCTGAGCAAAGCACAGCTATAACCCCCCCGTACTTTATCCCCTTCTCCTCTCCTCAGTAAGTGTGATGCTTCTGAGTCAAGATGGCGGCACCCATATCCTAAAGTCCTGAACAGAGTTGCAGTCCAGTGGGGGAAAGAATAAGTGACTAAAAACGTAAAATATATTAACTTTTGATGCTGGGGAATCGTTTTTTAAGGGTTTGGGCTTTTCAATAAAACATGTTGAAGGTTCGGTTTAAGAAATCAAGTTTCACTGAAAATATAAAAGGCATGTAAAAAAAAGTATCATTAGTTGTTTATCACTTACTTGAAAAATAGGTTACAGATGCTAAAAAGACCTAAAGACACAATCTTGACGAGAATAACATTGATTCCTATGGCGTTCACTGCTAAAAACTGGTGAATGGAAAAGGTATTTGTCAGCATACGCTGTGCTAAATAAACTGAACGTAAATCCAACAAACAGCGATATCACCGTACGCACAAGCCGTGGTGCAAGTTGTAAATACGGAAAATACGATCAGCGAATGAGCGGCAAACAGGTGGGGACTGGTTTAATAAAAATGACCCCCATAGTACAATGCATAGCTGTGTATGTGACCAATAAACTTGACTTAACAAATTACCGGTAATCCCTTTTATAATTCACATGATGCTACTTTGATCCCTCAATCCACAAGACCCTCAATCCATTAGACACCCCACAGCCAAAATGACAACCCATTAACCTAAAGATGACATTACCTCTCAGGTCATAGATCCCCTGAATCATTTTTATACTCAAAAGACTGGACGTGTGCCTCTTCCATTGTCCTTGTCACTACAGGCCACAGTCTGTTTGACTTAGGCAGAAGTCCACCCTTGTCTATAGCTATGTTTGGGGAGAAATTTAGAGACAGAGAGATGGCCACTACAGACTAGGCTAAGGTGAGGGAAATGTTCAGAAATAAACATTAACTTTCCTTAACTTGGTAAACTTCCCACTTGACATCCCAGTTACCATCCAACTTATTTTTAGCTTCAGTTATCTGTGACACCACCATTATTTATCCCTTTTCATTTCGTTATTGAACCCTCTGCATTAAGCATGTCAGCAATTCTCTCTCACACTGTTAATTAGAGCCAAACTAATCACCACAGGGCCCATGAAATAGATAGATGCTCTTTTTGTGAAAGTTTTACATTTTGGACCAACAAAGTTATTATATTCTTGGCAGGATATCAAAACGAAGTTGTCTGGTAATTATGAAGAGCACTTTACATACTGAATTAAGAATTCCCACTACGGCAACATATTTTTCTATAGAGCGCTAAAGGCCGGATAGTACCATAATTTTATTAACACATATAAAGGTAAACTGTTTTAGCATAATGTTGTGTAATTATTGTAATGACTGTCACCGATTAGGAGTTAAAACCTAAAAGTAATTTGCACCTTGAATGACTTCTTATTTCTCTATAGTGGATTTTGATGGTTTTTGCCTTAATTTTTTAAACTGTTATTGAAGTACAGCTGCCATGTCGGCTGGTAGTACTTGTACAAAGATATCTCCAACTCCTTATGTTCAATAGTGGTCCATTGAGACCACTTTTCATCCAATCTGCTAAACTAGGTTGAGCACCAGGGAATATAATTTCAATAGCCATATGCTAACTTCTCCTCTAATGTCACACTTAAGCCTGCCCAGGCTCCATACAAGATTGCAAGGACAAAATAGCAATACCTAGTGTAGCATTTAGGGGTAAACTAGCAACAGCAATAGCGTTTGAGGCTACCTTGAATTGCTTGCAGTTGCAAACAAGTGGTGAGAGGTATCACTTAGGAAAAACTGGAGGTAGGGATTAGCATTTAGGGTACACTTAGCCTACAGAAGCCTTTGAACGTGCTTGACTTTAGTCAAATGTAAAATGAAATAAAATAAAGAGATGGTACATCGGTCACCTTGTTTTAGCATCACAGATAACTGTGACAATGGTGGCCAGTCCATTATACAGCCAATACTGAAGTTAAAGTTGACTCATCTCTCTGGCCATGCAAGCTAAAGGTTGGAGCTACAGAAATACTGGGATTTGATTGTCATTTGATTTATTATACTTATGCCCTTCTGGATGCTTTGTAATGTATTAACTTTGTTAAATAGTCTAAAATAGGTTTTATATTGCCACTGTGAATCAGAGCTAAGTTGTTTTTCTGCTTGTTGGCTACAGAGGTCTCCGTCCCTCCCCAGGGCAATGAAGATTGCTGCATATAAAGATTAATTTACCATTTTATAACTCCTGCTGTGGTTAAGTCCCCCCATCTAAAAGGGAATCCCATAGATCTGCAAGTGGCCTGCAAAGTGGAAATGCCTCTGTGTTTCCTGAAATGTTGCATTTTGGGTTACATCAAGTATGTCCAGGCAGCAGCACGTCTGGGATGCTGGAAAAGGAAAAAGACTCTCAGTGAGATGGCGTTTCAGCTTTGAGTGGATGCAGGAGCAAATGTAAGTGCTGACAATGATTCAGTATCATGTTTGCGGATGGGGCAAGTGAGTTTTCTGGGATTTTTTTTCAACTGTGCAAGGCTGAATGTCCAATTTAGTTAGGAAGAGGAGCTGCTGATGGCTGCTAAGTACCCATGAGTACATCCCTACTCAAATTCTGAGGTGCTGCTGGAGAACACACATTTTCATCACTATCCCATGTCCCAATTTGGGGTTTAACCTAGGTATGCCGTGCATTAACATCGCTGTTAGGAGACAGAGCACCACAAAGCCAGAGCAGAGTTGCAGTCTCCCTATGTCAGGTGACACGCTCCTGCCTATATGAATGGCTGGACGTGGAAGCGTGTCTAAGCCATGAGATGATGGGGATGCACCCGCAGTCCACAAATGCGTCATGGGCCTTTCGGGAAGGTAAGTTTTGTGGTCATTCCCAGGGGTTTCACATAGGGTGTCGACTCCATGGTGTCAGGCAGCGTCTGCTGAACGCTGGGCGCTGTACGCAATACCACATGTATGAAAGCGATTACGTAGATCGTCTCTAACTGTGGCAAGTAGCGTACGATTCATCATTACAGACGGCTCAGCATATAGCACCGGCGCTCTAGCTTCCATAGCGCCAGGTATTACCTGTCGCTACCTGACACTCTCCCATACATTTCAATGGACGTTCCTTTTCTTCTGTTTAAACAGGGTTTTTTGTTTTTAATATTTTTTTTTCTCTCAAATAATTGTGTCACTATTTTTTTTATATTTATATGCAGAACTGTCTTTACAGGTCTTGCTTTAAAGTATTAATGTTACAATGTTACAACAATGTCATTCCATGTGTTTTCACTTTGTTACTGGTGTATATGTGTTCACTTGACTTTAATCACACAGTGTCTGCCGATCTATGCTATAGCGACCAGATTCAGAGCGCCAATGCTGTATGTGTCTGTTTTTTTGTTGAATATGGTGTGAGTCGCTGAGAGTCGGTCGCAAAGAGTTGGCGCTACCTTTCTCTCCCTGCAACGCTGTACTGGTGTTAGAACGCCCAACATATATCTCATTCACCAATGCCGGCCAGGTTACTACAGCGACTGAGGCGCTCTGTTACAGTGCCTGATAGCCGATCACAGCATATACTAGCGGTCGCTCTTAGCGCCTCTGTACAGGCGCTCATCTGCTGCCCGTGTAAGTTAAACATTGTATATAACCTTGTCATTTTGATAATAACATGCATTTTCATAAAATGATAACTAAAAGAAGGTATAGCCTGTAATAACTTGATGTTTGTAATCAATTCTGAGTTTGGTAAAATATCAGTTGACATAGTGTACAACAATTTATCCAGTAAAATAGCAAATCTAGGCCCATGGTCAGTATGCCTGTGAAGGCAGTTTATCTGGGAAAACAGCAAATGTCTGCTTAAATATGATAGCTTTGACAAACAGCTGTAGTCGTGTTCTTATTAAAAAGGCTGTTTCCATACTAATATTTTCTCATTTAAAAGTAAAGTTCATTTTGGGCTTATCAAATTGTCAGGTGTCTTTCTGATTATTTATTTAAATATTATCACTGTTTTAAAAAAATATATAAAGCGTGAAATGTGTTTTAGCGGTAAGGGTTCCACAGATAATTGGTCTAAATGACTCTGCAAATTGAGAGTGCTTAAAAAATGTTAAAACATTTAGCTTTCCTATTTAAGTCAAGTGTTTGGATTAAAATTTAAAACTTACATTTTCCTTTTCTTCTGCAAAATAAGTAGTAGTACTCAGCTGGCAAATAAAAAAAGCAATAACACATTAGAAAAATACAGTGTTTTCCAACCACTGATATAAGTAGCACTAGTGGTACTAGGTCAGCAGCAGCTTGATAAAGGTTTTTTTCCCCCGAAACGCGTACCGCTGTTGGGATTGGGGAAGGCATCCATGCCTGCTGGTAAGCACACCACTATTGAATTAGTTTAGCACTATGTTAATTTAGTGAAAGTTAAGTTTTATCTGTCATTGTAGTGGATCTTGCTGGAATTTTTATATTTTGGACTTTGAATTGGGGCTGAACATCTAGCCTGTCCGTGCATTGATTTGCCTCCTTTTGCTATTGCTGGTGGAGCTGCACAAAATCTTGTCTCTCTGGATTTTTCACTAGTGGTACTAGAGCTTGGTTGTACACTGGTTTTACACATGAAGCACTGCAGACAAGCTGCTACACTGGGAGTGGAAGAAGGCGGCTCTTCATTCCAGCTAGAGTCTAGGTCCGCTGTGAACATATTTTACTCAGGGGGTGCCTAGGTCAACTTTAAGGGGGAACTAAACTATATGAGAAATCTGGTCCTGTGATGCAGACCTTTTATGATGCTTGTTAAAATACCACCCTGGTACACCGGTGTTTAGATAATGGCTTTTTGGTTACACCATTTGGCCCACTGAGCATCCAAGTCAAACCCACTCATTTATTTGGCTTGTCTCTCCCACCCTCCTCCCCTCCTAAGAAAACAACAGATGAAATACATTTTTAGCTTGCAGTATGTGATTGGCCACCCCAATTTTCTCAGACCCATCTGTGGTTTTAAAAAGGTACCCCCAGAGAAGTAAGATGAGAAGGCATCCACAAATGTTTTTCAGGCATCAGAATGGCTTAATTTAGACTCCAGAATCTGGAGTGAGTAAGGCACAAAAGCACCAACTGGAGGATAATTTTTGATAAGAGAAACTGATATGTTAGCACCTGTTCATTTGAAGTAAAAGGGTGGTGGGCCAAATATTAAGCTCAACGTTGGCATTTTTTATGCAAAGGAAGTCTGTATTTTTTACCCTCCCTGTGACAGCAACAGTAGGCACTGAGGAGCAATCATTGGAGCTGAGTGTACCATACAAACTGACCTCTCAGACCATCTTTACAATACTGACAAACTATACAGAGATAATAAGAAGGCCTAATTCCTTAAGTAATTAGTGTCCTAGTTGGATTATTATGATAAGAAAGGAAATAAATTTGGAACCTGAATGAATCATGGACAAAAACAGTGAACTGTTATTTGCTACCTTCCCAACAGTAGACACTGTTGAGCAATCAGGGGAGCTGAGTGCACCATACAAACCAAGCTCCCTTACTTGAACACCATCTTAAACAATAGGTGATAGACAAAGACCAAGAAGATACTGAGGAGTCCTACCAACCCAAATAATGGCTTGTTGAGCAATCGGTGTAGCTGAGAGCACCACGCAAACTGTGTTGAACCTAGGCTAAGAGGATACTATGTTGTCATTATCTGAAGCTGACAGACTTGGACTCATTTCTCCTGTAGTCCTGGAGGATTTCCTAATTTGAAGAGAGTTAATAATGAACTGGGTAAACATCAATGTTTAAATTCATTCAACATGCAGCTGATCGGTGTTAGTCTGGTGATCAGTAATTTACCCCTTCATAATCCACTTTATCAAATCACAGATTGATGGGTTTAATCCACAGAATTTAAACAAACTTGACTGTCCTGCATAGGGCTGGATGACGGGCAGGACCGGAGGGGCTTGCACCACTTGATATAACCATATATTTAGCAAATTCTTGCAACAGCAACATTTACACAAGGAGCAAGGGGAAACTGCAGTATAACATGTACTGCAGCTTGAATGTTCAGTTGGATGGGTGGGCAGGGGCATGCAGGGGAGGTGGAGCTTCGTGTACCTTCTGTGGCCGTCGCCTGAGCACTGGTCACAGCGATGGATCCTGAGTGAGACAAGGACTTTTTTTTTGTTACAACCCCCCCCCCCCACACACCCAAGATGGAGAGCTTTTGTTATGACTGGAAATCCCTGGTCTTGGTCCAGCATATCTAAACCTTTTGGTGAACCAAAGATACCCTCCCCCTATTATAATACAAAACAATCACCTATGCTCAAGCAATCTAGCTAATAATATAAGATAACATTCTGTAGGTTAACAGCCCTCAGCTGTCCCTATAGTAGGCAAACTAGGGAGGCGTAGTTAATGTCCACTGTTGGTCTTTCTGCTCTTTTACTGACTTGTTACAGTCATTGGCCACTAGATTCCCACAGTAAAGATGTTGTTTCTGTGACTCGTCAGCAGATTGTTGATAGGAGGGCAATAAATGTAGGGACAAGAAACTATCTGAAACAGAACAGTATTGGAAGCACATGATTTTTATATAAAGAAAGTGGGTCTGGGGCCAAGTTTTGGGACTGCAGAGGTTAAGTATTGGTCTGGGATAACTGAAACATCCTAGAAGGGCTCTAGCAGGAGGTGGGGTTCACAACAAAAGCCACTGAGTATCCCTATCTTCCCCCTTTGTTTGTGACACAGTCTGTGAGGTCAGCAGATGGAGCAATCTGGGGCTTCTGTTAATTTGCTATTTTTGACATTTTTTGTCACATGGGTTGTCATCCCTTTGCATTTTAAGATCCATGGTTGCTGCTGCTCCAGAAAGATGCAGTTTACGTTTACAGCATGGTTTGTTTTTTAGAATCTTGGGTTTTGGAGGATGGGTGCTCCATCTGCTTGTGTTCCAACTCCTCAACTGGGTTGTTGTGGGAAGGGGGAGGGGGGGCTTCTACTATTTTCTTCCTGTTTCAAGAATATCTGTGTCCAATTGCACCTCTCGAATGTATGCAAACGGACTTGCATGTCCTATATAGGGCCTATCTTATTTGCGGTTTCTTACCAGGTAATGCAGAAAAAGTTAATATATGGATTGTATTGCGTCTGCCCCTAAGTGCGTAGGCCACCCATTGTTTCACATAACAATAGAGAAGACACCGAAAATAAAAATTCAATCAAAACTGTCACACATCAATAAACATCATAGTTAGCAAAGTGAATACTCCGCAAGCCCCTTCCAACCAGGTTAGAAATGAATTTCAGTGTATTGTCCCTAATTCAAGCTTATTTTATTAGATCAATATATTTGATTTGTCTGCTATGCAAATTCCCCTGATATCGCTAAAAATTGACTTTGTTAAATGGGAAATTAAAATGACTTACATCTGTTTGCAAATGATTAAAAGGTTGATAAGCTTCAAAGGCATTAAAATTAGTCCAATAGAGCACAACTCTGATACCCTCATTTGCATAAACAATCAAGAACGCTTAAGTGTGTTTTGCTAATCGCAGGCTGTGTTTGCGATAGCCTTTACCCAAACAGGAAGACAAGGACTTAGAAATCTGTGAAGGTTTAAAGGTTTAAAGGGCTCCTCTGACTTTTTAGAAAAGTACTGTGAGAGATTAAAATGCAAATCACAGAGAATCTGTTTTGTTTTAAAGTGGACCAACACCCACGGGTGATCACCTCCCTCCCCGCGGGACATCCGAGATCGGGATGTCCCGCGGGGTGAAACCCCCCCAAACACCCCAAACTCCTCTAGACGTGCACGCGCCCGCGCCGGCCGTCTGTAAATGGCCGGCGCGCGTCAAGAGTGACGCGCGGGAGGCGGCGGCGGAGGAGCCGCTTGTCCGCGGCTTGTCCGTCGGCGCTGGGAGCGGGGAGAGGTGAGTTTTTCGGGGGGTTCGGGGGGGTTTCACACAGCGGAGCACCCCGATCGGGGGTGCCCCACCGAAGTGGACCAAGACCCAGGATAGTCAAAATCCTGGGTGTTGGTCCACTTTAACACATGTCTCAGGCACCTGCATTACAGTCCAAAAAGTTCAATCCTGTTGCCTTAAGCCAAAAAAAAAGAAAATAAAATAAAATAAATTATAAAAATATATTTTGACTTTTACTTTTCTTTTATGGCAGCTTCAGACAGGGTTAAGATTCAGTTGGTTCTACCCAGTTTTTGTGATCGAGTTGTTCAAATTGGATCTGGATTGCAGAACCGACTACAATGGCTGATTCCAACCCAGCTTGCATGTGCAGACCGTGATGGGGAAGCATGTTGGGGAAGATAGGCAGGTGCATTTTTAGTGTTGCTGCTCAGGCCTTCTTTGTCACCAGTGTTGGAGATATTTTTTTTTTTTGGGTGGGGGGGGCATTTCTCAGGTTCAGTGTGTTGGTATAAGGGATATTTGGGTAGAGGAATCATCTTTTTTTATTGGGTGGGGGAGATCTGGGAAGAAGAAGTCCTTTTGTGCTGGGGAAAAGCTAGGGATAGTTTCATGTGTCTGGGGGATGGGGCAGTTAAGGATAGTTTGATGTTTCTAGGGAATGGGGGGGAAATATCAGGATAGTTTAATGTATATGGGTCTACTGTTTCTGGGAGATGGGGGGGGGAATTGGGATAACTTAATGTTTCTTGGTGATGGGAGGAAGGTAGGGTTAGTTTAAGTTTGTGGGGGATGGGAGAAAGATATGTATAGTGTAATGGTTCTAGCTGGATGGTGGAAAAATAGGGATAGATTAATGTTTCCAGGAAGGGGGGGGGGGGGCTTGAGTAGTGATAGTCTAACTTTTTTCGGGGATAGGGGAAAGAAAGACTGAAGAGATTAAATGAAACATTACATCAATGGCATATGGACTGGAGCATATCGAGCGTGCAATAGCTTATTTTTTATTAAATTGACTCACTCATCTGGCAGCCTTGAGATCAGCCAATGGGAGAACTCAAAACTGTCAAAACTAGGAGCATCACTAGTGAAAACCATCCCTTTTTTTTTGACCCATCCAATCGCCAAGCCAGCAGCCACATTTGTGTTACTGAGGTAGGGAGGGCTGGTAGCTGGCATAGGGGACAACACATTTTTTGCAGGGCCTGCAATGGGGTCCTGCTGCTATTAGTTTATAATTTGAATACATTTGTTTACTTCTCTCACACTATAGAAGGCTACACAGTGCCTGCAAATTGTAATCAACATATAAAGACACAAAGCAAAGGTATTTTCTCTTGACTGATATAGTTGATAAAACTCACATGCATCAATAAGAGCACTAAGTGGCACACCCTTATTTACCCATCATTACCCAGAATCCTTAGCTGCAGACGGCTGAAGCGTCTGTGCATTAAAGCAAATTACTGTCCAAGGCAAATGACTACGCTCCCTGATGTTATTTATCTGTGCCGTGGAAAGAAAGCAGATGCACTCATATTTATTCAATGCCGCTTTTGCGTACATTTTAAACTACTTTCACTGCTTTTACATTAGCTGCTTCTCTCTAGCTTAAATGATTTTTTTAAACAGTTTTCTCATTTTTCATTCAAAAGGATTTTACTTGTGGAGTGTCTGTTTTTTTAATGCTCTAGAACAGGGATGTCATACTCATTATCACCGAGGACCAAATCACCATTCTGGTTGCCTTCAAAGGACCATGTAATAACAAACGCAAAAAAAAAGGCAAACACGACCAAGTGATTGGCAAGTTTGTTGTCAAAAAATAAATATCAGGAGCTTACCTTACATTGAGTCCCTCCAGTACTCTCCTTTCTGCTATGTCAGTCTACTTATTGAGGAAATATCTTCTCCATTCAGCTTACAGTCCCCATCCCGCTGATCTGGTCCTTCAATCAACCTTCTGTGGACCGAGAATGGAAACAACCCCCAATCCCTTCCTCGACACCCTGATTAGTTGCCTCTCTCTGCTGCTATAAAATCCCACCCTCCTCTCTGGTCACATTATGTGCTGGCAGTAATAACTAGAGGCACAACAATGCGCCTATTTTTTTACTTTGATATATGTAAAGCACACAGTGTTCTTACATCACATCGCTGTTGCCACACCCACTGTTTCTGTCAGAACACCAGGTGTGAACCCTGGTTGCGGAGACGGCAACACTGCTCACCTCTCGACCGGGAAGCCTGGAGTCTAAGGACCAACCTGGTATTCACTAGAGCCTCTGATGGTGAGGATAGGCTGGGCTGCAGGAAGGCCCCAGTTCAGGCAACCTAGGAGTGGGATTTGCAGAATTCCGGGTAGGAGACAGACCAGAGCTGATCTGGGAGTGTGAGGCAGGCTGAAGTCGTGGGCTGGCAGATCTGGATCAAAGTCGAGAAACAAGCAGAGGTCGTGGGCAGGCAGATCAGGATCGTGGTCACAAAACAAGCCGAAGTCGTCAGGAAAGCAGGATCGAAGTCAAAAGCAAGCCGGGTCGGTACACAGGAAGGAATCACAGGAACTCAGGAGCATGCAGGAAAAGGCCAACTGGCAATTGAGGACAGGCCTTGTCTGTTTTTATAGGCCCCTGCACATGCTCAGTAGTGAGGACTCACAGGCGGCCTCTGCTGGTCAACAGGAGGAACAGTCCTGGTTCTCCGGCATAGACGAACAGGCGCCCTCTGCTGGACTACAGAGGGAACAGTCCTGGTTCTCTGACAGTTTCTCCTAATTTTTTCTCTGCATCTCCAATGCTCTAAAAATTTAGGAACTACAGGGTCTTTTTGAAAACATTGGAGTTTGGTACAGTGCAACGTATTGCCCAAGGCATTGGGATAACAATCGGGATTGCCTTTAGTATAACTTTAAAATCCATGGTTAGACACAGAATTGGTTTGCCCAGGCTAGATGCAGAAGCAGAATTATTTTGCCCAGGACAGACACAGAATTGGTTTGCCCAGGCTAGATGCAGAAGCAGAATTATTTTGCCCAGGACAGACACCAACTTATTTTGTCTAGGACACAAATAAAATGATTTTGCCAATGACAGCTACAGAATTATTTTGCCAATGTTAGATGCTGATTCTGAATTATTTTGCCTACGATAGCCCTCACTCAGCAGTGCCACACACACGCCAGTGTCAGCAGCCTTGGAGTGACCGGGTCAGCTAAAAGAGCTGCTGTCCAGCCGCTGCCTGGCCTGGCAGCTGTCAGAGGGCCACTTAAAAAGGCTTGGAGGGCTGCATTTGGCCCCTGGGCCTTGGGTTTGACACCTGTGCTCTAGAAAGTGAATAGGAGTTAAAAAGTCAGTAAAAAAATAGCATGTGCATTTGACAAATTATGTAAGCAAAAAGTGATTTAACCATGTACAAAAAGGGAATTTAGCCTTAAATAAAATATGACAGCTTCATCCTAAATACATAATTGAGAAGTGTATGTTAAAACATCAGCAGTGTGCAGGGAGAAATTACTGTGCGCCAGGTCCCCATTGTTGCTAAATTAAAACTAGAAATACAATGGCCTTGATTCTGTAAATTTTCATTAAAATAGCTAAAAAAATAAGAAACATTTTATAATTTATTTCTGTATAAGGCATACAATATAAGAATACATGATTCAAAGAAGAAAGAACATAAGAGATGTTTTTATATACTTAAAATGTACATATTTTAGGCAGTAACACCTACAATTTTAAATTTCAGGCTGCAGAAAAGATCCACTGACTGTAAATCGTATGATTTATTAAAAGGTTATATAAAGCAAATGACATAAGTTGTCACATTTTTGAAAATTTCAGGTGCAAATTGTGCTCTAACTTCCTCCCTTAAAGACATTGACCAGCCGAGGGTTAAATTTTTCCCCACAACTCCTGCCTTGGCTGGGACATTGAGCCCAGTGTTTGTTATTACCGTCAGCCATTAATTCATCTTCTCCTGGCATCATTTTGCAGACGTTCCTCTCCTACCTCCTGTCCATTGTCCTCTAATTTAGTTCCTCATTCTGGACAATGGACTGCCCATTTATGCTCCTTTGTTTGGCTGCCTTCCTCCCTCAGCCCCTCCCAGCGCAACCTCAGGCTGAAGGATCACTGGTCATATCTCATGAATGGTTAAAATGATGAAAATCTGCTCTTCCTTTCCCACACAAAACACTGGATAAAGGCTACCCCTATGTTTCCACTATGCTGATGTAAGAGTGTGCTATTCTCAACTCCAGCGAAAGCGGCCAAGCCCGCTGCTCAGGAGATTTTTAAAAAGCAAATGACCAAAATAGTATTTTTTTTCAGCTTTGGGGTGATCGTTTTTAAAAATTGAAAAAGCTAATAACCTTTAAAACTTTGGTGCTAACTGAATTGTAGTTTATTGTAACCTGCTTGGTCAATAACTTGAACTGAATCACACCTTATTTCCTATTTTGAAATAAAGAAAACATATTTTAAAGCACGTTTGCTTAATTGAGGTCTTGCCTTGACTTGAAAAGGTTAAATGAGTAAAGTAGGCAAAAAGTTGTTTTGAAATGAAGCAACCCCGAAGCCAACGGCAAGTAGTTAATATTATAAAACGTGATGGGCTTAGAATCTGGGCCGAAGCTAGATTTGGTTGGTTCTCTCCTTCCCTGTTACAGGCAAAATCTGGGCTCCTTGCAAGCAACAGACCAAGGCCCACTGGAACAAGATGGAACCCCCAATCTGGCAGACCTGCAGAGAGGACATTACCTGGGAGGGGGGGAGGGATAGATGAAGGAAGACGCAGTGACTTATCTTATTTATTTTAAAACTTGACTTATGTTTCTCTGTTTAACTGTTTTTTAACTGGTAAGAGGTCCCTATATTAGGTCACCTGTTGTGGTGGCCATAGATATTGTATCCAACATTTGGTACTGGGGACTATCTGGCCAGAGGGCTTCATTATGAAAACCCACATTCATAGGACGCTGGAATATTCCAAAAACAAAACAAGTACAGGCTTTATTTGCAATTTCTTACAGAAGTAGTCCATAAAACTTTTTCAGTCACACATTTTCTGGGTAACTATGCGAATGGCGGGGACACAGTGCCAAACCCTCAGTGCAAGCATGGAAAAGGTTAGTCAATCAGAAACTCACAATATATAAATTGTCATATGCCGCGAGGTGGGTACCGGATAAGTCCGAGAAGGTCTGGGATCCCTGGCTACAGTGCCAGGAATCGGCATCTGATGATGAGTAAGTCAGGGAGGGAGGACTGGCGGGGGGTCTCCACGGGTGGAGTCCGATATATAAGCTGAATTGCCAGGACCGAGTGTTGGAACTCGGCAGATGAGCAGAGGAAGGGAGTACCAAGTACGCTACGATTAAAAAACTAATGGTCTTTAGCCTTCCTGATCCTTTACCTGAAGTGTGCCTGTATCAGTGGTCCCCAGGGTCCGGTATGGAAGATGTGTGAATGGGTGTTGATGTTGTCAGTTAAGAATGGCATTTATGAAGATGGGTGCCTGCGGTACCTTAATTGCTGTACAAGATGACTTGTCTTTTGTCTTTGGTCTGATGTGTTATTGCAAATTAAAAACTTTAAAAACTATGCGAATGGCAAGGCCAAACAAGCGTAACCCACCCCACAGGAAACTTTATCCCAAGGACTTGCCCCGGGACATATAGTTCTGGGCCTCCCCACAGCGGTGGGCCCACAACAGCTATTGGCCTACAGCTGGAAAGAGTCTCTTCGGGTGCCAGCGACGCAGGCCTGTACAGGACACGCTGGGGCCTACCTTCTGCAGCACAGCACTAAGATTGCTGCCCAGTCTCCTCTCTGCCAGCCAGCTTCTCTCAGGGGAAAGGAAACAATCCTCCTTGTCTTCCCTTCACAGCACCACTGCCTGAAAAACCCTCCTGGACCTGGCATTGGCAGCCGGGCTGGGCACCCCTCATCCAGGGTCATGAAGTCAATCTGTACCAGTTCCAGGAGCCTAGACGTCTTTTTACATTTTAAGGGGGGAACCATAACTTCTGACCGTTTAACCTGTTGGCAACTCACACAAAGCTGCTGCACCCCCTGTCTCTAATTGTTACAGTAGAAATGAGGGGTCAGCCAGTGCACCAATCTATCAGCCCCACAATGCTCTATTTCCTGTCCCAAGCCAAGGCCCAGCGGGTGATAGAGCATGTCTGTTCTACCACGGCTTGGGCAATTTGCCTTAAGGGAAAGCTACACCCATTGGGAATCTCCATCTTCACTACCCCCTCTTTGAGTCTCAACCTGTCCCACTGTCTCAAAAACTGCTGAAACTCTGGGGTTAAGACCCTCCTGACCTACCTCCCCAGGCAGTGTTGTTTCTCTACGAACTTCTGAATCTGAGCTAACACTGAATCATCTTGCTGGGTTTCTTCCACCCTTCACCTTGCCCCTGGAGTTGGATTGGCATGAACTTGCTCTGACTTCCTCCGGTGGTCCCCTTTAATGGAGAAATCCCACTAGTTGGGCAGCTCTACCTCCTGTAACTTGGCATCCCTATCCCCCAGCAGCTCATTCCAGGGAGTCCGGGACAGCACATCAGCAGCTTTGTTGGCTTTTATTTGATTTGAAAATTGAAAAGAGCCAGCCGGGCTACCCAGGGCTACTCCAGAGCCCCCAGCTTGCCCCTGGAGAGGTGGGTAAGAGATTGTTGTCTGTAATCATGGATATCCAAACCCACAAAGGCTTGCAGCTTTGTGATGGTCCAGGCTACTTCCCAACCCTCAGCGGCAGCCACCATTTCCAGGTTTGGACGGACACCCCCCGAGAGACAATGTGACCCAGTTACTGCACCTCTTGTTTGACCAGGTTACACTTCTTTAAGCTTTAACTTAAGCTGAAGTCGGGCCAATTGCTGAAACACTTCCCACAGGTGTTGCAGGTATTGTTCAAAAGTCTTAGGATACACAATGGTATCATCCAGATAAATTAGTACACATTAAAAATTTAACTCAACTTCAAAATTCGAAACTCTCCATGAGCCTCTGAAAGATCGCTGGGGCATTCATGAGACCAAAGGGCAAAGTGTTAAAATGATCCCCAAGAAGAAGACTGCTTTTGTCACTCCTAGGGGCATATATATATATATATATATATATATATATATATATTATACACATACATACATAGCATCAGCACCACACATTCAGTTATTCAAGATGCAGCTGCTAGAGAGCAAAATGGTTCAGAGCTGGCCACTGGTTGCATACGCTCACCTCTAGTTGGGGGCATGCCTGGGCTGGCCAATCACAAATGGCTGCCCAGGTATTTGTCCAACTAAAGTTTGTCCCCAGTAGTGATTTCTTGTAACTGTAACGATGAAACACTGACCAGTGCTAAATATTTCAAGGTGGAATTAAGTGGTTCAAAGTGGCACTCACTGGTGCTGGAATAATCAGCAGCCGGGTCCAACAGGCACTGACATTGGCTGCCTAATACCAACTGCAACAATCAAAGTTAATTAGTCGCTGGCTAGCAACTGCTAGCACCAATGTAGTCCACAGCACAGCGCCAGATAAGACAAAAATGCCGGTGCTCTGGAACTGGCGCTATAGCCACAAAAAAAAAGATGTAAAATGGTGCACATCATAAATAAGAACCATTGAGCAGCACACATAATAAAGCAATCTGGAATAAGAAGCTGATAAAGTATTCAGGGTTTATGTGTTCCATGGATTTGCTGGACATTGTAGTGCTTTGCTGGGCATATTTGAGTGTGTTCAAGGAATAATAGGTGCATATTTGGATGACTGTAAATTGACAGCATAAAATATAAAATTGTACATTTTAAAATTATTAGAATTAAACAAACAAAAAAAAAACTCCTAAGATTGTTGGGTTTGTATTACCTGATAAAAATTTTTTGCCAGTTTGTTTTTTAATTGCTTAACAATGGACCTTTTGGAATATAAAAATGTTGCTTAAAGTAGTCAAGTGGTATGTTGCGCATCAATTCTAAATTTGGAAGATGGGCTTTGTTACCATGGATACTGACTTCCTGCAGTTTGTGGAATAGAAATATTCAAAGGGGGAAAATAAGCCAAATCCTATTTGATCCACTTGGTGGAGTTGGAGTCCCAGGAACGGCTCGAGCTCCGGCGCTTAGAGGAAATGACTTCTCGCTGCTAATGGAAAATAGGCTTTTTTTTCCTGCATGAACTTCCCATTTTCACATTGTTTTATTGTCAGGTTTAAAGTTATGTTTACCTTAAGAAAATAACCTTGTAAAACCCAAATTCAATTTGGAGGGGATCTGCACTTTCACTAGTGGACAAGGTTAATTCTTATGACGAATATATTTACACCGTCAGAGCCCGGTAGTTAATTAAAAAATGTAATTAACATCTGTGAAATTTAACATGTTTTCATATCTCTTGGTTGGGAACTTTATCTCGCGCTTGATTATTTTCCAAACGGAACAGTCTTGTAGACATAGATGATAGATTAGCCAGCCGCTGCTTTTCATTTATAGGGAAACAAGATAAATAGAATGTTTACAGCGGTGGCATTTAAAATAACAGGTTTCCCTTTTATTTAAGCAAATTACATTTTCAAACCTTATGTGCCATGAAATTTGTAAGAATTTAGCATCAGTGTTAGCAAATCTGTATTTACAAAGATGCTTTATTTATGATGTACAGTGAGTTTCTAATCAATTACCTGTCTTAGAACACTCGAAACAAAACATTCACTTTGCTACTCCAACCCTATACCAGTATTATTATTATTTATTATTTTACTGCATATTTAAGTTATGATTCATAGAAGGCAAAACCTGACTTAAAGCAGACCAACATCCTTTAGCGGCTATGGTGTGTTGATCCGGCACCCGGCTCATTAAAACAGGCTTGGGGGGGGGCATCCAGAATGCACATTACCCCCCTAAAGTGCCCAAAATTCTTACCTCTCCCTGGATACTCGGCCGGAAATGGAGTCCTGTGATTGGCCGCCGGGTGGGTCTGGGTATTTTAATGCGCTGGGTTCCAGACCAACAACGCTAGCCTGCGAACGGGTCCGCTTTAAACTGGACCAACAGCCTAGCACAGTTAAAAAAGAAACCTCCCCAAAACTCCCTTTCCCCATCTGCATGCATAATACTGAATCATGGTCAACTTACCTTTGCTCCAGTATCCACTCAAAGTTGAAACACCGCCTTACCAATTTTATCCTGGTTGCAGCCATTTTGAAGCACAACTGAGGCTTCATTTCCCAGCATCCCAGCTTCTGCTACTGCAGGAAAACCAGCAGCAAATCCTCTTTGTAGGCTCCCTGTAGCTCCATAGGATGCCATTTTTTGGGTAAAATAGAACAGGGCAGGAGTTACGAAAAGGTAAATTCATTTGTATGTGCAGCAATGAGAATTGCCCTTGGGAGGGATGCATATGAGCACGGTTTCTAGGGTGTCGGTCCAGTTTAAGTGACATCTGATAAAATCTATTAAGATAGCTTAATGAAGCTTGATTGCATTCCATGCGAAGGAACAAGCTGATGTGTTTTGCCACTAGAGTGTTCCTGGGGACATGGTTCTCTCTCAACTCCCTCAGATACCATCAACGAGGGCCAAAGTGTATCTTGCTATCCTTGAGAGGGCAATGATTCTGTAAGTTTTTTTCTTTGTGGTGGAAGGGGAATAGTGCAAACCTTAGTTTTAGTTTTGGGAAATAGAACAGACAGAAAATAGAACTATCCCCACAATAAAACATTTTGACCTGTGAGGAGCACCTGCCTCCAAGGGAAAGACCTACAGCATGAATTGCTCCCAACTGAATGATAGCAGGATAAGCGTCAGCACTCTGAAGGTAGCTTTGTTCCCCCTGTCTGGGGCAGCCTAACTCAGAATGCCCCAATGTGTGTATCCCCCTGGATCCCTTGTAAACTCATTTCTCCTTGTTCCTATGGTGCATGCATCAATCAGTGGCGCACATTTCTTTCTGATTTTTTTGGGTGTTCTGAGCGGCAAAAAAATCTGAGTGGAGTGAGCACTGCCAGCCACGAATACGGCATGGGCATGGGGAAAAGATGAGTGGATTTGGTGACCCCCAATGTTTCCCACAGAAAGACAATCCCAGTTTTGGATGCTACATAAATAGAGGGATCATCGCTCCAAGTGTCTTATAGATTCTTGGGAGGTGGTGATTTCTCAGCTTTATTTGCAGTATTTTGGATGTCTTACTTCAAGCAGACCAACACCTGTGTGGGTGTGGGTACCACTGCTATAAAACAGTCTGAGGGGCATCCAGAATGCCGGAGCCCCCCCTCCGCACATAACCCCCCAGAATGCCTGTAATTCTTATCTTAGCTATGATTCTCCTCTGGGAATACAGCGGCGCAATTGGCCACCGGCACGCACGTGGGTAGTGAATGTGTCCATTGTTCCAGCTCCTGGAAAGGCCCATCCACATGAGCACCAGCGGGCAATCCTGGCAAGGATCGAGGCTAAAGGTAAGAATTAGAGATGAGCGAACCGGTTCGGACGAACCGGAATTCGCTCCGAATTTCAGGAAATATTCGATTCGGCACGAACCCGAATATTTTGTGGTTCGTGCCGATCGAATTTTTCCTGAAATTAAAAAAAAAAAATGCCGGCATGGTGGGAGCCGGCCGGCGGGCCGGTAAAGCCGGCCGGCCCGCTCCCACCATGCCGGCATTTAAAAAAAAAAAAAAAAAAAAAAAAAGCATTTTTGCCGGCATGGTGGGAGCAGGCCGGCCGGCTGGCTCCGCTGTCAGCGGAACCGGCCGGCCCGCTCCCACCATGCCGGCATTTCAAAAAAAAGCAAACACTTACCTGCAGGTCCGGAGCGTGGAGGCCGGCGCCGCTCTCAGCTGTCATCTGAGGGCGCGTCATCAGAGCGGCATGGTGGGAGCGGGCCGGCCGGTTCCGCTGACAGCGGAGCGGGCCGGCCGGTTCCGCTGACAGCGGAGCGGGCCGGCCCGCTCCCACCATGCCGGCAAAAATGCTTTTTTTTTTTTTTTTTTGTTTTTTAAATGCCGGCATGGTGGGAGTGGGCCGGCCGGCTTTACCTGCCCGCCGGCCGGCTCCCACCATGCCGGCATTTATGATGGGGAACTTCGTAAAAGTTCGATTCGGCCGAACCCGAATTTCTTTGTGAAATTCGGCGAATCGGCCGAATCGAACTTTTCAAAAGTTCGCTCATCTCTAGTAAGAATTATGGGCATTCTGGGGGACTATGTGTGGAGGGGATCCAGCATTCTCTTATGATTTAATTGGGATTTAGTGTGTCAATAGGGTCCATTCAGTACAAGGTGAAAAAGGTTCACTTGCATTCTAGGAGAAAAATAAAATAGAATTTCTTTTTTATATCTATTGCTGAATTGAACCCTAGGTGGAATGGTGATTGTAACTAAACAAGAATGAATAATCAAAAGGTCAATTCAGCACCAAAAGCCAAAAATGCGTTTTTGGAGTAAAAAATTCCTTTTCATTGTTCCACATAGGGTTCGATTCACTATTTTTCTATTCATCTTGAGTACATTTTTCTCCAAAGTGCACTTTTTGCACCTGGTGAATGGACCTTTATGACTAGTTTTGCTTTATGAATTGTGCCTTAAAGCAAAAAAAAGGCTGTACCTTTTGTCTCTCGCAGCTCCTCCATTTAGTTTGATTATCTTAATACTTACTAATGGCAGAAAATTAGCTATTCTGTCCTCCAAAGGCAGACAGACACCCTTTTCATTTCAGTAAGGGGGGACATGAGAAGGGGGCATGCAAAACCTGCCTTGGCACACCCCCTTGATTGCAATGACTGTAGCGAGCGTGTTAGTGGCACACACATGTTCCAGTGAGTGCTGCAATGTCTTCCCGGCCTTGAGGGCCAGAATCGCTCTTTCTTGCCATCGGTAACAATGAATACACCAGAGGTGCAAGGAGAAGTTATGAGGGGAAATGGTGGGTGTAGCTTTATTCTAAGTATACAGCACGTCCTGTTCCAGAAGATATTCCTTACTCTTGGGTTATACATCCAGTAGATGGCGCTGGACTGCAGAGACAGAAAAAGTGGCTCCTCCCGGCCCCATATATACCAGGGATCTCCCACAAAATCCCCATTTCTTCTCTGCAGTCTGGGCTGCGATGACTAGAAGATGGCTCTAGAAGATGGCTCTCTCTAATCGCAGGTGAGCGGGGCTATTAGCCTGAGGCCCTGTAGGACTATTCCCACCCGTTTCCTTTTACTGCCTCCCAGCTTAGGCTGCACTGCATCGGGTGAAGGTAGGCAGTGCTGTCAGGTGCTAAGGAGTGCTGCTCCAACCGCAGTCCCCCACCAAAGGGTAGGTGGTACAGGCCCATGGTGAGCCTTATGGGATGCCCCTCCCGCATCTTATGCCCCTCGTCCCCTGTCCCCGCAGTTGGCTCCTTTTAGGCTGGCCATCGCTTCCCCTTTGCTCTCCCTGGTAGATCTCTTGGGGGGGGGGGGATGCATGTCTTGTCTATATGATTTATGTTATGATCCCTTTTGAATTGGTTGCACTGGTTTCTTTTGCCGCCGCCGCACGTTTGTACTCCACTCCGCGGTCAGCGGCGACATCGCCTCAGGCGTTGCTGCGCCATCATTGGCTGGTCTTGTCATGTGGGCGCTTTTTCGCGCTCTAAGGGGGGGCGGGCCTTGCGGCTGACGCGTTCTGCATCGCTGTCTCCGCAGCCAGCCCCTCGAGGTATATGCGGGCGCCATTTCAGTTCTCTGCTGCATGTGTCTGGCGTCTCCCTATCACAGTCCGTAAGTGCCCCTGCGGGCTGATTTATTTTGTATTCTCTGTATGCATATTGCTTATGGTATCTTTTTGCTTATGTCTTGCAGGCGGGTCAAACATTTGTGGTTTCTCCCGTTTCTATCCCCTCTATTTAGAGTTAACTCTTATTGGAGGGCTATTGTATTCCATTACCTCCCACTTCCCTAGGGCTATTGAGGCATCCCGGGTAGCCTTATTGGCGTCAATCCCAATTGGCCTATTGTGCCACAATAATCACCATATGGAGGCTTCTCAGGATAATGTGCTCAGGGTTCCTTCGGGACAAGCCCAGCTGTGTGTGGTGCGTGGGGTATCCCTATAAGTGATGTTTTCAGGGTGTGTGTTCCCTGCACCCAGCAGACGCTAGCGCTGCAGTCTGGGTTACCGGTGGCTGGGCCTGCGCCCCCTCGGGTTTTGCCTACCCCCCCATGCTTACATCTGACTCCTAGTGAGGTGCATACCAGTGGGGAGTCTCAACCTGATTTGGCTGCTCGGGTGGCCAGCATTGAGAGACATATTGCTGGCTCTGGCCCGCGTAAGGCTTCTGCTAAGAAGTGGCATTTATCACCTGGTGTTTCCCTCTTTCCTATGGAGGCTGAGGAATTTTTTGACATTACCGGTTTTACCCCCCTGGAAGAGGAGGAATTATTTTCTGATTCAGAATCATCTGAGGAACAATCTAGGGTGTATGGTGCTGATTCTGGGTCTGACCCATGGGCTTCAGATGATACTGACAGGCTTTTAGTTAACATTTTTGAAGTACTCTGTATCTCTCCTCCTGCTGTGGCTCCGCGGCAGCTAGGGGGGGCTGTTTCATACTGTTAAACCACGCTTGGAGTTTCCTGAACAAAATCATTTTAATAATCTAGTGCTCAAGGAGTCGGAACGGCCTAGCTGGCTCCCCGGGGTGCCAAAGAGTTGGGATAAGAGGTATCCCTTTCCTGCTGAAATGGTTAAACGGTGGTCATGTCCTCCCGAGGTGGATACACCAGTTCTGGGATTGTCCAACACATCCGTCATGCATCCCCCTGACTCTACTACACTGAGGGATGGGGAGGACAGGCGCATTGATCAGCTGGCTTGCCATGCCTTTGCCTGTGTGGGGACCGAGCTGCATCCGGTCTGTGTCTCTGCCATTACGGCTGTTGCTATTAAAAGCCTGCTCAGGAGTCTCTTAGATGGGGCCCCTGATGATGCTGGTAGTAAAGAGTATAGAGCTCTTCTGCGTTGTGAGAGATTTGTTGCATATGTCCTCTCTGCCATGGATGATACCATTAGAATGTGTGGCAGGGCATCTGCCTTGTTAGTGGCTATACGCTGCTCGGTCTAGCTGCGCCAGTGGGCAGCTGACAACGCTGCTAAGAAGGCTCTCACTGGGTTTCCCTTCAAGGGGCTGCGCCTCTTTGGGGAACATCTGGACTTGTTTGCTAAGGGAGGCAAGTTACCTCAGCGTAGAAGGCAGCCCCGGTCCTTTCGGGGTTCAGGTGCCTTTTCTCCTTCCTTCAGGGGCTCCAGAAATGGACGGGAAGCTTCCTTTGCTGGAGCCGTGGAGATTTTTGGGGCAGGGGCAGAGGACGTGGCCACCCTGGCCCCTCCTGGGGTCCCAAGCCTAAGTCCTCCCCCAAGCCCCCTCAGGCATGAAGGGGCGCCCTCATCCATCCGGGTGGGGGGGCGGCTTAGGCTCTTGGCTCATGTCTGGAGGCGTCATGTCTCAGACCGGTGGATTCAGGAGGCATTATCCTCCGGTTAAAAGATAGAGTTTTCAGCCTGGCCGCCCCCAAGATTCATCAAATCTCGGTTAGCTCAAAACCCCCTGTCAGCTCAGGGTCTGTCCCTGGCTGTCCAAGGCCTTCTTGAACTGGGTGTCATCTGCCGGGGGCCCTTGAGGGAAAGGGGCAAAGTATTACTCCAATCTTTTCATCATCCCCAAAAAAGATGGATCCATCAGACCCATCCTGGATTTGAAGCACCTCAACAAATTTGTCAGATTCAGACACTTTCGCATGGAAACTCTGCGCTCAGCTGTGACTTTCCTACGCCCAGGGGACTTCATGACTTCTGTAGATATCAAGGATGCTTACCTTCACGTACCTATATTTCCAGGTCATCAGAGATTCCTCAGGTTCGCTCTGGAGGATCAGCACTACCAATTTGTGGCCTTGCCCTTCGGTCTCACCTCGGCTCCCAGGGTATTCACCAAGGTGCTGGCAGGAGTTATGGCTGTGCTGAGATCTCAGGGCATTCACATTCTTCCCTACTTGGTTGACATGCTCATCGCTTCTCAGTCCTTCCATCAGGCAGAGCTGGACACTCAGAGGGTGGTGTCCACACTGGAGTCATTTGGCTGGGTGATCAACCAACCCAAATCTTCCCTGTCTCCTTCCATGGTGAAGTCCTTCCTGGGCATGATTCTGGATTAATCTCAGGTCAAGATCTTTCTTCCTCAGCAGAAGGTGGAGAGTCTTCAAGAGAAAGCTCAGCTCCTTCTTTCTTGTCCTCATCCATCCATCAGGCAGGAAATGCAGCTGGTGGGCCTGATGGTGTCCTGCTTCGAGGCGGTTCCATATGCTCAGTTTCACATGAGGCCTCTTCAGCTTCACCTCCTGTCAGTATGGGATCGGGACCCTGTGTCCTTGGATCAGGTGTTTGTCCTGTTCCCTCTGGTCAGGCGGTCTCTATCATGGTGGCTGGACTCAAGGAACCTGCTGGTGGGCAGATTCTTTCTGGCCCCCTGCTGGGAAACTGTCACCACGGATGCCAGTCTGACAGGTTGGGGGGGCTTTTGGAAGTCCCTGAAATTCCAGGGTCAGTGGGACCCTCAGGAGGCCCATGCCCCTATCAACATCAACATCTCGCCCACTTAACCCCACACCTGAGGGGTCGGGCTGTTCAGGTCCACTCAGGCAACCAGATGGCGGTTGCCTACATCAATCATCAGGGAGGGACCCGGAGCAAGAGGGCCCCCAAGGAAGTGTCCCTGATACTGTCCTGGGCGGAAGAAAATGTTCCCTGCATCTCAGCTGTATACATCCCGGCGCTGGAGAATCTGGAGGAATCTGGAGACTCTCTCTGAGCAGGGGGACCTCTCGTCTGGGAGAATGGTCCCTCAGCAGCAGGGTGTTTCGCTCCCTGTGCCACCGCTGGGGTCAGCCGGATGTGGATCTGTTTGCGTCCTGTCACAATCACAAGCTTCCAGTCTTTGTTTCTCTGTCCCAGGATCCTCTGGCCTTGGCCACGGATGCCCTGGCAATGTCTTGGAAGGGGTTTCAGCTTCTGTATGTCCTTTCCCCTTTTCCCCTGCTCGGCAGGGTGCTGCGCAGGATAGCTCAGGAAAGGGTGCCAGCCATACTGGTGGCCTCCTGTTGGCCAAGAAGAGTGTGGTTCGCAGACATCGTGCAGCGGGCAGTAGATCATTATGCACTGCCCTGTGTTCTAGATCTGCTCACTCAGGGACACCTACGCCACCCCAATTTACAAACGCTGACTTTGACGGCCTGGCTGTTGAAACCTCCATCTTGATGGAAAAAGGGCTGCCTGCCTCGGTTGTAAATACCATGATCAGGGCTAGGAAGAGGTCCTCTTCTTCCATCTACTACAGGGTTTGGCGTACTTACATTGACTGGTGCAAGTCTAACTCGCTTCCCTGTCGTGTGTTTTCCTAGGATTCTGGAGTTTCTGCAACATGGTTTGGATCTGGGTCTTCAGCTCAGAACTCTGAAAGGTCTCTGCCTTGACTATTTTTTTCCAAAGATCCTTTGCTCAGCATCCCCTGGTCAAGACCTTCTTCCAGGGGGTTAATCACGTGCGTCCCCCACGTAAGTCTATGTTACCAGTCTGGGACTTGAACTTGGTCTTATCTGCACTGCAGGGGTCTCCCTTTGAGCCCTTGCAAGATGCCCCTTTGTCCATTCTTACGCTTAAGGTGGTCTTTTTGGTGGCTATCACTTCTGTTAGGCGTGTTTCTGAGTTGGCGGCGCTTTTTATCAAGCCCCCTTATTTTGAGAGACACCAGGACAAGGTGATGTTTAGTTTTAAGCCAGATTTTCTGCCTAAGGTTGTTTCTGCCTTTCATCTCAATCAGGACATTGTTTTGCCTTCTCTGTGTCCTAATCCTAGTACTTCTAAGGAGAGGGTTTTACACTCTCTGGATGTGGTCAGGACTCTGAAGTTCTATCTGGTGGCTACTGAATCCTTCAGGAAGACTGACGCTCTCTTTGTGCTCCCGTCTGGACCTAAGAAGGGTCTGGCTCCGGCTAAGTCCACTATCAGCAAGTGGATCCGTCAGGCTGCGATACAGGCCTACTCTGCTAAGGGGAAGGAGCCTCCCTTCCGCCTTACTGCTCATTCTACTCGTTCTATTGGTGCCTCTTGGGCTTTTCAGCACCAAGCTTCTGTTGAACAAGTTTGCAAGGCCGCCACTTGGTCTTTTGTTCATACTTTTTCTAAGTTTTACAAGGTTGATGTTAGGGCCTCAGCTGATGCTGCTTTTGGCCACAAAGTTCTGCAGGCGGCAGTGGTTTAAACTGTCCGCCGATACTTTTGGGGGTTCCCACCCTACCTTACAGACACTGCTATTGGATGTCCCAAGAGTAAGGAATATCTTCTGGAACAGGACATGCTGTATACTTAGAATAATACAATTACTCACCTGTAGAATTAGTATTATATGTAAACAGCACGTCCTGTTCCACCCTACCCTTGTTAGCATTATCTTTAGTTACCTCCTGGTCTCATTTTAACTGCTTTTCAATACTGGGGATTTTGTGGGAGGTCCCTGGTATATATGGGGCCAGGAGGAGACACCTTTTTCTGTCTCTGCAGTCCAGCGCCATCTACTGGATGTATAACCCAAGAGTTAGGAATATCTTCTGGAACAGGACGTGCTGTATACAAATAATACCAATTCTACAGGTGAGTAATCACAGAATTGTATTTTTTTACTTTGCTGCTTAGAAGGTGCCCCTAAATATCAATTATAAATAATTAGAGGGTGAATTTGATTGGTTAGTTTGTTTTGTATAGGTTAATTACACAGTCTAACCAGTAATTTGAGCACCTGGTATAAAAGTGAACACCTTGGTTTGAGTGCTTTAGGACAGATAATTGTATACACATATTTCTGGTGTTTGCCCTTCTCACCCCTACTTCCCTAATAGTCAAGATGTCAGGAAGGATACAGGTCATTTATTTTCTCCTGCTTCACTCTGCTCAGCACTAATGCTGTCTGTTTTAGTCCCGCCTTCTTGAATCATTGTAACAGTTGTGAGTGGCTGGTGAGGCCATTGGCGCTCCTATACTGAGCATTGCTTTAGTAATCTCATGGCGTTTCCCTCTAAGGAACTCTTCCCAGTCTCTTGAAGGTAAAGCCTCGGCACGTGCATGAGATCTGGCCAGGGACACAGGGAGGCATACAATGATGATGTAGGGACTAAAGGAGAGGGACAGCACAAATTGTTGTTCAGAGACTTATCCAGATCCAGACATTTCCAGTACTATCCCCAGTACTATCCCCTAAAAGGTGAAAAGCTGCGTGAGACAAAACGTGAGTATATATATATTTTTTTATCTTGCCTCTATGGGAACTCTAGGGTATTTGTGTAGTAACCTATACTGGTGCTGGAAGCCTGATCCTGGCTCCATTGTTTTGGCTGCCAGAACCTCCATGGAGACCAGTGGCGTGAGCGCACAGCAGTGTGCAAGGTAGCCCTACGAACCTCGCTTGCCACCAGCAGGGAACATTGAAAAAAGGAGAGTATCAAGACAGGGATGGGAATCCCATCACTGGTATACAGAGTGGGCCACCCTGCTGCCTAGTTTAGGTACCCTCCTGTCTTGTTTGACTTGAGGGTGACCTTATAATGGTTGGCAGGTGAAATCTAAACAACAGGTTATACTCAAGATCAGCCCTCTCCTATCTTCTTACATAAACCTGCCGGTGACCAGGGGTGAACCTAGCCACTCTGCTGCCCGAGGCAAACTATAGAAGGGTAGAAACACGTGCTGCTCCATTCTTCAAAAGAGCAAAAACCATGACCTCCGCAGTACCACCTGAGGCAGCTGCCTCACATTGCCCTCATTTTAGGTGCACCTCTGCCTAAGACACTTTCTTTCCTTTTGCTAGCAGTGCTAATATGATTTGTTCAAGTACATAGAGTCAATCCAGGATATTTGGCATTTTTGAACTCCATACCACTGACTTGTTAGACTCTTAAGCTACTTAGGCTTGCTGACCAGGCAGCCAGTGGAGTTCCTAAATCATTCAGTGGCAGAAATTATATTAATATAATTGCCATCTATAATATAACAGAACCAGCAATTTACTTTCTTGTCTATGATAATGAGTAGATCCTGAAGGGAGCTTGTTCTAGGGCAACCATTGCTCCCTAAGTGAAATGAATTACTGTCCAGGTAATCTATTCAACTTTTCATTTAGAGATAGCTTTAAGCAGATTTCTTTAACAAGGATAAAGCAGTAATTAAAAATGTATGCAAGTAGCTCCATCCCTGCTTTTTATGCAGTACTGCGTCTTTGTGTTTGACCCCAGCTCTTATCATTTGGTAGGCATCCTTGATTAAAGGGATAGTCCTGGCAACAGCAATAATAAGGCAGCGAGCAGCTCATTTTATGCCTGTCCCTTGCACCTCTCTTCCATTTCTTGCAGCGCTGGAAGCCATAGCAGTGCTCCAAATATGCCTTACTTTAATTTCATTCCTCGAGAAGCACAGAGAAAATGAGTAGCCACTCTGCCCTTTTATGCTCCCTGTTTGAGAGAGCACCGCAAGTACCAGTGGTCCCATCTTTGACCACAGCAGAGCATGCAGGTGATCATAAAGCGATGCCATGGCATGCTCAGTCATGCCCATAAACTAAAGCGATGTAATACCTCTTAGAATACATAAGGTGTTTACACATAATTAAAGATTTTGAGATGCTTTGAAATGGCTCATTTTACATGGTTTCTATACAGTGAGAGGAAGTTAGTGTGTGCCTGGACATTCCCTGCAAAAGGTTAAATTAGCATTTTATTTATGTCTTTATCAGTTTCCAGCTCTGTGCTCTGGCCTAATATCTCTATGTGGAGGAGAACCCTGTCCTGTTCAAGCTCTCATCCCCTACAGACACTGAGGATCATGCTAATTATATGGTGAAGCCAGTGTCATTTGCAGTTTGCATTGTGGTGTGGATTGCAACCTGCATCCCAGTGAGTTTTAGCATCCAGACACAAAAAAGTGCAAACATGCACTACCTTTTTTTCCCCCAAAATACCTGTGATAGGGCATTTTTACAGGTTAGGTACACCATGTTTCCAATGAGGTAAGGCTATTTGTTTTTAAGTTTTTAAGTAAACAACAGAACCCTATGGGCTGTGCAGAAAAAATTTGGTGAAATCGTTAAATATCCTTACAAATTCAAAATATATCCTTACATCACTGGAAAAATAATGTACCTAAACTGTAAACATGTGCCATCACGTGTACAGGTGATTTTTGGGGGGAAAATGTATTTTTTGTATATTATCGCTAAGCAAAGCAGGTTGCAATGGACACCACAATGCACACCAGAAGTCACAACAGCTTCACCAAATAATTAGCATGGCCCCCAGCATCTCCGGATGACAACACCTGTTTGATCAGCCCCTGGCATAAAAGGATCCTTCTTACCATCAGGAGAAAACTGCAGAAACAAAAGTTCTTTTATTGAGAACCACTGACATCAACAGGTTTCCTAAACCCAGCTAATCAAAATTGTATAGAATGAGGCTATACCTTATATTTTAACCAGATACAAAGTTCCAATATATATTATGGTAATTCCTTAAATAAAATTTAACAAGAACGCAGAGAAGGAGGCGAAAAAAATCACACACACGTGACCTTGGGCAGCGACTATATAGGGTCTCCATAATGTCTTGTGGGCAGCTGGCAGCTATCATTCTAATAAAGGTGCTGCCTGACCAATCATGAGTGACTACAGATGGGGTGTAGATGATGATAAACCCAAGCAAGAACTTGCTTCTGCCATTTACAGAGGAGAAAAAGAACCAGTAAAAGCACTGTTCAGCACAATCTAGATACTGTTAGATATTGTGAGAGGAAGACTTATATGTTCTCGTAAAACAATGTGCTAGAGAGATAGAAGTCAGCGGTGTCATACTGTGTTGGACGGGGCAGTCAGGCAGCAGCCATTGCCATTAGTGCAGCATTGCAATCACAATACTTACAGTAAATAACAATTTAGTGATGCACACCACTAATATTTTGTTACACAATCTTGCTGTTGGCTTTTTTTCAAATTACTAGTGTCATCACATTGTCATTGTCATCGGTTAAAAAACAGCAAACCAAATGCCTACACTGTTTCTGTCATGAGACACAATTTTTCATGTTCAAATTTAAGAACGATATGCCAAACTGTGTTGTCCAAAAAGCAATGTGCTGGCGTTGAAGAACAGTAGTTGTGTGAAGTTGTGGCTGGGTTCCGTCACCCATGAATAAACCATCTGGGATGTGGGGGGGAAGTGTCCCCGCTGCTGCTGTAGTGTGTGTCACAGCGTCGTATGCAAAAAGGAGATGAGGAGAAGGCAGGGCAGTGTGTGGAGTGAGACGGGGTTTGAAAGCGTGTGCAATAGAGGGAAAGACTGGATTTTCGTGGTTGCAGCATGGTTGTGATTTATTTTATTAAAAGTGTCACCTGGTTGAGCAAGCTAGATAGCTTAGTTGGTAAGGTGATGGACTCTAAATTAAGAGTCTAGGCTTCAAATACGTACTTGGCTCAGTTATGGATATGTTATCTTTTTAGTTTATTTTTTTGCAATTGTTTTTTTTTCATCCTCTTTTTGCTTCCCAAATGTTATTATTTTATACGGTTTTTCTCTGCAGTATCTTTCAGTTTCCTATATTCTCTTACAATGCCATTTTCTTTTTTTCCTGTATTCGTTTTAGGTTTGTGTGTTTTAAGTAGATTTTCACTACCCCAAGTTCTGTTTTTTTTCCCCAGAGAAAGTCCTGCTGTGTGAAACCCCCCCAGTTCACCTGTAAAACGTACATTTCCCGTTCCATGGCGCACGCATGGACTCTCGTTCAATCAGCGATGTTTGTTTGGCAAACGGCTCTGTTTGTATGCAGAGCTCAGCAATGGGGAGCCGGAGCGGCTGCATCCCTGAATGCCCAGGCTATCTGAATGGCTATCCGTGGCCCAGAGATGCTGAATGAGGATGCGGCTGCAGCTATTTATATCGCCATGGGAGTCAGAAAAGAGTTTTGTGGCGACCCGGGTGGAGTTTCTCACAGTGGGGCCTCCCAATTTTGGAAGCCCTAGGGGCAGGTAAGTCTTTAATACCTATATATATACTTGCACAGTCATTCAAAGTAGAATTTTTTTCACTAAGTTTAGTTTATTTTGTAAATTTATATTTATTGAGTCGCCTGGTGGTCTCATCACAGAAGCAGCACCTCACACACACACACAGAGCTGTTACTGCCATGTAGAGCACTTGCCTGTGCAAGTTCACTGCAGCTGTTGCTAGTGGGCTAAATGCTGTGGCTGTCTGCTATCACCTCACTGAAGAAATCCCAGGTGATTCCACCCCCCCCCCCCCACATTCAGCAAATGGACTTTTTCATTTAATAATTTAAAAGCAAGGCATACATTTTTTTCTTTTTCTATTGCCACATTATTCCTCAGTCTGTGCCATAGATCCTAGTGTGTTTCCAGTGTACATCTCTTTTCCTAATCTATGACTTCTGCCTGTGTCCTTGTTCCCAGTTCAGTTCCAGTTTCCAATCTGTCTTACCTACTTTCTATGAGCATTCTTGGGAGCCTGGTCATGACAAGATGACAACTCCACCTTCAGGTCCTCAGAATGATGCTATGATGAAACTGAAATAGTTAATATTAGATCTTTGTCTAATAATAAATTTGAATGTACTCGACTCTCAACAAACTAATGAACAGGGTGGGTTTGCCAAGCAGAGCGCATTTTTTATGTCTCACCCATTTCTGATGGTCAATGAGGCTAATGACTGTAAGAAACATATTTACAGGCACCTCTAGTTAGCTCCCTCTTTTTTCATGTTGTGTTTGGTGACCTTTTCATTAGCGCTGGTGGTTGCTGTATTTTTTGCCGTCTTGGTGTTTTTACACAGAACATAATATGGAAATTAATTTTCCATAGCAGCCCCACAGATTAGACAGTCTCTTTCTCTAGAATACATCAGTAGGCATAATGAGTACAAAGCCACACATGCCAAGAGGAACTTCTGCCGTGCTTTATCACTACCTACATTCCAAATGTTTGAACTGACGCCAAACTAATTAGCAGGTTTAGCTCCCGTTGTATCTAGAGCACCCAAAGCCAAGGCGGGTCAGCTGCGCTGAATCGAGCAGCCGCTGTCATTTGTCCAGCCACGCCAAAGCCTGAACAGATCTGCCTCTCATATGTGAGGCTCCAGCCAATTACCATATTTATCTAACCTGGAATTACACAGCCAGTGTGTTCTTTCTCATCTAAATATTTAGATTCATTAGTCTAAAAGATATCACAAACATGTATTTCATGTCTGTCTATCTTGCATTTCATGCATAATTATTTCATTTATCAGTATCTATAAAAGGACAGAAAAGCGAACAGCATGGGTGTATTTAGAAGAGCTTTTAATGAACAAGTTCAATTAAATTAAACAACCCATTAATTTACTGATGTAGTCATTTATAAGCCATGAAATAACTATTCCTTTCTTGATGTAAATATGTGTAATCTTTCTGATGAGTCACTCAACACACACTGGATGAAAGTTTAAATCGGGATTAGGATTCGATTTTTTGGGTTAAAGCAAACCTGTGCTGAAATTAGGCTGTCCAACTGTCATCTGGAGGTTGATTCAGAGCCTGGTGAGAAAACTTTTTTAGGAGAGAAACCTGCCAATGACTTTCATTTTATACCGGGTGTAAATTTTCACCTAGCTCTGAATCAGCCCCAAAGTAGACAATGAAAGTCAATGCAACCCCCCCCCCCCCCCCAAATAAATACGTTAATTAAACTTTTGTTTTTTTCCCCTCAGGATTTAGGATTGTTACATTTATACTGGATTTGGGTAAATAGGAGTGGAGTTGATATCCAGCCTCGCCAAATTTTTGGGAAAAACATTTTTTAACACATATCCCCCCGGCCCACCATATTTCTCATGCTCTCCCCAGTATGTATTCTCTGGTGTATTAATTCCTTAAGGGGAGAGGGGCTTTTATGCTGTTTTTAGTTAGCATTCTTAGCAGGCTTTATAGCAGAGGGTGATTGGTAGGGTATATGGTGTTCCCATTTTCATATACTTTTTCATCCATTTTGTGATCAGGGGTTAGTATCCCATCATCTGTTAGAAATAAGTTTGTTAATGGCACAAGTTTGGATATCTAATAAGATAGCGTCCTCTCTACTAAGTGGAGCAGTCAAAGCTTGTTGTAAGTGGGGTATCTTTTTTGTTTAGCACTATCATCAGTCGTGCACTACCGCCATGAATGTTTTAGAGTGACTAACTCTATCAAACACCACCAACAGGTAAGGGGTTGGATTCTCTATCTATTATAATCTACAGTCATATAATATCTACACATGAATTTTATTTGTAAACATTTGAATATATCTTATCTAATCATTAAATTAAATCTATGTATTCTTTTCCATCTAATGTAGAGATGGGATGGCCCAGGTCTTGTTCCCATTTTATGGAGGGGAGTCTTGGTGTTTAATTTTACCCAATAGTCAATGCCCCTTTTTCCAAGTATACAGCACGTCCTGTTTCACTTATTCCTTATGTCTGGGGTTATCCGCCACAAGGTGACGCAGTGGACTGCAGAAAGACTTGTGGCATCTCCCGGCCCTATAAAAAGCCAGAAACCTCCCACAAATTTCCAGTTTCCTTCTGCAGTCAGACTGCGAAGATAGAAGATGACTCTCTCTCTCTTGCGCAGGTGAGCGAGGCAACCAAGCCTGCGGCCCTGCAAGTCTATTCCCATCCAATTCTGGACTCCCACTGCCTCCCAGCCTCGGCTGACAGATCGGGTGAAGGTAGAAGAGCACTGGGGTCAAGTGCTCCAGGAGCGCTGCTCCAAGCCGCAAACCCTTTACTACAAAGCGGAGCCGAGCATAGGCTTTATGGTCAGCCTGATTGGGATGCAAGCTCATGCACTGCCTTCTAAGGGGGTGAGTTATATGGGAACTATGCCCTCTTCTTTTACTTCTGGGGCTCCCCCCCCTCCCCTCCCCGGTCATGGATACTCGCGGCTGCCTTCCCTCGTCTCCCTCTCTTCTCCCCCCTCTTTGACTCTGTTCGGCCGGGGGGAAGGGGGGGTTGGGGGGTGGCAGTGGTGGTGAATAGTGTTTTCTGAGGTAATTTGGCAATTTTGGTGTGTTTTTTGGTGTTTTTAGCTGCTGCGCAGCTTTGTACTACGCTCCGCGGCTGTGGGCGCTGTAACCTGAGGTAATTTTGCTTTGTCATGGTGCCGGCCAGGTCACGTGTGGTGTTTTCTGAGGCAATTTGGTGATTTTGGTGTGTTTTTTGCGTGTTTTTAGCTGCCGTGCAGCTTTGTACTATGCTCCGTGGCTGTGGGCACTATAACCTGAGGTAATTTTGCTTTGTCATGGCGCCGGGCAGGGCACGTGTGGTGTTTTCTGAAGTTATTTGGCGATTATGGTGTGTTTTTGGTGTTTTTAGCTCCCACGCAGCTTTGTACTACGCTTTGCGGCTGTGGGCGCTATAACCTGAGGTAATTTTGCTTTGTCACGGCCCCGGCCGGGTCACGTGAGCGCCGTTTTCGTGCTCTTCAAGGGGGGACGGGGCCTGGTGATGCTGTGGATCGCGCTGTTCCCCTGCGGCCCGCCCCTCAAGGTACCTCAGCAGGCGCCATTTTGTACAACCTGCGTATCTGGTTTTCTTCATTCATGGCTGCAGCGCTGCTTTTTATTTTATTGACCCTGGGATTTTCATGTGCTGCGGGATGCTCATGTGTATTTTTACTTATGTCTTTCAGGCGGGATACCATTGGGTTGTGGTTCTCCCGGCTTACTCCTTCCTCCTCCTCACTCCCCTTCACAAAACAGACTTCTGGGGGCATCCCGTGGGAGGGCATCCCGGGTGGCTTCTGTCTTAAGCCTTTACCCACTACTGGTCTATTGCGCCTGTGTTGATCACCATATGGAGGCTTCAGGGGATAGAGTGCTCGGGGGCCCTGCGGTGTGCGAATGCCGTGTGCTGACAGTGTCATCGCGCTACAAGCTGGTTTGCCTGCTTCACTTCCCAGCTCTGCGCCTCCCTCTGCTTCCCCTACTCCCCCGCTCCTGCAACTAGGCCCCTGTGAGGGCACTGTTAGCAGGGAGTCTCATTCTGATTTGTCTCTGCGGGTGGCTAACATTGAGAGGAAGCTTGCCAGGCCTGTTTCTAGGAAGGCCTCTGGCAAGAAGAGACACCTGGATCCCAGGCCCTCCCCCCTTGCTAAGGTGTATGTGGGGATTGATGATCTTGGTGGCTGTCACCCCCTTG
Organism: Gastrophryne carolinensis; assembly: GCA_027917425.1. Lineage (NCBI taxonomy): Eukaryota > Metazoa > Chordata > Amphibia > Anura > Microhylidae > Gastrophryne > Gastrophryne carolinensis. Next base: position 470,260,408 of record CM051236.1, on the reverse strand, counting down.
AGATGGGGGAACTTTCCCAGGATTCTGACTCCTCTGGGAACCAGCAGGAGGGTTGCGATAGTGACCCTGGGTCGGTGTCCGGAGAGCATTCATGGTACCCTGAGGACACTGATAATCTGCTGTCACATATTTTTGATATATTGCACATTGCTGCCCCTGAGGTGACTAAGAGAAAGCAGGGGGAGCTCTTTCGTCCTGGTAAACAGCGTCCAGAGTTCCCTGAGCAGGAACATTTTACCATTTTGGTACTTAAAGAATGGGAACGTCCTAACAAGTTGCCTGCTGTGCCCAAGGGTTTGGATAAAAGTTATCCCTTTCCTGCTGATCTTGTTAAGAAGGCTTGTCCAATACTTCAGTCATGCCTTCCCCTGAAACTACCTCTCTGAGGGATGGTGAGGACCAGAGCATGGATCAATTGGCCTGCCATGCTTTTACCTGTGTGGGGGCTGGATTGCGTCCGACCTGTGCCGCTGCCATTACTGCTATTGCCCTCAAGAGGCTGCTCAAGCGTCTCCTTGATGGTGCTACAGCTGGTAGGGTGGGGGAGGGGACTATGGTACTCTCTTACTTTGTTCTGATTTAGAGGCCATTTCGGGGGTCCTCCATCCCCCTCCCTTCCTTTCGGCTCCCAGAGGAGGTCGTGGCTCCCTCTTCTCTCCAAGATTCTTGAGGCCGTGGCAGATCCCGTGGTCGTCCAGGTCTCTCCTGGATACCAAACCCAAACCCTCTCATGAGCCCCCTCAGGCATGAAGGGACGCCCTCACCCATCCGGGTGGGGGGACGGTTTCGACTCTTTGCTCACGTCTGGAGGCTTCATGTCTCAGAACAGTGGATACAGGAGGTATTGTCCTCCGGTTACAAAATCTGAAGGGACTTAACAAATTGTCAGATTCAAGCATTTTCTTATGGCGACACTACGCTCTGCTGTCAGTACCCTTCACCCAGGCGACTTCATGACCACTGTGGACATCAAGGATGCTTATCTTCATGTGCCTATCTTTCCAGGTCATCAGAGATTTCTAAGGTTCACGCTGGAGGATCAGCATTACCAGTCTGTGGCTCTGCCCTTCGGTATCACCTCGGGTGTTCGCCAAGATACTGGCGGGAGTGATGGCTCTGCTACGGATCCAGGGCATCCGCATCATTCCTTACCTGGACGATATCCTGATTGTGGCCCAGTCCTTTCCTCGGGCCGAGCAGGACACTCAGATGGTGACCTCCACTCTGGAATCCTTTGGCTGGGTGTTCAACTTTCCCAAGTCTTCTCTGTCCCCGTCCTTGGTGAGGTCCTTTCTGGGCATGATTCTGGATACCTCTCAGGTCAGGGTGTTCCTTCCTCAGCAGAAGGTGGAGGATCTTCAGATGCAGGCTCGGGCTCTGCTATCATATCCTCATCCCTCCATCCAGCAGTGGATGCAGTTGGTGGGCCTGATGGTGCCCTGCTTCGAGGCAGTCCCCTTTGTTCAGTTTCACATGAGACATCTTTTGTTACTCCTCTTGTCAGTTTGGGATCGGGACCCTGTGTCCTTGGATCAAGAGTTTTCGCTGTCCCCTCTGGCCAAACGGTCCCTCTCATCGTGGCTGGACTCAAGGAACCTTCTAGTGGGCAGGACCTTCCTGCCCCCATGCTGGGAGAAGGTCACCACAGATGCCGGTCTGACCGGTTGGGGAGGCTTCTGGAAGTCCCTGAGGTTCCAGGGTCGGTGGAGCCCACAAGAGGCCCATGCTTCCATCAAAGTCCTGGAACTGAGGGCGATCAGATTGGTTCTTTCTTGCCTGACCACTCACCTTCGGGGTCGGGCTGTTCAGATCCGCTAAGTCAACCAGACGGCGGTTGCCTACATCATTCATCAGGGAGGAACTCGGAGCAATCAAGCCTTCAAGGAAGTGTCCCTGATCCTGTCTTGGGCGGAACAGCATGTTCCCGGCATCTCAGCGGTCTACATTCCGGGGGTGGAGAACTAGGAGGCGGACTCCCTGAGCAATGGTCCCTCAACAACCGGGTGTTCTCTCCCTGTGTCATCGCTGGGGGCAGCCGGACGTGTACCTGTTTGCGTTTCGTCACAATCACAAACTTCCCAGATTTGTCTCTCTGTCTCAGGTTCCTCTGGCCTTCACCACGGATGCATTGGCTATTCCTTGGAAGAAGTTTCGGCTTCTCTATGTGTTCCCTCTGTTTCCTCTTTTGGGCAGGTTCATGCGCAAGGTAGTCCAGGAGCAGGTACCTGCCATCCTGGTGGCCCCTTGTTGGCCAAGAAGGGTTTGGTTCGCAGACGTCGTGCAGTTGACAGTAGACTGGTACATCCTCCCCAAGGATCCAGATCTCCTCACTCAGGGGCAGCTACGCCACCCCAGTTTACAAACGCTGGCTTTAACGGCTTGGCTGCTGAAACCTCCATCTTGATGGAAAAGGGGTTACTTGCTTCTGTTGTTGATACCATGATTAGGACTAGGAAGAAGTCCTCGTCTTTTATCTGTTACAGGGTCTGGCATGCTTACATTGCCTGGTGTGAGTCCAAGTCTCTTCCCTGTAGGGTGTTTTCTTTTCCCAGAATTCTGGAATTCTTGTAACATGGTTTGGATTTGGGCCTTCAACTTAGTACCCTCAAAGGGCCTCCCTTTGAGCCTATCTGTAAGGCCGCCTTGCCCATTTTGACTCTTAAGGTAGCCTTTTTGGTGGCTATCACTTCTGTAAGGTGAGTTTCTGAGCTAGCGGCGCTTTCCTTCAAACCTCCCTATTTTGAGCGGCATCAGGATAAGGTGGTGTTTCGGCTTAAGCCAGATTTCTTGCCTAAGGTTGTGTCTACCTTTCATCTCAATCAGGACATTGTCTTGCCTTCATTGTGTCCTAATCCTGCTAATTCCAAGGAGCAGACTCTGTATTCTCTGGATGTGGTCAGGGCTCTGAATTTCTCTTTGGTTGCTACTGAGACATTTAGAAAGTCTGATGCTCTGTTTGTTCTCACTTCTGGGTCTAGGAAGGGTTTGCCTCCGGCTAAATCCACTATCAGCAAGTGGATCCGTCAGGCGGTGGTGCAGGCCTATTCTGCTAAGGGGAAGGATCCTCCCTTCCATCTTGCTGCTCATTCCAAGTCTTGGGCCTTTCAGCACAAAGCTTCCGTTGAACAAGTTTGTAAGGCCACAACTTGGTCTTCTGTTCATACTATTCTTAGTATACAGTACGTCCTGCTCCAGATATAGTAGTTACACTTGGGTTATCCTCCACCAGATGGCGCTGCACTGCAGAGACCGGGTCTTTGGGGCATCCAGGGTTGCCTATAGCGTAAATCCCTGCTGGCATATTGTGCCTAAATAATCACCATATGGAGGCATCTCAGAATTATGTGACCGGGGTCCCTCTGGGACAAGACCGGCTGTGTATAGCGTGTGGACAACCCCATGCTGATGCTGACAGGGCACGGGTCTGCGGACCCTGTGCCGAGCAAGCACTGGCTCTGCAATCAGGCCTGCCAGTGGCTGCACCTCGTTTCAATTCACCTATTTCACCATGCTTAAATCTCACTCCTGCTGAGTCGCATACAAGTGGGGATTTGCAGCCTGTTGTGTCTTCCAGACTGCCTACGGCTGAACAGATTATTGCGAGGTTGTCAGAGCACAAGGGCCCTGGTAAGAAGCGGCACTTGACGCTTCATGTTACTGTTTTTCCTATAGGAACTGAGGAGTTTACTACTCCGTGTGACTATACCCCTTCTGATGAAGGAGAGCTATTCTCTGACTCAGGCTCATCTGATGAGAGGCCGAGGAGTCATGACGATTCTGGCCCTGAATACTGGGCCCAGTGTGACACTGAAGGTCTTTAAAATTCTGTCTATCTCTCTCCCTGGTGAGGCTCCCAAGCAGAGAGGGGAGCGTTTCCATACAGTGACAGTGCGTTTGGAATTCCTAGAGCAGGCTCATTTCCATGCTCTTGTGCTCAAGGAATGGGAATGCCCCAGTAAACTTCCAGGGGTCCCAGGGGACTGGGATAGGAAATACCCTTTTCCCCCTGAGGTGGTTAATTGTTGGTCATCCCCCCCTGTGGTGGATGCCCCGATCATAGGGGTTCCTAACACCCCCTTTATTACAGCCCCTGCTTATAATACCCTTCGGGATGCTGAGGACCGGCGCATTGATCTGCTGGCCTCCCACGCCTTTTCATGTGCAGGGACGGCGCTGTGCCCAGTCTGTGCCGCGGCTATTACTGCAGTGGCCGCTAGAACCCTCATCAGAAAGATGCTTGATCTCCCCTGGGATGTGTTTAATGCACTCTCCAGTTGTGATGTGTTTGTAAAATTTATCCTATTAGCGTTGGATGACACCATTAGAATGTGTGCAAGAACTTCTGCCCTTGTGGTGGTTATACGTGGCTTGGTCTGGCTGCGACAGGGGGGTGCTGACGATGCTGCTAAAAAGACTCTTACTGGGCTTCCCTTTAGAGGGCTACGCTTGTTTGGGGCCTGTCTAGACCTGTTTGGTAAAAAGGGTAAGTCACCCCAACGCAAGCGGCCGTCTCTGACCCCTCCCACCCCTACCATAGTGGTAAACAAGAACCAGGGGTGTCCTTCCTGGGTGCTCGCGCAAACCCCTGCCCCAGGAGTGGCAGACAACGCCCTGGCCCCTCCGGCGGGGCTAAGCCTAAATCTTCCACCAAACCCCCTCAAGCATGATGGGGCGCCCTCGCCCGTCTGGGTGAGGGGATGGCTGTGGCACTTTGCTCTTGTCAGGAGGCATCACGCCTCATTCTGGTGGATTCAGTAGGTAGTGTCCTCCGGATACAGGATAGAGTTTGCTGCGCGGCCTCCCCCAAGATTATCAGGGTACTCCTGGTCCCTGTCTCTGTTCAGGTGTTGGTGCAGGCCATGCAAGGCCTGCGGGGTCTGGGGGTCTCTTGCAGATTGCCCTTGACAGGCAGAGGCAGGGGCCGCTACACCAACCTTTCCACAGTCCCCCGAAAGGATGGGTCAGTCTGGCCCATTCTGGATTCACAGGTTTTCGGCAATTCTCCAATTACAGGCAGTTTCTGCATGGAAACTCTGAGATGGGCCTTCAGCGCTTTGCGCCCAGGGGGCTTTTTGCCGTCTGTGGAGCTCAAAGATGCTTCTGTTCACATCCCTGTGTCTTCTGGACACCGAGGCTCTTCAGGTTCGTGTTGGAAGTCCAACACTGCTAATCTGTGGCCTTGTTATCTGGCCTCTCTTCAGATCCCAGATTGCTCATCAAGGTGCTGACGGGGGTGATGTCTCTGTTGAGACCAAGGGGCGTCTGCGCTATGACCTACCTGGACGTCCTTTTCCACTTCCCAGTCTCTACGTCAGACTAAGTTTGATACTCGGCTGGTGGTGTCCACTGGGTGTCTTTTGGATGGGTGATCAATCACCCCAAGTCCTCATTGTCCCCTTGATTGGTAACTCCATTCCTAGGAATGAATCTGGATTCGGTTCAGGCGAGAACCTTCCTTCCTCAGCAATAAAGTGGACAATCTGGTTGCATGGGCTTAGTCCCTCATTGCTGTCCCCGTCCCTTCGCCAGGCAGGGATGCAGCTGGTGGGCCCGTTGGTGGTTTGCTTAGAAGAGATCCCTTATGCTCAGTTCCCCTTGGTCCCATCTACGACTTCTATTGTTAGTACAGGACAGGGATTCGGCATCCCTGGAGCAGGGTCTGTGTGCCTTCCCTACTGGTGAGGATGTACCTCTTGGAGTGGATGAACTCAAGGAACCTGTCTGGGGGCAGTTCCATTCTTGCCCTTTCCTGGAGACGGTCACCATGGATGTCAATCTATCAGGTTAAAGGGGGAATTTTCTTCTGAAACTCCCTGTGGTTCTGGGGGAGGTGGGGCCTTTAGAGGGTCCATACGCCTATCAATGTTTGAAACAGTGAGCGTTCAGGTTGGTTCTATTTCGCTTGGATACTCCTCTTCAGGGCCTGCCTGTTTGGGGGCGCTCGGTCTGTCTTACAACAGTGGCCTACAGTAATCATCTGGGAGGGACCTGGAGCAGGAGGGTCCTCCAGGGAATGTCTATGATCCTAATCTGACAATGTTCCCTGCATACCAGTGGTTTTCGCTCCGGTAGGGTCTTTCTGCAACAGGATGTGCTAATCCCTGTGTCACAATGGGGTCCAACCAGTTGTGGATCTGTTTGTGTTCCAACAGTATCACAAGCTCTCGGCCCTTGTTTCCCTGTCCCAGGATCTTCTGGCCGTGGTCAGGATGCCTTGGTAACTTTATGGCTGGACATTCTGTTCTGTATGTCTTTTCTCTATTCCCCCTGCTAGGCAGGGTTCTGAGCAAGATTGCTCTGGGCGGGGGACCAGTGACTCTGGTGGTCCCCGGGTGGCCTAGTAGAGTGTGGTTCACAGACGTGGTACTGAGGGCAGTAGTTCTGTACGTTCTGCCAGGAGTGCCAGCTCTGCTCACTCAGGGCCCCTTTACGTCACCCCAATCTACAGACTCTGGCATAGACGGCCTGACTGCTGAAACATCTATCTTGATGGAGACAGGCTTATCTGTCTCGGTGATTGAGACTATGGGAAGACTAGGAGCAAGCTTCTTCTTCTTCTTCTTCCATCTGTTATAGGGTATGGTATACCCATATTGATTGGTGTGAGTCTAGTTCTCTTCCCTGTCGGGTGTTCTCGGTTCCCAGGGTTCTAGAGTTAATACTGCATGAGTTGGAGTTGGTTCTCCAACTCAGTACTCTGATGGGTCAGGTTCTGCCCTGTCCGCCTTACTTTAGAAGTCTTTGTTCAGTTTTCCTTGGTTAAGACTTCTTTCAGGGGTACTCATGTGCGTCCCCCATGTAATCCTATGGTCCCTGTTGGGATTTGAATTGATTCTGTCTGCCTTGCAGGGTTTTTTCCCTTTGGTCCTATTCAGGATGCTGTCTGGCTGTTACTTCGGTCAGATGTGTGTTTGGCGGGCGGCTCTGTCTATCTAGCCCCCATTCTTTGAGATACACCAGGATAAGGTGGTGTTCCCGCCTGAAGCCGGACTTTCTGCCTAAGGTGGTGTCTTATGTTCATTGATTCAAGATATTGTTCTTCCTTCTGTGCCTTATTCCTAGCAACGCTGAAGAAAGGGTTCTGCATTCCTTGAACGGGTGTTGGAAGTTTTTTCCTTGGTAGTCACTGTGTCTTTTAGGAGAACTGATGCTCCTTTGGGCCTATGGTCATTCCGTCCTGAATGTACCCGATCTCTTCTGCTCTCGGGGAGTTGGGGCGGCTTTGGTCCTGGTCATTACTTGAATGGGATGGTTCCTTCTGTCCTAGGAAAGGGTTTTTGGCTTCTGCCAAGTCTACTGTTAGCGAATGGATTCTTCAGGCTGTTACTCAGGCCTATTCCACCAAGGGGAAGAATCTTCCTTTTCGCTTTACTTCGTATTCTACTCGTGCTTTTGGTGCCTCTTGGGCCTTTCAGCACCTGGCTTCTGTTGAACTGGTTTGCTAGGCCGCTACTTGGTCTTCTGTTCATACCTTTTCAAAGTTTTACAAGGTTGATGTTAGGGCCTCAGCTCATGCTGTCTTGGCCGCATGGTTTTGCAGGTGACAGTGGTTTTAACTGTCTGCTGTTGCCTTTTTTGTTGGGGATCCCACCCTACTTTATGGACACTGCTATTGGATGTCCCAAGTGTAAATACTATATCTGGAGCAGGACGTACTGTATACTAAGAATAATACAATTCTGTGAAATACTCACCTGTAGAATTGATATTATTTGTATACAGTACATCCTGCTCCACCCCACCCTGGTTTTTGCATTTTTCTGGATCCCCTGTATGTTGATGGTTACATTGTTATAGTTACCAGTTTCGGTGGTTAATTCTCCCGGCTTCTTGTTCACTGCTTTTCAATGCTGGGGATTTGTGGGAGGTCCCTGGGTATTTGAGGGGTCGGGAGGAGCCTGTTTTGCATGTCTCTGCAGTGCAGCGCCATCTGGCGGAGGATAACCCAAGTGTAAGTACTATATCTGGAGCAGGACGTACTGTATACAAATAATATCAATTCTACAGATGAGTATTTCACAGAATTATATTTTTTCCAAGTTTTACAAGGTTGATGTTAGGGCCTCAGCTGATGCTGCTTTTGGCCGCAAGGTTCTTCAGGCGGCAGTAGTTGGAACTGCCCGCCGTTGCTTTTTGGGGATCCCACCCTACCTTACGGACACTGCTTTTGGATGTCCCAGACGTAAGGAATTAGTAAAACAGGACGTGCTGTATACTTGGAAAAATACAATTATGTGAGTACTCACCTGTAGAATTGTTTTTGTAGTATACAGCACGTCCTGTTTCATCCCTCCCTTGTTATTATTATTCTTGGTCACGTCTGTATGGTGATTTGTTCAAATGTTCATTTTGTGATTTCTTTCATTATTGTTCTCCCAGCTTCTTGTCTAACTGCTTTGTAACACTGGGAACTTGTGGGAGGTTCCTGGCTTTTTATAGGGCCGGGAGATGCCACAAGTCTTTCTGCAGTCCACTGCGCCACCTTGTGGCGGATAACCCCAGACGTAAGGAATAATTGAAACAGGACATACTGTATACTACAAAAACAATTTTACAGGTGAGTACTCACAGAATTGTATTTTTAGGAGTTGGGTGCTTTCCCAGGTATAGTAAGTGTTTCTTGGTTTGGAGTGGCTAATAAAAGTAGAGGGTAAGTTAAATGTTCCTAAGACACTATGTAGCTGCATGGCTTACAGAACAGTAGAACTTTTCTCTCTCCTTCTTTATACGCCACTCAAGTGGTAAGATAGCGCCCCGTGGCATTTGCCAAAAATTGGAGAACCTAAGATATGGGTCTGGTTTTGAGCAGTAGAAAATCCAGGTCTGATTACCTGCTGGAAAGTCAAGGTTATATGTTAGTGATCTCAGCATATCTGGATATGGAAGGTAATCTGGATACTTTAAAAAATGTTTTAGGGTACTGTAAGTTGCTTTAACAATTGGGTTTGATAGTCTTGACAACTTATCTTCTATGAGTCTGAGGATCATGGCTAGTAAATTGTTTCTGGTTAATGGGTATATCTCTAAACCTGGCCATATCAAATTTGCATCTATCTTAATCTAGTTACTCAGATGGTGCATATGGTTGGCTCAATGGTATTGTTGAAAGTCTGGTATGCCCCAGCCCTCATGGATTTGTGGTCTTTGCATTAATTTATATGATATTTTATACTTTTGGTTATTCCAGCAGAATGATGATACCAACTTAACTATGACTTTGAAAAAGGAAGAGAGAGAGTTTAATTGGGATATTTTGGGACATACAGTATACAGAAACTGGGGAGGAACATTGGGGAGAGACATTTTGGTTGCAGCTATGCGCCCCAACTTTTTTTTACTTTTGGAGGGAATTTTTCGTGTGAGTTCTCGAAAATTACAAAACTAGTAACATAGTAACATAGTATGTAAGGCTGGATATAGACTTTAGTCCATCCAGTTGAGCCTATTTATTTCCTTCCAGTGGTCTAGTAGCCATAGCTGGAAATGTTATTAAATGCAAGGAAGGCATCCAGTCCACTTTTAAAGGCTTTTAGTGTATCCTTGACTACCTCCTGTGGCAGCGAGTTCCATAATCTTTTTGCTCTTGCACAGAAGAATCCCCTCCTGTTGGTGGAGAAAGCTTTTCTCTCTAACATAAATGGATGGCTTTGGGTTATGGTTACGCTCCGGGGTATAAATAGATTGTGGGACTGATGTTTGTATTGACCCTGAATATATTTATACATAGGTATTAGATCACACCTCAGGCGTCCAGTACTGTACACAATATTCCATATGAGGTCTGACGAGTGATTTGTACAGGGGGAAAATGCTCTGGTCATGGGCACCCATGCACTTCTTGATGCACCACATGATCCTGTTTGCTTTGGCAGCTGCTGTCTGGCATTGATTACTACAGTTAGGTTTATTGTTAACTCCAACCCCTAGGTCCTTCTCCATTGTAGTTTTACCAAGCATTTCCTTATTTAGTGTGTAATCATGGCACAAATTTCTCCTTCCCATATGCAAAACCTTACATTTATCTGTGTTAAACTTAATTTGCCATTTACCTGCCCATGCTCCCAATTGATTTAAATCTGTTTGTAGCTACCTGCTGTCCTCTTTTGTGTTAATAACTACAGCTTAGTATCATCTGCAAAGATGAGAGTTTACTGTTTAATCCATTCCCTGTGTCCCTACGTGGCCCACTCCTCGTCATCATGATCTCTTGCCTCAGGAAGGCAACACACCATTCAGAAATTCCTTTGTGACAAATTGCCCTCTCTGTTCTCCTAATAATACAGTGACCCACTACCAGCACTTGTGTTGTTGTCCTATTATCCAGCTAGCTGCTTCATTATCCTGCTTTGCTTCCCCCCCCCCATACTACCACCTTCCCCCTCCCCTAACCCAGAGAGTGCCTGCTCAGTGAGCACCAGACTCTTTTCCATGATACCAATGCTTCTCAGTGTTGCCAATTGCTCCTTTTACATCGCCAATGTTGGCTTCCAAATGTGCAATGTGCACACATCCGGAGCACCCACGAAGTATGCACCCACGACCAGTTGTTCAAGCAGTGCATACATAGCACAAGATGTACATTGGGCAGCATTGTTAGGCATGGAGCACATTATATCAATTTGTTGGAACACAAATCCCCTTATTAAGTAAAGAATTTACAAACACTCAAATAACACTCTGGATATAAATGTAGATACTTACTGTTTCAGCACTTCTACTTCTGCTTTTAACTCCTGCTGAATCAGGAGTGGGGAAAACATAATGAGAATTGGTTTTCACACAAAATAAAAAGTGCCAAGATTGCAATCTCAAAAACACAGAATCATAAAGGGAGGCACTCAAGAAATGTATCAAAAAAATATATTTTATTCCATATCACCAAATTAATCACTATACATAGCCACCACACAAATAAAATCCCTTAAAAAACACATAATGAGACAATACATATAAGACAAACCAACATGGAAGTGTGTAGGCGATGGGGAGAGCACTGGCACATAAGTATCAATCAGCATCTATATTTAAAACACATAAACACAAGTGATCTAATCAGTGCAAATAACAATGTGCAAATCCTACCTATGATCCGGATCCTATATCAAATAACTATATAGTGCAAAGTGCAACCAATCAATAGATACAAATACAACGTATAATCACAAACAGAACCTACATGATTACCCAATAACTAAATACCCTATAAGAAATATAAATGACCACAAAATACCTCACCAATGTAGATGCTATCAATCAAGCATTAAATACCAAATACAGCACACAAATATATCCAACCAAAATATACTCAAGGTATCACAGGTATGCCAGTAAAGGGTCTCCCCACCGCCTACAGCACCAGGAGCCACGCGTTCCGTGGGTGTATCCCCCACTTCATCAGGCTGCAATCTCAGTCGGCTCCGAATCAAGGCCCTTGTCTTTTAGGTGAAGAGTTCTTGTTTGGTTGCTTATGGTAATGTTTATTCATTAGATTCTTCACAAATAGATGCAATAAAGAACAGTTTTCCAGAGATTATGCAGAAAATTGTTGAGGTTTAAAAGAGACTGCATCAATCAATGCTTAAGAGTTTTGTGAATGTTTATTGAGTATTGTCCCCTGGCAGGCCAACTATCAGAGGAGGTCATATGCGGGTTGGGGCTCCAAATGTGTGGAATCAGTATGAATAAGCACATCAACTATGACAGGCCTTGGAAATTAAGAGTAATCCTGGTGTTCACCATTTAGGCCCTTGATGGTGGGGATGGATTTAGACAACTCTTGTCATATGGTATATGTGAGTTGAAGGATACCAACAGTGGTGTTAGGGTGAACACTGAAGTTGGGGGGCAGACAAAATAGAAACAAGGTCGAACTAGAAGATTCAAGGACCAGGGAATTGATTGTCAAGCCTGGTCAGTAATCAGTATGCCATCAGCAGACAGATCCAGGTACGTGTGCCTCTTGTGAAGGCACCTCTTTTAAACATCAAAATATACACAAGTGGGCCCACCTGGTGATGGTGCATGCCATTCCTGGAGGTCACACAAATCAGACTCCTATGGACCATGCCTAAGTGCATGCATTTATGGACTGCGCCCATGTACTACATTACATGGCAGTATAGCCGGGACCCTTAGATGTGTTGTAATGGGGTAGAAACTTTTCCTAGGCAACACTAGAAAGTAGTTTTTCCTTTCTAGTGAAATTCCCACACACTCATATAGAAGCTTGTCCAAGGGTACAGTACACTCTTCCATCAGTAGACTTGAGCATCACAGAAGTTGATCAACACTTCGTTTAAACACGACACACCAGGCTCTAGTTTCCCTTTTAGCTCTAGTTGACACAGCAAAGTTCAATACACATTACCATTACCTTAGAATCTTTCCCTATCAGTAGGTCCTCAGAAATGGCTTTCTGACCTATTCCAGGTTCTAGGGCAGTGTTCTCCAACCCTCTCCTGGAGAGCCACCAAAAGGTCAGGTTTTGCAGACTGTGTGGAGACCCACAAAACATGACCTGTTGGTGGCTCTCCAGGAGAGGGTTGGGGGACAATGTTCTAGGGTATCCGTCCAGCTCTAGCTGTCTCTCTCTCCTGCTTAGTGCTGATTCCTCTTCTCAGACTGCATTCGCAATATAAATCCACAAATGCATTTTGCACTCTGACTGGTTCTAGCTGGTTTCCGATCTTATATAAAGTTGGTTCTTTTTCACCCCTCTGCATTTCCCTACTTGCAATATTTACTAGAAATGCTTGCATATTTCTGCATGTGGGACACATGTCTGAGAATTTTGCTTAGTTAACTATTTCCTTGCTAATGTGATTGATCCTACAAAACATATGAATGCGTTTCCCTATTTAAGAAATTCCTCTAGGGGCACCCTAATTTACAATGGCCTACAGTATGAAATCCCCTGTTTCCCTACATACACCTTGATCCTACAGCTGCAGCTAAGCTTAGTCTGAGTAACGCCCTGCAGCATTGCCCTTTGGCCTGAGCAACCAGCCTCGACATTCAAGCCTGCTGGGTACAGCAAGCGCACAGAGCTTCTATTCCCACGCTTGTGCTGTCGAGGGGGGGGGGGGGGGGGGGGGGGGGAGGGCCCAAAGGAACCCTGGGGGTTTCAAACTGTGGAGCATACCAAATCAGGTACAACTGTACACTTAGGGGAGGATGTTACCAGAACTAGAATTTTAAATTGTGTGGTAATCCACATTAATAAAGCTGCCTATGGCTTTTTGGCCTTTTAATCACCAAAGGCCAGCGCAGTTCTGTCAGTGGTTGATTATTCCAGGGAAATCTGGGAGTTTCACAATGTGGGGCATACCAAATTGGGCACAACTGTACACTTGGGGAAGGATGTTACTCAAGCCTTTAGACAGTGTGGTGGTCCACATTAATCGAGCTGTTCATGGCTCTTTGGCCCTTGTAAGGAAGTATAATTATTAAGGTTGTCTGTCCCCCAATGGAACTGCTTTAACTGTGGGTCCCCACACTATTTCAGCTAATCACAATGTAGTTGTATGTGTCTAAACAGAAAATATATATGCTTGGATGTTCCTTACAGTTTAACCCTTAATTCAAGAAATGCTATAACCCACCTCCTAGTAAACTTGGCCTAACTCATGAGTCCAAAACCTGGATGTTTTTTTTCAGCTATTTGTGGTAGGTTGTTGTAGGAATATTATTTGTACTTCCAATAGCTGAAAAACATGCTATATTTGGAAGCTGTCAGTTTAGCCTGCCTTGGATTTAATTTATCAGGATCATATCATAGGCTTAGCAAGAACCTCACCTGCACAAAACTCCTAAACCTCTAAGCCGCTAAGCAGACCTCCCACACACCAGACCTTCTTGATATGCATACCTTCTCCATATTCTACGCTGTATGCATAATTAGCTATGTGCCAATCATCCCGCCCCCATATCATTACCAAGCGATTATCAGCCACCACCTGGAGGAGTATATCATTAGTTTATTACAATAAATTAGGGTCTTAAGTACTAAGGAGCCCCCTACTCTGTAACAGAAGCACAATAGCATGTAGGCCTGTTGCCGGGGTCACATTTTGCATGCTTTATTGCAGTGCTGACAATGAAAATATTATTTACAAGGCAATCTGAGCATCATTTCATGCTGTGAATAAAATTCTGGAGGATTAAATATTTTTTTCTTGTCTTTAAGTCTTGGAGGATTTACTTTGTATAGTTGTTAGAAACGTGTGAAGATTGTTTTTATGTCGCCTTCATATGGATGTGCAGTAAATTGTGTCAGCAGCAAAGGTTTTTGAGTTATGATTTAGAGGCGCCATAACTTCTGCCTCCATTCTGACAGTGTTTTAGCTAGTGGGTGATAAAGAAAAAAATCATACATACTGCGTGCCTTGTTTTTCAGCGTTTGTCTAGAGGACACAAAAGCATGCTTAGTCTGATCTACTGCTTGATTTTAATTTAAGGCAAATGCACTGGGGGACAATATATATAAAGACTATACAAATATTGTCAGCGAGTACAGTTGTGTAGAGATGAGTTTGTAGCGGTTTTGTTTGTCTGAAGGGCAATGATATTTTTGCCATAAATATGAATATGATGAAGCTGGTGTGCTCTCCCAGTGTAGGCCTGCCAGGGCCGTCATCTGGAATTTACATGCCCCATACAGCGACAATGTCTGGGCCCCTCTCATAACCATTGCATGATGGCTTTGCCCCTAGTTTAAACTGAGCCTCTGGTCCCTACGGCAACCAGGTTTAAAGCAGACCAACAGTCAAAAATTATTTAAACCAGGCCAACACAACAAACAGTGCTCATATGCATCCCTCCCCAGGGCAATTTGGATTACTGCACATAAATATGATTTTACCTTTTTCCATATCCTGCTGTGGTGAATTTTTAAAACAAAATGGTGGCTCAAGGATGGAGAGGCCATCTGCAACATGGCTGAGATGCTGGAAGAGGAAGCTCCAAAATGTCTCCTACCTTTCTTTTCCAACTGTACCAGGCTGTTGGTCTGGTTTAACTTAAAATTTTGACCATACCGGAAAAACAAAAAAGGCTTACCTTATTATTCAAGCCATAAAGGAAACAGAAAATCAGACTATGGCCCCAGCCATCACATTATACATTATATGGAGTCCAGACACAATACTCAATACTCAGTCTGCCTCTCCCATAACCTATATCTAATGGCTAGGTCCCTATTTTGACTGGGAGGCAGACACCCTCATAAATCATCAATGTCTTAAGAAATAATGTGGAAGCAAGTGAGTATCAGGTCATGGTGACCATTAGAGCCATTTGGCTAGGGGACCCCTTCTCACAGCTGGGCCCAATGGGCCCCATACTGGAGTCTTGGTTATCCTGCCCTGATTGCTTCCCTGAGGCACGTATAAGACCCTGGTAAGAAGCTGATATGATGGGGATCCTTCATGCATACTCCAAACAAAATATTCTACGTACATCACCTGCAGATGGGACACTGAGGTGGTTCAAACCAGGGGCCGTGAGTTCACACAGTGGGGCATATTTTAGATTCCAGGGGCTGGCCACACTGGATTTTGTTCTTTAACAAAGGTGATGGATAATCCACCACACTGTTACACCCTATTCTTTGTATACTCTTTGAATAATGTTCCCCCTCCCTCTTCACTTAATGGACCTAGCCATATTTCCACTGGTATATGCATGCAGCTAAAATTTCCTGTCACTCAGGAACTAAAAGGAACCAAGAACAACTGGCCACATTCTTCCATACTCTATCCAGAGCTAAACAAATATCTGGGCTACAGTTGGGCCTGTGCCAGTTGCAGTGTTTATTGCAGGGGAAGGTTATCTTACTGGGCCTGCTCTCTGTTTCTTCAGAATAATCCTGATTTAGTAAGCAGCACAGAGTATTTAAAAGAACAATCCATTACCTTATAGCACTGGTACCGCACGTTATCACAATCTAGGGAACGCAATATTGATTTGTTTAATTAGCAAATAATTGTTTTACATGGAACTGACTATTTATTTTATGTGCCCTTATCTAAAAGTTAAACAAATCTTGCTTGGTAAAAGGAAACAGTTGTTGTGTATCCTATGCAAACTTCAATAAAAATTTTGTAAAAGAAAAGGAAACAGTTGTAAGATTGGAAATGGGAGGAAGGGGGGCTTAGCTTGGCAGCCGAGAGTAATGGCTGCTTGCTGACACAGCTCTGCTAGATCGGGAGGCCCTGAGCCATAAATAACGCAGCTGCAGCTCCAAAAACTCACCCGCGACCTCAGCAGACATCCAGGAGGCGACCGGACCCCCCACAAACCATGCTCCCATCCAGCAGCAGGAAAAGGGGCCCCAGGGAGACTCGCAGATCGGCGGCCCCTGGATCCAAGATGGCGGCGGAGGGGAGGACGTGCGTGGAGGCTCCCACAGGCAGCACACTGCCAGAGCCTGAGGCTGCATTGCTGACCCAGGAGGAAGAAGACACAGGAGTGGTGAGTGCAGAGGACCTTTCCCTAGACTCTGCTGATAGCTGGCCGCCCTCATCCCCAACCTCCCAGCCTAAGCCTCAGATCCCTCATGTCAGCAGTGATATCCTGTCACACCTCAGATCTATTGTCAGAGAAGAGATTACTGCTGTAACAGTAAAACACACTGAGACAGTGTTGAAGGAAATCAGGGACCTGGGAGGGAGGACAGAAGCCCTGGAATCCTGTATGGATGACACTACTACAGTCCTAGAGAGCCAGGGAGCCATGCTGGAACAACTTCAGGATAAAATATCTCTCTTAAAGGGCCAGAACGAAGAATTAGAAGACAGTAACCACAGGTCCAATTTGAGATTCCGGGGGCTCCCAGAAGCAATGGAGGACTCTGTGGGCACAGTCACAGCACTCCTACAAGAGCTGGTCCCAGAAGCTTGATAGAGCACACAGAGCCCTGACCAAAAGACCAGCAGACGGCCCTCCACGGGACATTATAGTTAAATTTCATTACTATGAAACCAAGGAAGCAGTGCTAAAAGCATCTAGGGACAAGGCACCTCTAACGTTCCAAAACCATAACTACCAAGTTTACACCGACCTCTCGCAAACCACCATCATGAAGAGACGGTCCTTCAAACCCTATCTCCAAGCACTACAAGCCCAAGGAGTGCGTTACAGGTGGGGCTTTCCCTTTAAGCTCTCCTTTTCCTTCCAGAGAAAACAGGTGCAAGCCTCCTCTTTACCAGAAATCATAGAAAAATTCAAAAGCCTGGATATCAGGCTGCCGGAGGCAGACAGAGCAGCCCCATCTCTCCCCTCAACGCCCAGAACACCAAGACCCATCCATAGCTGCAACAACCAGGTCACCCCATCTCCCAAGCAGTATACTCAACCACAGAAATCCTTAGCAATTAAAAGGTTACTCTCCCAGAAGTTTCACCCTGTTTAATTGGACTGAGACTCAAATATGCGCTACGCACAATTGCTGGAAAATAGCCTAAGAAGCCCCAAGTAGCCAGCCGCTTAAAGTGGACCAACACCCAGGATTTTGACTATCCTGGGTTTTGATCCACTTCGGTGGGGCACCCCGATCGGGGGTGCCCCGCTGTCTGGAACCCCCCAGAAAGCCCCAAAAAACTCACCTCTCCCCGCTCCCACGTGACAGCGCCAGCCAATCACAGCGCTCAGAGCCGCTGTGGCATGCGCGTCCAAGGCCGCCTGGAGGCGCATACCAGCTCAGCTGGCTCTGAGCGCTGGAGGCCGCGTCTCGCGCTTCCCTCTAACAGGGAGCGCGCCTGCACCGCCCATTCACAAACGGCCGGCGCGGGTGCGCGCCGATGAAACGGGGCTGAGGTAAGATTTGTGGGCCTCCTGGGGGGTTCCTCCCCGCGGGACATCCCGATTTCGGATGCCCCGCGGGGAGGGATCTGATCGGTCCGGGAATCTTATAGATTTCCGGGCCGATCCCCCCTGGGTGTTGGTCCACTTTAAGGCCGGGTCCTCTGGAAAACCCCGGCAGTCCTGTTACCGTCGTCGGACATTGTCCACCCTTGCAAGTGGCAGGCGCCCTGACCCCCCTCTGGGGACACGTGGGCTGCCCTTGAGGACTTGGGCCTCTAGGGTCCGTAAGTGCTACCCCTTCAGCGTTACATATATTTTTCTATTTCAACAAACAGTTGCTTATCATTAGTTTTGGTAATCTCCTACTGTTCCTGTATCTACAAAATGTTAGTCCGGTCGGCTCCCGCCGCTGGGCCGTGGCTCGCTGGTGGGAATGAACCTTGGAAGGGCATCCCATAGGTGCGGGTTGCCGGCCTAGTGGCGGGACAAAATGTGAACTCTGTGGACTCTGCCTGGCCTGGTGTCCGCCTTGGTGGGTCTCTCCTGCTGGTGGCGGGGCTGGACCTGGCGAAGGACCGCTCTGAGGTTTATATACTCATATTTTGAAAATGTTATAGTTGTATTGTTTATGTAATGTTACAGAATGGCCTCCCGATCTTAAAGGGGCTCACCCCACTTTTCAGTACACGGAAATACCTTTTTATTTTTTTTCCGAACATCTGGAATTGGTGCACACAGAGGTGTGCAAAGATCACTTGTTCAAAATGTTTTCTGTTGCATATATATATGTCTTGTTTCTCTCTCTGCATCCCCCCATCTATCCATCCCCCTCTCCTCCTCCTTCCTTCCCCCTACATATATATCCAACCCCAGGGATAATATATCTCCAGTACATAGACGCCCCCAAAACATACCATGGTGACTAACATTGTATCACTAAATGTTCAGGGCCTTAATTCGCCAAATGCTCCAGAGCCTTTAAATACCTCAACTCAATCTATGCGGACGTAGTCTGCCTCCAAGAAACACACTTTTCCTTTAACTCCTCCCCAAAACACTTAAACCACAAGTTCTCCTTATTCTTCCAGGCTAACAGTCAAAAGAAGAAAAAATGAGTCCTAATAGCTTTCCGCAATGTCATAAACAGATTGCGGATCCTGATGGGAGATATCTTCTCTTACAGGGCACTCTCCAGGACTCCGAGGTAACCTTCCTTACATATTACACCCCTAACACAAAGCAAATCCCCTTCTTAGAACATATGTGCTCTTTAGTACAGAAACATAGAAAAGGTGCAGTATTTTTATGCAGACTCCAATTTGACCCTTCACCCCTTCATGGATAGGTCCCTACCCCCTAACGCCCAAGTGACCCAAGACAGTAAGCGGTTCGCGGACCTGTTAGGAAAATACGGGCTGTCAGACCCGTGGAGAGACCTACACCCCCACAGGAACACACATTATTCTGCCCCACATAACCTTTTCACAAGAATTGACCATATCCTTATCCCCTCCTCCTTCTTACCACGAGTTGGGTAAGCCAAGATACACCCAATCCCCTGGTCAGACCACGACTTGGTGGCCATCTCATGCGATTCTCTAACGATTCTCCCTCTCCTGGCAATACCTCCACTTCATTTTGGAAAAATGGGGTTTTGGCCCTCGGCTTCCTATCCTGGATCTCAACCATCTACACCCAGCCATCCGCCCACATTAAATGCGCTGGCTTCAACTCCTCAAATTTTCCCATAAAGCGTGGTACCAGGCAGGGCTGCCCCCTGTCTCCCATATTATTTATTTTAGCCTTGGAGCCCCCGGCAATGAAAATGAGGCAAAACCCCTCCATTAAAGGAATCCCACTAGCTAATCAAGACCATAAGATATCTCTATTTGCGGATGACATGCTCCTCATGTTGACATCCCCCCACATCTCAGCACCCAATGCCATTAAACTCCTCTCAGACTTCGGTCATATCTCAGGTCTAAAACTAAATGCTTCAAAATCAACAGCCTTAGATATCTCCCTAACAAACAATGCCAGATAAACATTAACTAACAACTTTGCCTGGACCTGGACCCAGAAACTACCCTATTTAGGATTCAAACTTACAAACAGCTATAATAAGCTCTACAATGCAAACTGCCCTGAACTTTTCAAAACCCTTGATAAATTACTAACATCATGGCAAATGGTGAGGCTATCCTGGCGAGGACGAATAACGGCACTGAAAATGGTATTCCTCCCTAAGATCTTGTACTTATTCAGGGTCCTACCAATACTAGTCCCGAAAAAGGAGCTAGATATAGCACAACGGAAAATTCTAGCATACACCTGGAACAAAACTAAACATAGAGTTAAAAAGGCCACACTGTTCTGCAAAAAGGAACACGGCGGCCTTGCCTTTCCATCCCTGCATAAATATTTCCTTGCTGCCAAAATAGCTCCACTAGTTCTATTGCACACCCCTTACTATGTTCCCACTTGGGTCTCCATTGACAGAATGCAATGCGGTACGTCGTCGCCAGCTGCTCTATTATGGACACCCAAAGCACGCAGACCCAAACTTCTCCCCTCCATACTCTCATTCTCTTTATCAATAAGGGATCAAAATTAAGCACCAGCTCACTTCACCCCACACACCAGCCGCTCCTTTGTTAGGTAACCTTATGTTTCCTCCGGGAATTATACATCCAACCAGCTTTAACTGGTGGGCACAGAAAAATATTTTGATAGTGGACAATTTATGTATACCGACGAGAATGAAATCAATGCAAGAGCTGTCACCCAGAGATCCGTTCCCGCCGCATGAGATGTTCAGACTATTTCAAATACAGCACTTTATTAAATGCTTACTAAAACAATCCTCCCCTCCTTATAGGAGACAGACAAACTTAGATGCATACGCGATGATTTCAGTGGCGGGCTCATCTCTGGTATATACTCAGTCCTGGCCACCCCACCAGATCCAATCAGACATGCCTATATGGCAAGATAGGAGTCACAATTGTGAGATACAAAGCCCCCAGAAGCTTGGCAGAGCATCTGGGGCCAAACTAAGAAAGTATCCAGTAACGCCTTAGTGCTGGAAAACGCATACAAAGTGATGTTCAGATGGTACTACACCCCTGATCGGATCAATAAATTCTCCCCTTTAGAATCCTCTTGCTGCTTCAGAGGCTATAACGTCAGAGGTGACATGGTGCATATCTGGTGGGATTGCTGCTGTCCGACTCTGCTTTAGTGTTGTGCATCTGATTTGGATTGTTGTGTCAATCTCTCATTGATATATGGCTAGTCTGAATGCTCTATACCCACCTCTGTTGGGCTTTTCCCATATATAAGTGACACAACCTCCAACTGAACAGAACCTGTATTGAACCCAATGCAACCTACTTTCCCTATTTGATTAACCTGTCTTTGTAATCAGTCACTGTTTTACTGTTGTATAACTATGCACTAAATTAAATTAGACACCTCTTTGCATCATATTTTGTTGTTGGGTGTTCATCGGATACAGCAGTTTTTACTTTACATTGATTATTTATGACCTGTGCTGTGAGCAGACACAGGTAGCTATACCCTGAACCCCGTCCTGTTATTCGTGTCTTTATGCTAAGGTCATTGCACTTTGGTGTGCAAATGTAACCTGACCTATTGTGAATAAGTGAAAGCCACGATAGCCAGATGTTGGAAAACGCCCTCCATCCCTTGGTCAGAGATACAAAATAGACAAAATAGAATATCTGACACCCTTTGCAATGAAAAAATAATGGCAATAGTGAATGATTCCTATGTTAAGTTCAAGAAAGTGTGGGACCCATGGGTAGGATATATAGGCCTGCAAAACTCCCGGGTTGACCCGGTCTTCCCAGTGTAATTAATTCCCCCCCTCTGGACTATCTTGAAGAACACCAATACACCATCCCTGGTAATCTTACTCAAGCCACTTCCCCCCCTTCCCCCCACCCGCTCCAAACCCATTTCTTCCCTACTATGCCTTACCTTCCTCCAACCCGAATTTGTTTGTGTTATCCTTAAAATGTATAATGTTTGATATCAGCAAAGACAGCACTTTGGACCAAAGCAAAGATTAAGATCAAGGTTTACCTTAGAAGGTTTAATCAGCAACCAGTTCAACTAAATTTCAGTCAAATATTCTTTTATCCGTCAAAGCCAGGACACTAGCGCACAAAATCAGACAACGAGATCCATAATAGTCAGCAGAGAGACTATAAGCTTTATTTCAGTTGACAACAGTTTATAACAACCCTGTTAGACAATGTCATAGCATGTGATTTTTGATATGCTGTCTTTTGTGCTTGAAAACCTTAATAAAACTTTTGTAAAAGAAAAAAAGTAAATGGAAGAAAGATAGTAGCGTCTATTGATTTGTTCAATTCGTATGCATTCGTGAAGCTACTTCAGCTAACAAAATGTGTATTGTATGTGGAAATAGGAAATCAGGAAATTCCCGCACCCCCTCCTTGCCCGAATACCTTGAGCAATGCTGCCGGCTTGGTGGTGGCCTATTTTTTAAATGAAAAAAAATTCCACAGCTGAGGCCATATCTCCTAGCAATTTTGAGATCTCCGATCTCAAGACTGGCGTACAACGTGCACAAGCCAGCTGGCAGCATCCCCAGCTCCCCTGCAGAGTGCACGCCCCCCACGCCTCTCTGAATGACTGGGTGCAGGAGTGCGCTCAGCTGCAGGGAAACTGGAGATGTGGCCAGCGGTGAACACTGTCTCGGGAGCCTCTGGTAAGACCGAGTTTACTGGCAACCCCTGGGGTTTTACACAGCGGGACATCCAGGTATAGGATGCCCCAGGCTCAAACTAACAGCATGTCTGGGCCGGCCCATTTGGGTTTTGATCCTCCTTAAGGGTGAAGCAGCGGTGAAATTTGGGCAATATCCTTTAAACTGGGTTTTGCAGACAGGTGAGCCTTACAGGCAAATAACTTCACCGGGCATTCAAGGTGTGTGTGGGAAATTCTTGGTTTACTATCTGAGGACGAAGGAAGTTGGGTAGCTGACTGGGAAAAGGACAAAGGACAGACAACACACCTGCACCACCAAAGAGGCAAGCTGATGACCACCCGGGGGGGGGGGGGGGTGCGGTACTTGGAAAGCCCATAATCCACCCAGTACTTCAGCAGAGCTCCTAAAATAAGAGCTGCACAGGCCCCGGGTAGTCCCTTGGTGGTCGCAGACTAGGGAAAAACAGGGCAGACGTACACAAGACACTGTGGCAGCACTGGACCCCAGTGCAGGCTGTGGCAGCGCTGGGCCCCAGTGCAGACAACCTACAACAAAGGGCTGTAGGCCCAAGACATACTTTGCCAGACACTGGAAGGGCCACAGGCCCCAATACATACAAAGACAAAACTGTTAATGAACCACAAGACCCAGCACAGACAGCAAAGACAAATCAGAAACTATGAAGGGCTGTGAGCCCCAGTACAAATGAGACACAGGCCCTTATTTAACAAGGGATAGCGCCAGGTAGCGAATGGTGAGCGAACGGTAATGACGGTCACCGCCACGAGAACGCCGGCTCCCCTCCGCAATCACACATTTATCAAGCCGATCCTGCTTAGCGACTGACAGAGCGCCAGATAGCGAATCATTCATCATTATTCCAGCCTCACCCCACAGCACCAGCGAGCGACCTTGAACAGCGACAGGTATGACCTCTCGCTACCTGGCGCTCTCCAATGCATTTCAATGGAGCAATCTTTAAATATTCTTAATTAATTGCTATTAATGTTTTTTTTTTTTTTTTTTTTTAATGTCAAAAATTCTGTGACCACTTCTGCAATGTTAGATATTTTTTTAAGGTAAAAAAAAAAAAAAAAATTGTGCAGAATTGATATTACAGGTCTGATATTAATGTATTCATATTACAAAATGTTTTGAAAAACTTTTTTTTTTTTTCCAAAAATATGGTTGTTTGGAGGTTAAAAAACTACTTTTAACCCATCACCACCAGCGCTCTGGGGTTTAAACAAGCATTTCACAGCGCGAGAATTTTTTGAGCGTGATTTGTTAATGAATATGCTGGGAGCCGTTCGCTATGGCCATTCGCTGTCATGCGCTCCCATACAGCGCGGAACCTGTCAAACAGCGACTCCTAGCCCCGTATTCAACATTACCGCACACCGACTGAGTCGCTGTCAACAACCGAACAACGGGCAAGCACAGCGAATACTAGCGGGTGCTGTGAAAATACCGCTACTGTCGCTCATCTGTCGCTACCTGGCGCTATTAATGAATCGGCCTCACAAGCTATGAACGGCCGGGAGCCCCAACACAGACAAGACAGGAACTAAGGAAGGCCTGAAGGCCCAGCAAGGACTAGAAGGCGATAAGCCCGAATTCTTGAAACAAGAAGGCCAGAAGGCCCACAAGGACACAGAGGTATGCAGGGAAGTTGGAGAGCACGGCTAGGCTTCAAAGAGACAATGCAATGATCCA
This sequence comes from Gastrophryne carolinensis, assembly GCA_027917425.1. Lineage (NCBI taxonomy): Eukaryota > Metazoa > Chordata > Amphibia > Anura > Microhylidae > Gastrophryne > Gastrophryne carolinensis. The sequence continues at coordinate 470,236,131 of CM051236.1, read as the reverse complement.
ACACAGGGGCGGGGCCAAGCACATACATTTATAGGCTCTAGGACCCAGGGAAGAACCATACCACTCCAGTAGATGCACAGTGGTGAGAGCAGCAGGCTTGAAGCGATGGCAGATCGTTGGTTCAAGACCCTGTCCAAGTCAGTCCTGACACAATGTTTGGCTGGGGCCTCACAACAGAAAGCCAGGTAATTTATCTGCTTAAAAAAAGTTCTGGTCATTCTCGGTAAACCTAACATTTTATAAGACAGATTTATAACCCAGAACTTTTCCTCCCCCATTTCTGGAAGTTAGAAATAACCAGTGAAAGATTGACTCTTTTCATCCAGCAGAGCAGACATTCAACATAAATTTATAACATAAAGTAATGTATCTGAGTGAAATATAAAATTCATTCCTGAAGACATCAAAGTTATAGAGCTCCTCTCATTGAAGGTGAGAGTTCTGTGTAATTTCCCAGTGCCTGTGCCCCAATGTGCAGCATGATCGGCATTATGATGAGGCAAAGGCTCAGCCTCAACTGGCATGTTCATTTCAAATGAGCCACAGGTTAAAGAACAGATGGAGGAACCCCGGGGTTTGATGCAGACAGACCTTTATTTCCCAGTTATTTCTTTAAGCTTCTTTTTGAACTATCTGAAGCTGGGTGATTGACTAACAATACATCTTAATAGACATGACATATAAACGGCTTGGTGTTAAATTGTTATATTCTTCCTTCGTAAGGAAGTCATTCACATTTTCCTTTAGCTTTTAGCACATTTGAAAATTGAATTGTCAAAATCTATAATAAAATGTGACTTTTAGACTATATAATTTTCGACGTCTGGTGACTCCCACCTTTGCTTCTTGAATAAATTGTAGTAAGTGATATTTATTATGGGAACCGTGTGGAAACATTTTAACTTAAAGAAGAACTGTCATGAAAATGGTAAAGCTTCATAAAATGCTGAATAGCAAGAGGAAAGTTGCCCGTCTTACCCTGCAAGGATTAAATGTCTTCTAACTTGTTATTTTCATTTACTAGAAGGAACATAAGACAAGAATTTGGCTACAGGGAATATACCACTGTGCATTTGCAGGGGAGGCATGTCAGCCCGTGAGGAACAATCAGATGCTTTGCTCTTATGTTTTACAGCGCATTGCATGATGGGTAGATGTGTGTGCAAACTTAAGACCTGCAGTAAAAATAAGCTGTAATTCTAGCTCAGGCTGGCACTGGAACAGGCTGTTACAGTTCGAGAATCCTTCCCCTTTAATGTGTAATATAATGGTAATATTAATGTTAATGTAAATATAATGGTACATTTACAGGCTGATTCATTACCAGTGCCAGGTATCGGCAGATGAGCGTCTGTACAGCGGCGCTAAGAGCGACTGCTAGTGGTCGCTCTGATCAACTATGAGTCGCTATTACAGAGTGCCTCAGTCGCTGTAGTAACATGGCCAGCAACGATGAATTTGATATATGTCGGTCGATCTAACACCAGTACAGAGCTATATGGGAGCGAATGGTAGCGACTGTTCAGTGTGACCGACACCATATTCATCAAGAAAAAAGCCTCACACAGCGCCAACGGTCAAAATTGGGTCGCTATAGCCCAGAGCGCCAGATGCTGTGTGATTAAAGTCTGTTTTTGAACACAAATACAACAGTAACAAAGCGAAAACACATAGAATGACATTGTTATGTTATTGTGACATGTACATTTTAATGCCAGACCTGTAATGACAATTCTGCATAAAATTATTTAAAATCCAAAAAGTTTTCAAAAATGACTTTTTCTAGACCAGGAGAGGTGACACCATTATTTGATAAAAAAAAAAAAAAAAAATTAAAAGAAAACCCTGTTTAAAGAGAAGAAAAGTAAAGTTTATTGAAATGTATGGGAGAGCGACAGGTAGCAACAGGTAATACCTGGCGCTCACGAAGCTAGAGCGCCGGTGCTATACGCTGAGCTGTCTGTGATGTTGAATTGGACTCTACATGGCGCTGTTAGAGGCGCTCACCAGAATCGCTTTCATAAATGTGGTTTTGCATTCAGCGCCCAGCGTTCACCAGACGCTGCCTGACGCTTAGAATGCACTACCTGCCGCTATCCCTTGATGAATAAACCCCTTACTATCATCCAAATATACTGTCATCCCTTAAATGTTAAGAAATACATCCTCACTTTAACATCTATCATGTTCATGTGGCTTTCTGGAGAAGAAGTCCAGCCCAATATGAATGCATCTTGTCTCACACTTGCGGCAAGGGAGTATGTAAATTTGGGATGCCCTGCAGCACACCCCCTCCACCGGAAGCCTGAGCCCATATGTACTCTCTCCAATACACTCCTTTCACTAGAGTGCCTGCCATCTATTGGTGCAACAATTCACTGGTCACACATTGATGTGCAAGGCTTTTGGGCAAGCATAATAGGCTACTCACCTGGGAGATACATATAGGCTGCCATGTCTCAAGGTGCAGATGGGCAGTGGACAGGGCCAGCACTGAGCATACCCAGGCAAGTGCCAGAGCAACTGGAGTCTTTGATGCTCACCAAAGCTTGAACTGGTCAGTGGAATGATTCTACACTAGACTTCCTTCATCACAGTAGTGAGTCAAGTGTCCCATGTGCGGTCCTGCTCACAGCAGGGGAATTTTTTAATATCAAGAATTTTTTTTTTACTGAATCGAGGCCAGTGCATTAAAGTGGAGAGCTGACCAAACGTTAGTGAATAAGGGCCATCTGAGACAATTCTGCATAAAATTATTTAAAATCCAAAAAGTTTTCAAAAATGACTTTTTCTAGACCAGGAGAGGTGACACCATTATTTGAGAAAAAAAAAAAAAAAATTAAAAGAAAACCCTGTTTAAAGAGAAGAAAAGTAAAGTTTATTGAAATGTATGGGAGAGCGACAGGTAGCAACAGGTAATACCTGGCGCTCACGAAGCTAGAGCGCCGGCGCTATACGCTGAGCTGTCTGTGATGTTGAATTGGACTCTACATCGCGCTGTTAGAGGCGCTCACCAGAATCGCTGTCATAAATGTGGTTCTGCATTCAGCGCCCAGCGTTCACCAGACGCTGCCTGACGCTTAGAATGCAATACCTGCTGCTATCCCTTGATGAATAAACCCCTTACTATCATCCAAATATACTGTCATCCCTTAAATGTTAAGAAATACATCCTCACTTTAACATCTATCATGTTCATGTGGCTTTCTGGAGAAGAAGTCCAGCCCAATATGAATGCATCTTGTCTCACACTTGCGGCAAGGGAGTATGTAAATTTGGGATGCCCTGCAGCACACCCCCTCCACCGGAAGCCTGAGCCCATATGTACTCTCTCCAATACACTCCTTTCACTAGAGTGCCTGCCATCTATTGGTGCAACAATTCACTGGTCACACATTGATGTGCAAGGCTTTTGGGCAAGCATAATAGGCTACTCACCTGGGAGATACATATAGGCTGCCATGTCTCAAGGTGCAGATGGGCAGTGGACAGGGCCAGCACTGAGCATACCCAGGCAAGTGCCAGAGCAACTGGAGTCTTTGATGCTCACCAAAGCTTGGACTGGTCAGTGGAATGATTCTACACTAGACTTCCTTCATCACAGTAGTGAGTCAAGTGTCCCATGTGCGGTCCTGCTCACAGCAGGGGAATTTTTTAATATCAAGAATTTTTTTTTTACTGAATTGAGGCCAGTGCATTAAAGTGGAGAGCTGACCAAACGTTAGTGAATAAGGGCCATCTGAGATGGCAAGCTCACCACAGGCGTGCAGATTGTCACATCATAATGATATATTGATTGTAGATTTTTTGTGATTAAGGATAACTTTTAGGTTTTGCTTTAAAGTCCCTGCATGGGCCAAGAAAAAACAACCAGAACATGGGCCAAGAAAGAACAACCAGAACATGGGCCAAGAAATAACAACCAGAACATGGACCAAGAAAGAACAACCAGAACATGAGCCAAGAAAGAACAACCAGAACATGGGCCAAGAAAGAACAACCAGAACATGGGCCAAGAAAGAACAACCAGAACATGGGCCAAGAAAGAACAACCAGAACATGGGCCAAGAAAGAACAACCAGAACATGGGCCAAGAAAAAACAACCAGAACATGGGCCAAGAAAGAACAACCAGAACATGGGCCAAGAAAGAACAACCAGAACATGGGCCAAGAAAGAACAACCAGAACATGGGCCAAGAAAGAACAACCAGAACATGGGCCAAGAAAGAACAACCAGAACATGGGCCAAGAAAGAACAACCAGAACATGGGCCAAGAAAGAACAACCAGAACATGGGCCAAGAAAGAACAACCAGAACATGGGCCAAGAAAGAACAACCAGAACATGGGCCAAGAAAAAACAACCAGAACATGGGCCAAGAAAGAACAACCAGAACATGGGCCAAGAAAGAACAACCAGAACATGGGCCAAGAAAGAACAACCAGAACATGAGCCAAGAAAGAACAACCAGAACATGAGCCAAGAAAGAACAACCAGAACATGGGCCAAGAAAGAACAACCAGAACATGGGCCAATGGGCCAAGAAAAAACAACCAGAACATGGGCCAAGAAAGAACAACCAGAACATGGGCCAAGAAAGAACAACCAGAACATGGGCCAAGAAAGAACAACCAGAACATGGGCCAAGAAAGAAGAACCAGAACATGGGCCAAGAAAGAACAACCAGAACATGGGCCAAGAAAGAACAACCAGAACATGGGTCAAGAAAGAACAACCAGAACATGAGCCAAAAAATAACAACCAGAACATGGGTCAAGAAAGAACAACCAGGACATGAGCCAAGAAAGAACAACCAGAACATGAGCCAAGAAAGAACAACCAGAACGTGGGCCAAGAAAGAACAACCAGAACATGAGCCAAGAAAGAACAACCAGAACATGGGCCAAAAAAGAACAACCAGAACATGGGCCAAGAAAGAACAACCAGAACATGGGCCAAGAAAGAACAACCAGAACATGAGCCAAGAAAGAACAACCAGAACATGGGCCAAGAAAAAACAACCAGAACATGGGCCAAGAAAGAACAACCAGAACATGGGCCAAGAAAGAACAACCAGAACATGGGCCAAGAAAAAACAACCGGAACATGGGCCAAGAAATAACAACCAGAACATGAGCCAAGAAAGAACAACCAGAACATGAGCCAAGAAAGAACAACCAGAACATGGGCCAAGAAAGAACAACCAGAACATGAGCCAAGAAAGAACAACCAGAACATGGGCCAAGAAAGAACAACCAGAACATGGGCCAAGAAAGAACAACCAGAACATGGGCCAAGAAAGAACAACCACATTACCTGACTCCCTAAAGACTTGACACTATAAAGTCCTGTGGGCAGAGCCAGTCTGTTTACTTCCCTGTTAGTTTAGGTGCTGAAAAGTGCGCTCCCTGCCCATCTTGGTGCACGCCTCTGCTTATACTCTCAAAGGATCAAGTCTGTTGTTAGACTTTAACGTCAAAGTCCAATTTGTTATCAAAATTCCCTCAATCAATGCCAATTGATCAACATCTCCAAAAGTTAAATCAGATGCTTGTCCAACTCATCCTCCAGTTCCCTTTTAGGCATTTGCAATAATAAGGCAGCAAATGCCTAATCGGGGCAGCGCGAGTTAGAGGAACCAAAGTATTTTTTACTTCCTACATCTGTTTTAAATTAAACCGGACCTTCAGCGTGATTTAATGAAAAGCCCAAACTCTTAAAAAACGGTTCCCCAGCATCTAAAATTAATATATTTTACGTTTTTAGTCACTAATCTATTATTCTTTCCCCCACTGGGCTGCAACTTTGTTCAGGAATTTAGGATACGGGCGCCGCCATCTTGACTCAGAAGCATCACACTTACTGAGGAGAGGAGAGTGGGATAAGGTACAGGGGGCGGGTTATAGCTGTGCTTTGCTCAGACAGAGCAGAGCTGGGGTCAGGTAAAGGTCAGCAGTCCCAGAATGCAGAGCAGCACAGTCAGGAGGCACTTCCTGTTTGCAGGCTGCCTGATAAGATGGCGGCTTCCATAAGCCGCCATCTTGGATGTTTAAAGGCTCATAACATGCAGTAGATGCAGGTAGGATGATTTTTAATGTGGACAATCTGTATGTACAGGGTGTGGGAAACATATAAGATAGACTCTTTTTCAGAGTCTTTAAGTCTAAAGAAGTGTCAAATCACTTTGTCTAGCACAAAAAGGTACAAAATATAGAACAATTAGAAAAAGATGGTGATCCTTATTACACACCTGTTGTCTGATCAACTGGTTATAACCCAGACTGGGTGGAGGTATAAGAATTCTTTTTTTTGTACAGGGAACTCTGTATTTATTTTATTTTGTCTGGAAAAGTGGTTTTAATTGAAAAAGTTTTAATCTTAGATCCATCTGCCAGGGATTTATAAATAGAATCATTTGAAGAAGACTCGCTCCCACTGGGCATATTGCAAGATACATTATCGAAATAACACGTCTGTTGAAAACTAGGGAGTGATTACCAACTTCTAACTTTAAATAAGCTGAAATAACATATGTAAGTGAGTATCCCAACTATTTTATTATTCTTTCTTTGAAAGAAGGCCTATCTGAAATCATCCTGTCAGTCCAATAACAGAAGGAGGTGTATCAGGAGGTGAAATTAAAACCAAGTTTAGGATATATTTTCCATATTTTTATGTTATTCATGGTCTGTATGTGCCATGTAATCAATTTCTCTTTTAAGAAACCGCTCTTTACTTTTTTACCCTTATAAAAGGATATAAGGGGCTTTTAGGTCTCTTTTAGACCACTATATTTGGCCTAACATGGAACTCTTCCTAAGGCGGCTTGCTACTCTTATTTTACTTAATATTAACATTAAGACTAAGTAATTGCAATTTATTTACCATATTTTAAATTGTTATTCATATTTGAGCATTTCATGTGACATTTTTGACATTGTACATTTTTAAGCTGTGGTGGGTACATTAATCTGATTTAAAACTAGTTCTTAATATACATTTTAAGCTCTATGCAAAGCATTGGGTTCAGAGGATATTGAACTTGATTAATAAAACATCTTCAAAACACTGTTGAGATATGATCTGAGAGGTCATATTTTCCAAAGCAGAAGTGATATTTCTACTTACTCACAGGGTAACCCTTTGATTAAAAAGGAGACTATTAAAGGACTGAGCTATGGAACTATGTGGAAAGACAATGGCTACTTCCTCCAGTTCCAGAAACATGGCACCCAGGAGTCACTTTGAGTTCTCCAGAATTTTATTTGCCAAGAATGTTGGTCCGAGCTGAAAGAAATTGACCTTGGTTTACACGAATACATATAAATGTGTATATAGTAATTAGGGATGAGCGAACCGGTTCGGACGAACCAGAATTCGCTCCGAATTTCAGGGAAAATTCGATTCGGCACGAACCCGAATTTTTTTTGGTTCGTGCCGATCGAATTTCCCCTGAAATAAAAAAAAAAAAAATGCCGGCATGGTGGGAGCGGGCAGACCGGCTACGCTGTCAGCGGGCGGCGGAAGTCGGCCCGCTGACAGCGCAGCAGGCCTGCCCGCTCCCACCATGCCTGCATTTTTTTAAAAAGCAAACACTTACCTGCATGGTCGGAGCGTGGAGGCCGGCGCCGCTCTCAAGCGCCGTCTGATGACGCGCCCTCTGATGACGCGTCCTCTGATGACAGCTGAGAGCGGCGCCGGCCTCTACGCTCCAACCATGCAGGTAAGTGTGCCGGCATGGTGGGAGCGGGCAGGCCGGCTGCGGCCCGCTGACAGGCGTAGCCGGCCTTCCCATCCCACCATGCCGGCATTTTTTTTTCAGATGAGCGATTCGTGAAAGTTCTATTCGGGCGAACCCGAATTTATTGGGGAAATTCGGCGAATCGCCCGAATCGAACTTTCAAGAAGTTCGCTCATCTCTAATAGTAATATGTTGTACCATGTTATTCACAGTAAACTATAGAAAGTGAACAGAATAAGTCAAAACATTTCGAAGGCTGAGTCTTTTTGAAACAAGAATAGCTAGCTTTCTTAGTCATTCTTCAAAGCGTACTTAGTGGACCTATCAGTTCTGCAGCTGGCCCTAGCGTCTAAAAGACACCAGGGCCAGCCGACTATGTGCCCCTGGGGCATTTTGATCCATGATCGCAGATGGTCTGTAAACCCTTTATCTTGCCATGAGCCCGTTGCCACGATTGCAAGCCATGGGCACATCCCTGCACCTGTGCATGCACCAATGCCCAGCCATTCTGATAAGCCGGGCCCATGAGAGTGTGCAATCCGCAGGGAAACAAGGGATGCAGCTACCCCTACTCCCTATGCTGCTGCAAAGTCTAAAACAAGAACTTTTTAAGGCGCTTATTGGATGTGTGTCTAGCGGAGTGAGTGGAGTAGGCGGGTCTGGGGGGGTTTCACATGGTGGGGCATCCCAAATCAGGAAGCCCTATGGGTTATGCAGAAAAGGAAATGTGAAATCTTTAGCATAGCCCATAGGGTTCTGTTGTTTCCTAGGGATGAGCGAATCGATCCGGACGAACCCGGATTCGATCCGAATTTCATGAATCCGAATTTCCCCGTGCTTTGATGCTGCTGTAGTCAGGGAGAGACAGTTAGAGAGACAGGGACAGGCAGGAGACAGGCAGGAGACAGGCAGGAGACAGGCAGGAGACAGGCAGGAGACAGGCAGGAAGTCAGCGAGAAGCAGGGAAAGTTAGGAAAAATCGGAGGCAGTCACAGGGAGATTTTTTTTTTTTCATCCAGCCTGAGTGTTACTGGCTGGCTGACTGGCTTTGTTAGCATTTTCAGGCTGCTTATACACTTACTGTGCATATATACTGAACTGATCTCAAGTCTGCTGTGGGAACATTACCATTTTGTAAAATCTCATTAGCCTCTGTATTTACTGTAAGCTGCACAGTTATTTCAAGTAATTTGGCCTGTATGAGCCTGCTTACACACTGTTGCTGTGTGCATATATACTGATCTCAAGTCTGCTTGGGGCATCCCATTCTGTAACATACCATTATCCTCTGTATTTACTGTAAGCTGCACAGTTATTTCAAGTAATTTGGCCTGTATGAGCCTGCTTACACACTGTTGCTGTGTGCATATATACTGATCTCAAGTCTGCTTGGGGCATCCCATTCTGTAACATACCATTAGCCTCTGTATTTACTGTAAGCTGCACAGTTATTTCAAGTAATTTGGCCTGTATGAGCCCAGTGTCTCTTTAAAGTAATGTTTGGGCTGCTGCTGCTGCTGCCAACTCCAGGGTGTGATTACTCCAATTTTTGGGCTCCTGCTGCCAACTTCAGTGTCTCTTTAAAGTTATGTTTGGGCTCCTGCTGCTGCCAACTCCAGGGTGTGATTCATCCAATTTTTGGGCTCCTGAAGCCAACCCCAGTGTCTCTTTAAAGTAATGTTTGGGCTCCTGCTGCTGCTGCTGCCAACTCCAGGGTGTGATTCATCCAATTTTTGGGCTCCTGCTGCCAACTCCAGTGTCTCCTTAAAGTTATGTTTGGGCTCCTGCTGCTGCCAACTCCAGGGTGTGATTCATCCAATTTTTGGGCTCCTGAAGCCAACCCCAGTGTCTCTTTAAAGTAATGTTTGGGCTCCTGCTGCTGCCAACTCCAGGGTGTGATTCATCCAACTTTTGGGCTCCTGCTGCCAACTCCAGTGTCTCTTTAAAGTAATGTTTGGGCTGCTGCTGCTGCCAACCCCAGAGTTTGATTAATCCAAATTTTGGGCTCCTGAAGCCAACCCCAGTGTCTCTTTAAAGTAATGTTTGGGCTCCTGCTGCTGCTGCTGCCAACTCCAGGGTGTGATTCATCCAATTTTTGGGCTCCTGAAGCCAACCCCAGTGTCTCTTTAAAGTAATGTTTGGGCTCCTGCTGCTGCTGCTGCCAACTCCAGGGTGTGATTCATCCAAATTTTGGGCTCCTGAAGCCAACCCCAGTGTCTCTTTAAAGTAATGTTTGGGCTCCTGCTGCTGCTGCTGCCAACTCCAGGGTGTGATTCATCCAATTTTTGGGCTCCTGAAGCCAACCCCAGTGTCTCTTTAAAGTAATGTTTGGGCTCCTGCAGCTGCTGCTGCCAACTCCAGGGTGTGATTCATCCAATTTTTGGGCTCCTGCTGCCAACTCCAGTGTCTCTTTAAAGTTATGTTTGGGCTCCTGCAGCTGCTGCTGCCAACTCCAGGGTGTGATTCATCCAATTTTTGGGCTCCTGCTGCCAACTCCAGTGTCTCTTTAAAGTAATGTTTGGGCTGCTGCTGCTGCTCCCAACTCCAGGGTGTGATTCATCCAATTTTTGGGCTCCTGCTGCCAACCCCAGTGTCTCTTTAAAGTAATGTTTGGGCTCCTGCTGCTGCTGCTGCTGCTGCCAACTCCAGGGTGTGATTCATCCAATTTTTGGGCTCCAGCAGCCAACTGCAGTGTCTCTTTCAAGCTATGTTTGGGCTCCTGCAGCTGCGCTTGCAACTCCAGGGTGTGATTCATCCAATTTTTGGGCTCCTGAAGCCAACCCCAGTGTCTCTTTAAAGTAATGTTTGGGCTCCTGCTGCTGCTGCCAACTCCAGGGTGTGATTCATCCAATTTTTGGGCTCCTGAAGCCAACCCCAGTGTCTCTTTAAAGTAATGTTTGGGCTCCTGCTGCTGCCAACTCCAGGGTGTGATTCATCCAATTTTTGGGCTCCTGCTGCCAACCCCAGTGTCTCTTTAAAGTAATGTTTGGGCTCCTGCTGCTGCTGCTGCCAACTCCAGGGTGTGATTCATCCAATTGTTGGGCTCCTGCTGCCAACTTCAGTGTCTCTTTAAAGTTATGTTTGGGCTCCTGCTGCTGCCAACTCCAGGGTGTGATTTATCCAATTTTTGGGCTACTGCTGCCAACTCCAGTGTCTCTTTAAAGTAATGTTTGGGCTCCTGCTGCTGCTGCTGCCAACTCCAGGGTGTGATTCATCCAATTTTTGGGCTCCTGCTGCCAACCCCAGTGTCTCTTTAAAGTAATGTTTGGGCTCCTGCTGCTGCTGCCAACTCCAGGGTGTGATTCATCCAATTTATGGGCTCCTGCTGCCAACTTCAGTGTCTCTTTAAAGTAATGTTTGGGCTCCTGCTGCTGCTGCCAACTCCAGGGTGTGATTCATCCAATTTTGGGCTCCTGCTGCCAAATCCAGTGTCTCTTTCAAGCTATGTTTGGGCTCCTGCTGCTGCTGCTGCTTGAAACTCCAGGGTGTGATTCATTCAATTTTTGGGCTCCTGCAGCCAACTCCAGTGTCTCTTTCAGCCAATGTTTGGGCTCCTGCTTCTGCTTGCAACTCCAGGGTGTGATTCATCCAATTTTTGGCCTCCTGCAGCCAAGTCCAGTGTCTCTTTCAGCCAATGTTTGGGCTCCTGCTGCTGCTTGCAACTCCAGGGTGTGATTCATCCAATTTTTGGGCTCCTGCTGCTGCCAACTCCAGTGTCTCTTTAAAGAAATGTTTGGGCTCCTGCCCCTCATAGTGATGCCACTTCAACTCTTTGCAATTGTGCCGCTCTGCGATTCTATTAGCGATGCCTCTGATCTGCATGTAATATTTATTTAAAGTATTATTTAACTAACCCAGCACGCATCCTATGCGTGTTACAGCAAGGCAGAATGGTTTACAACCCTACTGAGGCTCTAGGAGGCTCAGAAATAGCCGTTTTAATAGCGATTCGTCGCGAATAAATTCGGGTCGAAACGATTTTTGTCGGAAAATTCGGCGAATCAGTCGAATCGAATTTTTCAAAAGTTCGCTCATCTCTATTGTTTTCAAACGTAACGAATACCCTTACCTCATCAGAAAAATGATGTGCCTAACCTGCAAAAATGTCCCATCACAAGTACAGGTAATTTTGGGGGGAAAGGGTAGAAAAAAACATGAATTTGTTTTTTTGTGTCTAAAAGCTATAAAGCCCCCCGGGATGCAGATTGGCTTCACCAAATATTTAGCATGACCCCCTATGTTTTAAATTGTATATATCATTTGATACTGTTCTGTTACTTTTTATATTTGTATTTCTGTTGAATGTATTTCTCTACACTGCATAATACTGAACCATGGACTATGATTATTGTGGTAATTCATTGATACATTTGTATACAATTCTAGAGACAGTATACACTGTGTATGACTTTTCTGCATTCCCCACATACAAGCTCCTTCCCTTCTCTACTCTAAGAGAAAAAGCTGCATCATTTACAATCTGTTTGATGGACTAGGACCAGGGATCTGATGAGGTATCTGATGATGCTGTGAGGAGCATCTTTTCTATCTCTATGGTTTGACAAGAGGGAGCTGCATTAAGGATTTTTGCCTACAGTTGCAGTTTAACATATCTATGTTGTGGTCCCAAGTATCAGAATAACATCTCTAACTTACATCTATACTTAGGCCCTTATTTATGAAGGGATAGAGACAGGTAGCGACTGGTGAGTGGCCGGTAATGACGGGCCCCGCCACGAGAACGCCGGCTCCCCACCACAATCACACATTTATCAAGCCAATCCTGCTTAGCGACTGAGATAGCGCCATATAGCGACTCATTCATCATTATTCCAGCCTCAGCCCACAGCGCCAGCGTCCGACCTTGAACAGTGACAGGTATGACCTCTCGCTACCTGGCGCTCTCCAATGCATTTCAATGGAACAATCTTTAAATATTAATAATTAATTGTTATTAATGTGGGTTTTTTTTTTAAATGTGAAAAATTCTGTGACCACTTCTGCCATTTTAGATTTTTTTTAAAAAATTGTACAGAATTGATATTACAGGTCTGATATTAATGTATTCATATTACTAAATTATTTAAAATTTTTTCTTTTTTTTGGTTTCCAAAAATATGGTGGTTTGGGGGTTAAAAAACTACTTTTAACACATCGCCTCCAGCGCTCTGGGGTTTAAACATGCATTTCACAGCGCTTGAATTTTTTGAGCGTGATTTTTTGATGAATATGGTGGAAGCTAGTCGCTCTGACCAGTCGCTATCATGCGCACCCATACATCGCGGAACCTGTCAAATAGCGACTCGTAACCTTGTATTCAACATTACGCCACACTGACTGAGTCGCTGTCAACAAGCGAACAACGGCCAAGCACAGCGACTACTAGCGGGCGCTGTGAAAATACCGCTACGGTCGCTCAACTGTCGCTACATGTCGCTATTAATAAATCAGCCTCTTAGATTGTGTAGAGAAAATGGGTTCCAGATACACTCAACCTGTAGTTGACTAGAGTAGCTTGAATGCTCAGATTAAATATTAGCAGGTGCAGAAGTAATCAGATCCCTGTTCCTAATCCATCAAACAAAGTGTAAGAGATACAGTACTCTCTTATACAATGAGGGGCCTTGTATGTGGGAAATGTCTTTTAAGAGTTCGTTAAGTACTTCTCAATGGATTAAACTGGACAAAAATTCTGAAAAAACTTTGATACCAGTTAATAGGCTCCCTAGGGGGCATCCCCTATTGGTGTGAAGTGAAGCCATCTGGGGAAAATGCTGGCAGCCAGGGTAATACAAAGGGTGGATATTCAATCCCCAGGACTCTGGAGTTAATAAGTCTAGTGGTTAAGTAAATATAGAGTTTTTAACATTTTAATGAGGTGGCCAGATGGACACGTTCCTTTTGCCAAGCAAAGAGTTACACTGAGCCAAAGCAAAAAAAACAAGCCCTCTAGAAGAAATTTTCTTAGAAACATTCAAAATTGGGAAGCTCAGCAGTGTGAAAGCTTGTGATTTCCCCTATTACTCTACCTTGAATGAATATTCAGGCTGATTCATTACTAGCACCAGCTATCGGCAGATGAGCCTCTGTACAGAGGCGCTAAGAGCGACCGCTAGTATATGCTGTGATCTGTTATTGGGCGTTGTAACAGAGCGCCTTAGCTGTAGTAACCTGGCCGGCATTGATGAATAAGATGCATGGTGGGCGTTCTAACACCAGTACAACGTCGCAGGGAGCGAAAGGTATCGCCAGGTCAGTGCGACAGACTCTCAGCGACTCCATATTCAACAAAAAATCACACACACAGCGGCGGCGCTCTGGATCTGGTCGCTGTAGCATAGAGCGCCAGACGCTGTGTAATTAAAGTCTGCTTTTGAACACATATCCACCAGTAATAAAGCGAAAACACGTGGAATTACATTGTTGTAACATTGTGACATTAATACTTTAACGCCAGACCTGTAATGACAATTCTGCATAAAAAAAAAAAATGTTTTCAAAAATGACTCTAGGCCAGAAAAGGTCACACAATTATTGGGGGGGGGGGGGGGGGGAATTTAAAAACAAAAAAGCCTGTTTAAACAGAAGAAATGGACAGGTAGCGACAGGTAATACCTAGTGCTCTGGAAGCTAGAGCGCCAGCGCTATACGCTGAGCCACCTGTAATGATGAAACGTACGCTATATGGTTCTGTTAGAGTCGCTCACCAGAATCGCCTTCATAAAAGTGGTATTGCGTACAGCGCCCAGTGTTCATCAGACGCTGCCTGCTGCTACGAGGCGCTACCTGCCGCTATCCCTTGATGAATTCTATGAGGGAAACATTCTGCCAAAGATTAATTCTCAGTAAAAAATCAAGTCCCCCCCCCCTCATCCTTGGCCTGGCACAGCAGACATAACACCCCTAAGCATACCAGCCCCCATGGCCCACAGGTCTGGTTCTCTTCCTGGGATGCCAGGATTCCTTGAAATGTACAGAAACATACCAAAAGATTCAATCTCCGGAGGCAACAATCATTTTATATCATAAAAACTATAATCTGTGGAATAGCCTTTAAACAGCTTACAGTTTCAAACAAGGATTGGATGCTTATTTAGAGGAAAATAACATTAGCAGTTACTATATTAGCTGTTATAAGTAAAAAAAAAATTAAATAAAAATTCACTTTCCCCAACTCCGAACTTGATGGACATATGTCTTTTTTCAACCATATTAACGGGAGTAATATAATCAATATACAATAACCTTATGACCGCCTATAAGTGAAAATGGCCAAACAGAATTTGACGGGGAGACACTTTCAGCCTTTGCGTATAGCAAAATCCTAATGGTGCTTTTGATTGATGACTTTAAAGTACATGCAGGTAACAGCTTGCGTGCTGTAGAGAGCAGTGCTGCGTAAAAAAAATGTAGTCTTAGATGGTGTTAGTGTAACTTGTCAGAACTCTGCCATTTCCCTTGCATTTCTAATTAGCCTTTTAACATCTTTTTTGGGTGTTTTAAGCTGACACAACAGTTGGTTTTGGAACATTGTTGATCAAACATTTTTAGAAGCAACATGGAGCTTTTCTGCATGCTATGATGAAAAATAAAGTTCTGAATGAGTTTTAGCTTAAAACGTTGAACTTTTTAGATTTGTTTTTAAAAAAGTCATAAAATATTAGTTATTATTAATATTTAGAGTAAGCATGCTGACCCATTAACGTGCATTAATGTGCTTTACACTTTTCCTTCTTGCTGCACTGGGTAGAGGCTGAAACTAGACCACTCCTCTAGGTTTGCTTAAACCGGACCTTCAACTTAAATAATAGCCTATCATATGTTTCCCCCACCCTGTACATACAGATTTCCCCCATTAAAAGTCATCCTACCTGCATCTACTGCTTTTTCTGAGCCTTTAAACATCCAAGATGGCGGCCCATGGAGGCTGCCTGCAGACAGGAAGTGTAATCTGTCTATGCGGCTCTGCATTCTGGGATTGCTGTCCTTTTCTTGACCCCAGCTCTGCTCTGTCTAAACAAAAGAACAGCTATAACCCCACCCCCTGCAGTTTCTCCCCTCTCTCCTCACTATGTGATGCTTCTGAGGCAAGATGGCGGCGCCCGTATCCTAGAGTCCTGAACAGATTTGCAGGCCAGTGGGGGAAAGAATAACACGTAAGTGACTAAAAGCATAAAATATATTAATTTTAAATGCTGGGGGATAGTTTTTTTAGGGGTTTGGGCTTTTCAATAAATTATGCTGAAGGTCCGGTTTAATCGCCATCCACCGGACATTAAGTAATTCTCAACTGTTGCTTCTGTTTTTTACCTTACTGAACATTTGCAGCAAAATCCAAACTGGCACTAGCATTTCTCTTTTCAGTTTTTGCTCCAGGCCTCAGTTTTAGTCTATGGTGTCTACTGTCTCTGATTTTTAGTCTGATTCTTTTGAGTCTGATTTTTGAGTGTGTCAAAATGCAGACTAGAGTCTTAAACAATTTAGTTCTGATTTAATCCTTCACTTAGAGGCATGCTGATACCTTATAGTAGCATCCCCACATCCCCAACCTGTGTGGCCTGCAGCCAGACATTCAAGTCTGCCTGAAGTAGCACAGAGTGAAGATGCTGCAAGAGGCCGATGCATGGGCTGTGGGATAGAGGTGATTAGAGATGAGCGAACTTCTCAAAAATTCTATTCGGGTGATTCGCCAAATTTCTCAAAGAAATTTGGGTTCGTCCGTATCGAACTTTAGCGAATCGCTCATCTCTGGTGGGAGCGGGGAGGCCGGCTGCGCTGTCAGCTGTCATCAGAGGACGCGTCATCAGAGGAAGCCGGCTTCCTCTGATGACGCGTCCTCTGATGACAGCTGACAGCGCAGCCGGTCTCCCCGCTCCCACCATGCCGGCATTTTTTTTTTTTAATTTCAGGGAAAATTCGGTCAGCACGAACCACTTAAAATTCGGGTTCGTGCTGAATCGAATTTTCCCTGAAATTCGGAGCGAATTCAGGTTCGTTAGAACTGATTCGCTCATCCCTAGAGGTGATTATACAAGGAGGTTTCATACTGTGTGGCATCCCAACTCAGCATGCCCCTAAGTCAAAGATTAAACCATTTTACTGCGTAGGGGTGCAGTAAAGTATGAATAAACATAGGTGGCAACAGCCATGTGATCAAGGATCTCTCTTATCTCTTAATAAAAGGCAACTAATTTTTTGAGTTTTAGTTTATTTAAAAGGGTCTGCCTAGACAAAAAATCAGCTTGCCTTTTGTCACCTGTTGGGCTATTGTCCTGCGCCAGTTAGAAAAAACGTCACCAGTTTCTAACATCGAGTCCTATGTCTGTCTATGGCTCACCAACCCTCACTCTGCTTCTGACAGAGACTTGGCCACCCCCACTGTTAACTGCAATTAAGGGGTATGACTGGCCTCCACCCTCCATCAGAGTGAATAGAGTGGGGAATGCTCGAGTCACTGTGATTAACGCAGAGTGGGAGTTGTTGGTCCCATATGCAGCAGGTGACCAAGAACATTACAGGACTTGGTTTTGGTGACCAGTGAGTTTTTTAACTAGAGTAAAAGTGAATGATGAAATATGTTGTAAATGTGGAGGCTGATTCATTACTAACGCCAGGTATTGCCAGATGAGCGTCTGTATAGCAGTGCTTAGAGCGACCGCTAGTAGACGCTGTAAGCGGGTATCGGGAGCTGTAACCTAGCGTCTCGGTCGCTCTAGTAACCTGGCCGGCATTGATAAATTTGTTGTGTGTTGGGCGCTCTAACAACAGTATAGCTTTGCAGCAAACGACAGGTAGCGCCAGCTCAGTGCGTTCGGCACTCAGTGCTCTACACCATATTTAACAAAACACTAGACACACACAGCGTCAGCACTTTAAAGCTGGGTGCCGTAGCATATAGCGCCAGATGCTGTGTGTTTTTGAACACATATACACCAGTAACATAGCGAAAACACAT
Source organism: Gastrophryne carolinensis (assembly GCA_027917425.1). Classification (NCBI taxonomy): domain Eukaryota; kingdom Metazoa; phylum Chordata; class Amphibia; order Anura; family Microhylidae; genus Gastrophryne; species Gastrophryne carolinensis. The sequence continues at coordinate 470,218,434 of CM051236.1, read as the reverse complement.
GGAATGATATTGTTTTAACACTGTGACAATAACACTTTAGTGCCAGACCTGTAATGACAATTCTGCATAAAAATATAAAAAGTCAAAAACGTTTCTAAAATTGTTTTGTTTGCAGCCATGAGAGGCCACACAATGATTTGAGCAAAAAAAAAATAATAATAATAAAATTGCCAAACACGCTGTTTATACACAACTAATGAAGCCCCATTGAAATGTATGGGAGAGCGCTACAGAGCGACAGATACTACATGGCGTTCCTAAACCTATGCCCTTATTCATCAAGCGATAGCGCCAGGTAGTGTCCGACGAGCGCCAGGTAGCGGCAGCTAACGGCGACTACCGACTCAAGTACGCCCGGCGGCGGTCACAATGACGCATTTATCAAGCAAAATGAGGCTAGCGCCGGCGAGAGCGACGGCTAGCGCGGCATTCATCATGAAGCCGCCTGGACCGAACAGCGCCGCTGCAAATTCCCTCACAGCGCCAGGTATGAGCTGTCGCTCCCTGGCAATGTCCAATGCATTTCAATGGAGCAATCTATAATAATTCATGATTAATTGGTAATAATTTTTTTTTTACATTTTTTTAATGTCAAAAAATCGGAGACCACTTCTGCAATGTTAGGATTTATTTTTAAGTCAAAAAAAAAAAAAAAAATATGTGCAGAATTGATCAAACAGGTCTGAGATTAATGTATTCATATAACAAAATGATTCTAAAAACATGTATAATGTTACATTCAAAAAATATGGTTGTTTAGGGGTTAAAAACTAGTTAATACAGATCGCCGCCAGCGCTCTGGGGTTTAAACAAGGAATGGACAGCGACAGCACATTCGGAGCGTGATTTGTTGATGAATATGAAGCTAGCCGTTCGCTCTGGCCATTCGTTGTCAGGCGCTCACATACAATGCTGGACCTGTGAAACAGCGACCCCCCAGCCCGTATTCAACATTACCGCACACCGACTGAGTCGCTGTCATCAAGCTAATGCCGGCCAAGCACAGCGAATACTGGCTGGCGCTGAAAAAATCACGCTACAGTCGCTCACCTGTCGCTACCTGGCGCTATTGATGAATCGGCCTCATAGAGTGCCAGCTCTATACACTGAGCCTCCTGTAGTTATACATGTGACGTTATATGACGCTGTTAGAGGCGCTCACCAGATTCACTTTCTTAAATGTGGTTTTGCGTACAGCGTCTGGCGTTCACCAGACGCTGACTGCCGCTACAAAGCACTACCTGGCGCTATCCCTTCTTAAATAACCCCCTAAATGTAAGCTTTAGTATGAAGGGGTGAAATAATTGAATAATTCGTAGGCTGACATGAACCCTAATTACAGCCTTCGTGCCAAGGCCATAATACTCGAAGCCACTTATGACCATCATCTCACAACGCACATCCCTGCATCTTCGGTACAATGCAGACAAGACTCATTGTTACTTTTCATTGTCCTTATCATCCTTTTTTTCCTGGCTGCCCTCAATAAGGCTTCAGCCGCCATTTACTTCTAGAACAAAACAGGAATGCATTGTAAGAGGCTCTGACCTTGATTTATACCGAGTCCAATTGCTCTGCCTAGACTTGTACAATTGCTGCCTGTCTGGGATTTCTGAGCCAGGCGGAAAGCACGGGGCCTATCAGACTATTTTCAGGGTCCCCAGAATATTTGTCCGCCTTGCCAAATTCACCGCGCTCTGTGAATGATAGTTAATCAGCTACAAGTGAAATAACTTATTCCAACATTCTTTCCTCCTTTTTCTTTCAATTGGCCCATTCATTTTAATGAGGCCCATTCTTTAGATCTGGCAGGCAGCACTCAGGGTCCCGATAGCTTTACTCCAAGGTATTTCATAATGTCACCAGTTTTTTTTTTTTTTGTTCTAATCCTCGGTAGCTGGCAACGTTTGGAAGCTTACCTCCCTGAAGGCGCTTGCTCCTAATCCCATTACTGCGGGGGGAGCCGCCATACAGCACATTCTACACAACATCTGAGCACCTCTTTGCTCTTGATCAGAAATGCGAGTGTTTATCTGACGTTTCCAGCTGCGTGCTGCTAAAATCCACCGAGACTTTTCACATTTTAAAGGTAAAGAAGCAGATAAAGCAAATTAACCATATTCACCCTGAGAATCACAAACACAGTAATTGCTGTACTGTTGCCAGAAATGCTACAGAGTAAAAATGTTGAGCGACGCCCCTGGATTCCTCATGTTTCCTTTGTCATTCAGCACTTCTTTCCGTACTGTTCGGGGGAAAAGTGAGCAGCCCACAAACGCCTGTTTACTAATGTCTAAATTGGAACTGCAAGAAAACTTGTAATTATTCCACAGATCTGTGAAATTAGGTTAGGCCTTCTAATGGCAATGCGGATGTTAAAGAACAGCAGGCCAATGGATGGGGCTCCAGACAGGGGTGGACTGGCCATAGGTAGACCCTGGACAATGCTTTGGGGCCAGTTGTTCTGCTGCTTTTAACACCCACATTCAATCCCAGCCCCCTTAGCCCCCTGTACCCAGCCCCACTGTACCCACAAGCCAAGGAACCCCAGCCCCAATGCTATAGCCCTGTCATCATGGTGGGGAGGGGGCTCACCAATGATGTTGGGACAGCTAGGGTCAAATCCAGGGCTGATATTTGGCCCCAGTACGCCACTGGCTCCAGATATACAAGGCAGAGTGCTCTCCTGCCACTGACGTACTACATTCTCATGAGTGTTCCCTGTACTTCTATTACATTCAGTACATTTTTCCTTACTCATAAATGATGAACAACCAGAACATAATATCTATTTTTTCATGTGTTACAAGCTAAACCCAACCTATGCTAAAGATTTAGGGGTTTATTTAAAGCGGGCGTTCAGCATCATTAAATGAAAAGCCCAAACCCTTAAAAAATTATTCCCAGAATATAAAACTAATATATTTGACATTTTTAGTCTGGGCTGCAACTCTGTTCAGAACTCTAGGATACCGGCGGCGCCATCTTGCCTCGGAAGCATAACATACTGAGGAGAGGAGAGGGAGGAAAAGTGCAGGGGGTGGAGTTAAAGCTGTGCTTTGCAGAGACAGAGCAGAGATGGGCATACCTCCCAACTTTTGTATATGTGAAAGCGGGACAAGCCCCGCCACCGACCACGCCCCCGACCCCACCACGCCCCCGACCACACCCCCACCACGCCCTGACCACACCTCCTGTCACGCCCTCCAGCAATGTCGGCTGCCTTCACCCCTGCATGGAAGCCTGCGTAAGTCTTTTTAATCCCCAACCCAGCCCCCCGCGCCCGCCCCCTGCGCGCACACCCGCTCGCCGGCCGATGTTAATTTAGAAGGAGCCGGCGTCATTGCGGCCCTGGACACACCGCAACGGCGCAGGCTGTCCCGGGACATTTCTTAATGGTCCGGGACCGCGGGATTTCCTGCAAAAATCGGGACAATCCCGGGAAAATCGGGACAGTTGGGAGGCATGGAGATGGGGTCAGGAAAAGGACAGCAATCCCAGAATGCAGAGCAGCACAGTCAAAATACACTTCCTGTTTGCAGGCATCCTGATACTCTATGTGACGCCATCTTGGATGTTTAAAGGCTCATAAAATGCAGTAGATGCAGCTAGGATGATTTTTAATATTAGCAATCTGTATGTACAGGGTGGTGGAAACATATAAGGTATGCTTTTATTTAGGGTGAAGGTCCGGTTTATGAAGCACTAGTGCCAGATGAGCATCAGGTGAATGTCAAGTCCCAGTGCAAAAAGTGTAGTTATGAAGTCAGAATTCCAGAGCGCCTGTGATAGTGTCCCATTTATCAACAGATCCCGGTGATGGGAGGAGTGTCAGCGACGAGTTCCCTACAGTGCCACATAAGACCAGGCACTCACCCTGCACTGTGTGGCCTTATCCCATACATTTCAATAGGCTTGGATGGATGTAATTATTTTGGCAAATTAAAAAAAAAATGTATGCTGGTGCATGTCCCATGGGATCCCTGGGCTGTTTGGAATAGATTTTGTATGCATTTTATTGCACTCTTGTGTTGCGCTGCAAACTTGTGATTTGGCCCCTGCAAAACCTGTGTCATGTCTTTAAAGTGCCTCAATGCAATTCCAGTTTTTTCTTTTAATTTTATTGTGCTACCATCACCCCTAAAAATAAAAAATGGGGATTGCAACAGGTGCTGTATGCCTGGAATCCCCTTTTCGTCCATGCGGGCGTTGTGTATTTTAGTGATGAATGTGTAAATTTTCTTGCGCTCCCAGCTAGCACCCAGAAGCCAGCTGGGAGCGAGCTAACTAAGAGCGCCGCCTGTACAGTGTACCAACATGGTATGCCCCATGCTACAATTTGCTGGTGGTGGTTTATCATTTATAAAAATGATTTAGTAGTTTAACTAGGGGGTATATTGTCATGATCAAACACATTAATTGGTATCACTTAAACTCAGATTGGGTGATAATTGATATATTTTGTTTGTTTTTTGTTTAATACAGATACTAAAGTGATGTTGAGAAAGCTATATGAAAAAATACCTCCACCACTATGTACCTAGTTAGCAGTGCTGAAAGTAATGAAACTCATGCTGGTAGTTGTAAAACTTGAGTTGTTCAATGCAACAAGTAGGATGAGCCAAGCAGTTATTGTGCAGTTACATTGGTAAGCAGTTACATTGGTAAAACCAATCAGGTCCCTGCTGTGTGTTACATAGGCCCTTATTTAACAAGGGATAGCGCCAGGTAGCGAATGGTGAGCGAACGGTAATGACGGTCACCGCCACGAGTACGCCGGCTCCCCTCCGCAATCACACATTTATCAAGCCGATCCTGCTTAGCGACTGACAGAGCGCCAGATAGCGAATCATTCATCATTATTCCAGCCTCACCCCACAGCGCCAGCGTCCGACCTTGAACAGCGACAGGTATGACCTCTCGCTACCTGGCGCTCTCCAATGCATTTCAATGGAGCAATCTTTAAATATTCATAATTAATTGCTATTAATTTTTTTTTTTTTTTTTAAATGTCAAAAATTCTGTGACCACGTCTGCAATGTTAGTTTTTTTTTTTAAGGTTAAAAAAAAAAAAAAATTGTGCAGAATTGATATTACAGGTCTGATATTAATGTATTCATATTACAATATGTTTTGAAAAACTTGTTTTTTTTTTTACCTAAAAATATGGTTGTTTGGGGGTTAAAAACTTACTTTTAACCCATCGCCGCCAGCGCTCTGGGGTTTAAACATAAATTTCACTGCGCGAGAATTTTTGGAGCGTGATTTGTTAATGAATATGCTGGGAGCCGTTCGCTATGGCCATTCGCTGTCATACGCTCCCATACAGCGCGGAACCTGTCAAATAGTGACTCCTCACCCAATATTCAACATTACTGCACACCCACTGAGTCGCTATCAACTACACAACAACTGCCAAGCACAGCGACTACTAGCGGGTGCTCTGAAAATGCCGCTACTGTCGCTCATCTGTCGCTACCTGGCGCTATTAATGAATCGGCCTCATAGTATCGGCTTCTGGCAACGATACATTGTAGCATGAAGATCTGTGATACATTCTATAGCAGCCGCAAGCCTGCAATTATATGTAAACAGCTTATAGCTGACTTGCAGCTGGCCTGTGTGTGTCCTCTCTTTACTGTGCCAGTGCTACTCTGAATAATGCTGTATCTAAACATGAATGTGATATTGATGGATCTAGATTTAACATGGGTATGATTACCAACATTTGTTTTATTTTTTAAACAAAAAAATACTACCTATGACGAGTATTAATGGTATGGGCAGCACTATTTTTTAGAGATCCTCGCTTCCTCTGCTTGCCAGATGAGGGTAGGTGACTCTCCTTGTTTTTTAGGTATGCTGTTTTGACTTTGGGTAGGGTGTCCAATTTCATGTTGCTCTGGCATTAGCCTCTTTCTTCTCCATGTGCCATGACCACACCCTCCTTTTAAACACCAGCATGTGTATAGTCGGTTGCCTGCCAGAATGCAATCCAGGCTTCTGCATGGATGCGTGCACATGATAAGTCCTGGAAGCAGGCTGCCAACTGCAATGGGATCCAGCATGTGCATAAGATGACCCGGAAGTCAGCTGCCTGCCAGAATGGAATCCAGGCTTCTACATGCCCAGAGGGTTTATGAGTTCCTTGGATTGCCCCAAGACAAAAAATTGATCATTTGCATGGTTCAGCCCACTGCAAGGCATACTGGCATATTGTATATTTGCAAATACTCTAAGGGTTACGTTATCTGTATTTATCGAAAACATATTTCTCTTGCTAGAAGCACCATGTTCAATTCATCATAATAACCTATTCTTCTTATGACCACAATAGTGTGAAAATAACATTTTCATTAATGTTTTCCATTAGTGGTGAAGAAAGGCAGCATGTCATTTTCCATAACACTGCTAAAATCTGAAGTATCACTTTTAAGTGGAGTTGGCTTTAAATATAATGTAAATATATAATAATCCTCATCATATGTCTTACATAGGGTGGAAACCAGCAGGGCCCTAATGACAGACGCTGCTGGTACTAAGACTGTCGCTCATCCTGCCAGCTTGGACATAAGGCTCCCATTAGGCCTGTGGTGTATGATGTCATGGTGAGTTCTGTTGATGTGAAAAACAGAAGCAGTCATTTATAGATGGTCCAGAGCTATAGCACACATTTTATGATAAATATGTACATATATATATATATATATATATATATATATATATATATATATTATAAACTGTACATGCAACACGGTGCAAATTCTTGAAAACGTTTGTTCACAAAATATTGGTCATAGGCGATCATTTTACGTTCCTTTACATTAGCGTGACAATAAAAGAAGTTAACATTTGCAAACAAATCACAAAATAAGATGTTTAAAGGGATTGACTGCCCATGCAAAAAAACTAACGGCCTTATTTATCAAGGGCTAGCGCCAGGTAGTGTCTGACGAGCGCCAGGTACCGCCAGCTAACGGCGGCTACTGAATCAAGTACGCCCGGCGGCGGTCACAATGATGCATTTATCACGCTAAATGAGGCTAGCGCCGGCGACAGCGTCAGCTAGCGCGGGATTCATCATGTAGCCGACTGCAACGAACAGTGCCGCTGCTAATCCCATCACAGCGACAGGTATGACCTGGCGCTCCCTGGCGTTGTCCAATGCATTTCAATGGAGCAATCTTTAAATAATCATAATTAATTGCTATTAATGTTTTTTTTTTTTTTTTTTTTTTTAATGTCAAAAATTCTGTGACCACTTCTGGATTAGGATTTTTTAAGTAAAAAATTGTGCAGAATTGATATTACAGGTCTGATAATCATGTATTCATATTACAAAATGTTTAGAAAAACTTGTATAATTTTTACATTAAAAAAAAATGGTTGTTTGGGGGTTAAAAACTACTTTACACACATCGCCGCCAGCGCTCTGGGGTTTAAACAAGGAATTCACAGCGCGAGAAATTTTTAAGCGTGATTTGTTAATGAATCTGCAGCAAGCCGTTCGCTCTGGCCATTCGCTGTCAGGCGCACCCATACAACGCGGAACCTGTGAAACAGCGACCCCTAACCCCGTATTCAACATTACCGCACACCGACTGAGTCGCTGTCAACAAGCAAACCCCGGCCAAGCACAGCGAATACTAGCTGGCGCTGTGAAAATCACGCTACTGGCGCTCATCTGTCGCTACCTGGCGCTATTAATGAATCGGCCTCTAAGGGGTACTCACATGTCCTCTCCTGCAGCTGATCAGTCTTTCTCTGGCAATCAGCAGCTCACCTGATTGCTGGATCACATCTGGCGCCACCCGGGGCGCCAAACAGCAGTCGGGACTGAATCCATGTTAGGCTCCTGCTCTCTCCTTCCATTGGTTGAAACGAAGGGGAGGATGCTGAGGCATTGTAGTAAATGGAAAGGGCATTGTAGCTCTCCTCTGACTGATGGCCAGGGTGTGAACCTGAAATAGATGTGCAGCCAACTGCTGTTTGGGCCCTGGGTGGCGTGTGATGAGATCCATTGATGGGGAGGAAATGTCTCTTGTTTTTTTTACATGGGTGGTCAGTCACTTAAAATGTCTTTACAGAGGCACTTCAGGCAAAACTGACCTCTGAGGTTTACAGCATGGGGCATCCCAATTGACCAGCTGTGCATCCACCGACCATAATGCCTGGCAGCCCATACCCACCTCTTCTGTGTTCCCACCCTGGTCAATTTTGAATGTTTTTTGTTGCCAGATGGAGCTGACTGTCGGTCTCCTGTGCTCATGTAACTGCGGGAGAACAATCTAGTAACCTAGCGGGTATAAAGGTGCAGGGCACCCTCTTGCCGCCCAATCTGTTTGGTCACTGGCAATCACTCAATGGCTGCTACTAAACCGATAGATCATGATAGGATAAATACAGTACAGAGATGCCCAGTCCCAGAGTTGAAGCAGAGGGTGACGCGGTGATGCATCCCGAATCAGGATGCCCCTTTGCTGTGGGGGTAAAATATTTTGTGACTTTTTTTTTCACTTTTAAACCGGAACAAAAATCTTTATTTCTTTGTGTCTCCCACCAATCCCTCCCTCACCTGACCCAGTTCTAAATAACTTGGGTAATACCCGATTTGCCATTTTTGAGATCGTCAATTGCCTGATATCAAGAATGCTGGCTGACATGGCCCAACTGATCACCAGCTTTTCTGTATGCTGGGGAGCGCTCCTGCCAAGCCTATCTGAATGGCTGGGCGAGGAAGCACACCACAGTTAATGGGAAGCATTGTGGGAGCCGCTAACCAGTAAAGGTGAGTTTACCGGCGTATTCAGAAAGCAGGGTATCCGGATTTCAGATGCCCCGAAGCAGGTTGGTGGCAAGCAGGCTTTTGAGATGCTTAAAGGTATTTGAGTTAGGCTGAACAGAATTTTCCAAATTCCAAACTCATTTTCTCAAGTGATGCAACCAATAGAGTTGCTTCACTTGGATGAACACGTCATATGGCTGAACGCATTGATTTCTTCTGCATGGCTGAACACCAGCATAACCTATTTTTTTGAGTGAGCACCAAAACCCCCATATAAAAATAACAAATCAACTTTCTAACAATGTTGAGTTTTTAAATTATATGACATGCAAGGAGAAAATTATCCATCCGAGTTATGTGCCTTTCATGTTTTTTGATCATTTATATTTCTATGGGTCTTTACATTCAACACTTGTAACCTCCAGCACAGTCAGCAAGAAATAATAAAAATGTTACATTTTGGAACTCTAAAGCTGACAGTTCTTAATTCAGCCGAGCCTTGTACCATTCAGCACACCTAAAGTCTAGTTGCCTTTGGCTTGTACATATGAGAAATATAAGAAGCCTTTCAATGTTTGTTACGTTAGTCGCTTGGCAAAGCTTCAGGCGGCTGTTGCATTATGATATTGGCAAAGCATAAAATACAGCAAGCGTCTACAAAATAAGTAATTTTGGAAAATATGGAAAGTGCTATAGAGTTTGTTAAAGCCCACTAAGATTTCTTTATATCTTTCCAAGTTGCTAAGGAACAAAAAGTTGAAGCCAAAAGTATGTGGCACTGGCAATGTGATCACCATAACCATCTGTGCTTCTCAAACATTTACCTGCAGCCAAACAGAGGAAAGCAAATCATTCAATCCATGAAACATTTGTCCATGGAAACATCCATGAAACATTTATTTATTTTAGTCCAATAAAAAACAAAAGTACAGGTTATCCTACATGTTTAAAAGAAATGTCACTTCTAAGACTCCAGGACTGGGCCCAAGGGGCTGCTGACCTTTCCGCAGCCCCTGCGTTGCCAATCGGTTTTTGAAGACAGGAGCTGCGTTTCCTGGTTCTGGCTGGTGGGTTGGTAGGTGTGGCCTGTGTACAGCCAGCTCCCATTGGAAACAATGAGGCTGCCATATACCAGGAAGCTCCCCATATGGAGGTGTCCATTAATTTCAATGGGATCTGGCTGTATGCATGCCATACCCACCTGCCAGTTGAAACCAGAAATCGCAGCTCCTTCAGATTGGGGCTGCTGGAGATCATTGGTGGTGTGGAGTGTTGGTAAGTTAATCATCTAGTCTCCGCTTGGACTGCCTGACACTGAAGTCTTAAGAAAAGTGTACAGAAGTGGACATTTTATTTAACGGAGAACTACCGTGAAAAATGGTCTAATAATAAAAATCCACATAAATATGCTAAATTACAATCGGAGGGTTAATTTACACACCCTGTTTTAAAGCATTTTTTTTCTTTTCTGCAGGAAAACCATAAGTGCGACCAAAACCGTGATTTTTACTATCCTGTGTTTTTTGCTGTCTCAAATCTGGATGCCCCCATGTGTAAAACTCAATGGATCACCCTAAAAACTATGGAACTATGTTCCTATATAAAGTGCTGTTATAACAGCGCCCAGCATAGATAAGTGGTAGTGTCTACATCTCTGGTCTCCCTGAGGTCTGCATGCAATCCCACCCCAGCCAATTCGGCTGGGCTTTGGAGTGTGCCTATTAGGAGGCCAGGGATGTGGCCTGTGACCGTGGCATGGGAGCACCAGGAAGGCGAGTGATTGTGGGGTGATCATGGAGGGGCTCACTCTGAGGGGCATCCCAATTTGGGATCACTTTATTGGCCGGTTCTGGAGTCTTTCAGACTCCAGTGCTGGAAAACCATGTGATTGATGCTCTTTAACTGGGGTGACAGGTTGCAAATGCACCATCTGCTGAATTGTAACTATTGGTCTCCTGAGGCAGTTTATTGCAGCCATATCTGGGTTCCCAGTTGTAGGGAGCTGCAAAAGTGCTGCTCATGAGTGGCAGTAGGGGGTGCTTTAATGTGTCACAGATCTGCAGTCTTTCAACCAAAAAAAAGTGTAACATTGCCCTTCAGGGCCCCAGGTCCTTTCCCTATTCAGTGTGGGGTACGGTTCTCTCTTGGCCAGTTAAAGGAGTTTGTGCTAGACCCATCCAGAAACCATTTGGTTGCAGCTGAAAACATAATCAAACTCATTCAAAACTATCATCTCTTGCTCTGCTTTGCTGACAATTGCATTGTGTGGCTGGTTCCTCTAGACTTTCGCATTTAAAGTATGGCCACTTTAAATCAGAAAAAACACCAATCCCCAGTGATAAGAGAGGACCACCACCTTCTTGACATTGGGCCCCTGATCCATTGGCGGCAGCAGTTATTTGCTGCGGCACTTTTCGGGTTCCCAACTGCCATACTGAGGGACTGCTTAGTAGCCTATTCAGTACAGCAGTAATTGGGTGTCTAAAAGACACTAAAGTTGTCTAGGACAGCTTTACTGGCAGCAGATACAGCAAATTTATATTAATCTCTTCTGTCCCACAGCTACCGTGATGATCTAAAACATGCTGCCCACCTTCATTTCAGTGTATATAGGGTACGTAACAGGCATTGCGCTCTTCCTATGTTTTCTGAGATTGCATGGTGATATGGATAATCTTTATAGGTATTGCTTGAGTGACTAGAGGGCTTTTAGTATGTCCAAACCTGAAGGATAATCTCTCCCTAAATTTTGTATTCAGTGGTCCAAATTCTCTGATTTTCCTAGCGGGGCACTAGGATCAGCCACCTTTAAGATCTATTCTCTTTGTTGAGTAAGAGTATTGTTGAAACATGTGAGATGTAAGGAACGTCTGGACAATAATTTTTATTGGATCTCACTGCAGGTCATTTTAAATTATCTGGAAAATTGATTTTGGTGCAAAAAAAGAAATAAGCATTTGGCAATTCTACACGCTCATTTTTATTTGGATCAATTGTCCAAATGTCGGGCTTGTCGTTAGCCCTTTTTCTAAATGTTGTATTGATTTTATCTTTATCTTTTCTTTTTAGGAAATGTTATTGAGTAAAACATATTAATACTTTTTATTATAACTCAAAGATTATTTTTCTACCACAGGCAAGGAAGGATATTCTTCATTATGATTAAACTGATATTCTGTATGTCTTAACAATAAAAATAATCTCATGTTCCATTTGTGAGGTCTGGATGTCTGCCACAACCTGTAAACCTGCAACTCTCTGGTCCACCGACTGGAGGCTCTGCTGGTCTCCCGATGTTCTATACCTGGGGTATCTCTACTGCTTGGCTATGGCAGCTAGTCGGCACTCGGGCCTTATTATAATGAGCCAGGCTGTCAGCACTTACTCCAGGTGCACAAGCATAAATGTCATATGTGTGGATGGAGGCTGAGCAGGCTTATTCTGAGTTCTCTGTTTGTATCCTTTTTTCTTGGGATCTTGGTACTTCTCTGTAAATATTGGACTTTAGAGGTCGGAATCAGCAATCCTGCTCTGGTTCCACTGCAACGACGGCTATCTTGGATACAGTTGTGATCCTTTCTCTCCTAGTAAAGAGCCTGCGCATCTAAAGAGATGCTGGGGATGGGCTGAGCAACCACACACTGGCCCACCTTGTGTCCTGTCTTTGTTTAAAATCCCACACAGGCTTGAGGCCTGTGCCTGAACAACGTGTATGTTCCATAGGCTCCTGGAATTAAGCCATGTCCATCCAGTGACTTTGTGCCCCATCTTGCATCCTTTCTCTGATCCTTCTCTCCTGCTGAGGCTGTGTCTGGAATTTCCACCTTGGCCTTCAGTTTCTGCCCTGCTGTGCTGCCGTGTTGTCCAGAAAGCCTGCCGCGTACCATCCTCCTTCGCCAGACAAGTACTCCCTGCTATTTTCTGTTGGCATACCTCCATCCTGGCAACCCTGGTGGTCGCTACCTGGGGACAGCCTCTCTGCCAGCCCATCTCTACCAACTTAGACTGCACGCCCCTGTCACTCAGCAACTCAGGCGGAGGACGGTGAATCCACTCCCCCAGCCGTGACAATCTGCTTAGGTAGCAAGCTAGGAATGGCCAAAGAAAGATGAGACCAGTAACAAATAGGCTAGTAATTATAGGCTCTCACAACTTGTTATCACAGGAAACAAGGACGGCCATGGATACTGCCTTTAAATGGAGGAATGGCCAATAACAGGAAAGGATAGGTCCAGACTAGGTTCCTGGCCAGGATTATTACCTGGACCAAACACAGCAAGGGCTTGATAGCCTTTCAAGGACATAAGTAGAGATGAGCGAACTTTTGAAAAGTTCGATTCGGCCGATTCGCCGAATTTCACAAAGAAATTCGGGTTCGGCCGATTCGAACTTTTACGAAGTTCCCCATCAAAAATGCCGGCATGGTGGGAGCGGAGCCGGCCGGCAGGCCGGTAAAGCCGGCCCGCTCCCACCATGCCGGCATTTAAAAAAAGCCCTCAGATGACAGCTGAGAGCGGCGCCGGCCTCCACGCTCCGGACCTGCAGGTAAGTGTTTGCTTTTTTTTTGAATGCCAGCATGGTGGGAGCGGGAGGGCCGGTTCCGCTCCCACCATGCCGGCAAAAATGCTTTTTTTTTTTTTGTTTTTGTTTTTTAAATGCCGGCATGGTGGGAGCGGGCCGGCCGGCTGTACCGGCCCGCCGGCCGGCTCCCACCATGCCGGCATTTTTTTTTAATTTCAGGAAAAATTCGATCGGCACGAACCACAAAATATTCGGGTTCGTGCCGAATCGAATATTTCCTGAAATTCGGAGCGAATTCCGGTTCGTCCGAACCGGTTCGCTCATCTCTAGACATAAGTCATGCCCCAGAGCAGCATAAGATGAATAGTTTCAATAAAAAACAGGGTTCATTGGCCCAACTATCGCCTGTCCCTGTACCCTTGACAGCACAGAGCCTCCTCAGGATATAGGGAAAGCTGGGGAAACCTGGGCGAGAAATGATCAGTGCCTCTTGTCTCCCAGGAGCGAGGCATCTACTTCCACTGTCCAAAGACATGAGCCAATGGAGGATATTGCAGGCAACAGGGAGAAGCCAAACTGCTATCAGTTGTATGCAGGAATAGTTTTAATTCTTCTCAGCAGATGCTGCAGATTTCATCCATGTAAAAAAATGCAAAGAGTACACAATATATCATGAAACCATCAAAAAACTCTGGCTCCCAGTCCCATCTTTGTTGCCCACACATCCAGATGTCCCAGGCTATTTGCCTAAACACTAATCAAATAATGCCCCTCTTTGTGTCAACATATTTAGTCAAAATATAACTTTAACCAGACCTATTTCATACTGAGACCAAAAGTCTAGGTGAAACAATGATTGTTGTATGAGGTGAGAGACGAAAAACATGTTATAATTTAGCAAATAAAAGTGTTTAGGGGTAGTCACCTGCGAATAACAGTACAAATAGGGATATTTTTGCCCCCCACAAAGCTTCAGATTTTGGGAGCAGAGTTTGTTTATTGCATTGAGTGCCATTTCTTAATTTACATTTTGAAGCTGCATTTCACTCAAAATGGAGTTTGCACCTTTTATTTTTTGCCTGCAATGCCAGTTAAGGGGTTTAACCTCATATCAGTGCAGAAAGTCCAACTGTAGACATTAGCCTGACCCATTGCTGCAGGGTGATTTTTATCTAGTCCTACACTTAGCACTGACTATTTTCCTGAACACCCATGCACTAAGACAATTACAGTGAAAAGGATTTCTATTTGTTCAGGATAATGGTCAGTGCTAAGTGCAGGATCAGGGGAAGCATCACCCTGCAGAAAGGGATCAAGTTGGCATCACTGCCATATGTGCCAATAAGACCAACAAGTGGTGACAGCAAAACATGACTCCTCTGTCAGCAAAACCCTTGCAGTATCTATAAATGAACTTTGCTGGTAACCTTGCAAGGTTAAATCACATTTTTACTCTATTTAATCTACATTGAGAAAAACACCTGAGCAAGTAAAATAAATTTATAACTGGTGAAAAAGTATTTCCTTACTAAAGTTGAGGGCAATGATAAATGCGTGGTACAATCAATAGAATGCCATGAATTAAATTATGTTGCTTTAAAATTAACTAGACTTTTTCCAGATCATAAATATCTAGCTTGTATACTATTGTGATTACACAATGACTTTGCAAGTTTTAAAGGATGAATAAAGATTGATTTTTTCTAAGCTTTAGAAATTTACTGAGATAAACCAGAAAAACAAACTGTTTAATATGGACCTAAGCAGATCTGTAACAGGTGATACTGAGCACAACTTTGAGCAGAACAAATTAAATGGTAAATGCAAGAGAAGGTCTACATCAGTGTTCCCCGCTCTCTCTTGGTAAAATACCAACTGTTCATGTTCTTGGTCCCCCACTCTACAGCTCTGAAAACGTTATCATTTCACCTGTGAACCTTTGTGGAGACCTGCAAAACATGACTTATTGGTGGCTCACAAGGAGGGTGTTGAGGAACACTGGTCTACAGCCATATTTGCCATAACTGTTGAGTATCACCTCCTTGTTTTTCTTTTTTTGCCTTTGAATTTACATCACAGCACTTATCATGGGATTTGAGTTTATGTGAGTTTCATCATTGGGTTATATGTTCTGATTTTAATTAGTGCCAGTATTTTCCTATTTGTTCCTATTAACTTCTTTTCTTATTTTGTTTTCCATTCCTCCTTTCTCCACTTCCTTATTTCACTCTTCCTCCCTTGTTTCCCATCTCTCCTTACCCTCTCCTGCCAATGTTTCAAACTGCTTGACCCATCCTTTGTTTTTTATTGATTTAAACCAGACCAACACCCTTACAAGAAACAGTCCTATGTAGTATGCATCCCTCCCCAGGACAATTCAGATAAAAATAAAAATTTATTTACCTTCCTATAACTCCTGCCATGGTCTATTTAACTCTCAAAATGGCGTCCTATGGAGCAACAGGCCATCTGCAAAGAGGAAGTTCTGCTGGGTTTCCTGATGCTGTGCACTGTGGGTTATGTCGGTTAAATCCAGGCAGCAGCACAGCTGGGATGCTGGAAAAGTAAGCATCAGTGGTGCTTCAAAATAGCCACTACTCGGGTAAAATCAATGAGGCGATGTTTCAGCTTTGAGTGGGCGCAGGAGCAAATGTAAGTGCTGACAGTGATTAAGTATAATCCATGCAGATGGGGAAAGTGAGTTTTGGGGGAGGGGGGTTCATTTGTGTGAGGGTATTGGTCCAGTTTAAGTCAGTATTTGCCATATAGTCTCCCATGTTTTTGCTTCTAATGACCATTGAAGGTCTGCCTCCCATATTTGTACTACTTACCTGGGGAACGTGTGGATAGATACGATTAGAATTTTATTCTAATATATATAGGTGGTATGTAGGTGCCACTGAAAATGAAAAAATGCTGTTCTAACAAAATGGAGGGTTTGTATGGAAGAATAGTGTTGCATTTAGTCTGAAGTAATTATTGATTTGTGCCACTGCAAAAAATTGTTGGTGTTATTATGAATTCTCTATTTAATTTACGTAGGTCTAATCTCCCCTGATCGGGAAGAATATATATATAGAGACTTAAACTCTTTGGACATTTCAGTATTTTACATAGCCGCAGGGACAGGTACACACCTAATGATGTCAAAATTTCGGGGTTCGATTTTGTTTTTGAGTGTTAAGACAGTTATTAATTTGCCCTGTGAGCATCGATTAGTGACTTCATTTATAGCCTACCAGGTTGTTTAACTGTTCCTTTTGGGGGAATGAGTCCTGTCTCTTCATTTACCTGCTGTCTGCTTGTAAGTGTTCTTTGTATCAAGTTAGCTTGACAATAGAGCTGAAAATATGCAACTTCATTTCCTGTTTGCCATGATTATAAGGGGCAGTTTTCTGGTTTTCAGGGATTAACTGAGGACACACATCAGTCTGGGATTTCACTGGCCCTGACCAAGCCATGTCCAGCTCACCAGGCTGCAGAACCCAACTCCCCAGCTGGTCAGTGCTTAAAATGATGGCTCTAAAGCTTAAGTATGGCAGAATTCCAAATAAGGAATAACCTGTCTTAGTTATCCCAATAATGTGACCCTACCAACTTATTCCAATTTTTTGTTGGTACATGGCCAAGCCTAATAGACACTTGACTGGTTCTGGGTCTAGGCTGCTCCCGGTTTATTAATATGCTTTTGACCAAGACCACACTCTATATATACCAAATCATTTTATTTATATACATCTAATTTAAAATTAAACACATTCTCATTTCATTTCATATGACACAATTCAGTGAATTATTTTACATAAATTCATATTATATTGCATATAGCAGATATTATTTGTATAAGTATCATTACTGCTTCCTTGTAGTCTTTATGTTCAATTGTCTTTTCCATATGAATTTCTCTATTGGGCAGACATGTTTCGCCTGCTTATGTGGCTTTATCAATGCCCTTATATTAAAAAAGGAAGCAATAAAGTATATATTAGTTAATTATTGTCCATTGTATGCACTTATTTATTCCATAAATCCAATAAAATGTATATACCTTGAAGGAAATCCATATGTATATAATGTGTTTACTATTCATATATCAATCATCATTTTTATTATTCCCCTGAGAAACGTGGTTCAATCACCATGTGGAGATAAAGATATTGGTTTGTTGGCCCTTTGGAAAAGAGTTTTTAATATATTTTTCACTCCAGAATGATGTTGTAATATTCTACTGAGTGACTATATAGTTTACTAATTGTACCTTTATGGATCTCTGTAAGGATTTCAGTAAATATCTGATGCCAAGTTAATTTTGGGTAATTGTCCCACGGTGGGCACTGAAATAGATCAGTAGAAAATATAACCGAAGCAATATTTGCCATCGATTCCATAGTATGAGAAACAAAGTTTTTTTTTTAGAACTAAGTCGCATAAATAGCGTTCATGTACCTTTAAAAGTGCATTCAGCGCGTTCTGTGCAGCTGTGGCGTCATATAGATTCCCCCCCGAATGGGTGTCTGGCTTCTTGTGGTGTCGCTTCCATTAGGGGGGGAATCTATCTGACGCCACAGCTGCACAGAACGCGCTGAATGCACTTTTAAAGGTACATGAATGCTATTTATGCGACTTAGTTCTAAAAAAAACCTTTGTTTCTCATACTATGGAATCGATGACAAATATTGCTTCGGTTATATTTTCTACTGATGAAATGAGAATTTTTTTAATTTTAAATTAAGTATGGCAGGGCTGGGTACTAAGGCTATAGCATTGCAGGGGAAAAATTTAAACTGGGGTTGTGCATTGTAGGGACGGTTGTTTAGGGGGTTGGAGGGCGACTTGAGAGCCAGGTAACTAATGGAGGGTGTTAGAAGAACATGGAAATGCGCCTAGGGAAAGATGCAGACTATTTGTATTCCCTATGTCTTACGCTTCACTGAGGGGTGAATGTATATCCAGTGTAAATGTGAGTGAGTGTACCAGAAGCTTTCTATTCAGACATCCAATTTAAGGCACCATTTGGTGGAGTTTCTGTTATGGTAGACGAAGATTGGGGCTGGTTTGGGTATGTACAAATGGTTAGGATTGAGAGGGTGGTAGAAGTTATTCCTTCAACAATCATCCACTACCCATTCTGCCATTCCGAGGTGCCACAAGGAGATTCCAGTCTTTATAGAAGAGTAGATTAGTAGAAGGGTGTGTGATAGCAGCTAGTTGATAAGGACTGGAGCATATGTAGGCTGGGTGGACAGGGGGGAGGGAGATGTTAGGATTATAGGATTAGAGAATATAGGATTAAAGCAGACCTCCAGTTGAAAACGAATGAAGGTCCAGTGTCGGACTGAGATGCCTGGGGCCTACCAGTAGAACTAACTCTTGGGGCCCACTCCACATTTAGATGCAAGTATAACAAGCTTACATTCAGAGACCATGCACAGAAACATTATGTCAGACTGCATTGTCTGTGTATGCACTTGGGATAGCACAAATAAGCTACACATAGTTCAGGTTTGGAGATCGAGGCCGTCAAATGGGCCCCTGGGACCGGGAAACCAGCATATTTTTTTCCTGGTAAGCCTATGGGCCTGTCTGAGAATGTGAAGGGCCCACCCTAGAGAAACCAACTTGGGCCCTTATTTAACAAGGGATAGCGCCAGGTAGCAAATGGTGAGCGAACTGTAATGACGGTCACCGCCACGAAAACGCGGCTCCCCTCCGCAATCACACATTTATCAAGCCGATCCTGCTTAGCGACTGATTCATCATTATTCCAGCCTCACCCCACAGCGCCAGCGAGCGACCTTGAACAGCGACAGGTATGACCTCTCGCTACCTGGCGCTCTCCAATGCATTTCAATGGAGCAATCTTTAAATACTCTTAATTAATTGCTATTAATGTTTTTATTTTTATTTTTTTTAAATGTCAAAAATTCTGTGACCACTTCTGCAATGTTAGATATTTTTTTTAAGGTAAAAAAAAAAAAAAAAAATTGTGCAGAATTGATATTACAGGTCTGATATTAATGTATTCATATTACAAAATGTTTTGAAAAACTTGTTTTTTTTTTTCAAAAAATATGGTTGTTTGGGGGGTTAAAAAACGACTTTTAACCCATCGCCACCAGCGCTCTGGGGTTTAAACAAGCATTTCACAGCGCGAGAATTTTTTGAGCGTGATTTGTTAATGAATATGCTGGGAGCCGTTCGCTATGGCCATTCGCTGTCATGCGCTCCCATACAGCGCGGAACCTGTCAAACAGCGACTCCTAACCCCGTATTCAACATTACCGCACACCGACTGAGTCGCTGTCAACAACCGAACAATGGCCAAGCACAGCAAATACTAGCGGGCGCTGTGAAAATACCGCTACTGTCGCTCATCTGTCGCTACCTGACGCTATTAATGAATCGGCCTCCCCGACGCACCCTTGATCATTTTGACCATTTTGATAATCACATGGGAATAGTAAATAATATTGCCTAATTTATGATATTTCCTAGCAATAATTTATCAGATGAGCATCCCAAATCATGTTATGCAGGAGGGTGGAGAACACAGCAACCCAACAGGGCTATGGCTAATTATACTAGCTGTCCACCTGATTATTTTTCTTACACGACAAATAAAGTGCATGAATAGTAGCTGTGCTTTAGTTTTAAGTTTTTTTAGCTTAATGGCATTTACTGAAAGCTGGCAAGAGGAAAACTAAAGGGCATCACAGTATAAAAAAGCCCAAAGTCGTTCGTTTAATAAATAGTTGTCCTCATCAATGATGGGAAATCACAGTGACATAGCATTAATGACCTGAAACATGCAGCTTATCAGATAAACCATTAAGATAGCGAGAAAAATCACTTCCCTAGTACAAAAGAAGTGTTGACCCACTTAATGGCATTAATATATCACCATCACTCTTCTCTAAACACTATTGACTTTTATGTGCATTTTGGATCAAAGGAAATTACTTAAAAATGTTGCTGGCACAACGATCTGGTCTATTTGTTATTTATATTGCCTCGAATATTTAATTGCATTAACGAAATGAAGGAGAAAAAGTAACATAGTGTCTGATTTTGCCAGCATAGCCAATATAATAACACAAAATAAGCAGACTATTCAATCAGCCATCATTGTTCGTGTCCATTAGAGCTTATTAAGGAAATTAACGGATGGTGAAAAAGGCAGGAGTTTGGGGGGAAATTTCAATAGTCACGGAATATGGTAATTGTGTATTTATGTTCATTAAGTGCTTGTTTTCTGCTAAATCAGAATTTAACCTTTCAACAACTTAATTATACAAAACCTAACTGATTAATAGAAGGAAGGCCTTCTAGCACTTAATAGTTAGTCCTTTATTTTTTGGCTCTGAAGTTGACTTCCAAATTATTTCCTTGCAGAGGTAACTCCAAGCCAGACTGAAGTGGATTATATATATATATATATATATATATATATATATATATATTTTTTTTTTTTATATGCGTGGATGCACAATCACTAGTGATGAGTCGACTAGCAGCCTACTCGTTTCAGAGGCTGTTCAGGTGAAATGTCCATGGGGGAAATATCCGATAAACTAATTGTTTTTGTTTAGATGTGTACCCCCAATCCCTGTATGGAGCCGCTAGAAACTTCAGAGCTGCCAATGGAGTCTCCAAAGCCTTAGGACATTGTGCTTACAATAGCATTTCCATTTGTATCTTCATGGTGAGAAGCAACCCTGCCTTGTACCCAGTATGTATGAGGTTGCAGTGAGAGAATTCTATCATTCTAAACAATAGGGCTGAATGAAACTTGTAGGTATGTCCCCTTTCTGAAATAAACTCTGCCTAATCCCTATATCCAGAAAATGAATTTCTCTCTCTCTCTCTCCCCATACACACACATACCTTCTAATATACTGACATAGAAGCCAAAATAAACATACATTAATATGAGCCTTAAGCCTCGCCCCCCTTGGCCCCATATATAAAGAAGATTTAACCTGACTAAAGCGAAAGCAAGCGCTCCTTCATACAGAGGTACCAATTTATCCCTCCCCTTTTGTTATTATGAGATATACCTTTCACAACAAATATATGTCTGATTGAATACATGACTAATAATTGTATCATTTATTAGAGACTGCACTGAGGAAGCAGTTAATGCGAAACGTCTGCACACTTTGCTGTATATATTGGTAATCAGACTCTTGCTACAAACTGAACTGTATTCAACAGATTACTAGAATATTTGGGGAAGACCAGATAAGGAACTATTATCTGCTTATCCCCCCTTATCTTTTAAAATATGTGAACAAAATATGTGAATGGTAACATATACCTGTGTATATACTATTTGAAATATGTACATGGAATGTGGAACTTATGTGAAGTGACACAATGTAGGAATAATTTTGTGAATAAATAAACCTATTAATGCTACTACCAACCTCATAAGATACTCATTGACCGACAGTCCATTTAAGTACTCAACTCTCAGGGGGCTTTCAAAAAGAAACACCCCCTCCCCCCTTTTCTATTAAGACAACCTGAGTAGGGACACAAACTCCTGGACAACTTCCCCCGCAGATACATCCCAAGAGGAGTATCTACAGGGATCCCCCATCCTGTAATTTTAAAGCTGCAGTACAGGAAAGTAAAAAAACAAAACCCAGCTCATACTCGATTCCTGCAACTAATATGTCCTACTTTCAGTCATAATCTTACCAGGTTGCAAAATTGAGCCCTGCACCTAGTAGGCTGGGTCTCCATTCACTTGCCTGAACTGACCCTCACTTGCCTGAGATGTTTGGTGGCTGATATTTTCCAAAAACTAAACCATACAACCAGAATTATGTCATATAGACTTTAAATTCAATTCAGGTGATTACTGAAAGCGATTATTCCAAAAAATTCAGTTTATCTGCATCAAAACCATATGGAGACACATTCCAGCAATACTATTTAGGAACACTGTGTTTTCCTATCTACCTCCAGTAACTGGTAGGAGTAATTTTGGGCAATATTAAAGTAAGTTGAGAACTTATTGTTAATATGGTTCAGTAGTGGGTTAGTATTGTGTGACTTCATGAAGGTTAAGGATGACAGGGGGAGGCTTCGGTGCACACAGCAACAGGTAGGCTCCTATTGGAATCCACAGACTGAAAAGGTGGAGACATTTATACAAGTTTAATTGGGGGGGGGGGGGGCGGAACCTCCATCGAATATATAAATGCAGAAATCCTATTTTTGTATCAGCAGACTCATAGACATGCTGTTTATTCAGAGCCTCAGATTTGGTGATGGATGTACTTTAAACAGTATTATTATTTTTGAAAAACCCAATAAAGCTCTCATTTTTTAATCGTTTGTGAGACCTTTAGAATGCTACAATCTAACTTTTTTAGTAACCAAACCAAAAGTTTACTTTACTTCCCCACATTAGCTGCTCTTTGTTTGATTCTTTAGGCTTGCTATTTTCCATGACAGTTTGGTTATGAAACTTGGGGACTATATAGGTATGGGGATATATTGATTCATGAAGATTGATTCCAGCTTCAATCACTTTGATTTGCCTCACTTTTACTCCAAATCTCATGTCTGATCTGGTCTGTAAGGGCTTCTCTATAGATAAATCATAGTGTGTGAGTGGTCAAAATGGAACCCAGAAAAATGGAGCCCAACACTAGTCCATGCAGCCAAAAGTATAATGAAGATTAAAACTTAGCTTTTAATTTCATAGGGTTAAATTCCTCCATCAGGAAAGTTAGGTCATCACAGACCCTGAAACCCAACGTGTGATATCCCTTAGTCATGCTGCAAAAACAAATTATCCCTGGATGGCTTGTTTTACATTTTGGTTTCAAAAATGTATTTTCCAAGTTACAAGGTACAAAATCTGTCGGGTCCCAGTGGGAATCCACTTATTGCAAATATAATAAACAGATAGTTTGACAAACTTTTATATTCATTATCATTTACTATTTGCCAAGTCAGCAAATAAACTTTTTGGAGATCAAGCGTATAATTGGTTTGTTGCAATAGGTTGTGAGTGGCAAACAGGTACATTGCCATGACCCTACTGGGCTATAACTTTTAACACAACTATAATGTAAGTCAAACAAACAAGAAAATGGGACAGAAAAATAAAAAATGAAAAATGACGAGGAAGGAGAGAGGGGATGTAGGGGGTCAGGGCATTAGGGAGGGGTAGGCGTTCTGGTCACTTGAACTACAGAGCTGTTGGGCTAGTTTGATCAATTGAGGGGTGGGCATGTTGGCTTGTTTTCCATTTTAAAGAGTGCAGATGTACTTTATATGTAATTGGGTTAATTGTACCACTTCCCCTCGTGGTATGCCCAAATTTGGCAATAACATACAAAACAACTCACTGGGGGGTGGGCAATCTGCATGAGATCTGAAGCTGGGACATCGAGTGACAGATCTGCAGCTGCATAACTCCTAGGATTGGGTGACTGACCAGTGCCCCCCTGGACATTAACCCACCAGTAAACTGAGAAATGTTACCTTTCTCCTCAGCCTCCCCGGCAAAGTGGAGACCCACGATTGGCCGGCAGTGGTCCACAAGCCTCTCCTGGGTATCCAGATGACGGTGACCTCTTGACCGCAGTGACCAATTGTGGGGCTTAATTTCTCAGATTAATTGTCAGTTGATACACAGGGATGTGTAATGTTTCAATCTGATGAGTGCATTTTGCGTGGTTTGGGTTGGTTATTGCTAGTTAGATATGGCCCAATGCAAACTTAGAGAAAATCATTTTTGAGAATATTTCTCGATTTGTTTGTACTAGCTTATTAAAACGTAACAGACATCATCACTAGCATTTATTACAAACAGAACCATTTTTAATTGTGTTTCATTTCCTTCAGTGAGGATCTTGAACTGATTACGACTTCTGCAAGCTTTAGATGTTGTCTATGACTGAGCTAATCTGGCCTGGCTGGGGCTAATCAGACACAGCTAAAAAGACAGGTTACTTTCTGTATGTGACACAGGCCAGAGCGGGGAGAGAAAATACTGCTCGATTTATTGGGTCTTAAAGGGAAACAAAACCCAGGGTGGCAGGCTGTGGACCCTAAAAGATTCCATGGCGAGCCCCACGGTGTGAAACCCAGGTTGCTGGTATTTATTTACCTTTCCCCCAATCAGAGATTTTGCTCTGCCTATATAATTTGGCAAATGGATCTGATTGTTTACAGTGGGGAGCAAAAGGGCCTGCATATCCTGTATCCTCGGGTTGTGCGCATGCTCTCTCCCCAGCCATTCAGATGGGCTGGGGCAGGGGTGCACACTGGTGGGGATGCGCCCGCTCACCATTGAAACCTTCCACAGCTGTTGGCTGAAAAATCAAAAATAGATATATTGCAAAATTGTGTAATATGTGTAAATCTGAAATATATAAAATCCATATAAACACATCAGCTGATAAGAGGAGGGGTCACTTTTACCCCCAAACTTATTAAAACTCCCATCAAGCTGGTGATTTTCTTCTCCATACAATCCAGGTGACTAGACTAGGGGCGGCAGAACATGTCACCCCTGATTTCTTTTCCTTCCATTCAAAGAAAGAAACAAGCCTGGCTGGATATTTCTTGAGGCTGGGTATATAAGTGACCCCTCCTCCCTCCATTCAGCATATTTATAGGACTTTTTTATAATTGGGCCATTTTTTCACAATAGTCCTCATTTACCTGAAATATCTATGGGAATCATATGCTGTTGTCATTTTCTGTTTGATTAACATTCGAGCTGACGGCGGGCAAGGCATTCAAGTCAATGTTGTTGTTTAATAAGGACTGGATAAAAGTTCTTAGCAGGTAAAAAGTTTAAAAAAATGGCTGCGGTACAGATATATGGTGATTCCGGCTCCAAAACGAAGGTCTAATTAGCTTCTGCTCCTTGCTGTACCTCTGACTGTGAATTTGGTTAATCAGTGTCTGCAGAAACAAGAATCTCTCGCTGAGTTCTAAGATCAGCTCCGACACTCGATTCACCTCTAAATGACATAAGAAGCTGCCACAAGCTGTCAGGTTTGTGTTTTGGGCATGTCAAGCTCAGTCTGGGGCTGGTAATAAAATGTTCACACAGCAATTAAATTAAGAACAGATTTTGAATATGACGTGGGACTAGCAAATAGGATAGAGAGTGTGAGTGAGTTACTGTGTAAGTTAGTAATGTTCCGTGATGACTGTTATATATTATTGTAACCCAGATATGCTCAATCTATCCACATGTGGTCCTCAGAGCCATCTGATATGGCCCCTGACCTGCTGTGGGGAAAGTGGGAGGGTTAAATAGAACTAGCGTGTAAATGTAGTTAAATAGAGGCTTAGTAAGGATGGGCGATTGTACAGAGAGCGATATAGAAGGAGCACATTGCCAAATTGCTGTGACTTGGAGGAACATTGACGTTGATAGTCCTACAAAATCCGTGGGTGAAATATCTGGCACTATAACACGATAATAGTTTTTTCTAAATTGTATGTTTAGCATTGGTAGACGTTTAGATGGGTTGAGTACTGGGAGTACGGTTAAGATTTGGGTCTAATGGTAGGATGGACTATAAATATGAGACCCATATATTTGGCGATGTAAAGCAATCAGTGTGTGTCTTGGTAGCATGTGGAGATTGTTATATATATAAATGTGGTAATGGGATGGTGTGGTGGAAGACATACAAATGTAAACCATTTGTCTAATGGTTATCATGATTGTGTAGAAAATCTTTGTTATGCTATTTAAAATGAAAAATGGGAAATTTGAACCTATTTAGTGTGGCCCGCAACCTATTTCTAAAGCAATTAACTGGCCCACATTCTTCAAAAGTTGTGATAAGATGGTTGGCAGCCACATTTGACCTCAATCGATAGAATAAACTCTTGGAACCCCCTGGGTACAGACCAAATTACAATGTAAAATTACTGGAGGTCAGCATCGCTATTTGGGATGCCCTGCTGCACTGACACTAATAGGATAGCAGACAGGACAAGAGATAATCAAGTGGGAGGCCAGAGGCACAGTACATCACAGAGGGGATGCTTACTACATACATTGTATCTTAGGGAAAGGAGGCACTCTAAAAAGAACAACAAGATTGTAGGCACATTAGGATCCAGGCTCCGTCACCTAGCTGTACATTACTGTATGTTTCACAAAGAGACGTTGAAGGGCTAAGGTATATTAGGCTGTTTGGGCTGATTCAGGAAAATCTTGATGACCACTCATTAAATGACAGGGACAGAGATGAGGCAAAACCAAGACAAACAACATCAATCAAAGCTTTCTTTCCATCCTTCCCATGTGATGTGGCCCTGGACCTGCTGTGGGCAAAGTGGGAGGGATAATTATAACTGTAAGGGTAGTTAAATAAAGGCTCAATAAGGATGAGGGATTGCAAGGAGAGTGATAAGGAAGGAGTTTTTCTACATTTAATTGTATGTTTAGCATTGATAGGCGTTTAGATGGGTTCAGTATTGGAAATCTTGGAGACATACAGCAATCCTCAGCCAAATCTCATTGGTCAATTCTGTCATCTGGCAATGTTTTCACTCACTTTCTGCTACCTGCTGATAACTTCTGTGTGTTCTTTAGCGCAGCACAATCTTGAATAATCAGAATAATCTTGCTGGACCCTCAGATGTGGTGGGAGTGAGGAGATACCGGACCTCCTGCCGAATTTAAGTCGGCTTAAGTATCCATCTAAAAATTTCCCCCCTTTAAGTCAAAACAAATATCTGTCACTGTTCCTGAAATTGGTGGAACGTGACTTAGGCAAGGAACAATGGGACTCTCTCGGGAGTCAGGATAACCTTACCAATCCTGAGCGGCTGGCTTTACAAGAATTGAAAAGAGCCCACAATATTATAATAAGACCTAGTGATAAAGGGGGCAATGTTGTCCTTTTGGATGAAGAGTACTATGTAAAAGAAATCGAGAATCAACTTCAGGATAGTAATACTTATCGACAGGTTAAAGAGAACCCCTTTAGCTGACACACAAGGTATTTGATTTTTTACTAGTACATGAGTATAACATTCCAGTCTTGTATACAATTCTGAAAATACCCATCGTGTTGGGGAATGGGGGTCCTTTAGAAGGTATAGCTCATTTTATTGATGAGAACTTCTAGTACGGCTCCTTCCATCCTTTGTGTTGGACAGCAGTGATCTGTTGGGTAAACTACAGTCTGAAAATATCGAAGAGGACTGGCTGCTAGCTAGTGTCGATGATGAGAGCCTCTATACCTCCATTCCCCACACGGTGGGCCTCCGAGCGGTAGATGAGACGTTGCAGATGTTGGGCCCGGGCGATGCAGCCCACAATGAATTCATAATTGAGCTCCTGGAGTTTGTGCTGTCTAATAATTACTTTCGCTTCAATGGAGCATTCTATCACCAGACTCGCGGGACAGCCATGGGCGCGGCATGTGCCCCATCCTACGCCTGCCTACACCTGGGGCGGTGGGAGAGCCTCGAGGTGTTTCGGCAGGCGTCGTTTGGGGCGCATGTCGCCCTCTGGCTGCGTTACATAGATGATGCCCTCCTTATTTGGAAGGGCACGGCGATGCAATTGGAGGAATTCATTAGCACTTTAAACCAGAACCAACAAAACATTAGGCTTACTTATAAAATTAGCCCTGACACCATAGAGTTCCTGGATCTGAAGATCTCAAAATGTGAGGGCAGCTTGGTTACCACCACTTACCGGAAACCTACGGCGGGGAATACTCTCCTCCACTTCTCCAGTCACCACCTAGGTCCCCTGAGGTGTGGTATCCCCCTGGGACAGTTTCTGCGTATTAGAAGGAACTGTAGCACTGAGGGGGACTACGCCCGGGAGCTGACTGGGAGGTTCCGTGAGGGGGGTATCCCCATCGCCTTTTGCGAACATGTTTTCGTAGGGCATTGGATGTCCCCTGGGAGACCCTGCTATTTAAGTCACGGCCCAGACGCTGCGGGGGTGACAACCTGTCCGACTAAGAAATTTAGTGTACACTGGGAGAAGTTCCGTAATATACTGCAATCCCACTGGCATGTTTTATTACTTGACTCGGTCATAGCCAAACATGTGGGACCCAGACCTCTAGTAACTGCGAAACGAGCGTGTAATATTCACGATCTGTTGGTTCGCAGTCAATACAAGCCATACAAAGAGGGGGCAAAAAACGAAATATGTGGTTCATTTAGCTGTGGTCATTGCCAAATATGTCCTTACATGTTCAAAGCAACCAGCTTTGTAGGCCCAAGAAGCCGTAGCCCTTGATCTATAACTGAATTCATCAATTGTTCCTCAAGGTACGTGGTGTATTTACTCACGTGTCCTTGCGGAAAGAAGTAAGTGGGGAAGACTAAGAGAGATCTACGTGTCTGTATAGGTGAGCACCTGCGGGATATTAAGAAAAGGAACGAGACAAGCCCTGTGGCGGAGCACCTTAGAACCTGCCATAACAGTGGGCCCACTGGTTTGACGGTATGCGGGATCTTTAAATTGAAACAAAATAGTAGAGGCGGGTCCTGGGGTTCCAGACTTCTCCAACAAAAAGCGGGACTAATATATGAATTAGGTACTATGGTCCCATCAGGACTAAATACTGATATGGGTTTGAAAGCTTTTCTATGAAAATAGGTTCTAATAATGACCCAAGTCAAGTGGTGTCGTCTCTCTGTTTGCCCTCTTCACGCTCTCTCTTGTGGTTTCTCTTTTTCTTTTTCCCTTCCTTCCCTTTCCTTTCCTTGGTGGCTTGTTTATTTTGGCCACCGGGGTTCCCTCACCCAAGGATTCGGGTAATCCATGGCCCCTGAAAGGGTTTTTTTTGGGGGGGAGGGAGGGTCGCTTGCATGTCTCCCTTTGCCTCTCCTGGTGTTGCCTTCTAACAGATGCCACGCAATACGGCCATAAGATGCCATGTAACATGGCCTTAAGCGTGTTCCTCGTTTTGGAGTAGTGGAAAGAGGAAACATAAACTTCTTTGGTGTATACATTCTCTGCTGTAAAGGTCTAGGCGTGACAATATATTGATGAGTGCTGTGTTAGTGTGAGTGGAGGTGTTGTGAATGCCCCCTACTATTTGACATGATGGGGTGAAGATACTGTGAGGTGAATTACAATAGTGCACAGTTATTACTAAGGGACAAAGAAGAGAGGGACAGTACCCTACCACTTCCAGCACAACAACCAAGATTACAACTGAAAAGTCCCCGGGGAGAAGGATGTAATGTGCCAAGTATGATATCCTGGGACGCAATGAATACATATAAACTATGTGTCTGGTGGTTGGACCAGCAAGGAGATGGTTAATGTGCTGCACTTGCGCATGATAACGCTCATTATGTGCCCGGAGAGAAGGGGGCGGCCGTCCCCTGTATAAAGCTGGCTGATTAAATGGCCCCTCTCCCCCTGACGAAGCTCCAGAGGAGGAGGGAAACGATCGTCGGTACGGGTGCCCCTACCACGCCTCCTCCGACGTAGTCCTGCATACTATGGCCGCATGAACTGGCATCTACGTGAGCAGCGCGAGGACACGTGATCTAAGATCGAGGGAGGCAGACATGCAGATGCCGTTTTGCCAAGGGAGGTGAGATTAACAGCCACGGTTGTCACGCTTGCAGCGGTGCCTGGGCGCCGTGCCAATGCCGTCAGTACCATCTGACGCCCCCATGCTCAGCCTTAGTGTCCGTAAATGTTTTCATGAGTGTGCCTGCGCTAGTGAGCCTGTTGGAAATGGCATGTAATTGGACTCTGGCGAACTGTATGTGATATGTCACACTTGCTACATCTTGCCTGTTAGCAGGGTGCCCCGGCAGTGGGCAGTGCATGTCATACTTATGTATAAGGGTCTTCCAAGTTTCTTTTTGTTTTTTATTGTTTATGTTTACAGCTCATTTATGCCCTCCAGTGGTGTTGCACACAGCATGGGTGTCGGAGGTTCATTTAAAGGACCAATGAGCCCTATGTTTACTGTGGGTGAAACGCCCTAACAGTCATCCGAGCAATCAGCCCATATCTTGTTAATGGGCCAATGAGCCCAAAGTTCCCCCCGGCCAATCCCATCCATCCCTGTCCGATTTAGGGTTCCCATGCTCAATATCTCTCTGCCTGTGATAGCGTTCTGCTGGGAGCTCTTGTCTTGTGAATTCGGATTGATTACCATTGGTGACCTAGCTTGCCTGACCATTTCCTGACCTCTGCCTGTACTGCAAACTCTCTCTGATTACTCGGCTTGACCCTTGGTTAGATCTTTGACACTTCTCGTGCTTCTGCCATGGCACTGTGTACCATGAGGACTGATCATCTGTGTTTGACCCCGGCTTGCCAGATAACACCCAGTCTTACCTCTTGTTCATCCGCCTTCACCACTGTAAGTTCACAATCTTTGAGCTACCAAGTCCTGAGGTTAACCGTGTCCGGTGAGGCATTTAAAGCATCCCGGCGAATGGAGACTTGTCTATAGGTGAAGCTAGCTTTAGAGATTGGGGTTGTGGACGCACCAGGAAGGTGGGTGTCCCACAGGGTTTTGATAACCTGCTTCATAGTCATGAGGGTCTTTCTATTGGCCATTACATAAAGGTTGATAGAACTGCTGAGTATCAGAACAGCAGGCAGCTCACTTGAAGCCAGTGTATCTCCTCTATTTTTTGCAGTGCATGATATAAGCCACAGTAGGACTCCAAAGTTTAATTTTAATTTCATTCATCCAGGACCATGCAAAAACATGCTGTCTGTGACCAAAGCAGAGCACGCCCAAAGCCTTTAATATGACTCTACCTTCAACACTAAAGTGGAAATAAAGTAAAAAAAAACTTAGGCCCTTATTTAACAAGGGATAGCGCTAGGTAGCGAATGGTGAGCGAACGGTAATGACGGTCACCGCCACGAGAACGCCGGCTCCCCTCCGCAATCACACATTTATCAAGCCGATCCTGCTTAGCGACTGACAGAGCGCCAGATAGCGAATCATTCATCATTATTCCAGCCTCACCCCACAGCGCCAGCGAGCGACCTTGAACAGCGACAGGTATGACCTCTCGCTACCTGGCGCTCTCCAATGCATTTCAATGGAGCAATCTTTAAATATTCTTAATTAATTGCTATTAATGTTTTTTTTTTTTGTTTTTTTAATGTCAAAAATTCTGTGACCACTTCTGCAATGTTAGATATTTTTTTAAGGTAAAAGAAAAAAAAAAAAAATTTGTGCAGAATTGATATTACAGGTCTGATATTAATGTATTCATATTACAAAATGTTTTGAAAAACTTGTTTTTTTTTTATCCAAAAATATGGTTGTTTGGGGTTAAAAAACTACTTTTAACCCATCGCCGCCAGCGCTCTGGGGTTTAAACATGCATTTCACTGCGCGAGAATTTTTTGAGCGTGATTTGTTAATGAATATGGTGAGAGCCGTTCGCTATGGCCATTCGCTATCATGCGCTCCCATACAGCGCGGAACCTGTCAAATAGCGACTCCTCACCCAATATTCAACATTACGGCAAACCGACTGAGTCGCTATCAACTACAGAACAACGGCCAAGCACAGCGACTACTAGCGGGCACTCTGAAAATGCCGCTACTGTCGCCCATCTGTCGTTACCTGGCGCTATTAATGAATCGGCCTCCCCATTTCCCCTCACGCTAGCATGGGAGGCACTTTGTATTTCCTCATCGCAAGCCCCAGACGAGACAGGTCATATATCCCGCATATGTGTTCCCCACTCAGGATTATCAGACACGATGCACCCCTCCAGCCCGACAAATCGAATTGATGGTATATGGCTGCCGTCGTAGGAACAATCTTGGACTTGTGATTAGGGAAGATGCCGTGGGGTAACACAAATCGCTGCTGCGAAGAGGGAGTTTTTTTCACACTAACACACATAAATGAAATGCTTCAAAATAATTTAATGGCACTCCAGCATGCTATTAGTTCAATGTGAAAAGCTAAAGCCACTCCTAAATTGCAAATGCCAGTGGGCTCTCATGTCAAGAAAATGTCCTTGTATGTAATGTACGTTTATGTAATGTACTTGGCAAAAGTAAACTGATAAGGGTGCGTAAATATTCAATAATATTAAAAAGAACATAGACCAAAGCGCAATGTTTATCCAAGACCGCTTGGATGGTCCAACTATATTTTTTGTTACCTATTCCATTTACTGGCCTGGCCGTTTTACTTTTTCTTACCTGGGGTCCACCATTCATTTCATCTTCACAGAAATAATTTCACTCCCTATTCCACCATGCCTGTTCAGAATTTTGACTCCATGGCCGGTTATCCCAGCGTGACTCTCCATCTAGAAGCTTGAAAATAGAATCCTTCACCTTCAGCCGACGCGCTCTCCATACTTTTGTGTCGCTGTAAGCAGTTTATTCTGCGGCACGTATGACATGCTAATTTCAAGGCAATTGTTTGTACCTGTCTCTCTATGTGAGTGGTTATTTTTCAATTAAATTCAAGTCGCTGGAGGTAAGAGTTACCTCTTTGTTGTTGATGTTTTAAATTCAAATTCAGCCCTACATAGTTATTCGAGTACCTGCCCCTCATAAATCTCCAAACCGTGAAAATTGTGAAACACTGTTGTGTGAAAACTTGGCTTGGGGTTTATTTTTCCTCGACTTTGAATCAAATCTGGGATGCCTGTTCACATTAAACATGAAAGAAAAAAAAAATACCTTGGCTTCATATTATCATATTTCAAAGCTTTTCTTAGGAAATGTCAAGGATACAGGACTGTGGAATGAATAATTGTGTTGCTGCTATTTATGAAAAATTCTGCATTGTCAGCAGGGGCGGACTTTTCTGGTCACACCGGCCCTTCTGCAATGTGTCCGGCCCGATATTTACGCCCAGGCAGTGTGCAGAACCCCCCCAGGCCAGAGGCTAAGTGGCAGAATCCCCCCTCTGCTGTGAGCAGAGGCGGACTGGGGCCAAAAATCATCCCGGAACTTTACCTGGCTCTGATATACTGGGCCCAGTGCAGCCTGATGCCGTGAAAACGCCCAGCTCCATGCATTTTGGCAGACATGTTGTCTGAGACAAACACACATTACTATGCCAGGAACTACTAAGAGTCAAAATAAGCTGCATCCTACCATGTGTTACTAAGCTGTGCTCTTCTACTGAATTGCAGCACATGAACTTATCACACGAATATAGCACCCAGGGGCATAACTTGAGGGGGTGCAGGGGATGCGACCACACCGGGGCCCAGAAAGTCAGGGGGGGGCCCGTCATTGTTGCTCATCCACCTTATTGCTCATATTTGTGCTCATTTGGCATCATTTACAGAAAAGAAGCATCATGTGTATCTGCTGTTGTTGTTGTCTGCTATTGTATGAGCCTTGTATGAGAGCTCTCTGTGGATCCCAAATAAATATGCAGAGAAAAAGTCCCCCCAAAAACCAGCACATCCCACCCCAGACATGAATATGCAGAGCAAATATAGATTTCCCCCTGCAGACCCAAACATTATTATTCAGTGTCAGCAGACCCCCAGATCGAGTTATTAAAGAGGACCTTCAGTCATAAATGACTTGAGGCCCAGTACAGTAACTTCAACCAGACCTGGTGTCCGTTCCGCTTCAGTGGGGGGCATCCCGATTTGAAATGCCCTGTTGTGTGACACCTCCAGTTTCTTACCCGACCAACGGTCACATGGCAAATGTGCAGGCTCTCCACCAATCAACATGGCTGTACCTTCATTCATGTTTTCTAAGCAGTGTGACTGGCTGATGTTTCTTTTTAAAATCGTGCTTGAGTAGATGACAGGATGCTAAATGAATGGGGTCTGTCTGATATAGGAGTGAGGAGCAAAACCCAAGATAGTGAGAAACCTGAGTTTTGTTCCTCTACAATCCACCGTCACTTCATGTGTGCTGCGGAGAGGGGACAGGGAGGGAAATAGAGCTTTAACTTGCCAACATCTTTCTAAGGGGGCTGTAAAATGAAAAGCATCCAGTCACCCCTCTGTGTGTGCAGGCCAGAGGAGGGGACACGTTCAAACACATAACATAAACAACAACACATAAACAACACATAACAAGCCTTGATGAGCAGCAAGTACTGGCCGTGAGCAAGAGTCCATTTGGGACTCGAAACGCGTTAGTTCCAGCCGGGGGGGGCCCTCCTCTCCATGGGATACTAGTAAGCACTTCTTTGTTATGTGTTGTTTGTGCCTGCTCTCTTACTCTGAGAGGATTTCAATACTCTTTGCACGGATTCTAATTGTGATGGAAGCACTGACACTATATTAGGTATAGGTTAGGGTCAATCATCAGTATTAATTTGTAGTTTGGGTAGGTTGTGTATAGTTGTGTATATAGTATGTATATATATACATTTTTATAAAATCACTGTAGGTTATATTGGAGTTACACTGTATTGATTGTGAGGAAGTGCACCCCCTGGTGGTTAATCATGCATATGGCTCAGTAGCACTGTTTTTAATCTGGTTTTAATGTATATTACAATAAAATGTATTTGTAAATTTACCCCATGAGTGCAATAGTCAGTCTCTGTGTGGGTGTATGATAGGGTGTTCAGAGGTCACCCTAGATAATAAATTTGGTCTTATTGGGTGACAGCCCACAGAGCAGTGCACCTATATACATACCGCGTTGGTGCCGCCCACATCCCTCAACGGGCGTTCAATTGTTACCTATGTTCCAAATAGTATTGAAACAAAACCAAACCCTGGCGTGCTGGCTCTGGAGTCTAAATGACTCCAGGGCTGGCCACTGACCTTCTCCTAGCACACCTGCGGCTGCATACCCAGCATCTTTGGGTTGAGGTGCGCTCCTGCACCCAGATATTCAGATAATGCTGGACACTATGCTGGACCCCCTTAAGAGTGATGTTTACATGTTTTATTTTGTGACTTGCACTTTCCTTCCTCTTTTTTTTCGCTTAAACCGGACCTTCAGCATGATTTAATGAAAAGCCCAAACCCTTAAAAAACTATTCCCCAGCATCTGAAATGAATATATTTAACGTTTTCACTTACTTATTAACCTTTCCCCCACTGGGCTGCAACTCTGTTCAGGACTCTAGGATACGGACGCCGCCATCTTGACTCACAAGCATCACACATAATGAGGAGAGGAGAGCAGGATAAAGTACAGGGACCAGGGTCAGAGCAGAGCTGGGGTCAGGGAAAGGACATCAATCCCAGAATGCAGAGCAACGCCGTCAGAAGACACTTCCTGTTTGCAGGCAGCCTGATGCTCCATGAGCCGTCATTTGGGATGTTTAAAGGCTCATAACATGCAGTAGATGCGGGTAGGATGATTTTCAATATGATCAATCTGTATGTGAGGGTGTGGGAAACATATAAGATATGATCTTATTCAGGGTAAAGGTCTGCTTTAAAGATGAACACGAAAATTAGTTGTTGTTTATCACTCTGGATCACTTGTTTATTAATATTTATAATATTTCACTGGTTACACTTTATATACCTTTTTAAATTAATTAAAAAAGGTTCTCTATGTTTCAACTAACTATCTTAACTTTCTAATGCCTTAAAGCAGACCAAAACCCACATTTTTAACTAGCATCCCCTGAATTGCTCCCACCCATGAATAGTATCTTTTGGCAATTTTCACTGCTCCTGCTTCACTCTAATCCCAGATAATGGCGCCTGTTTTAGCTGTAAAGCTCCGCCTCCTCTATTCATTGCCACTGTTGTGTATGGCAATGATGTCATTGCCACACCTAAGCAATGACTAATCATCTGCCATTTACATAGAAGGACAGCAAAAAGTGTAAATATCCATTTCTAGTTCTGCGCCCTAAGAAGAGAGTATCAGCAGGGGCTTTGGCCAAATTTATTTCACAAGCTCGATGGGTTTTGGTCCGCTTTAGCAAACTGTTCAATGAGTAGAAAAGGTTTTTCAAATACGACACATTTGGATTGAATTACTAACACAGATACAAGATCTTGTTGCCAAACAGGATAAAAAGCGATGCAATGTTCATATGATCACAAAGCTAAAACCACAATAAGCATTGCCCCATGTGTATAAAGCCTTGAAAGAATGTTTTTGCAAGTTATCTATGCCATTTTTGTGTACCGTATATACTCGAGTATAAGCCGAGTTTT
This sequence comes from Gastrophryne carolinensis, assembly GCA_027917425.1. NCBI lineage: Eukaryota > Metazoa > Chordata > Amphibia > Anura > Microhylidae > Gastrophryne > Gastrophryne carolinensis. The sequence goes on along the minus strand of CM051236.1, from coordinate 470,182,036 downwards.
TCAGCCCACTTTTTGGGCTGAAAAAAGCCGTCTCGGCTTATACTCGAGTAAGTGAAATGGAGGAGAAAAGGTAGGAGGAGCTAAGGTGCGCGCGTGTGGCCGCGCACCCACGTCTGCCCCTCCCTGCATCCCCGTCGCCGTCGGCAGTGAAGATGCTGGCGCAGTGCGGGGCATGTGGTCCTCTTGTGTCCCCCTCGTCAGGTAGGTGTGTGTGTGCTGGTGTCTTCTGAATTAATAGTTCCCGGTGCCTGCAGGCGCAAAGAGACTTCCTGGCGTGCGGGGGGAGGGATGAAAAAACTTACAGCTGGCGTGCAGGAGTGAAGGCAGCCGACATCGCTGCTGTCAATCTGCGAGCAGGGGGCGGGGCAGTCGTCCACTAAGAGCAAGTCTGCTCTTAGCATTACCCGGGTGGTGAGCAGCGTTCCCTGGAAGCTGCTTGGCTGCGCGTCTGCGCTTTTTGTCCCCAACCTTCACTCAGCAAAGAGGTTGGAACGCCCAGGGACGCAACGAATGGGAGACAGGAAAGAGGAGAAGGATGCACACCAATACTGGCTGTGTGCTCCTCCCAAGTTTTCCTGATTTGGAGGGACTGTCCCTCTTTTGAGTCCATGTTCCCCTGTTTACCGGTAGCTGCTGCATTTCCCACCCTAGGCTTATACTCGAGTCAATAACTTTTCCAGTTTTCTGTGGTAAAATTAGGTGCCTCGGCTTATATTCGGGTCGACCTATACTCGAGTATATACGGTACATCATTTTGTCCTACTTAAAATACATTTTCCTGTAATTTTTCTACTTCTATTTTATTGCATACGCCCATTTTTATGAGCCCTCATTGCTGGTATTTTTGCCTTTCAGCCGTTTAGGAAGCTTCATATGCCACATGTCTGTGAGTTTGTTTTCGCTCGCCAGTTTGAATCTGATCTGGCAAACTCAGTAAAAGTCAGTAGGAGAAATGATGTTATGTTCTCCATGTTTGCATATTCTTGCCATTTGTGCCATTTTTGAAAGCCAAATTTATACAACATTTGTGTGCCTCTGTTTAGTTTATTGCAGAATTTTAATGCAACTGCAGTGTTACACCAGAGTCTGTAACCAGTACAGTTAATTTAAATAGCCATGTACAGAGGAGATAATATTCAATGTTCTCTTCATCACAGTGGTGCAATGCATACATCACAGAAAGCTGTGAGCTATTAAACTATTGTATGATGTAACTATTTACACTTCAATAGCAGGCTCATGACTATTTCACAATGTGTAACAGCTGATTATAGTTGAAACGATAATGATACAGCAGCAGGACCTTGGCTATAACAATGTAACACTCACCAGAGAGCTTGCAGGCTTTTCAGAATGAATCATATTGTTTGTTGTAGTCACAATAGGAGGGGGAGATAACGCATCCTGTTTATTTAAAGTGGACCAAAACGCAGGATTTTGACTATCCTGGGTCTTGGTCCTTGCCCCCGGGGCATCCCGATCGGGGATACCCTGCTGTATGAAACCCGAAACCAACCAAATCCAACTCACCCCTTCCTGGTCCTGCGGTGCTTGCGCAGTCGCTTGTCCAATCAACGCCCTGATGACCGCATCCCCCACTACCCTCTAACAGGGAGCATGCCACGCTGGCCATTCACAATGCATGCCTGGTGCAGGCATGCGCCCTGCTAGAGGGATAGTGCGGTTGCAGCTGTGGCTCGTGCATGCGACAATGAACCGGAAAATAAGGTAAGTGCATGGGGTGACCTTGGGAATTTCACACAGCGGAGCATTCCGACTTTGGTTACCTCGGGGGAGGGAATTAATCGGCCTGTAAATCTTATAGATTCCCTGTGCGATCGCCATGTTGGATGCACTAGTGCTGCGTGTTTCTCGATATGTTGGGTGCAACCTGCATGGACTGGTCCCAAAGTTGTTCAACAGTTTAGTATGTGACAAGGCCTGGCAGGTAGAGATTAGTAGTTGTGGTTGAGTCAGATGTGACCAGTGGTTGGCAACAGGTTATTCATGCGCAGTAGTCAGCAACAGGGCAAGGCACTCGAACATGCTCAGGTGTAGTTGGTGGTAATCAGCAACAGGGCAAGGTACTCAAACATGCTTAGGTATGGTTGGTGGGATTCAGCAACAGGGCAGGATACTCGAACATGCTCAGACTTGGCTGGTGGTCAGCCATAGGGCAAGACACTCAGACATGGTCAGATGTGGCTAGTGGTCAGCAACAGGGCTAAGCACTTGAAAGTGGTCAGATGTGACTTGAGGTTGGCAACAGGGTTAGAAACTTGAATGTGGTCAGACATGGCCTAAGGTTAGCAACAGGTTTTGGCACTTGGTAATGGTCAGACATTGCTTTAGGTCAACAACAGGGCATCTGACTTGAATTAGTGAACTGAGAGCTGGGCCCAGGCTGGAACTGCATAGCAGCCTGGCAATACAGTCAGAGCCGTGCTGTTTCTTGATTTATCCAATCAGTCAGTATGCTGGCCATGCTACAGTGCTGGAGGTGGCTTCCGGTTTCAGACACTGCTGGTGGTTTCCAGGTAATGTACCGCTACATCAGTTGAGACCAGCATGGGAGTGGTGAACAGGTAAGTGCCAAGTCATAAAACTTTTCAACTTTACAAAACTTTTTAACTGTACACCAGTTACCTTCCCCCTCAATTTTGCATAAATATTGCTTAAAATACTATAATATAAATTGAGAGGCAAAACGGTTGCACATTATTTGACAAACACCCTTTTTTAATAAATATATATATATATATATATATATATATATATATATATATATATAGTGACGAGCGGATCCAACCTGCAAAGTTCGTGGGTTAGAGAGCACAGAGCCGAACACGGATTTCAAACAGAAAGCACAACAGCCAATCATCATTCTTTCTTCTCCTCCCTCCATTATCCTAGGAGGACATGTGACCCCACCGTATAACAGACAGGGTCCGTGTCTCTCAGTGCCATCTTGCAGTGCTGTTTTAGATAGGGAGAGGTTCCTGCTGCAGCAGTTTACAAAACAACCCTCTTCAGGACAAACTATAGTTAGGGATAGCAGCTGGATTGAGGGCTAGAGTAGGGTTGGAGCTCGTCACCACTACTGTACTAATAGCACTGGCATGATACTACTGTGACAGTTCTGGTTGTCCCCTTATCTTTCATGGAGCTCTAAGCGCTGAGCTGATTGTGTGAACCCTTATGGCAGACCTAGCTGTAGAGGCTGGGGTGAGTATGCACCCCCATATGCCAAACCTTGCTGTAATTAATGGGGTGAGTGTGTATCCACCTCTCCATTTAAGAACTGGGTTTTGTGTGTACTGTTATGCTACATCCTCTAAGCTCTAGGGTGTATCCCATAATCTTACAAGAAGCTGTAAGCACTGGGGTTTGCTTGTACTGTTATACTACAACATCCTCTGAAGACTGGGGTGTACACCCTTATACCACAACTTGGTCTAAGCACTGGGTTGAGTGTACCCTGTTATACTACAACTTACTGTCAGTACTCCACTTGGATACTACTTGCTTAAAGAGGAACAACACACTCGATTTTCACTTTCTCCTCTTTGTTCCTCTCAGTGGGGGCATCCTGAATTGGCATGCCCCACTGTGTGTATTCCTCTGGTCACTCACCTTCCTGTCGCTCCCATGACGCAGGCGAGAACAAGTGCGCTGACTGGCTGAGCAGACGATTCCTGGGTATGGACGTGGGGAAGTATTCAGTTTCTCCCCCTCCTGCAAATTTTTACAGCGCCATGGAATACAATAAAATACTAGTAAGGTTTTTATTTGCTTTGCAGGTCCCTGGACAACTAGAACTTAAGCACTGTGTGCCATCTAATCTACCATTGCCTCAACTTGGTCTTACCTCACAATTCTGGCAGCAGTATTGGGGACTAAAAGAATACACTGCAAACCTTTGCTTCTGCTAGCACCAAATATTTATTTATTGATGTAAATATTTATTGAGATATGTATATATTGCAGTGCCTCGCTCAATCCGTCACTCTCCATCACTTCAAGTCTTTAAAAGTGCCCTGAAAACTCACCTAGTCAGACAATCATATAACCTGGCTTAAGCAACTCCTGCAACCTTCACCGGGCACACAGGGCCGGATTAAGTGTGGTGGAGGCCCCTGGGCACAAAATCTGGTGGAGGCCCCCTATAGAGTATTTTTTTTCTTTAATGTAAAAGTACAGCCAAGTAACATAACCAAAATATATGTAAGATCAAGTACCCTGTGCTCATTGCCTTTCACCAGGCTGCCCCCATAAACCACCTCCGCAAACAGTCACAGTGACGCAGACACGCCCACTCCATTCACTTCAATAAAAGAGCACGCCAGACACCCCATTTACATACCCCCTTCATTGCGTTGAACATAGCTGGGCATTCACACTAATGCACTGTAACTAATGCTGATAGTAAGGCCACAACAAACAGCAAGGGTTAGCAGCAAGACCAAAAAATGTTGAGGTGCGCCCTCACCACACCAAAATTTTATTCTTCTATTGCAGGCTGGCTGGGTGGCCTAGTCCGACCCTGTGTTCAGCCTGTCATGCTGTACTGGCACTTTACGCAAAGGGCATGTGAGGGCCCTGTTGCAGTCACATAAGGAAGGAAACAGATAGATAAGAGCTTACAATCTGTTAGGGTATAAGGGAGGATACAGGAGCAGAAGAGCTTACACTCTATTAGGGTATAAGGAAGGATACAGAAGGAGAAGAGCTTACAATCTATTAGGGTATAAGGGAGGATACAGAAGGAGAAGAGCTTACAATCTATTAGGGTATAAAGGGAGGATACAGAAGGAGAACAGCTTACAATCTATTTGGGTATAAGGGAGGATACAGGAGGAGAAGAGCTTACACTCTATTAGGGTATAAGGAAGGATACAGAAGGAAAAGATCTTACAATCTATTAGGGTATAAGGGAGGATACAGAAGGAGAAGAGCTTACAAACTATTAGGGTATAAAGGAGGATACAGAAGGAGAACAGCTTACAATCTATTAGGGTATAAGGGAGGATACAGGAGGAGAAGACTTTACACTCTATTTGGGTATAAGGGAGGATACAGGAGGGGAAAGAGCTTACAATCTATTAGGGTATAAGGGAGGATACAGGAGGAGAAGAGCTTACACTCTATTAGGGTATAAGGAAGGATACAGAAGGAAAAGATCTTACAATCTATTAGGGTATAAGGGAGGATACAGAAGGAGAAGATCTTACAAACTATTAGGGTATAAAGGAGGATACAGAAGGAGAACAGCTTACAATCTATTAGGGTATAAGGGAGGATACAGGAGGAGAAGACTTTACACTCTATTTGGGTATAAGGGAGGATACAGGAGGGGAAAGAGCTTACAATCTATTAGGGTATAAGGGAGGATACAGGAGGAGAAGAGCTTATACTGTATTAGGGTATAAGGGAGGATACAGAAGGAGAAGAGCTTACACTTTATTAAGGTATAAGGGAGGATACAGAAGGAGAAGAGCTTACAGTCTATTAGGGAAATTAGGTGGGTGTGGTCACACACTGTGAGAGCCAGAACACACAACTGCTCCTAATTACCAGAGGCCTGTGAAGCCTGGGGCTTTCCTGGGAGTGCCTTCCCAGGCAGCATGGATGATTCTGGGGGTCGCGCTGGTACCCCCAGAGGAATATTAAACCTCTGGATCCTGGGTCTGCTTCCACCAGCGGTGCTAGTAACACCACGGTGCCCCAGCCCGGTGAGAGTTTGTCAGCTTTTCGCAGCCGTGTATGCAGTAATTTGTGCAGTGTGGCAAAGGAGGAGGAGAAGCTGTGCAAGATGAAAATCGCATTAAAGAAAAAGAAAATGGACACCAGCAAGGCGCGGGGACTGGATCGGCGGTCAAGTAAAGCAGATTTAGCTGGGTTTGAATCAGCATGTCGGCAGCAGGAGAAGCTTGTTTCGTCCCTTAAAGCAAGCAGCGGGGCCTTTAAAGAAAAATATAAAAACGAGGAGCGATTTAAGTCCATGTAGCGCTCCTGTGAAGGAGGAAGAGGCCGACCATGTGGATGAGACCCTGATGGTAGAGGATTCTGTAGCTGTACCTCCACCCAAATTTGCAGCAGTAGCAGAGCCGGGAGCCCCAGAACCAGCATTGGAAGACTCTCTTGCTGAGGCAACACATCATGAGTGCGTGACATCGCTGGGCATCCAGAAAGCCCCTACTGGAGCAGATCTTCCAGAGGACAGCCGCCAGCCTGAGGAGCCCATGCCAGCTAAGGACCACGTCCATCTGTCCAGCTGTATCAGGGGGTATAGAAGACTGTGGTGCTCCTTGCCCTGAAAAGGGTGAGGTGGCGCCAGCCGTAAGTACCATCCTGGCACCCATTCGGGTTCCTGGGTGCGCCGAACTTGGTGGGCCTGGGGCCATGGGTGACTCAGTCTTGGGTCTTGCTGGCAGGGCTTCTATTGTTTCTGCTTCAGCTGGTTTGGGTGCTGTTACTGATGTTGTTGCTCCTGTTACTGCTGCTGTGTCTGGGGTTGAGTCCACAGGGGTTAATTCTATTGTTGGACTTTCTGCTGGGCCCGCTGCTGTGACTGCTGCTGATGTTGTGACTGTCCCCTCACCTGCACCTCAGGTGGACAGTAAGAAGACTGTGCCACCTCGCTGGATGAAAAACAGGGCAGGGCGGACAGCAGGGGCCCCAGCATTAGGTGGCAAGTAGGGAGTAGGGCCAATAATGCTGTTGGTGCTGCAGTGCAGTCCCCTGTGTCCTATGCCCAGGTTGCCAGGCGTGGTGGAGAAGCTGCTGGTGAGAGGATGTCTGTGCCCAGTGAGGCCAACACCCCTGCCAGCGGCTTCAATAGGCGCAACCTGGTCCAGCTTAGGTGGGAGGGGGAGGGATCAGTTATCACCCGGCGGGCGGTGGTGGATCTCATACTGGGTATGGGATCTGCAGCCGCAGACATTTTTGCCCTGATCAGTCCAGTGGGGAGTGCAGAACATGACTTAAGCTTCGTCAGACCAGAAAGAATGGACTTATTTTGGGAGTGTTATGAGCTGCTGAAGCAAGATCCTGCCTAGAAGGGGTTAACTCCCATCCAGGTCTCCAGACAGCAGCTCGTGAAAAATGTCACCATACTGGTTAGAAATGAGTCCATTCCCCCCTCTGATTTGACTGTCTGGCTAAAGCGTTATGGTGATGTTCTCACTCCCCTGAAGAAGATCCTAGACAATCGGGAAATCTGGACTGGGGTCTGGTCAGTGACCCTGAGGCTCCGCAGGAATGGCAACCAGGTCACCCACTTGCCATCTTCTGCCTATATTGGCCGTAACCGGCTGACCATCTTTTATCCTGGTCAGCCCAAGGTTTGCCATAAATGTGGGGCCAAGGGTCACTTCAGCTCCTCCTACTCGCTTCTTAGGTGCTCGTTGTGCCAGGGATTGGGACACTTGGCTAAAGACTGCAATACAATCCGATGTAATCTATGTAACCAGCTCAGCCACCCTTATAGTCAGTGTCCTGAGGCCTGGCACAACCTGGACAGGGAAGTGGTGCAGGAAATGCTGCGGCTGGATAGGGAGGAACATTACCATGCTATCCTGTCTACGGTCCCTCCCCCCACTCAGCTCGGGGTTCCTGAGGCCCCTGCGCCCGCTCCTGTACCATCTGCAGGGGTCCTTAAGGTGAATCCCCTGTCTGCCCCCAAGTCAGCAACCACCAATGTAAGATCGAGTAATTTAATAGCTGAGGCGGCCTGGGGGGCTGGCACTGCAAGTACCAAGGGGGTCCCAGTAATTTTGGCCCCTGCTGTAAGACCTCGCAGGCTGGGGCTAGGTGATCCTGATCCTGCACCCCCTTCTGAGCAGGGTGGGAGTTCAGATCCCAAGACAGCGTGGTCTGGACTCTCCCCCGGGGATCAGGATTACCTTGCTCTCAGGTTTGCTACCAAGAAGAAAAGATAAAAGGACAATGGAGTGCCTGAACCGGGGAAGAGCCATGGGGTGCAGCTTCTCAACCGGTTTGAGGCACTTTCTGAGGACTCAATAGAGATTTCTTCATTTGATTCTGAGGCCTCAGATATGGAGGAGGAAACACAAGCCTCCTCCAGTAAGCGTGAGGGATCCGATAGTGAGGCCGGAGGGAAGGCTAAGAGACATTCTCCCGAATGACTCTGATGGCAGTTCCCCCTCCGATAAAGGTGCCAACCATTAATGTTGCCAGCATTAAATCAGTAAGCGCTCGTTTTATGGCCTTATTTTTTCTCAGCCAGTTTGATGCTGACATTTTGTTTTTGCAGGAGACCAGATTGGCCAGTCTGGCCGACATTCACGGGAGTGGGGGCACGGACCCTCTATTTGGTCTCTTGCGGCTGAGGCTTACAGCGGAGTGGCGGTGCTTTTTAAAACCGACATGGTGCTTTGCCGGCAAGTCATTGAGGTGGAGATCGGGAGGTGCATGGTCTTGGACGTCATTGTAAGGGGGTAGGACCTGCGCCTAATAAATATCTATGGACCCCAAACTAAGTGGGACAGGAAATGCCTCCTTACAAAGACCAAGCCGTTCCGTTTTACAGCCCGGCCAGTAGTCTTTGGAGGTGATTTTAACACCGTGACTAGGCCCATGGACAGGAGAGGCTTCAAAGGCAAGCTGGGCTGCAATAGTCTCTTTTTGAATAGCATGGTTAGAGAGACAGGTCTGGAATATGTGCACATTAAGCACTTCCCAGACCTCACAGGCTTCACTTTTCAGCGAGGTAGCAGTCAGAGTAGAATAGACAGGTTTTTTTTGAAGGAGGGCTCGGCTTCTCAGCCTCTGCGCCTGCAGGCTGTCGAGTTCTCCGATCACCTTTTACTATCGATGGTCTTGAATGCCTCTGACACACCCCCTAGAGAAAGAGGCATCTGGAGGATGAATTCGGCTCTCCTTGAGGAGGAGGGGGTAAGACAATCTTTTGAGGTTTTTTTCAGACACAGGTTTCCATTAAGGATTTTTGCATCAGCAGGTCTGAATGGTGGGAGCTGACCAAAATGAGAATTGCTGGGCTTTTCAGGGTCCTAGGAACAAGAAAACAGCTTGATAAATACATTGCCTACCAGCGCTTGCGGAGGAAACTTGACATCCTTGTCTCGAATGGTGGAGATCAAGGGGCAATCTCTGAAGGCAAGCTTCTCTTCAGGAAGTGTCAGTATGACCGGCATGCTTCTCTGGTTCTGGAAAGGGATTATGGGAAATACCACTCACCCGATCCCTATCAGAATTGCAGAAAGGCTGTAGCTCTCAAGACTGTCCTTGGTCTGAAGGATAGCACAGGTTCCCTGGTAAGATCTAAATCTGGGACCCTGGAGATTATTAGGTCCTTTTATGCTGAACGGGCAAGGATGGAAAGTTTCCTGGACTCTACTCCAGGATTGGAAAATGGTGACCTTTCTATCACTAGCTTGACAGAGCTGGTCACTGCCGATGAGGTGGTAAGTGCGATTGATCACCTTGCTATCAAAAAGTTGCCCGGGTCAGATGGTCTGACAGCTGAATTTTATAAATGTTTTAAGACCATCCTGGCACCACATTTGGTGGAGGTCTTAAATTGCTGTCTGGCAGAGGGTTCCCTCCCTCCCTCCCTCCCTCCATGAGGCTCTTGGCTGTGATCCTTCTGTCAAAAGGAAAGGACTTTTCGATGATTGAGAATTGGCGCCCCATCAGCCTTCTCAATGTCGATAGAAAGATACTGGCAAAGATCTTTTTCTGGCTCTTGTCGTCAGTAGCGGAGCAACTGCTTTCCCGTCATCAGCACTGCTCGATCCAAGGTAGAAGAGCCTTCTCAGTGGTTTTAGCTGTCCGGGAAGCCTTGGAGCGATGCAGGGCTGCAGGCTGGGGAAAGTACTTGTTGGCGTTAGATCAGGCAAAGGCTTTTGATAGGGTCAATCATGAGTACCTATGGCTGCTTCTTGGTAAGTACGGCCTGCCGGGGCGGTTCATTAATTTGCTACAAACCCTGTATGAAGGGGCTGAGAGCTTCCCTGTTGTTAATGGTTGGGTTGGAAGGCCTTTCAAAGTTGACTCTGGTGTGCGACAGGGATGTCCTCTGAGTCCCCTACTGTATGTGTTTGCAATCGATCCCTTTATCGATTGCAGGGTCGAGAGCAGCATGTTATGTGGGGTTCCTCTGGGTGTGCCTGGTGAGGCTCCTTTGAAGGTCATTGCCTATGCTGGTGATGTATCTGTGATTGTCTCTGGGACAAATGAGGCAGAGGAGCGCAGTATACAGAAGCGTCGGGCTCCAAGGTCAATCATGAGAAGAGTGAAGTTTTCTGGATGGGTGTGGAGGGTGAGGGCTTCGAACTTCCGGACGCCTTCCAAATTCCCCAGCAGAAAATTAAGATCCTTGGCATTAATTTCGGTCCTGGTGATTATGGCCAAAAAAACTGGGAGCGCAGGATGGAAATTGCCAATGCCAAGGTTGCAGTCTGGAAGAGCTGGAAAATGTCTCTCAGGGAAAGGGTTGACCTTATCAAGACCTACCTGATCCCCATCTTTTTATACGTCAGCTTCGTCTGTGTTTTGCCAGTATCTCTCTACACCAGGGTCTACAACGTTTTTTTCCAGATGCTATGGGGAAACCGTATGAACCTGGTGAAAAGAAATGTCACTTACCTATCCAGGCGAGAGGGTGGCCTAGGGATGGTCAACCCAGTAGTGTTTTTCTCTCTCTTGTTTCTGAAACATAATTTTGGAAGCATGTTGGCAGAGAGCCCGCCTGGCTGGGTGGGTATTTTCCAGTCCCGGTTTAAGCCCTTCCTGCGAGACTGGGAGAATGGAGGCCGGGAGAAAAGCCCTCGAGTTCCTCAGGCTCAACTCCTGGCCTATGTTGCCCCGTGCTTGAAAATACTTCGGCAATGGCAATTGACAGCAGAGGAAATGAGATCTACTCCGAGGAAGCTTCTGGTGAGTCGGGTCCTGGGTCTGGCATTTCATGAGCCATTGTCCCTCAGGGATTGCCCATCATGAGGGAGGGTTTGAGGCTTATTAACTCCTCAAGAATTCCTTTGAAATACCGGGATACAGCCTGGCTCTCCTTCCAAGGAAAACTCTACCTTAGGGGGATCCGGAAGAGTCGCAGCCTGCCAGAGATAATTTGTCTCCGTGAGGAGTGTCAGGATGAGGTGGAGACTATGGACCACTTCCTGTTCCGGTGTCCCTTTAATGTCGATGTGTGTAAAAAGGTGGGGTTGGCCCTCGGTGCCCCCTTCTTCTCCCAGCTTTCCTATGCTGAGTGGGTGTACGGGGCATTCAAGAACAGAGGGGATTTTTGTTTGGACACTTTATATCTAGTTAGTCTAGTGATCCGCTATTTCACGTGGAATGCACGGTGCCAGCTCTGCATTAGGAAAAAGTCCTCCCTGTCCCGGTGGTGATGCATGATATCCTGCATGCGGTGGGCAAGATCCGGGTGCTTGAGAGGGACAGGTGGGAACGGGGGGCCTGGATGAAGGCGTGGAGGAACATCAGGCCTCCTTAGTCCACATGACTTCCCTCTGGGTGGGCTTTTCTGTCTCTTATCACCCATAGTTTTTTTATAACAAAGACAGATTTTTGAAGAACGGCTGTGTGCACAGGTGACGGGGTCTCTTAGTCTTCCTGTTGATTTGTGTATAGTGTAGTGTTAGGTTGTAGATAGGATTGTATATAGAATAATGGATATTATATATTATATGCCGAATTGTTAGGCCTGTTTCTTTTTGTTTAGTTATTATTTATTTTATTTAATTTATTTATTATTGTAACTTTGTATATATTTTATAAATATTGTATATGATTGCTTGATTTTACTCAATAAAAAAAGTTACAATCTATTAGGGTATAAGGGAGGATACAGAAGGAGAACAGCTTACAATCTATTAGGGTAAAAGGGAGGATACAGGAGGAGAACAGCTTACAATCTATTAGGGTATAAGGGAGGATACAGGAGGAGAAGAGCTTACACTCTATTAGGGTATAAGGGAGGATACCGGAGGGGGAAGAGCTTACAATCTATTAGGGTATAAGGGAAGATACAGGAGGAGAAGAGCTTACACTCTATTAGGGTATAAGGGAGGATACCGGAGGGGGAAGAGCTTACAATCTATTAGGGTATAAGGGAGGGTACAGAAGGAGAAGAGCTTACACTCTATTAGGGTATAAGGGAGGATACAGGACAAAAAGAGCTTACAATCTATTAGGATATAAGCGAGAATACAGAGGGAGAAGAGCTTACATTCTATTAGGGTATAAGGGGAGGGCGGGTTGGTTGGAGGGTATTTAGATGTGCGATTATGATTCTGCCTGCACACCACTCCAGTCTGCTGCTGGTCCAGGGTCTGGGTAGGTAGGTAGGTAGCTGAGTGGCAGGTGTATAGATAGATGGGTGGGTTATTAGGCAGCTGGCTTAGTAGGTGGATGAATCAGCAGGTGGGTAGATGGGCAGGAAAGTTAAGAGGGTAGGGTGGGTCAAGATCAACACATTGCACCATTTCATTTTTAGTATCATTTATTATGCAGAGATTTATAAGAACACAGTACAGCAACAGCATGGACTCACCTGGAGCCACTTCACTGCCCAGTTGGAGAATCCTTCCTGTTGTTTCTCTCTGCTGCTCATTCGTCCTTTCGAGCAGGCTGCTCATTCGTCCTCTCCTGGGGCTCGGCAGCAGACCTCCTCTCCCCCCCCTTCCTCTCCTCGGGCTATGGCTGCAGCCCTCACACACACACACACAGACGCTCCCCCCCTCCCCACTCTTTCCCGGACCTCGGCTCCAGCCATAAATCACACACGTCATCCTCTCCCTCGAGCTGGCCTGTCTGGAAGCGGAAGTGCTGGCTTCTGCTGTGCTCTGGGCTGGCCTCCGCGGTGGGGGAAACATGCTGCAGAATTTTTGTTCCGTCTTGTGGCCGCCTTAGCTGGACATTTGCAGAAGAAAAGGCTTGCACGGGCGGTCTGCCACCCGTCTGATCACACACTGCAGACTCCAGACCATAATCCTAAGGTTGGTGGAGGCCCCCTCAGCAGAAAAGTGGTGGAGGCCCCGGGGCGTGCGCCCCTTGCGCCCCCCCTTTAATCCGGCCCTGCGTGCACATGCCACCAAATTCAAGCTCTACCACTTGTGACCCCTCCCTTTTTTCTCCAATCCAACCCTATTCTTTAGACTGTAAGTTTGCACTCTTTCCTATTGTCTCCTGTGTTCATTTAGTTTAAACCTTGTAGCATGTAGTTTGTATTGGTCCCTGTACTATATGTTTTACATGGTCTGTAAGATCATGGTACTATACTGTATAAATAAACAATAATAATAATAATGTATTTATTTATTGGCGTATTTCTTTAATTTTTTTGTTTCATGTGATTATTTTGAGAACATTTCCTAGTCCTAGCCCATTTTGTGCAGGGAAATCCCTCCAGTGTTACCCCCATAATTCACCTCTGACCACATAAAAAAAAATGTTTACATTTCTTTTATTTATGGATGTTTTTCTCAAATTTTTTAGTTTTCTGTTATTGTTTTGAGTAATTTTCAGCCCTTGCTGGCCTCATTTTACAGCCATTTTCACGTCACCATCATAATTTCATATATTATCTATAAATATATAGACACGCCATATTCCCTTTCATCATGTTCAGCATCCTAAAACAGACTAATACATTAACTGAGATATTTCTGGGGCGTAAATGAAAATGAGTATGTTTTCCCTGAATCCCCCTCCAGTGGCTTACAGTAATGGATGTATTTGTTGAAATGTACAAAGCTAAGCTGAATACATTCCTACAAGGGCAAGAAATGAATAACTCAGGTGAAAGGCTATTTCTTGGGATAATTTGGTTGTGTTGTGTACAGCACTTAGTGCCTCCCACTAACATAATAAACTGTTGGGTTTATTCAGCTTTTTAGTGGTATTTCGGTGCATGTTTACAAATTGAGCAGGGAGACTGCGACAGAGTTCCAGCATCAACATTTCCCGCTATTCTCATTGCATACACGCAATATTTGTGTATGTATACTGCCACATTGTTCTGCCTAGAAACAATGCTTTCCTTTTGTTGTGCCTTGAATTCACTCCGCTAATGACTTTCTCGTCTAATTCCTAAGAAAAGCCAGTTCAGTTGTTAGTTTATAATGGAGAATTCAGAAGGGATGTTTAAGGGGTTTTCCACTTTCAGTAATAAAGCAGAACATGCATCCTTTGGAGAACTGAGTGATAGCGGTTGTCTTGTTTGGCCCACTGCTTAACAAATGGTCTGTGACTGTAATGAGCAAAAAAGAAACACCAAGCGGGAAAAGCAAATACTTCACTTTGTCTCTCTGGCTCTACCCAGATTAGGACAGTTTATAGCCAAAACATTTACACAATAAATAATAATGAACATTTATTAATAAATAATATATGAACAACTCTCCCAAAACACATTTAAACACTAATTTCAGTGTACTGTTCATGACAGAAAATTATATGGATAAGAAAATGGCCAGGTCTACCTTATAATTACTTAAGCAATGAAACTACAAGTGTCAAAAAATCCTAAACAGCAAAATGTGAAAGTCTACCTTGCCTTTTTCCACTGACACGGGGAGGCCGATTCATTAATAGCGGCAGGTAGCGACAGTTGAGCGACTGTAGCAGCATTTTCAGAGCGCCCGCTAGTAGTCGCTGTGCTTGGCCGTTGTTCTGTAGTTGATAGCGACTCAGTCGGTTTGCCGTAATGTTGAATATTGGGTGAGGAGTCGCTATTTGACAGGTTCCGCGCTGTATGGGAGCGCATGATAGCCACTGGCCCTAGCGACCGGCTCCCACCATATTCATTAAAAAATCACGCCCAAAAAATTCTCGCGCTGTAAAATGCATGTTTAAACCCCAGAGCGCTGGAGGCGATGTGTTAAAAGTAGTTTTTTTAACCCCCAAACAACCATATTTTTGGAAACCAAAAAAAACAAGTTTTTTAAATAATTTTGTAATATGAATACATTAATATCAGACCTGTAATATCAATTCTGTACAATTTTTTTTACCTTAAAAAGTGGTCACAGAATTTTTCACACTTAAAAAAAAAAATTTATAACAATTAATTATGAATATTTAAAGATTGTTCCATTGAAATGCATTGGAGAGCGCCAGGTAGCGAGAGGTCATACCTGTCGTTGTTCAAGGTCGGACGCTGGCGCTGTGGGCTGAGGCTGGAATAATGATGAATGAGTGGCTATCTGGCGCTATCTCAGTCGCTAAGCCGGATTGGCTTGATAAATGTGTGATTGTGGTGGGGAGCCGGCGTTCTCGTGGCGGGGCCCGTCATTACCGGCCGCTCACCAGTCGCTACCTGTCGCTATCCCTTGTTAAATAAGGGCCTAAGGCAAGATGCATTACCTGGATATGGCTATCCGGCATCATTACCCCAGCAATTACAGCCCTGGGAGTGGTCAACTTGGACAGGCCACACAGAACAGAATCCCATCTCTATGTGTGCACCCGCCCACCGGTTTGCTTGCTGTCTATCTGTAGAGCCTCTGTGCAGCCGCCACCTTTTTCATGTGATCTCTCATATTAGAGGAAAAGGCCACAAGGAATAAAGGAATAAAAGGTCACAGGAATAAAAAAAGAAAAAAAAACATAACATACATGTCTATTTAAACACACAAAAAGTTATTAAATTATTAAGTAATTACAGTACAATACATTATTGGGTTGATTCAAAGAAACATGTAACAGCTTGGATTTGGCTCACGATCATCCTATTTTTCACGTCCGCTCGTGCGTTCGTATGAACTTGCGAGTGATTCAATAAGCAAATACGTTTCTATCCTAAAAGATACGTCCGTTCGTATGATATCTCCCGAACTTGCCTCAGTCAGTTGGCAATCGTAAAAATCACGTTCATGTGCTCACCTGTTGCGGCGGCAGCCTGTTTTTTCGGCTGCTTCCATCGTCAACCTCTTCCAATTACTTGCGTTTGCCTCTGGCTTTCATTGGTTTTTGGCCTCTTAGATTCGTGCGTTCGTATGTTTATAAGATCTTGCGCATGCGCACCCTCAACCAGAAACTTACCTAAACCCCGTAGCGCTTGCATCCAACTTCATTTCTCGGTCCCTCAAACTTACCTAAACCCTTTAGCGGCTGCATCCAACTTCATTTCTCGGTCCCTCAAACTTACCTAAACCCCTTAGCGCTTGCATCCAACTTCATTTCTCGGTCCCTCAAACTTACCTAAACCCTTTAGCGGCTGCATCCAACTTCATTTCTCGGTCCCTCAAACTTACCTAAACCCTTTAGCGGCTGCATCCAACTTCATTTCTCGGTCCCTCAAACTTACCTAAACCCCGTAGCGGCTGCATCCAACTTCATTTCTCGGTCCCTCAAACTTACCTAAACCCCTTAGCGCTTGCATCCAACTTCATTTCTCGGTCCCTCAAACTTACCTAAACCCCTTAGCGCTTGCATCCAACTTCATTTCTCGGTCCCTCAAACATACCTAAACCCTTTAGCGGCTGCATCCAACTTCATTTCTCGGTCCCTCAAACTTACCTAAACCCTTTAGCGGCTGCATCCAACTTCATTTCTCGGTCCCTCAAACTTACCTAAACCCTTTAGCGCTTGCATCCAACTTCATTTCTCGGTCCCTCAAACTTACCTAAACCCCTTAGCGCTTGCATCCAACTTCATTTCTTGGTCCCTCAAACTTACCTAAACCCTTTAGCGCTTGCATCCAACTTCATTTCTCGGTCCCTCAAACTTACCTAAACCCCTTAGCGCTTGCATCCAACTTCATTTCTCGGTCCCTCAAACTTACCTAAACCCCGTAGCGCTTGCATCCAACTTCATTTCTCGGTCCCTCAAACTTACCGAAACCCTTTAGCGCTTGCATCCAACTTCATTTCTTGGTCCCTCAAACTTACCTAAACCCCGTAGCGCTTGCATCCAACTTCATTTCTCGGTCCCTAAAACGTAAGAAAATCACATAATTTACATATGTCTATATGTTTCTAAGCGTGTTGTTTCTGGTTTGTGTAATTTTTTGGGTGTGTGCATATTAGAAAAGACACATTTAGGAAGGCTTAAAATCTAATTTATTTACATTATTAGCTTGGTTTGGTTGTAAATAATTGTTAAAACCTCTTTTTTTTTTTGGGGTTGTTTTGTTTAATTTTTTTTTTTTTTAATTTTGTCTCGGTAAAACACATCGAAGTTTTTTTTTTTTTAAAACAGTAAAACACATAGAATTTTTTTTTTTTTCAACAATAAAAAACATTTTTTGTTTGGTTTTACACAAACCTAATTTTTGTTTTTTTTACAAATACATAAAATCCTTTAAAAAATTTGGACATATGTAAAAACAAGTAAAACAAAGGAGCCAGGACCAAGGGCACTATTCATCATCCTCTTCTTCATCTGTTGGCCCCAACGTCGCCTGTATGGCCAGCAGCTCGGCCACCAACTCCTTCATTCTTTTTTTTTTGCCCGCCAAGGTTTGGGGGATCATCCCTGTAACCAATAGAGAAAGAAACATAAATAGGAGTCCCAGACCGGTTTGTATGCTGGAAATAGATTTAGGGTTAATCAAATACATGTAAATGCATGACATATGTCATTCTTCAAAGGGATACAGTTAATGCATTTCCCACAGGTAAGTGTTTAAACTCCTTAAACCGGACCTTCCACATTATTTAATGAAAACCAATAACTATTCACAAATGATTCTGCACCACCTCAAAGTTATTTAGGGTTTTTTGGGGATTACAGCGCCGCCATCTGGACTCTGAAGCATAACACTTAATGAGGAGTGGAGAGTTGGATAAAGTACAGGGGAGTAGGTTACAGTGGTGCGTTGGGAATCCCGAGCATAGCTGGGTTGAGGGAAAGGTCATCACTCACACAATGCATGGCAGCACCTTCCTTTTTTCAATCTGTATCCCATGCTGCCTGTAAATATTGCGCATTCCATATTCCCCAATATTGGTTTTGTTCAGTCTAATAACATGCATTAGATGGGTGAAGGGTGTTTTTCCATGGTTCTAATCTGTAGGTACAGTGTGATGGCTAATTCTTTGGTTCTTAATACTAGTTAGGGTCCTCTTTAAGCTAACGAAGTGCCCACATGAAAGTGTGAACTACACATTGGCTACGCCTTTAGTTATGTGTGTGTTATTAGCTAACCAAACATTAATATGAATAATGGCATGGAGACTTACGGAGTTGGTGGCCGACAGATGGCTGGTTGGGGCCAACAGGCTGCCCTTGGTCCTGGCTCTGCTGTGAAGAAGTCCCTGGAGAAACATGTGACATTTGGTTAGTACTTGTAGAGAGTCACTATTCCCAACATATCTGGCTCCCAGTCTGGCTGACATCACTCACCTTCGCCAGGATCGACTTCAAGCATCTCTGCTGCCTCCTCCTCCACTATCTCACCCGCTCCAGAAGCTTCTACAAATACATAATAAAGGATAACTTAGTTTTTGGCCTGCCATGTATATCTTTGTGCCTATACATGAAGAGTGACATACCAGAGCCTTCCCCATGCATGGCCAGGTATGACTCCACGCCCACGCGGCTTGGCCCCTCCTCTGTGGTAAGGTCCAGGGGCTGGTCTGAGGAGGCCACAGAGGAGGGGTAGGTCCGTCGCCCGGGAGATCCACCACCTTCACTCACAGATGCAGAGTCATGCAGCACTGGTCGGCCTGTACGTCTCCGGGTGCGGCGAATTCTGAAATCCATTTCCAACACTACCAAAGAAAAGTCATTATAAATAAAGGCATAACTTATACATTAGGAACATATACCATGCAATTGCTTTGTACTTACTTGGGAAATGGATCCCAAAAAACCTCCGCACCCGGGGCATGTGCAGACGTTTCAGGTCCGACCAATGCTGCATTATCTGGGTGTGAGTGAAGGTGGTGCTGGTCACACGGTGGATTTCCGCGATGATCTCCCGGGCGATGTCCCTTTTCTCGCACACATTGGGCGCGAAGTCATACCGGCGCTGAAGCATGATCTGAAAAACATAATGGACACAGAGCTTTTACTTTTACACACAGACCCATATGTGTTGCATCACAAGTTGAGAATTTAATGTCATTAACACACACATTTCGAGTGGCAGCCATTTTTGGGGAGTGCCTTAAAGAGGACGTTGACTGTGAATGACAGTCTGGTCTTATGTTATATGTATCACACACCATGTACATACAGATAATAGCCAACATCAAGAATCAGCCCACCTGCATCTATGGCATGTTAGGATGGTTTAAACATCCAAGATGTAGCCTAATGCTTAGGCTTTTGGACCACGTGTGTGGCTTCCCGTTGTGTTTTTATGGCTTAGGAAAACAGTGTTCCTCAAACATCCGCATCAAGGTCCGAGACAGGCCAGGTTTGCCAGCTCGCCCCGCTACTCCACAGGTTAATTAACTGTTGCTAAGCCGGAGCAATTGGCCGAATTAGGACATCAGCATAGACAGTTGAAAACGTGGCCAGGCTCGGCCCTTGAGGATGAAGTGTGAGGAGCCAGTGATTAAACATTAAGAGACCCCAAACTAGTTCCAAACGCATCATTTACATTTAGGCCATCATTGACTATTAGATTAAAATGCACAGGCAGCCACTTACCAGCATGAGGATCTCTTCCTGTTGACGGGTGAAGATAGTGGGCGCCATCTTTATGCTTCTTCAAGGCAGCAGATAAGTGAAACCCCAGCGGTTTCCTGGTTCCGCTCGAACGTACGTTCGTACGAGCGCGTAGTCGTGCGCATAGACGTCACACGCTGGGCTCATTATTTAAAGGTCCCTGCACCCAAAGCTCATTCTCTTTGAGCATTTGTGTACGATTGCACCGAAAAAGGCTATGAGCAAGCGACCCCAGCCAAGCAAGACCGCGGAGGGCCCAACAACAAGGTCCCAGCAAGGTCGGCGAAAACTGAGAGGCAAGACTCCCACCTCGGCCCCACCAAGGGACCCTGGACCCTCAGGTACCAAAAAAAGGGGCCCCAAGCCCCGTGCCCCTGCAGCCAAAAAGCTGGCAACTGCAGCACCCACCACCCCTGCCCCCAGAAGAGGCAGCACAAGGGAGCCCACACCGGCCATGCCTTCAAGTAGGGCAGTTCGGCAACCCATGCCCCGCAGCAGGGCCCGAAGCCCATCCAGGGCCCGAACCCCATCCAGGGCCCGAAGCACAGCCAGAGGCCGAAGAACCCCATCCAGGGCCCGAACCCCATCCAGGGCCCGAACCCCATCCAGGGCACGAAGCCCAGCCAGAGGCCGCAGAACCCAATCCAGGGCCCGAACCCCATCCAGGGCCCGAACCCCATCCAGGGCACGAAGCCCAGCCAGAGGCCGAAGGACCCCATCCAGGGCCCGAACCCCATCCAGGGCCCGAACCCCATCCAGGGCACGAAGCCCAGCCAGAGGCCGCAGAACCCAATCCAGGGCACGAAGCCCAGCCAGAGGCCGCAGAAACCAATCCAGGGCCAGAAGCCCCTACAGGGCCCGAACCCCATCCAGGGCACGAAGCCCAGCCAGAGGCCGCAGAACCCAATCCAGGGCACGAAGCCCAGCCAGAGGCCGCAGAAACCAATCCAGGGCCAGAAGCCCCTACAGGGCCCGCCGAACCCCATCCAGGGCCAGAAGCCCCTACAGGGCCCGCCGAACCCCATCCAGGGCCAGAAGCCCCTACAGGGCCCGAAGAACCCCATCCAGGGCCAGAAGCCCCTACAGGGCCCGAAGAACCCCATCCAGGGCCAGAAGCCCCTACAGGGCCCGAAGAACCCCATCCAGGGCCAGAAGCCCCTACAGGGCCCGAAGAACCCCATCCAGGGCCAGAAGCCCCCGACCTGGCACCAGTCGGGAACAGAGCCCCCGACCTGGCACCAGCCGGGAACCTAGCCCCCCAAGAGGGCCCCGAATTGCAACCATGACCACATCTACACCTGGAAGTTCGGTGGCCAGCCACGCAAGAACACCCAGTCCCTTGGCCAGTCCAGTCCAGTCATTGGGAAGCCACCAATCCGGCCATTCCCCTACCCAGCCCCAGGCCATAATGTCACCACATGTGTCTGCACACATGGAGGAGCAGCCAAGCCAACCATCTGGCCGCACATTGCGCCGCGGCCAGTTGAGTGGGAGATTCTCCCATGACCAAAATATGGCATTGGCTAGTGGCCTTACATTATACTATGACGAGCTATATGGGAGCAAATCCAAACACACCACCAAGCAGCGCAAGATGGAATTGTTTGAAACCATCCTCCGACAAGTAAATGCAGCGGGGGAAGAGAGGAAAGATGTGTCCCAAATTCAGAAGAAAATCTCTGATCTGAAGTATGCTGTACGGCAAAAAGAAATTAAAAGGCATAATTACAGGTAAATAAATGTTTTCGCTAAATATAATGTTTTGGATGTACTTTATGCACCTTTTCTGAGTACCAAACGATTTTCTCTTTTCAGCATGAAAACTGGAGGTGGCTTTCCATCTAAATTGGAGTTTACCCCTGCTGAGGAGATTGTGCTTGGACTTCTCCATCCGGTCGCGGTCGGTGGACATGCTGGTCTAAGGGACACAGACTCACCGACCCGTACCCACGGTGAGTACTCTTAAATCTGCATGTTTGCCTGTTTGCTAAATAATCTACAGTTCACTAGTAACAAGATAACGGGATGCCCCTATGGTTTGCCTTGCTTGGCCTCGCACTACTGTGGCTGTTTGTGTCCTCTTTTGGTCCCTGGGAATCACACATTTAGGCCCACAGCCATTATGGCAAAGATCAAATGTCCAATTGGATTGTTAAAGTCATGAAGTTTCGCAAGATAAGTGATATATTTGGAATCAATCACAAAACACACATCATTATGTATGGGTTGCCTTTTGGTTGTGTGAGTTGTGTTTGAGTTAACAATTTAATCAGCCACCCACAAACATATCTGACCTAGAGCAGCGAGACTCAACTGGCGGCCCGGGGTCCCAATGCGGACCTTGGCACCACATTCAAGGACCCATGCCCAGACAGCCCTGCACTCAGTTACTTCTGTGTTGACGTGCTCAGAGCTGCCCCCTTGATCGGCGATGTAGTGGTTGGTCTCCTGCCCAATGTGCTGGCTCCCTGAAACATAGCATTGCAATATGAAGTACTGCACAGGAAGTGGCATTGCAAGGTACACAGTAACTTTGTAAAAATTTCTCTGGCCACAATCGTGTCCCGCTGCCCCTGCTCTGGCCCATCTGCCACAGTCCCCCCATGCCCCCCCCCCCCCCCACATAAGCCCCATACATTTGTAACAGATTGGCTCCATCCATCCCATCACCATCAATACGTTAACTCCCCCCTTTAGCCATCCAATCCCTGTCCCCTCAGCTCTGGCCCATCCAGCCCAGCAAGGGCAAGCAGCCTTTATTAGTTGGCACTTTGAAATCTCCAGCCCCTCCACCAGTGTATTTATTTTTAACTAGACACCCCCTGCGTCACCACCATGGCCAGACATTCACCTCTCACCACATACCTTGAAATGGGCCTTTACAACAATTGTTTGAGTACCACGGACCTAGCGAATGGTAGGCTAAATCCAAAAATGTGCGTTGAAAGTTGTATGCTGACTGGGTACACTTCCTGACTTAGAACTGAGGTCAGTTAGCAGTTTTTGAGAGCCATTGCACCTATGTAAACTTGCGTGTGTTTGAACAAAGGTCACCATTGCTCTAGAGTTGAATAATATTACAAATAGAGCTATATTTGATTACCTATCCAAAAAAAGGTTATGTGTGTGTTTACGTGGTTTGTTTTTCTCTTCTTCAGCCCAGCATGATCCCTCAGCAAGGGTAAACTCACCCCCCAGTTTGGTTATGCCTACCAGGTCCGTACAGCATAGGAGCCCAGATCAGAGATTTCCGGTAAGTTAATTTAGTAGCATAAATACTACCAAGTGCTTAAGAATGTGTTAAACTGTTGAAATCCAAAATTTGGACGCCAACTTACACTTTTTTTTTTATATGTCCCTACAGACCCGCACACTCATGGAAGAGATCCAGGACATGGAGGAAGATGATGATGTCTCCGTGCAGGGCACGTCGGATGAACTCCCCCTGGGTCCCAATTTGGAACTGCTCCATAATGTTTCTCTGGCCAATCCTCAGCAGCAGAGTGAATCTCCATCCATTGTGCTTGCACATGGGGAGACTGACACTACAGTCCCCAGTGTTCACTCTGCTGCTGAGGATTTGCAAAGCAGGCCGGTTGCTGTTGAGGGTACGACACCACGCGGCAGGGCACGCCCAAGAGCCAGGGTAATTGTGCGGCGGACGCCATTACGCCGCCCCACAATTTCCCAGGGGAGGCAGAGTGCCCTGCTTCAATTATGGACCCAACAAAGGGACTCTTATGACGCCCAGCTCGTTACAGAGCGTGAGCAAAGGCATGCCGACATGGTCAACATCCATACCAGTCTACAGGGCATCCTCGCGGAGTTGCGTACCCTCAACAGCAACGTGGCCAATGCAAGTAATGGCATCCAGTCAGCCATGGCTGAGATGACCAATATGCAGAGAAACATTGTGGAGCAGTTTCAAATTCACAATGCTGCCATGGCCCAGGCTAGGTCCCATTCACATGGACCTCCACCTGGACCTCCACCTGGGTATTATGGGCAGCCACCCTATTAAGCCATGGGTGTGTGGGACATCTTTTCTCTTAACCCCCACTGTATTTACTTGTCCTTTGAGGTTTCAAACAATCCATTTTGTGTTGCTCAGGCAGGTTGTGTTTTGTATTTGCTCCCATATAGCTCCTTAGAGTAATGCTTAAGGCCACTAGCCAATGCCATAGGTCTATGTGGAGTGTATCTGGCCACTTATGGCTTTACATATGTATTTGGTTGGTGCTCCTCCTGTTTGCAGACATGTTTGTGTGACATTATGGCCATGCCCAAATATCCCTGGGCACAGGCAATATTAATGACTGGACTAGGCTGGCCTTTGGACTGGGTGTCCTTGTTTGGTTGTGCCACTCACTTCCAGGTGTAGATGTGCTCAATGTTTTTTTTTAATGTTATCCATTTGTAACCACAGATGTATGTGGAATGATTTCTGTTAAGCACTATAATTTTTCCTTTTCAAAGTAAAAAAAAAACTTCACTTACAATACTTGTGGCGTTTTTAGTGGGAAGACATTTTAAACAGCTTGGGCTAAACCAGATAATTTGGGTTTGAAGAGGTGTAACAATGCAAAGCTAAAGCTAAGGAAACTACATGAAATACATTAGGCAACAATTAAGGTCTAAATGTTTTACTTAGAGGTAATGCCACATTACGGCAAAACAACATATGTAACAAAAAGGATAACACAGACACACAGAATGGTGAGACAGGGAAAAAAGTTAAGTAAAATGCTGGCTGATCAGGTTGGCTCTAACAGATTGGCCAGACTCACTGGGGGGCCCCACAAAATTCTCGACTTCATCCTCGACGGCTGAAGAGGGCAGGCTGTCCACATAACGTGGGACACGTTCCATGATGGCAAAATTGTGCAAAACAGCACATGCCATTATAATGTCGATCACTTTCTTGGGATCATATTGCAGGGCCCCCCCAGTATGGTCAAGGCAACGAAAACGTGTCTTCAGCAGACCAAAGGCCCTCTCCACAACAGCCCGGGTCTTGCGATGCGCACGGTTATACGCTTCCTGAGAGGCATCCTGGGGCCGCAGCACAGGCGTCATGAGCCAGGGTAGAAGTGGGTACCCGGAATCACCTTAAACAGAGAATTAAATGTAATCAAAATTAAAAAGGCAACACAACCAACACCAAAAATTTCACAGATATCATAATGATGTAAGGTAAAGTGTTCCCAAAAAAAAACAGGGCACATTAGGGCCCCAAAAAATTCCACTAAGGTATAACCTAAATAAAAATGGCACTTCTATATCCCAATTAATTAACAAACATCTGCACGGCCAAGGGTATTTGGATTTTACATATATTTGTAGTTTTCAGACATGTTACAATTAGGATGCTGCTGAGGGCCTATCCACATTTATCTGGAAACTACAATGTATGCAGTTTAAGTCCACTTTGACATTTAAAGACCAATAGTACAAAAGGAGCCAAAGGTCAAAGATCCTTGGGTATAAACTCCAAAACAATATATTTAGGCACAAGGAACTTACAGACATCCTAACTAAAGGGAAAACATTCTGAAGGCCAAAGCGAGGCAAGCATTTTTTTGGGAAGTTCCTAATATATGAGCCAAGAAAAAGGCAGTTGGACGCTTATGTAAAGAATTCAAAAACAAACATATCAACAAATACAAGATTAATGCCACATTTAATAACACACAAATAGGACACACTTACCAAGCAGCCATGCCCCCGAAAATTCACCTGCCTCAAATCTCCGAAACAACCCAGATCGCCGGAGGATATAGGAGTCGTGGGACGATCCGGGGTAGCCGGCAAGGACACTCATAAACCGCATATCCGGACCAACCACGGCCTGGACATTAAGGGAGTGTCCCATTTTACGATTCCTTAAGGCAAAAACATACAAAAAGGGTAATTGATATTTGACCCAAAATAATAAATTAACCACAAAACATGTCTGCACTCTATTGGGAAAGACTAATGAAAAGCCGAGATAAAGCAGCTACACAAATGAGGGATAAACAAATATGCTGCCGCAAAGGAAAACAGGTTACATGACACGTTGGGCAACATAATAACCAATCTCAATACCTATATATATACTCGTCGGCTGCCCTAGGTACGAGTGCCACATGTGTGCAGTCAATTGCACCAATAACGTTGGGCATGTCGGCCACATTATAAAACCCAAGCTTAATGGCGTTTCTGGCTGCCATATCATCAGGAAAATAAATATATTTTTGAGTTATGGCAGCCATGCCTTCCAAAAATTTAGACAGTGCGCGGCTCAGCGTAGGCTGTGACATCCCCACAGAGAGGGCACCCAGCCTCTGGAACGAGCCGTTCGCCAAAAATTGCAGGCAGCCAAGCATCTTGGTCATACCTGAAATTGCATGCCCCTTCCTTGTGGTGCGGGCTAACCATGGCCGCAGCTCACTATATAATTTATGGAGGGAAGCGCGATTAAGCCTGGTCAGCTCGAACAGCTCAACATCATTCATGCTATCGATGTTCATGCGACGACGCAGGGGCAATCTGCTCTCAGACATCTCGATCAACTCAATGCCAAAAAGCATAAGCCCTTGATGTGCCACAAACTCGCTCCGCTCCATCCTACTCCCGAGGCCAAATAGCTGCCGGCAAACATTTCGTAAAGCAGCTCTTTAATGGGCTTCAAAACAATTAGCAATCACCTCTCTGAATTGGGCGCAAGCCCATGTGAAGGACGTAAAAAATAGGATCGGACGCAAATAATACGATTTGGACGGGAAAAACACACGAACTAACGCAAATTATACGATTCTCGTACGAAATGCGTATGTTCATATACGTCTATGCGCGAACGATCGTGCGAATACGAAATGGCCAAAAAAACAAGAAAAAATGACAAACACCCACCCAAACTTACGATTCTCGATACGAAATCAATTAACTTTGGCTCTTTGAATCGAGGGGTATATGTAGAAACCGACCCAATAGCAGCGGACCAATATACACAAAAAAAAACAAAACAAACACAGGGAAAAAGACTGAAGATCTCGAGGTTCAACTCAGTTGAGTTGAGTTAGTAGACTATGAGGCTGATTTATTAATAGCGACATGTAGCGAAAGTTGAGCGACTGTAGCGGTATTTTCACAGCGCCTGCTAGTAGTCGCTGTGCTTGGCCGTTGTTTGGTTGTTGACAGCGACTCAGTCGGTGTGGCGTAATGTTGAATACAAGGTTACGAGTCGCTATTTGACAGGTTCCGCGATGTATGGGAGCGCATGATAGCGACTGGTCAGAGCGACCGGCTTCCACCATATTCTTCAAAAAATCACGCTAAAAAAATTCTTGCGCTGTAAAATGCATGTTTAAACCCCAGAGCGCTGGAGGCGATGTGTTAAAAGTGGTTTTTTAACCCCCAAACCACCATATTTTTGGAAACCAAAAAAAAATATATTTTAAATAATTTAGTAATATGAATACATTAATATCAGACCTGTAACATCAATTCTATACAATTTTTTTTTTTTCTAAAATGGCAGAAGTGGTCACAGAATTTTTCACATTTAAAAAAAAACACATTAATAACAATTAATTATTAATATTTAAAGATTGTTCCATTGAAATGCATTGGAGAGCGCCAGGTAGCGAGAGGTCATACCTGTCGCTGTTCAAGGTCGGACGCTGGCACTGTGGGCTGAGGCTGGAATAATGATGAATGAGTCGCTATATGGCGCTATCTCAGTCGCTAAGCAGGATTGGCTTGATAAATGTGTGATTGTGGTGGGGAGCCGGCATTCTCGTGGTGGGGCCCGTCATTACCGGCCGCTCACCAGTCGCTACCTGTTGCTATTCCTTCATAAAGATGCATTACCTGGATATGGCTATCCGGCATCATTACCCCAGCAATTACAGCCCTGGGAGTGGTCAACTTGGACAGGCCACACAGAACAGCATCCCATCTCTATGTGTGCACCCGCCCACCGGTTTGCTTGCTGTCTATCTGTAGAGCCTCTGTGCGTCCGCCACCTTTTTCATGTGATCTCTCATATAAGAGGAAAAGGCCACAAAGGAATAAGAAAAGAAAAAAAAACATAACATTCATGTCTATTTAAACACACAAAAAGTTATTAAATTATTAAGTAATTACAGTACAATACATTATATGTAGAAACCGACCCAATAGCAGCGGACCAATATACACAAAAAAAACAAAACAACAAACACAGGGAAAGAGACTGAAGATCTCAGGGTTCAACTCAGTTGAGTTGAGTTAGTAGACTATGAGGCTGATTTATTAATAGCAACATGTAGCGACAGTTGAGCGACTGTAGCGGTATTTTCACAGCGCCCGCTAGTAGTCGCTGTGCTTGGCCGTTGTTTGGTTATTGACAGCGACTCAGTCGGTGTGGCGTAATGTTGAATACAAGGTTACGAGTCGCTATTTGACAGGTTCCGCGATGTATCGGGTGCGCATGATAGCGACTGGTCAGAGCGACCGGCTTCCACCATATTCATCAAAAAATCACGCTCAAAAAATTCAAGCGCTGTGAAATGCATGTTTAAACCCCAGAGCGCTGGAGGCGATGTGTTAAAAGTAGTTTTTTAACCCCCAAACAACCATATTTTTGGAAACCAAAAAAAAAAATTAAATAATTTAGTAATATGAATACATTAATATCAGACCTGTAATATCAATTCTGTATACAATTTTTTTTTCATCTTTTTTCCCTTAAAAAAATTATCTAAAATGGCAGAAGTGGTCACAGAATTTTTCACATTTAAAAAAAAAAAAAAAAAAACACATTAATAACAATTAATTATTAATATTTAAAGATTGTTCCATTGAAATGCATTGGAGAGCGCCAGGTAGCGAGAGGTCATACCTGTCGCTGTTCAAGGTCGGACGCTGGCGCTGTGGGCTGAGGCTGGAATAATGATGAATGAGTGGCTATATGGCGCTATCTCAGTCGCTAAATAAATAAATGTGTGATTGTGGTGTGGAGCCGGCGTTCTCGTGGCGGGGCCCGTCATTACCGGCCGCTCACCAGTCGCTACCTGTCGCTATTCCTTCATAAATAAGGGCCTATACATTTTAAATGCTCTGGCACACTAATAATCCCTTCTTGCCTTACTCTAGGCCTGTCGTGTATAATACTCGCTCATTCCAGGCTGGATCTGTATGCGATAGGGGACTGGAAGCAGCAGTACACAATGCAACAGCCACTTGGGCAAGAGGGGGTTCTTTGGGCTATCAATAGCAGGTCAAACCCTTCCCTGCTTGACAGGGGACACCATTTTTTACTTTAGAACAGGGTTTCTATGTTTAAGATGTCTAAGTAAAAGTTTGTTTAGAACAGACTTTTTTTTGGGGGGGGGAGTGGTACCTTTAAGGCTCTCCGTTAATGTCATATTTAAATGGTTATAAAATAAAGAGAGGATTTAGTGAAGTAGGGTTGTGCATATGCAGTGTGTATAAATCTCCAACACTACACCTATACGAAACATCTAAAGACCAGGGATGACATTTATGTGATGCTCATATATCTGTTTGAGTTCATAATTACACAAAGGCAAATAGGAATGGTAATGGCTTGCTGGCTTTTTATGATTCCTGTTTTCTAATCACTGTGGCCCATATATAATAATCCATAAAGAAACAAATTCTATTATATACAATTTCCAATATGCTCTGCTAAGTTAAGTTTAATGTCAATTTGTTTATTGCTTTTACGATTGTGGAACAAAAGGGATAGACTTTATTTACAGTTTACTGCAGAGACAAATATAATTGAAATTATTTACATTTTATGCCATGACTGACCTTGTTGTGCCTCAAACCGAGGAAAGCTAGAAAACAATATTTTTCAATTTAGCATCTTCCCCTGATACTATATCATGTTTTATGACTGTGCAGCAAGCTTGGAGTATTACACCTGAATTATATGAGATCCTTTCATTGTGCATTCTTTTCTGTTTAAATCTATCTACAAATACCGGTGATCTATTTACATATTCTGAGTTCCCTATTTCTCAATAAAGACAACCTATGCGGGAGCCATGACAACCTCCCGATCAGCGGATGGGGATCCAATAAAGATTCTGGATGTGTACATTTATACATGAGTTTTGAAATTTGGAGGCTGATTCATTACTAACGCCGGGTATTGGCAGATGAGCCCCTGTGACGTAAGACGGGTATCGGGCACTGTAACTAGAGATGAGCGAACCGGTTCGGACGAACCGGAATTCGCTCCGAATTTCAGGAAATATTCGATTCGGCACGAACCCGAATATTTTGTGGTTCGTGCCGATCGAATTTTTCCTGAAATTAAAAAAAAAAAAATGCCGGCATGGTGGGAGCCGGTAAAGCCGGACGGCCCGCTCCCACCATGCCGGCATTTAAAAAACAAAAAAAAAAAAAAAAAGCATTTTTCGCTGTCAGTGGAACCGGCCGGCCCGCTCCCACCATGCCGGCATTTAAAAAAAAAGCAAACACTTACCTGCAGGTCCGGAGCGTGGAGGCCGGCGACGCTCTCAGCTGTCATCTGAGGGCGCGTCATCAGAGGGCGCCTCTGATGACGCGCCCTCAGATGACAGCTGAGAGCGGCTCCCACCATGCCGGCATTTTTGATGGGGAACTTCATAAAAGTTCGATTCGGCCGAATCCCGAATTTCTTAGTGAAATTCGGCGTATCGGCCGAATTGAACTTTTCTAAAGTTTGCTCATCTCTAACTGTAACAAAGTGCCTCAGTCGCTGTAGTAACCTGGCATGCATTGATGAATGTGATGTATGTTGGGCCCTCTAACACCAGTACAGCGATGCAGGGAGCAAGAGGTAGTGCCAGCTCAGTGCGACCGACTCTCAGCGAGTGTCAGATGCTGTGTGATTGAAGTCTGTTTTTGAACACATATTCACCAGTAACAAAGTGAAAACACATGGAATTACATTGTTGTAACATTGTGACATTAACACTTTAGTGCCAGACCTGTAATGACAATTCTGAATATAGAACAAAAAAATCAAAAAAGTTTTCAAAAATAACTTTTTCTAGGCCTGTTTAAACCCGTTTAAACAAAAGAAAAGGAACGAAATGTATGGAGAGCAACAGGTAATACTCTGGAAGCTAGAGCGCTGACGCTATACGCTGAGCCACCTGTAATGATGAATCTTACGCTACATGACGCTGTCGCTTTCATAAATGTGGTTTTGCGTACAGCGCCCGGCATTCACCAGGCGCTGCCTGCTGCTATGAGGCACTACCTGTCGCTATCCCTTGATGAATAACCCCCATAATATTGTTGTTGCAGGGGTAAACCTTCCAATGTCACCCAATAAACCTCTTGAGCACTCTGGAAGGGTTTAAAAATACTGTTTTGTCTGGGTATAAAACAGGCCATTTATCTTTAGTCATCCCCCATCACTTGGACAACTGCATTGTCCACCCAAGTCCATCAGCTCCGATGGTAGTGCTTTTCTAACTTTTCCAGTAACTGTTTTTTAAAGACTTTGATTATCAATTCAGAAAAGTACTTCACCTTGATTAAGATTGTTCATTAGAACTGTCTGAGAGTCTCGTGATATATCTTATACTATGTGATTTTTAGGCTGGTCCTTAGTATTCTGAATTTCAAAATAATTATCTGTTGTTGTGAACTGTTATGGTCTTACTTCAAAGACGCCCGTGGAAAAACAATTAAAACTATACTCCCCTCCACCACATCTTAAGTACTTACCAGAGCAAGCAAAAGCTCCATATGAGATCTTTTTTAGGCAACAGCAATCTGGATGCCCCCACTCCAAGCTGTTCACAATACAGTCCAGTCCCCATTTAAAATAAATATATTGAGATTATTTGCCTAGTGTATGCTTGCACACACATAGGAATGTGTCTTACACAATCTGTGCAGTGAGTACAAACACAAACCCACCAATGAATTGCACCATTGAGCAGTGATTGCCTGGAGCAGCAGTGATCATTTCAGTCATGTTCCATGGCTGGGAACTGAACATACAACACTCCGGCCGCAAGGCTGCTTCCTTACATCTAAGCCACTAGACTGCCTCTGGTCTGACCTCTGGGTTATCAACTTATTATGTTATTCTCACTATAGTATAATATAGTATAATAGTATAGTATAGTATAGTATAGTATAGTACTATAGTATAAATCTTGTGAAAGGTATTGTAAACATTTTGTGTCTTCCAGTCAAGTGGTGAAGTGTTGATCAAAATTGGGACAGACAACAACCTAAGCAGATTAGGGCAATCCAGTATTGCAGACAATTATCTTTGAGAATGTTTTAACATGCCAGTAGTCAAATAAGTTTCAGTACAAGCACGTTGTGATAGTGGGCTAAATAGATCCATCTAGAGAGTTTTGACCTGTTTATGACATTGAATGCAGTGTGATTAGTGTGTGTAGGTGAGTGGTCCTACTGCTTACCTAAGGGGAGCAGTTGTTACAAGCAATCCTTATACTGTATAAACTGTACAATATATGCCTATTTATAATCAGACTAATATAGAGGATGTATTAATATTAATGTAGGTCAGGTCAGTAATTGAGACAAATCAATCTTTATTCACCAAGCACAAGATACTGTACAAGAATTTCCTGGCACAAGAGGTACTAATGTAGGGTGGGGGGTTAGAACGGATAAAAAAGAAATGACAAACAGAACCATCAATGTATAGCTGGGCTGCGCTGGGCAATTAGTTACAGGCAACTCAAATTCCCACCATCCTGCAACCAATCCTACAATCTGTCTAAATTTAAAACAACTTCGAGATTTTCCTTGCACACATTGCAAATTGCATTGGAAGCTGCAGGGCCACGTCATGGCACCTCTTTTTTCTGCAGTCCTACTCTAACAGTCAGTGCATCCTCAATTTTGGGACACACTTAGCAATGGATAAATTAAGAGCTGAACTTACCTGAGGCTGCGAAGGGCTCTAACCCTTTACTTCTGGTGATTCCCATTTGGAGGACTCAGCTCCACAACATGCGGTTTAAGACCCCTCAACATTTATCCACAGGCACCCACCACACTACAACAGATAAAAACGAAACAGCACCATCAATTTATAGCTGGGCTAGGGGTGCACACTGAGGTGGACAATTAGTTACAGACAAAACTAAAATCCTATAATCTGTCTAAATTTCTGTTGCACACATTTGCAAATGCTGCAGGTCCACGTCACGGCACCTCTTTTTCCTGGAGGCCTCCTAGGGGGGGTTAGAAGATATTGAACTAGGTAGAAATTAACAATACTAGGGTGTTATATACATACAGTAGCTAGGAGGTTATATGCACCAACCATTTTCACGTAATATAACAAGTGGGTCTGTGGTATAGTTAGTATGGTATTGCTATTAAGGAATAGCTATTCCTGAATCTGGATGCTCTCGTGAGTGGAACCCTCAGTCTTCTGCCAGAGGGGAGCTTCTGGTGGATAAGGTGCACTAGGTGCAGTGGGTCACTTAACATTTTACCAGACAGGGTTTTAATCTTACAGATACACATTTGATGTATGGGAGGCAGCAAACTGCTTATGGGGGTCAGGCTAAATATTTGATGAAGCATTATGGTGTGGATTGCAACCTGCATCTCAGTGAGCTCTTTAACGTTCAGACACAAAAAAGTGCAGTATCATCTGTACGTGTGATGGGGCATTTTTACAGGTGAGGTATATAATTTTTCCTATAAGGTAAGAGAGTTTTTTTTAAGTTGGAAACAACAGCATCCTATGGGCTATGCAGAAAAATGTGGTGAAATTTTTAGCATAGCCCATAGAGTGCTGTTCCTTCCAAACCTGAAAAAAAATATCCTTACGTCATAAGAAAAAAGATTGACCTCACCTGTAAAAATGCCCCATCACAGGTACAGGTACAGGTAATTTTTGGGGGAAAATTGGGGGAAAACATCTTTGTACTTTTTTGTGTGTTTACACTAGAAAACTCACCGAGATGCAGGTTGCAATCCACACCACAATGCACACTGAAAGTCACACTGGCTTCACCAAATTATTAGCATGACCCCCTATGATATTTCCAGCATTAATGGAGCATTGTAGCTTGTGTATATCCTGTTTTGTTGCTGCTGGAAAATATGGCTTAATTGATCACTGAGTTAAAGAACACGAAAATCTAAAAAAAGCCCACATTATTGTCTTTGGTGTACCTTTTTGTGGACCATGATAGTTGTATTCTTGTCCCACTTCAGGTCACATAAAATGTTGATACCCAAAAATATGGTACTGATTTAAAGGTGTGTTTCCGATAATTTTGTATGCACCAGCTGCTGATGTTCTCTACTTTATTCCTATAGTCCTGTTCACCCTAGGTCTTTATATGGCCAATGGCTGTAATGCCATCTGCGTAATTGAGGACTATAGGGTCGATTCAGAGAAACACCAAAAACGTTATTATTTTTTCCGATCTGTTTTTTTTGGTGTAAATTTTCCGATTTCGTATGAACATTCGAGCGATTCTATAATGCATTTCAAACCGTGTGTAAGTTTTCCGTCCGTTCGTATGGCAGTTAGTGAATCAGTTGAATGTCAGTTTCCATCCTGACTTTTCCGTTTCATTTCTCAGGTTTCAAAGTCGGTCCAGACGAAAATCCTTATGATCTTGCGCCTGCACACTACAAACTTAACTCATTAAAGTGCTGCCTACATATTTGGCTCACTCACTTCTTCTACAATGCTTAGCTAAATCACTTTGCACTTTCTTACATCTTCCATGTCTCACCTCTAAAACTGACCCAAACCACTGTGCGCTCAGGCGAATCTTCATTTCTGCTTTCTCTTTATTTCATTCGTTTTGTGGTAACCAACCATTAATGAATGTAAATCATACATTTTTTTTTTTTTGAACTGGCATTTTTTACTTGCGTTTTTTAATAAAAATTTTTGGTTTCAAATGGTAAAACTTTAAATTTTTTGTGTTGTTACCCACACCCTGTACATACAGATTGCTCTCCAAATTTTTAAAACACCCAGCAACTTCTGCATGTTATGAGCCTTGAAACAGCCAAGATGGCGGGTCAGGTAATATAAGGCAGCCTGCAAACAGAAAGGGCCTTGTGACTGTGTTGCTCTGCATTCTGGGATTTCTGACCTTTCAAAGCCCCCAGCTCTGCTGTCTCTGAGCAAAACACAGCTGTAACCCGCACCCTGCACTTTATCCCACTCTCCTCTCCTGAGTAAGTGTGATGCATCTGACCAAAGATAAGATAAAATAATTACACAAAGCAAAGGTTGCCAACTACAACAATAAATCCGAAAACAAATTAAGATTCAAGTACAACAACAATCCAAAAAAAAAAATAACAAAGGACATAAGTTTAAAAATAAATCGCAATTATATGGATGTGTGGCAAAATAAAGGTTTACATGCAAAGGACTAATTAAGGTCCACATTAAAATGCTTTTATAAGGCATACATGAAATGTATTGATTCAGGTATGCATTGCTATACAATTTATGGCCTCGGCCATGCTGATACATGCAGCTCATTGGAGCTGAAGGCGCGCAGACTCCTCCACATAGCCACAAAACATGTTCTACAATAGCAAATCCGAGTCCTCAAAGGTGTCGGAAGTGGATTTTCAATTAAACGGATTTTTAGGGTGGGAATCAGCTCTCTGAATCACATGGAAACACATCCAATTAACGGAAGTTTTAGGGACGAACGGAAAAATTACAATTTGGTTGGGAACATTTCCGATTTGGTTGTAAAACTTCCGATTTTGTTAGTAAAACTTCCGATGATCGTAAGAGCATATACGAATTCGTTCGAATGTTCGCGCGAGTCGGAAATGGCAAAAAAAAAAAAGGAAAAAATGACTAACGCCCACCCAAACTTCCGATTCCCGATCCGAAATCAATTAACTTTTGCATTTAGAATCGACCCTTATGTGCATGCAAAAAAATATAATGGCCTCTTGCAGTGTGGCGCCATGTGGAAACGTCAAATGATGAATTTTCAGCACAATTTTTTTGTGTAAAAACTAAATACAATTAAATTAGTTTAAAGACATCATAGTCTTGAAATAATAAACAATTCTCAATACAACCCACCTATCATTTCCTAGAATTTAATAATTTGCCATAATTGTATATTACTATGAGCTTTCTAAATTAGTTTTTGATGACAATCTTCAATGTGTTCCTTAGACAATAATTTCATTTTCATTTTCTGCTAACAACAATTATGTTTTATGCTTCCTATGAATGCAGAACGCCTTACCTGTCCTACCCATTCAAGCCTCTCCAGAAGGCAATTAATTCAATAAAAATGATGTTCTTTCTTTACAGATATTGTTAAATACGCACCATGATTTTTCACCTAAAGCTTTTCCAATTAAAAGTGAAGTTTAATCATGTTCTGGGTGTATTAAAGAAAACTGATATGCTGGGATTCTGATGCCGAAATATTAATAAAGACTAAACTCATTAGGCATCACTGATAAAGTAGAAGGAACAAGGCATTTGAATTACTATTCTAAAGCTCTAATAGTAATATGTCCGGGTTTTGCAAACATTTTCACTGGAGGTGAATCAAAGAGGTTTATAAAAGCTCTTCACTTTCTGAGTGGCTCCCTAATCCCCATTCGCTGGCTTTCTAGAGCCCTTTCGAACTCAATAAAGTGCAAAAATATCTGGCATTAGATTTTGTCATAGAGATTTTTTGCAAGCAAGATGTAGTTTTTTTGTACATTTATAAATAATAGCAACCTATGGGTTATTTACCTCTGTACTCCTGCCTTACAAATCTTTCCTCCCATTCCCCAAATTAACATCCATCACCATAAGGGAAAAAGAGTTAGAAGAACAATCGCCTATATACCTAAAAGACTCCAGGCCGGCCGATCAATTACTCCAGGACATTCTTATTCAGGATGCCCCACTGTGAACCCGCAAACACTTTAAATTGGACCAAAAGCCACCAACAAAATTTTCTCACCTATAATCCTCTACTTGGAGTAGAGAAAAAACACTATTTTCATTTACCTACATTTCACACCTACACTGCTCACCTGAAAGCTGCCAGCGCTGGAGGGAGCATTTTGAATTATTGCATTATGAATTGGTTTTGTGCGTCCTGAAAAAACACCAGGCCGCAGGGTATCCCAAACCGGCACATTTCACCCTGTTATACTAAAGCAGCTTCTACAGGCTCTGTTTTATTAATATATTGCATTTTGAATTTTTTTTGCGTTCTGTAAAAACACTAGGCTGCAGGGTATCCCAAACCAGCACATTTCACCCTATCTGTTATACTAAATCAGTTTCTACAGGCTCTGTTTTATGAATATATTGCATTTTGAATTGGTTTTGTGTGTCCTTTAAAAACACCAGGCTGCAGGGTATCCCAAACCGGCACATTTCACCCTGTTATACTAAAGCAGCTTCTACAGGCTCTGTTTTATGAATATATTGCATTTTGAATAGTTTTTTTGTGTCCTGTAAAAGCACCAGGCCGCAGGGTATCCTAAACTGGCACATTTCACCCTATCTGTTATACTAAATCAGCTTCTACAGGCTCTGTTTTATTAATATATTGCATTTTGAATTGTTTTTTTGCTTTCTGTAAAAACACCAGGCCGCAGGGTATCCCAAACCGGCACATTTCACCATATCTGTTATACTAAAGCAGCTTCTACAGGCTCTGTTTTATTAATATATTGCATTTTTAATTGTTTTTTTGCATCTTGTAAAAACACCAGCCCGCAGGGTATCCCATATTGCCAATTTTCATAGTATCTGGTGCAGAGAAGCAGTATCTCACTTTATTTCGCTTCTGCTTTTTAAAGTAAACACATTTTTTAAGTGCCTATTGGGCAATTCAAATACATAAAAATGTCAGGCAGACAAGTGCCAGGATGTTCAAAGAGCAGTGGCAGAGGCCAAGATTCAGCAGGCAGAGGTCGCAGCAGACTAGGGGTGAGGGGCAGCAGGAGTCACGGTGAGAGACCTGATCTGTCAGTATCTGCTAGCGGTCGTGTCTCCACCAGTAACGCATCTGCCGTGGTAGATTGGTTAACGCGGTCATCCACATCATCACAAGTTACATCTGACACCCCCAGTCTAGGGTCAGTAGGTTCCTCTGACACAACCCTGAGTTGGCATGGCCCGAGAGCAGTCCCTGTCCTCCCTGTCCTCCCATTGCCTCTGTCCTACGCCGTTCCCTCCCCCAGCGACGTATCCTATGCTTTGGGTTCAGCTCCACTCTTTAGTGAGATCTGATCAGATAGAGGACAGTCAGCAGCTACTGCCCAGCCAAGAAATGGAGGTGGCTTCCTTCGCTAGGCAGACAAATAGTGATGTGGAGAGTGGCGTGGGTGTTGTTGCGAGCGTTCCAGCTCCTGCGCCAGACACTGTTGAGGAAACCGAGAACATCAGTGACGTGCAGCCACAACTCGGTGATGATGATGATGATGAAGCCGATCGCACTTGGGAGCCGGGTGCAGAAGGGGCTTCATCCTCATCATCAGGAGAAGAGGGGCGCAGGTTGCCCTGGAGTCAGCAGCTGAGGCAGCAAGGTGTTAGCAGCATGGTTGGCAGTCAGCATGGTTGGCAGAATTGTAAAGCCTGGAGCCAAAGGGGGCCAGGGCCGGGGTAGAGCACCTGCTGCGCGGCAGACTACCTTATCGGGAGGTAGTGGAGCAGGGGTTCCTGGAGTTGGCGACAGAAGCAGTGAATCAGTGCGGGCTGTTGGTGGGAAAAGTAGCTACTCGGCAGTGTGGCAGTTCTTCCTCAAGCATCCGCAGGATGGTAACATGGCCACATGCAAGATATGTAGGCAGTAGGTGAAGCGTGGCCAGGGCCCAAATGTTGGCACCACGGCCCTGTGTCAACATATGATGTGTCACCATAAAGCGGCCTGGGAGAACCGAGGCTCCGAAGAGGTGGTCCAGGCTGCTTCCTCACCAAGTGGCACGGCGCTCCCAATTTCTGCCAGCCAAGGCTCCAGCACCTCAGCCGAAGGCAGCTGTGCGTCATACCCATCCTCTGTCGCACCTCCTGATGCTCCTGCTCCTCCTCCTCCAAGTCATGCATCCCGCCAGCAATCCATCAGCGAAGCCATGTCCAAGAGACAGCAGTATGCGCCCACTCATCCTACGGCGCAGAAGCTGAATGTGCTCCTGTCCAAGTTGCTGGTGCTGCAGTCGCTCTCTTTTCAGGTGGTGGACTCTGCACCTTTCAGAGAACTGATGGCTTGTGCCGAGCCGAGGTGGAGAGTCCCAAGCCATCATTTCTTTGCCAAGAAGGCAGTACCAGTGCTGCACACTTTTGTTGAACAGAAGGTGGGCCAGTCTTTGAGCCTGTCGGTGTGTAGCAAAGTGCATGGCAGCGCCAACGTCTGTAACTACGGTCAGGGACAGTACATGTCGTTTACGGCCCACTGGGTGAATGTGGTCCCTTTGCAGCAGCAGCAACTTGGACAGGTCACGCCGCTTCGGCCTCCGAGCTCCCTGGCCATTGTGCCTGTTACACCGTGCAACTCTGCCTCCTCATCCTCCGCCATCTCCTCACCCTCAACTGTAGGCTGAAGTCTCAGTGCACCTCCAGTCTACCATGTGTACAGGGCACGGAGGTGTCACGCTGTGCTTCACATGGTTTGTCTTGGCGAACGGAGTCACACAGGGGAGGAACTGCTTAAATTTGTTCATCAAGAAATCCAAACATGGCTTACTCCAAGAAAACTGAAAATGGGAACCATGGTTACCGACAATGGGAAGAACATTTTGTCTGCGCTGCGACAAGGAAGGCTGACCCATGCGCCCTGCATGGCTCACGTCTTCAATCTGGTTGTGAAGCGGTTTCTGAAGTCTTCCCCCCATCTGCAAGACATCCTAACAACTTCAAGGAAACTTTGCATGCGGTTCAGCCACTCATACACCGCCAAAGACACCCTTCTTGAGCTAGAGCGTCAGAACGGTAGCCCCCAGCATAGTCTCATTTGCGATGTTTCCACCCATTGGAATTCCACCCTGCATATGTTGGACAGACTATACGAACAGAGAAAAGCCATCACGGATTTCTTGATGATCCAAGCGGATAGGGGGACTTCCCTGTGTAACTTCAATGTCAACCAGTGGAAGCTCATACTTGACACCTGCCGTTTGCTCAGGCCCGTTGAGGAAGCCACTTTATTTGTGAGTCGCCAGGATTACGGGATGAACGACGTGATTCCACTGCTTCATGTACTACAGCACATGTTGGAATCCATGGCTGGTCAGGGCACTGGAGACATGGTGTCCACATCTTACGGCCACATGAACCCCGTTAACGCTGAACTGGAGGAGGAAGAGGAGGAGGAGTGGCAAAGTGCACAGTTTAGGCTTGGCGAAATGGCTGGTTTATCTAGTCATCGGACAGGAGAGGAGGAGCAGGAGCAGCCAGAGGAGCTAGAGGGTTGTGAGGAAGGACCCAGACACACCGTGGCAGTATGCAGTGGAGATGGAGACAGGTAGTCCCTCCGAGTCACTTGCGCAAATGGCAGGAAGCATGCTCACGTGCTTGCGTAGTGACCCCAGAATTGTTTCCATTTGTCAGCAGGATGACTTCTGGCTCTCCACCTTATTGGACTCTCGCTTCCGGCACAAAATGGGGGCATTTTTTACACCCGTCGTGAGGGAGGACAAACTGAACTACTACAAAGACATTCTACGTAGTCAGTTGGCCGATGCCTATCTGCGCCATGGTCCATACTCTCGCAGGTCTGACTCAGGGGGAGAGTCCCCTTTCCACTGCCATGGCTGCTGAGGGGGTTGGCAGGAGCAGCAGCAGCAGCTCCATCAGCAGCAGCCTCAGTCTTCAGTCGCTAATGAGTAGCTTTCTACACCCGCATAGTGAGGCTACTCATGAGCAGCAGGAAGACCTGGAGCAGGACCTGAACCAGCAGGTCATGTCATACCTTGACATGACCATGCCAACACACCTTGAGGATCCGCTGGACTTCTGGGCAGCCAAACTTGACTTGTGGCCGCAGCTAGCTGAGTTTGCCCTGGAAATGCTGTCCTGCTCGGCAAGTAGCGTGCCATCTGAGCTGGTGTTTAGTGCGGCGGAGGCCATAGTTACGGCGAGGAGAACTCGTCTGTCAACTAAAAATGTGGAGAGACTCACCTTTGTGAAAATGAATCAGGGATGGATCAGCCAGGATTTCCACCCACCAATGGCTGATGCATGCGACTAGATTTAGCATGGTGCCACGTT
This sequence comes from Gastrophryne carolinensis, assembly GCA_027917425.1. NCBI lineage: Eukaryota > Metazoa > Chordata > Amphibia > Anura > Microhylidae > Gastrophryne > Gastrophryne carolinensis. Next base: position 470,141,205 of record CM051236.1, on the reverse strand, counting down.
TTACACTTTACAAATGGTGCAAAACATATTTATGACTTTAGGCCAATTTTTGGGCTCCTGCTGGTGCCAACTTCAGGGTGTGCCTTTCAGCCAAATTTTGGCCTCCTGCTGCTGCTGCCAACTGCAGTGTGTCTTTAGGCCAATTTTTGGGTTCCTGCTGCCAACTCCAGTGTCTCTTTCAAGCTATGTTTGGGCTCCTGCTGCTTGCAACTCCAGGGTGTCATTCAGTCAATTTTTGGGCTCCTGCTGCCAACTCCAGTGTCTCTTTCAAGCTATGTTTGGCCTCCTGCTGCTGCTGCTGCCAACTGCAGTGTGTCTTTAGGCCAATTTTTGGGTTCCTGCTGCCAACTCCAGTGTCTCTTTCAAGCTATGTTTGGGCTTCTGCTGCTGCTGCTTGCAACTACAGGGTGTCATTCAGCCAATTTTTGGGCTCCTGCTGCCAACTCCAGTGTCTCTTTCAAGCTACGTTTGGGCTCTTGCTGCTTGCAACTCCAGGGTGTCATTCAGCCAATTTTTGGGCTCCTGCTGCCAACTCCAGTGTCTATTTCAAGCTATTTTGGGCTGCTGCTGCAGCTTGCAACTCCAGGGTATCATTCAGCCAATTTTTGGCTCCTGCTGCCAACTCCAGTGTCTCTTTCAAGCTATGTTTGAGCTCCTGCTGCTGCTGCTTGCAACTCCAGGGTGTCATTCCGTCAATTATTGGGCTCCTGCTGCCAACTCCAGTGTCTCTTTTAAGCTATGTTTGGGCTCCTGCTGCAGCTGCTTGCAACCCCAGGGTGTCATTCAGTCAATTTTTGGGCTCCCGCTGGCCAACTCCAGTGTCTCTTTCAAGCTATGTCTGGCCTCCTGCTGCTGCTGCTACCAACTGCAGTGTGTCTTTAGGCCAATTTTTGGGTTCCTGCTGCCAACTCCAGTGTCTCTTTCAAGTTATGTTTGGGCTCCTGCTGCTGCTGCTTGCATCTCCAGGGTGTCATTCAGACAATTTTTGTGCTCCTGCTGCCAACTCCAGTGTCTCTTTCATGCCATGTTTGGGCTGCTGCTGCTGCTGCTTGCAACTCCAGGGTGTCATTCAGCCAATTTTTGGGCTCCTGCTGCCAACTCCAGTGTCTCTTTCAAGCTATGTTCGGGCTCCTGCTGCTGCTGCTGCTTGCAACTCCAGGGTGTCATTCAGCCAATTTTTGGGCTCCTGCTGCCAACTCCAGTGTCTCTTTCAAGCTATGTTTGGGCTGCTGCTGCTTGCAACTCCAGGGTGTCATTCAGCCAATTTTTGGGCTCCTGCTGCCAACTCCAGTGTGTCTTTCAAGCTATGTTTCGGCTGCTGCTGCTGCTGCTTTTAACTCCAGGGTGTCATTCAGCCAATTTTTGGGCTCCTGCTGCCAACTCCAGTGTCTCTTTCAAGCTATGTTTGGGCTGCTGCTGCTGCTGCTTGCAACTCCAGTGTGTCATTCAGACAATTTTTGGGCTCCTGCTGCCAACTCCAGTGTCTCTTTCAAGTTATGTTTGGGATCCTGCTGCTGCTGCTTGCAACTCCAGGGTGTCATTCAGCCAATTTTTGGGCTCCTGCTGCCAACTCCAGTGTCTCTTTCAAGCTATGTTTGGGCTCCTGATGCTGCTGCTTGCAACTCCAGGGTGTCATTCAGCCAATTTTTGGGCTCCTGCTGCCAACTCCAGTGTCTCTTTTAAGCTATGTTTGGACTCCTGCTACTGCTGCCAACTGCAGTGTGTCTTTAGGCCAATTTTTGGGCTCCTGCTGCCAACTCCAGTGTCTCTTTCAAGCTATGTTTGGGCTGCTGCTGCTTGCAACTCCGGGGTGTCATTCAGCCAATTTTTGGGCTCCTGCTGCCAACTCCAGTGTGTCTTTCAAGCTATGTTTGGGCTGCTGCTGCTGCTGCTTGCAACTCCAGGGTGTCATTCAGCCAATTTTTGGGCTCCTGCTGCCAACTCCAGTGTCTCTTTCAAGCTATGTTTGGGCTCCTGCTGCTGCTGCTGCTTGCAACTCCAGGGTGTCATTCAGCCAATTTTTGGGCTCCTGCTGCCAACTCCAGTGACTCTTTCAAGCTATGTTTTGGCTGCTGCTGCTGCTTGCAACTCCAGGGTGTCATTCAGACAATTGTTGGGCTCCTGCTGCCAACTCCAGTGTCTCTTTCAAACTATGTTTGGTCTGCTGCTGCTGCTGCTGCTGCTGCTTGCAACTCCAGGGTGTCATTCAGCCAATTTTTGGGCTCCTGTTGCCAACTCCAGTGTCTTTCAAGCTATGTTTGGGCTCCTGCTGCTGCTGCTTGCAACTCCAGGGTGTCATTCAGCCAATTTTTGGGCTCCTGCTGCTCCTGCTGCTAACTCCAGGATGTTTTTCAGCCAATATTTGGGCTCCTGCTGCTGCCAGCTCCAGGGTGTATTTTTCAGGCAATATAGTGGCCCCTCATAGTGATGCCACCTCAACTCTCTGCAGTTGTGCCGCTCTGCGATTCTAATAGCGATGCCTCTTATCTGCATGTCATAATTATTTACAGTATTATTTCACTAACCCAGCACGCATCCTATGCGTGTTACAGCAAGGCAGAATGGTTTACAACCTTATTGAGGCTCTAGGAAGCTCAGAAATAGCTGTTTTTAATTGCGATTCGTCGCGAATAAATACGGACGGAAACAAATTTTGTCGGAAAATTAGGCGAATCAGCCGAATCGAATTTTTCAAATGTTCGCTCATCTCTAATTATCATATATAACTGCTGCCCATTGGGTTTGATCAATAAGTGGAGACTGCCACCAATGGATTTTCTTACATCATTGATTGCCCTCCAATCTTATTTCTGCCCTGCTACCAATTGTCCTCGAGTCCATGGTTTCTCAACTTTTTCATTGGTGAGCCAATTGTCATTTTGGAATTATCTTTCACACCGCCACACCAACAAAAATACCACCTTCGTCCAGGAGAAGGTCCTATACTGGCCCAAAAATGCAAGCTTTTCTGCCATCAATGCAGTCAGCCCAAGATACTTCCCTCCTGCAGATTGTTGAGTTGGTCACCTACACATCCTATTGGAGCAGTAATCTGTCTGCAGAGCTTCATGTCCCACCACTTTCAAACCCAGTGGTTTTGAGTACCACCAGAGAGAGCTTAAGTGCCATCAGTGGTACTAGTACCAATGGTTGGGAATCCCTGCTCTAGTTCTTGTCACCTTCTCCACTGCTATAACTCACCCTCCAGATCTTGGTGCTTTCTGCTCTGATGCGGATTGTCCTCATTATGTTCTCTGTTGCCTCTGAAGAGCCTGAGTGGGCCCTGGAGGATAAAAGTGCCGCCATAGCTTACCTGGTTATGCCGGGTTTGGGTGGCAGCCCTGACAGGTGGGGGACTTGAAAAACATTTTTAATCAGAACCAGTGCAGTTATTAAAGCCCCAAACAGTTGAAACAACTGATTCATATATTTAGAGACCACAAAGAAATATTTATGAGCCATGTAACTGTAAAATTGCATCAAAGACGGAAGCTATTTATTTGACACATTTTCTTCATAATGTCATTTAAACGTCAACTTTCAGTGCAAGCTCTGACATAAACAATGACAGAAAATCATTAAAATAGTGAATAGACTTCATTACTGTTATCTCTCCAGCTTCTGAAACAGCGGAAGGAACACCTTGACCAATCTCTGGTCAATGCATAAGCAATCTGGTAATATCTACACTGTGGGAAATGTGTGATAAGGTCACTAAGTTAAATGACAGCAAATTCCTCAAGTCTTGGTGCTGGGGATTCATTTTCCTTACCAAATTATTGTATATTGTCAAGTTAAATAGGTTGCAATTTTTTCACCACTGTGCCCTATCACTTCGACTCTAAATGTTATGCCCTTGAATGTGTTTTTCATTCTCACAGTTGGATTGAAATTGGAAAAATATTAAATTTGTACTGGTTAGGTTCAGCAGTTAAGTCAATTTACTTTCTCAGTGCGCAATAAATATGATTAAAGTAAAGGATACTATCCATAAATCATTCTAACTTATCAGCACTTCTTGAATTGTTTTGCAGACAGCCCGAAGAAAAAGCACCATAGAAAACGGCTTTATGCAGTTAATGAGAATAAAGAATTGTATTCAATGACAAATAAATTCAATTACGAACAATGGGATAATTATGTGCTTGCAGGGTGGACACATAAATAATGCTGAATTATTACAAGGCTTCCATCTGGTCTGAATGGGTGTGTAGCTCATGGTTAATATAAAGTAAAAAAGGTTATATATATATATATATATATATATATATATATATATATATACAGGGTCGGACTGGGGTTAAAAATCGGCCCGGGACTTTTTTGGTCTCACCAGCCCTGGTATCTTGGCTCTTGGTATCTTTAATGTCACATCATATACAGATATATATATATATATATATATATATATATATATATATATATATATATAAATTGGATTAGGACGTAACTATATTACTACTAAATTACTATACACAATGGTACCAATCAAATAGTAATTATAAAGAAATTACATCTATTTTGTATGATGAAACTATCAGCTTCTCATCAGTCTTATGCTTCTTTCATACGTTTGTGGAGAGATGGCAATCCACTTTTGATTGTGCTGCAAATGATGGGAAGGTGCTCCACGTAGTAACCTATGGGTGCTTTCACAGCCTGCATCAAGTTGCACCACCTAGCCATTCAGACAGGCCATGGACAGTTTTCAGATCTTTTCTGGAGCTCTGTACAATCACCAGAATAGTGAAAATCCTGGTGATTATTCCTCTTTAAATCCTTAACATCCTTAACCTCAACTTTAAATCCTGTTCTCTGCCGGTTACCTGAGCTGCTGCTGTCCTCTGCTGGGTCCTTTGGTCTTCACTGCTGCAACTGTGACCTCTGTTCTTCTTTGCCATCCTTACCCCACCAGAACTACATTTACACCCCATCTCTTCCCAGCCCCACGCTGCCCCCATCTCTGCCCAGCCTCACGCTGCCCCCATCTCTGCCCAGCCCCACTCTGCCCCCATCTCTGCCCAGCCCCACACTGCCCCCATCTCTTCCCAGCCCCACGCTGCCCCATCTCTTCCCAGCCCCACTCTGCCCCCATCTCTGCCCAGCCCCATGCTGCCCCATCTCTTCCCAGCCCCACGCTGCCCCACACTGCCCCCATCTCTTCCCAGCCCCACTCTGCCCCCATCTCTGCCCAGCCCCACGCTGCCCCATCTCTTCCCAGCCCCACGCTGCCCCCATCTCTGCCCAGCCCCACACTGCCCCATCTCTTCCCAGCCCCACGCTGCCCCATCTCTTCCCAGCCCCACGCTGCCCCCATCTCTTCCCAGCCCCACTCTGCCCCCATCTCTGCCCAGCCCCACGCTGCCCCATCTCTTCCCAGCCCCACTCTGCCCCCATCTCTGCCCAGCCCCACGCTGCTCCATCTCTTCCCAGCCCCACGCTGCCCCCATCTCTGCCCAGCCCCACGCTGCCCCATCTCTTCCCAGCCCCACGCTGCCCCCATCTCTGCCCAGCCCCACGCTGCCCCCATCTCTGCCCAGCCCCACGCTGCCCCATCTCTTCCCAGCCCCACGCTGCCCCCATCTCTGCCCAGCCTCACGCTGCCCCATCTCTTCCCAGCCCCACGCTGCCCCCATCTCTGCCCAGCCTCACGCTGTCCCCATCTCTGCCCAGCCCCACTCTGCCCCCATCTCTGCCCAGCCCCACTCTGCCCCATCTCTGCCCAGCCCCACACTGCCCCCATCTCTTCCCAGCCCCACGCTGCCCCCATCTCTGCCCAGCCTCACGCTGCCCCCATCTCTGCCCAGCCCCACACTGCCTTCATCTCTTCCCAGCCTCACGTTGCCCCCATCTCTGCCCAGCCCCACTCTGCCCCCATCTCTGCCCAGCCCCACGCTGCCCCCATCTCTGCCCAGCCCCACACTTCCCCCTTCTCTTCCCAGCCCCACGTTGCCCCCATCTATTCCCAGCTCCACGCTGCCCCCATCTCTGCCCAGCCCTATGCTGCCCCCATCTCTTCCCAGCCCCACACTTCCCCCATCTCTTCCCAGCCCCACGTTGCCCCCATCTATTCCCAGCTCCACGCTGCCCTATCTCTGCCCAGCCCTACGCTGCCCCCATCTTCACCCAGCCCCACGCTGCCCCCATCTCTGCCCAGCCCCACGCTGCCCCATCTCTTCCCAGCCCCACGCTGCCCCCATCTCTGCCCAGCCCCACGCTGCCCCATCTCTTCCCAGCCCCACGCTGCCCCCATCTCTGCCCAGCCCCACGCTGCCCCATCTCTTCCCAGCCCCACTCTGCCCCCATCTCTGCCCAGCCCCCCGCTGCCCCATCTCTTCCCAGCCCCACTCTGCCCCCATCTCTGCCCAGCCCCCCGCTGCCCCATCTCTTCCCAGCTCCACTCTGCCCCCATCTCTGCCCAGCCCTATGCTGCCCCCATCTCTGCCCAGCCCCACGCTGCCCCCATCTCTTCCCATCCTCACGCTGCCCCCATCTCTTCCCAGCCCCACACTTCCCCCATCTCTTCCCAGCCCCATGTTGCCCCCATCTATTCCCAGCTCCACGCTGCCCCATCTCTGCCCAGCCCTACGCTGCCCCCATCTTCACCCAGCTCACGCTGCCCCCATCTCTGCCCAGCCCCACGCTGCCCCATCTCTGCCCAGCCCCACGTTGCCCCATCTCTTCCCAGCCCCACTCTGCCCCCATCTCTGCCCAGCACCACGCTGCCCCCATCTCTGCCCAGCCCTACGCTGCCCCATCTCTTCCCAGCTCCACGCTGCCCCCATCTCTGCCCAGCCCCACGCTGCCCCATCTCTTCCCAGCTCCACGTTGCCCCATCTCTTCCCAGCCCCACTCTGCCCCCATCTCTGCCCAGCACCACGCTGCCCCCATCTCTGCCCAGCCCTACGCTGCCCCATCTCTTCCCAGCTCCACGCTGCCCCCATCTCTGCCCAGCCCCACACTTCCCCCATCTCTTCCCAGCCCCACGTTGCCCCCATCTCTTCCCAGCTCCATGCTGCCCCATCTCTGCCCAGCCCTACGCTGCCCCCATCTTCACCCAGCCCCACGCTGCCCCCATCTCTTCCCAGCCCCACGCTGCCCCCATCTCGGCCCAGCCCCACGCTGCCCCATCTCTTCCCAGCCCCACGCTGCCCCATCTCTGCCCAGCCCCACGCTGCCCCCATCTCTTCCCAGCCCCACGCTGCCCCCATCTCGGCCCAGCCCCACGCTGCCCCATCTCTTCCCAGCCCCACGCTGCCCCATCTCTGCCCAGCCCCACGCTGCCCCCATCTCTTCCCAGCCCCACGCTGCCCCCATCTTGGCCCAGCCCCACGCTGCCCCATCTCTTCCCAGCCCCACGCTGCCCCATCTCTGCCCAGCCCCACGCTGCCCCCATCTCTTCCCAGCCCCACGCTGCCCCCATCTCTTCCCAGCCCCACGCTGCCCCCATCTCTTCCCAGCCCCACGCTGCCCCCATCTCTGCCCAGCCCCACGCTGCCCCATCTCTTCCCAGCCCCACGCTGCCCCATCTCTGCCCAGCCCCACGCTGCCCCCATGTTTTCCCAGCACCACGCTGCCCCCATTTCTTCCCAGCCCCACGCTGCCCCCATCTCTGCCCAGCCCCACGCTGCCCCATCTCTGCCCAGCCCCCCGCTGCCCCCATGTTTTCCCAGCACCACGCTGCCCCCATCTCTTCCCAGCCCCACGCTGCCCCCATCTCTTCCCAGCCCCACGCTGCCCCCATCTCTGCCCAGCCCCACGCTGCCCCATCTCTTCCCAGCCCCACGCTGCCCCCATCTCTGCCCAGCCCCACGCTGCCCCCATCTCTGCCCAGCCCCACGCTGCCCCCATCTTCACCCAGCCCCACGCTGCCCCCATCTTCACCCAGCCCCACGCTGCCCCATCTCTGCCCAGCCCCATCCTGCTCCCATCTCTTCCCAGCCCCACGTGGCCACATTGGCCGCTGCCACCACTCGCCCTCCTGCACATCGGCCAGTATCCCAGCCGCCCTCCCGCACCTCATATGCTCGCCCGCTGCCCTTGCGCACCTCATAAGCTCGCCCGCTGCTATCTCTCACCTCATATGCTCGCCCACTGCCCTCCCGCACCTCATATGCTTGCCCGCCACCCTCCCTCACCTCATATGCTCGCCCGCCGCCATCTCTCACCCTAATATGTTGGCCCGCCGCCCTCGCGCACATCATATGTTCGCCTGCCGCCCTCCCGCGCGTCGGCAGCTACGAGCCTGCCGCCCTCCCGGCTCTCGCCTTTCAGCCTCTCACCTGACTCCCTTGCGGCACGCCTGCCGCTACCTCCGCCACCCTCCCACATGTCGGCCGCTACCTCTGCCACCCTCCCGCACATGGGCCACTCACCCACAGCCACCCTGTTTCTTCCCAGCCAGTGCTCGGGAGGCCCCGGCCTACCGGGCATTCTCCCATTGCGCCTGATGGCCAGTCCGCCCCTGTATAAATATATTAAAAAAAAAATATATATATATATATATATATATATATATATATATTATAGAACTAGGAAATCTGAGGTATACTATTTAATTTGCAGTTTTATTTTTTCAACATTTTTAACTACAGCTATTGGCAGGTTATTGTAATGTAATAACCAGACCAATAAAAATCATTTCAGTACATTTTCCACCTTCAAGGTGACCCATGCTCTGTAAAATTTGATTAAAAAATCAAACTGAAATGATTTAGAGGGGGAAAATAAAAATAACAAAACTTAAATAATGTCATTGCAATAACACATGGTAGCCACATTCCCAACATCATGTGGATGTGTGTGGTTGACATGTATCTCATTGAACATCCATCTGGGTGCAATCTAACAATGCTGCAGAGAGCAATTCTGGAACTCGAGTAGGTGTGTATTCATTAATTTAAAGTATATTCTACAGTATACTGCTGTATAGTGATGAGCAAAACTTGCCAAGTTTGTTTTGGATTCTATTTGGCTAATTTGGCCATGGATCAATTGGATAAGATTAATTTTCTTTTGAATCAAAAGTGACAATGATATAAAAAGCTGTGAATTAATTCAAAATCAGGACAGGTGTCCTATTTTGGAAGTGAGCAACAGGTTATTTGGAAAGTTAAAAATGGATTTTAGTCTTCAGATACATCCCAAATCAATTCGCACAAGGCGTGTACTTTGGGTTGTAATTTGAGCTGGATGATTGATTCTTTTGCCTGGGACACATTTTTGTGCCTTGACTACAAGTAAAACAGGGGCAAAGCCCTGGATCAAGACAGCACAATACAGTAGCACATTGTTCCAAAGTCCAAACCCATAAATCCTATAAGTTCAATTAGAAAACTAGAGGCAACATCAGGGCCATTTGGACAATCTCAAATACTCTATGGGCTTTGTATTTAGGGCCTGAAAGAATAACATTCATGGGTTGTCATTAGTGTTTGCTGCAACTGGGGATCATACAGAGCTGACAAAGCTAAGATCCATATATTGGGATGGGAGTTTAAAACCTTGGTATCTCCCCTGCTGTGACTGTAACAAACACGATGAGAACACTCTCAAAAGCCGGCCAGCTCCCTGCTGAGAGGTCCATCGTGTTACATTATTTAAGCCAAATAGCGATTTATTTATCTGGCTGGACTGGCCCTTTCAGTTCATTCTATGATCTGGAACTAAATAAAACTTAACATTAAATCTAGGTAATCAGAAAATACATCTGATTACCTTCTAAGTAAATTCTTCCACTTATTAAATTACATATTTTTACTTGCTTGGGGAAAATAGGTCGTAACAGGTGTATATTATTCCTTGCCAAATGGAAAGCAGAGATTTGTTATCTTGTAAATACTTTGTTTTGAATGATGATCTCATTTACATACTCAATTTTCAAGCCAGATGGATCGACACAGCTGGAAAGAAACTACAACCCCAAAATGGAGCAATCACGCCTAAACACCTGATTTTTTTTTAATTACTTTATGCTTTTCGATACGTTTTCCAGAATTATTTTATATGACAGAGGGGGTGCTAATAATTTAAATAGAGAAAAAGAAGAGGTTACTGGATGCATTTATAGGGAATTGTAGTCAAGCTATGTAGCAGGGAAAGTTGAAGAGTTGGAGATCTGTTTTTGTAACCACTGGAAGCTTTTACAGGTCTACAATTTAACAACCTACTAGTTGTGAAAGGCAGATACTATTCTGCTAGAAAAGTCAATCAGTGACTCCTAACCCCGTATTCAACATTACCGCACACCGACTGAGTCGCTGTCAACAGCCGAACAACGGCCAAGCACAGCGAATACTAGCGGGCGCAGTGAAAATAACGCTACTGGCGCTCATCTGTCGCTACCTGGCGCTATTAATGAATCGGCCTCTAAGTTTTGTCCAATGATGTAAAAAATTAAAATAAAATGTTCATAAATGAACACAACCTGAATTTATGCTGAGCAGAAGACAAACCCCCAACTATATTTTTTATGGTTCATACTCTGCTTTTACACCATATTAGCTGCTGAGTTTTTACTCTGTCTGGACAAGTTATATTTTTAAAGTTGTTTATGCAATGGATCAATGGAAGCAGCCTGGGGCTGGAAAACACAAGGTTATGTACTCTATTAGTTTAGTAGGTCAAGTAATAATTAGTAGCTCGAGGCAGCAATATATGACAGCGAAAAAATATAGGCCTTATTGGAACTTTGCTCCATATGTTGGATTGTAGATTTAATGAATATTAGCTTAGTAATATTTTGAAATAAACAGAAGACCAGTGCTTGCACCCATATGAAGGTACGCAGTCGGCATGTATAAACACCCGTGTGTGAACAGAATATAATTACACAAGAATAACTCAACCCTCATCTATTCTCAGAGAAGTAGGCTATCTCTTGAAAGAATGAGATTGAGACATTAAGGGGCAAAAGTGAAACACATCATTCCTTGGGGAGTGTGGCTAAATCTACCCTAAGCTTATAAGCCTCTAGCTATTTTCTATCTTTAGATGGAGATAGTATTTGTACTGTATGAAAAAACAATCTTGTTTTCCATTAAATAAAACAAAGGACCTGGATAAAGTTTAGGATAAATCTGAGAGAGTCAATATGATTGTGGTGATACAGCTTGCAACAGATGTGATTTGAACCATGTTAAACATTCTTGTGGTGACTGCCACATCTCCTGGGATGGAAACAGTGGAATTAATATTGTAATACCAAATGTGTGAAATATCATGTACACAAAATGGACTTACACCTTAGAGTCTATGGGAGAGGAAATTCACCAAATAATTTGCCAATTTTTCCTTTTTTTCCCTAGTAATTGTGAGCCAGTAAGTAAGTCAGCTAGGGTCACCCCCTCTGTTAAGATATAAAAGAAACATATAATAGAAAATAAAACCTATGTTTAGCATGCTTAATGCTGCTTCCTACTGGTTCCTGCAGCTTCCTTGAGGATCTCCAGCAGCCTGCAAGGAAGTCAGCACCCACCAAACATTTTCAAACTCTCCTTTCAAGTCTCCAGGGATGCTAGTGATAATAGTTAAAAAAGGGCCATTGTGTGCCAACGCACACATGGAATTCTTTCTCCGCATCTGTGCACTGTGAACAACACAACTCGGTGTACATACCTGTGAATAAACACCATGTGAGTCACTATACACAAGTGAATTACAAACTAAGGGGCAGTGAAGTGCACATGTGCCCGGAGCTGCGGGCTGCCCTAAACTCAGCACCCGGGAGCAATTGGGGGTTAGGTGCCTTGCTCGAGGGCATTTCAGTCATGCCCCATGGCTGAGAATCGAACCTGCCACCTTCTGTTCACAGGCCTGTTTGACTACCTAGGGCATAACCGCCCAACAGCTGCTGTAGGTAGGGGAACTTAGATTTTTATATATTTCTTTTTCTTCTTCCTTCTTGTCTCTTTAATTGAGAGCGCAAATAAAGAATATATATGCAGTAAGTTTATTGATATTAAAGAATATATATACCGTATATACTCGAGTATAGGCCGACCCGACTATAAGCCGAGGCACCTAATTTTACTACAAAAAAATGGAACAAGTTATTGACTCGAGTATAAGCCGAGGCAGCTTTTTTCAATTGGAATTGGAGTTGACACACAGAAAGAGAGAGACATACACACACAGAAAGGGACACACACACAGAAAGAGACACACACACACACACAGGGACACACACACAGAAAGAGACACACACACAGGGACACACACACACAGGGACACACACACAGAAAAAGACACAGACACACACACAGAAAGAGACACACACACACACACACACACACACACACACACACACACACTGTGGGTACCTGCTGCTGCCGCTGCCGCCGCCGCCGCTCTCAGATGCGCAGGTGTCGGGGGTCAGGGTTTGGCCGAGGTTACCCTGCAGAGGGGCAGCGGGGTCCCTCTCCCCTCCTCCTCCTGCCGCCGGTCGCTCCATTCAGCTCCGCCTGGCAGCCGCCAGCCGCCGCCGTTCTGACACTTGGACCAGTGTCCCGACCGGTTTTCTCGGCAGTCGATTGATCGGGTCTGAGGTCAGCGTTCTCATCCACTTAGCGGGCTTCGAATGATCATGGCTGCGCTGTGCGTGTGTCTCCTGTAGGTGGCACTAGAGCCTGCGTCGCCGGCACTATGACGACATAGGCTTTCCCTTTCTTCAATCAGCAGCGAGGTAAGGAGATGGGGGCTTTACAGTTTGCTTTACTAGTGGACTCGAGTATAAGCCGAGGCGGCTTTTTTCAGCCCAAAAAGTGGGTTGAAAAACTCGGCTTATACTCGAGTATATACGGTATATGGAAAGTGAAGTTAATGACTTTGTAGTATTGTATGCTTGAGATCAGAAAAATGATAAAGATTATAAAAATAATGTAATATTGGTGGGGTTAGCCATTGTAACTGTGACCAGTCTTTCAATTGAAGGTCTGCTATAAAGCTGGTTAGGGCAAATGTTCAACGGTGGGTGCTTTTTTTTCACAATTTCCTCAATGGGTTTGCAATTACAATTCTATTGGCAGTGATTTTTCAGTGCACAAGATATATATATATATATATATATATATATATATATATATATATATATATTATAAATATGTATTTAGAGTGAAAGAGTGAAAAATCAGCTTCCTCCTAATATATAATACTGGCCTGTTATACTGTATTAACTATAGAAGATTGTACAGGTAGTCTATAAATAAAATATCTTTTTCTGATGTGGGTGAACGGCCTAGTCTATCAAACTTAAACTTAAATTCATGCAATTTACTTCTTGAACAAAAAAAAACTGATTACTCCTGTTGTGAAGTGAACCTCTGAGTGGGTGTTTGAGAAAGCTCTCAATAAAAAATTGAGTTTATATTCTGCTCCTGCCTTCCATGCTCCATAGCATTATATTGTCATATTATGTTGTTTCACATAAAGAATATATATATATATCTTTTCTTTTTCAGTATTGAACTTCACAGATGTGTGTACAATGCGTATTGGTATGATACTTTCCATTTAACATCTGATGGTTATTACCTTTTTTTAAAAAATCACCCGATTTCAAAAACGTCTTTCAATGTGCTGAATACCTCTAGAGATGTTGAAATCAATAGACAAAAGATAAAAGAGTTGTTTGGCAAAAGACAACATAATAAGCTCTCTATAGAACAAGGTTATGAATCAATACATGCTGCTACCCAATTCTCTGCCCCCTGCAATGTGCACATTTAGGAGCAGCGGCAATAATCATTTGCTGTTTCATCTGAGCTAGTGTATTGCCTAATGGAACAAGTAACACATAGTCGGGAGGTTAAAGGTAGTAAATCAGCTGGGGTAACCACCTCCATGGAAATTGGAAGAGCTTATTTACTATTACATTTCTAGATGATCGGCTCAATTGCAACAGGTTTTTAAAAGAACTTTTGTAACGATAGACCCTGCAGCATTTATTTATTTTGTAAGTATGATGATGCAGTTTTCTTCTGAGGGCCTCTTTTGAGAGATTGGTTATATGACCAGCGGGTATGAAGCAGTGTCAGATGATACAGGTCACTTCGTATGATGTATGAAGACGGTCAAGGTGAGTCTGGCCTTAGCTGTAAGGATTGCAGCATTCTACTACAACACAGAGTGATGTTGTTTTATCATATTCTAGTTGGGTTTATTAGTCAATTTGCACTTTTTGGAGATGAAGGTTCTTTACTTTGCTAAAAATGATAAATATGACTATGCAAATTAGTAAATTACACTAGATTAATTTCAAATTAGTAAATTATATTAGATTAATTTCAAATTAGAAAATGACATTACATTAATTTTAAATTAGTAAATTACATGACATTAATTTCAAATTAAATTACATTACATAAATGTAACATTGGAAGCACTTTTTTATCCTACATTACACAGATGGTTCAAACTAATTTTCATTTATTCGTGCAGCCAGGGCCGTATTTGGTGTCCAGGCTGCCCTAGGCACTTCTATTTTGCTTGCACCCCACTTGGGGAGGTCGCAAGAGGTTTAAATGCAGACAGTGTGGGGGGTGAGGGTACAAGTTGTTATATGCAGGCAATGGGGTGGATTCAGAGCTACGTGAGAAGTCTCCTATTTTAGGAAAACTATAATTCACTGGTATTGCCTGGCTTGGAGCTGATTAAAAGACAGCTGCACCATCTCCCCTACCTGCACACACACACACACACTGCATCTTCCTGTGGATCAGGGCGTATTCAAGAGGTGGCGTTAAGGTTCCATCAAGGTTTTTTTATAGCACCTATAACAGTAACCACATACTCCATAGAACTCCCTCTGCAAGTGACCACCCTAGGCACAGGCCTAGCGTTGCCTAAAAACAGTCCTGCATGCATCATGTGCATCATGAGATTTACGACTCAAAAAAGAATCCCAAACACCTGGTGTGACTGGTACCCTAAAACTGTTCTGACCTGGGCATCTTTAACCATTTCTTCATGACCAATGAAATTCCTTTTCTAAAATAACCCCCAAAAACTAACAACCCAAAGAAAAAATCCCATCTTAAACTTTCCCTAAAAAATTGAGAGGAGGAACCATGGACTACTTCAAATTTTGTTGGGTTACCTCCAGGGTTAGTCAGTTCCTCATGGTGATTTTCTACTGTTAAACAATGATTCAATAGCAGGTGAAAAAGTGAGCCAATATTTAGGAGAGAAAACTTCTATTCACTTTCATTGCATTATGGTTGATTCAGCACCAGGTAGAAACATTTTTGTGCCTGGTGCTGAATCACTCTTCAGGTAGACAATGAAAGTGAATGGCAGTTTTCTCTAATAACAAGTAGTGACTTTTCTCATCTGGTGTTGAATCAACCCCAATATGAGTTGTGGTGAGTCCTGAGGCTACAGGAAAGTGACGCAGTTTAGCATAGGCCTCAAGAGGCATGGGGTTTATTGTTATAACTCCAAATTTCTTTGTCCCTACAACCCCTTGAGGTTCCTTTTATCCCATCAGTTCACCTGGATTTGTCATCACCAATATGGCTGCTGTTTGTCCATGTACCCGGGTGAACAGGAGCAGACAGGCCATCCACATCATGACAGAACTTGTCCTTTCATTGCCACTCCTGTTAATATTACTGTTACCTCCTCTCTGTTTGTCCCACTTCACTGCTTCCTTCTTTTCTACATGCCCTTAGACCCTGGCCTCTAAACTCCCCAAGTACCTTCTGAAAATGTTGGTAAACAGGCCACCTGCAGTTCATATTATTTAGGGTCTTTTTAAGGAAGTTTGGTTAGAAACAACATGAATAATCAGGGTCTAATGGATGAAACTCTTGCCTTATTTGTTTCTGTCTAATTTGTTATTCAGGCCAGTTTGCTGCTTAACTTGCCTGGGCCCTGATCTACAAAGTTTCCTTCAGTGCCGGAAACTCTGTCCAACAGCAGGCTGAGGAAGAAACTACATTTTGAACTTGGTCAGCTCAGGTCCAAGATCCAATAAATCATGCATATCCAGGTACTATGACAAAAGCTTTACTATAACCCTTAGTTCCTAAACGTTTGTGAACCTTTTAGAATTCCCAATATTTGCCCTGAAATAACATCAGATTTTTATAAAAGTCCTAAAAGCTGATACAGAGAAGCAAATAAAACACATTATTAGAAAATCTAACTTGGTCATTTATCTATTGGGGGAAATTATCCAATACCAAATATTTGTGAGTGAAAGAAGTATGTGAACCTTTGCTGGCACTTTAGTTTGAAGGAATTAACCAGCTAAAGAACAGCTTGCTGCATGATCCATGTTTTCTTAGTTTTCAAACAATTGTCCTGACATTTTTATATTAGTGGTACAATTCAAAATTATGATGATGGCAAGGTGTCATTGCCCAGATGTAGCAAAACTGGCCAAACCCACAACCTTGGCACATTTGTTTTTTTTTTGTTTTTCTTCTTTTAGGACAGGTTTTAGGTCATGGGTGCTCAACCATTCGAAGAGCTTGGGCCACAATGAATAGCTTCCGAATTTCTCTTTTGAATAGCATAAAGAACATTTTCTACAACAGATCAGAATTCCCACTGTCTCCACAAATTCCACAAATCCCCAGATGCTACCAATACACATGCTACTTACCTTACCTCTCTAAATATATAAACTGTATTCTCAATACTCAACCCATATAAACACCTACTAATAATAAACATACAGTTAAATGTATAAATAAATGTTATCGTGTTATACCAACCCAAGCGCAACCTCCACTCTGCCTCTCACATTCTCCTGTCTTCCTCCTTGGTTACCTCCTCGCACTCCCGCCTTTAAGACTTCTCGTGTGCCTCCCCACTTCTCTGGAATGCACTTCCCCACTCAATCCGCCACTCTCCATCACTCCAAGCCTTTAAAAGTGCCCTCACAACTTACTTCTTCAGACAAGCATATAACCTGGCTTAGGCAACTCCTATAACCTTCAAATGGCACATGCAGCCCATCTCTAGCTCTAACACTTGTGATCTATACCTTTTATCTCCACCCCCATCCTTTAGACTGTAGACTCGCAAGGGCAGGGCTCTCCTTCCTATTGTCTCCTGTGTTCACAACACCTGGTTTGAACCTCTGGCTTCTAGATTTGTATTGTTCCCTGTACTAATTGTTTTATCTTGTCTGTAATCATGCCTTGTAAAGCGCTATGGAAGATGATGGCGCTATATAAACAAACATTAATAATAATATTGCCAGATATCTCACTCAGGAATTTTGTAGCAGGTTCCTCCAAGTCCAGATTACCTGGCACCACAGTCTTCAGGCAAGGGACAATTCTCTGCCACCATTTTCCCCAACCCAATTACAGCTCCTGTTACATTTGTATAAAAGGCATCCTGACTAGATGCCACATTTCCCTGGCCAGGTTCCAGGGTAGACCAGGGTTACTCTGTGGCTCTTAAAGTATAAAGAAGCATAGAAGACTGATGTAAGAAGAGAACCGTAACATCTTCCTTGTCTCTCATAACATTAGAGTAGATATGTTTTCCCCAGACAGGATTGAATTTACTTACTATTGATTTTCTGACCACATCTGCTCAAAGTTTGTTCCAAACATCTACCATTGAAATATAATGTGCCATTGCTTATTGTCTTTCCTGCCAACTAATTTCAGATATCTCCCCTTATAACATCTCCTTATTCAAATTGTTATCAGGTTTAATGGTTTAAATCCCCCCCCCCTCATTTCCTTCTATGTTTCAGGCTTTTCACCTGTAAACCCAACAGCAAAGATAAGGCAGCAAGCATCTCACCTGATGCCTGTCTCATGTGTCTGTCATCCTTTTCCTGCAGCAAAGCATAGCATATCCTTAGGCCCTTTTACACCTTCATAGTGGCATTGCATTGCAGTAGGAATTCTCCAAGGCAATGAAATCAGAATAGATTTTTTCACTATTTATATATTTTTTAGATTTATATAAGGGCTGTGTTGCACTGCATTCTTGAAAACTCTAGGTCCTCCTGTTGCTTGGGTCCTGCCGCCCCCTCTCTCTCTAAGTTGGGGTCCACGGTGCCTCTTTGCTAAATACAGTTTGAAAAAAACAAGGGGGGAGCTCTGTTTTAAGTGTGCAGGCCCCGTCTCTCTCTATGTTGGGGTCCACGGTGCCTCTTTGGTAAAAACATTAAAAAATATATTCATTGGCCAGGCTATACTTTAGGGTACATCTGTAAAATGTCTGGGAAAGGAAGGGGTGGGAAAGGACAGGGTAGAGGAAAATACATCACTGCAATTCCTTCTGCCACTAAGGATAAGGATGTTGGTGCCAGTACCAACACTGTGGTCATCAGCCATGTGCCCATGCCCAGTTAAAGTAGGACCAGCCATTTGCCCAGACCCAGCCATAGTAGTGGCAGCCCAGGACCACCACTGCTTGTAGTAGCAGTTCATGCACAACCATGCTGCGGGCATGGCCACTGTAGGGCAGCCTATGAGGCCACCACTTCAGTGATGGTGCAAATGTAGGCACCAGAGTGGGAGGGCCCTAATGCACAGGACAACTGTTGACAGCTGATGTTGACAGTCAACTCGTGTTTCCAGAAAATCTGATGCAGTTGTCAGGTTTCCCCATTGTAAACATGATGCTGGTTGAATACCATCTGCATGGCCTATATTCATGTATGTAATACAAAGGAAAAAAACATATTGCAAAAAACAGGATGTGAATGCCCACACATATACTTATAGCATTTCCTCTAAAACATGTGTATACCCTAAAGCAGGCTTTCACCTTTTTACTTTAATAATAAAGTCTTTATACAATGTGTTACATACATTCCAACAAGTTAATAAACTGGACAGTTTGCTATGACTTGCTTTCCTTTTCAAGCAGTCAAAAAAACTGGGAAATAAACATATCATAATAATGAATGAGCTGTAGACATGTCGACAAAATAGACAAACATGAATGATGTGTTTAAGAAAAAGGTAGAAACTTGGAACTTTTGATCAATTTGCTTGCAGAGCGGGATTCAGTGTTGACATTGACGATACTTTATGCGTATGAATAATTTAGTCCGACAGCCGCATTTTATGGGCTGGCGGTGTACTGTGCTCTTGGGGCCTTGTTTTTCAGTAATTGATGAAATGTTGACTGTGAACCCTAGAGGTAGTTATACTGAGAGCCTCGTAACTAGGAGGAACTTCACCAGACAGAAAATGGAAATGTTAAAGCGCTGCTGTGACTTTATTATAGCTAAAATGATTCAGAAAGACTTTAGAGTTTGAACTTCATACACTTTTTTGACAACATATATTTTGTCTTATATGAGACAGGTAAATCTGCCTTATTCATTATTTGTAGAATGTACCAGCTACACTACCATTCAGGTATACATTTGAAGTGCCGGCAATTTTTTTGATATAGGAAATGTGTACTTGAAAGTATTAGATAATATCTGTAGGATAAGTGGAAAAAGAAAGCATACTTATCCTACCTAATGCACATCTGTTCCCACTCGCTCGGCTCAAAGTAGGGTGTCTTTGCTGAGTTCTAGCTTCCAATATATAGCTACACTCCTAAGCTGTCTCTCTAGACAGGCCACCTTCTGCTAAAAGCATTCCTGTGGGTGCCCTGAATCCTGACCTCTTCTTGTATTAGAGTGTATGAAACATTTCACTGACTGTATGCAGGGGGAGGCACATATCTTGTATGCCTTTTTACTTTAGTATTGCCCATATGCAACAGCTCAGGCAGCGGTACCCCAGGGATCAGATTGTTCAGGGCCCCTGAACTTTGTTTCATGTTTAGGCTGCAGAATGTTCCGCAGTTTTTTAGGAAGCATCCTAGAGATGAGTGAACTGAACCGGTAGAACGTCATGTGGTTCGTAGCGGAATGCGGAATACGAACCTGGTGGGATATCAATGGAACCACCCTCAGGTCACAGCCAGCCAAGCAAAAGCAGAGAGACAGGTCACAGCTTAAGAGGTCAGGGTAGCTGGGCCAATCAGGAGGCGCTATTGCAGTCACGTGATGCACCTTCTTTCCCCTATTATCGAGCTGGCTGTTGCAGAGAGAGCATTACTCTTAGAGCAGGAACAGTTTAGGGCATTTTGAACCACAGCATAGGAGAAAAGAAGGGACAGTCAAGGATGGGAGCACAGTGGGACGCTGAGCGGGGGGGACTTCAGTGAGGGTTTTTTATTTTTTGGCCACATCTGTCTGGTTTAGCTTGCCCCTGTCACAATCTTTTTAACCTGCCAAGAATTTTTTTTTTTTTTTTGGGGGGGGGGGGGGCAACTCTGTTTTGCATGTTGTTGTGCATGCACCATCTCTTTCTAAGTTGCGAGCCAACTACTGCCAACTACTGGGATCGCTACTGCCAGGCCTACACAACCAGCACAGGTTTCCTGTGCCACAGCCTAGTCTTTCTTCGACAGCTGAAGCCTCTGCTAAGGCTGCAAAACTGTAACACAACCTCAGTTTAACCATGCACAAAATGGGCAAATTTTTCAGCACTTGTAAAAAGCCATTGCTCCTTCTTCAGCTAAAATTTAAGGGTGCCAATCCCCATGCTACCCCCGTTACAAATGGGACAATTTTTTGAGGGCTTACTCGCTACTGCCAGGCCTACACATCCCCAGCTCTACCCCCTGTGATGCCCAAAATGGATACATTTTTTTACATTACTCCTTTATACTTTCCAGAATTGCCAGCCCTGTTGCTTCTCCCCATTTTTTATGTACTATAAACTATCAAAGACAGCCACTGTGTATTGAAAAACTAATTAGGTTGCGGGTGATTTATTTGCTAAATAGGCACGGCCAATTCAAATAATAATTAGTCCACTAAAACATGTTATTATACAGCCTTATGTGACTTCAGAATGTTATAAAGGACTTTTAGGGCTGTCAGCCATTGTTTTCCATGTGTTTTAGATGAAAGTTCGTCCCAAACTAGTTTGGATCAAACCAAAGGTTTTCATAAAAGTTCGGCAAATCACCAAACCTCAACTTTAAAGGTTACATTATTAGACGATTGCCCAGGGTTACAAGAAACCGTTCCAGCAGTATCTCTCATCATCTTAACAGTTGTTCCAACAATGCAGTTACACATGACTACAGGGCTTATCTTCCCCTTTTCTGACAAGCACAACCACATACATGCCAGCAGGAACCTGGGCCATTGGCTCCCTCCTCAGGATCTAGTGATGAATGACTGGTCTAATCCTAGTGCAAGGGTTTCCTAAGCTTGTTTTGGCTTATGGATATCTCTTCCCTTGCTCACTGCTTCTCTCCCCACCCCTGCATAGTTCTTACACAGATGCCATTTCCAGAACAAAACAAGTGGTTCTAGCTGCTACCTTACCTTATATATGTTTACATACCTCACTCTACACAACTATGCATAGCATAGCTCATCCAATAGGAGACTTGTTTCACTGAGGTGCGCAGCTACTTTCTGGCTAGCAAGCACCCAGCAGCTACAACTTTTGTAGCAAAATGAGCTAAAGTAAGTATATATTTTAATTTTTACACATAGCCCATGCATGTCCTTTAATCTCATCTCATAACTTTTCTTCAACTGTATGTGTTTGTTATAGCTTGTAGATCTGCCCCTAAGCTCATCCATTTTTATCTGTCGTCTTGACCATGTCTTGGTCAAGACAAGACCTGGAAGCAGCAATCATCCATTACTAGTTGTCTGATCAACGTATAAAAACTAAGGAATTAAACATTTGTAAGCAACATATGGTTCTTGAAAAAGGAAACATGTATTATTCATATTTTCCTAAAACATTAATATTTTATATTTCTATTAAACATCAATTATTTATGACATAAAGCATTATTATTCATATAAATAAACAATCTTCAACTTGATATTAATTCATGATTGTAATATTCATCTTGTAACAAATAGTTATATAATCCAGTATTAAAGTGGATGTCCTGTCCCTATGTTACCCTCACCCCCAGGCTTCAACAATACCTTTATGCAGCAACACACCAAGATAATTTACCTGCTTGGCAGGTAAGGAAACCTTGTTCCCAGGAAGATCCAGGATAGTCATAAATCCTGGGTTCTGGTCTACTTTAACCTGGACCATACCTTTAAAAAACATTTTCAGGTCTACTTAACCCTTTAAGTGCCAGCCTACCTGGAGCATTCTTTATTCTCTGTTGCCAGACCCACATGTTGCGCTCCACATGTTCAACTGTGATTTTTGAAGGGATTTCCAGGGATTTCCCAGGGAAGTTATATATTCTTTTTTTCAGCAGAATCTGGGCTTCAAAATGAAATGTCTTGTTTGTCATTTTTTAGGTGTAGTCTCAATATTTTGGGGTGAAATATGTGCAAAAAAATAAAAAAAAATCTATTTTTTTACAATTTGTAGTGTTTTTTGTAATAAAAAAAGTAAGTTTGTCAATAAAATCTTATTGCGTGTGAAATCCAAATTTCTCTCGGTTACAGCGGTACCACATATGTATTGGTAGACACCCTTTCCTGCCCAGGACACTCCCTCAAACTGAAACAGCGCTTTAGGAGATTTTCAGATAAAATACAACTATGCTATGCGCACCTTGCAGTTTTTCAAGAAAAACAACCCTTTACATTTGAAATACCCCCACAAACTATATATTCTCTAGAAGTACACACCTCAGGATTTCTAGGTGTACCAGGCTTGTTAACATGGGTGCAGTTTTCTGGAAGTAATTCCTCAATTAATTCTTTGGTAGCACAGAGTTTCACTAAAAAAAAGAATAAAAAAGCAGAATCAAACTCATATTTTCCTAAAAAAAATATGCAAACAAGAAAAAACAAGCTCAATCTGAAAAAGCAACATCCCCCGAACAGAACAAAACGCAACATAGCTACTGTCAAGGGAAGAGCTGTCAAACACCTCAAAGTAAAGTATGTGCTTAAGGGTCATTTTACTTGAAAATTTCAGCTCTGCAGACGAAGTGCACACCTTGTACTTTTTCTACCAAAACAACCCTTTACATTTGGAATACCCCCCACAAACCATATATAACACATGTTAAGCTTTCTAAGCGTACCCAGCATGTTGTAGTGTGCTCATCATTTTAGAAGTAATCCCTTGAAGAATTCTTAGGTTGCACAAGGTTTCTCTCAAAAAAATTATAAAAAAACAGAATATGTAATTTTGACATCTTTCACATTCGAGCGTGAAGGACAGATAACTAGTATTGTTGAAACAACTAATAAAACTGTTTTCATTTTTTTAAACTATTTTTAAGGCTTCCCAAACAACCCATACACTCCAAAGACACCACACACACATTCTAAGACCCATTCTATGCAGCCATATGATTTAAAAGTGGGTTTACAGCAAGACTGTATTTTTTAGTAAAATCCACCACCACAGTTCGCCCGCTGTGGTGCAACAAGTAAATACCAATGGAAAACTGTAGGGAAATCACAGCAAAATGCTGTAGTTAGTTAGTTGATCTCTACCAAAAAATATGTTTGTGGTTTACCAGATGCCACAACCAACACTGCCCAAAATAGAATGTGCCGCACACTTTAAAGATTTTTGAATTAATATATGGTAGTTTATTTAATCAGATCCTACATACAAAAAATACATACATCTAAAAACACAATTAAAAAGCCCCAAATGTTTGGGGTGGGATGGCTATCAGGTGGTTAATGTCTATACAATATATCAACATGAAGTTCCCTTGCAAAAATTCCTCTGGAAAGTTAATAATGAAATAAAAAGTAATAAGAAAATCTAAGACAACATAGTGCTAAACATATGTATATACAACAATTTATCAAGCAAAAAAGTGACCTGTGCGATTAAAGTGACAAGTGTAGTTTCATTATTTAGAGTGACAAGCGCTTATTACCATCCCAAAGTATCAAAAGATATTGCAAAGAACCAATTACTAATAAATGAATTAAGCAAAAGCAATATAAGTGTACAGGATATGCTGGGAACTAATATTCTACTATGGTCTGCCGTATTAATACATCACCGCATGATGGACCCCATCCAACAAAGACGACGCGTTGCGTGGTGAACCTCCTCACCACTTCATCAGGTAAGTACTGTACCCCTAACGCTCACCTTTTATTTCCCCGGTCTCCAATCGCGTCCATGCCTGTCGAGGGCGCGGTCGCACGCACCTGCGCGCCCCGTCCGAGCCTCAGAGAGCTCGCAGGGGCCACGCCGCACGTACTTCCTGCTTCCCTCGGGTTGGAACGCAGGACCCGGATGTGACGCAGTGCCGGCGCGTGCGCAGACGCCCGGCGTGCGCGCGTTCTCCCCTGCAGTAGGAGGCGCGCACACGCCGTGACGTCATGCCCACCGTGCCCGCCCAGCGGCGCACCCGGCAGCTCGTATGGACCTGTCAGTCTCACAGACTGTCAGTTTTCCAGCTGCGGGGGTCACAGGTAGAGTGAGGGATAAATATAATACCAAACATTGAACAAATAAACTAAACATTTAAGGACTTACTGGTCACTCTATTTATTACTAAATATTCCATATATTATTGTATTATACTGACATAATGTAGGGGGAAAGAAAAAAGGTGGGTATAGGTCATACCCACACAATTGCAACCTCCATGTGCGACCGCGCCATTAGTACAAATTAATTCTGTCATACAAGATATTTCATGAAAAAAGACTTTATTTCTGCTAAAGTAGCAGCTATTAAAATAGGTAATTAAAAGGTAGCAGGAGGGGCAAAACCAAGTCTACCCCTACTGCCCCAATTACAATAATTTCAAAGCATTATTCTGGGTTTCCAAGGCCCATGATATAAAGTTCCATACAATGTGTCATAACATGATTAGTACAGCCCTCCCAGGCAACGGACATCATCAATAGTGAGCAGCAAGCGATACAGGATCCTGTTATGACATCTACAATCTATTTACATAATATACGTCACAGTGTGATCAATGTAAAAATCATTCTGGGTTCACATTCATGAAAAACGAGGTGGACTAGTTTCGCCCATAGACGGGGCTTCCTCTGCACCTCAATTCATCCGTACAGTTGTATGCACCTTCACTTTAGTGCCATTATGGAATCGTCATTATTCTATACCGGGAAAAAGATAGCCAGAAAGCAGACAAGAGACAAAAGTGAGGAGAAACAAAGGAAAAAAAGGAAAAAGAATATGTACAACCATTATAGATTAATCGTATTACAACTTGTGGTCCAATTGACCAAAAGGGGTGTCAGAAATCAAATAAGGGTACCTGCTTGTCCCATGTGAAAATTCGACGTTAGCAGTGGTCTGCTCAAATCAGGAACCTCTTGTCATCCCACTATCCTCATCATGCATCAAAGGCAATCCTAGTGCCAAGTATTCAATCACCTAATCCGCAGCCTATATCAGGAAATTATTTAAGAACACTCTTGGATTGGATTCTTAATTCTCAAAGTGGAAAGGGATGAAGTTATAAGAATACACTTACATATAAAGTTGCAGCCACAGTCGAACCTGAGGGGACAACGTCACAGCTTCCCTATAAGGCAGGTAGTACAGCTGGAAGGAGGTAGCTAACCCGTGCTCCGTCTCGCACCAACCTCTCTCCCTCGTGGGCAACCCGGATGTGTCTATGCAGCCGGCAGGCTTTGTACAAGCCCTGCGTCGGCTGCGTGCTGGGGTCATGTATCACTTCCGGGGCAGCCGGAAACCCCGATGACGTCACCGCCCGGCCCGGGAATAACACTACCCAGCTGCCAGGGGCGTGTTAGCGGAGGCGGGGACGAGGGGGGGGAAAAAACAGGGGAAGGGGCGGGCATAAGCCCGCACAAGAACGCCACGTCATTCCGCCACCCCACAAACAACCCCAGCTCCATGCAGTGCTGGGAATGTGCGTGGGCAGCGGCACACGTCACCCCGCCGCCCCCGGGTTCGGGGAAACAGTCGAGCCTGGGAGGCTGCCGGGCGCCCGAGTCAGCCAGACGGCCGCTCGTCTCCGGCAGCACAGCCCCGCCCCGCCCCCAATCCCCATCAGGTGGAGGTATGGCGGGTGGGGGACCGTAGCAAACCCTCCTCTCTGCTTCACCTCCCCCCTCCCCCCCTGGTGTGCGTGCCTCCGATACAGTGGGGACCCTGAAGAGGGAACGAAACACCCTATGGCGGGTGATCCCACTGGCACCGCCCCTGGCATCACAACCGACCCTCCGCTTACTACCCAAGGACATATAGTAGTATTCTACCAATGGATATTCCCGAGCAATTTGCATAGAAATAAAGTGAAGTAACTCAGAAAAAAAAAAAAAAAAAAAAAAAAAAACATCTCAAGATTAGATTACACGAAGGTCGATCATTAAGGTGTGAAAACAAGAGTTTTTAGCCCAGAAAGGGCGCAAAACTAATTGTTTCATTCATACCTGGATGGCGATATGCTTTCATTTTGCTAATCCAACGGGTTTCCCTCTGGAGGGTAATCCTCTCTATATTCCCCCCTCTGGCATGTGGATGGATCCGGTCCAAGCCCTGGACCAATAGTCCCTTCGGTTCACTATTATGATAGCGGGCAAAGTGCCGTCCTATGGGGGTCTTCGTGTTAGCGGTACGAATATCGTATTGATGTTCGTATATCCTCTTTTTCAGGGGTCTATTTGTTTTTCCAATATAGAAGCTCCCACACGGACAGGTAAGTATATATATCACGTGGGGAGTTTCACAGTTGACAAAATGTTTGGATTGTACCGATGTCTGTCCAGGTATATTTATGGTTTTGCCCGATTTGATGAACTGGCAACAACTGCACCTTTTTTGGCATTGGTAGGTCCCACAGGTTTTGCAACACTTTTTGGGATCTCTCTCAGTATAATGACTTTTAACTAGTTTGTCTCTAAGGTTCCTTGCCCTTCTAAAAACAAACTGTGGTTGTGACGGCAAAATCTCTCTGAGACTCTGATCGTTCATCAGCAGATGCCAATTACGTTGAAAAATATTTTTCAATGAATGGTGTTGGGCAGAGAAAGTCAGGGTCACGGCCAGAGGCCGTCTAGTTCTGAGGGGTTTGGGTTTATACAAGATCTCCGTCCTGGGCCTGGCGGCAGCTTTTTTATAGGCCAATGACAGTACTTTCTTACTATAGCCCCTTTCCTGCAGTCTATTCCTTATCCCATCCGCTGCTTTTTTAAATTCTCCATCATCAGTGCAGTTTCTACGCGCCCGGAGGTATTCTCCATATGGGATACTGCGTAGTAAATGTTGGGGATGGAAACTTGTCGCTCTTAGAATTGTATTGGCCGCTGAGGACTTCCTGAAAAAATCTGAATGTACTTGTCCCTGTGCGTCTATGGAGATTGTCAGGTCCAGGAAATTGATTCTGGACTCACTAATTTCATGCGTAAATCTTAGGTTTAATGTAGGGGGTACATCCTCTTTCTCATCTGTTTTATCAGTCGTCTCCCAGGACTGGGGGCTGGCGATGATATTTCTTGTCGTGGAGCAGGGAGCTTGTGTCACACCAACCATCTAAAAATAATAGTTCAAGTATCCATGACTAAAAATCAAATCCATACAGCATAGTATTAAGAGTTAAAATAGGAATTCTACATTATGTCAGTATAATACAATAATATATGGAATATTTAGTAATAAATAGAGTGACCAGTAAGTCCTTAAATGTTTAGTTTATTTGTTCAATGTTTGGTATTATATTTATCCCTCACTCTACCTGTGACCCCCGCAGCTGGAAAACTGACAGTCTGTGAGACTGATAGGTCCATACGAGCTGCCGGGTGCGCCGCTGGGCGGGCGCGGTGGGCATGACGTCACGGCGTGTGCGCGCCTCCTACTGCAGGGGAGAACGCGCGCACGCCGGGCGTCTGCGCACGCGCCGGCACTGCGTCACATCCGGGTCCTGCGTTCCAACCCGAGGGAAGCAGGAAGTACGTGCGGCGTGGCCCCTGCGAGCTCTCTGAGGCTCGGACGGGGCGCGCAGGTGCGTGCGACCGCGCCCTCGACAGGCATGGACGCGATTGGAGACCGGGGAAATAAAAGGTGAGCGTTAGGGGTACAGTACTTACCTGATGAAGTGGTGAGGAGGTTCACCACGCAACGCGTCGTCTTTGTTGGATGGGGTCCATCATACGGTGATGTATTAATACGGCAGACCATAGTAGAATATTAGTTCCCAGCATATCCTGTACACTTATATTGCTTTTGCTTAATTCATTCATTAGTAATTGGTTCTTTGCAATATCTTTTGATACTTTGGGATGGTAATAAGCGCTTGTCACTCTAAATAATGAAACTACACTTGTCACTTTAATCGCACAGGTCACTTTTTTGCTTGATAAATTGTTGTATATACATATGTTTAGCACTATGTTGTCTTAGATTTTCTTATTACTTTTTATTTCATTATTAACTTTCCAGAGGAATTTTTGCAAGGGAACTTCATGTTGATATATTGTATAGACATTAACCACCTGATAGCCATCCCACCCCAAACATTTGGGGCTTTTTAATTGTGTTTTTAGATGTATGTATTTTTTGTATGTAGGATCTGATTAAATAAACTACCATATATTAATTCAAAAATCTTTAAAGTGTGCGGCACATTCTATTTTGGGCAGTGTTGGTTGTGGCATCTGGTAAACCACAAACATATTTTTTGGTAGAGTACATGAGCAGCCCGGTGCCAGCACCTATCTTAGTCTACACACAGCGGTGCAGGTTTAGCTTTTCTTGTTTTAGTTAGTTGATCTCCTTGTTCATTGCAAAAATATAATGTAGAGCGCCACACTTTTCCACACTTGTGGCAGCGTTAAACTGGTCAATGGATGCGATTGTAGTAAATCAGGCCCCAAGTAATTAGACAGAGCTATAGAACAGGCTATGTGGATATCCACAAAACATGACATATAAGGGGGTTGTGAGGAACTTACCAGTATCGGACGGCCCACGGCGAGCGTTCCCTGGCCGGTGTAGCGCTCCCCGTCTAACTGGAGCAGGGCACACTCACACTCAAGTTAGAGGACACAACAAGCCTCCCTGGCTGTCTATCTCGCTGCCAGATGAAGTGCCCCTGGGAGGCACTGCATTGTTGGTGGCAGACATTGCAGCCTTCTCCACACTTGAAAGTTGTCAGGGGCCGGACAGCCTTACTGGCCAGAGCTGTCCAGCCCCTAGGATTACCACCAATCCTGTTTAGGATCCTAGTACCACGAATCATATGCCTTTTCCCCTGCAAACATTCTTATTGGCCAGTCATTCTTTAAATAGCGTTTTGCCCTGACCTCAGTGCAAATTATAGCTAGTGTTGCTCAGGGTGTTACTTTGTGCTATAGTTGTTACCGACCCGGCTTTGATTGACCATCCTAGCTTGCTGCCCAAACTAACCTTTCACCTGCCTGACTTTGATTTTCACCTAACCCTTGAATACCGCGTTACCTCATCCGGCTTGACCTTCGGCTAGTGTTTGACTACTCTCCTGCCTTATCCCTGTGTTTAGATGCACCCTTTGATTGATCATTTATGTACGACCTTGGGTATTGGATACCCTTATGTTTCTTCTATCTTCACTGTAAGCTAGCATCCTTTGTGCCTTTTAAGACCTGGGGGTTACCGTGTCCAGGGAGGCATATTGAGCATCCCGGCAAATGGGGGCTTGACTATAGGCAGAAGCTCCGGTGGAGATTGCCAGTTGCCAGCTTACAGAAAGTGAAAGTCTCACAGGGCATTACAGGGGTCTTTGGGAGGGAGTTCGGAAACACTGCTATATGTAATATTGAAGGCCAGTTTTTGTGAAACCCCTCTTACCCATTAGGAAAACTTAACCTTTTAGAAATGTTACTAGGAGCAGCAGGTGGTACTATATCTGCCAATATTCCAGCTGAATTACCAAGCCACTGTCACTCACCATGACATTCATCGGTTTCAACCAGTTGTTTTCACAGAGACATATCTACTATATTGCTAAGTAGTCCCAAGAACACAAGAGACAGAATTCACTTCATCTAATGTACTGCAACTGTAAGAATAAAATGAACTTCATTTTCACATAATACATATTTTTCAGAAATGTTTGACTTACAAAATGCTATCTCCTTAATATAAACTATAATTCAACTTGTGTCTGTTGACTAGAAACCAAATTAGATGAGAAAAAATTAAATTCAAGTAAAATGACTTCCCCTTATTTACAGAGAAGCTCATAAAAATATCCAACAGATATTTTGTCATTGTGGCTTGTACAGATGTATGATCACAAAGTAGCATTGTAAGACTTTGACTCAGATCACAAAGTAGCATCGCTTTGACTCCGATATTTACAACCCATCTGCTGTAGACATAAACACAATGCAATAAACTCTGCCCGTTTAGCATTTGGTTGTATTTCAAATGTCTCAAACTGTTTAGCCGCAGTTCCTGCCTTTCTTGAAATGATTTTATAGAAGGAACATGAACAGTTTTGCAAATGGTTTCTTCATACAGTAGGTAAATCATAAAGGTCTCATTGGACGAAAACTCTCATATTTTCCCATTGTGTGTTTTATTAAAGGGATTTAGCAGGCATGGCAATGTCTTTAACTTTTTGAAGCAAAAGCAAGTTCTTCCTCTGACTTCTTGGGACTTGACTTGAGAATATTAGGCACAAAACTAGTTATGCTCTGCTATGACGTCGCAGACGTGGTTCCCAAAAAGTGGATTTAGTTACCACTGGTGGTTCTGGAGTTCACCTCTGGTGGTACTCAATGCAACTGGGAGTGAATGTAAGGAGACATGAAGCACTGCAAACAAGCTACTCCTCCACTGGGATGTGCCAGGCAGAGTGCAGCAGAGGAGCATCTAGGGATGACTGCCTTGCTGGCAGAAGAACTTGCTTTTTCAGGCCGGTAAAGGACGTCCACCCTTTCAGGGAAGTCTGTATTAGTAGTGGTAGTGGTGGTACTTGAGATGGTTTCATCTCCATAAAAATAGCTTCAGGAATGCTGATCTAGAACAATTAAAGTGGACCAAAACCCACCCAAACCCACCCACCTATGAGACTCCAGGGCAGGCATACTCTATCCCCTCAACAGGCATTTGTGAATAGTCAGTGTAGGCACGCTTCTTGTTAAATGGTAGCGGGGGATGCACCTGCATGCTTGGATCCGCTCGCCTTAGACAAGCTTTTGGATGAAGGGGTGGGAGGGGATCTGAGCATGTTGACTGCATGAGAGACTGTGCATGCGCCGTAGGGCCAGGGAAGGGGGAGTGAGATCAGGAGATCTGGGGGGTTTCACACAGTGGGGCACCCCCGATCTGGGGGCCCCGGGGGCAAGGATCAAAACCCAGGATAGTCAAAATCCTGGGTTTTGGACCAGACAACAAACCAACAGGTAACAACCGAGTAAAATATTCAGCAAAAGCAAATCTACAGGAAACTTTATTTCCTCTGTATTACTGTGGTCTCATTACATGAAAGTACAAATCAATGAAAGGCACACTGAAGGTTCAGCTATAGGAAAGGCAAGGCATGACAAACTGAATGGACTAAAGTAAATCAGTTATCTGCCATGCAAAAATTGAAATAATTTGGTCTGGCCTATTAAAAGTCCTGCAAACCCCAAGCCCCCCACCCCCCGTCCCAAGTTATTGGCTTAAATTTAAAACATGAATAAAGGACACCAATATTCTAAATGCGATATTTGCCAACAAATTGCTATGTGTTCAAATATTCTAATGTAAATGGTGACATGAAATGTAGTTCTGTAAAATCCTGGCATATGGGGAAGAAAGTATTAATAACATTTACAAATGACATCCAATTAGATACTTTGGCAAATCACAAAGGTGGCAGATACATTACATAGAAAGATTTAAACAGGCTACATACATTAAGAGGAACAAATGGAAGAGAATTCAGCGGTGCCAAATGGAAGGTCATGGCCTTGAGAAAGAATAACAACAGTTTAAATGCTAACTGAGACAATCAACATTTAGAACAACAAGCAATAATGTTACAAAATTCTGTAGCTACCAAGCTACTAAAAGTCCAACTGATGTAAAATGTAAAAACTCCTTTTTAACCCCCCAAATAAAGGGATTGATGCTTGGCACCAGCTCACGCATCACCCAGCGGTCACAAACAATTTTATTACCTATAATAGTTTGGTTGTTTATGAACATCTAATTGGCCTTTTCCATGATACCATATCTCATTATAATGTTTCCTGACATAAGGTCATACGTGTCCAATTATATTCCTGAACATATAAAAAGGTTATTTTCATCCCACTAGAGACTGGAAGAGAGTATTGGAAGGGGTAGTCAAAATCCCCTAGATTTTGGTCTTTGCCCCCAGGGCATCCTGATCGGGGGTGGCCCTCTGTGTGACACTCCCCAGGTTGCCTTAACAAACTCACCTCTTCCCGGCCCTAGAGCGCATGTGTGGCTGCTCATCTAATCAGCACTCTCGGATCCGCTTGAACCCCTTCGTCCAGAAGATAATGTCTAATGCGAGTGGATCTGAGCATGCTGGTGGCCGCTTCCCCTGCTACCTTTTAACAGGAAGCATGCCCGTGCTGGTCATTCATAAATGCCTGGAGTGGGCACACACCCTGCTAAAGGGATAGGGAGGATGTGGCTACAGCTCACGAATGCGAACAAGGTGAACAAAGGTGAGTTTGTGGGTGACCTGGGGGGTTTCACACAGCCGGACACCCCTGATTTGGGGTGACCCAGGGGGAGCAAGGGGGAGCGAGTCTCAGACTCCAGGGTGAGTTTTGGTCCTCTGTAAGAGAACTATACAAAATACCCCCTGCCACTAGTCATGGACCTGTTCAACTCATCAATTGTGGCACAGGTGTACAAAATTATAAGTGTAAGCTACAACCCAGTGACTATACAAATGTAGCAATCATTAACCAACCCATCACAGCTCAACTAATTGGTTTAGCTCAGCACAGAAGCCATTGAAAAGCAAGATTTAAAGATAGCACATTGCACCTTTGCACCAAGTTGAGTGTTAGAGTGGACCTCCAGTGAAAAAAAAGATTAGTAAATTGCTTCCCCTCATATGATCAGTGAAATAAGCAATTTGAGAGGGCTTAACCCTATGCATATGTTGTGGAATGGCATAATGATTATTTACTCTTTAATTACATGGTGGCAGCCATCTTGCCACACACCTGATATTTTGGACATTTTACAGTGGTCTTCTTAGATTATAGTCTAGTTTTTTTCCAGTGCTTGCGTGCAAAGAAACATTATTGGGATCTGCCAATTTTTATGAGTGCTTTATCAAGAATGCTTATGCACCAGTGGCCCCACCTGATCTATAGATAAGCTGGATCTTTCATTTGGCACAGGTCTACAAAATGATACCTAAGTGTAAGCGACAACCCAATGACTATACAAATGCAGCAATCATTAACCAACACATCACTGCTCAGCTAATTGAATTATCTCAGCACAGAAGCCATTGAAAAGCAAGATTTCAAGACAGCACAGTGCATCCGTGCACCAAGTTGAGTGTTAAAGTGGACCCTCTTAATTGGCTGGGGTGAATATATGCCGACGAAGGCACAAGTTTGTTGTGTGCGTGTTGTCAGTGTGTGCATTGACTGTGTGTAAACCCTTCCCTGACTGACACCCAGTAAGATAGAGAAGACTCTTTGTGGCTGGTGAATCTGCATATGTGGGATGAGTATTTTATGAGGCAGAGGTAACCACACATTTTTTTTTTGCTTACAAAGTTTTAAGGGCTGTTAGTGGATCTACATACACTATGCTAATACTTGTTTTGGGGAACGGGGGCATCTGCATGCATACTTAACTGTCAAGTATGCAACTACAATGTTATTCCTGTTTTATAATGGTTATATGGCTTCTACCGTCTCTGCACCTCAAATGTGGTTGCCAAGTGTCGACTCTCTCTAGGTGATAAACCGGACCATTTAATGAAAAGCCCAAACCTTTAAAAAACTATTCCCCAGCAACAAAAGTTTATATATTTTACATTTTTAGTCACATACTTATTATTCTTTCCGCCACTGGGCTGCAACTCTGTTCAGGACTCTAGGATACGAGATGAAGCCATCTTGCCTCAGAAGCAAAAAGGGGAGCAAAAGTACAGGGGGGCGGGTTATAGCTGTGCTCTGCGCAGAAAGAGCAGACCTGGGGTCAGGAAAAAGACAGCAATCCCAGAATGCAGAGTGGTACAGTCAGAAGACACTTCCTGTTTGCAGTAGATTCAGGCAGGATGATTTTTAATGTGATCAATCTGTATGTAGAGGGTGAGGGAAACATATAAGATATGCTCTTATTCAGGATGAAGGCACATATATTTCTGTATGCCAGGCACCTACCCCCTTTCCTCCTGAACCATGATTCAGCCTGAGAAATTTGCTGAGCTCCATAAAATTCCACCTCTCCTTTTCTGTCTTCTTTTCTCAGTTGCCAGTTCTTTCCTTTGAGTGGCTCTTTCAATTGTTACGTCGTTACACAGCAGTGCTGTACTTACCCAGGTCTGGGGGGTACCAAAACCCTAAACCACCCTATTGGATGCTATCCTGTATCCTAGCCCAGATAGAAAAAAAAGGGGGTTTCTGAGTAAATCAGACTAATATAAGGGTTGTGCACCTTTATTTCCCTACTATACATTTTTCTAAAGAAGTTTGGGTCTGCCATTTTGTTTTTACCAGCCATTTCATATTGGAACTCATTGATTATATTGACATAATCTGCCCCAAAATGAACCAGAAGATTCCAGATTGCCCTCTCAGAGACTTTAGAATAGGTTCCTCTAGCTCAATCTTAAGATAACGAGCTGAGAAGCCAGGAAGGATTTTCTTACTGCTGTGCCCCATTCTTTTTAAGCAATCTTGGATGTGTATTTCAGTTATTTCATCAAAGTGAATAAGTAAGAATACCTTGAATGTAGATCTAAATGTAGATTCAAAAATGTTGTCGAAATGGGAAAAAATGTTATATCCAGCACCTACACTAAACAAAATGTTGGGTTTGCACCCTGGTAAAACTCAATTTATGCAGCTAGAAGATGTTCAGCAACGTGAAATTTCACCAGTTTTTTCTCTTAAGTAGAATCTTCTTTTGGGGAATCGTAAAATAGCAAATCTTGCGTTATATCGGTATAAAACTGAAGCTGCAAATAACTATTATCAGCTTGCAGTTACTGAAAATGCCCTACATAAAAAATGCATAGAAAAGGAAAGAAAGTGTCGAGTGGATATAAAAATGAAAAGTGGAAAAGAATTGAGGTTGCAAAATTTCATAGTCATTTTTCTACTATAAAAAGCTCTCTGAAATATTTTATATATATTTGAAATATATGAAAGATTGTGAAGGTTCAATTCAGCTATGCAGGCAAAAAATTACATGGTAACTGCACGAGCTGTATATGATGATTATTAATGTAATCAACACCTATAGGCTTTTTCCTGCTCAGTTATTCAAAGCTAAATGGGAAAGGGGGGTTAAAGGGGAATGACTGGGATTGCATCACATTTAAATTTCCTAAATAAAAAAACACTCGTACTGACACATGGGGTCTGCAGGTATATACTGTATACTTCACTTACCACTCTGCTAAAATCTCACTTATCTGTCCATCTAGAACAGTTCAGAGAAGGGAATAGGGGTCCTCTTTTGGCAATTGATAGGCTTACATAGTGTCAGGATCTGGGGCGAACGGCAGTGACTCGGAAGACAGTTCTTCTTCAAATCAAAAGCAGTTTTATTAAAAACAAATATTCAACAGCCAAAAATCTCTTACTTCAGAGAAGGTTGCAGCCTACAATGCAGTACATCAAGCAGTTACCTCTCTATCTCTAGTAAAGTCCAGGGTAGGATAATGCAGCAAACTGCAAGTGCTTGTAACATGAAAAATGAAAAATTTGTCAAAAAACTGCTTTTTCAATGCCAGAAGAGGTCACAGAATTATTTGAGATTTTTTGAAAAAAAAAACCCTGTTTAACCCTTTCGCTGCCAGCCTACCTGCAGCTTTTGTCGCCCTCTGTTGCCAGACCATGTTTCACTATTTTGCGGTACACATGTTCAACTGTGATTTTTGAAAGGATTTCCAGGGATTTCCCAGGAAAATTATATATTGTTTTTTCAAGAGAGTCTGGGCTTCAACATGAAATCTCTTGTTTGTCATTTTTTAGGTGTATTCTCAATACTTTTTGGTGAAATATGTGCAAAAAAAAATAAAAAAAAATCTATTTTTTGCAATTTGTAGTGTTTTTTTGTAATAAAAAATGTTTGTCAATAAAATTTTATTGCGTGCGAAACCCACAGCGGTACCGCATATGTATTGGTAGACACCCTTTCCTGCCCAGGAGACTCCCCCAAACTGAAACAGAGCTTTAGGAGATTTTCAGATAAAATACAACTGCGCTATGCGCTATGCACACCTTGTAGTTTTTCCAGAAAAACAACCATTTACATTTAAAATACCCCCCACAAACTATATATTCTCTGGAAGTACACACCTCAAGCTTTCTAGGCGTACCAAGCTTGTTTATGTGGGCTTAGTTTTCTGGAAGTAATCCCTCAATGTATTCTTTGGTTGCACAAAGTTTCCCTAAAAAAGAATAAAAAGGAAGAATCAAGCCACATTTTCCTAAAAAAAAACTATATGCAAACAAGAAAAAACAAGTAAAATCTCAAAAAGCAACATCCCCCAAACAGAACGATACCCAACATGCATAGGTACTGTCAAGGGAAGAGTTGGCAAACACCCCAAAGTAAAGCATGCGCATAACAGTAATTTTACTTGAAAATTTCAGCTTACATTTGGAATATCCCCTATAAACCATATATTCCCTGAAAGTACACATGTTAAGCTTTCTAAGAGTACCCAGCTTGTTGTAGTAGGCTCACCTTTCTGGAAGTAATCCCTCAAAGAATTCTTAGGTTGCACAGGGTTTCCATAAAAAAATGAATAAAAAAAACTGAATAAATAATATGTTTTCCTAAAATATAAATATGCAAACAAGAAAAAACAAGCTAAATCTGAAATAGCAAGGTCCCCCGAGCAGAACAATACCCAACATGCATAGGTACTATTAACCCTTTTAATTGCCAACATACTTGAAGTTTTGTCACCCTCTGTTGACAGGTCATTTTTCCCCATTCTGTGCCATGTTTAACCGTGATTTTTGTCGGAATTTTCAGGAAAATTATAGATATATATTTTGCAGCAGAGTTTAGGCTTCAACATGAAATGTCTTGTTTGTAATTGTTCTACTGTTTTTTTTTATATTTTTGTGTAAAAATAAATAAATAAATATTTTTTAGACAATTGTCTCCTTTATTTTAAATAAAACATTTACTTTATTAGAGAAAAACATATTGCGTGTGAAAGCCCAATTTCTCCCGATTACAACGGTACCACATATGTATCGGTAGCCCCCCCATTCTTGTCCAGGAGACCCCCCAAACTGAAAATAGCACTTTATAACATTTACAAATAAAATACTACTACTATCCACACTATAAACATAAGGGGTTAATTTAAAAAAAAATGATATAAGGTCCCACCTCCGGGGGGCGGACCCCATTTTTTGGGGAATTTTAAGGGTTAAAAACCCTTAAAAATCCCCCAAAAATTGAAATGGGGTCCCCCTTACCCAGCATTACTAGCCCGGGACCAGCTATGGAGGCTTGTAGGCACAGAGTGGGGGGGCCAGCTTTTGTGGCCCCCCACCCTGCAGCCTACGAGCCCACATAGCCGATGTGGGCCCGGGCTCTTCTGCCCCCCCGGGCTTTGGGGAGGCAGGTAATGGGGGTGCCGGGGGTTAATGGCAAGTCACCCGCTGCGGCAAGCGGGTGACTTGCCATCCCCCAGCCTTGTGAACTGGTATAAGGGGTCTCATGGACCCCTTACCAGTTCACAAGGGGTTAAATGTTAAATAAAAAGACACAAAATAAAATGATCTTTTTTTTTTTTTTCTTTTTTTACTTTACTCACCTCCGATCCTGTGTCCCCCGGCGATCTGCGATGACAGCTGTCAGTCTGCTCGTGTGTTTGAAGGAGAGAGCCTGGGGAGGGGGGGCGATCTCAGCCCTCTCCTCCTCCCCATCTGCCCTCCTCCAGGCACACGAGCAGACTGATTCTCTGTCTCGGGTGCCGGCATTAAAAGGGCTGCTGGTGACATCACAACGATGTCACCCGGCCCCTGCCCCAGGGGGTGGGGCTAGCAGACCCGTTCCAGGAAGTGGGGGGGAGGGCAATTTCTGCCCTCTCCTCGCCATGGAAGAGGCTGGGGGGGGCGATCGGAGGCCCCCCCAGTGAAGAGGACACCCATCGGGAGACAGCGCGGCCTCAGGTAAGTAAATGTCATTTTTATTTATTTATTTTTTTTACAGTTAGCAGCTGCTGCTGCCGAAGCGGGGGGGAGCTATTCCGGGGGCTCTCCTGGAGCCATCCCTCCCTCCACAGGAGATCGGATGGCACCAAATTAAAGGGGAGACCCGGCCGGATCCAACGAGGGGTCAGGTGAGTATTTTTGATTTTTATTTTTTTTACTAGCAGGGGGGGAAGTCAGGCACGTAGATTCTACGTGCTTGGCACTTAAGTGGAGTGGAAGCAAGCACGTAGAATCTACGTGCTTGGCACTGGAAGGGTTATAGAGAAGAAACGTATCGTCCATTAAAATGTATGGGAGACCGTCAGGTAGCGAGAGGTAAGACGTGTCGCTGTGCAAGGCTGAACGCCAGCGCTGTGAAAATGATGAATCAGACGCTACATGGCGCTATCCCAGTTGCTAAACAGATTCTGCTTGATAAATGTGTTATTGCGTGCCGTGTCCGGCGTTCACCAGCCGCTACCTTTCATTAACCAGCCACTACCTGACGCTATCCCTTCTTAAATAAGGGCCAAAATCCTTCAGCTGCATTCAGTTCTGTCAGTCTTTGTGAGTAGCAAGGCTCCTCAGTCCAGGCGGTTCAACAACAAACTTTTATTAGGCTTCCTTGCAATCAGCCTCATCACCTGTGTGAGAACTGGGATTAGGGGAAAAACCTGTAGCGGACAAGGAATTTGGACTGGGGTCCTGTAAACCCGTCATGGATCGTGCCTGATTGAGCAAAGCAATGGAGAAATATACACCATTCAGCACTTTCCTATACACTTTACCACAATAGGTTACCTGTGGCCAGTTTGCCATGTCTTGCCATGAGTGCTAGCTTTTATCTAATTTGGTTACACTGATATGATTAAGAGCCTGATGAAGGTCTGAAAAGCAACATGAACTGTGCACTTACAGTGGATGGAAGCTTTTCATCTCATATGAGCTCTTCTAGAAGTTTTGAAATGGCATGAAGTAAAGTCCATCAAAGTATCCAGGTGAAGAGTGGAAGGGAAAGCCATCAGCAACGCGTTTCAGGGCAACCCCCCGTATTAAGCCGATGTCAGATAATGGCAAGCGCAATGGCTAAATAGTAACAAAGTTAATCAGGTGACTACATTGAACTAATCAGGGGATAGGATAGCAGACCGGCTCAAAGTTCACCAGTCTGAGTTTTACACACTGTAGTCAGTAACAGATAGACTACATCATAACTGGGAGGATATGCCCAGAAGGTAAACGCTGGGCACGTGGCTGGGACGGGGCGGTATCTGTCAGTCCCATCCTAACAAGGAAGGCAAAGGCCCATCTGCTGTTGGCGGTTGCGGCTTCGGTGCCGTCTAGTTGAGATGAACGTATATTATTGGCCTAATCTAGTAAATCCTAAAAAGCGCTGGCGCCCCACCTCAGCTAATATAGCGTCTCCCTGGAAATAGCTGTAGCAAGCCCCTCTGTTGTTAACAAACGCGACTAATTAGTAAAACTAAAGTGCTAGCATTGGCCTGGTCGAATGAATCGAAAAAAGGGGAACTCTGCCCCACAAAAAAACCATGTCATTCACAAATGATAGCTCGCTAAAAGATTGGTAATAAGGGCCCTAACCAGGCTGAGAATAAATGTGTTGTCGGGGAGGCCGATTCATTAATAGCGCCAGGTAGCGACAGATGAGCGCCAGTAACGTTATTTTCACAGCGCACGCTAGTATTCGCTGTGCTTGGCCATTGTTCGGCTGTTGACAGCGACTCAGTCGGTGTGCGGTAATGTGGAATACGGGGTTAGGAGTCGCTGTTTGACAGGTTCCGCGCTGTATGGGAGCGCATAACAGCGAATGGCCATAGCGAACGGCTCCCAGCATATTCATTAACAAATCACGCTCCAAAAATTCTCGCGCTGTGAAATGCATGTTTAAACCCCAGAGCGCTGGCGGCGATAGGTTAAAAGTAGTTTTTTAACCCCCAAACAACCATATTTTTGGTTAAAAAAAAAAACATGTTTTAACAAACATTTTGTAATATGAATACATTAATATCAGACCTTTAATATCAATTCTGCACATTTTTTTTTTTTTTTTACCTTAAAAAAAATATCTAACATTGCAGAAGTGGTCACAGAATTTTTGCCATTTAAAAAAAAAAAAAAAAAACAAAACATTAATAGCAATTAATGAAGAATATTTAAAGATTGCTCCATTGAAATGCATTGGAGAGCGCCAGGTAGCGAGAGGTCATACCTGTCGCTGTTCAAGGTCGGACGCTGGTGCTGTGGGCTGAGGCTGGAATAATGATGAATGATTCGCTATCTGGATCGGCAGGATCGGCTTGATAAATGTGTGATTGCGGAGGGGAGCCGGCGTTCTTTACCGTTCGCTCACCATTCGCTACCTGGCGCTATCCCTTGTTAAATAAGGGCCTTAGTTACCACTGCGATGAATAGAGCCATTGTACAATCGCTGATATGGAGAATATAAGAAAACTGACACTTTCTAATACCACTCAGGGCCAGATTAAGTGTGGTGGAGGACCCTGGACAGAAAATCTGGTGGCGGCCCCAGATACAGTATTTTTTTCTATCAAAGTTCACCTATACTCAGAAAGGAAGTTTATGTGGTCGCCTTCCATCCCCAGCCGTGTCCCAAAACAGCCCACGTTTCTTTTTACCTCAGCCTTTGGCCAATATCCATAAAACACACTAGGAAAAAACAACAGGAAACAGGAAATAGTATTGTGGTGAATGGCCTGCCATATACTAATTAATTTGGTGACAACAAATCTGTCACATAATGGCAGTTAGGTTGAAGTGCTCCCCATTGCTGAGCTGTGTGTACTCTAATTGGCTGCATCATCACTGAGGGCGGGGCTGCTCAGCCAGGGAGCAATATGGCCGATTGCAACCAGTTTGTGTTGCTATAAATATTGGGCAAAGGCTGAGGTAATGAAAGAAGCACGGGCTGTTTCGGGGCACTGGGCTGGGGATAGAAGGTGACTGCATATACTTTATACCCCCATCCTGTGCACTCTCTGTGTGCTCGCTGCACATGTCTGAGCGACAGTGCTTAAACCGGACCTTCACAATTATTTATTGAAAAGCCCAAACCCTTAAAAAACTATTCCCCAGCATCTAAAGTTAATATATTTTACGTTTTTAGTCACTTACTTATTATTCTTTCCCCCACTGGGCTTCAAATCTGTTCAGGACTTTAGGATACGCCATCTTGACTCAGAAGCATCACATTTACTGAGGAGAGGAGAGTAGGATAAAGTACAGGGGGTGGGTTATAGCTGTGCTTTGCTCAGACAGAGCAGAGCTGGGGTCAGGAAAAGGTCAGCAATCCCAGTATGCAGAGCAGCACAATCAGAAGGTACTTCCTGTTTGCAGGCTGCCTGATGTTCCATGAGCCGCCATCTTGGATGTTTAAAGGCTCATAGCATGCAGTAGATGCAGGTAGGATGATTTTTAATGTGAGCAATCTGTATGTACAGGGTGTGGGAAACATATAAGATAAGATGCTCTTATTTAGAGTGAAAGTCCCCCCCCCCCCGCTGTCACTTTGTCACTTTATTCTATTGAACACTCAGATCAAGTAGGGAGTTTTGCGGCTAGCTATTTTTGCATATACTGTATTGAATATACTGGATGTATTGACATCAGGTCTAGATGAAGCGGTTATTGTTGTGGTCTTTAATTTTCACGTCTGTTCAATACATTTTGTGCACTTTATTGAGGTGTGTGTGCCCCATTTCTAGCCTCAGCCTCTTGCTCTTACTGTTTATATAGTATTATCTCCAGTGATGTCATGCGCCCTTTGACCCACACAAAAATAAACAGGATACGGCGTGTATTATTAAATAACATTAATGGAGGACACAAGGGGAAAGAAGTAAAGGAATAGAAGAAAGTTGAAAATAATGTGTATTAAACATGACCGCAGGACGAGCTCGTGCATTATAAAAAATGTGTATACCTGAGCTTAAGAGCGGCGCTTATACAAGTGCCAGCCAGTGTCAGAACTAATCATGGGTGAGAGCATGATTATAATGTCCCAAGCCTCATGTAAGAAATAGAGAATTCCCATTAAATATAAAATATTAGATATATAGGTTTTGAATATCTAAAATAGCACTCCAAGTAGCTTCCCTGGCTAGGAGGGTAATTGGGCCTCTTAGATGCTAATTTGGTATCATCCCACCATCTTGGCTGGGGTCGGGTGGACACAATAGATTTGGGTGTACAAAGGATTCCTAACTATCTAATGTAAATTAAGTCAATACCTGCCTGTGGAATCCCTTTGTGAGCAGAGGTGAAGTCTACAGGGAGGGGCTAGCCCTTTCCAACAGGAAGGGAGGTGGCCTAAAAGGAGGGGAGATATTTTTGGGGCAGTTGAGAGGGGACCAAGGGAGAGCAAGGACACGTGGCATGAGGTCCCTGTATTGGTAATTATGAGCAAGTAACTTTAGGCCTAGTTGGCAATTGTACTTAGTAATAGTACATTTTAGAAATTGTTTTATGTATTTGTTTAGTCCCGGTGATACCTACACTATCTAGTGGCTAATGTAACTGTTTAGGCCCTTATTTTTATATACATTTTGTATTATTTTTACATATGTACTGCTGTCCTTTATCATAAGTCTGTGCACAATACAATCTTTTATACATTCTCATTGGTGTGATTCCTTACGTCATCCACAACCTAGAACCTACAGCGGGCATTTATTGTTATATTAATCATTGATATTTTTATTGAGGTTTTTATAATAATAATTGTTTACAAATTTGGACGAGCAAAGCCAGGAGGTTTGTTGGTGTGACTGGGGATCATATTAGTGATTGTGTATTATTTTGTTGTGCATAGAGCTTGTGGTGTGGGTACAGTAAGTTGTTGTACTTGGATAGCACAGGGACTAGTCAAATATATTTTGAGTACAATTGTCCATTAGTTGCTAGTAGTGTTGGAGCAAAATGGAAAGTCTTAATAAGATATTGTTTAGAGTAAAAGACCCTCTTGAACTTATCAAGAAAATGGAGGAAACTCTCAAGCCGTGGTCAGTAGCTAAGGAATATGTTGCAAATGCAATTGTCGGTAGGAAACTCTCTAAGTCAGAGGGTAAACATGCATTAATTTATGCTGCATGCTGGATAGCAAAACAGTGTGAATTAATACATGAGGAAAAATTAAGCCTTCAGAATGAGGTAGAATTTCTGAAGAATGCCTTGAATCTTATGAAGGTAAACGCTGAAGTGCTTGCTGCGGTCCAGGTGGATGCTCAGCAGCTTGAAGCGGAAAACAAGAAGTTGCACATTGAAAAATATTTGTTAGTGGAGGAACTGAGGGCTGCAGACTGTAAGATTAAGCATTTGGCTGCAACCAACAGTAACCTACAGGCAAAAATACTTTCATGTGCTACACAGAGTGCTAAACCATCAGAGGTGATAAAGGCAGAAGAGGTGGTTA
The DNA here is from genome assembly GCA_027917425.1 of Gastrophryne carolinensis. Lineage (NCBI taxonomy): Eukaryota > Metazoa > Chordata > Amphibia > Anura > Microhylidae > Gastrophryne > Gastrophryne carolinensis. The sequence goes on along the minus strand of CM051236.1, from coordinate 470,097,490 downwards.
AGCTTGAAAAGGGTATCCAGGTAGAGGAGCCTATGCAAAGCTTAGATGAGAGCAATGAGCTAGAGAAGGCCCCCCAAGCTAAATGTGGCCACCAGACTCAGAAAGTTAGAGCAATAGAGAGGGTATTTGCTGTGCATAGCTCTCAGGGCAGGAATAGCACTCGGGTAAAGAGTGTTAGAAAAGTTAAGTGTTTTTCTTGTGGTCATTTAGGACATGTAGCTAAATGGTGCAAATTAAAGTATACAGAGCAGGTTGTTAATAAACCTCCACACGTTAAAACCCACAGAAGACAACCATTGTCTACTCTGCTAGGTGGGGTAATGGGCGTTACAATCAGAGAAAGTTTGTAAGGGACCATACAGGTTTTAGTAAACCCGCCATGTTGGGTTCCTTAAAAGCTCTTAGGATCCAAAATGGCAGTCTACTGGATGAAAACAGACAGTTAAAGGAGGAGAGGGGACGGTTTGCAGAGCAGTATAGGGCTTTTCAACTGGAGGTTCAAATATTCAGGAAAGATCAAAGGCTTAGAGAGTTAAACTCAGTCCCTGTGAGCCCAGTTAGGTTGTCTGCATAGAGGTTATTAATGGTTTTGGATTTTATTTTGCAGGAAGAATGACCATGGCAAAACACTGTTATCCCTGTTGTCTGTATTAGAAAAGCTCTAAGGTATTGTGAAGACCTTAACATGGAGTTTGTTAACTTTTATTTTTTTACTCCAATGTTAAGGACAAGCTTCAAATTATAAATGTGTTCACTGCAGTAAGGATTTCAAATTCTAAATTATTTTTGTAGGTTATTTTGGTTAAAATGCCTTACTGCCAGCTGGTGTGGAAATGGGGATTTGTTAGGTGGGTGGACTTTTCCCTCACTACCCCAGATGAGTAATTGTTTTTTTCTTTTAGTTTAAAATGTGCTCATCTAAGGCCAGCCTAGTGGTATTTTTTAGTAGGAGTTTCCATTGTTGTATCTGTGCACTAAGAGCGGGAAAACTATCCTTTGTTTTCTTTTGTTTATAGTACAGTCACACCCTCAGTGAAACTAGGGAGGTCACAGATACTTATTTTGCATTTGTATTGTTGGAATTTGTGTATTTTTTCCATAGTTCAATGGCAATTTGTTTTGAGTATCGAGAATAGTCTCAATATTTTTGGACCACTAAAATGGAGCAATATAAATTTATTTCAAATTTAGTGGGTGCTTATGGCATTTTTGGTGCTTTGCTTTTTGGGTTTTTATGCAAGCTTTGTTTTTATTGATTTTTTTTTAGGACATCATTTTTGCCAAAAAAAGCACACACAACCTTATTATTTTTGTGGTCTTCATAAGGTTTTTTTTTATTTTTACTGGTTTACCTTTTGTAAATGTATGAAGTGGGCGAATACTTTTTCCTGATATTCTTGCAATTTTGTACAGCCCAAATGAGAATGCCCCTTTGCTACTGTATTATATGTAATATTTAAAGCAGTCACCTGGTACTACTACTACTACTACTAATGTACTACGTTGGTGGGTTAATCGTGAGTGGTTTTTAAATTATGGGCTTGTCACTTTTTGTGAGTTATGATTTCCTTCGGGTATATAATTTTTGTTGGAGGGGGTAAAATGTTTATTTTTATTAGACATTTTTGGTAGTCAAGCTCACATTAGAGACCTGCAGTTTTAAGTACAGTTTATGGGTTTTCTTTTGTGTAAAACAAAAAAATCAAGCAGGGGGGGTAAGATTTTTCTCCCAAGAAGATTTGAGTCATTTTGTTGTGTGTTTTTTTTTAAGTAGTATGATTTATTGCTAACAGGCCATATTCAGTTATGAAAACGACTTCGGTTTAATAACCTGTGTCTCCAAAAGGTCCAGCACTAAATGTGGGATATGTTGGGATAAATGTAGCATTTTGCATGGCAATATGGGTGGCATTTATATGGATTTGCAGAGATAGATATGATTTTAGTAACAGGTAGAGAGTTAATGTACCAAGCAACTGCCGAGAAAAACTCCCAGCCACAATACCACTCCATTTCCCCTGATCTTTGTCCTTGTTTTCCTATGACATTTCCACTTGAGAGGCTAAAGGTGCCAGTGGTGTCTGCTATGTGACCAGTACCCTGCTATGAACTGCCGACTGTTGTCTTATTAAACCTTCTACAATCAACTATGGCTACCCATGTGATTCGCATGGAACTGCTTAAGTGAGCACCGCAAGTTTGAAATGCTCAGTGTACCAGCGGCTCTTTCACTGTCTCTTGGAATTTCAAGAAACTGTTTCCCTTAAGGTACCTATATCTCCAGTATTGGACAGATGGTACATATTCAAGGGGAGACAGGAAAAGAACTACAATCAACACATGTGCATCTTCATATGGAGGCAGGAATACTTTTGGTCACTCCACCTATTAGCAGAAAAGGACTGTGGGGAGATGATCACTACAGATGGAATCAACTATGTGGCTGCAGAAGAAGAGCGTTAGAGGTGGCAAAGAAAACTGTTATCAATTTCATTTGTTGAGTCTCTGGTTTATCTCAGTAAATCCATATTGGTGCTATTCAAACATTTTAACTTAATTTGGTGAGAATTCGATTATATAAAATATATATATATAATCTCATTCTCAAGTGGGCGACTGTAAGAAATAGAGAATTCCCATTAAATATAAAATATTAGATATATAGGTTTTGAATATCTAAAATAGCACTCCAAGTAGCTTCCCTGGCTAGGATGGTAATTGGGCCTCTTAGATGCTAATTTGGTATCATCCCACCATCTGGGCTGGGGTCGGGTGGACACAATAGATTTGGGTGTACAAAGGATTCCTAACTATCTAATGTAAATTAAGTCAATACCTGCCCATGGAATCCCTTTGTGAGCAGAGGTACAGTCTACAGGGAGGGGCTAGCCCTTTCCAACAGGAAGGGAGGTGGCCTAAAAGGAGGGGAGATATTTTTGGGGCAGTTGAGAGGGGAACAAGGGAGAGCAAGGACGCGTGGCATGAGGTCCCTGTATTGGTAATTATGAGCAAGTAACTTTAGGCCTAGTTGGCAATTGTACTTAGTAATAGTACATTTTAGAAATTGTTTTATGTATTTGTTTAGTCCCGGTGATACCTACACTGTCTAGTGGCTAATGTAACTGTTTAGGCCCTTATTTTTATATACATTTTGTATTATTTTTACATATGTACTGCTGTCCTTTATCATAAGTCTGTGCACAATACAATCTTTTATACATTCTCATTGGTGTGATTCCTTACGTCATCCACAACCTAGAACCTACAGCGGGCATTTATTGTTATATTAATCATTGATATTTTTATTGAGGTTTTTATAATAATAATTGTTTACACTCATACCAGACCATTCCTTGACCTCGCCCCATTGTGGTTGACAACAACAATTATATATCGACGCCAGTACAAAAAAAAGCAGACCGCGGTTATGCATGAAATCGTGCTCCATCCTAGCTTATGTCTGCTGACAAAATAACATATAGATGGAATAAGGGTGTGTCATGGTGCAGCTTTATAAGTCAGGAGCATGCTCCGCTGTGGTCAGAGACAGCTACTGGACCACTGTGGCTTGCCATGGTCATTTGCAGTGAGAATCCAAAGGGAAAGAGCCATTGTTAGACCACTTTGTTTAGAAACATAGAAGGTTTACGGCAGAAGGAGACCATACGGTCCATCTAGTCTGCCCTTATGTGTATACTGTATGTTCTCTTTATCTTAGGATAGATATTAGAGATGAGCGAACTTTTGAAAAATTCGATTCGACTGATTCGCCGAATTTTCCGACAAAAATCGTTTCGACCCGAATAAATTCGCGACGAATCGCTATTAAAAACGGCTATTTCTGAGCCTCCTAGAGCCTCAATAGGGTTGTAAACCATTCAGCCTTGCTGTAACACGCACAGGATGCGTGCTGGGTTAGTTAAATAATACTTTGAAGAAATATCACATGCAGATCAGAGGCATCGCTAATAGAATCGCAGAGCGGCACAATTGCAGAGAGTTGAAGTGGCATCACTATGAGGGGCAGAAGGAGCCCAAATATACACTGGAGTTGGCCTCAGGAGCCCAAAAATTGGATGAATCACACCCTGGAGTTGGCAGAAGTTGGCAGCAGCAGCAGCAGGAGCCCAAATATACACTGGAGTTGGCTTCAGGAGCCCAAAAATTGGATGAATCACACCCTGGAGTTGGCAGGAGTTGACAGTAGCAGCAGCAGGAGCCCAAATATACACTGGAGTTGGCCTCAGGAGCCCAAAAATTGGATGAATCACACCCTGGAGTTGGCAGAAGTTGGCAGCAGCAGCAGCAGGAGCCCAAACATTACTTTAAACAGACCCTGGGGTTGGCCTCAGGAGCCCAAAAATTGGATGAATCACACCCTGTGGAGAGTCATGTGGAGAAAAAGTAGCTTAGTTAGTAATATCTACATAAAATTATGAATAAACAAATGCAAAAGTTTGCCAAAGTGAAGTTTTGTTTGAGGGTGTGTTTCCACCTTTTAATTAAATCAGAAACAAGAAGGTGTCATTGCCTCTGACTAATTAGCCCTCAAAAATTCTTGGAATTTTTAATCTGGAATCATGTCTGATCCGTCTTATCCGAAGAATATTAATAAAAAGTAAGAGTAACGTAAAGGATTTTTTATCAATACTTACTTGTGGTCCGATGCGGAGGAATGTCTGTAACTTGAGAGCAGCGCCTTAAATCTGTTTTGCACGATCCATCTTTCTTGGTCTGGCCCCGTCATCAATCTACTGGAATACATCAGGCATTGTTGGGAGGAAAGCTTGGCTGATCCATGCGCCATTCATTTCCACGCAGGGCAGTCTCTGGAAAAAAAAAGTCTGTATAAACCAGGGTCTTTTTCATATAAAAACAAATGGTTATTCTTGCTTTTCAACCATATGTTCCACAGCTTTACCAGTCATTGTGTCAGCCAATGAAGCAACTTTGTCTGGAAGTGCTGCAAAAGCAGTCCACTGCATCACAAGTGGCATCTGACACCCCCAGTCAACTGTCTGCCTGTTATGCTTTGGGTTCAGCTCCACTATCCATTGATCTGATATCCAAGATCTGATAATCATAAAATTCAGCAGCTACTGCCCAGCCAAGAAGTGGAGGAGACACTCGCCTCTTCTTCCACTATCCGGCAACTAGTGATGAGGAGAGTGTCGTGGGAGGAGGTGTTGCAAGCCGAGGTAGTGGAAGAGGGTCCCTGGAGTCTGCGGCGGTGGCGGCGGCAGCAGCAGCGAATTATTGCGGACTGTTGGTAGGAAAAATCAGCTACTCAGCGATGTGGCAGTGTTCCATGCAGCATCCTGTGGAGAAAAAGTAGGTTAGTTAGTGTATATACATAAAATTATGAATAGACAAATGCAATAGTATTGCGAAAGTGAAGTTTTGTTTGAGGGTGTGTTTCCACCTTGCAATTAAATCAGAAACAACTAGCTATCATTTGCCTCTGAATAATTAGCCCTCAAAAATTCTTGGAATTTTTAATCTTGATGTCTGAGGGATTTCTCCTCTCAGACAGCGTCACCATAAGTCCAGCCTGCTGCATTACCCAGTGGTGGACCTTTCAGAGAACTGATGGCTTGTGCCGAGCCGAGGTGGAGAGTCACATGGCATGGTTGTTGAACAGAAGGTGGGCCAGTCCTTTAGCCTGTCAGTGTGTACCAAAGTGCACAGTGTTGTCTACGCCTGGAGCTGTAACTATAGACTCATGGTGGACAATATATATCCTTTTAGGCCCCCTTGGTGATTGTGGTTTCACGCTGTTCTTCACATGGTTTTCCTTGACCATCAGAGTCACACATGGGAGGAACTACTAAAAATGAGAACTCAATCCATGAAAGCATTGCTTAATCCACGAAAACTGCAAATTTGGACCCATGGTGACTGACACTTGGAAGAACATCTTGTTTGCGCTGCGACAAGGAAGCCAGAGTCATGCGTCCTGACATGGCACACGTGTTCAGTCTAGTTTTGAAGTCTTGCCCCCATCTGAAAGACATCCGAACAACAGGAAAGAAAGTTAGCATGCACTTCTGGCACTCCTACACCACCAAGCACAACCTTATTGAGCCTCAGCGTCACAAAGGTGTACCCCACCATAGTCTGATTTGCGATGTTTCCACCCGTTGGAATTCCACCCTCCATATGCAGGATCCACTATAGCAGTGGTCCCCAACCCTGTCCTCAAGGCCCACCAACAGGCCAGGCTTTGCAGATCTCCACAAAGATGCTCAGGTGGAGTAATTAGTGCAGCTGCAGAGCAATAGAGCTGGCTATTTGGAGATCCAAAAAACATGACATGTTGGTGGGCCTTGAGGACAGGGTTGAGGACCACTGCACTATAGGAACAGAGAAAAGCCATCACGGATTTCTGGATGATCCAAACGGATAGGGGGACACCCCTGTGTAAATTCAATGTAAACCATTGGCAGCTCATACGTGACACCGACCGTTTGTTTAGGCCCTTTGAGGAAGCTACATTATTAGTCAGTTGCCAGGACTATGAGATGAACGATGAGATTCCACTGCTTCATGTACTACAACACATGTTGGAAAGCATGGCTGGTCAGGGCACTGGAGACATGGCACATACATTTCACAGCCACATGAAGCCTGTGGGGGCTGAAGTGGAGGAGGAGGAGGGGGTGGGGCACAGCAAACCACAGTTTAGGTTTCACAAAATGACCATTTTATCTAGTCATCTGACAGGAGAGGAGGTGCAGCCACAGGAGCTAGAGGGTTGTGAGTAAGGCGAGACAGAGGACCCAGACACACCATGGCAGTTTACAGTGGAGATGGAGACAGGTAGTCCCTCCGAGTCACTTGCACAAATGGCACGATGCATGCTCACATGCATGCGTACTAGTGAGCGCAGAATTGTCTCCATTTGTCAGCGGGAAGACTTCTGGCTCTCCAACTTATTGGACCCTCGCTTCCGGCACAAAATGGGGGCATTTTTTACGCCCACTGAGAGGGAGGAAAAACTGACCTACTACAGAGACATCCCACGTAGTCAGTTGGGCGATGTCTATTTGCGCCATGGCCCATACTCCCGCAGGTCTGACTCTAGGGGAACTTTGCGATCACCTTCCACTGCCATGGCTGCTGGGGGGGTGGAAGGAGCAGCAGCAGCTCCATCAGCAGCAACCTCAGTCTTCAGTCGCTAGTGAGTAGCTTTCTACACCCGCATAGTGAGTCTACTCATGAGAAGCAGGAAGACCTGGAGCTGGACCTCAAACAGCAGGTCATGTCATACCTTGACATGACCATGCCAACACACCTTCAAGATCCACTGGATTTGCTGGGAAGCCAAACTTGACTTGTGCCCGCAACTAGCAGAGTTTGCCCTGGAAAAGCTGTACTGGCCGGACAGTAGTTGATTTAGATGGCAACTGGGCTGCTCTATATAACGAAGCAAAATGGCAAATTTACCTCACTATATAAGCTATTGCCCCTCAGATTTACACAGGGGCTGCTCTATATTATGCTGCAAAATGGCAAATTAACCTCACAATATAAGCCATTGCAGCTCTATATAAATAAAAATAAATAAATAAAAAAAGGGCCTGTAGAAGCTTATTTAGTATAACAGATAGGGTGACATGTGCTGGTTTGGGATGCCCATATGGGCTAGTGTTTTGGCAGCAGTACAAAAACCAATGCAAAATGCAATAGCTTAATAAAGCTGATGCTGATCAACGCTTATTTAGTATAACAGATGGGGTGCAACATGCAGGTTTGGGATGCCCTGCGGCCTGGTGTATTTAAAGCAGACCAAAACCAATTCAAAATGCAATAACTTAATAAAGCTGAGGCTGTAGATGCTTATTTAGTATAAACAGGTAGGGTGCAAGGTGCAGCTTTGGGGTGCCCTGCGGCCTGGTTAAATGAAAGCAGTCAAAAAGGAAGTGCAAACTGAAGTAGCTTAATGAAGCTGATGCTGATCAACGCTTATGTTGTATACCAGATAGGGTGCAAGGTGCAGCTTTGGGGTGCCCTGCGGCCTGGTTTATTAAAATCAGTCAAAAACAAGTGCAAACTGAAGTAGCCTGATCAACGCTTATGTTGTATAACAGATAGGTTTAAAATAGCATGTGCCTTGGGATGCCCGTGTGGCCTGTTATATTTCAAGCTGAACAAAAAGTAACAATAATCCAAGTATGAGACATCATTTTGACCTTCTTCACAGCGCCATACTTTGAAAAAAAAAAATTAATTTCATGCCGATCAATCCAAAGGTCAATGCCCCTAACAAAAATAGTGTTCGGCATAAGTTTTCCTTCTGGAAGGACGTAACCTTTAGTTTACATGGTTGGGGTAGGTTATCTTACAAATTGGGATACCCCAGGCAGCAGTGTCATTGAAAGAGACAGATTGTAATGCAGGCCATACGCAAGCAGAGAAACTCAGGCTGCAACAGGCCTATTTAGTTTACATGGTTGGGGTAGGTTATCTTACAAATTGGGATACCCCACTGTATATGAAACCGAATATAAATGCACACCCAAAAGTGGACACTCAGCCTCCAAGAGGCCTGCTTAGTTTAAATAAGAGAGCTGCTTAGTATGGTAGGTAGGTTATGTTATGTTACAGAATGGGATGCCCCAAGCAGACTTGAGATCAGTATATATGCACACAGCAGCAGTGTGTTAGCAGGCTCATACAGGCCAAATTTCTTTAAATAAATGTGCAGCTTACAGTAAATGAAGAGGCTAATGGTATGTTACAGAATGGGATGCCCCAAAGCTGACTTGAGATCAGTATATATGCACACAGCAGCAGTGTGTTAGCAGGCTCATACAGGCCAAATTTCTTTAAATAACTGTGCAGCTTACAGTAAATGCAGAGGCTAATGGTATGTTACAGAATGGGATGCCCCAGAGCTGACTTGAGATCAGTATATATGCACACAGCAGCAGTGTGTTAGCAGGCTCATACAGGCCAAATTTCTTTAAATAAATGTGCAGCTTACAGTTAATGCAGAGGCTAATGGTATGTTACAGAATGGGATGCCCCAAGCAGACTTGAGATCAGTATATATGCACACAGCAGCAGTGTGTTAGCAGGCTCATACAGGCCAAATTTCTTTAAATAAATGTGCAGCTTACAGTAAATGCAGAGGCTAATGGTATGTTACAGAATGGGATGCCCCAGAGCTGACTTGAGATCAGTATATATGCACACAGCAGCAGTGTGTTAGCAGGCTCATACAGGCCAAATTTCTTTAAATAACTGTGCAGCTTACAGTTAATGCAGAGGCTAATGGTATGTTACAGAATGGGATGCCCCAAAGCTGACTTGAGATCAGTATATATGCACACAGCAGCAGTGTGTTAGCAGGCTCATACAGGCCAAATTTCTTTAAATAAATGTGCAGCTTACAGTAAATGCAGAGGCTAATGGTATGTTACAGAATGGGATGCCCCAAAGCTGACTTGAGATCAGTATATATGCACACAGCAGCAGTGTGTTAGCAGGCTCATACAGGCCAAATTTCTTTAAATAAATGTGCAGCTTACAGTAAATGCAGAGGCTAATGGTATGTTACAGAATGGGATGCCCCAAAGCTGACTTGAGATCAGTATATATGCACACAGCAGCAGTGTGTTAGCAGGCTCATACAGGCCAAATTTCTTTAAATAAATGTGCAGCTTACAGTAAATGCAGAGGCTAATGGTATGTTACAGAATGGGATGCCCCAGAGCTGACTTGAGATCAGTATATATGCACACAGCAGCAGTGTGTTAGCAGGCTCATACAGGCCAAATTTCTTTAAATAACTGTGCAGCTTACAGTTAATGCAGAGGCTAATGGTATGTTACAGAATGGGATGCCCCAAGCAGACTTGAGATCAGTATATATGCACACAGCAGCAGTGTGTTAGCAGGCTCATACAGGCCAAATTTCTTTAAATAAATGTGCAGCTTACAGTAAATGCAGAGGCTAATGGTATGTTACAGAATGGGATGCCCCAGAGCTGACTTGAGATCAGTATATATGCACACAGCAGCAGTGTGTTAGCAGGCTCATACAGGCCAAATTTCTTTAAATAACTGTGCAGCTTACAGTTAATGCAGAGGCTAATGGTATGTTACAGAATGGGATGCCCCAAGCAGACTTGAGATCAGTATATATGCACACAGCAGCAGTGTGTTAGCAGGCTCATACAGGCCAAATTTCTTTAAATAAATGTGCAGCTTACAGTAAATGCAAAGGCTAATGGTATGTTACAGAATGGGATGCCCCAAAGCTGACTTGAGATCAGTATATATGCACACAGCAGCAGTGTGTTAGCAGGCTCATACAGGCCAAATTTCTTTAAATAACTGTGCAGCTTACAGTAAATGCAGAGGCTAATGGTATGTTACAGAATGGGATGTCCCAAAAACCAGAGAGCACCTGGCAGGCAGCAGTAAGACTATGCACAGCAAAAGTGTCTTTATCATGCCTAATTTCAATTAGAATAGGTGCAAATGGTTAGGTTCTTAAATAGAGGCTGGTGTAGTCACAGAATGGGATGCCCTAAAAACCAGCAGTAAGTACACCTGGCAGGGACAAGTAGTGCTATGCCCAGCAAAAGTGTCTTTATCAGGCTAATTTCAAATATGATAAGAGCAAATGCTTATATGGTCTTAAACAGAGGCTGCTTTAGTCACAGAATGGGATGCCCCGGGCAGGAATCGAGCTGCCAGGGTACAGTAGTGCTTTGGCCAGCAAAAGTGTCTTTATCAGGCCTAATTTCAAATATGATAAGAGCAAATGCTTATATGGTCTTAAACAGAGGCTGCTTTAGTCACAGAATGGGATGCCCCGGGCAGGAATCGAGCTGGCAGGGTACAGTAGTGCTTTGGCCAGCAAAAGTGTCTTTATCAGGCCTAATTTCAAATATGATAAGAGCAAATGCTTATATGGTCTTAAACAGAGGCTGCTTTAGTCACAGAATGGGATGCCCCGGGCAGGAATCGAGCTGCCAGGGTACAGTAGTGCTTTGGCCAGCAAAAGTGTCTTTATCAGGCCTAATTTCAAATATGATTAGAGCAAATGCTTATATGGTCTTAAACAGAGGCTGCTTTAGTCACAGAATGGGATGCCCCGGGCAGGAATCGAGCTGCCAGGGTACAGTAGTGCTTTGGCCAGCAAAAGTGTCTTTATCAGGCCTAATTTCAAATATGATTAGAGCAAATGCTTATATGGTCTTAAACAGAGGCTGCTTTAGTCACAGAATGGGATGCCCCGGGCAGGAATCGAGCTGCCAGGGTACAGTAGTGCTTTGGCCAGCAAAAGTGTCTTTATCAGGCCTAATTTCAAATATGATAAGAGCAAATGCTTATATGGTCTTAAACAGAGGCTGCTTTAGTCACAGAATGGGATGCCCCGGGCAGGAATCGAGCTGGCAGGGTACAGTAGTGCTTTGGCCAGCAAAAGTGTCTTTATCAGGCCTAATTTCAAATATGATAAGAGCAAATGCTTATATGGTCTTAAACAGAGGCTGCTTTAGTCACAGAATGGGATGCCCCGGGCAGGAATCGAGCTGCCAGGGTACAGTAGTGCTTTGGCCAGCAAAAGTGTCTTTATCAGGCCTAATTTCAAATATGATAAGAGCAAATGCTTATATGGTCTTAAACAGAGGCTGCTTTAGTCACAGAATGGGATGCCCCGGGCAGGAATCGAGCTGCCAGGGTACAGTAGTGCTTTGGCCAGCAAAAGTGTCTTTATCAGGCCTAATTTCAAATATGATTAGAGCAAATGCTTATATGGTCTTAAACAGAGGCTGCTTTAGTCACAGAATGGGATGCCCCGGGCAGGAATCGAGCTGCCAGGGTACAGTAGTGCTTTGGCCAGCAAAAGTGTCTTTATCAGGCCTAATTTCAAATATGATTAGAGCAAATGCTTATATGGTCTTAAACAGAGGCTGCTTTAGTCACAGAATGGGATGCCCCGGGCAGGAATCGAGCTGCCAGGGTACAGTAGTGCTTTGGCCAGCAAAAGTGTCTTTATCAGGCCTAATTTCAAATATGATTAGAGCAAATGCTTATATGGTCTTAAACAGAGGCTGCTTTAGTCACAGAATGGGATGCCCCGGGCAGGAATCGAGCTGCCAGGGTACAGTAGTGCTTTGGCCAGCAAAAGTGTCTTTATCAGGCCTAATTTCAAATATGATTAGAGCAAATGCTTATATGGTCTTAAACAGAGGCTGCTTTAGTCACAGAATGGGATGCCCCGGGCAGGAATCGAGCTGCCAGGGTACAGTAGTGCTTTGGCCAGCAAAAGTGTCTTTATCAGGCCTAATTTCAAATATGATTAGAGCAAATGCTTATATGGTCTTAAACAGAGGCTGCTTTAGTCACAGAATGGGATGCCCCGGGCAGGAATCGAGCTGCCAGGGTACAGTAGTGCTTTGGCCAGCAAAAGTGTCTTTATCAGGCCTAATTTCAAATATGATTAGAGCAAATGCTTATATGGTCTTAAACAGAGGCTGCTTTAGTCACAGAATGGGATGCCCCGGGCAGGAATCGAGCTGCCAGGGTACAGTAGTGCTTTGGCCAGCAAAAGTGTCTTTATCAGGCCTAATTTCAAATATGATTAGAGCAAATGCTTATATGGTCTTAAACAGAGGCTGCTTTAGTCACAGAATGGGATGCCCCGGGCAGGAATCGAGCTGCCAGGGTACAGTAGTGCTTTGGCCAGCAAAAGTGTCTTTATCAGGCCTAATTTCAAATATGATTAGAGCAAATGCTTATATGGTCTTAAACAGAGGCTGCTTTAGTCACAGAATGGGATGCCCCGGGCAGGAATCGAGCTGCCAGGGTACAGTAGTGCTTTGGCCAGCAAAAGTGTCTTTATCAGGCCTAATTTCAAATATGATTAGAGCAAATGCTTATATGGTCTTAAACAGAGGCTGCTTTAGTCACAGAATGGGATGCCCCGGGCAGGAATCGAGCTGCCAGGGTACAGTAGTGCTTTGGCCAGCAAAAGTGTCTTTATCAGGCCTAATTTCAAATATGATTAGAGCAAATGCTTATATGGTCTTAAACAGAGGCTGCTTTAGTCACAGAATGGGATGCCCCGGGCAGGAATCGAGCTGCCAGGGTACAGTAGTGCTTTGGCCAGCAAAAGTGTCTTTATCAGGCCTAATTTCAAATATGATTAGAGCAAATGCTTATATGGTCTTAAACAGAGGCTGCTTTAGTCACAGAATGGGATGCCCCGGGCAGGAATCGAGCTGCCAGGGTACAGTAGTGCTTTGGCCAGCAAAAGTGTCTTTATCAGGCCTAATTTCAAATATGATTAGAGCAAATGCTTATATGGTCTTAAACAGAGGCTGCTTTAGTCACAGAATGGGATGCCCCGGGCAGGAATCGAGCTGCCAGGGTACAGTAGTGCTTTGGCCAGCAAAAGTGTCTTTATCAGGCCTAATTTCAAATATGATTAGAGCAAATGCTTATATGGTCTTAAACAGAGGCTGCTTTAGTCACAGAATGGGATGCCCCGGGCAGGAATCGAGCTGCCAGGGTACAGTAGTGCTTTGGCCAGCAAAAGTGTCTTTATCAGGCCTAATTTCAAATATGATTAGAGCAAATGCTTATATGGTCTTAAACAGAGGCTGCTTTAGTCACAGAATGGGATGCCCCGGGCAGGAATCGAGCTGCCAGGGTACAGTAGTGCTTTGGCCAGCAAAAGTGTCTTTATCAGGCCTAATTTCAAATATGATTAGAGCAAATGCTTATATGGTCTTAAACAGAGGCTGCTTTAGTCACAGAATGGGATGCCCCGGGCAGGAATCGAGCTGCCAGGGTACAGTAGTGCTTTGGCCAGCAAAAGTGTCTTTATCAGGCCTAATTTCAAATATGATTAGAGCAAATGCTTATATGGTCTTAAACAGAGGCTGCTTTAGTCACAGAATGGGATGCCCCGGGCAGGAATCGAGCTGCCAGGGTACAGTAGTGCTTTGGCCAGCAAAAGTGTCTTTATCAGGCCTAATTTCAAATATGATTAGAGCAAATGCTTATATGGTCTTAAACAGAGGCTGCTTTAGTCACAGAATGGGATGCCCCGGGCAGGAATCGAGCTGCCAGGGTACAGTAGTGCTTTGGCCAGCAAAAGTGTCTTTATCAGGCCTAATTTCAAATATGATTAGAGCAAATGCTTATATGGTCTTAAACAGAGGCTGCTTTAGTCACAGAATGGGATGCCCCGGGCAGGAATCGAGCTGCCAGGGTACAGTAGTGCTTTGGCCAGCAAAAGTGTCTTTATCAGGCCTAATTTCAAATATGATTAGAGCAAATGCTTATATGGTCTTAAACAGAGGCTGCTTTAGTCACAGAATGGGATGCCCCGGGCAGGAATCGAGCTGCCAGGGTACAGTAGTGCTTTGGCCAGCAAAAGTGTCTTTATCAGGCCTAATTTCAAATATGATTAGAGCAAATGCTTATATGGTCTTAAACAGAGGCTGCTTTAGTCACAGAATGGGATGCCCCGGGCAGGAATCGAGCTGCCAGGGTACAGTAGTGCTTTGGCCAGCAAAAGTGTCTTTATCAGGCCTAATTTCAAATATGATTAGAGCAAATGCTTATATGGTCTTAAACAGAGGCTGCTTTAGTCACAGAATGGGATGCCCCGGGCAGGAATCGAGCTGCCAGGGTACAGTAGTGCTTTGGCCAGCAAAAGTGTCTTTATCAGGCCTAATTTCAAATATGATTAGAGCAAATGCTTATATGGTCTTAAACAGAGGCTGCTTTAGTCACAGAATGGGATGCCCCGGGCAGGAATCGAGCTGCCAGGGTACAGTAGTGCTTTGGCCAGCAAAAGTGTCTTTATCAGGCCTAATTTCAAATATGATTAGAGCAAATGCTTATATGGTCTTAAACAGAGGCTGCTTTAGTCACAGAATGGGATGCCTCACAGCAGACTTAAGATCAGTTCAGTATATATGCACAGTTAGTTACTATAAGCAGCCTGAAAACGCTAACAAAGGCTGGATGAAAAAAAAAAAAATCTCCCTGTCAGCCAGCTCCGTTTTTCCTACCTTTCCCTGGCTTTCTGTCTGTCTCCTGTCTGTCTCCTGCCTGTCTCCTGCCTGTCTCCAGCCTGTCCCTGTCTGTCCCTGTCTCCAGCCTGTCTCCAGCCTGTCTAACTGCCTCAGCTACACAGCGTTCTGTCTGTCTGTCACGAATGCAATAGAGAAATGAGGAAAAGCAAGATGGCCGCCGTTAAATACCGCTGTGTGACGTCACCGGGCTTGCTGGCTGCTGATAGGCTGCATGTGACTGCCCCAGCTTGCACTGGCGCGGGATACATGTCCAGACATGTCCCGCCCGCCATCTTAGAATGCCTGTAATGTAAATGAATGGATGTTAAAGGAAAACTTCGAGTGATCGAATCGCGGGGAAATTCGGATTCGATCCGAATCGAATTTTTCCTGAAATTCGGATCGAATCCGGGTTCGTCCGGATCGATTCGCTCATCCCTAATAGATATGTGCTTATCCCAGGCATGTTTAAATTCAGTGACTGTTGATTTTTCAACTACCTCTGCTGGAAGTTTGTTCCAAGCATCTACTACTCTTTCTGTAAAATAATATTTTCTAACATTGCTCCTGATCTTCCCCCCGACTAGCTTCAGGTTGTGCCCCCTTGTTCTATCATTAAGCTTCTTCTTAAAAACACTTCCCTCCTGAACCTTATTCAATCCTTTCACATATTTAAAGGTCTCAATCATGTCCCCCTCTCCCTTCTTTCCTCCAGACTGTACAAATTAAGTTCTTTAAGTCTCTCCTGATAAGTTTTAAGTTTAAGTCCTTCTACCATTTTTGTTGCCCGCCTTTGGACCCGTTCTATTTGAATGATGTATTTTTGCAGGTAAGGTCTCCAGAACTGCACACAGTATTCTAGCTGTGGCCTCACCAGGGCTCTATACAGCGGCATCACAACCTCCCTCTTCCTACTGGTGATGCCTCGAGCTATGCAGCCGAGCATCCTGCTTGCTTTTCCCACTGCCTGGCTACACTGTCCACTCATCTTGCAGCTATCAGTAATCAGTATCCCTAAATCTCTCTCCTCCGAGGTCCTGGCTAACACAGTACTACCCATACGATACTCAGAGCAGGGATTCCTTCTACCCAAGTGCATGATTTTACATTTAGAGACATTAAACTCTAGTTTCCACAGTTTTGACCATCTATCCTGTAAAGCTAAATCATTTTCCATGTTGCAGACACCTCCAGGAATATCCACCCTATTACTAACCTTTATATCATCAGCAAACAGACAAACTTTTCCTACCAAGCCTTCTCCTATGTCACTTACAAATATATTAAAAAGAATGGGGCCCAGGACAGAGCCTTGTGGCTCTTTTGTGTGCTCTGTTTGTATGGTCCTGGAGAAATGGAAATTAAATAAGGGCAAAGAGATACACATGGAACATGCATCTGGTGAGCTGCGTTCTGCCTTATCATTTCTGTTGGGTTTACAGTCCATTTAAGTGCGTGAGTGGACAGCACCATACTATATACTCTGAGCTGGGGGCGGTTACACAAGGAATAACTGCCCATTTTCTGGCCATGAAGTGTGTTCATCAACTTACTCATAGCGGATATATAAAATGGGGGTTATTCAACAAGGGCTAGTGGCAGGTAGTGCCTCGTAGCGTCTGGTGAACGCTGGACGCTGTATGAAATACCACATTTATCAAATAAAATCTGGTGAGCAGCTCTAACAGCGCCATGTAGTGTCACATGTATTATTACAGGCGACTCAGAGTATAGCGCCGGCGCTTTAGCTTCCAGAGCGCCTGGTAATACCTGTCGCTCTCCCATACATTTCCATGGACGTCCCTTTTCTTCTGTTTAAAAAGGGTTTTTTTTTCTCTCTCAAATAATTGTGTCACCTGTCCTGGCCTAGAAAAGGTAATTTTTGAAAACTTTTTAGATTTTTTATTTTTTATGCAGAATTGTCATTACAGGTCTAGCACTAAAGTGTTAATGTCACAATGTTACAACAATGCCATTCCATGTGTTTTCGCTTTGTTACTGGTGGATATGTGTTCAAAAACAGACTTTAATCACACAGCGTCTGGCGCTATGTGCAAAAGGCGACCAGATTTACTGCGCCGACGCTGTGTGTGTGTGCTTTTTGATATTTGAAGTATGGTGTGAGTCGGTCATACTGAGCTGGCACTACCTTTCGCTCCCTGCAGCTCCCCACATACATCACATTCATCAATGCCGGACAGGTTACTAGAGCGCCGAGACGCTCTGTTACAGCACCCGATACCCGCACATGAGCATCTACTAGCGGTCACTCTAAGTGCCACTATACAGACGCTTATCTGCCGATACCTGGTGTAAGTAATGAATCAGCCTCCACGTCATGTCATTCAGGAGCTGATCATTAGAAAGTTAGAAGCAGCACAGACGTTAGTAAAAAGGCCCATTTTATGACTCAGGGATGTCTTATCTAGAGACCTTTTAAATCCCACCAACATATGGCCATAAAGCACGTGTAGGCCGGTCGCCCGCATGATGTATTCAGCACATATATTATTAACGACATAGGAGACATCATTTCCCTTTCAATTTGCAGATGTAAAAATGTATGTTTTATGGATTTCTTGTCCGCTTATATAATAAGTAAGCTAACCACCCATTACCAGCCAATTATGTGCAACACAAAGGATCCTCTGAACACTTTCTCTGCACTAAAAGAGCAAGCCAGTCAAATGCTATATATTCATTTCCAGACTATAAAAACATAATGACGCTCCTCCATGCATGAACACAGAGAGTGTGCGCGCACAGTCACAGGTAGCTCGTTCCGAAGTAATGCTGACTGACAAGGGGGACTAATTGTATTTGTACTGCTGCCACTGCCTTGATAAGAAGCATTAGCCTTTTTTCCACATGAAAGTTTTACTCTCAATATTAAAAGCAAATGTGCTGAGAATAATTTATTTTACTTGTGATGTGATTTGAAATAGTGTCAGCGCAATACCGGAAGGGTACAGATGATCGATAGCAGCCAACGTTTAAACTTAGCATGTCTTTTTTCAGCGCAATACAAAACTATTTGTTTCTGTGTAATTGCGGCTAATGATTTGTAATGTGATTTCATATTAGAAACAATGTGCTCTAATTGTTTCACGCATGCATTCTGCTGATGGAATACTTTCACATGTATAGTAATTAGGGATGAGCGAACCGGTTCGGACGAACCGGAATTCGCTCTGAATTTCAGGGAAAATTCGATTCGGCACGAACCCGAATTTTTTTGGGTTCGTGCCGATCGAATTTTTCCCTGAAATAAATAAAAAAAAATGCCGGCATGGTGGGAGCGTGGAGGCCGGCACCGCTCTCAGCTGTCATCAGAGGGCACGTCATCAGAGGGCGCGTCATCAGAGGGCCTCCACGCTCCGACCATGCAGGTAAGTGTTTGCTTTTTAATAAAATGCCGGCATGGTGGGAGCGGGCAGGCTGGCTGCGCTGTCAGTGGCCCGGCTTCCGCCGCCCGCTGACAGCGTAGCCGGCCTGCCCACTCCCACCATGCCGGCATTTTTTTTTTCAGATGAGCGATTCGTGAAAGTTCGATTCGGGCGAACCCGAATTTCTTGGGGAAATTCGGCAAATCGCCCGAATCGAACTTTCAAGAAGTTCGCTCACCTCTAATAGTAATCATTAAAGCTAACAGTGTTCACACAAGCACCCTATTATTGAAGCTCTAATGTATGTCTGATTACCAGAGAAGTAAGGAAGGACACATCTGTGAGTGCATAAAATTACCCACCTTTTTATAAGGGTAAAAAACAAGGTTTAGTGGATCCTACCCTCCTTATACACATGAGCTGCATAGAGTGCTATGGATATTTGTTCGTAAAATGCCTGTAAATTAGCCACACCCAGGTAGAGACAGATGAGCACCAGTAGCGTTATTTTCACAGCGCACGCTAGTATTCGCTGTGCTTGCCCGTTGTTCGGCTGTTGACAGCGACTCAGTTGGTGTGCGGTAATGTTGAATACGGGGTTAGGAGTCGCTGTTTGACAGGTTCCGCGCTGTATGGGAGCGCATGACAGTGAATGGCCATAGCGAGCGGCTCCCACCATATTCATTAACAAATCACGCTCAAAAAATTCTCGCGCTGTAAAATGCATGTTTAAACCTCAGAGCGCTGGCGGCGATGGGTTAAAAGTAGTTTTTTAACCCCCAAACAACCATATTTTTGGGGAAAAAAAAACATGTTTTTACAAACATTTTGTAATATGAATACCTTAATATCAGACCTGTAATATCAATTCTGCACAAATTTTGTTTTTTTGTTTTTTTACCTTAAAAAATATCTAACATTGCAGAAGTGGTCACAGAATTTTTGCCATTTAAAAAAAAAAAACATTAATAGCAATTAATGAAGAATATTTAAAGATTGCTCCATTGAAATGCATTGGAGAGCGCCAGGTAGCGAGAGGTCATACCTGTCGCTGTTCAAGGTCGCTCGCTGGCGCTGTGGGGTGAGGCTGGAATAATGATGAATGATTCGCTATCTGGCGCTCTGTCAGTCGCTAAGCAGGATCAGCTTGATAAATGTGTGATTGCGGAGGGGAGCCGGCGTTCTCGTGGCGGTGAGCGTCATTACCGTTCGCTCACCATTCGCTACCTGGCGCTATCCCTTGTTAAATAAGGGCCTTTGAGTCCAGCAAAAAATGGTCAGTTTAAAATTGGTGAACCACAGCTTCTCTATGCAGCTCCAGTGTCTTTGAATTTACAGATTTTGAAGTACAAGCGATTCAGGGAAGGGATGTGTTGAGGAGAGGGCATGTAGGAACCCACCCTGGCACACCCCCAACATTGCAATGAGTTTAGATACGTAAACATGTCTCAGTGGATGCCGCCAAGTTTACCCAGCGCTGGGGGACAAAATGTATTGCCCTTTTTTATTTTGTTGCCTGGACAGCGGAGGTTCATTCTAACCAACATGCATCTTCCCACTCGACCCTCAACTGAAGCTTAGCATGATTCAGGAGTTTAAAATTTAAAAGGACTCGGCAACCGTACGGCAGATCTCCCTGCATTCACAGCAGCTGCCACAGTGTAAGCTGCTGCCATGACTGTGATTAAAGCGGACCTTCACCCTGCATTAGAGCTTATCTTATATGTTCCCCCACCTTTTACATACAAATTACTTGCCTCATATTAAAAATCATCCTACCTGCATCTACAGCATTTTAGAAGCCTTTAAACTTCCAAGATGGCCGCACATGGAGTCTCAGGCTGCCTGCATCAGGAAGTGTCTTCTGACTATGCCGCTCTGCATTCTGGGATTGCTGTCCTTTTTCTGACTCCAGCTCAGTTCTGTCTGTGCAAAGCACAGCTATAACCCCCCCCCCCCCATACTTCCTGTAGTCCTGAACAGGGTTGCAGCCCAGTGGGGGAAAGAATACAAATTAAGTAACTTAAAACATAAAATATATTAATTTTAGGTGCTGGGTAATAGTTTTTTATAGGTTTGGGCTTTTCATTAAATTATGCTGAAGGTCCAGTTTAACTGTATATTCAGCCAATCGCTGCTACTGTTGCACTGGTTGGCTGACTTAGCAGTCAGTCATGGTTAGTGGAACTTGGAAGGTGGAAACACTGGTATATAGTGCTGCTCCTGGCAGGGGATTGGGCGCCTGGTGCCATCAAGGTTGAGTCTTTTTTTATTTTAAACCTACAAATTGGCCAAAGTATCACGGAGGGCTGTGGAAGGGGCTGGTTTAAAGTGGACCAACACCCAGGATTTTGACTATCCTGGGTCTTGGTCCACTTCGGTGGGGCACCCCCGATCGGGGTGCCCCGCTGTGTGAAACCCCCCCTAACCCCCCGAATAACTCACCTCTCCCCGCTCCCAGCGCCAACGTACAAGGAACGTCTAAGCGGCGGCCGCCGCCGCCGCCTCCCTCGCGTCACTTTTGACGCGCGCGCGCCCGCGCCGGCCATTCGCAGACGGCCGGCGCGGAGGCGCGCACGCCTACAGGGGCGCGAGGGAGGCGGCGGCGGCCGGCCGCCGCCGAAGATAAGGTAGGTGAGTTGGGGTGTTTGGGGGGGGTTTCACCCCGCGGGACATCCCGATCTCGGATGTCCCGCGGGGTGGGGGGTGATCGGCCCGGGAATCTTATAGATTCCCGGGCCGATCACCCGTGGGTGTTGGTCCACTTTAAACCAATGTCCTCTCTCCAAAGCCCACCATAACAATTATGTATAAAGTAGCATTTTTTCGTACTACCCTATGTACCCCATGGTCCTATATTACAGATTCCTTGGTAACTGTATTACTTGCACACCAGGATTACTAACGGTGGATGTGAGTATTCGATTCTTCTGGGCCCTGAAGTGTCCTGTGTGTAGAATGGTACAGCTACTTTCTTACTCAGCAGGAGACAAAAGTCACTGGTATATCTCTTGCAGATCCCAGGGGCTTTTGTTGCACTTCAACTTGTCAAGGCTCAAATAACTGTATTACATCCTCAGCAGATTAACCCTTGTAGAGTGGATAACAGTCACACAAGTACCTTAGTGATGACATCTTAATATTTCTCCTCCCTATGGCTACCTCTTGGCATAGCATAAGTCTTTAGGTTCCTGCTATTTCTCCATCTTGCACAATGCTTCCAGGGTTCCATTACCCATACCAACATACCTATATGAACTTAAGGTCTCCCTAATAACTTATGTCTCCTCCCTACCTATAACTATGCATAGCTCATTTACATAGCACTCACATATACTGAACCAACTCATATGGCCAACTCATTTGCTCTTCTAGAATAATTCCGTTCTAAGTTATGGTCCAAGCCTTGGCCCTCTGCACATTCATCCTGTAATGTAAAATGAAACCTTTTGTAGGCAATGTGATGGCTGCTGTGGCCCGCTGGATGTACTGGAGGAGAGGGACGGTTCATTTTTGGACCGGGTATAAAGGTCCTCCTCTTATGTTATCTAGCTTTAGTGTGGTGTCTGGCTAATTGACATGCTAAAAAGCTTTTAGGGAGTGTTCCTGTACATCTTTGGAGCATTTGGCAGCATTTTTGCTTTTAGAGACTAGAATGCACATTTTTTCCCTGTAGACTATAATGCGATTTGGATTCGGGTATACGTCATTCTAGGATTTAGCTTCCGATTTTGGAGAATCAAGGTCAAACACACTACTCAAGTAAGTGATTTTGAGACCTAGTCACTTCAGGTACCCACTAAAGCACTGTCCAAACAAATGGTTCCTCACTTAACCTCACCCAATACACTGTAACTAATGCATGTTTCCCCTGATACTCCCAGGTTATCTACTCAAGACCTTGCTGTCTTAAAAGTGCATTTCCCTTGGTTTACTATATGGCAACTGCCTCACCCTAACTCAGAGTGGCAATCCTAATCCATGTCTTAGGTGGGTCAGCCCTAGCACTCATGGGGTCTTGATAGTCTACTTCCCCTTTCCCCATAACTGTCACATCTGCCACCTTCAATCCAGTTCCTGCAGATAAGTACATAATTGGCTCTCAACAATGTCACTTTACCCTACAGGAGAAACTTACATTCACGCCGGGATTTCATTCTAGGTGACAGAACACAACTACAGAGCAAGTTCATTGAATATAACCAAGTCATAGAAACATAGAAGGTTGACGGCAGAAGGAGAGCATACGCTTCATCTAGTCTGCCCTTATGTGTATACTGTATGTTCTCTTTATCTTAGGATAGATGTGTGCTTATCCCAGGCATGTTTAAATTCAGTGACTGTTGATTTTTCAACTACCTCTGCTGGAAGTTTGTTCCAATCATCTACTACTCTTTCTGTAAAATAATATTTTCTAACATTGCCCCTGATCTTCCCCCCGACTAGCTTCAGGTTGTGCCCCCTTGTTCTATCATTAAGCTTCTTCTTAAAAACACTTCCCTCCTGAACCTTATTCAATCCTTTCACATATTTAAAGGTCTCAATCATGTCCCCCCTCTCCCTTCTTTCCTCCAGACTGTACATATTAAGTTCTTGAAGTCTCTCCTGATTTTTAAGTTTAAGTCCTTCCACCATTTTCGTTGCCCGCCTTTGGACACGTTCTATTTGAATAATGTCTTTTTGCAGGTAAGGTCTCCAGAACTGCACACAGTATTCTAGCTGTGGCCTCATCAGTCGTATAATGAAATGTCAAACTACTACAACCAGGATGCGATACCATGAATATTCATTGGCAACTGTTTAAGCCAGTTTTATGAATGTGTTTACCTGCTGTTTAAAGGAAGAGGCAACAAATATAGGCAAACAAAATGAAGCAATTAACATTAAGTAAAGCAGGAATTAATAATGTACAGATGGCAGATAGTCTGGAGAATGGCATTTATCATGTGGAAATTCCTTTATTTGTTAAGAAAAAGGAAAATATTTGGTTCATTGTACAAGCTGTGGTCTGGAGCGATCATCTATGGGAGATAGGGAAGGGATTGTGTAGGACACTTTCATTAAAAATGTAAACTAGCCATTGCTTTTGTAAAGTTCCAACCAATCACCAGTCATCCTCCGGCTCAAAATAGCACAGCTCATTAGTTGAGACCCGGCTCATAGTCAAGAGGTTTTATATGCTGCCACAGCACACAGTCATCCATCAGGACATCAGTGAGCAAAGAATGACAGCTAAGACCCATGTAAGGTCAAGGGAAAGGAGAATAGGTATTGTCTTGGGGCAAGCAAGGTATTATACATGTGATGAGGCCAAAAAGTATGGAAGCAAAAGTTAACATAAGATAGAAAAATACGGGCAGGCTGATTCATCACTAACGCCAGGTAGCGACAGATGAGCGTCTGTAGCAGGCATTTCAGAGCGCCCACTAGTAGTCGCTTTGTTCGGCCGTGGGTCGCTAGTTCAGAGCGACTCAGTCGCTGTGCTGCAATGATGAATACATTGTGAGGAGTCGTTATTTGACCAGTACTTCGCTGTATGGGAGCGCATGCTAGCGACTGGTCAGTGCGACCGACTCACAACATATTCATTAAAAAAACATCCTCACAAAACTCCAGCGCTGAAAAATGCTTCTCTGAAGCCCAGAGCGCCGGAGGCTGTATGTTTAAAGTCTGTTTTTCAGCATGTATCCACCAGTAACAAAGCGAAAACATATGGAATTACATTGTTATTACATTGTAACATGAACACTTTAATGCCAGACCTGTAATGTCATTTCTGCAGAAATATTTAAAACATGAAAAATATTTGAAAAAATAGTTTTTTCTATGCCAGAAGAGGTCACAACATTATTTGAGATTTAAAAAACAAAAAAGAAACAAAAAAAAAACCCTGTTTAAAGAGAAGAAAAGGATCGTCCATTGAAATGTATGGGAGAGCGACAGATAGCGACAGGTAATACATGTCGCTCTGCAAGGCTGAACGCCGGCGCTGTTCGCTGAGGCTGAGATAATGCTGAATCGGACGCTACATGGCGTTATCCTAGTGGCCCAACAGATTCTGCTTGATAAATGTGTAATTGCGTGCCGTGTCCGGCGTTAACCTGTCGCTACCTGTCGCTACCTCTCATTTACAAGGCTCTACCTGATGCTATCCCTTTATGAATAAGGGCCTAAATCAATTAATATTGGCACACAAAAATGTATACTTTTAAAAATTCCATTAAAAGTGTTCTCCACTGATTTAAAGCACCCTCCTGCACCTCCGTACCTTTCATGTTTCACAGGGAGCAGGTAGCGAGCCCCCCCATGTGACCACCTGATCATGGGCCCCATTCCAACTAAAGTCACGCACAGGAGTAAACCAAGCCTCACAGCAAAAGGGAAATGCAGATCATTAGTCAGGCATCAAAAAAAAGGTCAAAGCCAGTAGCGTAACGATCATGGTCGCAAGGTTCGCAGTTGCAATGGGGCCCATGATCAGGTGGTCACATGGGGGGTTCGGTCACCTGCTCCCTGCAAGTGGTGCCAATAGGCAGGAGGACTTTAGTACTGGGTGCTTTAAATAAGTTAAGAACAGGCAGGGAGCAGTTAAAAGATAAGTCCACTTAAACCGGACCAACAGCCTGACACAGTTGGAAAAGAAAGGTAGCGGCCATTTTGGAGCTTCCTCTCCCAGCATCTCAGCCATGCTGCTGCCTGGATTCAACTGAACACTCAACTCAACAGGAAGCCCAGCAGCACTTTCTGTTTGCAGGAGGCCTGCACATCCATGAGCCGGCATTTTGTTTTTAGAATTAACCTCAGCAGGATTTGGAAAAAGGTAAATGAATTTTTGTGTGCAGCAGTCTAAATTGCCCTGGGGAGGGGTGCATATGAGCACTTTTTGTCGTGTTGGTCTGGTTTAAGTCAATTTTGACCATTGATCCGCTTTAAAGTGTACATTTTTGTGTGCCAAAATGATATCCTCAAGGTGTTTAGGTGATTTAGCATTTTTTCTGTCTTATGTTAGAAAATGTGTATTTTATGGAAGCAGTTTTCTGTTGCCAATGGAGACGTACCAGAAGTTAGTACACAAAGAAAAGAGATGCGAGTCCTGTACACACAGAACACTGCTGCTGGGCATGTGTGAGGCTTAGTGAGCTCCCTCACCTCAGCAGTGGCAATAGCAGCAGGTACAGGGCTCACTTCTCTTTTCTTGGTGTACAGACAAAATAATCCGGGGTGACAGGTTTTGACCACTCAATTCCACTATTACAGGGGAGATTGGCTTAAACCGGACCTTCAGCATTATTTAATGAAAAGCCAAAACCCTTAAAAAACTATTCCCCAGCATCTAATATATATTACGTATTTAGTCACTTACTTATTATTGTTCCCCTGCTGGGCTGCAATCTCTGTTCAGGACTTCTGGATACGGCTTCTTGCCTCGGAAGCTACTCCTTTCCAGCATCACATGCTAAGGAGAGGAGGAGGGGGGGCAAGTACAGGGGGGGGCAGGTTATAGCTGTGCTCTGCAAAGACAGAGCAGCACTGGGGTCAGGAAAATGGCAGTAATCCCTGAATGCATAGTCAGAAGACACTTCCTTTCTGCAGGCAAGAATATGCACTAGTTGCAGGTAGGATGATTTTTAATGTGCGTAACCCTGTGGCCCCGCCTTTCTGCCAATCAAAAGCTGTAAGAGGGAGAGCGTCATATCATGCTAATCCATTCTTCAATTACGCATCTATTGCGGCCGCCGACGCACGTAGAGGACGGAAGTAAAGTCCGCATGTGTAAGTATTTATTTAGGTTCATTTAGCCATATCCCTAGCCTTCGTTAAAGTTGCGCCTGCAACGAAACGCGTCAGGCGGGATATGGCATTATTGTAAAGAAGACATCCACTTGTTTTTACTCCTGTGGACTATCGTTGGCTTATATTGTTAATTGGCTCTGAGAGAAGTAATTCCTCTATGCAGTTGGCATCTTGGATTTTGAAAAACGCTGTTGTTTGAAGATTGGTTTGTAAGTGCAATATTTTATTATTAAAACGTTGAAGCTTGCTACACAGAGTTGCACTTGGTTTGTGTTTATGCCTCCTTCCCTCTTCCTATGTCGGTTCACTGAGGGACAAGTGACCTGTGTTGCTCATTAATTAAAAAGCCCTTACTTCAAGTAAAAGAAGTTTTGAGGAAGGAAAAGTCTGGAAAATATAGAGGATTGGAGATTCCTTTGAGGCTTTTTTACTTGTTGTGTCTGGTAAGCATCCCTTTTGGATGGTGGAGGATACTAGAACACAATCAATGTTGAGTGCATGCACCGTGGGATCTTCATTTTTGATATAGCTTAAAAGACTTGCTATTATTCATTTTATATTGCTCTGTGTTATTTCTATATTTGTTGTACTATTTTGCTGGTGGATTTGGACAGCTGTTTTACACTTGAGAGCAAAACTAAGATTATTGTGTTAAGATAACTTTGGTTTAGCGCTGTGATTTATTGTTTTATCTTTTATTTCATGCTAGTGCTTAACTTTTAACGCCATTAAAGTTGCCATCTTTCGAAACTTTTTTTATGGATCTCTAATCTGTGAGGTGTATAAAATCTGGGACCTGTAATAAATAAGCTTGCACTTCACATTCATTAGATGGCTGCCATTTAGGACCTCCTTTTAATATAGCCTTTAGCTATATAACAAATCAGCCACTGCGCTGGAGCCTTTGCTAAGACGCTGTCACCCCTGTTGCACCCGCTATAAAGATGGCTTCTCATTATAACTTTCTGCTGCTTAATGAAAATTGCATTCTACCCAAAGAGGACCTATCACCTATTATACCTACAATGCCAACTAGATATGTTACTGTATGCCAAGCAATTAAAAGGTAATGCTGCCAGCATGCCAATTTCTATGCTCTTCAATCATTAAATTAAATGTTTGCAATTTTGTATTTTTTATTTTTACTATAGCATGCATTTTGTACAAATTAGTTGTTTTCTTTGCTCCCTTTTTGTATTTTTTGGGGAAGGATTGTATATGGGCTGCATAAGTATACGTCGTATTGATGGGCTACCACAAGATGTACAGTATAGTGGTCTTTAACTGGTATGAGGGGTCCCCAGGGTAGTTTGGGA
Source organism: Gastrophryne carolinensis (assembly GCA_027917425.1). Lineage (NCBI taxonomy): Eukaryota > Metazoa > Chordata > Amphibia > Anura > Microhylidae > Gastrophryne > Gastrophryne carolinensis. Next base: position 470,069,951 of record CM051236.1, on the reverse strand, counting down.
ATTGCAGCCTGACAAAGAATGAACCTCACATGGAACAGGTAGGTATAAGGGACCAGGGCTGTTTTATGGGAGGTTAAGCAGGGAGATCACCCTGGGCGCCAATGGCTTTGGGGGCACCTTTCTATCCAGGATCCAGATGAGTCAGGGCCACTGTTAGTGGTGCAGTCTAATTTCCCCACCCAAATTGGGATCCAAGAAGTGGATGGGGCACTGCCTTCTGCTAAGGTAGAGGATCGCACAGGATGGAACATATCTGTATTGGACAACAGCAGCACCTTGGGTTTAATGAGGAGCAGACAGAATTATTTCCTTCCCGCACTGAGCATAATTTTGCCTTAGAACTGCCCTGTAAGGGACCCTAGAAGAGGGACAATAGAAATTGAATAAAGGGGGGCTTTGACAGTATGGCTTTGAAAGTCATAGAGTAGGACTCAGAACCGCTTGGGTGGTATGGGTCAAATTTACAGAAGTACAAGAGAACCTTGGACAGTATGGGTTGACCCCAGGGTGATAGTAGAGTCCTTAAATTGTTTGGGTGGATCACAGAAGAATATGTGGATAGTGCTGTTGGTTTGTATATGAACAAAAAATAGTATGGCAGAATGTGCAGAATAGTGTGGTTGGACCCTAAGGGGGGTCTAGTCAATCCTGAAAATGTGTCCCTATGCCTAGAATATAAGGTAAAGAGACAGCTCAGGCAGCCAAGCTCCTTCGCAGCGTATCTGTCCGGTTGAAAAAAACTTTCTAGACCCTGAAATCGAAGCCCATGGCATGTAGGCCCACAATTATGTTCAAAGGTGTTTATGAGGTTGAAGCGCCACTCCCCACGTGCGTCACGATTGACTGGCTTCCTGCACTCTATTTACCGAAAGGAAGAGATATTGCCAGGCCTTGGACAGACATTTCATACAAGTCTCGCCGGTAAGCCTGAACACCGTGGGACTTGATTTTGGGATCAATACGTTTTATTACAAAATATGCAAATAAAAATCTGTCGTCGCCATGGAGTTTTTTTTTTTGCTTTGACAGGGACATTAGGTCTAAAGATGATTACAACTCAGGTGATACCAAGTGTTTTAAATTGACTTTTTACTTCTGCTAAGAGCAGGTGTACAAAGTCCTCTTCACAATCTTACATGCTTTCACTTAAAGAAGCCATGCATCAAATGCCAGCATGTTATTTTTCTTTTCAAAAAGACATGAGATTTTTACTTTTTTAATTAAATAAATAAAAAGTAAAAAAAATGCGATTCAGCCAGCTGAGACGCAAGGCATAGGGGCGGTTAACCCAGGGCTCAGGGGCTGAATGGCTGGCCCCTACCAAAGGAACTCAATCTCCATATCCCTCCCGCAAGTGATGGGCAGGCTGATTAATTACTAGCGTCAGGTATCGCAGATGAGCGTCTGTATAGCAGCACTTAGAGCGACCGCTAGTAGACGCTGCGGCTATCGGGCGCTGTAACAAAGCAAAAACACATGGAATGACATTATTGTAACATTGTAACATTAATACTTTAATGCCAGACCTGTAATGACAATTCTGCATAAAAATATGAAAAATAAAAAAGTTTTCAAAAATGACTCTTCTAGGCCGGGAGAGGTCACACAATGATTTGAGAGAAAAAAAATAAAAAACAAAAAAACCCTGTTTACACAGAAGAAAAGGAACGTCCATTGAAATGTATGGGAGAGCGACAGGTGGAAGCTGGAAGCTAGAGCGTCGGCGCTATACGCTGAGCTGCCTATAATGATGAATCATACGCTACATGACGCTGTTAGAATCGCCTTCATAAATGTGGTATTGCATACAGCGCCCAACGTTCACCAGACGCTGCCTGCCGCTACGAGGCACTACCTGTCGCTATCCGTTGATGAATAAACCCGTTAGTCACAAGGTGGAATCCCCCGAGGCTCAGTCTCTAAACTATAAAAACTTGGCTGGGAGCCAGGATGAAAGGAGGGTCCCCTATATAAGAGATGTTGGTGGTAGCAGCTGCATCAGACACTGGTGCTGGCATCTTCAATGGACCAGGAAGTTGTGCAGAGGTACAAGAAGCAGCCTCCCGACAGTAGACAGAGATTAGAAGATGTGGAGCAGTAGGTAGTTTAATTTAGAATAATACATGTATTTTTGGTGTGGTGTCTTTTTGTTCTACTACTTGGGGTAAACTGGTTCCTTTACACCAGTTCACAGGTTATGGGGGCCGGCATGTCACCTGTTGGGACCAGTGGGTTGCATGTTGGTACTGCTGTCAGATTACCCGCACCCTCTCTTGGGGCACCCGGGGTGTGGAAGTGCCCGATGCCCATCAGTATCAGCAACAAACCCTTATTGATGGGTATAGGGGTTGGTTAATGGGGAGGGTCAGGGACCAGCCATTTGGCCCCTGAGCCCTGGGTTACCATCCCCTATGCCTGGTACCTGGGCTGGTTGGCTAATTATTACCCTCTAACAAAAAATAAACAAAGCAGCATGCCATTTTCCAAAAGCTGTCATGACTCTCATGCAAGTCGTTGAGATCTCGGAAGCAAAATCCCACCATCTGTCACATGTGAAAAATATTTGTGCGGTTCTCTGAATTAACCGACATCCGAATATTTTCCACATGCAAGAGGATGTAATGCTTTTCTCAAGCAATCTCGCACGATGCTGAATTAAGCCTTAATGTTTTGAATCAGCCCAGAGACTTATAGCCTCACCATCCTAAGTTGCACTACATTGTGCCATGAAGATAGCCTCACCATCCTAAGTTGCACTACATTGTGCCATGAAGATAGCCTCACCATCCTAAGTTGCACTACATTGTGCCATGAAGATAGCCTCACCATCCTAAGTTGCACTACATTGTGTCATGAACAGGTTAAGATTTGCTGTTATGTATTTTTATCACCAAGTAAAAATAAAGAATTTCCTATTCCGAGGAAAGTTTTTTTACAATATGCAAACATTATGCACAAGAGGAAATTAGATTTTCATTTCACATAATAAAATTTGAGATTATTTTATTAAAGCAGGAACAGAACACTACACGAATGCTTCCAGAGACGAGGCAGGAAACCAGGGGAAGGGCAGGCCCGAGCCTTCTCTCCTGTGTGGCCCAAGTTATTCTGCTGCAGCTTGCTGATGCTTATTAGGACAGTGTGTAAACTGTACTGCGAGCCATTACCATGTTATTACTATCAGACCGTTGATTAGCAAGCTGTCATCCCTGCTATTTCTTTCCTGCACGCTACTAATGGAAACACGGGAAACATACAATATACAAATCACATGTGTGCATTGCAGGGATACATTCCACACTGGCAACACAACTGATTGATCACCTCCCTGCTAGTGATCCCTGTCTTACTACAGTCTCCACCTGGGCTAAAGGCTTTAGTTTAAATTCGTTTGTTAACCCTCAACCCTTGAATGACCTTCATTTATTCTTTATATTGGTAGTGGCCTAACTACTTGTCTGCGTCTGGTATCTTCCTTGTACTACATTTGGGCATACCATTGTCTGGACTGGTTCTCTGGATTTTCCTCTGTGCTACCGTTTTTCTGGTCTCTGCCCATTACTAGGTGTTCACAGGGCAGGTGTTTGGGCAGGGCATTAGTGCCAGTTATTAGGGATGAGCGAACTGGTTCGGACGAACCGGAATTCGCTCCGAATTTCAGGGAAAATTCGATTCGGCACGAACCCAAATTTTTTTTGGTTCGTGCCGATCGAATTTTCCCTGAAATAAAAAAAAAAAATGCCGGCATGGTGGGAGCGGGCAGGCCGGCTACGCTGTCAGCGATTCGTGAAAGTTCGATTCGGGCGAACCCGAATTTCTTGGGGAAATTCGGCGAATCGCCCGAATCGAACTTTCAAGAAGTTCGCTCATCTCTACCAGTTACCTAGGACCCCAAGACACTCATGCAAAATTCCACTGTGGCTCCCACAGCCAAAATTCACAGGTAGTAGCCACATTTAGTGATCCCGGCTGGCTGGTGGGGTCTCCTGTTGTTGGTTCAATTAACCCTGCACACCATCTCTTCCCAACTCCAGCCCACTGGCTATTCTTCTCTGTACAGAGCTGCGATCAGACAACAGCCTAAGTGTGAATCACTCACAGTCCGAGGCAACACAAAACCACACATCTCAAGGGAAGGAGGAGGTTACTTCCGAAAGCGCCATCAAGAAGACAGCTGTCGGCAGGCCATGGGAGGAAAGGAGTTAGCTGTCAGCACTCAGCAAGCAGGCTGTGGTGAGGTGAGAAGCACAGACACAGTGAGTAAATCACTATGGGGTTTATTCATCAAGGGATAGCTCCAGGTAGTGCCTCGTAGCGGCAGGCAGCGTTTGGTGAACGCCGGGCGCTGAGCGCCATACCACGTTTATGAAAGCGAATCTGGTGAGCGAATATAACAGCGCAATGTAGCGTCCAATGTATCATTACAGGGGCTCTAGTTTCCATAGTGCCAGGTATTACCTGTCGCTCTCCTATACATTTCAATGGACGTTCCTTTTCTTCTGTTTAAACAGGGTTTTTTTTTCTCTGAAATCAGTGTGTGACCTCTCCTGGCCTAGAAAGAGTCATTTTTGAAAACTTTTTTATATTTTTTTGTTTCTTATGCAGAATTGTCATTACAGGTCTGGCATTAAAGTGTTAAAGTCACAGTGATGAAACAATGTCATTCCATGTGTTTTCACTTTGTTACTGGTGGATATGTGTTCAAAGACTTTAATCACACAGCGTCTGGCGCTCTGTGCTATAGCACCCAGATTTAGAGCGCCAACGCTGTGTGTGTAGTTTGGTGTCGGTTGCTCTGAGCTGGCGCTACCTTTCGCACGCTGCTGCGCTGTACTGATGATAGAGCGCCCAACATACAACACATTCATCAATGCTGGTCAGGTTACTACAGCGAATGAGGCACTAGCTACAGTTACAGCGCCCGATACCTGCTTACAGCGTCTACTAGCGGTTGCTCTAACCGCCGCTATACAGACGCTCATCTGGCGTTAGTAATGAATCAGCCTCAACACTTAGCCAGCCTGACTGGTGTTGTTTGTCTGTCCATATATTTGTGGACCAAAACAGGTTCCTCACTCACCTAGGTTTTTGTCCACTGAAAGAGGCACTTCAGCCTCCTTGGTTGGCCCTAGAGTCTAAAAGACTTCCCTTTGCCTAGGGCACCCTGATTTTGGATGCCCCAAAGTGTGAGCTTACTATGCCGGCGATCCCATAGTGCATGCACATGCTGTGGGTAGAGGAATCCCCATCTTCTCTCCAGCAGCTGTGAGCACTCACGCCATAGCCTGTACCTCTGCTTTAAAGGGGAACAACACCCAAGAAAATGACTGTGTGTATCCCTTGGGATTGCCTATAAACTAATTTTTACTTAGTTGCCAAGTGTGCTATTCTCCTCACGTTTATTAACTGTCCTATTCATTATCAGTTATCTTCCCCATATTGTTTTATGCAGTGTTGTTTTTGCCGCCATCTGCTGGCCAGAATCGTATGCTGCATGCCTGGCTTAGTTGCTTAGTATGCTGGGTGTGGTTTTATACAGCCCAGGTCCATGTGACTTGCTGCAGCCATTTTAGTTTTACTCTGCATAGCTGTGTGACTGGACCTCATCTCTTGGGCTTGTGAAGGCATCAGTTTTTGACCAGCAGTAGCCTCAGGAAAGACTCTTACAGGACAGCATCAATATCACTACTACCTCTACAGTATTATATCACTGCTTGTTGCTGTATTTGGATGGAATAAACCCTCACTGGTTGAAATCTACTTCTGTCTACTTGTGACTCCATCAGCCTGAGCTCCTGCCGGTCCGGTCTGCTCCACTGCTTGGATACGAAGGTAGGAGAGTCACACAGTCACATTAGTTACACCTTCAATCGCCTTCATGTGGGGACAGAACACCAAGGTTCATGTGTGCGCCAATCAGCAGCACTCGTTCCATTCAGATTTCATTTGTCTTTCCTTTGAAAAGCAAATCTGAATGGAGCGAGCGCTGCCAGAGGTATGCTGGGGATAGGGCCCCATGGCACTGGCTCATGGAAGAGGTAAGTGGAGCGTACGAACCCAGGGGTACCAAACAGCAGGGCATCCCAAATCGCAATTCCCCCGGGCAAGGATCAGAACCGGGGATAGTGAAAATCCCAGGTTTTGTTCTGCTTTAAGATGACTTCATTGTTGATAAACTTTTTTTGTCCAGGGCCTCACTTTGTCTAAAACCATCCCTGGGTGTTCATCATGCCCTCCTTGGTTTACTATTATATATGTTTGGGAAAAAAGCAATTTCTAGGCCCGGGCAAACGAAGCAACTGCACGGAGCACAGTACTAGAGCGATGCGTTCAATGCTGAGCACCGACTGTCAGCTCAGCTCATCTCTGACAAAGGAGCTGAACATCGATGATGAGACTGACTCGTGATCTGGAGGACCAGAGGATATGCTCCTTGCCGGCAATCCCATGGCACATGAGCCATCCGCGACTGCATTCCTAACTTTCCTCGGCTGATGCGGGCTCCAGCACCCATCTATTAAGATCAGCAAGATGGAGATCAGTGATTCAGGCCATTCTCTGCGCTCTTTGGGTAAACAAAGTTCTATGCTGAGTACTAATATGCACATAATAGAATACTTACTGGGAAGAGCCCCACATGCTCCACGGGATTGCCCGCAAGGTCACAATACCAAAAATCCCAGGGGTATTAACACAGTGAGATGCCCTGGGGACATGGACAAAATCTCAGGGTGTGCAAAGTCCTGGGGTCTGGTCCACTTTAACCCTCTAACTACCATCCTACTGAGAGATTGTTGCCAGACCATTGATCACTATTTTGCACTATACATGTTTAACTGTGATTTTTGAAAGAATGTCATAGGATTTCCCAGGAAAATTATATCTAACTTTTTCCAGCAGAGTTCGGGGTTTAACATGAAATGTCTTGTTTGTAATTTTTTTAGTGCTTTCTCAATATTTTTGAGTGAAATGTGTGGAAAAAAATGTTTTAAAATGCTATTTTTACACTTTTTTTAAATAAAAAATGTAAGTTTTTAAGAAAATCATATTGTGTGTGAAAGCCCCATTCCTCTTGGTTACAATGGCACCGCACATGTATCGATAGACACCCTTTCTTGACCAGGAGACTCCCCGAATCGGAAACATCACTTTAGGAGATTTTCAGTTAAAGGGGTAATTTACAAAAGGATTCACCGGCATCCGCAGAGTATCTGCCAGGTATCCGCTGGGTTTACACATTTACTAAGGCCCTTATTTAACAAGGGATAGCGACAGCGAGCAACTGGTGAGCGGCCGGTAATGACGAGCCCCGCCACGAGAACGCCGGCTCCCCACCACAATCACACATTTATCAAGCCAATCCTGCTTAGCGACTGAGATTGCGCCAGATAGCCACTCATTCATCATTATTCCAGCCTCAGCCCACAGCGCCAGCGTCCGACCTTGAACAGCGACAGGTAGGACCTCTCGCTACCTGGCGCTCTCCAATGCATTTCAATGGAACAATCTTTAAATATTCATAATTAATTGTTATTAATTTTTTTTTTTTTTTTTTTTTTAAATGTGAAAAATTCTGTGACCACTTCTGCCATTTTAAATAATTTTTTTTAAGTTAAAAAAAATAAAAAAATAAAATGTACAGAATTGATATTACAGGTCTGATATTAATGTATTCAATTCATATTACAAAATTATTTAAAAAAACTTGTTTTTTTTGGTTTCCAAAAATATGGTTGTTTGGGGGTTAAAAAACTACTTTTAACCCATCGGCGCCAGCTCTCTGGGGTTTAAACATGCATTTTACAGCGCAAGAATTTTTTGAGCGTGATTTAACAATGAATATGGTGGGAGCCGGTCGCTATGGCCAGTCGCTATCATGCGCTCCCATACAGCGCGGAACCTGTCAAATAGCGACTCCTCACCCAATATTCAACATTACGGCAAACCGACTGAGTCGCTATCAACTACCAAACAACGGCCAAGCACAGCGACTACTAGCGGGCGCTCTGAAAATGCCGCTACAGTCGCTCAACTGTCGCTACCTGCCGCTATTAATGAATCGGCCTCTAAGTGAAATTTTGCTTGTTCCATGTTTTCTGTATTTACTTCTACTTCAGTTTGGCTTTAGCATCTTTAACTTATTTTTTGAGAGTGAACATTAGAAAGTTCCCCAGTATGTGAAAAACAACTAATAATAATGTTTTCACATGACTTTTATATTTTCACATAAGCTTTTATTCTTAGGCATTTTAAACAGCCCAGACACTCCCATATGCTATATTAGTGTGTTTTCAGCAAGACTTCAGACCGCAGCTGTTTGCCTGGCATTCTCCAAACCACTTTCAATTATAAATACCTGTGACTTTCACCAGCAAACTGCGGCACAAACACAGCAAAATACATTGGGAAAGTCTGTGTTCACTGGTATTTGCTGCAGTAAGTTTTGATCATTCTCACCTGTGCTCCTTGGGTCACATACTTTTATGTCAAGTAGCGAACAGTAGGGAACATAGTAAATCACCTCCAAAATATAACTACTGTGTGCACCTTGCAGTTTTCAAGAAAAACAACCCTTTACATTTGAAATACCCCACAAACTATATATTCTCTGGAAGTATACACCTCAAGCTTGCTGTGTGTACCAAGCTTATTGTTATGGGCACAGTTTTCTGGATGTAATCCCTCAATTAATTCTTTGGTATTACAGGGTTTCCCTAAAAAAAGAATGAAAACCACATTTTCCATAAAAAACAATATGCAATCAAGAAAAAAATAGTTAAATCTGAAACAGAAAGGTCCCCCAAACAGAACAATACCCAACATGCATAGCTAGGGCACAGTTGCCAAACACCCAGTCAAGCATGCATGTCAGGGTAAGTTTACTTAAAAATTCCAGCTCTGCAGACGCACCTTGCGCTTTTTCAGCTAAAACAACCCTTTGCATTTGAAAACCCCACACAAACAATATAGTCCCTGAAAGTACATATGTTAAGCTTTCCAGCCATACCCAACGTGTTTTAGCTCACCTTTCTGGAAGTAATCTCTCGAAGAATTCATTTAGTTGCACAGGGTTTGCCAAAAAAATGTATAAAAGAGCTGAATAAAAAAACACATTCAACAAAAATATCAATATGAAAACTAGCTAAACCTGTGCAAGGTCCCCCAAACTGAACAATACCAAAAAGCAATTCTGTGAGTACTCACCTGTAGAATTGTTTTTGTTCTTGCATGGCACGGCCTGCTTTGGTATTCATAACAGTTGGATTATTCCTCCACAAGGTGACACAGTGTTACTGCAGAAAGCTGTGGCACCTTCCGGCCCCCTATAAAAAGGGGGATCAACCATAGAGTTCCCAGCGTAGACAAGCAGTGAGACAAGAAGCCGGGAGGGATTAAAAGTAAAAAATGTAAAAAAGGTAAAAAACCCCAATTAACTTGGAACAATCACCATAAAGAGGCAACCAAGAATAACGATAACAAGGGTGGGTCGAAGCAGGCCATGCCATACAAGAACAAAAACAATTCTACAGGTGAATACTCACAGAATTGCTTTTTTTCTTTATTGCATGGCACGGCCTGCTTCGGTATTCATAACAGTTGGGACATCCAAAAGCAGTGTCCAAAAGTAAGGTGGGATCCCCAATAAGCAACAGCCGGCAGTTCAAGTCACTACCACCTGAAGCACCTTGCGGCCAAAAGCAGCATCCGCTGAGGCCTTAACATCAACCTTGTAAAACTTGGAAAAAGTATGAACAGAAGACCAAGTAGCGGCCTTGCAAACTTGTTCAACAGAAGCTTGGTGCTGAAAAGCCCAAGAGGTACCAATAGCACGAGTGGAATGAGCAGTAATTCTAAAGGGAGGTTCCTTCCCCTTAGCAGAATAGGCTTGAACCACCGCCTGAAGGATCCACTTGCTGACAGTGGATTTAGCCGGAGGCAAACCCTTCCTAGGTTCAGAAGTGAGAACAAAAAGAGCATAAAATTTCCTGAAAGGCTCAGTAGCGACCAAATAAAACTTCAGAGCCCTGACCACATCCAGAGAATGCTCCTTGGAATTAGCAGGATTAGGACACAATGAAGGCAAGACAATGTCCTGATTGAGATGAAAAGCAGACACCACCTTAGCCAAGAATTCTGGCTTAAGCTGAAACACCACCTTATCCTGATGCCTCTCAAAATAAGGAGGTTTGATGGAAAGCGCCGCCAGCTCAGAAACTCGCCTTACAGAAGTGATAGCCACTAAAAAGGCTACCTTAAGAGTCAGAATGGGCAAAGCAGCCCCACGGATAGGCTCAAAGGAAGGACCCTGCAGAGCAGACAACACCAGATTCAAGTCCTAGACTGGTAGCATAGGCTTACGAGGTGGACGCACATGAGTAACACTGGAAAAAAGTTTTAACCAACCGGTGGTTGGAAAAAGATCTTTGGAAAAAAATTGCCAGAGCTGAAACTTGGCCCTTGAGGGTACTTAGTTGAAGGACAGAATCCAAACCATGTGGCAAAAATTCCAGAATCCTGGGAATGGAAAAAAACAGACAGGGACAAGACTTGGGCTCACACCAGGCAATGTAAGCACGTCAGACCCTGTAATAGATAAAGGACGAGGACTTCTTCCTAGCCCGAATCATGGTATCCACAACAGAGGCAGGCAACCTCTTCTCTGTCAAGATGTAGGTGTCAGCAGCCAAGCCGTTAAAGCCAGCATTTGTAAATTGGGATGGCGTAGCCGTCCCTGAGTGAGAAGAGCTGGATCCCTGGGCAAGACATACTGGTCTGATGCCAACTGCACGACATCTGCGAACCACACCCTTCTTGGCCAACAGGGGGCCACCAGGATGGCTGACACCCCCTCCTGAGCAATCTTGCGCTTGACCCTGCCCAGTAGAGGGAACGGAGGGAACACATAGGGAAGCAGTAAATCCGTCCAAGACATTGCAAGTGCATCCGTGGCGAAAGCCAGAGGATACTGTGACAGAGAGACAAACCTGGGAAGTTTGTGATTGTGACGGGACGCAAACAGGTCCACATCCGGCTGACCCCAGCGGTGACACAGGGAGAGAAACACCTGGTAGTTGAGGGATGATTCCCCCAGATGAGACGTCCCCCTGTTCAAGGAGTCCGCCACCTGGTCCTCCACCCCCGGAATGTATACCGCTGAGATGCAGGAGACATTCTGTTCTGCCCAAGACAGTATCAGAGACACTTCCTTGAAGCCTCTCTTGCTCCGAGTCCCTCCCTGATGGTTGATGTAGGCAACCGCTGTCTGGTTGTCTGAGCAGATCTGAACAGCCTGACCCCGAAGGTGTGTGGTAAGGTGGGACAAAACCAACCTGATCGCCCTCAGTTCCAGGACATTGATGGGAGCATGGGCCTCCTGGGGGCCCCAACGACCCTGGAACTGTAGGGTCTTCTAAAACCCCCCCAGCCCGTCAGACTGGCATCCGTGGTGACAGTCTCCCAGCACGGGGGCAGGAAGGTCCTGCCCACCAGAAGATTCCTTGAGTCCAGCCACCACAAAAGGGACTGCCTGGGCAGGGGAGACAAATTCCTGACCCAGGGACACAGGGTCCCGATCCCAAATTGACAAGAGGTGCAACTGAAGAGGTCTCATGTGAAACTGAGCAAAGGGGACCGCCTCGAAGCAGGACACCATCAGGCCCACCAACTGCATCCGCAGATGAATTGAGGGATGAGGACACAAGAGCAGAGCCCGTGCCTGCTTCTGAAGGCCCTCCACCTTCTCCTGAGGAAGGAACACCTTGACCTGAGAGGTATCCAGAGTCATGCCCAGAAAGGACCTCGCCAAGGATGGGGACAATGAAGACTTGGGAAAATTGGTCACCCAGCCGACTCCAGAGTGGAGATCACCCCCTTGATGTCCCGTTCGGCCTGATGAAAGGACTGAACCACAATGAGGATGTCGTCCAGGTAGGGAAGGATGCGAATGACCCGGGTTCGCAGCAGAGCCATCACTCCCGCCAGCACCTTGGTGAACACCCGAGGCACTGAGGTGATACTGAATGGTAAGGCCACAAACTGGTAATTCTGATCCTCCAGCACGAACCTCAGAAATCTCTGATGACCTGGGAAGTTAGGTACAGGAAGATAAGCATCCTTGTTGTCCACGGTGGGCATGAAGTCACCCGGGCGAAGGGTACCAACAGCAGAGCGTAGCGTCTCCATGCGAAAATGTTTGAATCTGCCAAACTTGTTGAGGCCCTTCAAGTCCAGAATGGGCCTCAGAGAGCCGTCCTTTTTGGGGACCGTGAAGAGATTGGAATAGTACTCCTGACCCTGTTCTTGATGGGGCACCGGACAAATGACCCCTGACACCAGCAGGCATTGAACCGCCGAAAGTAACCCTTCAGCTGACAGGGGGTTTAAAGACATCTGGGATCCGATGAATCTTGGGGGCGGCCAGGTTGCAAACTCTATCTTGAAACCGGAGGACACCACCTCCTGAATCCACCGGTCTGAAATGTGGAGCCTCCAGACGTGAACAAAGAGCCGAAGCCGCCCCCCCACACGGATGGGTGAGGGTGCCCCCTCATGCCTGGGGGGCCTTGGGAGGAGGTTTGGGCTTGGAACCCCAGGAGAGACCGGGACGTCCACGGGATCTGCCACGTCCCCAAGACTCTCTGCGGCTACCTGAGAAGAGGGAGCCACAACCTCCTCTGGAGGAACGAAGGGAGGGAAGGGAGACGGGGGACCCCCGAAAAGGTCGGGGCTGCCTCCTACGCTAAGGCAGCCTAAATTCCTTGGCCAAAACATCAAGACGCTCACCAAAGAGCCGCAGCCCCGCAAAGGGGAGCCCAGTGAGAGCCTTCTTAGCAGCAGCATCAGCTGCCCACTGAGGTAACCAAACAGAGCGGTGCATAGCCACCAAAAGTGTAGAGGTCCTACCGCCCAGCCTCACAGCATCATCCATGACAGTAAGGATAAATGCAACAAAATCAGAGCAAAGCAAGAGGGCCCTATAATCCCCCCTCCTACTACCAGCCATAGCGCCACCACAGAGACGCTTGAGCAGTTTCTTAAGGGCAATAGCAGTAATGGCGCAGTCCAGCCCCCACACAAGTAAAAGCATGGCAGGCCAGCTGATCCATGCGCCGGTCCTCGCTGTCCTTCAGAGTGGTAGTGTCAGGAGAAGGCATGACCGAAGTATTAGACAGGCCTAGCACGGGAGCATCCACCTCAGGGGGACAGGACCAACGCTTTACTATATCAGTAGGAAAGGGATACCTCTTATCCAATCCCTTGAGCACAGTGGCCAGCCTGTTAGGACGTTCCCACTCCCTAAGCACCATAGAAGTAAAATAGCCCTGCTCAGGGAACTCCAGACGCTGTTCATCCTGCTTTCTCTTAGCCACCTCAGGGGGAGCAATGTGCAAGATTTCAAAAATTTGTGATAGCAGATTATCAGTGTCCTCAGGGTACCATGATTCCTCCCCGGACGCAGACCCAGGGTCACTAATGCAACCCTCCTGCTGGTCCCCAGAGGAGTCAGAGTCCTGGAACAGTTCCCCTTCCTCTAGGGAATAAAGTCCCCCAGTGGCATCAAACTCCTCATACTCCTCAGTGGAGCGTGAGGGAGTGGAAGTCAGGTGCCGCTTCTTGCCCGAGGTCTTCCTAGGAATAGACCTGGCAAGCTGCTTTTCAATGTCCACACGAAGTGCCAGATCAGACTGTGACCCCCTGCTAGCATCCCCCTCACTGGGAGCTATTCGCAGCAGTGGGGGGGTAGGTGATGCCAAAGAGGGCGCAGAGCTGGGAAGCGATGCAGGCAAACCAAGCTGGAGCGCAAGGACACTTTGAGCGCACGGCACGCACACCGTGATATAATTGCTGATAGGGGATACCCTGCACATGGAACACAGCCGGGATTGCCCCGAAGGACCCCCGAGCAAGTTATCCCCAGAAGCCTCCATATGGTGATTAACACAGGCGCAATAGGCCAGCGCTGGGCAAAGGCTAATACAAAAGCCACTCGGGATGCCCTCCCACGGGATGCCCTCAGATCAGCAAAAAAGGGGGGGATGAGGGGGAGGAAGGAGAAGAGCCGGGAGAAACCACAACCCACTGGTATCCCGCCTGAAAGACATAAGTAAAAACGACACATGAGCATCCAGCAGCACATGCCCCACGAGACCAATAAGAAAAACCCCCCAAGGGGGACACATGGACCAAGGACACCGCAGGATCACCAAGGCACAGACCGCAGGATGAAGCGACACACCGGAGGAAACAGCGCTGCAGCCCAGAAGGGAGAAATCCAGATGCGCAGCTAATCCAAAATGGCGCCGGCAGAGGTACCTCAAGGGGCGGGCCGTGGGGGGACGACTTGCAGGGCCGCAGGCTTGGATGCCCCGTTCACCAGCGCAAGAGAGAGAGCCATCTTCTGACTTTGCAGTTTCACTGCAGAGGAAACACAGGGAACTTTATGGTTGATCCCCCTTTTTATAGGGGGCCATGAGATGCCACACCTTTTTGCAGTACCACTGCGCCACCTTGTGGTGGAATAACCCAACTGTTATGAATACCGAAGCAGGCCGTGCCATGCAATAAAGAAAACATGCTTTTAGCCCCTTTAAGTTCCGGCATACTTGAGTTCTCTGTTGACAGGTAATTTTTAACTATTTTGCACTATGTTTAACTGTGCTTTTTCAGGAATTTCCTGGAAAATTATATATTGTTTTTCTTTAGCAGAGTTTGTGCTTTAACATGAAATGTCTTGTTTGTAATTTTTCCAGGATTTTTTAAAATACTTTGAGGGAACATGTAAAAAAAAATAAAAAATTCAGTTTTTGAAATGTGTCTTGTTTATTTTAAATAAAAATGGATGTATTTAATTAAAAAAAACCATATTGCATGCGAAAGCCCAATTTCACCTGAAATACAATGGTACCACATATGTATCGGTAGCCCCCATTCCTGCCCAGGAGACTCCCTAAACTGAAAAGAGCACTTTATAACATTTAAAAAATAAGATAAAACTATAAAAACTATCCCCACAATAAAGGGTTAATTTTAAAAAATTGGCATGGGGTCTCTCTCCCCAAAGGGGAGTGGACCCCATGCTATTTTTTAATTTTTAAGGTTTAATTAAAAAAATGTGTGTAGTCCCCCTTCCCAGTAAAACCAGCCCGGGCAGCAGCTATGCGGTGCAGACCAGGACACAGGGGCCAGCCCTGGTGGGTCCTGGCTCTGAAGGCTACAAAACAAGACCACATAGCCTTCTCAGACCATGGGCTCTTCAGCCCCCCTTTGGGCTATGGAGAGGCAGGTAATAGGGGACAGGGGATAATGGCAAGTCACATGCTTGCTGCAGGTGCCCCAAGCCTTGTGAACTGGTATAGGAGTCTCATGGATCCCTTACCAGCCTTCATTTTATTTTTTTAACAGTAACAACCCTTAAAAATAAAAATGATGTGGGGTCCCACCCTTCCCAGCATAATCAGCCCAGGCAAAAGCTATGCAGGGTTTGCAGCCCAGTGTGCGGAGGCCAGCCTCAGTGCTCTCGGCCCTGAAGGCTGCAAGACAACTATAGCCATCACGTTCTGCTGGCTTTTCTTCCCCCCCCCCCCACACGCCCTTTATAGAGGGAGACAGGTAATGAGAGGCCGGGGGTTAAAGACAAGTAGGTGACTTGCCAGCCTTGTGAACTGGTATAGGAGACTTACGGCTCTCTTACCAGTTCACAAATGGTTAAATGTAAAAAAAAAACACAGACACAGCAGAGCAAGTGTCATTTATTAAAAATAACTTTTTTTTTCTTTACTTGCCTCGATCCTGTGTCCTGCCCTGATCCTGTCCCATGCCAATTTCCGCTGTCACTTGGCAGGCAGTAGTGATGGGTGCAGGGGGGTTGGGGAGGCAGGGGATCAGAGTCCCCTGCCCCTCCACCCTCCCTACACCAATCACTACCAGCAACTGCCAGTCACAGAAACGGCAAGGAGCGGGATGATGTCTTCCTGCAACTATTGGGGCCACCGCTATCATACGTCCACAGCTTTTAAAGGCCTGTAAGCAAGCCCTTGAGCCCCCAGAGGAGACGGCTGTCAAAGGTGATGCTGAGCCCTATACAATTTGCACATGCCCTCTAGGTGTGCTTGGGCAAATATACATTGTGCTTACTGTATGTAACGGCGCTAACAGGTAAGGGGCAGCAACCAACTAATATTATGTACTGCATGTAGAAGTTCAACACAAGTGAACTGCCCATGCCCATCATCTGCCTCCTCTTATCCCGTCCTTTACATTATTTTTGGGCTGAAATTATTTTTAGTCCTGGAAATGGGATATGTTTTGAGTTCTGTAAAAAAAAAGCTTTTCATGTGTACTCTGGGAATTTTTGATAGATGATTGACCCCAGGACAGGCCACTGGCTTTGCCTTTTTGCCTCCTAAACTGGGTTTCCCCACCGTGTGAAGCCCCCTCCCCCCGGGTCACCACGAAACTCACCTTTACCCTGGCCCTCATTGTAAACAATGCCAGATGCACAAAGCGCTCCTGCACCCGATACAATAGCTTTGCGTGTTGGACACAATAAAAACACATCCATTTTTTTTATTTATTTTGTGCAAACAAAATAAACTTTTCTATACATTTTTGGAGTTACAGTGCAATCTATTCCCACTGGAGATGCCGTAATTTTCCCTTCAAGTGCAAAGAACTTTAATTGAACAGAAATGGAATCAGATCCCTGAAATTCCAAATCGATTTTAATTTCTTGGTTGACTCAAGAAAATAAGGGACTTCCAGCAGAATTTGCAATCCAATCTTACAGACTGTACAGGAGCCAGACCAAAGGAATAATTTCACCAATACAATTACTGTGAAGGAAAAAAAAAGTTCAAAATGTTTCCTTGTGACATTGAGAACGAAAATGTAGCCATAAAAAACTCAATAAGAAACTCAGTCACCAAAAGCAATTTTACAAATGGTGTGTGAAAAATAGATCCTCCAAACATTGCGTCTGATTGTATTTCACCCTCTAGGATATATTTGGTCATTCTATTATTTTACATCATAGAAGCTGCTGCTTTGTAATTTATTAGGTTGGATACCTTGAAAAGAGCGTTTTGTACGGTACATTTGTCTTGCCGTATCTGTTTATATTGTCGCTTTGGCATCAAACTTTGTATTAATTAAAACTGAGTAATGGCTCGAGCAAAGAAGAAAGGCTTTAGCCACTATAGATAATGCCATTAATAAGACGCTGTCTGTAATATGAGGAAGTGTATGATGGATTATATTTATAATGCTGAGCTATGGTTTTGTTTTTCCATGACTGCATATCTTCTTTAAAAAAGAACGTCATTATAAAAAAAAAAAACTTTATCTGTCAGAAACTGTTACCTGCAGACTTTAAGGCAAAACTTAGCCCCCAATCACTAGTAGTTGTCTTCATTTAAATGTTTGTGTGCAGCAGGGACACTTTTTTTATAATAGATGGATAAAACAAGAAAGCTAAAAGCAGGGACGGACTGCAGCCCAAAAATCAGCCCAGGATTTTACTGGACCTGGCCAGTCCACGAACTACCCATAAGGCATCTGAGTCCCATACTCGGCCCATACTAGTATTGTAGGGTAAGGGTTCCTAACCTTTTTTTCATTAAGTATCACTTTCCATTTTCCATTTTTATTTCAAGTACCATCTAGGTGATGTTTGTGGGTTGTCCATCACCCAAAACAGTAATTTAAAGTGAATGAAACACAAGAAATACACATAAATTGTTTTCATTGCCTTTTGGAGCAGTTTTGTACTTAAAACAAATCAAGCTTGGGTAAAGTAGAGATGGCAGCAGATCAGGTTCAGGTACAGGTCAATCTGTAGCCTAGTCAAGGCCACCAGGCTCTCTAGTAACATTGGTTTGGAACCCCTGTTGTAGGGAAAGATATTATTCCCTCCCCCCAAGCAGGCATGATGAAGCTATAGCACTGCAGGGGCAGAACCTTACCTGTGGTGTCTAGGCTGGGAGGAAACAATGGGGCTGAGTATGGGGAGAGCGATTGAGGAGGAGCCCCAGGAGTCAGATAACGGAGGGAGTGTTAGAAGGTGAATGAGTAAATACCAGCACAGGCATTAGGTCAGGTGTGGGCTGAGTTGCCCCAAAGCAGTGCAGCCCACCAAGAATAACCTCCGTGCTCCCTATAACCAGTCCATCCCTGGCTAAAAAAGAATTAGCCTCACCTCTATTAGCAATTATTCAGTAGAGGAATAACAAGGCTATTTTTTGGTGACGGGGGGAATTATAGAGGTGTAGTATGAGACGGTCAGGCAGTGGTTGTAGCAAGCCGACTAATGAGGATAATCTGAGCAGAATTAAAAAATATTTGAAGGAGCTTTAACTTTTGTGGACTTTTCTTTCAGATCCCAGTCCATATGTACCAAGAGGGCACAAGACATTCCACTTACCTTCCACCCACTCCTGCAGATATCCATATATCACATGCAGCAGGGTGGGAGCCCCCCTTTTGAAGGGAGCCCCTACAGTATGGAGACACCCTATTGAACAGGCGCCTCCTTAAGTCAGTGGGAGCGTACTTTCTTGAGGTCAAATCATCAGGGAGCATCTGCCTTTCCTTACTGGCACTGCGGATGAGAAATTTGCGGTGTGAGAATGAATGAAACGTTAGTCTTTTGTGTCTTGTGCCAGATGAAACATCTGAACTGAGAGCTGAAGAGAAAGTCTGTAACAGTTTTAAAGGGTAATTCCGCTTTCAATTGCCTTTTTAACCCTTTAAGTGCCAGTCTACCTAGAGATTTGGTCATCCTCTGTTGTCAGACCATTTTTCACTATTTTGCACTATACGCGTTTAACTGTGATTTTTGAGGGGATTTCAGGGATTTCCCAGGAAAATAATATATTGTTTTTTTCAGTCTGGGCTTCAACAAGAAATGTCTTTTTTTAGTGTATTCTAAATTTTTGGGTGATATATGTGCAAAAAAATCTTCCCAGGAGACTCCCCCCAAACTGAAACAACGCTTTAGGATATTTTCAGATAAAATACAACTATGCTATGCGCATAGCAAAACCTTGCAGTTTTTTCAAGTTTTCAACAAACCTTTACATTTAAAATACCCCCATAAACTATATATGCTCAGGAAGTACACACATCAAGCTTTCTAGTTGAACCTGGCTTGTTGACATATGCACAGTTTTCTAGAAGTAATCAATCGATTAATTCTTTGGTTGTAAAGGGTTTCCCTAAAAATAGAATAAAAGAGCAGAATCAAATAACACATTTTCCTAAAAAAAAACTAGATGAAAACACAAAAGACAAGCTAAATCTGAAAACACAAGAACAATACCCAACATGCATAGGTACTTTTAACCCATTTATCTGCCAGCCTACTTGAGAATTTGTCATCCTCTGCTGACAGGTCATTTTTCATTATTTTGCACTATGTTTAGCTGTGGTTTTTACTGGAATTTTCAGGCAAATTATATACTGTTTTGTTCTTTGGGCTTTAACATGAAATGTCTTGTTTGTCATTTCCCAGTGTTTTTTTATTTGTCTCATTTATTTATTTATCTAATTTAATTAATACAAAAATACAACTACTGTCCACACTATTAACCCTTTAAGTGCCAAGCACGTAACACCTACGTGCTGGCTTGGCTGGGCCTTAAGTGCCAAGCCCGTAGGTGTTACGTGCTCGACTTTCCCCGCTGCTAGTATAAAAAATAAAAATGAAAAATACTCACCTGACCCCTCGTTGGATCTGGCCGGGTCTCCTCTTTAATTTGGTGCCCTCCGATCCCCCGTGGGGGGTCGGATGGCTCCAGGAAAGCCCCCGGAATAGGCCCCCCCCGCTTTGGCAGCAGCAGCTGCTGACTGTAAAAAAAAAAAAAAAAAAAAATGACATTTGCTTACCTGTGGTTGCGCTGCCTCCCTCCGGGTCTTCTCTTCTCTGGCGGGGGGCCTCTGATCGCCCCCCCCCCCAGCCTCTTCGGTGGCGAGGAGAGGGCAGAAAATGCCCTCTCCCCCCACTTCCTGCATCGCGACTGCTAGCTCCGCCTCTTGGGGGCAGGGCCAGGTGACATCGTTGTGATGTCACCAGCAGCCGGCTTCTTCAGTCCAAGCACCGAGACTCTGAATCAGTCTGCTTGGAGCAGAGAGCAGAGGAGCAGGAAAGGGCTGTGATGGCCCCCCCTCCTCCCCAGGCTCTCTCTTCCAAACAGCGAACAGACTGTCAGCGGAGATCGCCGGGGGACACAGGATCAGAGGTGAGTAAAGTTAAAAAAAAATAATAATAAAGATTATTTTTTTAATTTATTTGTCTGTGTTTTTTTTTTCAACATTTAACCCCTTGTGAACTGGTAAGGGGTCCATGAGACCCCTTATACCAGTTCACAAGGCTGGGGGGGGGTGGCAAGTCACCTGCCCTAGCGGGTGACTTGCCATTAACCCCCGGCACTTCCATTACCTGCCTCCCCAAAGCCCGGGGGGGGGGGCAGAAGAGCCCGGGCCCACATAGGCTATGTGGGCTCGTAGGCTACAGGGTGGGGGGGCCACAAAAGCTGCCCCCCCCCACTCTGTGCCTACAAGCCCCCATAGCTGGTCTGGGGCTGGTTACTTTGCGTAAGGGGGACCCCACGTCATTTTTTTTGGATTTTTTTTGGGAAGGGGGACCCTATGTCATTTTTTTTTAATTAACCCTTTGTGTTCTGTCATCCAGCAGCTATAAAAGGCTTCCAGCAGGTGAGCAGAAGCCAGTGATCGCCGAGGGACACAGTGCTCCCGGATGGATGGGAGGTAAATATTAAAAAAAAAAAAATAATAATAAAATAATTTTTTCTTTTTGCGTGTGTGTGTGTTTTTTTTTACATTTAACCCATTGTGAACTGGTAAGGGGTCCATGACCCCTATACCAGTTCACAAGGCTGGGGGAGGTGGCAAGTCATTAACTTTGACTTGCCATTAACCCCTGGCACCCCCATTACCTGCCTCCCCAAAGCCCAGGGGGGGCAGAAGAGCCCGGGCCCACGGGCTTGTAGCCTGCAGGGCCAGGGGCCACAAAAGCTGGCCCCTGTGCCCTGTTTCTACAAGCCCTGCATAGCTGGTCCCGGGCTGGTTACTTTGGTTAAGGGGGACCCCATGTCAATTTTTTTTTTTGATTTTTAAGGGTTTTTAACCCTTAAAAATCCCCCCCAAAAAATGGGGTCCCCCCCAGGGAGGGGGGACCCTATGTCATTTTTTTTTCTCGATTTTACCCTTTGTAGTGTGGATGGTAGTTGTATTTTATTTGTAAATGTTACAGATTACTTGTTTCAGTTAGGGGGGTCTCCTGGGCAGGAACGGGGGGCTACTGATAAATATGTGGTACCGTTCTAATCGGTAGAAATGGGGCTTTCACATGCAATATGCTTTTCCTTAATAAAAGACATTTTTTATTTAAAATAAAGGAGTCAATTTTCTAAAAATGTTTTTATTTATTTATTTATTTATTTTTTACTTAATAATATTGTAAAAAACAAAATAAAATTTACAAACAAGACATTTCATGTTAAAGCCTAAACTCTGCTGCAAAAAAATATAAATATAATTTTCCTAAAAATTACAGCAAAAATGGTGCAAAACATGGCGCAAAATGGGGAAAAATGATCTGTCAGCAGAGGGTGACAAAATCTCAAGTAGGCTGGCAATTAAAACGGTTAATAGCACCTCTTCATGTTGGGTATTGTTCTGTTTGGGAGACCTTGCGCTTTCAGATTTAGCTTGTTTTTTCTGGTTTGCATTTTTATATTTTAGGAAAAGGTGTTTTTTATTCAGCTTTTTTATACATTTTTTAGGGAAACCCTGCGCAACCAAAGAATTCTTTGAGGAAATAATTCCAGAAAGATGAGCCCACTACAACAAGCTGGGTACACTTAGAAAGCTTAACATGTGTACTTTCAGGGAATATATGGTTTATGGGGAATATTCCAAATGTAAAGGGTTGTTTTGGTTGAAAAATTTTCAAGTAAAATTACCATTACGCACATGCTTTACTTTGGGGTGTTTGGCAACTCTTCCCTTGACAGTAGCTATGCATGTTGGGTGTTGTTGGGTGTTGTTCTGTTCGGGGAATGTTGCTTTGTCAGATTAAACTTGTTTTGTCTTGTTTGTATATAGTTTTTTTTAGGAAAATGTGGCTTTGATTCTGCTTTTTTTATCCTTTTTTTGGGAAACTCTTTGCAACCAAAGAATACATTGAGGAATTACTTCCAGAAAACTATGGGCACATCAACATGCTTGGTACACCTAGAAAGCTTGAGGTGTGTACTTCCAGAGAATATATAGTTTGTTGGGGGTATTTCAAATGTAAAGGGTTGTTTTTCTGGTAAAACTGCAAGGTGCGCATAGAGCATATCACAGTTGTATTTTTTCTGAAAATCCCCTAAAGCGCTATTTCAGTTTGGGGGAGTCTCCTGGGCAGGAAAGGGTGTCTACCTATACATATGTGGTATCGCTGTAACCGGGAGAAATTGGGATTTCACACGCAATAAGATTTTATTGACTACATTTTTTATTACAAAAAAACACTACAAATTGTAAAAAAATAATTTGTTTTTAATTTTTTTTCACATATTTCACCCAAAAATATTGAGAATACACCTAAAAATTACAGACATTTCATGTTAAAGCCCAGACTCTGCTGAAAAAAACAATATATCATTTTCCTGGGAAATCCCTGGAAATCCTTTCAAAAAAGACAGTTGAACATGTGTAGTGCAAAATAGTGAAACTGGTCTGGCAACAGGGAGTGGCAAATGCTGCAGGTAGGCTGGCACTGAAAGAGTTAAGGGATAAATAAAAAAATTGGTGTGAAAACCCCCTCCCCAAGGGGAGAACCCCATGCTTTTTTTATTTTAAAGGGTTAAAATTAAAACTAAATGGCATGCCCCCCCCCCCCCCCTTCCCTGCATAACCAGCCAGGTACCAGCTAAGCAGGGCTTGTAGACCAGGGAGCCAAGGCCAGCCTCGGTGACCCCTGGCCCTGAAGGCTACAATCCCACATAGACTTTGTGGGCCACAGGCTCTTCTGCCAGGTAACAAGGGGCCAGGGGTTCATGGCAAGTCACCCGCTTGCCACAGGTGACTTGCCAGCCCCCAAGCTTTGTGAACTGGTATAGGAGTCTAAGGGCCACCCCAATTGTCTGTAGAGCCCCCTCAAGGGAGTATAGGTTTGCAGCTTAGGTGGTTCCATGCCCCCCCCCCCCACGCGTGAGACAAGGGCCTGTGCAGACAGCAGTGGATACCGGACAGGGAAGAGACACACTATATGGATGCCAGGTCAGGAATGTGAGCAGGTTGAGCACCTGCTATTAGTCCAAGCAAGCCCAAGCATCCAAAGGGTAATCTTTTTTTTTGGCCAAGCCACAGATTGTGCAAAGGAAAACTAGAAGGTTAATTCCAAAAGGCAATGTCCAGAGGCCAGGCAATGGGTCATACATGGAAAGATATGCAGAATCCAAGGGTTTAAACCAAAAGTGAGGTCAGTAAGCGGAGCCAGGGGTCATATACAAGAGGTTCTGTAATTCACAGGTCCGGCTAACAGTGGGGTCCCAAGGCAGCAGAGGAAGAACAGCATGGGAATCTTCTGGCACTGGGCTGCTGGCCAGTAATTCCCTATATAGGGCCAAGGTTGGCCCCAATCAGCCAACCATGGGGTTCAGGTGTGCTTGGTCTGGGAGTCCCTGCAGGCACCTGTGTCACTATCTTCCCCTTTGCACAGACGCCCTTCCTTCCTGAGCAGCAGCCCTGGCTAGCTGTGCATGAGTGAACGCGCTTGCCAGCCGTGCCTGCACATTAGAACCTGCCACTCATGGCGAGGACGTTGGCCGAGTCCTGCTGTGTGCTGACCTGGGACTGGTTGAAAACTCCATGCCTGTCCTTGAGGGAGATGCATGCCATTGAAGCTGGGTGCTGCTCCTCCAATCTCCAGCCTAATGGTCAGCATGTATCAGGTCAACTAAGGCCGTCTATTATTTCTTATGGGCACCTTGGCTAAGCTCACACACAGCTATGCGCCTCTAGCTAGACTGAAGTGTGGCTGCCGGGTTCAGAAACTGGGGACTTCAAGAGTGTGATCACTGCCGTGGGACACTATGAAGATAGACAGGAGGGGCTTTATGCCCCGAATGGAACCCGTATGGAACCCCTAATCTGCGAAATTCCATGAAAGTGAAATATAATTAAACAAAACAACATTCCTCCATCTTTTGCCTACTGTATCTTTTTCGTTGATAGTTCTAAACATCGAGGGAGTCATACTATAACATGTACAAATGTACAATATGCACATTAACAAACAGATTTAATGAATATTCTAGTGAGCCCCTCAGTTCAAACCATACATTTAGACAGTATATTGCTTGACAAGAGCTTAAGATAAAGAAGCAAACTACTAGAAGTGACCATTATTTTTTAGTGCTCAGCAGTGGAGTTTTGTACAGTTGTTTCATACTGCGGGTTTATGGGTTGTGAGCAAGTTAGAGAGTGTGTTTGATTTAAAAATCTGTAAAGAATTGTCCAACTATTAAATTATCTGTGAAAAGCAGTTGCCGCAGGGAGTGAAAACCTACCAGAAGTAATGACAGGGCTATATCCCAGCAGTCGGCCACAATACTTATCAGAAATAAAGCTCAACTTTTATATCTGTATTGGCAAAAAAATGGTTGCATCTGGGGATTTGTCATGAATGTCAAAAATGTAAATCAATATATTGTAGAATAGAAGATGTTTCCCTCTCCGGCTGATGTAAAGCCTTTCCGTTCTAGTGAGCCATGTAATGTATCTCACCAGTACCGGCAGACAGTTTTTTTGTTCTTAAAAAGTTTAGGAAGTCAACCATTGAAAATGTCTGAATGTGTTTTAAGCCACTGGAACAAACATTGCTTGCTTCACTCCTTTGTACTCCTCTGGAATATAAAGAAGCCCAGACTCAACATCTTCCTGTGCAATGCTAAAATTGTAATAACCTAGGAAAGAAGAGTAGCATAATTATATAATACAGTAGCCAAACACTTTGTCATTAAGGGCCAAAGGGCCAGATGTTTGGTTCAGATGCTGTTCGAACAATTATTTTTTTCACAGAATCATGATTCAGGAACACCCAAACCAAATCCCATTAAAGTGGCACTATAATCAAGTCACCAAGGCAAGCAAATGGCAGTTAATCAGGTGACCAATGGAAACCATTCACATTTGATGTGCAAGCCCACTGGGAAATACAGATTGGTTACTGGCAGTCATCTGATATCGACAGCAGGGCTTGGAGACTAGCTATGGAGGCATAGGTCTGCTGCTGTGCCAAAGTAATAGTTAAACACCCCCCATGGCAAGTTCTAAAACTTTATCCAAAAATGAAAACCAAATGTATATGGCATTACTTTTCTCTGCAGCTTCCTCCCAGCTGTGGTGGTGTTCATTGCAGGCTTCCTGGCTTGCATAAAATCTTCTCCATAGAGGCTGATTTATTACTAGCACCAAGTATCGGCAGATGAGCATCTGTAAAGTGGCGCTAAGAGCGACCACTAGTAGACGCGTGCGTGTCTCAGTTGCTCTAGTAACCTGCCCCGCATTGATGAATGAGATGTTTGTTGGGCGTTCTATCACCAGTATATCGTTGAAGCGAGCAAAAGGTAGCGCCAGCTCAGTGCGACCGACTCTCAGCGACTTACACCATATTCAACTAAAAAACAGACACACAGAGCGTAAGCGCTCTGGATCTGGTCGCTATAGCATAGAGTGGCAGACATCTGTTTTTGAACACATATCCACTGGTAACAAAGTGAAAATACATGGAATTACATTGTTTTAACACTGACATTAATACTTTAATGCCAGTCCTGTAATGACAATTCTGCATATAAATATAAAACATCTAAAAAGTTTTCAAAAATGACTTTTTCTAGGCCAGGAGAGGTGACACAATTATTTGAGAGAAAAAAAAATGTAAAACAAAAAATCCTGTTTAAACAGAAGAAAAGGAACGTCCATTGAAATGTATAGGAGAGCGACAGGTAGCGCCAGGTAATACCTGGCGCTCTGGAAGCTAGAGCCAGCACTATACACTGAGCCGCCTGTAATGATGAATCGTACGCTACATGGCGGTGCTCACCAGATTCGCTTTCATAAATGTGGTTCTGTGTACAGCGCCGGGCGTTCACCAGACGATGCGTGCCTAGAGGCACTACCTGCCACTATCCCTTAATGAATAACCCCCTTAGTCTAGCAGGGTGCCTCTGAAAAAGCAGACCTATGTCAAAGGTTGGTATGACACCAAGATATAGGAACTTGTTGGCATTTAATTGATGGGTCAAGCTGTGGAGGTTATTGGAGAGACACTCCTGGTGTCTTATGGCGTCTCTACTCTGCTTATGCTAATTGAGGAAGTGACATTCACAGTTCCCCTAGTGTCAACCACTACCTTCACCATCTTTGATGATCTACAGATCTAAAGATCTCCCTATCTCCTAATAAAAGCCTTGATTCAGAGAGACATTCGTCCAGACTTCCGTAGCTGTCTGTGAAAGTTTTGGTGGGTGTTTGTCATTTTATTGCTTTTTTTCGTCCATTTTCTACTCGCACGAACGTTCGGGAATGCGCTTCCGATGATCGGAAGCAAACCGGAACATTTCCGTTAGTTCGGATCATTTTCCAAACAAAATCGGAAATTTTCCGTTCCTTCAGAAAACTTCCGTTGATTCAGAGAGCTTCCGTCTGGTTCAGAGAGCTGCTTTCCGACGGATCACCACCCTATAAATCCGTTTCATTTCCGATCCACTTACGAGACCTTTGAGGGCTCGGATTGCTATTGTTGAACATGTTTTGCGGCTATGTGGAGGAGTCTGCGGGCCTTTAGCACCAAGGCATTGCATGTATCAGCATGGCCGAGGCCATAAATTGTATAGCAATGCATACCTGAATCAATACATTTCATGTATGCCTTATAGAAGCATTTTAATGCTGACCTAAATTAGTCCTTAGCATGTAAACATTTATTTTTCCACACATCCATATAATTGCTAAATTTTTTTAGACTTATGTCCTTTGTGAATTATATTTGGATTGTTGAACTTGAATCTTAATTTGTGGTAGGAGTTCTTGTTTTAGTTGGTTACCTTTGCTTTGTGTAATTATTTTATATTTGGTTGCAGGAACAAGATGTGCCACTCGCCCTTGCTCCTGATGCCCGTTCTTTGCCTGCAGAATGCAGGCCAGGGGTTCTCTAATCAGGCACTATGCAAAACCCGGGCCGTGGTGGCGAGGGCCCTCTGGCTTTTGAAGTCCAGATTTAGGTGTTTGGACCATACGGGGGGGGGGGCACTGCAGTATGACCCCAACAAGGTTATACCAAAATTTTAATTTACGTTCTTTAACAGGGACCACACGTGCCAGAGTGGCACAACTGAGGGTCCTTCAGTTGGTGGGTGAGATGCAGGAGCTGCGCAACTCGTTGGGGACCACAGATGAAGAATAATGTTCTGTGGCCTGCCGTTGCTATGTATTTTGTTTTTTATAGTTGTAAAAATGTAAAATTTTCAAAATTTTGATACATTTTATATTTTATGATGGCATCCCAAAAAAAATGTTAGTGTCATTTCATTTACAAAATACATTAACACAAAACTAATGGGCCTAGAAATATTTAAAGATGAATATTCACATGACCGAGAAGTGGTTTGGGTGAGCTTTAAGGTTCCAAAAGGGAAGATGGAGGATAGTGCTAAGTGGTTTGGGTGAGCTTTAAGGGGCCAAAAGGGAAGATGGAGGATAGTGCTAAGTGATTTAGCTAAACATTGTAGTAGAAGTGAGGGTGGCAAATATGTAGGCGAGCACTTTAATTAGTTAAGTTTGTAGTGCGCAGGCGCAAGATCGTAAGGATTCTGTCTGGACGATTCTTTTTTGTAAAATGGAAACAGAATCTATCGGGAAACGTAAAGGATTCGTTGGAGGATACGATGGGAAAAGGGCAAAAATGAAAGCCTACGTTGTAACATGTGGAAATGAAACGGAAAAGTCTGGATGGAAAATGACATCCGCGTAATTCGTAATCTGCCGTACGAACGGACGGAAACTTTACAGAAGGTTTTCAATGCATGCATAGAATCGCTCGAGCGCTCATACGAGAACGGAAACATTTCACAAATCGGAACTAAAACGGAAGTTTTTTGTGTCTCTCTGAATCGAGGCTAAAATCTGAGCTTTGGCTAAAACTATGATACTGTACCTTGGCAACATGCAAGAAATTAGAAAGTGCTCAATAGCTTCAGGTGCTCATGGTATAAGATGTGTCAGATTCTCTTTCCTAGAAGAGCCTTTTTATAAGGTCATTCACAAGATTTTTAGCAACAGTATCTATAGTCAAGTATCAATGGTAAATCATCTTCCATCCAAAGGTCCAGGCTGCTGTGGGTACGGGGCAGGGGCAACTAATATAATGACCCACTCAAGTTTGTAACTGCTGGAAAAATCAGAAACTACACACAACAAATTCTGTGTAGCCAACCCCCAGAGCTTTAAAATAACCCATACTGTATAAAAGACTCCATTAAAATATATTACGCATATTTATACAAAGATGTTTAAACTACACTGTTTCTGTGAAGCCCTATAAATATTTCTTATAGTCCTTTTATTTTTTAAGTACCACCGTTACCACCAAGAAATAAATGGGAATTATCACATGCTTTTAGTTAACAGCCCCAGGAGACCCCTCACGCTTTATATTGTTTAATATAATTAAAAGCCTGCTAAAAAGATTTTCTAAAAAAGAATATAAACACCTTGCCATATGCGATGAGAAATCTTATGAATTTACCTCTTTTTTTGCTTCATTTATTTAAGACTCATTGTCCTTTTAGTCTATTTTTCTGACAGCTGAAATATCCTGTAAAGTACGTCCAAACCTAACTAGTAAACCATACCATACCATTACCATATATCTACTTGGATGGATATTTTTACCATTTTTATGGTTTTCTTACAGTGTAAACTATTAACTTATAGTATATCTTGAATATCAATGGAAATAGTAATTCAAGCCCAACAAATGCTACATGTGGAATCACTGAGCTTATTATAGTGTGTGCACCAGTGTGTGGTTAATGCTAAAAATTCTGTGTTGTTGTCTTTGATCTCCATCATGCTATTTCAGTGAGCTGTAAATCCCTTCATTACAGCTAAATGCATTACATTGTTACAGAATTGGGATGCCCCTCAAGTTAAAACTTACATAAAGGCTTGAAATCAGCAAACCTACATACTAAATTTACTCTTCCATCCCAGGCCTCATGGCCCACATGACCGCTAGAGACCAGTTAAGTTCACATGGCATATTTATGCTTCCACTGTGAACCTGATTGGTGCACGAAAGAGCAGGAAGGGAAACATATGTGACTGTGGTCTAAAATGGACCCCCAGAAGTGTAAAGATTTTTGCCAAATTTTAGGTTTCTATCACCTAAATAGAAATTAAAGGCAAAATATGAAAACTGGACTTACTTCCCAGCCTGCAGAAGCGATCCTTGCTTCCCCTGCTGATTATAGTGTGGCTGTTTCAGAGGTATTGCCTCCAAATCTAATAGTATTCTCCCACCTGGTCTTGGGGCATACAACAGAATACATATTGCTCATGTGGTAACCAGCACAAGCAAATGAATGGCTATTGTATGGGAGAGCGACACTGAGCGAAAGGTAATACCTGGTGCTCTGGAAGCTAGAGTGCAGGCGCTATACTCTGAGCCTCCTGTAATAATACATGTGACCTTACATGGCGCTGTTATAGGCATTCACCAGATTCGCTTTCATAAATGTGGTTTTGCGTACAGCGCCCGGCATTCACCAGACTCTGCCTGCCGCTACGAGGCACTACCTGGCGCTATCCGTTCCTAAATAACCCCCTAAATTCCATAGCTGATTTCTGGCCCTAGTCAGCCCCTGTTAGAATCGATGTGTATATTTGGGTCAGTTCTTCAAGTTATTTGGTCTATAGCTAGGCATTTTGCAAAAATAAAAATGTAAATCACTACAAGTTTTAAATCTCTATTCCTAAAACTTGCAGGAAATATAATTTATTAATAAAAAAGAACTTTACAACCAGAAGTAAAAAATGTGGCAATCCAGGAATTCAGCCTTTTGCAGGAATTTTATGACTGTCCATATATCTGATACTTTGTCGTACATGAAGGTGAACTTTAGGTAGGCTATGATAAAATTCATATTTCATCATATCGGCACTTCCAAACTAGCAGAATGCTCTAAACTCCAACTGTACAGTGAATGATGTGCTCATCTCCGATGTGAAATGTTCACTATTACCTCTGCAATAAAGCTTGATAGAATTTTAAAGTAAAATAAAATACCAGTTGGAAACAGAATATGTTTAGTATAATTGGGGAAGGCCCTACAAATATGCCTTGTCTAAATCAATTTGGAATTGGCTGTGTGGAGGAAATGTACAGAATAAAAAATATTCTTTGTCATCATGACATCGTCCTCAACTATTTCACTTAATAGTTCTTTTACAAATGTATCTTATGATTTAAAATGAACTGAAAATGTAGTCAAGCTACATTATTGTTTTTCTTTGGACCATCATTATAGCCACCGACCACAAGAACCAGTCATGTGTGTTGCTTAAGCTTAAAGAGGAACATCAGACGTGCAAACTTGTCCCCCTATCCCACATTCAACTTTTTTGAATTGGATAGTTTTACTTCCTTCGGCACGTCCAGGGGAGGGACAATTCTGGCTAGAGGAAAGGCCAAACAGTGGGACAGCGGGACAGGTTGATGTCACATGGGCCATAGCCACTGTTGTCAATGGCAAACTGCTAAAACTGGGGGGGTTTGGAAGGGGAAAACAGCAGGATGTCAGGGCTCCAGGTGGTGCTCGATATACAATTGGTAAACAGCGCCTTGGGGGTGGGACTTATTTAAGGTCTGTTGTTTCCATTTAAATCCACGTATATGTTTCTCCCCCATACCCATACTCCTATGCTTTTTAACCCTAGAATTGGTCAAGTCTGACTGGAGTCTAGATTATAACCACCAACCAAATTGCTCCCTTCCCAGGGTATAGGATGTAGGCTTACTGCGATGGATGTCAGTGACCTTTTACATATGTCCAGCCTGTGGTATTTACATAATGCACTAATTTAGACTCCTCTCTCTCATTCACACCTCACATTCAATCACTTGCCACATCCTCCAACTCAAAAACATCTCCCGT
The DNA here is from genome assembly GCA_027917425.1 of Gastrophryne carolinensis. Taxonomy (NCBI): domain Eukaryota; kingdom Metazoa; phylum Chordata; class Amphibia; order Anura; family Microhylidae; genus Gastrophryne; species Gastrophryne carolinensis. Next base: position 470,038,725 of record CM051236.1, on the reverse strand, counting down.
ATCTGCCACTTCCTCTGACCTGATACCACCAAAATTCTAGTGCATGCCCTGAGCATCTCCTGACTAGATTACTGCAACACTCTCCTTTTTGGTCTACCAACAAACAGACTGGCACCACTCCAATCTATTTTCAAGTCTGCTGCTCGACTCATTTATCTCTCCTACCGCTTCTCTAGTGCTGCTCCTCTATGTCAATCCCTCCACTGGCTGCCATTATCTGAGAGAATTCAATTTAAAATTCTAACCTTAACATACAAAGTTCTCAACAATCAGGCTCCTGTCTAAATTTCATTGCTTATCAACAATTACCAACCCAGACGCAATCTCCTCTCTGCCCAGGACCTCCTTCTATCCTCAACCCTAATCACCTCCTACCACTTCTGCATCCAGGACTTCACACGCACCACCCCATTACTCTGGAGTGCCCTCCCCCATGCAATCAACCACTCCACAAGCCTCTACAGGGTGCCCTCAAAACCCACCTATTTAGACGAGCATATCACTTGGCCTGAATAAAAGAAACCCTGAGCCACTTCAGATAATTTTCCCAACAAGTACAAGCTCCAACAAGGGGGAGAGCCATATTGGACCTAATACTAACCAATGTACCAGACAAAGTAATAAAGGTACAGGTTGGGGGACACCTTGAAAGCAGTGATCATAATATCATTAATTTCCACTTAGCAGTCACTAGGGTACCTTATCAAGGAGCCACAAAAACGCGGAACTTCAAAAAGGCAAAGTTTGACAAGCTTAGAGATGCCTTAAACTGCACTGACTGGGAAAATGTCCTTAAAAACAAAAGCATGGACACTAAATGGGATACTTTCAAAGGAATCCTTAATTTTCATTGTGACAGATATATACCTTACAGGAATAAAACTATTAGACACACATGTAAACCGATGTGGCTAAACAAAAAGGTTAAGGGGGCAATAAACAACAAAAAAAAGGCATTTAAACGTTTAAAGCAGGAAGCGGAAGTGTTAAAAAACTATAAAGAAGAAAATAAACAATGTGAACAAGAGATAAGGGCAGCTAAGCTGGAGACAGAAAGACTGGTCACGAAAGAGAGTAAAACTAACCCCAAAATATTCTTTAGCTACATAAACCGTAAAAGGTACAAACCTGAGGGTGTGGGCCCCCTGAAAAGCAAGGAGGGGACACCTATAGGGGGAAATGAGGAGAAAGAAAATTTACTTCTTTGCTTCTATATTCACAAACGAATGTGACATGCCGAGTGAAATGCAGAGGAATAACCAAAACCCTCCATTAAATGTCACTGGTCTAACCAAGGAAGAAGTCCAGCCCCGTCTCAAGCAGATAAAAATCGATAAATCACCCGGACCAGATGACATACATCCTTGTGTTTTAAAGGAGTTATGTACAGTAATAGACAAGTCGTTATTTCTAATATTTGTGGACTCAATAACTTCAGGGGCTGTTCCGAGGGATTGGCGCTTGGCAAATGTGGTGCCAATATTCAAAAAGGGATCTAGGGGGGAACCTGGGAACTACAGACCGGTAAGCTTAACATCTGTGGTGGGCAAGCTGTTTGAAGGTTTCTTAAGGGATACTATCCTGGAGCACCTTGGGGAAAATGACCTTATTACTCCATATCAGCATGGATTCATGAGGAATCGCTCTAGCCAGACAAACCTAATCAACTTTTATGAGGAGGTAAGTTCAAGATTGGATCAGAGGGAGTCATTGGATATCATATATCTTGACTTTTCATCATTTGATACTGTTCCACATAAAAGGCTGTTACAAAAGATGAGAATGTTTGGACTGGGGGAAAATGTGTGCAGATGGGTGAGAAATTGCCTTAATGATTGGAAGCAGAGGGTGGTTATCAATGGTACACACTCAGATTGGGTCACTGTTACTAGTAGAGTACCACAAGGGTCAGTTCTGGGATCAATTCTCTTCAAAATATATATAAATGACATTGGGTATGGATCAAACAGTAAAGTCTCAATCTTTGCAGATAATACTAAGCTGTGTAAAGTAATTAAAACAAAAGAGGACAGCGGGCAGCTACAAACAGATTTAGATAAATTGGAAGCATGGGCAGTTAAATGGCAAATGAAGTTTAACACAGATAAATGTAAGGTTATGCACATGGGAAGGAGAAATATGTGCCATGATTACAAACTAAATAAAGAAACACTTGGTAAAACAACAATGGAAAAGGACCTAGGGGTTTTAGTTAACAATAAGCTCAACTGTAGTAATCAATGCCAGGCAGCTGCTGCCGAAGCAAATAGGATCATGGGGTGCATCAGGAGGGGCATAGGTGCTCATGACCAGAGCATCATTTTACCCCTGTACAAGTCACTGGTCAGACCCCATATGGGGTACTGTGTACAGTTCTGGGCACCTGTGCTTAATAAGGACATATCAGAACTGGAGCGCGTTCAAAGAAGGGCAACAAAGTTAATAAAAGGAGTGCGGGGCTAGAGTACCCTGAAAGATTGTCAAAGGTAGGTTTATTTAGTTTAGAAAGACGCTTGAGGGGTGATCTAATAACTATGTATAAATATATTCGGGGTCAATACAAAGATTTGTCCCACAATCTGTTTATACCCCGGAGTGTAACTATAACCCGAGGGCATCCACTAAGGTTAGAGGAAAGGTGCTTTTCCCACCGACATAGGAGGGGATTCTTCTCTGTAAGAGCAGTGAGACTATGGAACTCGCTGCCAGAGGAGGTAGTAATGATGGATACAGTAAAAACGTTCAAAAGTGTCCTGGATGCCTTCCTGACATGTAATAACATTTCCAGCTATGGCTGCTAGACCACTGGAAGGAGAAAACAGGCTGAACTGGATGGACTAAAGTCTTTATTCAGCCTTACATACTATGTTAGTATGTTACTTGCCATCATACTATGTATATACTACTTGTGACCTACCTTTTGTCTCACCCTTATTCTTTAGATTGGTCCAGAGGGCTGGTGTCTGATGCAGAAGAGGGGCTATTGCAGTCACCCAATCAGCATCTGTACTGAAGGGCAGGTCCCCCATCCCCCTTCCTTGGCATTGCGCCCAGCAAATACCATGGCGCTGGCCAGGAGGGCGTTTACACCACAGAGAAGCCTCTGTGGAATCCACTCATGTGGCATTACTGGAGGAGAGGGACCTGGATCTTTTCAGTATCTGGACTGACTCACCAAGATCTGGGTTGAATCTAGCTTTGGCTTGGATCCAAAGCTCATACCCAAATGTAAACCACCCATTACTCCATTAATCTGTTTAGTGTGACAAAACCATAAATGTTGAATTTCTAGCCGAGTATTTAATGTGCTCAATGCTCAACATATATTAAAGAAGCTCTATGGCCCAATGATAGAAATCCATATAAATATGCTGGATGGCAGGAGGAGGGGTCACACAACTGGCATACAAAATATCCAGCCAGGAATGTTTTTTTTTTTTATTTTGATGTAAGGAAGAGGGCATCTGGGGTGACAGGTCCTGATAGACTAAACCTGTTAGCCCTGGATTTTATTCCTACCATGAGCGAATAAATATATGGAGGGAGTTTTATTTAGTTCGGGTGTATAAGTGACCCATCCGCCGACGTGTTTATTTGGATTTTTACTATTACACAATTTTGAGATAGTGCTCCTTTAACTTTCATACTAGTTACTTCCTAATGACACTGCTAACTAGGGATTCACCACACCAATCCCACCCGTCACATGGAGCTATTATATAGCAGAATGCACCCAAAGTAAACAGAGGCTCTAGCAACTCCACTTCCTACTCATGAAGGCCCCTATAACCATTCAGGAGGAACATGACCAAGGCTTAGAAATGCAAGCTGACCCCAGGCCCGGAGATGGACGTAGGGCAAAAAAGTCATGCCACACAGAAGGAAGGCCCACTGTTATTTCATCTGTCATTTCTTTGGCCGGTTTTCCAGTATTCTTTCTTTTATGGGCAACAAAATAACTCATGTCAGACAGAAAAGATTAATAAAAATGTTGTGTTAAAGAAATACAGGATACCAATGGTTTATTTGCTCCTGAGGTCATGAAGGAAGAGCTGTTCAAGGTGTAACTATAAGAAGGATATGAATACCCCCAAGGTATACAAACCCCTTACAAATCTTAACTATATTATTATTATTCTTATTATTATTATTATTAATTATTAATAATAATAATTATTCTTATAAATCATCTTCTAAGCCTTGTCTCTGGGCAGTTTTGACTATGAATAACTTTGAAAAAAAAAAACTATGGAAAGCTGCGTATTCTCTGAGGCATATACAGAATGTTTCAAAATAAACTGAGCATGTTCCATTGTAGACAATGTAAATGAGAAATCCATTACTAACTTTTTTGTCACATAAATAGTTCTTGAAAAGTGAGTTGGAAGAGATGTATTTATTGTTAATTGAGCGCATAATTTGCATGGATTCCCCAGGGCAGGAAAAAGCTTTTTATGAAACGTTGAGAGTAGCGATTGTTTACTTGTGCTGTAGAGTTCTTGGCTTTGGTCTGCTTTTATCTCAAGCTAACCAAGGAAAATAAATATATATTGTATACACAGGTGTCCTGATGAGAATACACCTGATTTTATTAAAGTAAACTCACAGCAGAAATATTAAAACATATATACATTTGTCGGTCTAAAATGTTACGTTTTAATGCAATAAGTACATGTCACATGGAAATACTAGAAGCTACAGCTACCGGCAACTGGGGAGGTTGAACAGTATAATTGGTTTGCAATACTTAGGCCCTTATTTAACAAGGGATAGCGCCAGGTAGCAAATGGTGAGCGAACGGTAATGACGCTCACCGCCACGAGAACGCCGGCTCCCCTCCGCAATCACACATTTATCAAGCCGATTCTGCTAAGCGACTGACAGAGTGCCAGATAGCGAATCATTCATCATTATTCAAGCCTCACCCCACAGCGCCAGCGAGCGGCCTTGAACAGCGACAGGTATGACCTCTCGCTACCTGGCGCTCTCCAATGCATTTCAATGGAGCAATCTTTAAATATTCATAATTAATTGCTATTAATGTTTTTTTTTTTTTTTTTAAATGGCAAAAATTCTGTGACCACTTCTGCAATGTTAGATATTTTTTTTAAGGTAAGAAAAACAAAAAAAAAATTTGTGCAGAATTGATATTACAGGTCTGATATTAATGTATTCATATTACAAAATGTTTGTAAAAACATGTTTTTTTTTTTTTCCAAAAATATGGTTGGGGGTTAAAAAACTACTTTTAACCCATCGCCGTCAGCGCTCTGGGGTTTAAACATGCATTTCACAGCGCGAGAATTTTTTGAGCGTGATTTGTTAATGAATATGCTGGGAGCCGTTCGCTATGGCCATTCGCTGTCATGCGCTCCCATACAGCGCGGAACCTGTCAAACAGCGACTCCTAACCCCGTATTCAACATTACGGCAAACCGACTGAGTCGCTGTCAACAGCCGAACAATGGCCAAGCACAGCAAATACTAACGTGCGCTGTGAAAATAACGCTACTGGCGCTCATCTGTAGCTACCTGGCGCTATTAATGAATCGGCCTCCCCGATTAGAAAAATCGAGCCCTGACATTGGTCTCCTTGGTCAAATGGTCACCAGTGGCTGTATATACAGGAGAGACCTGTGGACCTTTTGACTGCTGCAGCCAATCGCTTGGCTTGATTTCATCGAGGGGTGATTTGAAATAGAAGATTTTTTACTGTTGTTCCAGCTCAAGGCTGGTCCTGTATTGCAATTAATGATATTGGTATATGGTATGGGTATGTAAACCATTTATCTCATGTCTGTTTATTGGATAATATAGGTGTGTTCCCCGTACATCTGTGATACTGTATAATATACAACTGGGGGCAGACTGGTGATAGGGAAACCTGTGAATATTCCCAGTGGGCTGCACTGCTTTGGTCTTCATTTTTTACACCCTAATTCAATCTCTGCTTCCCCAGCCCCTTCCTATACCTGGCCCCACTGTACCCCCCATTCCAGCCAACAAACCCCAATCCTTGTTCTGTTACCCATTCTATAAACCCAGCAGCATGGCTTTGGGTGGCCATACCCACCCCTGTCACAAGTACTAACACTTCAATACCCTCAATTTAAAAGAACTGTAGTAGCTGCTAAGACCTATTTATAATTAATCTGGGAGGTGCGCATGTGAGCATATACACAAATCTTAAAGGAGACCCAGCCCACCACCCTGTTAGCTAGCAACTAAACCTAGAATCTCGTTAAAAACAGAGGTCTCAGTTACTATACATCTGCAGAGGTATGGTGAGGTTGCATCACCAGTTGGTCTGTGTTTTTTTCACATCTCTCTTTTGTGTCTTTTGGATCTGTGCATGCACATGGAGGGGGGTCTTAATTTCTACAGTATGCGGGAAGGTATTTGACCTTTCCTCCCTATGTGCTGCATTGGAGGCGTAGGGCAACTTCAGATCAGATAAACTGCTCCCAACCTATCCATTGCTGTGTATGTCCCAAGGGGGGCTCTCATACATTAGGGTTAATAATGTACCTGCACAGAGGCACCTTGGTGTTTGGTGGTGCAGCTTTAGCATGCTTCTGCAGATGTTTGCCAACCGAGACCTCTGTTTTTAACCAGATTTAAATTATAAGATTAGTTGCTATCTAATAGGGTTGGATACTATTTGTAACAACAGCTTTGTTTTGCGTGATAATATGAGGGGGGTTGAAATATCAATTTAATTAATTGTTTTATGTCACAGTATAATATAATATTATTATATTGTATATTATAGTGTATATGGGTTGTGGGCTCAGATAGGATGCCCCACTTATGATTTTTATGTATGTTAGTGTATGATTTTATTGAGATGTTAGGATTATGTGAGTTATTGTTCAGGTGGGAGGGTGCGACTTTTTTCTGGTTGCTGGTGCCACACAGAAATTGGAATCTTTGTAAGCCTTAGTGAAACCTGTGGGCACACCATCTTGATCTGCTTAATTGGTAGGTGGTGCAGGGTTGCCCTTTTTGTATTAATTCAGGGTGTACATGCTATCTTTCTCTGGTATTTTTGTTATTGGCCTGTGGATATGAGTTAAGAAACATTAGCTCAGTACCCTCAGTCTATATTAGCTGGCAGTAAGAGCAGGCTTTCCCGTAATGTTGTGTAGGCCATCAAAACACAGAACAGAGGTAAACAATCATAGTTTAATTGCACATTTATCTTGTGGTTTTGTCATTTTATGTCATTAGTCTTCCCTGCCTCCTCATTATTGTCAGCGGCATTGCACAAGTAGGAGGTGGATGAGATCTAGCCACATGTAAGCAGACTGAGTTTCTTCCACGGTACTCACCTTTTCTCCCCCACAGTTGCTTCTTCCCACTCTAACGATCAATACAGAAAAATGGATGGCACCAACCAAAACAATAGAAAATATATAAGGTGCACTGCTCAGGTTAACAGCCCCAAAACATACTCATTTATACACAAGGAAGGGGGTGCCCAGAATTTCAGGGGGCTGTGCTAATCCCAGAGACTAACAATTGCACTCAAACAATTCAAAGTATTTTAAATATGTTTTATTGAACCAAAATTGACACCAAGACATGATTAAAATGTACCTTAAAAAACAAATAAGACATTACATACCCACTATCTACCTGAAGGGGGTGCTAGTGCCCAATACCACCAGTCTGCATAATCAATTGCGATTGAAAAAACCCTCTATAATATATACCCAATCCTATTAATAGGATAACAAATCCTATTAACTAAACGTTTTCATAAAGTGCCTGTGCTTAAAAGTGTATTCGTTTTCAGCAATCCACTTAAATTAAGTGCATAATATCACAATCAAGAAAAAGGTACGTCACACAATAGTTAGCCAGTCTTACATATCCATGATAAACAGTAGCAACAAGCGCCCCTCCAGCTGCCCCCCCCCCCCGTAAACCAGGCCTACACGTTTCGTGACAACGCTCTGTCACTTACACAAGGCAGTGTCTAGGGATCAGCAGTGTCTGACGATCAGAAACCTCCTCGGTTCCAAAAACAGGTCCCCTGCTGTGTGCACAACTAAGGTGGCCAGTCTCTCGAAAGGCAGCCAAATATCCACAAAGCATTTGAGGAACACTGCTGCAGCGAATAGATACCCAGGCTTTTAGCTTTCTCTACATGTTCCTGTTTGCTGCTTCCTGGCCTAGTTTTGAACTAGTGCTCTCCTTGCTCCTAGTGGCCAAGAAGGGGGGCACACAATTATGCCACAATTATTTACTCAAATAAGTGCCAGAAAACTCAATTATCCAGACATGTTAAAAACATTTAAACACAACACATACAGGACATACCCATATAGACAGGTATATAGGCGGTGAGGAGAGACTAATATCTATTAGCCATTAAGATCCTAAATCAAAAGCTGCATATTTAAAAAAATCCATAAAACCACCTATGAATGTGCATTAATGAAAGCGTCTAAAGTGAAGATAAAAAAAAAGTGAGTAAGCTCTTTATAAAGTGCAAGTGCCCAGTGTGCCAAACTCCAATAACGCAAACAAATATAAATGTCAATATATATGATCTATCCGCAAATTAATCACAAATTTGTATCCCAAAATATGTGCAATAGCAGCAAAGAATTATAACAGTAAGAATAGTAGTAGCAGCAAAGACAAAAATATCAACAACAATAATAACGGCAATACCAATTCAATTATAATAGGTCACCCCTTTCTATAACATGGTTTGCAACCAGATCTCATAATTCACAAACCACAAATGGTCACCAGGGTCTCTCCACCCCCTACCACCAGAATGAGCCACGCGTTTCATGGGTATCCCCCACCTCCTCAGGCTGCTCACCAGTCCTTTTATATGCTCCTCTCTGAGTCTCTCCCTCCAAATGACAGCTGAAAGGAGGCAGCGGCACCTCGTGCTCGCATCGCCTCCTGAACACCTCCGGATCAACAGGAGGTGAATCCCACCCCACCCCCAGTGTGGACCACGCCCCTCAACTCCATGCTGCCCCTCAACTCCAGTGCACCATGCCGGGCGGCGCGTGCGGCGGCTCACCTGAGGAACAAAATATGCGTGCGCCAATAATGACGGCTCGCACACTTCCCCAGGCAGCAACACCAACGCGTACACTCTTCCAGGCAGCTACCCCAACCCAGGAGCACGGCTTGTGGCCATGCGGCTCACTGCTCCTTGCTCCTAGCGGCTTCCTCCTGCATAGATAACATGCTGGTTCACTCTAGAACAATTACATTTCCAAGCTAAATCTAATTTTCAGCATTAGCAAAGCAAGACACAGCTCTCTGCAATGTGCAGAGCCTCCGTTGCAAATCTAAGCGCGTGCTTAGTTACATTTCTATGCCTAATTCTAATACTACAGTGAGTTACTTCTATAGTACATTGTACTGCTACTGTTTATGGCAATCCCTCCCCTGATGAGGAAATATTACCCTCCAGGCTTGCTATGACACTAACTAGGGGTCCCATACAAAAATCCTGCCCTTCACATGTACTGTATAATATGCTTTAGTTACCTTTTGAAAAGAGCATTCTCCATTAATTATTGATTCAACTGCAAAGTACTAAACTTAAAGTGGACCAACACCCAGGATTTTGACTCTCCTGGGTTTTGGTCCACTTCAGGGGGCACCCCGATTGGGGGTGCCCCGATGTGTGAAACCCCCCAGAAAGCCCCAAAAACTCACCTCACCACGCTCCCACGTGACCGCGCCGTCCAATCCCCGCCGACGGACAAGCGGGTGACAGCGACGGACAAGACAGCGCGTCCGCCACCGCCTCCCGCACGTCACTCTTACAGGGCGCGCGCTCGCGCCGGCCATTCACAAACGGCCGGCGCGGGCACGCGCACGTCTAGAGAGGCGCGCGGGAGGCGGTAAGGTAAGGTTTTTTGGGGGGGTTTCACCCGAGGGAGGTGATCGGCCTGGGAATCTTATAGATTCCCGGGCCGATCACCCGTGGGTGTTGGTCCACTTTAAGGGGTATGTAAAGGCAAATGTAAAAAGGATCGTTCCCTTGAAGCCCTGCAGACTGAATCAGATCAGTTTCTGCCCTGTCAGCTCTAAAGCTTACCCCATGCTCCAGACCAGCTTCCATCATGCATTTGTCTGTCCACATCTGATGGACCAACTGCAGTGTGTCATTTGATATATCCACTGCTGCCAATTAAAGAAGGAGTCCTTGCCAGTGGAATAAAGGATGTGCACTGGAAATGCATATTGCTATAACTTTACTAAGGGCCTTAATGACAGGTAGCGACAGGTAGCGACTGATGAACGCCAGACACGGCGCGAAATTACACATTTATCAAGCAGAATCTGTTTAGCGGCTGGGATAACGCCATGTAGCGTCTGATTCATAATTTTCCCAGCCTCAGCGAACAGCGCAGGCGTTCAGGCTTGCACAGCGCCAGGTATGACCTCTCGCTACCTGTCGCTCTCCCATACATTTCAATGGACGATTCTTTCCTTCTCTTTAAACTGTGTTTTTGTATTTTTTTTTTTTTTTTTTTTTTAAATCTCAAATAATTCTGTGACCTCTTCTGGCATGGCATAAGCAGTTTTTTCACATTTTTTTTATTTTTTATATATTTCTTCAGAAATGACATTACAGGTCTGGCATTAAAGTGTTCATGTTACAATGTTGCTACAATGTAATTCCATATGTTTTTGCTTTGTTACTAGTGGATAGATTCTGAAAAACAGATTTTAAACACAACGCCTCCTGCGCTCTGGGCTTCAAACAAGCATTTTTCAGCGCCAGAGACTTGTGAGGCTGTTTTTTTGCTGAATATGGTGTGAGTCGGTCGCTATGAGCAGTCGCTACCATGCGCTCCCATACAGCGCTGTGCTGGTCAAATAGCGACTCCTCACAATGTATTCAGCATTACTGGACAGCAACTGAGTCGCTATGAAGTAGCGACCCACGGCTGAGCACAGTGACTACTAGCGGGCACTCTGAAAATGCCTGCTACAGATGCTCATCTGTCGCTACCTGGCGTTAGTGATGAATCAGCCTGTAAGCCTTTAAAGAGAAAGTCCACACATCTGCGGGGAAGAGACGCACAGCGTGAAAGCAGGTGGCAGGTAAGTGGGGAGTCTCATGTCCCCTGGCATGTTTAATCTGAGGTCTGACTGGGAAACTCCCCAAAGGTGGGACTTTCCCTTTTAAGTAAGTTTTCATGATACACTACTTCCACTGTAATAGTAAAAAGGAATGTACTGTTGAATGTGAAAGGTTTACTACTCTTTATTGGCCAAAGGGGCATTTGCCTCCATCTGTAAATCATTTACAAAAGCTAAGGGTCCCCTTTATCATTAAAGCAGCTGTATTAGAGTATTTAAAGAGGGTTTCTTCTATCCCTTTTCTGTCCTTTTCTTACTAAACAGAAGCATTAGCTGTCTAAAGGAAATTTATTGTTATCTAAAAATAAAATATTGTAATTAAAATGTTTTTAAATAACAGTAAAACTGGACATAATTTAAACAAACTCTATATCTGTGTTCAGATTAATATTAATTGAATTCAACTGTAACTTTACGCTCAAGGGCCATGTTCTGGTGCAAAATTACCCACTTTGCATGCCTGAGTTAAAAAATCCAAAGTGATAAATTTAGCAACCATAAAAAAGGATGACATTTTGCACATTTGGTGACACCTCTGAGTGAATCGTAAAGATACATTTCCAAAGTCAGTTAAGAATTTGGGGAAATGTCCATCAAGATCATCAAAAGCATATTTTAATAACATATGTTTCCTTGTACATTTTCAGCGCACAGATGGGCACATTAACATAAGCCTTTGGGGACTCATTTACAGATTTAAAAGGACACATTTTTTAACAAGTCTGAATGTACTTTGTAAAAACTATATGTAGCCAGGGTCGCGGGTTGTAGCGAGAATGTAAAAGGGAATCTCCTTATATAGGAAAAGTTTATAAATGAGACTAGGGCCTCAATTCACTAACAGGCTAATTCATTACCAACACCAGGTAGCGACAGATGAGCGTCTGTTGAGCGGATTTCAGAGCAACCGCTAGTAGTCGCTGTGCTCGGCCATGGATCTTTGTTTCAGAGCGCCTCAGACGCTGGCCGGCATTGATGAATATGATATGTGAGTTGCAGTACGGGGAGGCCGATTCATTAATAGTGCCAGGTAGCGACAGATGAGCGACAGTAGCGTTATTTTCACAGCGCATGCTAGTATTCGCTGTGCTTGGCCGTTGTTCGGCTGTTGACAGCGACTCAGTCGGTGTGCGGTAATGTTGAATACGGGGTTAGGAGTCGCTGTTTGACAGGTTCCGCGCTGTATGGGAGCGCATGACAGCGAATGGCCATAGTGAACGGCTCCCAGCATATTCATTAACAAATCACGCTCAAAAAATTCTCGCGCTGTGAAATGCTTGTTTAAACCCCAGAGCGCTGGCGGCGATGGGTTACAAGTAGTTTTTTAACCCCCAAACAACCATATTTTTTGAAAAAAAAAAAAAAAACATGTTTTTCAAAACATTTTGTAATATGAATACATTAATATCAGACCTGTAATATCAATTCTGCACAATTTTTTTTTTTTTTTTAACCTTAAAAAAATTATCTAACATTGCAGAAGTGGTCACAGAATTTTTGACATTTAAAAAAAAAAAAAAAAAAAAAAAAAAACATTAATAGCAATTAATTATGAATATTTAAAGATTGTTCCATTGAAATGCATTGGAGAGCGCCAGGTAGCGAGAGGTCATACCTGTCGCTGTTCAAGGTCGCTCGCTGGCGCTGTGGGGTGAGGCTGGAATAATGATGAATGATTCGCTATCTGGCGCTCTGTCAGTCGCTAAGCAGGATCGGCTTGATAAATGTGTGATTGCGGAGGGGAGCCGGTGTTCTCGTGGCGGTGACCGTCATTACCGTTCGCTCACCATTCGCTACCTGGCGCTATCCCTTGTTAAATAAGGGCCTACGTTGTATGGGAGTGAACGGTAGCACCAGCTCAGTGCAACCGACTCACACCACATTCATCAAAAAATCCTCAAACATCGCCGACGCTCAAAATTGAGTCGTTGTAGCCCACAGCGCCAGAAGCTGTGTGTTTAAAGTCTGTTTTTATACATGTATCCACTAGTAACAAAGCGAAATCACATGGAATTACATTGTTATTAGCTTGTAACATGAACACTTTAATACCAGACATGTAAGGACAATTCTGCATAAAAATATAAAAAAATCAGAGATTTTATTAAAAAAAAAGAAAAAAATTGGGATCAGGAAAGGGATTTAAGGATCGTCCATAGAAATGTATGGGAGAGCGCCAGGTAGTGAGAGGTAATTCGTGGCGTTTTGCAAGGCTGAACGCCGGCGCTGTAGGCTAAGCCTGGGATAATGGTCGTACGCTACATGGCGTTGTTCCAGTCGCTCACCAGAATCGCTTTCATAAATGTGTAATTGCGTGCGGTTTCCGGCGTTCACCTGCCGCTACCTACTGCTTACAAGGCACTACCTGGTGCTAGACCTTCATGAATAAGGCCCTTAGAGTTGAAAAAAATTGTCATGGTAGTAAACACTTCAATTCATGAGAATAAAAGCACCAGATAGGAAGACAATGAAAGTCAATGGCACTTTTTACTGCAAAGTAAAAAGGAGTAAAAAGTTCAATACTTTAGTAGAAAAGTGCCATTGACTTTCATTGTTTCCTTATCTGGTGATTCACTAAACATGAAATTCTCAGGCTTTTTTCTCATGAATTCCATTTTTTACTACCATGAGAATTTTTTTAACTCAGTCTTTAACTTAGAGGCTGATTCATTACTAACGCCATGTATCGTCAGATGAGCGTCTGTATAGCAGCACTTATAGCGACCGCTAGTAGACGCTGTAAGCGGGTATCAGGCGCTGTAACATAGCACCTCAGTCGCTGTAGTAACCTGGTCCGCATTGATGAATGTGATGTATGTTGGGCGCTGTAACAACAGTACAGCACTGCAGCGAGCTAGAGGTAGTGCCAGCTCAGTGTGTCCTGGACTCAGTGCTCCACAACATATTTAACGAAACACTAGACACACACAGCGTTGGTGCTCTAAATCTGGTCGCTGTAGCATAGAGCGCCAGACGCTGTGTGATCCAAGTCTGTTTTTAAACACATATCCACCAGTAACAAAGGCCCTTATTTATGAAGGAATAGCGACAGGTAGCGACTGGTGAGCGGCCGGTAATGACGGGCACCGCCACGAGAACGCCGGCTCCCCACCACAATCACACATTTATCAAGCCAATCCTGCTTAGCGACTGAGATAGCGCCATATAGCGACTCATTCATCATTATTCCAGCCTCAGCCCACAGCGCCAGCGTCCGACCTTGAACAGTGACAGGTATGACCTCTCGCTACCTGGCGCTCTCCAATGCATTTCAATGGAACAATCTTTAAATATTCATAATTAATTGTTATTAATTTTTTTTTTTTTTTTATGTGAAAAATTCTGTGACCACTTCTGCCATTTTAAATAAAAAAGGTAAAAAAGAGGTAAAAAATAATAAAAAAAAAAAGTACAGAATTGATATTACAGGTCTGATATTAATGTATTCATATTACTAAATTATTTAAAAAACTTTTTTTTTTTTTTTTTGGTTTCCAAAAATATGGTTGTTTTGAGGTTAAAAAACTACTTTTAACACATCGCAGCCAGCGCTCTGGGGTTTAAACATGCATTTTACAGCGCGAGAATTTTTTGAGCGTCATTTTTTAATGAATATGGTGGGAGCTAGGGCCAGTCGCTATCATGCGCTCCCATACAGCGCGGAACCTGTCAAATAGCGACTCCTCACCCAATATTCAACATTACGGCAAACCGACTGAGTCGCTATCAACTACCGAACAACGGCCAAGCACAGCGACTACTAGCGGGCGCTCTGAAAATGCGGCTACAATCGCTCAACTGTCGCTACCTGCCGCTGTTAATGAATCGGCCTCAAAGTGAAAACACTGGAATTACATTGTTTTATTGCTGTGACATTAACACTTTAGTGCCAGACCTGTAATGACAATTCTGCATAAAAGTCCAAAAAATTTATAAAAGTGTTTGTTTGCAGCCAGGAGAGGTCACGCAATGATTTGAGCAAAAAAACACACTGTTTATACACAACTAATATGAAACCCCATTGAAATAGCCCCAGTATGGGAGAGCGCTACAGAGCGACAGGTACTATCTTAACTTGAACACTGGCGCTATAAGCTGAGCCGCCTGTAATTATACATGTGACTCTAAATGCCGCTGTTAAAGGTGCTCACCAGATTCGCTTTCTTAAATGTGGTTTTGCGTACAGCACCCAGCTTTACCAGACGCTGCTTGCCTCTACAAGGCACTCCCTGGCGCTATCCATTCTTAAATAACCCCCTAAATCTATGTCAGCACTTATATTTGCTCCTGCCTCCACTCAAAGCTGAAACTGCATCACAGATTTTCTCCTTGTTGTGGCCATTTTGGAGCTTCCTTTCCCAGCATCCTAGATGTGCTGCTGCTTGGCTTCATCTGACATAACCCACAATGCACAGTAACAGGAAACCCAGCAGCATTTCCTATTTGTAGGTGGCCTACAACAGGATGCCATTTTGGTTGTAAAATTGACCACAGCAGGAGTTACTAAAAGATAAATTAATTTTTACAGTATGTGTAGCAATCAGAATTGCCCTGGGGAGGGTTGCACATGAGCACTGTTTCTTGGAAGGGTGTTGGTCCGGTTTAAGACCCAGGTGTCATCTTTAAAGGGATCTGTGGAACCTGTGGAGGAAGCTTAGAAGCCCATATTAAGGTACTTGAGTGTTCTGTTATTGCTGGCAGTGAAGCTAACTGTGATAGTGAAGAGAAGCTGCTGAGAGAGAATTGAAACAATGCTGGGACTGTAAAAAACAGTGGAAGAACTGTGCTATAATGAGGTGGAGTAGTGTAATGGAAAAACTCCTTAAAGGAGGTGTATGGTAAAATTGGGTAATATTAAAAATCCATATAAACACATCAACTAATGAGAAGAGGGGTCACTTATACACCCAAACTGAATAAACCTAAAAAACCTCCCACCAAGCTTGTGGTTTTCTTCTCTTGGTAGTAACTAGGGATGAGCGAACCGGTTCGGGCGAACCGGAATTCGCTCTGAATTTCAGGGAAAATACGATTCGGCACGAACCCGAATTTTTTTGGGTTCGTGCCGATCGAATTTTCCCTGAAATAAAAAAAAAATGCCGGCATGGTGGGAGCGGGCAGGCCGGCTACGCTGTCAGCGGGCAGCGGAAGCTCCCACCATGCCGGCATTTTTTTAAGAAGCAAACACTTACCTGCATGGTCGGAGCGTGGAGGCCGGCGCCGCTCTCAGGCGTCCTCTGATGACGCGTCCTCTGATGACGCGTCCTCTGATGACAGCTGAGAGCGGCGCCGGCCTCCACGCTCCGACCATGCCGGCATTTTTTTTTTCAGATGAGCGATTCGTGAAAGTTCGATTCAGGCGAACCTGAATTTCTTGGGGAAATTCGGCGAATCGCCCGAATTGAACTTTCAAGAAGTTCACTCATCTCTAGTAGTAACACATTTCCGGGGTTCAAGATTTGAGTGCATCAGGTGAGACAGAACCTGCCCCTCCCCCATTTCCTTTTCCGTTTATTAAAAGAAAGAAAAACAAACCTGGCTGAATATTTATTGATGCCAGATGTATAAATGGCCCCTCCTCTCGCCACCCAGCATATTTACATGGGTTTTTATCATTGGGCCATAGTCCTCCTATAATAAGGACTCTGGGAAGTCAACTAAGATGTTGCATGCTTCCTCACTCTATACTCTTGCAGGATGTGTTTCAGCAAGAGTGTACGTGGATTTAGCTGGACCAGCACCTACAAGAACTAGACAGGACATCTTTGAGGCCAGGGCAAGAAGAACCACCTCCCCACTCCTCCATGTCACCCCCAGGCCTGTTTGTGCAACATCCACTTAAAGCGGTCCTTCACTCTGAATAAGAGTTTATCTTATATGTTTCCCACACCCTGTACATACAGATTGTCCACATTAAAAATCATCCTACCTGCATCTACTGCATGTTATGAGCCTTTAAACATCCACCATGGAGGCTTATGGGACATCAGGCAGCCTGCAAACAGGAAGTGCCTTCTGACTGTGTTGCTCTGCATTCTGGGATTGCTGTCCTTTTCCTGACCCCAGCTCTGCTCTGTCTGAGCAAAGCACATCTGTAACCCGCCCCCTTGTACCTTATCCTACTCTCCTCTCCTCAGTAAGTGTGATGCTTCTGAATCAAAATGGCGGCGCCCGTATCCTAAAGTTCTTAACAGAGTTGCAGCCCAGTGGGGGAAAGAATAATATGTAAGTGACTAAAAAAAAAAAATATTAATTTTAGATGCTGGGGAATCACTTTTTAAGGGTTTGGGCTTTTCAATACATCATGGCGAAGGTCCGGTTTAAGAACAGAACCTCATTAGCTATGTGTCAGGATATGCACTAGGGCAGGGTTAAACCAGACCTTCACCCTGAATAAGAGTCTATCTTGTATGTTTCCCCCACACTGTAAATACAGATTGCCCACATCAAAAATCATCCTTCTTGCATCTACTGCTTTTTCTGAGCTTTTAAACATCCAAGATGGCAGTCCGTGGAGTCTCAGGCTGCCTGCAGACAGGAAGTGTCTTCTGACTATGCCGCTCTGCATTCTGGGATTGCTGTTCTTTCCCTGAAACCAGCTCTGCTCTGCCTGCAAAGCACAGCTATAACCCTAGCCCCATGCACTTGCACTTGGATATACTTTTAGATCTACTCTCAATTGTTACAACTTGTCTCAATTGTTACAACTAGTACAGACTAATAAGATACTAAGAGATGTTTGGTGACAGAAGAGCAAAGGCTGTTAAATGAAAGTCTGGAGACATCCAAAGGTTGAGTTCCTGTTGTGTCCCAGAAGCTCAAGTGACTGCATTGTATAGAGAAAGTGGCATGAACATTTTTTAAGCGTTCAAGTGCGCATAAACCTGACAGACTGGTGTATCAGCGGTATCTGGGGTGTGCTTAATGTGCTGCTGTAAGCCTGTACAGATGTCCATTGGTATTTTCTTAAAGGAGATCTAAAATGAAAACAGCTTGTAGGGCTGTATCATCCCAATCCTCACAACCCTGCACCAAGGGCATCCATATTTGGGTTTCCTATCAGCCTAAATTCCCTTCTAGTGCTAGAAAATAGTTCTAGTTTTTGCGTGTTTGAAAAAGTTAGAATGTCAAAACTATTGATATACCTCCCTGATGGCATGGTGTGATGGATATGAATTTGACTTTAGGAATTTAGGAATTTGCTGTAGGAAACCTCCACCCTGATTCACACTTATATGTCCTTTTACATCCAGCTTCACTGGGCAAAATTAGAACCAAATCCTTTAGGTTTGTCATCAGTTCAGATGACACATTTTTGGTAACCAATTTTTCGAGTTTTTGTGCATTGCTGTGATTAGAGATGAGCGAACTTCTTGAAAGTTCGATTCGGGCGATTCACCGAATTTCCCCAAGAAATTCGGGTTCGCCCGAATCGAACTTTCACGAATCGCTCATTTGAAAAAAAAATATGCCGGCATGGTGGGAGCGGGCAGGCCGGCTACGCCTGTCAGCGGGCCGCCGCCGGCCTGCCCGCTCCCACCATGCCGGCATTTGTTTAAAAAGCAAACACTTACCTGCATGGTCGGAGCGTGGAGGCCGGCCCTCTGATGACGCGTCCTCTGATGACAGCTGAGGACGCGTCATCAGAGGGCGTGTCATCAGAGGGCGCCTGAGAGAGACGCCGGCCTCCACGCTCCGACCATGCAGGTAAGTGTTTGCTTTTTAAACAAATGCCGGCATGGTGGGAGCGGGCAGGCCGGCTACGCTGTCAGCGGGCCGGCTTCCGCCGCCCGCTGACAGCGTAGCCGGCCTGCCCGCTCCCACCATGCCGGCATTTTTTTTTTTTTTATTTCAACGAAAATTCGATCGGCACGAACCAAAAAAAATTCGGGTTGGTGCAGAATCGAATTTTCCCTGAAATTCGGAGCGAATTCCGGTTCGTCCGAACCGGTTCGCTCATCCCTAGCTGTGATATTTGGCCCTTTTCCACTTTAGACAATACACAACTCTTCTATGATGTCAACTTCTCTGTAGATGCAAGTACGGGAGCCCCAGAGTTTGCTGCCAGTCTGCTTCTAGCCCCAGAGCAAACAAACCTTTGTATATTTATTGTCATGCCTTTTGGGGTGACTAGCTAGTCTAAGCCTCTAAGCCCTCAAACAAACCTCCATCAATCAAAAACCATTAAAAAGAATCCAACCTCCAAGATATAACCCCGACATCCATAAACGATTGAATAGCAGCGTTTGAACTGTGCCACTTCTTTCCCTTTTGCTACATGGCGTCTTATGTTTTTGTGCCTGGAAGCAACAGTGTTCAGAATTAATTCCCATTATTTTTAATCTTGCAAATTATATTTTGAACAGTAAGTACATTATTTAAAATCCCACCAGCAAACTGCCCCTAACCATCTGATACGAGCCTGGGTATCAAATCATTATGAGGAGCGCAATGCCTATAATGACCTGTGGAACAGCTTCAAAAGCTGGAGCTTTCTAGCCTGTGGGACAATTTATATATTAGCATACATTATCTTGTCATTATCATATTGGTCAGCATGTGGTCCACTTCAAACAGGCTTTGTTCTTCTTTGTGTGATACCACACTTCAGTAGGAGATTGAAATTTACCTTCTGACTTATTTGCACATTGAGCTCCTTGGCAGTTGTCATCTCATGGAGTTTCTATAAGTTTCCTGCAGGTATTGTAATTTCACAGTGCATGTCTTGTACACATGCAGTTTGTTTTAAAAAGCTTGTATGAATACTAATTATCCATATGTAGAAAAGGCAGAGGTGTTGCTTCTATCAAACAAAGCTTGGGAACAGCAATGGTACAGTAAATAAAGCTCAACATTTTGAAGCTCTGCAGCCTGCTCCATCTATGGCCTCATGTCAAAGATTAATCCTGAGTTCCTTTTCATTCACTTATGGAGGACCAATATTCAAATAAATTAGTTGGTCCTCTTTAATAGGTTTTCGGATTTGGGATGCCCTGCAGCGAGAACCCCCTTCCCCCAGGTGTCTCCACCTTTCTTGGTCCCTTGTTGCATGCACAATTCTCTAAGGTCTTCCATGGAGTCACCTAAATTTTTTTCGCTCGTCACTAGTTCAAAGTGGTATATCTCCCAGCAAAAGCTGGAGAACAGAACTGCCAGTGATGTTTGTTGCAAGGGCAAAAGACTGTGCTGTGTGCTCCCCAGAGACAAGTCTCTATCCACAGACAATTAGCCTTGACCTGTAGGGGGACATACAGCTCACTCCCTTGTGGGTGTTCCTAATAAAGACCTACCGCACCTCTGTTTGGCCCTTGGGAGATCACCACATGTGGACACAGAGGGCCACACCAACATCTGGACCGGTTGCAACCAGTTTAAAAAGGGGATCTAGTCAAGTCAAATAAAGGTTTAGGTCTGCTGAATAGCCTTTCCCATTGCATAGCAACCCCTATTAATTCTAATAATGGGCATTCAGTCTGCACCATCCATGTCTATGGCCTCTGGCTGTCATGTGGGCAGTGAGGGCTGCACAGGAGTGTTGCCTAGGTGAAGAAATCCGGCCATTTCTGGCTTTGGTTGGTAGGCAGTGGGGAAGGGGAGGCTTTTCAGTGACCCTAAAGTCTTCTTTTAGAGACTTTAAAGGAACATTCCAGGCTAACACTGTTTCCCCCCCAAAGCTTCTCCAATCACATTATGATCACTAGTGCGGTTGAAATTCGGGTTTAGCGAATTCAGCCGAACTTGGTGCCAAACTTCAGGACTGGGACCCCGAATCTGAATCAGAACACTACTAAAGTCAATGGGGACTTTGGGGCCCAAAAATAATGTAATGTAAAATGGGGCGAGCAAGGGCTAGAGGGATGAAAATCGAAGGAAACACCAGAGTGATTGCCCTGCACAAAGTAGGCAAGGTAAAGCCCAATAACAGAAAACAAAAAAATGAAAAAAATCTAACAAATAAAAAAATTAAAATATTATATTTTTACGTGTCAGATGTCAATTGGGGGGTAACACCAGGGAGATTGCCCTGCACAAAATGGGCTAGGAAATGTACTCAAAATACAGAAAACCAAAACAAATTAAAATGGCTTCAGGTCAAGTGCAGACCAACAGCACCTCAACATCAATGAGTGGGCCTTCATGAGGGACATTTATTTTTGCTTGCCTTTAAAATGTTCCCATTCCGGCAACTGGAGCTGGAGAGCTTTAAAGATCTTATGGCGAGGGGCCAGTTATCTCAGTTAGAGTGTGGTGCTAAAAAAAATCGGTGGCTGCCCCACAATACATCATTTCCAGCCACGACAACTTTTCTCAGCAAGCCATTCCTGCCCTGTTACAACAGGTTGTGGAGAAAATGAGAACATATAGATGCTATATGTTGCAAGGTCCTTATCAAGGTCCTTTTTTTGGGGTGTTGTTCCTGTAGACAGCTAATAAAAACAAGCTCAGGGGGCCTCCAGAATGCCCGATACTCTTACCTTCACTACGAGCCAGCGCCGGGAAAGGAGTCCCGAGATTTGCTGCCAACGCGCATGTGTGTGGCAACGAGCAGAACCTAGTAGAGCAGCCTTGGGTTGAGCTGGGTTGAGGCACATCCATTGGCTAGCACATGTGCTCAACTTGGTGGTGCAAAGCTTCTTGGACCATTATCCAGACATGTCACAGAACTTGGCTGTGCCAGCACCTGAGCAGGCAGTTGACATGTTGTCTACCTCCATCTCTTCCACCTACCTGGCAGAAAACACACAAACAGGTGGAAAGTATAGAACATTTTTCATACATAATGAAACATGACAAGTTAAGAGTGAGCTGCTTTCTCTCTAGTGTGGCAGCCTTGCTGCCCTTTAATATACAGGCGAATGAAAAAAAGGTCTAATGACAGGTGTCATATTATATAGTTTTAGCAAAGACCAAGAGGGTTTAATGCCAGGTGTGCCAACTAGTGAGTAGTTTTTTTCTAACACCCAGAAAGTAAAATGCAATGTGTGCCAACAAATCAGTAGTTTAATCTAATTCCCAGTAAGTATTATGCAGGTGATGCCAACAAGCGAGAAGTTTTTTCTAAGCCCCAGTAAGCAGAATGCAGATGGTGCCCACAGGTGAGCTGATGTAAAATGCCCAAATGGGCCCCAGCAGCTGATTAACCTCAGGGTGTAAGTCAAATATCCTTTCCTAGCTGTCCCTCACTGATGCTGTCTGCTCTGCCTAGCTAGGTGCCTGAACCAGTGGACTATTTGTTATTAAACCAAAAAGAGCCTAATGTGGCCTGATCCAGTGGACATTCAATTACTACTTGTTAGCAGCAGTGACATACATGTGCCCTGAACAATTGGTATTTATCAGTAGTGACACACAAGTGCCCTAAAGTGCTGCGAAAAAGTAGTATTAAAGAGCAGTGAAAGAGTAATTCCACATTCCCTGGCATTTTGTGTGCCAAAATGATTTCTTCAATGTGCTAAGATTATATGTTGTTTATTTTTATTTTCTATTTGTTTGCAACCTGAGTGAATACAGATAGGTTTGGTATAAGGAGACAATCTCACCCCAGTCTTTACATAGAAACATAGAAATATAGAAGGTTGGTGGCAGAAGGAGACCATACGGTCCATCTAGTCTGCCCTTATGTGTATACTGTATGTTCTCTTTATCTTAGGATAGATGTGTGCTTATCCCAAGCATGTTTAAATTCAGTGACTGTTGATTTTGCAACTACCTCTGCTGGAAGTTTGTTCCAAGCATCTGCTACTCTTTCTGTAAAATAATATTTTCTAACATTTCTCCTGATCTTCCCCCCGACTAGCTTCAGGTTGTGCCCCCTTGTTCTATCATTAAGTTTCTTTTTAAAAACAATTCCCTCCTGAACCTTATTCAATCCTTTCACATAAATAAAGGTCTCCACCATGTCCCCCCTCTCCCTTCTTTCCTCCATACTGTACAAATTAAGTTCTTTAACCCTTTAAGTCCCAGCCTACCTTGAGATTTTGTCACCCTTTGTTGCCAGACCATTTTGCACTATTTTGCGCTCCCCATGTTCAACTGTGATTTTTGAAGGGATTTCCCAGGAAAGTGATATATTGTTTTTTTCCAGCAGAGCCTGGGCTTTAACATGAAATGTCTTGTTTGTCATTTTCTAAGTGATCCTTTCCTGCCCAGAAGATGGAAGATTGGGGGGGGGGGGGGGGGGGGGGCGTGAAGAGGGGAGCCGGCGGACACGAAGGTAAGTAAATGTCATTTTTTTTTTTACAGGCGATTCCGGTGGTCACCCTATTTTGGGCGCTCCCCTGCAGCCGGAGGAGCCCCAATGGGTGATCGGAGCTGCTCTGGCTGAAGAGGAGACCCGGCTGGATCGAACGAGGGGTCAGATAAGTGACTTTTGTTTTTCTTTTTTTGCTGTAAGTGGGGGAAGTCAGGCACGTAAAATTTAAAACTTATCAGGAGAGGCTTAACCCTTTAAACGCCAGCCACGTAAAATTTACGTGGCTGCCTCCCCTGCAGTTAAAATTTACGTGGCTGGCGTTTAAAGGGTTAAGCCTCTCCTGATAAGTTTTAAGTTTAAGTCCTTCCACCATTTTTGTTGCCCGCCTTTGGACCCGTTTACAGATAGGTTTGGTATAGGGGACACTCTCATCCCAGTCTTTACAGACAGGTTTAGTATAAGGGGACAATCTCACCCCAGTCTTTACAGATTGGTTTGGTATTTGGGGGTACACAATCACTCTGGGATTTACAGCTAGGTCTGCTAAAAAGGTTCACACAATCACCCCAGCACTTAGAGTTCCATGAGGGATATAGTGACACCCAGACCCCAGTAATGACAAGCCAATGCTATTAGTGCAGTAATAGTGATGACCCCCAGTCCAACCTTACTCTAGCCCTCACTCCTGCTGCTATCCCTGACAAAAGTTTGCCCTAAAAAGGGCCATTTTTTAAACAATAAGCCTATCTCTTCCTAAACCATTGCAGCAGGAACCTCTCCCTATCTAAAGCAATGCTGCAAGATGGTGTTGAGAGAGACGCGGACCA
The DNA here is from genome assembly GCA_027917425.1 of Gastrophryne carolinensis. NCBI lineage: Eukaryota > Metazoa > Chordata > Amphibia > Anura > Microhylidae > Gastrophryne > Gastrophryne carolinensis. The sequence continues at coordinate 470,014,572 of CM051236.1, read as the reverse complement.
TGCCTGTTATACCAATGGGCCAATGGAGGTAGGGGAAGCCAATCAATGTTCTTCTGGGTCCTGCCTAAATGCCAAGCACGCGTTTAGGCAGGACCCAGAAATCCGTGTTCAGCTCTGATCACTCAAACTCGCAAAGATCGGTACAGATCCGGACTTTGTGGGTTGGATCCGCTCATCACTACTTAGATCACATTGGGGATATTGTGTCTCTCTGCCATCTTTTATGTATCAAAAATGTAATTTTTCCATGGCAGGAGTTATGCTGAAGTGTTTGGTTTATTACTTGCTTAGTAAGTTATAAACCCCTCCTAAGATGTGATTAAAAAGAAAAAAATTGATATGCGTACAGCATCCAATGTGCCAGTCATTTTTATGTGTGGCTCATTTCATGACAGCCCTGTCTATCCACATTGCAGACAATGGAGTCAATACAAACAAGGTCATTAATGTTTAAAAAAATTCCAGACAGGATTAATTTTAACCTGTGAGTCCCGCCTGTGATACAGCGCTCGGGGCATGCTAATTATGTAAATACTTCTACTCACCAAGTGTCAAATGTCAGGATCAACATGACTGATCTCCCCCCAGGCTGTGTCTAACAATGGACCCACCGGTGTAAAGCAGAGGGCAGAATATAATGATATTAATAATTCACCACAGGACATTCTCCCAGCCACGATTTTCTTTTTCCCATTTATACATATGTAATGAAGGGCGGAAAGCCCGTGCTCTCATGGAACGGCGTCTGCCGCAGACCTCTGTAGCATTAGTGATGTTTCCGAGGCTCCATCAAATTCATTTAAACTTCATTATATTTTAGGCAGCATTTCCATAAGTGAACATTTGTCAGGATAATGGGGGGGTAGGATCATTTTCTAAGCTGATTAAACGCAATCTGTTGTTTAAATGAACCCGTGCTAAAGTCTGGTTAATCATTCCAGCAGGTTAATAGAATTTTCAAGCTCAGTAGTCACTTATTGTACATATTTCTGATTTACACCATGGCTGTAAATACCCATCCCCCTGGGTTTTCTGACCCCATCAAAGAAAAATGATTTTGTATTTGAAATTATATTTTGTAATAGATCTCCAGTCAAAAATCACTGCAAAGTGGCCTGCTTTAGTATGCCCTGGAATCTATACTTACCTTTCCCGTGCCACACTTACATTCCTGGGGGCAATAGAGCAAAATATGGAGTAGGGGAGCAGCAGTCTAGGCACATGTATAGAGGGAACAGTCTGTGTTGTTCTTAATAGATGGCTGGGGGGTAGAAAATATTGGAGCCTCTCCGTTCTCACTTTAGGTGACCTAAATCTCCTACCTAGAGGTAGTAGCTTGAAGTAGGTATTCCCAGGATGGTAGAAACTTCACTAATCTTCAGTGCAGAGGACTAGCTAGGCTTTCTGGCACCTGGGGCAAAGATTCAAAATTGCAACCCCATCTGTTCTCAGACCCCCCTTTGGGGCCTCCCTGATCTGTTGCAGCAGGGTCAAGTGCCCCCCTGCTCCCTCCTAGCTGTGCCCCTGCTTCAGTGCATGATACTTTCCGTTCAAGGAAAGCTCCTCTCTTCCTTTACCTAAGTAGAGGGTTTTTTGGTACTCACCAAGTCTCACCCCCCATACATCCAGAAACATCCGCCATAGTGCTGATGAGAGCCTAAAGCTCGAAACACGTGTCCACTAGTTGGATGTGTCTGGCTGTGTAAATTTAAAGCTAATCCTTGGCATTTCACCCTTAGCATTTCTAAGGGCCATGGATGGCACAGAGACATAAAGAGATGATTTGCATAGCTCCGTCTGCTGCCAGGTTAGATGGGTAATGCTATCTGTCCTTGTTTTGGGTACTGTGCAAATAATTTCCGTTCTAGGAAAGCTCCTCTCCTCTTACAGTCTATTGTTAAAATGTTCATTGAGTCTGCCTATAAGAAGTATAAAGTAAGTGGAAGTGTAGCTGACAGAGAGGCGTATAAAATTGCATTTCACTGCCTCAGAAAACTCTGAGCTCCGGAGTTTCTGGAGGCTGATGTCCTATCCGAGCTGGCACATCTAAAGGTAAGTAAGGCGATGGGTCCAGATGGAATCCACCCCAGAGTTCTAAGGGAACTTAGGTTTGTGATTGCAGCCCCTCTGACTGATTTACTTAACCATTCCCTTTCAACTGGTGAGGTTCCAGATGATTGGAGAATGGCCAATGTCATACCAATCCATAAAAAGGGGAGTAGAGAAGAAGCCAGTAATTACAGGCCAGTTAGTTTAACATCTATAGTGGTCAAATTAATGGAAACACTCTTAAAAAAACAGATAATTTCCCATCTAAAAATTAATGACCTATTGGACCCAAAACAGCACGGCTTTACTGAGGGCAGATCATGTCAGACCAATCTTATTGATTTCTTTGACAATGTCACTAAAGTGTTAGATGAAGGTGGTGCTGTGGATATCGCCTATCTGGATTTTAGCAAAGCCTTTGACACTGTACCACATAAGGAGCTCATAGATAAGGTATTGAAGGTAGGACTCAATCCCTGGATAGTTCAGTGGATTTCCAGTTGGCTGAGGGATCGGTATCAGAGCGTTGTTGTAAATGGTGTGCAATCTGAACAAAGGCGAGTTACAAGTGGTGTGCCACAAGGCTCTGTCCTGGGCCCCATTCTTTTTAATATATTTGTAAGTGACATAGGAGCAGGCTTGGTAGGAAAAGTTTGTCTGTTTGCTGATGATACAAAGGTTAGTAATAGGGTGGATATTCCTGGAGGTGTCTGCAACATGGAAAATGATTTAGCTTTACTGGGTAGATGGTCAAAACTGTGGAAACTAGTTTAATGTCTCTAAATATAAAATCATGTACTTGGGTAAAAGGAATCCCTGCTCTGAGTACCATATGGGCAGCACTGTGTTAGCCAGGACCTCGGAGGAGAGAGATTTAGGGGTACTGATTACTGATAGCTGCAAAATGAGTGGACAGTGTAGTCAGGCAGTGGGAAAAGCAAGCAGGATGCTCGGCTGCATAGCTCGAGGCATCACCAGTAGGAAGAGGGAGGTTGTGATGCCACTGTATAGAGCCCTGGTGAGGCCACAGGCAGAATACTGTGTGCAGTTCTGGAGACCTTACCTGCAAAAGGACATTATTCAAATAGAACGGGTCCAAAGGCCGGCAACGAAAATGGTGGAAGGACTTAAACTTAAAACTTATCAGTAGAGACTTAAAGAACTTAATTTGTACAGTCTGGAGGAAAGAAGGGAAAGGGGGGACATGATTGAGACCTTTAAATATGTGAAAGGATTGAATAAGGTTCAGGAGGGAAGTGTTTTTTAAGAAGAAGCTTAATTATAGAACAAGGGGGCACAACCTGAAGCTAGTCGGGGGGAAGATCAGGAGCAATGTTAGAAAATATTATTTTACAGAAAGAGTAGTAGATGCTTGGAACAAACTTCCAGCAGAGGTAGTTGAAAAATCAACAGTCACTGAATTTAAACATGCCTGGGATAAGCACACATCTATCCTAAGATAAAGAGTACATACAGTATACACATAAGGGCAGACTAGATGGACCGTATGGTCTCCTTCTGCCGTCAACCTTCTATTTTTCTATGTTTCTATGCTGGTCAGTCGGGATCTGATTAACCTCTCCGTTCTCCTGATGATCCTTTGTAGATGTGCTTTATTTCTTTTGGGTGCACCCTAATATCAGACACTAAGGGAGGTGGTTAGGCACTATTGCTTTGTAGAACAGTGTCAGCTTAGTATAGCTCCTCAACTACCTCAGAAAACTCTTTGATAGGGCGTTTTCAGTACTGTCCTGATTTTATTCTCCCTCTTCAAATCACTGATGATGGTTGTGCCCAGGAACACGTCTCGTCTTGTTTACCCCTCTTACCTCGTTGTTGTGAATTGTTATGTAACTGTGATAACTTCAGTAAGTTTCCTCGTGAAGTCACTCACCATCTCCACTGCCTTGGCCATGTTTGTGCCCCTGACCCAACCTTTTGATCTCGTTGTGATATGGTAACTCATCATTCCATCTGATGAGGCCTATTAAAATGGTATCATCCACAAATCTGCTGATCTTGAGTGCACACCCCTGAGACACATTCATATTTGTGATTCTGGTGATGGTCAGGAACTTGCCCTATCTCGTGCATTGTGTCCTGTCCTTGATCCATGATCCTCTTGCAGATGAATTACATTCCCATGAAGAATGTCAGGGTTGATGGTGCGGAGCTGAAATCCACAAACTCAAAAAGCACAGTGTATTACAGAAACACAGGCATTCCAAGATGGCCACCATCTGATAACATAAGTCCTAAACATTCTGTCTGTTTCATGTCTTCACTGCCTGAGCAGCTACCAGATAAGGCAGACAGTCATATAAACATCAACCTGCCTTTGCATTTTAGTGTGAGTGGTGACTAGGGCCAGCTCCAGATTTGTGGGGGCCCTTGGGCAAGAGAGTCCTAGTGGCCCCCAGAGTAGTGAGTCACATGATGTCACCTTTCAGCTCCGCTGCCACAAATGGGTCATCTCCTGCTGCTAATCGCCCTCCATTCCTTGTCAGCTGTCACCGGTTTCTCCCAACCTTCTGCACTTCTATCAATTGCCCTCCATTCCATGCCACCTTCTCCATTATTGCTAATCATCCCCTGTTGCTGAGCCAAGCCATGAGCAGGTCTGCACACAGCACCCGGCATTCGGTGGTTCAGGTCCACTCTTAAATAATACCATGGCCAAATGTGAGCCTGAGTGGGCCTCTGAAGATGCCAGGTCCGGCCCTGGTGTTGACTATAATCTTGGATACTGTGTATACTGTGATACTATCTTCATGGAGCTTCTCCAAAATGAATGTGGCCGTCAGGAATAAAGCCAGCCCAAAACAAATGAATCTAATGAATTAAATGTAATGTTCAGATATGAACTATTAAATAATTACAATACACAGAAAATATTTCTTGCTGTGTAGATCATGCTGACTTCTGTCGAGCTCTCCCTCCTCTGCTTTGAGGCCATTTATATTGTTGTGACACTGTGCGACTTGAGCAGGATGCATTGTTTTCACTTGAGCTGTGACTCCCACTGTGGAAAAAATTGGCTCCTGATTCTGAAGAATGGCGCTCAGATTGCCCCACTGATTGCTGCCCCTCCTCCCATCCACAGCACTCTCTTTTCCTTATATTCCAAGAGACGGGTACTTATGGGATCTCTGATGGGCAAGCCCATGGCAAAATAAATATTGCTCTCTAATAGGGCATATTACAGGCACATAAACCATCTTACTTTAGGCTCACTTAAGGTCTTTTACAACCCTCATCCACAGGGCATTCTGATTTAGCATCAAAATCAGGCTTTAATGCTTACCCTTTTGCCTTCCTATGCTGCAACCATATCCTGTGCACCTGCTTCTTTGCAGATGATCAGTTGGGTTTATGGGACTGCCTTGCATAGCTCTGGGCTATGTGGTGCACTGTGGACAAAATCATCCCAGAATCTTAGCAGCCCATGACATCCTGGCTGAGCCTGCCCCCTCCATAAATACCCCCTGGTTGGTCAATAGGTGCTAACCAAGGCTAAGGCTATAGGGTTATACAGGTCGATGTGGCCCATTTCTCCTTGTATCCCTATGACAGTGCACACCAGGCTACATTGGGGTCTTTAACCAAAGTAACACCTTAAAATAAATTAGAATGCCCTGAAAATTTGTTAGAAGTCATTTTTTTAACTACTTTAAAGCAGGCTATGAAACATTTCAAAGATGCTACATGAGCCGCTGCATGCTCAAGGCAATCCTTGTTATACTCAGTTTACTTTCTGGGAGACAATAAAAGTGAATGGCAGGTTTCTCTCCTGATAAAGAAGTGAGAATTCTGACCTGGCTCTGAATCAACCCCAATGAAAGTGAATTGCAGTTCTCTCTCCTAAAATAGAAGGAAGTTTTCTCACTAGGCTCTGAATCAACCCCATTGTATATACATGGCGACAACACCCTCATACGCAAGTGCCCCCATGCTGACAGATGCTTCAAAACCATGGCCCTCTAGCTTTTGTATCTTTGAATGAATGCCACGAGAAAGGGGCATGCAATTGGAGGTATGACCAAGATGTTTGACTGCCTCCAATTTTTAGCTCTTTCCAGAGGCTAGGGGCATGACCCAGCCTCCGCTGAGCCGTGCTCTGACTAAATTTCTTGATGACATGGCTGACCTACAGGAGAAATACATCTCTTTCCCTGACAGCATGGCAGCCTGGAACACGGTGAGGTTGCATACATGTGGCCCTGGTTTCCCCAGCTTCTCAGGAGTATATGTTTTGGGTTGTCTAGGTCCACATTGCTCCTCCTTCTTGCCCACTCTCCTCTCTTTATTTTAGCCTTGCTTTACCTACCCTAAACCATCTTCCCTGTGTTCCCAGCATGTTTAGGTCCACATTGCTCCTCCTTCTGGCCCACTCGCCTCTCTTTATTTTAGCCTTGCTTTGCATACCCTAAAGCAGCTTCCCTGTGTCACAATTGGCCCTTGTTTGTTTTATTTTCATGTTGGCAGTCTAGTGACCCTTTATTTTTTGCTATTAATGTCAGCAACCGCAAGTTGGGTCACTCTCTTAACGTCCAATACATCATAGAACCGGGTCTTCGTTTTCTCAGCATTTTGGCCAGCTTCCCATGACACATTCATCTTGAGGAGTTACATTTTGTACACCCGTTTTGACTTCTAGGTAAGTATGTTGATTTTTTTAGTTGATCTGCCTGTCTATTGATTTTATTGTATTAGCAATAGTTTTTGCATGTCTAATATGTGTGTCCTTTTTGGTTTAGGCCCAAGTAAAGCATGTTTGCCAAGTGTTCATGCCCCTCTTTTAATTCCCCCTTCTCCATGTCGCTGTTTCAAATGCTTGGTCCCAGCATCTTGCCTAAGCTTGTGGACCCCCCACACCCTAAAGTCCAGGATGACCTATTAGTGCCTGGCTTTCTCTGTTGGCTGCTTGCTGTGCCTCCAGCCTGTCCAGCCTTTGTGTGTCAACTTGGTTGGCCTCCACAATAGCCCCTAGGTGCGCCACTTGGCCTAAGTGCGTCAGTGCTTGCAATCTGCCACTACTGTGGGATGGGAGAGCTGGCTGCACCATGCTGCTGAACGGTGCCAGCGAGCATTGATCTGATGGTAGTAGCGGAGTGGGGATATAGGTGCCCCACTTTACCTAAGCACGTCTGCGCTTACAATCCGCTACTACTGTGGGATAGGTGAGCTGGATTAGGTGGCATAGGCATACACTAGAAAATTACTTAAAGGGGCAAGGGTGTGCATGTGTGCCTAAAGGAGACCCAAACAGAGAAGAACACAAGTTAATAATGCAAATGTGTTTGTTCTTTGTAGACATGGAGCAAAGCTCAACACCCATGAAAAGAGGACATTGGCAGAGGAAGTGGCAGCCCATGTGAGTGGCGAGGGGGCATCGCCTTACACCTTCATCCAAATAATGCAGCACTGGTAGTACCTCAAACAGCGAAAGTGGCCCTGGGTGTGGAGATTCTACAGCCAGAACTCCCCAGGTAAGTGGATGTACAACAGAGAAGGTGAGCTATCGGGGTTATGAGTAACAAAAGTTTATTCTCTTTTGTAGCTGGGAGTTCTGGCTGCAGATCAAGTGCTCCTAGAGACGAGGGGTCCAACCAGTGTGGCTAAGAAGACAGGGTGTGGGTGTAAGGCGGTGGCCCCAAACCCTGCCAACGTCCTCTTCCTCATCTCAAACCTCCCCACCACCAGCCATGGAGCCCGCTGAGGGGGAGGGTGTGTTGGTCTTGGAGTTGCCCACAGCTGCTGCATACTCCAGTAGGTCAACAAAAAACACACAGGTTGTGCTGCATGTAAAGTCTACAAACATGTTTGCTGAGCGCTGATATGTTGTGCTTCTCTGTCACTACAGATTTATCAGGGTGAGTATGCAACCTGAGACAGAAGCGGTGAAGCAGAACAATACCCAAGCATTATACAAACAACACATGGCCATACATTCTAACTCAGGTTCTTTTCCTGTACAGACCCTGAAGAAGGGATGGTGCTGCGGAGGAGGGTGGCTCCCTAAAAATATGCCGACAGTTGGGGTAAGTATATCAAAATGTGTGTGCATGTACAGGCACACGTGTAAAAACAAGTGTTAATTTTGATTTCTTTCTCTTTGCAGGTGCCATGTTGGTACCCCCCAAAATTTGAAAAAAATTACAGAAATGTTATATTTTTTTATCAATTTTAGCAAATTTTAATTGAAAAAAAATGTAATAAACTTTATTTGCTGCGTGGTGACGTCTATTAAATGCAACACCATGAAGCAGGTGGAATCCTAAGAAACAGCGGTGTGTAATGGTGAGACAAAACAAAAGGTGGGCGAAGTGTGAGGTGAGTAACAGTGAGTAGAAGCAGACGACATGGCAACCAAGGAACAAAGGTATCAGTTTCATGCCACACCTCAAGGGGGTATCTGAGACTTGCTTACCCAAGGACTCACATAAACCTGGAGCCAGGCTTGTATATATAATGCGATTTTTGCTCCATAAGCCCCCCCCCAAAAAAAAAAATAAGTGTGGGAATATGTCTGTGTGTCTCATGGATTTTTGGACAGAAACTAACCCTGTTCTGTTTACGGGGTATTCTGCCACACAATCTGTTATAGCGGATTGGGGAGATTCTGCATGCTGTCTAAAATAGGGGTATAGAGGGTATTTTGCCCCACTACCTGACACAGGGGACTGGGGAGATTCTGCCACACTGTTGCCATACTGCCTTGCACAGAAGATTAGGGGGATTCTGCCTTGCATGTTATAGGGGGTTGCTATACAAGAGTTTGGGGGTATTTTGCCACACTGCTTGTCATAGGAGGATTGGGGGCACTCTGCACACTGCCTGTTATAAGGGATTTGGGGGATTCTGCCATGGGGCATAGGTGGCCATTGTATGCTTGAGCACACATAGGGATTTTTTCTCCACATGTTCCATGGCCAGGAATAGAACCTGTAGTGCTCTGGTCCCAAGGCCACTTCCCTACCTCTGGGCCATGACTGTCCCTTAACAGGGGCAATGACCTGTTATTGAGTCATGGGGGGTTAGCACACCTTCTTATTCTAAGTATACAGCACGTCCTGTTCCAGAAGATATTCCTTACACTTGGGTATACATCCAGTAGATGGCGCTGGACTGCAGAGACAGAAAAGTGGCTCCTCCCGGCCCCATATATACCCGGGACCTCCCACAAAATCCCCAATTCTTCTCTGCAGTCTGGGCTGCGATGACTAGAAGATGTCTCTCTCTACTCGCAGGTGAGCGGGGCTATTAGCCTGCGGCCCTGTAAGACTATTCCCACCCGTTTCCTTTTATTGCCTCCCAGCTTAGGCTGCACTGGTTCGGGTGAAGGTAGGCAGCACCGCTGCTAGGTGCTAAGGAGGCCCATGGTGAGCCTTATGGGATGCCCCTCCCGCATCTTATTCTTATGCCCCTCGCCCCCAGTCCCCGCAGTTGGCTCCCTTAGGCTGGCCTTCGTTTCCCTTTCGCTCTCCCTGGTAGATTCTGGGGGGGGGGGGGTCCATGTCTTTATATATATATATATATATGATCCCTTTTTGAATTGGTTGCACTGGTTTCTTTGCCACCGCCGCCGCACGCTTGTACACCGCCCCGCGGTCGGCGGCGACATCACCTCAGCCATCATTGGCTGGCTTTGTCATGTGGGCGCGTTTTCACGCTCTTCGGGGGGTGGGCCTTGCGGCTGACGCGTTCTGCATCACTGTCTCCGCGGCCCGCCCCTTGAGGTACATGCGTGCGCCATTTTAGTTTTCTGCTGCATGTGTCTGGCGCCTCTCTATCGAGGTCCGTAAGTGCCTTTTCTCCTTCTCCTTCAGGGGCTCCAGAATTTGACGGGGAGCTTCCTTTGCTGGAGCCCGTGGAGATTTTTGGGGCAGGGGCAGAGGACATGGCCGCCCTGGCCCCTCCTGGGGTCCCAAGCTTAAGTCCTCTCCCAAATCCCCTCAGGCATGAAGGGATGCCCATCACCCATCCGGGTGGGGGGACGGCTTCGGCTCTTGGCTCATGTCTGGAGGTGTCATGTCTCAGACCGGTGGATTCAGGAGGTAGTATCCTCCGGTTACAAAATAGAGTTTGCAGCCTGGCCGCCCCCAAGATTCATCAAATCTCTGTTAGCTCAAAAGCCCTTGTCAGCTCAGAGTCTGTCCCTGGCTGTCCAAGGCCTTCTAGATCTAGGTGTCATCTGCCGGGTGCCCTTGAGGGAAAGGGGCAAAGGCTATTATTCCAATCTTTTCATTGTTCTCAAAAAGAATAGGTCCATCAGACCTATCCTGGATTTAAAGCTTCTCAACAAATTTGTCAGATTCAGACACTTTCGCATGGAGACTCTGCGCTCAGCTGTGACTTTCCTACGCCCAGGGGACTTCATGACCTCTGCAGACATCAAGGTTGCCTACATCAATCATCAGGGAGGGACCCGGAGCAAGAGGGCCCTCAAGGAAGTGTCCCTGATACTGTCCTACATCTCAGCTGTGTACATCCCGGGGGTGGAGAATCTGGAGGCAGACTCTCTGAGCAGGGGGATCTCTCGTCTGGGAGAATGGTCCCTCAGTAGCAGGGTGTTTCGCTCCCTGTGCCACCACTGAGGTCAGCCGGATGTGGATCTGTTTGCGTCCCGTCACAATCACAAGCTTCCAGTCTTTGTCTCTCTGTCCCAGGATCCTCTGGCCTTGGCCACGGTTGCCCTGGCAATGTCTTGGACGAGGTTCCAGCTCCTGTATGTGTTTCCCCCATTTCCCCTGCTGGGCAGGGTGTTGCGCAAGATAGTTCAGGAAGGGGTGCCAGCCATCCTGGTGGCCCCCTGTTGGCCAAGAAGAGTGTGGTTCGCAGACATCGTGCAGTTGGCAGTAGATCAGTACGCCCTGCCCTGGGTTCCAGATCTGCTCACTCAGGGGCACCTATGCCTCCCCAATTTACAAACGCTGGCTTTGAAGGCCTGGCTGTTGAAACCTCCATCTTGATGGAAAAAGGGCTGCCTACCTCGGTTGTAAATACCATGATCAGGGCTAGGAAAAGGTCCTCTTCTTCCATCTATTACAGGGTTTGGCGTACTCACATTGACTGGTGTGTGTCTAACTCGCTTTCCTGTTGTGTGTTTTCTATTCCTAGGATTCTGGAGTTTCTCCAACATGGTTTGGATCTGGGTCTTCAGCTCAGTACTCTGAAAGGCCATGTTTCTGCCTTGGCTATTTTTTTCCAAAGATCCTTTGCTCAGAATCTCCTGGTCAATACTTTTTTCCAGGGGGTTACTCACGTGCGTCCCCCACGTAAGCCTATGTTACCAGTCTGGGACTTGAACTTGGTCTAATCTGCCCTGCAGGGGTCTCCCTTTGAGCCCTTGCAAGGGGCTCCTTTGTCCATTCTCACACTTAAGGTGGTCTTTTTGGTGGCTATCACTTCTGTTAGGCGTGTTTCTGAATTGGCGGCGCTTTCCATCAAGCCTCCTTATTTTGAGAGACACCAGGACAAGGTGGTGTTTTGTTTTAAGCCAGATTTTCTGCCTAAGGTTGTTTCTGCCTTTCATCTCGATCAGGACATTGTTTTGCCTTCTCTGTGTCCTAATCCTAGTAACCCTAAGGAGAGGGTTTTACATTCTTTGGACGTAGTCAGAACTCTGAAGTTCTATCTGGTAGCTACAGTTCTCCCGGTCTCATTTTAACTGCTTTTCACTACTGGGGATTTTGTGGGAGGTCCCGGGTATATATGGGGCCGGGAGGAGCCACTTTTCTGTTTCTGCAGTCCAGCACCATCTACTGGATGAATAACCCAAGTGTGAGGAATATCTTCTGGAACAGGATGTGCTGTATACATATAATACCAATTCTACAGGTGAGTAATCACAGAATTGTACTTTTAAAACCTAGGTGCGTCTTATAGAGAGAAAATATGGTGGGTGGGTGTATATAAAATATACATCAAAAGCTGGCGTCAGCTGTCTATCTAATGGTGAAACAGGATAGTGTGTTATTACTCAACACATTCCGCAAACACTGATCGCTTTCTCAAGGGAATGGCTGATTTGGTCTACATGCCAATCCAGTGAAACCAGTGGAATGCAGGCAGAGAAGTGGAGGTGTATGACACAGTTGTCACCTTCCAGAAATGCAGAAGAGTGCATTATTTCCTATATAATATCAGGCTGGCCTGGGGAGAATAATTACACACATCCTATAGTCATTTTTGGATATAGAGTAGGCCTACTTTCACAGACTGAAGGCCCCCCTTAATGTGACTCTCACTAGACCTTTATAACATGCATTATGCCAGACCAGACTTGATAAAAATGTTAGGTATGCTAACCGGTCTATATTTTAGCATCATTTAATCTGATATCATTTTTACTTTGGTATGGGATAAAGTTGTCCATGTCATGAAGGTACGCTGCTGGTGATGGTGGTAACACAGCAATTATAGGCCCTGGTAGAGTGTGAATGAGCCAAAACCAGCCTGCCTTCTAACAGTGACACCATTGCCTTTACAGTTTATAAATCACCATCTGGACACCCTTCCCTCAAGAAGTGTCATTTGATTATTTCACTCCACAAAGAGATATTGGCAGTAAATTTGAACTAACAGCTGAGGTTTGGGAAGGACATTGATTTATAGGTTAATTGGGAATATTAGAGACTGACAGAATGACCTAATCTGCATATCTTCTGTTCAACCTATAAAAATATATTTTGCTTTTATCATGCATGCATATGGCGTGACCTTCCGGCAATCGTTTTAAAATAGATACAATTATTTTTTTATTTTTTTGGTTTCCTTGTTGAATACTAAATGGAGGTTTCTAAACCATGTCTGTATTTTGTATATATCTCTCTGCATTGCATTGGAAATGCACAAGTGCATGTGCAATATTGCGCTGTGCCCGTCTTTTCTTCCTCCCCATAGGCTGCCCTGCAGTGGTCGGCGTAGAGGTAAGAATTCCTCTGGGTTTTGGTTTACTTTAATAGTTGCCATATCCTTCCCTGCCAGTGATTTGATCCTGCAATGCTACAGCTTCAGCCTTGAAGTGCACTACTTTAATGGGCAAGAATTACATGGGAGGGCTCAGTAGAGATTTTTTGGGATGGTCACGGGCTGGATGGAGGATGGTAACATCCCTGTCCTATTTTTGGACCCCGTCCTGCCAGTGAATGTAAATGGGAATTTCATAGCTACCCTCCTAATACCAACATCGAAAATCGTATGGCCTTGCCAGATATATAGATCTTATAATCAGATTACCTAAAAAAAATGTATTGTTTTTTGTGGGTAAAATCTTTCTGCAGATGTCATGTTGCTTTACCCTGGACAGAATGACACACTGAAATACTGCACTTTTCTGCCATTAGTAAAATACAAGCTGGAACGGTGCCTGTTTAAATTTTATATATATATTTTTTGAATATCACCAGGTTCATCTGTAAAAAGTGGTTAAACACCGAAACATGAAAAAATGAGAAAGAAAAAATACAAATATAAAACAGACACAACTAGTTCATATATTATACTCTCTGGTTCGCACAGTGATTGACAATGGTTCCAAATTAGGCTGCACTGCAACATGTAGGGTCCGCTGCCACCTGGGGAATAGGTGCTTCTGTTGCACTTTTTGACTATCGCTATTGCTGTTTAACTTGACACGTGGGTAACCACAATATATGAACATTATTATCACATATATAAATATAGTATATTAGGGGCCTAATTTACTTGGCTTTAGCGCCAGCTTTGGAGCGCCGGCATTCCCGTCTTATCTGGTGCTGCGCTTTGTACTACATTGGCGCTAGAATTTGTTGCGCCGAACGCTAACTAATAAGCTTTGATTGTTACACTTAGGTATTGGCCGGTCTATGTCAGCGCCTGTTGGATGATTATCCCAGAGCCAGTGAGTGCCACTTAGTATTGCTGTTTTTCCTGCACTCCCCGGCATATTTATGAATTTTTTCCTCCTTAAAATCTTTGCCGTTGGTTAGCGTTTCTTTACTACAGTTACAAGAAATCACTTCTGCGTTTTAGTTGTTGGTTTCCAAATAACTCATTGTTCAGCAAAAAAAGCCATGAAAAGCTATTTTATTAACCCAAAACAAAAAAATACATTTTGGAACATCTAGAGCCTACCAATTATTGGTGAGCACCTCTAATAGCGTCACATGTATCACTAGCGGTGGCTCAGTGCATAGCGCCGGAGCTGTGTGTTCAACAGTGCCATGTAGCACCTGTCGCTTAGTAGCGCTCTCCCATATATTTCAATTGTGTTATATTTGGTTGTGTATAAATAGTGTTTTCCTAAAGTGATGTTCTACATTTTTGGTTCAAATTATTGTGTGGCCTCTCCTGCCCAGCAACCAAATACTTTTATTGTGATTTATTTTGTAACATTTTTTTATGGTGTTTAAAAACAGACGTTTATCACATAGCTTCTGGTGCTCGACCCTAGAGCGCCCAGTTTTAGAGTGCTCAGTCCCTGAGCACCAGTAGTCCCTGCTGACTTCACAGAAATGTGCGATAGACTGATACCCCCATATCTGTAGATATTATATTGTTTTCGATCTGGATTACAAATAAAAGCTGACAATGTCTTTTTTTCTGAGGAAACCTGTTTTACTTATTTAAAAATCACATCCAGACCAGGTGGTCAGTTCAGATGGTGGGAAGGCCATGAATGTTGATTGAGGTGGATCTGCCACTATCAAAAAATAAATTACTCTAATTAAAGTGTTTTTTAAATTAAAAATATAGTTGACCCAATTTTACCTGAAAATGGAAAAAAAACCTATTCTGTTTAATCACATCTGAATCTTATTTTCGTATGTAACTTCAACTGAAACAGCAACTAGCTATGCATCCCGACATTCTTAGATAAATATATTAAAAGATAATATTCAGCCACAACTGTCTATTCTCCTTGTAAAATCAGGAGCATGTGAAGGAAAATGTTTTTAAAGTCCTCATTCTAAAGTAAAGCTATGTGAGAGATCATCGATCACTTCAACATAATGAGAAACTCCAATTATTCTAATGTAACAACTTCTCATTGACTTCTATTAAGGCCATCTCACCTTTCACAGAAGAAAAGCTCCAATTCCGACATGTGCCATGAATTTAATTCCTTAACTAACAGATATTGCCATCAGGCTTTACATTACTTAGGCCCTGATTCAAAAATCTCCTGAAAATAAGGGCAATGCTTACACTTGAGTCTGAAAATGTGGCCATTTCTTGCTTTGTTTCAGAATAAAGCATGAGAAAAATAAGGTTCGATTTAACGGACAGGGAAATTCACAGGTTTTAAATGCTTGTGAGGAGTGAGGGGGGTTCGTTTAGGTACTTTCAAGGAATTGTAAGAATAATTTGAGTGATTGTTTGTTATATGGGCCTATAGTTTGCATATAACAATGATAGGCTGACTCTGGCATCCAGCCATTGTTATCAGGGTCTTCCAGCATGCAGTGTGACGACTGGCAGTGCTGTGGCAATGGGATGTATACAATATTCTAGGCAGGGAAATATCATTTGGATATATCATCAGTGTGGTTATAAATTAGGAAAATAAAAAGCAAATAATGTATCTCCTATCACCAGTTTACATGCATCCTGAACCCGTACCCCACCTCTATCATTTTAATTAGCCCGCACAGAAATCTGCATAGGGGGACCTTGGCTCATTATCGCTCACATGTTCCAAGAACTAGATGGGAGACCCTTCCACAACACATAACAGGCCCCTTATCTCCCTCTGTAAGATATCCAAGTCCCATCTTCCGGGTTTGAGGGTTTGTATTGTTTTTGTTACAACATTTCGTTAGTCATCTGACTGGCTTTCTCTATCAAGAGTGACTTCTAGCAGCAATACAAGTCACTATATAGGGGTGTACATAGCCCTGATTGGGCCCCATAGCAGGGCCCCCACCATCAGCAATCCCTCTCCCCTGCAGACACTCACCTGATGGGCAGAGGAGTGGTGGGGCGCGGTGGGGGGAGTGGTGTGACACCATGGAAGGAGCGAGGTGGCATCGTGGGTGGAGCGGGGCGGACATGTGGGAGGGGCAGAGCTGAGACAGAGAAGAGTGGCGAGTGTGCGCCATCTATGGAGAAGCGTGATGTGTGCGGTGCCTACAGAAGAGAGTGGCGCCTTCATCGGCAACTTAGAGCCAGGGTCCCCTTGCGGAACCAACTTAGAATCAGCGCGGTGCTGATGTGGAAGCAAGGCCCGCAT
This sequence comes from Gastrophryne carolinensis, assembly GCA_027917425.1. Taxonomy (NCBI): domain Eukaryota; kingdom Metazoa; phylum Chordata; class Amphibia; order Anura; family Microhylidae; genus Gastrophryne; species Gastrophryne carolinensis. The sequence goes on along the minus strand of CM051236.1, from coordinate 469,998,308 downwards.
CCAGGAGGGAGGGAGACAGCATGGCAAGTTAAAGTGGCTCAAAACCCACGCCAATTTATAAGATTCTTGGGCAGATCGATTCCCTCCCCCCAGGGCATCCAAAATCGGGATGGCCTGTAGTGTGAAACCCTCCAGGTTGCCCCATTCACTTACCTTTCTTCCCATTCATTTGTGAATGGCCGGCGTATGCACACTCCCTGTTAGAGGGAAGCGGGGGAATGCGGCCGCCAGCGCGCTCTGAGCCACTGGCTTTAGATGGCGTCCTAGATGGAGTGACGTCAGCGGCTCCAAGCGCGCTGATTGGACGAGCGGCCACGCATGCGCCGTAGGACCAGGATGAGGTGAGCTTCTTCGGGCAATCTGGGAGTTTTCACACAGCGGGGCACCCCGATCAAGGGGAAAGGACCAAAACCCAGGATAGGCAAAATCCTGGGCTTTGGTCCACTGTAAGTATGTGCAGCAGGTTCCACGGGCCTAGATGCGTGTGCCTGCACTGCCCATATGGTATGTACGTCCCGTCACTATAAAGCAAGAACTGTCAGAAAAATCAAACAGCAAGTCAGTTGGCTTGATTCCTTTCTATAGATACTATATACCATGACCTGGATGGGAAACTTCACAGACAAAAGTTGAGTATAGGTTTTTTGTTGTTGTTGCATTAACAGGCCCTTTAACAAATCAAACACATGGCTGTGTGATCCATTGCTCCTTATATTCACCAGCCATAAACTCCTAGCACATTCTTGAACCCAATCACCGAGTCGTTTCATGGCTCCAGTTACTAGGATCAAATTGAAAATGTGATTTGCTGCTGACAGTTAGACGTGATTTATAAAATATGAGTGACTTTGTCCAGGAAGTTTTGAGTCTTCGCAAAATTTGTGTGTATTAATTCCCTCCCCGCTCTGTCACTTCCGATGATTAACCTTCGCTAAGGTCCCTGGGCAGCTAATGCCTTTGTTTTGTATCATAATATTCCCAAGCATGATCGCACAACAGCGCAGGCTGTCCTGAGACGCAATCTAGAGAAAAGCTGGCAGCTAACAAAAGAACATCAACAGTACAAGAGTCATCCATCATAAGATATGATTGCATTACAGCCGCCGAATCACAGTTATCACGGGGTTGACCTGCATTGCCACCTGTTTCGTGCAATCAGATTTGTGCCGGTGGAAGGTCACACAACATCATTACACCCAGGGACATTATAGATGAGATTTAGGCTTCAGAGGCAGAAACTGCAACCATGAATGTACTTATTTACTTAGTGACAGCACTCTCCCTAGACGTCCCCGAGCATCAGAAGCTAGGCACAACAAGTACATTAACAGCGTTTAGGGAAGCACAGAGTTGGGTACTGCTCTGTGAATTTACTGGATTATTGACTTTCCTCATGATGCTGAATTTATGTTACAGGACATGTTCACTATTTACCAGTTGTCTATACTTTAAACCAGTGGATACTTTTGTTACTTGCTGTGATGTCATGTCCACTTTCTTGACTACCCTACATTTCATTATAGAGTAATACTGCTCTCTCCAAACTCAATGGGAACTGCTCCATGCAGGGCTGGCCTTTGGAGTATGCATATTGTGCGACTGCAGAGGGCACCATCCTTAAATGGGGGGGGCACCAGTGTGCCAGACAGCAGCCTTGTTTGGACACTCTCTTGGGGAGTTTACCTGTCTGCAAGCTCCATTTTGTCTAGAGTGGGAAAGAGCTTCATCTGTTTACCTGTCATAATAATTTTTCTCGGAAGGATGGTTTCCTTGGAGGAAGGACAAGGTCGTCTTTATCTTGAGTGAGAAGTTTTCAACTGTTTGCCATTGCTAAAATCATTTTTTTGGGGGGTGGGGTAAAAAGTCTTTGTCCTTGGGGCTCCATCCTGATATCTTGCACAGGGCACCACCAGAATGCCAGACAGGAGGTTGGAAGGAATTGCAGCCTCATTTGGAGACTCTCTTGATGAGTTTTCCTGTCTGCCATCTTTGTTTTGGGTGAAAAAGAACATCACCAGTTTGTCGATGTCATAATCATTTTTCAGGGAAGGATTGTTTCCTCGGAGGAAGGACGGTCTTCTTTATATTGAGTGAGAAAGTACCATCTGCTTGCCTTTGCCCAAATAATTTTTTTGAGGGGGGTCCATTGGCAGGTAAACTGGCATGCCACTGGCTCCAAGGACCCCAAGAGGCAGGGGTGAACTAGACAAGAGAGACCCGGGACTCTCCCCGTTGGGCTGCACTGCTGTGGGTCCACCTGGGCTCGTACTTCCAACTCCCCCAGACAATTCCTGCCTCCCTAGTCTCCCTTCAGCCCATGTACCAAGCCTCCCTGTACCCATCAGCCCATAAACCCAAGTCTATGTTCTGTCCCCAATGTTATAGCCTCAGCATCATGGTTTTAGTGGTCCATATCCACACTGAGGCTGATCCAGAACCAGGTGAGGAAGGTTACTACTTTTTGGAGAGAAAACAGTCAACTTTCATTGTCTGGGGGTGTACATTTTTTATCGGGTGCTGAATCAGCCCCAAGGTAGACAATGAAAGGGAATGACAGTTTTCTCTCTTGGTGACTGTTCCTACCTAGTGCTGAAACTACCCCATTATCTGCCCTCACAATATCAAAGTTCCAATGTCACAGGCTTGCTGGGGGTGGTCAAATCCAAGGTTTTTTTCCCCAGTCTGCTACTGACAGGAGGCAGGGGCTTAGCTAGGGCTGAGGAGGTGAGCACTTTTCTCAGGTCAGGGGGGTACCAGGGTACCAGAAAGCCTAGCTACTCCTCTGCAGGAGGTGATTGCCAATGAGACCTTCTGACCCATTCTGCCCTTGTTTTGTGTACCATGGGACCTGGGCCCCAGGATGCAGGGGCTCCTTAGGCACCCCCCTCAATGGTATCCAATATATCTGCTAGTGGCCTGCAAATATGAAGTTCCACTGGGTTTTGTGTGGTTAGCATTGTGGGTTAGGTCAGTCCAAGCAGCAGTGCACCTGGGATTCCGGGGGGGGGGGGGTATAGAAGCCTCCCGGGTGCTCCTAGATGGCTGCGACCAGGAGAAAAGCATTGAAGTGGCGTTTCGACTTTCAGTGGATTCAGGAGCAAATGTAAGATTAAAAAGCCATATAAACACGTTGGCTAATGAGAGAAGGGGTCACTTACACACCTGAACTGAATACAACTGTGGTTTGCTTCTCCTGGTAGGAATAAAATCCAGGGGTGACAAGTTTAGTGTATCAGGGGTGACAGAAGTGCTGCTAGGCTACCTGTTATTGTGCATTGTCAATTATGGTTGAATCCAGGTAGCAGCATGGCTGAGATGCTGGGAGAGGAAGCTCCAAAATGGTTGCTACCTTTCTTTCAAATTGTGCCTGGTCCAGTTTAAAGAAGATGGTGTGCGACTTCTAATCAGGGGAGGACTGGCCATAGGGAGACCTGAGACAATGCCCGGTGGGCCGCACTGCTTTGGGGCCAGTTGGGATGATGCTTTTAACACCCACACTCAATCCCTGTCCCCTTAGTCTCCCTCTCAGCTCCCTGTACCCAGCCCCACTGTACCCACAAGCCAAGGAACCCCAGCCCCCAATGCTATAGCCTCAGCATCATGGTTGGGGGGCCTCAGCAGGAATGTCTCGGGCCGCCAGGGGTTGGTAAAATCCAGGGTTTTTTTTTGGCCCCAGTCCGTCACTGCTTCTAATGGATTCATGTGCAGAGAGTGTGCTGCCCCTACACCCACGAATGTCACACAAGGCACCTCAGCGTTTTGGAGAACTGCAATAAGTACCCTCGGGCTGTGCTTGCAACAATTGCTTCTGCATGGTGACCTCTAGCTCTAAGCGCAATGATAATGCTTTGTGTCACTTTATATATATTTTGTTTTTCAATCTAGTTTCACATTAGGTATCACTCTAGCCGCAACATCACATCCAAATAGCAGCAGGCTAATGCTCCAAGAAAGCATTGAGAAAACAAACCCTCATTATTTTCAGAGCACCTGGCTAAACGTATTGACATTTCTTTGATGCCTGTAGCGGATTTGTTAGATTGTGCTCCCAGCTCCTGCACAAGACCACAATGTTCACAGAATACTCCCTATTTTTATAATAACAATGAGCTTCCGTAATAGGCCGCTCTGTTTGATAAATGTTCCTTAACATACTCACAGCATCCATTAACAGCACCACCATCTGTATTTAGCAGATGTTTGGCTATGGAAGGATTATCAGGCGAGATGCGTCTAGTAACATTTTCAAGCACAAATCAAATTCCAAGGAAACGAAAATATTTTAACTTCCCCGTGGTTCTTACCTTGACGCGCAGCAGCAACCATTTTGTTCATTGACCTGAAAGCCGTAACTAGACATAGGAGACTGTGTGATGTATCGCAGAACTCAGTCATCTTAGATTACATTCTCTGGGCCAGGGGAGTGAAAAAAATCACTTTCTACTGGAGAGTAAAGGGCAAGGCGAGAAGGTTCAACTGGATAAACAAAGAGAAAAATATCTGATATAGTTGAGATGATGAAGGAAGTTTACAAGGCACTCAGCTCCTGTTTGGTTGTTTAACTCAGCTAGGCCCAGACCATAATTGGTGCAGCTCATGGGGCCTCTGCACCTTTATTAACATAGGTATTTGGCTTTGTGTCCAATCATTTCCCAGCCCTGCTTATTGTTGTAGAAAGAGTTTACGCCACCCACATGCATTTAGGGGGGATTCATAGAAGAGCTGGAAGGTTAGAAGCTACACTTGCCAGCCATTTTTATGATTCAGAGAGGTTTCTAGCTCCTACCACCATTCTTGGTGGAGGGAGAGTAGTATGGTTACCCTTGTCCAGCACTGCCTTTACACCTGTTAGGGCTAGATTTTAGAGAGGGAACCTAGGATGCATGCCCCAGGGGCCTTCACCACTTGCCATGGTAAGGAGGACCTCCATGATCATGCAGTCAAGATGAAAAGGGTGGGCTTAAGAGAATTGCTCCAAGCACACTCTTAATCTGGCTTTGAGTGCGGCTATAGCCCAAGTTTTATATGAGGCAGGATTAGATTAACTTCAGCATTATTTTTCCAACTGGGACAAACTTGTGTGAATTAACGCTTACATGTTTTTTGATCATTTCTATGGATTATATGAGACCAGCATGTTGTCACTAATTCAGGAACCCCATATTATGTTCTGATCACCACTTATTGGTTCTTTTGCCAGCTTCAGTTGACTACATGTCATCTACAGTAGTGGAATGGGGCCAAAAATCAGCTCAGGATTTTTCAAGCGTCCTGACAGCCCCTGACCAGCTTGCAATTTTCCTGCTGAATCCCGCCACACCATGCTTCCTGTAAAGCCAATGAGTGCAATCCACTGCTAAGGCTATAGCATTGCCTAGACACATTGCGGGCAGGGTGGATATGGACACTCTTAAAGGAAAACTCCCTTTTTGTCAGGTTTTTGATGTTCTGCCTTATTGGTTTCCTCTTCTTGAATGTAAAATAAACATGTGTTAGGATTGTGCCCCCAGACCTGTGATTTACTTATCAGCATGCTGTTCCCATGTTTCTTATATTCCTCTGACTTTGTCTTGGTAAAACAGGAGTGGCTTTTTATGCCTTCAGTAAAACCGTTTTACTCTTTACCTTTCTGACTACAAGTCCCACAATCCTTCCACCGTAACAGGTGAGCTCATTAGAAGCTTTGCCTAAATCACACAGCAGCAATCATCTCTCCTGCGGAGAACCCTGACAGTATCCCTATAGCTACTGGGACACAAGATTGTTTTCCTTCCATCTGAAGAGGTATCTATTCATAGTAGCCTTCTGGCCAGATATAATTCTGTTAACTGACTGGGGCTGTGTTAAACTAGTGATAGTAAAAGAGACCCACAGCCTGTCAGGGTCCTTACATATTAGTTGCATAGTTTATAGGGTTGAAAAAAGACATATGTCTATCAAGTTCAACCAAGGGTGTTGGGGTAGGGGAAGTTATTTTTGTATTTACTTTTTGTTTTTTTACTGATAACAGTTAATAGTAACTGTTAATGTTATTTTCTTCTAAATAAGCATCTAATACTTTTTTGAAGTTGTCAGCGGTTGATGCTGTAACAAGGCTATTCCACAGATTTATAGTTTATGGTAGAAAAATGATTGTCGCCTCCAGAGACTGAATTTCTTTTTTTCCAGTGCAGTCAAAAGGAATGCCCTCTTGTCCTTAGAGAGGATTTTACCTGAAAGAGTGTTTCCCCAAGTTAATCATGTCCCCCCTCAGTCGTCTCCTCTCAAGACTAAACAGATTAAATCTTTCCTCACAACTAAGGTCCTGCATCAAGGGAACCTACCAAGGTATCTTGGTGTCATAGTGACGTCAGTCAAGGCCACAAGGTGCGATCCTTTACAACAGGCACCACAAATCAGGATGCTCAGGGATAGGATTAAAGAAGGCCTAGTCATTTTTGTCCATACTACAACTAAACTCTGCTCACTTCCAACATTGTGTAATACAGAATTTCTGGCCGGGTGCTGCTGGAATTGAACATGTTGAACTTACACTAAAGAAACTACATTTCTTCTCAAACTTATATTCCTAACTCCCACTTTCTGGCTTTTTTTTCCTACTTTCTGGCTACTCAGCTGAGGATGGCATGAAACCTCCATGACCATTGGTCAGTCTCTGGTTCCTAGCATTGATCCGAACTTTCAGACAGAAGCTTGGATAAAATGATGATAAAATGTAAACCCAACTGGCGCTTTTTATAATTCATTCTCACTAATGTTTTCAGCAGACATGCAATAAAACATAACACAACATAAAAACACATGAATGTATACATAAGGCAGTTATCGCATGCAAAACTCGTTTCTTGTGATTTGTAGGAAACTGTAAGTAAATCATCATCAGTGTCTAATTTATAGAGTGATTATAAAGTGAGGATTTCCTAGATGTAGAAAAGAGAGGATCGTAGAGAGAGATTATGCATATCCATGGGAAGCCCCTGGTTCTCCATACTTCTTTCCATTTGCATATAGAATTGGCGGTGCTGGTGTATAGGGAGAGCCATAAAAATGTCAGTTGCTAGGAGAGAAAATAATGGACTACTTCCCAGGACTAGTCTCCACTGCCATATACCCAAAAGAGATGAGAAAAAAAAAGAACAATGGAAAAATTAGGCAGAGAAGCACATACTCCTGGAGAGATTTTGTCATAAGACCATTTTCAAAACAAGCGCATAACACACATTTGTGTTTAAAATAACACTTACCAAGAAAAAGTACGAAGCTATTGTAAGTAAGCCCAGCTAGACGCAAAGCTCAGTTTATATCTGCACGCTCCAGGTGGAGCATTTTGGAGTATAGCTCTTTATAGCATGCTTTATCAGTGGCTGCATGCCTACATTTTGTTTAATATGCATTTTGGAGTCTATGCCAGAGTTTCCCAACATTTTCTCACAAAGTTTCACTTCCTATATTCTAATTAGAATTCTGTGAATCCCCTCCTCTCCCACCGAGCATTGCACACCCTGGCAGATCCAGGCTTCTTGGTCATAGCTTTAAGAGGTATAAAGGGATCATTTGCATGGGTCAACCTACTGCAATGGATTCCATGAGAAATTATGATATACTTGGCTTCTATGCTCCATGCAAATACTTTATGTTTAAAGAGGAACATTATACCCCGTGGGGAGTTCACAAAAACTCCCCAAACCTCTACCCCCTACCCCATTCGAACTCCGGTTTTAGAACTGGAAGGTTTTACTTAACTATCTTCATCGTTTCCATTGGTACCGGTTCGTGTTTTTGCGGCGCTATCAGCAGGGCAGCTCTATCTTGTTGTGCCTTGACCTCCCAGCAAGCACTGCTATACGTGTTTAGCTGTGATTTTTGAAGGAATGTCCAGGGATTTCCCAGGAAAATATATAGTTTATATATAGTATAGTTTTGCCTTTTGCCTTTAACATGTAATGTATTGTTTGTAATTTTTTGTGTATTCTCAATATTTTGGGTAAAATAAATAAATAATAAAAAAACAGACAACAGTTATTTACATTTTGCAGTGTTTTTGTAAAAAATGTCAGTTTTTCAATAAAATCATATTGTGTGTAAATGTCCCAACGGTACCACATACCACATATATAATGATAATACCCTTTCCTGCCCAGGAGACACCCCAAACTGAAACGAGGGACCGAGGAGATTTTCAAAGATTTTTGTTTGTCAAGAAAAACAACCCTTTACATTTGAAATTCCACCCACGAACTATATATCCTCTGAAAGTACAAACCTAACACTTTCTAGGTGTACCAGGCTAGTTGCTGTTGGCGCAGTTTTCTGGAAGTAATCCCTCAATGAATTATTTGGTTTCACAGGATTTCCTCAAAAAAAGCAGATTCAAAGCCACATTTTCTTTTAAAAAAATGTTCAATTAAAAAAAAACACAAGTTAAATCTGAAACAGCGGGGGTTATGTAGCCCAGGATTATTAAGGGTTAAAACCCAATAAAAATAAAAAATGGAGTGGGGTCCCCCCTTTCCAGTAAAACCAGCCCAGACACAAGCTATGTAGACTTGTAGACCAGGGCGCAGAATCCAGCCTCGGCAGCCCCCGGTCCTGAAGGCTACAAGCCCACGTAGCTCTCGCTTTTCAACTACTTCTCCTAGGCTTTGGGGAGGCAGGTAATGGGGTCCCCCAAGCCTTATGAGCTGTTATATGAGTCTCATGGATCCTTTAGCAGTCCACAAAGGTTTAAATGTTTAAAGGTTTAATTTTTTTTTTCTCTTTACTTGCCTCGGATCTTATGTCCCAAGCCAATCCTGTCCCGCGTTGATCACTGCTGTCCCTTGACAATCGGTAGTGATCGGTGCAGGGCAGGTGGGGGCGGACAGGGGATCAGAGTTGGCCCCCATCAGCCCTGCACTGACCACTACCGGCATCTAACATTGCTGCCCAAATCGGAAGCGGCGAGGAGCAACATCCCGCTCCTCCTACAGAAGGAGGGGATTGTGGCAGCCAGCGCTGTCAGAAGTGGGGCCCCTGTTTGAGGCCCTCTCCTGAAGCCAAAAGAGCCCAGGGGTTTGGGAATCAGAGGCCCCCAGGTGAAGAAAAGACAAGGACGGATTGATCGCAGGCAGAGGTATGTCTTTATCTTTGGTGCTATATGCGCTTACTGTCAAGGAGCTGGCTAAGAATAAAGGAATTACCCATCATTCCTAACCATCATGCAAATTATTGGTGAGCTTCCAGAACTGTGGGTTTTATAGTACCCATATAGCGATTGACTTTTTGGAAAGTCATAATCTTCATTTTTTAGGCTTTTTTACCCTAATGTAGACAGCTGAAATATATGCTGCAAAAAAAGCCTGATTAGGAATGATGAATAATACTTGTTATTAAGCATTTTGGTCACAATGGCGCTGCAGCAACTGCAGTATACAGGCGAGACAATCTTCACAGTATCGTCTCAATCACATCAGTGCAATGCACACATCACTGAAAATCTGTGATCTAGTTACATTTCAATAGCAGACTAGTGACTGCTTTATAATTGAAACAATTATGATACACTAGCCACAGCCAAGCTATAACAATGTAACACTCAGCAGGGAGCTGGCATTTATTTCAGACTGACTCATCTGGTTTGTTCTAGTCACAGCAGGAGGGTGAGATAATGCAACCCGATATTTTAAACTCCCAATGCAACATATAGCACTGTGACTGCTGTCGCCTTTGTAGATATGTATTGACCACCCCCTACGGTGTTAGCATCACTGTAGAGTAGGTGAGACTGTGTATCAAATCTCATTCATTCAGTCAGTTCTCCTAATGTTCTGCACCTGGAAGCAGGCCACCAGGTTAACCATCATGACGGCAGAAGGACTACAAAGCTTTTTCCAGCCAACGGTATTCCTTAGGAACTTATGAAAGGTCTTAAAGTGGACCAAAACCCAGGATTTTGACTATGCTGGGTTTTGGTCCCTTCCCCTAGGTTACCCCGATCGGGGGTGCCCCGCTGCGTAAAACCCCCCAGATCGCCAAAGCCAACTCACCTGTTCCTGGTCCTACGGCGCATGCGTGGGAGCTCGTCCAATCAGTGCGCTCGGAGTCACTGTCGTCTTAGGCTTCATCTAAGGCCAGCGGCTCCGAGCGCGCTGGCAGCCGTATCCCCTGCTACCCTCTAACAGGGAGTGTGCCCACGCCGCACATTCACAAATGCCTGCCACGGGCACACACTCTGCTAAAGGGATAGCGGGGATGCAGCAGTGGTACGCGCATGCGTAGTTGAACCAGGAAACAAGGTAAGTGTATGGGGTGACCAGGGGGGGGAGAGAAACGATTCGATCGATCTACAAGATTCCCGGGCCGATCGATGTGGGTTTTGGTCCACTTTAAAGCAATGATTGAAACAAGGGGTTACCCCTGCATGCTTAAAAATACATATAAATACATTAAATAAATTAAATACATTAAAAATACATTTTTTTTCACTGGACATCAGTTTTAACTCTACAAGCTGTCAGGGTTGATGCTTTCATCGTATTGTTATTTGGAATGATATCCAGTTGTTTCCTATTTTATAAGGGTTATATGGCTTTTGCAATCTATTCATGTGAGATGCGGCTGAACGTGCTATACGTGGCCACGATGGTAAGAAACGTTGGGCACCCCCACAGTAGGAAATCTAGGACCTTGCACAGTAATACAACCATTTACAATACGACAACATGCACTGATTAATGTGCTGGCAATACGACAGCTATATGATGAATATAAAATGTATAAAATTGAGTTGTATTTGTAGTTTGGGGCCATATAATGCTTCATCACAACAGGCTGTACACATCTGTTCATGGCTTCACTACAATACTTGATCAATTTTTCTTTAATTACTGTGTTCATATGAACCATCAGCCCCATTGATCTGTGTAACACTCCAAATACTACGGCTACTGGATTCTCGGAGGAATTGGGGGACTTGTCTGGCTGATCCTCACGCTGCTTATGTCATATTCTGAGCACATTTTACTCGCTGCATTAGTCTAGGTCAGGCAGGATTTGTGTGTAATTTATCACGCCGTATGCCTGCTGGTAATTTTTTATGTTGTAAATCATGTTTGTTTGTAGGGAATGATTATAAACACTCAGGCTATTACTTTTCCTATACACTTTTAATTACCAGAGAAAACGGCGCTATACATTATTTAACACACTGAAAGCGTTGTGGTATTGTGTGTGCACAAGGCAAGAAAAGCATAGGTTCCCCGAAATTATAGCAGATAAATGTCACTATTACAAAACAAATAAGAGTTTCAGTTAGTGTAATTAATTGATTTGATTTACAAGATATAGAACTTTAAGTAAGGTCAATGGTTCAAATCATTTTTTTTACTCCCACCCTGGGGCCTCCACCACATGAGGGCCCTCATCACCTGTTATATAGAGGTGGCTTCCACTAAATTTTCTGCCCAGAGACTGCAGCCAAAAATCAACCCAGGGCTTTGTCAGTCACCAACCATCTCCGCCTCCAAGGTTCCCCAAGGCTAAGGCTATAGCATTTCAGGGTCAAATCAAGGTGGATATGGCCACTCACACGATGGTACTGAAGCTTTTGATAATGTATAAAAATATATCATGTATAATGTGATCATATGATAATTGTATGCTTACACAAACTTAGGAATTCGTGCTCTGCTTTTCTCCCATCAGTGCAATATGCAACACACAAAGTAAACAACACTAGGGAAACACACCAGTGAACACACTAAAGGGTAGTAAATGCAAATGCCAGAGCAGTGGGCTGCCCAAGCCATGGTGCCAGGGAAGCTGTTGGAGTTTAGATGACCTTCCGTCATGCCCCAGCCCAGCCCACAAAAGATTGGTTCTCACAACTAGGTCATGGCTGCCCCACATTAGCGGTTATGCCCCCCCATCCCCACATGGATCATGATGCTGGGGTTATAGCATTCCAGGGGCAGAATTTGGGCTAGTGTATCTTGGCAGAGGGGAAGGCGAGCACAGTAGGGCTGGTTCAATGAAGCTTGGGAGGACTAGGGAAGCTGGAATTGCAACGCAGCCCACCCAGAATTCTCCCTATGTTCAGTCCACCTCTGACTACACCTAACCTAGCCCAGCTCACAGGAGATATTTCCAAAAGGTCTGTTTTATCTGGTTGATTTGATTTCAGTCTGACCTGACAAAGTGGGGACCTACACAACATAGCTAGTCATAGATCAGGGGACCATTATCTTTAGACCTTTTTGATAGAAAATGTATCAGTTTTGTGAAGTAGGGGAAGTAGAATCAAAAATACTTGACTTCAGAAGCAGGTCCTCCCTCCTACCTTGGCGACCCGCCAAGCTAATGCAGTTCTGCCAGTGAAGGAACCTTTTATACCACAGCAGTGGAGACTTTCTGCAATCCCCATGTGACTAATGACATCACTGGAAGAGAGGGACATGGAGGTAGATTCCCTGGGAAATCCCCACCATGTCCCTCCCCTCCAGTGATGTCATTAGGCACTTGGGGGAATCCACAAAGGCTCTACCTCTGTGGTATAAAATGTTCTATTCCCAGTGGCCTGCATTAGCTTGGTGGGTGAGCCTTAGATCCCACTCCGGCTCATCACTATCAGTGGACACACAATGCCTGCACATTCCCCCTGTAAACCCAATTGGTCATCCATGATCACATTGTGTAGCAGAATGAAAGCCTGTTTTGATGGAATGCGGAATTGGTAAGTATGGGAATGCCCCGTCTCAGGCTTACAGTGCAACTTAGACCTCAATGGGGACACACCTTACAGGGGCAATTCCCTCCCAATGACCCAACTTTTCATATAGTGCTGCAGGTAAGTGGACTTCCCCTCTAAACAGAAGAACCTTTATTTGCAAGTGCTGAGTTGCATGGTCTCTCCAAGTTATTTGAAAATAGGGGGGCGGGGTGTAACCTTCGCATTCTGGTCGTGTTGTCATCTGTCCGCAACTTTTTTCATTTCTTTATGAATATGTTTCTTATAATATTGACGGTTAACATTCAGGGCCTGATTTATCAAGCACTTCTGCCAGACAATGCCATTTCAGTGCAAATAAGAGTAGGGCAATATATGCTTTATAGATTTTTCAGCACGTGCTGCACTGATAATATTTTTGTAAATATGCTTCTTATAGTGCAGAAACATGTACAAGTGAAAAAAAAAAAACATTTTATTAGATTTTTTACTACTTTAATTTGCACTGACGTGGCACTGTCTGGCAGAAGTGCTTGATAAATCAGGCCCTTAGTTCCTGGCCAAATGCATTCAAGAATCTAAAAGCCTTGCTGCTGCTTCCGTTAATAAATCTTAATCTTTGAGACGCAGAAGTAGAATGTATGCTGACCTGAACTGTTTTCTAAGTGTCCAACTTTTCCGATCTGGGAGAGGGTCACATACAGCACTTTGTCATTATTTTGCTTTTATCTTCTTACTATACAGAGTTCTGTTCCTTATTGGGATACATAATAAGGTTTTTATTGATTTCCTGGTCATATTTTCTTCCATCATGAAACAAAGAATTGTAATCCTGGCTGCCAAGTGAAATGACACACCTGAGTAATCAATGTCCCTAACATAAAACCAATGTCAGATTTAATAGCACTGATAGAGTGCAAGAAAACATTCATAAATCTATCAAACGCTGTTGCATTTATGTTGATTCGCATTATCCTTAATTGCCCCGAGGAAGCTGGATTATATTGTTTTTTTTTTTTTTTTAAATCTGCAAAACTTTATACGCCTATAAATACTGGAGGCATCAAGAATTACAATTGCAGGGAAATACATATGAAAAGAGCTGACATTCCCCTATAAATACCTATGGGGGATGTTTTAATGATAACATATTTCTAAACTTAAATGAGTTAAAAATGACAAATCTGATGGACTCCAAACATACATAGCACACCTCTCTGTGCCAGGAGCCTCAAAATGCTTGGGGTATGTACACTAAATACCTAAAGTTCATGTGTTTACAAAGGCATTCTGCACCTGGAAGCAGGCCATAGTATAGTATAGTAACATTCACATGTGGCTTGATCGTAATTAAGGGCAACTGCTTAGTTTACTGGATAGGTAAAAAATAACGTGAAGAAAAGGAGCTAGGGGTGCAGGATATTCATATCACCAACAGTTAGCATAGGTATTCCACAAGATGCAAGGTCACAGAACTGCACTTTTAAAGTTTTCTCTACACGTACACTTCACATCACACATCACACACCACACACATTCTAAAAAGTATGAGATTATCTGGCAGATATTATAGTTATAGTTATGATACATTAACAGACTGTAGAGAACACAGCTGCAGACCTTGGGATGGCTCCTGGAATTAGGGAATCCATGTAGGAAGGTGGGTGGGATGAGCCTAGGCCAGTGCCACGCTACGTGAGAGGATTTCTTGGATTGGGGCACAAGGGGTGCACTGGTACTCACTCAGGCCCCATGTGGTTCTTACGGATGGAGTATCAAGAGTCTTCAGGTTTTCTTGAATGTAGAAATAATTCCAGGCAGAGTCAAAAGAAGAGTTAACAGGGCTTCCCTGCTTTATTATGGATGCTTCAAACAAAGGGGTTCCTGGCACGTGAACTTTTCATGCAGTGCCCATATTCACTGCTTGGCCTCTACTCAGTACGCCTCCAAGAGTTAGTCCAGTTGGGTCTACCTCCCTCAGTTCACCACCAACCTTTATGGCCTCAGCCTGTTACAAGGGGTACTGCTCTTCAGCAACCTTCGAGGGTAGTAAATTCTTCCATGGTGCATTTTTAAATACCTCCTCAGAGGGGCATACACCAGTGCTTCTTCCTTGGGTACTGATCCACAACCTTTTTTTCTCATGGCTCAACAGCTTCCAAACTCAACAAACACTGAACTCCCTGGGTCTGCCTTATATCAGACTTAGAAACCAGTCAGGGTTTGGGTGGGCAGTCCCTATCTAGTGGCTAACGCTTAATCCCTATGTGACAGAGAGGCAGCAACCCAAAGCCTCTTAAACTATGCTATCCAAACTACTAACCCTAACTTTTAGTTAACCCTTTTAACAGGGGTGGTGGATAGGCCACCACCCAATTACACCCCGTAACCACACACATGTATAGCTTTCTTAAATAACATTGAGAACCATGTTTTTCTGCTTGGATCCCATTGCTCTGTCGCAAGACTCCCTTTGCAAACCTTTCAAACCTGCCCTCCCGTTTCGTGTAACAGCATCAGTCTTATCTGAATGTGGGAAGAGTCTACCAGAGAGTCGAATCAGAAAAATAAGGAATTCTAATCTTAAAAAAGCACACAAATGCTTTTCTGATTGTATTCTGAATTAGGAATTCTACATTTAGAAAGTCAGGTAAATAACGAACAGCAAATCGTTCATATTAATACACTTCCAATCATCTTCCAACATACAACAGAGGCCATTGCTGAAACCAAAGAACACAACCGTGTGTTAAAAAAATAAAGATATCTGCAAATATTTGATTTTTCTTATTCACAAAAGATGACTGCCAGGATCAATATTTCAGACACTTTTTCCCTCAAATCCCTACAATGCGAAATTTTCATGTTTTGCTGGAGTGGACCATAAATAGTGGGAGGTCAGGGTTCATCCATTGTCCTGTGGCTTTTTTATAAAACATTTCAGAGTCTAATCCACCTTCAACCCCAGCTTCATTGTGAGTCCTTCCATCCATATGAAGGAAAGTTCTCTCCTCCATTCAGTTTGCTTTCATTTTCCCATTTCCTCCCGCTGGGGTCAAAGATCTGCTCTCCTAATGCTTTTTCCTTCAAAGGGGAAAAGTCAGACAAGATAAAGGCATGTTTCATCAATAGGGTCACCACTCTTTCCATGCTCATTTCACCCGCAGCATATTGTCTTGGATTTACTGTCTGCGTGTGGCCTTTTGTTTTGCGCTTGTGAGTCCTATAAATGATTTTAACGACATATAGGAAAAATAAAATAAATTCTGCTACTGTTATTTCTAGAAAGCATACTACTTCTAATATTACTTCTTCTAATATTAACAATTCATACATCATTTATATTATTATTATTATTATTAATAATATTATTATTTATGATATTGACATAGTAATGATATGATATGTAGTAGAAATGATTCTCACATAAGGTCCACTTTAAGGTTAGTCATATGAAGATGAAGGATTATGATGTTGATTGATAATGTCATTCCAAGGCTGGTTGCTAGGCTGCTATGCTTATCAAGGTAGAGGCACAAAGATCGACATATAACATCTTATTTAACATATTTATATAGTGCTGACATTTTCTGCATAGTACACAGAGACATTTACAACACCTTTAGATGTATGTTATGCACAAAGAAACCAGACAATGCCTGCAGGTGTCACAGCTGAAAATACATTTTTTTATCTTCATTGAATACTGAAGGCTGTAGTAATAATAATAATATTAATAATAATAATAATAATCATCATCATCCTAATAATAATAATGTGCATTTTCTCACAAAACATTTAAAAGAATAACCCAAAGGGCTTAATTGAGGAAGGCTGAATTTCCTGTCCTGCATGTGA
Source organism: Gastrophryne carolinensis (assembly GCA_027917425.1). Lineage (NCBI taxonomy): Eukaryota > Metazoa > Chordata > Amphibia > Anura > Microhylidae > Gastrophryne > Gastrophryne carolinensis. The sequence goes on along the minus strand of CM051236.1, from coordinate 469,981,747 downwards.
TCATTTCAAGGCCTGTTCTCATTGGACAGTATAAAAGTTATGACCATGAAAGTTGATGTTCACGTGCAGGGCTGGATCAGGTGTGGGGGTGGCCCCTGGCCAAAAAATCTTGTGAAGGCCCGCCAAACCAGGAATTCATCACCCTTAGCTAGGATGTTTGTACCCTATCAACCATTACCCATCAGAGCAAGGCCGGCGTCAGCACCCGGCAAGGCGGGGCAGCTGCTGGGGGCCCCCACTCTCTGGGGGGCCCACTGGCAGGGACAGCTTTTGGGGTGTGCAATGGCACTTGACCAGCTGCAGACTGGGAGGGCACTGCCATAGCTGGTGCCCAACTTCTGCTCGAATGGTGGGGATCTGCACAACGGGGCATCTCGTTTTAGATTCCAGGGGAGGAAGTGCTGGGTTTTGTTCTGATTTTAAGTTGCCCACCCCAGCTGATTTCCTATACCTGGAGCATCCCAATCTGTGATACCCTACTGTGTGAAACCCCCTGGGATCGCTGGCATACCCACTATGCAAGTAATTGCACCCCTGAGTTTTGGTCCGCTTTACAGGGGGTTCTCAATTTGGGATGCCCCTGTTTGTGAAATAACCCCCCTGGTTTTGCCGTCAACTGAAAGTGGTGATCCCACAGTGCATTCACCAGTTTGAGGAAAATAATGAACAAAGGGGGGTCACACACAGGGGCATCCAAAATCAGGAGTATCTAGGATTTGATTAGACTCCAAGGTCAGGTTTAAAGGGGTTTGGTGCGCTTCAAAGTTAACCAAAACTAGAGTTTTGGTCCAAATAGCATGATCCTTAGGGGGCATCCAGATTTGGGACGTCCCTCGGTGATGTGACGTGACTCTTCACCACAAAGGGGCCCACTGAGACCATGCCACCCAAGGGCCAAAATACACCTGGAGCCGGCCCTGCATCAGAGTACCAGTAAGTTGCTTGAAAGCTGTGAGCAGATATGTTCTATGCTATGACTTGCCTGCTGATGGCCTGCTTCCCCACACAACAACTGCAAATACCTTCTGTGACAGAACTGTGACTCGGTCATAAAAGCAAAGATAGTTAGGGGCCCTAGATATACCCCCCTTATATCCCCTATGGCCGCCGCACACTAAACTATAAGAACACAAATATTTATAAAAGTGTATAATTTTATTGAATAGGGGCTTTAAAAAGGTTACACACATAGAAAGACACCCTCGCGAAGTGGTGAGGAGCCACGCAACGCGTCGGTGCTGAGCTGCTGCTTGGGGACCTTGGAGGCATGCTAAACTGGTGATGTGACTCTTTACTTATAATTGTATGCATTTGTCTTATTATTGTAATAGCAGTGAGAGCTGGCCTTTCTAAGGAGTGGTACTAGGCACTTGGCACTTTATATTAAGCTTCATATTGATACCTATATTGTTTTTGGATTCATTTATTGGTATATGTTCCACATGTTTTTCACTTCTCTTATGTATTGTGTAAGAGGTTTTGCCTCTGTGAGGCTATGTATTTAGGTTTTACACAGATCCTTCATAGGGAGCTGTAAGGTTTGCTTTCCACAGTAATTTTTGTATATATATATATATATAACTTTTGAAAGGATTTCAGTAATTTGCAAATTTTTTGCACTTTGTAATCTAGCACTTTGTATTTCAGCACCTTGCACTTTATTTTCTACTGCTCAGGTCCAGTCTGCCGTTTACATTTACATCCATTGTGCATTTTATTAATTTAATGTTATTTATTAATAGTGACACAAGCCTCTTTAAGAGTCCCCCTTCAGTGTTTGTTGAGTCTATACATGTTTTTTAATATGTCTTTCTATGTGTGTAACCTTTTTAAAGCCCCTATTCAATAAAATTATACACTTTTATAAATATTTGTGTTCTTATAGTTTAGTGTGCGGCGGCCATAGGGGATATAAGGGGGGTATATCTAGGGCCCCTAACTATCTTTGTTTCTTGGTTGGATCACATCCTTTTCCCCATACTGCCAGCACCTCTATAATTGTGCTTATAGATTTATGGTTGTGCATACCTACACAATATACTTCGGTCATAAAAGCAATCGAGGTGGTAGCTGGACACCCTGCGGGAACATGTGGTGCTGGCCAGTGTCAGAATGAGGTGTCCTGAGCTTGCCAGTAAAATGACTGTTGGGTCCCACACTATGGTTTGGTATGCTCTGCTTCCTCTTCCCCCGCATGGGAGGCCTAACACCAGACCTTGTAGACATGAAAGAGACAGCTTCACTGTGATGGCTGCCGCGATGCTGTAGCTACTGGCGACTCCATCCCCGGCTTCCCCATGTCCTTGTGTGCTCCCATCACCCCTCAAAGTATGATTCCCCCCAAGGTTACCATCCTCCACACACCAGGCATAACTCAGAAGCCGTGCCAGTGGATCTCCAGCTATAGGGACTACTATCACCTTATGCATTTTCATATATGCATATATGTATAAGGAGACACAGGTTATATCACATCTCTAGAATAGGTCAAGTTTTCAGAAATGACACTAGTTGATGCCTAAACCGGACCAACAGCTGGAATTCAACTTGACATAACTGACAATGCACAGTAACAGGAACTTAAGCAGCACTTCCTGTTTGCAGGTGGCCTGCAAATGCATGATCTGCCATTTTGCTTCCAAAATTTACTTAAGCAGGAGTTAGAAAAAGTTATATTAATTTTATGTGCAGAAAACTAAATTGCCCTGGGAGGGATCATATGAGCACAGTTTGTTGTGTTGGTCTGTCTTTTTTTTGACTGTTGGTCCACTTTAAGTGTGCAGTAAGTTAATTTCCCATATAACTATGGGGTAAAAACTGTTCTTATACCTTATAGTCCTTGCTAGAGGAACTCTGTACAGATGGCAGTTTAGGTGGCAGTTAGGTGAAAAAGCAATGACTAGGGTGAAGTGGATCATTAATTGTTTTTACTACCAAATTTAAGTCTTATCTTAAAGCGGCCTTCAACAGATGTTACATTTACACCAATTATCCTTTCAGCGTTGCTGTTGATGTGTTGTAGTCAAGGTTGTCCTTCCTTCTGGTGGTGGAGGGCTCCACTTCTTCACTGGTGGCCTTTTCTTTCCCTGGGCAGCAGCGGCCTCTTCAGCATACAGTTGTGGCTTTGGCATCCAGTTTTCAGAGAGGTGCAGTTCCCTTCTCCTACAGTAACTCTCCTGCCATAGGAATCACTTTTATGCCGCAGGGTGAAGCAGTTTTTATCTTCTTTACTAAGAGGCCGATTCATTAATAGCGGCAGGTAGCGACAGTTGAGCGACTGTAGCGGCATTTTCAGAGCGCCCGCTAGTAGTCGCTGTGCTTGGCCGTTGTTCGGTTGTAGATAGCGACTCAGTCGGTTTGCCGTAATGTTGAATATTGGGTGAGGAGTTGCTATTTGACAGGTTCCGCGCTGTATGGGAGCGCATGATAGCGACTGGCCCTAGCGACCGGCTCCCACCATATTCATTAAAAATTCTCGCGCTGTGAAATGCATGTTTAAACCCCAGAGCGCTGGCGGCGATGGGTTAAAAGTAGTTTTTTAACCCCCCAAACAACCATATATTTGGAAAAAAAAAACAAGTTTTTCAAAACATTTTGTAATATGAATACATTAATATCAGACCTGTAATATCAATTCTGCACAATTGTTTTTTTTTTTTTTTACCTTAAAAAAAATATCTAACATTGCAGAAGTGGTCACAGAATTTTTGACATTAAAAAAAAATAAATAAATAAATTATAGCAATTAATTAAGAATATTTAAAGATTGCTCCATTGAAATGCATTGGAGAGCGCCAGGTAGCGAGAGGTCATACCTGTCGCTGTTCAAGGTCGCTCGCTGGCGCTGTGGGGTGAGGCTGGAATAATGATGAATGATTCGCTATCTGGCGCTCTGTCAGTCGCTAAGCAGGATCGGCTTGATAAATGTGTGATTGCGGAGGGGAGCCGGCGTTCTCGTGGCGGTGACCGTCATTACCGTTCGCTCACCATTCGCTACCTGGCGCTATCCCTTGTTAAATAAGGGCCTAAGTTCGCTACCTGGCGCTATCCCTTGTTAAATAAGGGCCTAAGTCTTATTTTGAAGCGGCCTTCAACAGATGTTAAATTTACACCAATTATCCTTTCAGCGGTGCTGTTGATGTGTTGTAGTCAAGGTTGTCCTTCCTTCTGGTGGTGGAGGGCTCCACTTCTTCACTGGTGGCCTTTTCTTTCCCTGGGCAGCAGCGGCCTCTTCAGCATACAGCTGTGGCTTTGGCATCCAGTTTTCAGAGAGGTGCAGTTCCCTTCTCCTACAGTAACTCTCCTGCCATAGGAATCACTTTTATGCCGCAGGGTGAAGCAGTTTTTATCTTCTTTACTAAATAGCACAAACCTGAAAATGGAAAAAAATTTGTTTTTTAAATCCCACCCAGATCTGAATCGTCCCACATGTATGTATTATTGGGGTGTTCAGGTGGAACCATAGGCTCTCTTGACCAACAAGTAATCATGGACAAGAAAAATGACTACCTGAGCTTGCAAGCACACAGCAGAGAAGAAGGTAAGCATGATCTGGTCTTAGCGCCATTACTTTTGATAATGAAGCCCATGGTCTCGAAAAAAGCGAAACGAAAAAGTTGTTTTTGGTTGAGCTAGAGAAAAAAAGACCTTTAAACACAAAATGATAAAACAAAGCAAATTTATTAGGCATACAGGTGAACGTACATAAAACCGCTGATCCTAGCAGTAATTATAAAATTGAGATGTGTAAACAGTTTTGCTCCGCAGCGTGCAAGCTTCCCATCAGGTGATGCAGTACTTTAATAAAACAGTTTGCTTTAATTGTTCAGTGGTTGTGTGTTTAGCTTTGGTTGACGGGCTCTGGAGAATACTACATACTTGCCAGACATCTGTAATAGATTATTAAACAAATTCAACATCCAAGCACAAATACCTCTTTAGAATTTTAGTGTAACTAAAGGAACGCAGGTGACTCCTGAATTGAGGGACCCTTATCTTTGTCAATAAATGTGCATGCCTCCTGAAGAGCAACAAGACCTAAAGGCTAAGAGCCCCTTCACACATTTTGCGCCTGTAACAGCAACAGTCATTTTTTTCACTGCAAACGCCTCGAGATGAGGTGGCAGGTGTCTCTGGTGGAGACCTGCCATTGACCTTTGTAGAAAATGAGCCCAAACTGCCATAAGAGGTGTTTAAAAAAATACATCGCATGTTGCTACTTGAAAGTGAATTGAAATGTTGAGAATGTTAGAGCATATCTCATGTTTTTAAGAGCGTGGTTATAGACAGGAGTAGAGAGATACCCCCAGCGGAATCCTTATAAATGCCCAAATGCTATGGCCATAACAAAATCAAATGCACTATTTAAAATATACAGCAAAACCAAATTATTCGTTAGAACTGACCTTTTCTGTAAACCTTTGCCTAACAGAGAGCAGGTTGCAAGGGGCTATCAGTCACGCACCTATTAAAATAATAGTTATAGAGATTGGATCAATTCTACACAAAGCAAACGCAGTTTGAATTTATTTAGAATTTACACGAATTTAATACCCCAAACAAACCTAAAACTTTTGGCTTATTTCATTTTACATTTATATTTCTTAGATGTTCTTATAACTTTTCAATGCATTTGGGACACTTGTCATTCAAGAGTAATGTTTTCAACCCAAATTGACTTACGACCAAATCGCTCAAATTGAATCTGGAACAAATTTTGCTGCACAAGGGGACATATATATTATAAATGCTTGTCTCTGTACTCTGTAAAAGACTGTGTTATATGGCACAATAGAAATATTAACCAATAGAAATATCATCAAAAAAGTAAGTCATTAAAAGGAACAAAATGTGGCGAGCATTGGGAGGTAGACATTAAGGCTGATTCATTACTAATGCCATATATCGGCAGATGACCGTCTGTATAGTGGCGCTTAGAGCGACCGCTAGTAGTCGCTGTAAGCGGGTATCTGGCGCTGTAACAGAGTGCCTCGGTCCCTGTAGTAACCTGGCTCGCATTGATGAATGTGATGTTTGTTGGGTGCTCTAACACCAGTACAGCGCTGCAGGGAGTGAAAGGTAGCGCCAGCTCAGTGCAACCGACTTACCATACTTCAAAAAAGGGCACACACACAGCGTCTGCACTCTAAATCTGTTTGCTGTAGCATAGAGCGCCAAATGCTGTGTGATCAAAGTCTGTTTTTGAACACATATCCACCTGTAACAAAGCAAAAACACATGGAATGACATTGTTTTATCACTGGGACAATAACACTTTAGTGCCAGACCTGTAATGACAATTCTGCATAAAAATATAAAAAACAAAAAACTGCAAAAAAACACAAAAACAAATTGTCAAACGCGCTGTTTAAACACAAGCAAAGGAACGCCCTTTGAAATGTATGGGAGAGCGAAAGGTAATACCTGGAGTGAAAGGTAATACCTGGCGCTCTGGAAGCTAGAGCGCCGGCGCTATACGCTGAGCTGCCTGTAATAATACATTGGAACAATCCAATCCAATAATACTCAAACAATCCAAGCCTTTAAAAGTGCCCTCAAAACCCACCTCCTCAGACAAGCATATAACAATGCTTAAAGCGGACCTTCACTCTGAATAAGAGTCTATCTTATATGTTTCCCGCACCCTGTACATACAGATTGCCCACATTAAAAATCATCCTACCTGCATCTACTGCATGTTATAAGCCTTTAAACATCCAAGATGGCGGCTTATGGAAGCCGCCATCTTATCAGGCAGTCTGCAAACAGGAAGTGCCTCCTGACTGTGCTGCTCTGCATTCTGGGACTACTGACCTTGACCTGACCCCGGCTCTGCTCTGTCTGAGCAAAGCACAGCTATAACCCGCCCCCCTGTACCTTATCCCACGCTCCTCTCCTCAGTAAGTGTGATGTTTCTGAGTCAAGATGGCGGCGCCCGTATCCTAAATTCCTGAACAGAGCTGCAGCCCAATGGGGGAAAGAATAATAAGTTAGTGACTAAAAATGTAAAATATATTAATTTTAGATGCTGGGGAACTGTTTTTTAAGAGTTTGGGCTTTTCATTAAATCACGCTGAAGGTCCGGTTTAAACATTACCTTCACTGAGCACATGCCGCCCAACTCAAGTTCTTCCACTTGTGATACGGCCCCTTTTTGTCTCCACCGCGATCCCTTAGATTGTAAGCTTGCAAGGGCAGTGCTCTCCTTCCTATTGTTATCACATTTGGTTCGAACTTTGTAACATCTAGTTTATAATGTCCTTGTACAATATGTTTTATCTTGTCTGTAATCATACCTTGTACAGCGCTACTGAAGAAGATGGTGGTATATAAAAAAACAATAATAATAATAAGGAAGCCCACATGGCCAACAACTGAGGCCATGAGTGTACGCTTTCTTCTCTGCTTTCATGTGATGGACAGCATTTTAATGAATACATCAAATGTGTGGGACGCGGCTCCTGGTTGGGGCCGAATCATTTCTTCCCTTAACAAGTGACGCAAGAATTCGTCCTATCCACGTTTAGTCTGTATGGGGCAGGGTGAATCAGCAGATCGAGGACCCTGTACTATCAGCCAAATAGATTCCTAAACTCTGCTGATTCCTCATATATCAGCCAGGACAGCCATGTGGATCTGTATTGCTCATCCCTGTCATGTAAGGAAAGTGTTAGGTCCTCCATTTCCTTGACGTTCATAACTTCTCTCGCCCAGTCTTTTACAGAGGGGTTCTTTTTTTTGCTTCCAAAATCTGTGTATTGTTTGCTTGGCAGCATTTAGGAGGTGGATCAGCAAGGTTTTTTTATATTTCCCTGTCAGAATCTTTGTTGAGTGTAGGAGGATTTGGGCTGGGTCACCCTGCACCTGGACCCCCGTGAGCTGTGTGACAATGGGTAGGACTGCCCCTCAATACTCCTGGATCTTGGGGCATGTCCAGACAATGTGAAACGATGTCCCTCGCCTCTCACCACATCTCCAACAACTTGGGTTCACTGCACTGAACATCTTCCCCAATCTATCAGGGGTATAATGCCACCGCTTGAGCAGTTTATAGTTGGCCTCTTGGATTCTGGTGGCCACCGAGGATTTATGCGCCAAAGTCGCTATTTTAGTCCTTTCTTTATCATCTATTGTTCTGCCCAGGTCAATTTCCCAGTCTCTCCAGAATGAAGGAGGGGGCTCCTGTCCGCCTATGAGGAGTGAGTACAGTTTAGAGATCAAGTGGGGGTATGGCTGCTTATCTAGACAAATCCTCTCAAACACAGTGTGACCCCTGGTGTTTTCCTTCTTGTAGCCCATCCGGGACAAAATTGACTGAAAACGGAGGAGTGTCCAGGGGTCAAGATTCCCATTCTCCAGCCTAACTCTCAGGTCTCTTAAGTCTTTCCAACCCCTTCCCATTATCAGGTCGCTGCCCCTTAGCTGGCTCACCCCTCCCCACTCCCTGAGGGCCGATCTAGAGCTGTCCTGTAAGAGTGCAGGATTATCTATTAGTGTAATCAAGGGGGTATGCCAGGGGGAGATTTCTGGGTGCTTCCTATGGCGCTGAAAGACCTCTAGTGGGGCTGCCACGGTTGGGTGTGCTCTCAATCCTGACCTATATGTTTCCTTGTTCCAGACTGTTATGTCTAATGGGGCTTGTGCTAGGTAAAGCTCAAGCTGGACCAACATCTTCGTATTTTTACATGTGTGCCATTCACAGATTCTCTGCAGATGAGATGCTACCCAGTAAGATTGAATGTCTGGTAGCGCTATACCCCCTAAATGTTTGGGCCTGAATAATAACTGGCGTCGAAACCTGGCTTTCTTTTTCTGCCAGACGAATCCCATCAGGATCTTGTCTATCTTCTTGAAGAAGTGCGTGGGGATAGATATCGGGAGTGCCTGGAATAGGAATAGGAGCTTCGGCAGGATTGACATTTTGATTATGTTTACCCTGCCCATCCACGAAAAGATGGGGAAATCCCATCTGTCTAGGTCTAATTTTATTCTCAGAGACAAGGGAAGGAAGTTCAGCTCTAGAATCCTTGACAACTGGTTTGGTAGTTCAAGAGATTTTTGTACTCGGTCTAGCTCTATATGGTTTGTATCTGGTAGGCCGAGGAGCTCATTAAAGATGGAGGCAACTGCTTCTTGCAGATCTTTTGGTTCCACCGACTCCGGAACCCCTCGAAGGCGAAGTTTATTTCTGCGGTTGCGGTTCTCCACGTCGTCTTGAGCTAGGAACAGGTCTGACAGGAGGCGTTTATTTCCTTCTTGCTGTTGCTCGAGCTCCGACACTCGCGTTTCTAGGGATCTGTGGGAGGCTTCCGCCACATCAACTCTCTGTGTGACCTCTGCTACCGCCCCTGTAGGGTCGCCAGCTCTTTCTTTATGGTGCCCTCCATCCTAGAGATGTATCCATCGAAGTCGCCTCGTGTTGGCAGGCCCCGCAGGGCCTCATTGATATTGATCCTTACTGCTTTGGCTATGGTGCGGGACAGTAGATCTATAGGCACTGCTGGAGAGGCCTCTTTTTGGGAAGCAGGTTTGCTGGCATACTGTGCGGGGTCCTCTTTGCCTTGAGGAGATGTTGGGCACAATTCTTCTTCTGAAGGGCTCCACGTTATCAGCGGTCGTGTTGCGGCCTCTGCGCCCAGTCCCCTCTCTCGCCATTCCGATACTGTACTGTGCGCCAGTGACTCCTCCATCAAACAGCCGGAGGGGGATTCTCCCCGGCTTCTCCAGGACGGTACGGGGCTCACTGGAGGTGGAGGGGGGCACACCATGCTGATGGGGGACGGGGTGCACGACAAGGCTCTATCAGGGGATCGGACCAGAAGCCTCTGCTGTGGGGGAGGGTCTCTTCCTGTTGGGGTCTGAGGTGGGGAATCTGAGCTAAGTGCGCCCCCTGGGTTCTGCCATGCATCCCCATTGAAGCCTCCCTCTGGGCTGAGCCCCAGCCCGTTCTTCTGAGGGCCTCTCTGCTGCTGGGCTCTGCTTTCATCACCCTCCTCTGCTTCCACCAGGGCCCCCTCCCCTCGGGAACAGTTCATGGGGCAGGCCCCCTTCCTTGTGTCAATGGCTGGGGAAACTGCGTGGGGAGACAGGGGTCGGGGCTAATCCGCAGCCCACCGGGTGTTCCTCCCCGCCCTCCTGTCGCCCGGTGTACCTCCGCTACAACAGTGCGGAGGTGCGGTTCTACACATCGAGGCTCCTCCGCCTCCTCACCTCCACCTGGCTGCCGAGCCTTTTCATCGGGTCCTGCCACTGCCCCGGAGCACCGCAGAGGAGGTGAGTCACGCCGATGCTCGGCTCCCTCACCTCCAGGCTCTACCGCCGGCACCCTGATCGCCGCCATCTTGCTGTCGTCGGCCGCGGGCTCTCTTCCTCCTCGCACCGGGAAATAAGCAGGTATGGGGCACTCCTGCCCCCTCCGCCGTGTTCTGCCTCCTTTCCCCTTCCTTGACATCAGGTCAGGGGATATCTGAATGGCACCTGGGTGCGGTTTTCTTGGTATGGCACTCGGAGCTCCCTCAGATTGCTCCCTCACGCCGCCATTACAAGCCACGCCCCTCCAAAATTAATATATTTTAAGTTTCAAGCGTACTTATTATTCTTTCCCCCACTGGGTTGCAACTCCAGGACTCCAGGATACATCCACTGCCATTTTGATTCAGAAGCATCATATACTTAGGAGAGGGATGTTAAAAGTGTGGGGGTGGGGTTATAGCTGTGATTTGCACAGGCAGAGCAGAGTTGGGGTCAGGAAAAGGACAGCAATCCCAGAATGTAGAGCGGCAAAGCCAAAAGACACTTCCTGTCTGAAGGCAGCCTGAGACTCCATGGGCCTTCATCTTGAATGTTTAAAAGCTTAGAAAAGGCAGTAGGTGCAGGTAGGATGTTTTTTTAATGTGGGCAATCTGTATGTACAGGGTGAGGGAAACATATAAGATAGACTCTTATTCAGGGTGAAGGTCCGGTTTAAGGCACACTTTTAAGGATGGAGGTAGGTATCAACTTGGGGACGTTAGGTGTTCAAGGAACATGTGGGAACTCCATAGAAAGTCACCCATGTACAAACAATTTTTTTCTGCTATAACAGGACCCATGCTTGTAGGCAGGAGCATATTTACCATAGGGAGCACAGGAAGAATTCCCAGTGAACTGCGCTGCTTTTGGCCTAGATGGGCTAGATGTAACCCCAAAGCCACCTCACCCACACCCCAAGCCAGAATACTCATTTCTCTCTTAGCAGTCCCTTAAACTCCCTGCCTCCCAAGTCTCCCCATCCCCTACCCCTTTAGCCAGCCTAGAGACACAGCAAAGAGATCCCAGCCCATGTTCTGCCCCTGTAATGTAATAGAATTATGGCTGTGCCATTACTTAAAGAGTGTCAGCCCCTGGCCATGATCTGTTCATGCAATCACATTGGTAAAAAGCATCTGCAAGAATGTCAAGGGCTTGCTGTGGACTGGATGGGGCCAGTAAAATCCTGGGCTGGTTTATGGCCCTAGTCCGCCCCTGCCTGTAGGTATGGAGACTAATGCCTCTGTAATTCACATGGATCATGCTTAGCTCATGGTTTGGGTTTTATATTTGTGTTGAACTTTTTCAAAAGCACTTTTTCCTGAGGGTGGTTAGAGTAATTGAGTGTTGATTATGACGCATGGAGGCTGCTTCACTACTAACGGCAGGTATTGCCAGATGAGCGTCTGTTCAGTGGCGCTTAGAGCGACCTCTAGTAGACGCTGTAAGCAGGTATTGGGCGCTGTAACAGAGCGTCTTGATCTCTGTAGTAACCTGGCTGGCATTGATGAATATGAATTGTGCTGGGCGCAACAGTACAGCGCTGCAGCAAGCGAGAGGTAGCGCCAGCTCAGTGCGTCCCGCACTTGGCGCTCCACACTATATTTAACATAACACTACACACGCATAGTCGTGCTCTAAAGCTGGGCGCTGTAGCATAGAGCGCTAGATGTTGTGTGATCAAAATCTGTTTTTGAACACATATCCACCAGTAACAAAGTGAAAACACATGGAATGACATTGTTTTAACACTGTGACATTAATTCTTTAGTGCCAGACCTGTAAATAGAATTCTGCATAAAATATAAAAAGTCCAAAAATGTATAAAAGTGTTTGTTTGAAGCCAGGAGAGGTCACACAATGATTTGAACAAAAAAAAAAATTAAATTGCCAAACACACTATTTATACACAACTAATGAAGCCCCTTTGAAATGTATGGGAGAGCGCTACAGAGCAACAGGTACTATGTAGCGCTCCTGAGCCTAGAGTGCCGGCGCTATACGCTGTGCCACCTGGTTTAATACATGTGACGCTACATGGTGCTGTTAGAGGCGCTTGCCAAATTCACTTTCTTAAATGTGGTTTTGCGTACAGCTCCCTGCGTTCACCAGATGCTACCTGCCGCTACGAGGCGCTACCTGGCGCTATCCCTTCTTAAATAACCCCCGTAATTCACTTGTATAGGAAGAAACACATTCGATTGTAGATGACTGCCTTAAAGTGGACCAACACCCAGGGGTGATCGGCCCGGGAATCTATAAGATTCCCGGGCCGATCACCTCCCTCACCGCGGGACATCCGAGATCGGGATGTCCCGCGGGGTGAAACCCCCCCAAAACCCCCAAAAAACCTTACCTTATCGGCGGCAGCTGCTGCCTCCCGCGCGCCCCTCTAGACGTGCGGGTGACGTGCGGGAGGCGGACGCGCTGTCTTGGACGTCGCTGTCACCCGCTTGGACGTCGGCGGGGATTGGACGGCGCGGTCACGTGGGAGCGTGGTGAGGTGAGTTTTTGGGGCTTTCTGGAGGGTTTCACACAGCGGGGCACCCCCAATCGGGGTGCCCCCCCGAAGTGGACCAAAACCCAGGATAGTCAAAATCCTGGGTGTTGGTCCACTTTAAGGTGTGTTTTATCATGAATGCATCTGGCACCAAAATACAAGTAAATAAAAATAAAATAAAGTGCACAAAAATAAATTTTTTACCTAAATAACCAGGGTAAATTCCTATATTTAATTCTCCAAGATACAATTCCTTAACCATTACCAAGTCTTGCAGTGCATGAGACAGGGCTCCTCCTCGCGTTAGGATTAATAGGACGGTTAGTAGGCTCATTTTCGTTCAAAGGGTTTTAGCACAACAAACCTCATTCTTACCTAATTTAAACTCCCTATCTACTACTGTTCCAATACTGCTTGTTACTGGTTGATTATATCCTCTGGCTAGTTTCAGGAATATCTACTACCCTGCTGCACACTAATCAGTTTTAAAATTACTTATTGATCCAGAAGCCATTGTGGTGCACAAATTTAGAGGCCATTTCACTGAGATTTGGGAGTGATACTAGTTATGCGGATATTTAGGAGCACAAAAAATAAGAAATACATTCAAAGCCATGTCCCAAATCTACTCTTGTTTAGCATTAAGTAATGACAAGCCAATAGAGTAAATATTGACCGGCATGGAGGGTGACTCCGGAATCCTGAGGATTGGGAATGTTTCACCATGTGCTATGCTGTGAAGTAATCTTCCTAGAGGATTTTCTTTGCAATAGACATGTTGACATATGTCTCTCTATTTTTCTCATAGCTCTACTAAAAATCAATAGAGTCTAATCCGAGTTGTTTTTTTTTTTATCTGTGATGAGAATAGTGAGCATTTTAAAGTGTTTTTTTTACAGATAATAAATAGACCCAAGGATACAATATTTTTTACTGATTTACTAAGGTAGTAAATGCTCCCTGTTTGATTGGGTTAGCCATAGAATAATTCGACTTTTAGTTTTTAAATCTGACCATGAACATATGACCATGAAAGTGGGAATTTTGGTGTTGTCACCAACCAAATGGGCCATCAGGGCTGCCTTAAAAGGTTTGGATCATATTCCTACCTTAAATTTAACAGGTTGAAATGGGTAACCATACCCTTCCCCCGAAAAAATCTAGTGCAGGATCCTGAAACCGCTTCTTTGTGGGAACTTCAGGTCCCCAACCCCTGTCAATGCTGAAATAACCATCTCATTCAATACAAGTGAGTGTTAAGGCCTACCATCATCATGGAAGATGTTCCAGGTGCACCTGAAGCTGATAAATTTGCACTTGCACACCCAACACAAGAGGGTTCTACCCGAAGGCCTTCATATTCATCCTTCAAACCCCCGATAGTGGGGGGGTGACTTCGCTGGGGTTGTGCGACTGTGGGTTGGGATGTGCAACACTGTATACCGCAGCACTCAAGGAAAAGAACAAGCTAGTCAGGAGAAGCCTGCTCAGAAGGAAGGATAGCTAGCTGAGGTCAAACCAGGAGATGCAAGCTAAAACAACTAAGGTTTGGTCAAGCAAGCCTGGCCAGTTATGAGAAGACAGCTAACAGATAGGTCCAGTCACAGGTCCTGTAAATCAGGATTGGCTCTCCTTTTATCCTAATGCACTTGAGTGTATGTCCACATAGGATGCACCTGGAGCACATTAAGAGATCTTTGAGTAGATATACCTTAATGAACCCAACAAGTTTAGGCAGAGGTGCTTGGGTATCTCTGAAAGGAAGCTTGTGCACGAGTAGTTTAAAGCTTGGTTAAAATTTGGCACAGTTTTTGAAACCCGGAGGAAAATTGGCGTATGTTTTTTTTTTTCCTTTTTTGATCAAGACTGTTCTATAGGTCTTCTTAGGAAACTTCATAGAAACATCACAGAGCTGAAAAGCATCATCATCATAACACAGAAGAAAAATGTCAGGAAACCTGCATGACACCAACATTAGCAGTCCTAATACTGTATCTTGCATTTACAAATGTATCACCTAAACCCCATTTGTTCCTCATCCATCAGAATGCACTTGTCCTTTGCATTTTGATGTAAAACTTGATTTGATGATCTTCAGTATGGATCTTACAATAATTACTGTGTAAGCACCTTGAACGCTGTACAGCTTGCACGCTGGGCTAATACATTATACATTTTTCTATGTCACCATTACGAGTTGTGATGAATGTATTGGGTACAATGTAAACCTTTAATCAGGGACCAATGTTTAATAACACTGTATGTGTATCCATGCAATTTAAGTATATATTTACATCAAACCTCAATAAATATACATGTGTTTATTAAGAGGAAATGCTTTTGGTACGTGGTGGGTCTCCATGGAAAATATGGGAATGTAATTATCAACAGCAGCAGTGGAAAAGAGCAAAACATCACTTGCAATGTATAGTAAAGCATAGCAAGGCAAAGAATAAACCTGCATCAAATTGTAAATATAATCAACCAGCCCACCCAGATTCTTTAAGGAATTTCTCCTCTTTTATTGGATCATCATTGCAGATAAACAATGTTTTAAGGCCACCAGGACCTCTTTGCTAGGTACAAGGAATTTCTGTTTGGAATGGATCATCATTGCAGATAAACAAGGGTTCGAGGCTATTCAGTCAATCTATTGTACTTGGCGAAGAGGTCCTGGTTGCCTTGAAACATTGTTTATCTGCAATGATGATCCAGTAAACGAGGATACATTTTTTAAACAATCCTGGTTTGCCAGTAGATTATAGAGTTTGATGCATATGCTATGAGTTTATTAAGGGTTTTCTTACTTCATGAGGTTTATGAGGAAAATAAAGACACAATTTCTAGTTATGATCTGCTCCTGTCTGTAAACAAAATACATTATTTTAATGTGATCCTCAACCAGGTCTATAAGTGAAGCAAATAGTAGAAAATGGATGCACACTGATGCACACACCACAAAAATGCGGTGGGTGCAAAGACCGGGGTATCTCACACCCCTTAAGCACTGGAAAGGTCAGCACTCCATAAAATATAACGTTTATTTGGATCCGCTAAAAAGCATATAATCCAGTACAGCATTAAAAAAAGTACTTACATTCTTTTGCATAAATATGTCCTTAGTTTATATACCATTTATCTATGATTAAGGACCGTAACGGCGTCCGAAACGCGTTAGACCGCTGCCTGGGTTGTTGATCTTCATTTTTTAATGCTGTACTGGATTACATGCTTTTTAGAGGATCCAAATAAACGTTATATTTTATGGAGTGCTGACCTTTCAGGTCTATAAGTGCCCCAGTGGGGGGGCATCTTGCTGGTACCATTCACACCTAGGATAGACAGGATAGGGCCACAAATGAGCCCAACTGAAAGTAAACTCGTGTCGTGAGGCTGTGCTAGCATACTTCAAAGCATAAGTCCAGACATGTTGGGGACAGCAGTTCATCAAGAGTTAGGCACTGGCTGTGCATATTATTTAAAAACTGATCACATTTTTGGAATTAAAACGCATGCGTACATTGATCTACTTTAACCCCTGGATGCTCAGGGGCTAGGATCCGGAAGAAACCCAGGTTAGGAGTCATGTAGACCAGAGCTGTTTGGTCTCATAGTGTATGCAGTGTAACTGGGACTTTTGGAACCAAAACCAGCTCCCTATGACGCTCAATTGGAAAGTTTTAGCTAGCCACTGTAAGAGGTGGAGACCGAAGCTCATCCTAAAGGGTAGGGGGAAGTGTTCCACCTATGTATAAAGGTCTAAGGTCTGAATTTCACGTGTGACATGTGGTGAGGGGGCCAGGTTCCAGCAGGTGCTACACGTCCCCTTTGGCCCTCTGAATTACCCTTCTGACCTATATATATACCCATTCATTGTGTATGTAGAGTATGTCTACTGTGCTTTTAAAGTAAATAACTATATATCCTAATCTGGGGCTGCTCTGTTTTCTTGATCGTAAACCCATTCGTCCGTGCTTCTTGGTTAGAGGGCCAACCAATGGACTGGCTTCTGGCTGGATATAAACCAGCAGAGTTTCAGGGTCTTGAAGGCCTGTATCAATGGACCGCACAGCATAAACCAAGTGATGCTGTGACCTCACAAGGCTGATAACCCATGCTGATAAAATTTAGTATGTTGATTGGTGTAGAACTCAACAGTATTCATTTCTGCATTCGGGCAGAATGCTTCTGGCTTTTCTTGACTTCTGGTACCGAACTCACAAAGTTAGGTATGAACCCAACTTCTAGGCCCAAACTCTTCTGGCTGAAGTCCATGTTCGGGTTTGAGAACCCAAACTTGCAAAGTTCGGAATGAACTCGAACTTTGTGGTTCGAGTTCGCCAATCTCTAATCACAAGTGGTCATTACTGAGTATTGATGTCTGCACCCTGTGGATGGTGGCACCATAGGTAGAGGTTAAAGGGAGAACTATCTAAACCAGATTATATGCTTCTGTGAAGAGGTGGGTAGGCGGGTACCTTAGTAAGCTTGGAGAGTTGATACATAGACTGGATGAGGGTTTTTGAGTTGTGGAGAGGAACATTAGAAATTCTGGAGCCAGGTGTAAGAGGATGTGACCAGGGTGGAGGACAGAAAAATGTCAGAGGTTGAGCGGAGATTGTATTTGCGTCAATATGGTTGCATTAAAGGGACTCTTCAGGCAAAAACAATAAATGTCACATACTCACCTATAGTCCCCTACAGCTGATCTGCACTATTCTGGGAGTTTGAAACTTACCTCTGCTGGAGATCCAGATCATGCCATCCCTGTACCAGATCTCATACGGTGGTCACATTGCTGCCTCATTGCTTCTTCCTGGCAGGAGCATAACTATAGGAGGTGCAGGGGATGCAACCGCACTAGGTCCCAGAAGGTCCATGGGCCTCATCATTGCTGAGTCTCCACCTTATTTATCCGATTTGTGCTTTTGTGCCATCATTTAGAGAAAGGAAGCACCATTTAAACTTTACTGTACGAGCCATAAAGGGGCCCATTTAATGTTTGCACCAGAGCCCCACCAAATATAACTATACCACAGTTTCCTGGCATCGCTCACAATGCCTGCCCTGTCCTTGTGACTGATGTTAAGGAAGTAAAGTTCGGGTCTGGGACGCCCGGGTGGCTTGAATGAGATCGCTGATGCCGGTAAGTTTCAAATTTTCGGCATTGCGCAATTCTTCAGTGCGTGACCATAGGTGAGTATGTAGTGTTTATTGGTTTTGCCCAGACAGGGACTTTAAAGGTGCGGAATTGTGTAATATTAAAAATATTAAACCCATCGACTAATGAGAGGAGGGGTCACTTATTCACCATAACTGAATAAAACCCTGCCAAGCTGGTGGTTTTCTGGTTTCCTGGTAGCAATAGAATCCAGGAGTAACGAGTGTATCAGGGGTAACAGATTTGGCTTACCATTCGGGGGGGGGGGGGTATTCATTTTGAACATTAATAACTATGTGAGCATTGCAGAGTGATTGTGGTGCTGTGTAAAGGAAGTGGTGGTTTGTTTGCAAGCAGCGGTAGTCTATTGTCCTCCCAGAAGCCTCTGGGGCGTGACGTATGTCAGCCACACAATACAACAAAGCCCTGTGTCAGGTTTAAGTATGACAAATATGAATGACCCACATAACTCAACTCGAGAAGCTGTTGAGAGTAAAATATTTATTACTTAAATAACCATATTAGTAATGACCCATGAAGAAGTAGCACATATGAAAAGGCAAGTGACAACCCAGCATCCAGGATAAATATTTGGGTGTGATGTTCAGAGCACTGAGACCATGCTGCTCCTGTTTGCTTTACATGTACAGAACGGCTTGTAATTCATTCTTCAGAGTTTCAGCAGGAATGTTAATCTCTCTCCATTAATTATTTGCTGTTGACCGATCATTCATGTTTAGCTGTCCCTTCATTCACTGTTAACGAGGTCCTGACATATCTGCCCTGCTAGATTTATGTGCATATAAACAGCACTCGTATATGGGTTCACCAACAAGGGATTTTTGCTAACTTTCAGGGTCATATCATAATAAAATAGGATAGATTTAATATGTTTTATTGCTTTGATCTCTGCAAGTAATATAAATCGTGCCCAAACTCTTCTAGGTTTACTATGTGCAGCTATGGAAGCTATGGCTTTTTGTTTATGAAGAAAGGTTCCTATTCACTTTGTCAATTTTACATTTTGACCTAGCTTTAGTCCTGTCCGGATTTAGGCCTTTCACAAGCTCACGTGCATAAAAAGGTTTTATCAGCCTACTGCGTAGACACCAGGGCCGGATTATGAGGAGGGCGTAAGAGACACGCTCCCAGGGGCCTCCACCACTTGCCATGCAAATGGGGCTTCCACCAACCTTTGGGTTATGGTCTGATCCAGGAGTCTTTTGAGTCTTTAGTCTGACAGTCTGCAGGGCCAGCAACAAAGGTATGAGTGGCAGTAGGGGCCACCAAGGAAAGCCTTGTTTTGTTTTTGCAAACCTGCAACCAAAGCCATCACAGGGCAGAACGGAGAGTCAGGGATGCTACAGAGCTACAGTGATGGCAGAGCTGTCAATCGGTGGCCGCTCACTGCACATAAGCCACCAAGCACAGACGTTGGCAGCTCAATGCATGGAACTGTTTTCTGCTGGACCAAATGGGAGACTACACTACCCCCTGCCTAGAATGACAAAGCAGGAGTTACCAAACAACACGCACCCGCACAAGGGTGGCACAAGGGACTAGATCTGATGGTACAGTAAGTAGGTGGGTGCCAGGCAACTATCAATCAGTTACTTAGGTGGACTATTTTGTTAAAGGAAAAAAAAATACTATATCTAAGGCCTCCACCAGATTTTGTGCCCAGGGGCCTCCACCACACTTAATCTGGCCCTGGTAGACACAAACTGCTGTATGCAAAGAGGCGCTGTTATGGAGCATGAGCTTGCATGTGCAGCCTTCAGCCAATTGGAGTTTATTGCAGGCACCAACCAAACAGAGCTCAAAATGATATAAGACAACGTCCGCCTAGCCCAGTCCATCCCCACCATCAATGGCTCTGATGAGAACCAACGCAAATGGACACTTTTGGATTTTGTAGTCAGAATACGGGCTGGATTCTTTTCAAACTGTAAATAGTTTTATTCCACACACGGCAGTAAAAGGATTACTTGTAGCAATTAACAAACAGTTCAACAGTCTTTCGCACGCACGCCCCTCTTAAGACTGGACACAGGATACATCCCCTGGATAAGTAAATGCTCCTGTGGCACCAGCAGGCTGCGGCCCACCCCACTTCAAGGTCACTATTAGAGAGAGCTTACCCCCCTACTCTGGACATAAGACTGGGTCCCCCTCAGCAGCTGGACCTCATGGTTGCACGGTGGTGCTTCAAGTTTCCAGGATGCCGGCCAAGCATGAGTCACTACACAGCAAAGTCTCTGTCACTGGGGAGCCGCTCCATCACCCCAATCACTTCTCTGAGCTATAGGCCCCGAATTTTCCCCCAGGAAAATTGCCTCCTCAGGTGTATCGCGGCAACAGTTGGCACTGAATGTCTCTCTCTTGCACATTTCTATTATTATACTCTCTCTAATATCCTACATTTTGATTTTTTTCATGTCTTTCTGTTACATCATCCCTTCATCTTTTTTTAATTTTTCTCTCTGTTCATTTTTCTTTCATGTTTTCCGCATCTTATATTGATATATATATATGATATTTGCAGTTATCACAGAGGTTTTCACCCAGTGAAGCATCCTAAATGGGGCTGCCCTCCAGGTTTTGGCCCACTTTAAAACCTATACTGTTTCATAACCCAATTGTGATGACTGACATTGACAGTGCATTAAGCAGTCAATGTGTGGTCTGTTATTGCTCCAAGTCCCCTGCACTCCCTGCTGAGCTATCTGCTGTGGTGTTTCTGTGTGCCTGTTTATGGCTTCCCCCTGGGTTCTCCTGTTCCCTGCTTTCTCACAGGTGTTTGTTTCGTCCTCCTCTTTTTTCCCTATAAAATTATGTGTGTAGCTCCCGCCTCCCGGGCTCCCGGGCTGGATCATGGAGTCTCTTTGTCTCGTACTCTCCAGCCCTCTATAACCCATGTTCCTTGCTTTGTGTAGTGGGGCTCATGATTCCTGTTGTCCCTACTGGGGCCACACACTTTGAAGTCTGTACTGTTACTGATGCTAAATTGTCTGTGCTCTCCATTGTCTGTACTGGAGCCCACACCCTCCATTGTCTGTACTAGGGCCCAAGCCCTCTGTGGTCTATGCTGTGGCCCATGCCCTGCATTGTCTGCGCTGGGCTTAAATCATGCATTAGGCCCTCAGCCAGATCCTGTCCACTGATACCTGCTACTGTCTGTCTGCTTTGTTGTGTACCATCTGCTCGCCACCACCACAGGAATGCACAGGTCCCAGTGTACCCTCCACCACTGGGAGTCCTGCTGAAGTTGTGGGTTGGTTACATACCACTCTCCATTGAGTATCGGACCTCCCACACCCTGGGTGGCTTGCCTCTCTAGAGGCATAGATGGATTGTTTGTCTTATGTTTATGTGTTCCCAGTCTGCGACTGCTCACCTGCCCCAGCCCGTGACTCCAACTGCTTAGTTCCTGGTCTGTGCCCCAATTCCCAGTCTACATCCGTATTCCTGAACCAGGAAATTCCAAACTGCCCTGAGTGGCCAGCTACATAATTTTCCTTGGCCTGAGAACACTTATATGTAATAGGGACTGATCAATGTTTTAAAAAATAAGATAAGTATGTTTCATTTAACAAGGACAAAATTACCCCCCACAGTTTTTTTATGAAAGTTGTCCAAAACCAATCAAGTAATCAATAAGTGCAGCCCCAGAGACCATTATTACTGAAACCTTAAACCTGGAGATTCCACTAATAGTGCCTATTAAGCCCAGTAGCACTGAGAATGTCAGGATTATTGTGTAAACACCAGAGATTGATGAGTGGAGGAGTAATACAGTGTCATCTGGGATTAAATCGGATTCAGACATGTCAGGGTAAATTAGAGGGGGCCCAGACATTCTAAAGACACAGCAAATGCCCCTTTCTACCGATCTGACATTGCTTATATCTCTGAAACATGAGTGTCAGGGAACCAAGTAGACTTAATTAATGCTTTTAAATTCCTAAATATATGAAAAACTACCAGCAAACCATCCATGGCTGTTTGTATTTGTCTCATAGAGTAAACTGTTAGAACTAA
Organism: Gastrophryne carolinensis; assembly: GCA_027917425.1. NCBI lineage: Eukaryota > Metazoa > Chordata > Amphibia > Anura > Microhylidae > Gastrophryne > Gastrophryne carolinensis. Next base: position 469,959,758 of record CM051236.1, on the reverse strand, counting down.
ATCATCATGACATTTTACAGGAATTTTTCTGATCCACTTCAGGTCAAGCAGAAAAGAATTTCACCAAACTTTAGGTAGGAAATCCAAGGTTAAGGTAATACCATTTATTGGCTCAATAAGATTGAAAATGCAAGCTTTCGAATCGCTTCAAGCTTCTTCTTCAGGCATATTACAGGTCTGTACCATTTTACTGAGTTAGCCAATAAATGGTATTAACTTAACCTTGTATTTCCTGCTTACATCGATGGCTAACACGGTACAAACTGACCAAACTTTAGGTGAAACTGGTCCAGTTCTTTAAAAGAAAACCAACCACTGCTGGTCCTTCTCTTTGTGGGACATGCCCCTATGAATCGCCATAAATCTGATTTCGGGTAATCCCACAACACATGTGTGGTCTGCTGCGGCATCCCATAAGCTGCTGTGCACTCCTGCATCAGGCCTATCTGAATGGCCTCACAGTCGGTAGAAAGCGGCTGCAGATGCCTGCCATGCACCTTCCTTTCAGCATTCTAAGTCACTGTGATTGTAGGAGACACTGCACATGTGCCAAGGAATCACCGTCCAGGTAAGGATAATGGCCTTTCCTTTCACACAGCTGGGGGGGTGGGGCATGTGCAGTGAAAATGGGTTTTGTTCCTCTTTAAAGTGGACATTGTGTCCCATTCTTGCCCCCCCTGCCTTGCCCAGGACTTTGCCCAGAATACAATACGATGCTGTTCCTCCAGAATTTCTAGTGCTGGGTGCAGCCATATTGGTTAGCCTGCAAAGCGCAGCATCCCCCTCTCTCTGTGCACACACAAAGTGGGGAAGGTTGCTCTGGGATGCTCCTCTGTGGCCTCCACTGAAGCGCTAATGGTAGTGCTAGATTCCAGGCAAGGTAAGACCCCAGTGGCAGAGGAGGTGGCCACGGGCAGGGGGGATTCAATGAGACTGGACTTCCACTTTCACTACTAATTCATAATTTGTATATCATTTTTTTTAAATACATTTAACTCTTAAAGAATAATAAATAAAATGTGGCTCAGTGTTCCCCATATGTTTGGTAGTCTTCACATACAGTTCTGGGGCATTTGGCAGCTAGCGTGTAGTGGATGAGATAGAGAAAAAAAATTATATATATATATATATATATATATATATATATATTTATTAGTCATAGTGGCTACTTGAGTAATGGACATGCTAATTTAATGTTGCCGAATAGGGAAAGGCTGCTTAATTTAAAGGTATTGTCCAGGCTAAGTATAAACCAATTCATTGTTTGCTTACCTGCCATGCCAAGGATTCATCCTGGTCTTCTGTATAAAGATTTGTCATATTTAGCCCCTTTCCTGTAGCACAGACCTGAAATTGTATTTACTCATGACCACTTTTTGTTTTAAACATTGAGAAGTATATTCATCTCCACCCCTCTTGCATCATATCGTGTGGGACACAGCAATGTGTGTGTATGCAGGACATAGTTGCTCCCTATTCTGCTTGTCTGTCTTTTCCCTGCTTCTTAGTATCAGTCCACCTACTAAAAAAGGTGGTCATGAATAAATAAAATACAGGATTTGAGCTACAGAAAAGAGGCCCGAATATCAGCAACAACAGCCCTAATATATATGAAAAAACCCTCAATATATACTTTATTTCTCGCTCTACAACATGCACCTATTTTACCCCAAAAGCTAGGGGGAAATGCCCATGTGTCTTATAGGGCAAAGGCGAGTATGGCAGCCCCCCCATCCCTGATCGCCACTGGGCTACGAGATACGGAAGAAGCCACCAATCTCTGCAGCCAGAGCGGGCCAATGCATCAATGACAGTGACGCGCCGATGTAATTGATGAACACTGGCTGCGGAAAGTGGCGGCTTCTGGATTTCCTAACTAACCGACTCAGTGGCAGCCAGGGATTGGGAAGGGGGATCTGCCACACTGCCTGTTATATAGTGGGTTGGGGGCTGCAAGCTATCTGTTATATGGGGAGGGGGATTGAGGGGTCTGCCACACTACCTTGTTATGGGGGTATTCTGCAAGCTGCCTGTCAAATGCGGAGGGGGGATTCTGCATGCTGCTTGTTTTGGGGGATGGGCGGGATCTGCCACACTACCTGTTATACGGGGGATTGGGGGGATTCTGCGCTTTAATTTTTTCCTCCTCCAAATCCTAGGTGCTTCTTATGGACAGGTGCTTCTTACAGGGCAAAAAATATGATATATATATATATATATATATATATATATATATATATATATATTGAGCTTTCTCCTGCCTTTTGGGTTTACTCTTCTTGTTTTGCTTATCTAAAGATGTCCACTTAGCATGGACCAGCCCAATCTGATTAGAACCTGGAATCTCAGTACACAGATGCAGGGCACAGGGGCATTTTAAAACATCTCTTGCACTTCCAAGAATCCTTTTTCCATGTTCACTTGGAATGTTAATATGTGCGGCACATTGATCTTACTGGTAACGGCAGCAGAAACATCATGAAATCATTTTGCATAGCATTAGACTGAAAAGTAACCTCTTCTAACCTTGGAAATCAAGCCAATGGGCTGTTTGATATCAGCCTTAATATACTGAGGGGTTCATCTTTTGTCACAACACAGAGAAGTCTTAAATGAGTGCACTGTAAGATTCAATCGATGATGAAGAACACAAAATTCGAGCATGCATAATTCATAACGACTTATGATTTGTTTCTGGCACTCATCGGTAAAGGCCTCTTATGCTGGATGAAGGCCTTGAAGTCCTGAACATATGAAATTACAGTAGAAGAGCGTCATCATCAGGTAAAGGGTAGAAGATGTGCTTTTCTGTCTATGGACTTTATGTAACTGCTCAAGCTTTATTAGTGGCCATTGTAATTGGAGCATTTCAGTTTATTATGATGAGCTGTGGTGGGGAGGTCCCAAGATTTATTTCAGTAAGTCAGGGGTTTCCAACCAGTGGTATGCGAGAGCCTTTCAGCTTGCACAGTGACCTGTACCCCAATGCAATCTGCTGCCAGATTACTCAAGCCTGATTTGCTCAATAAAATGGCAATCGGTTCATGGCAGCTTTAAAATGTATTAATGGAGATTACAATAGAAATAATTATGATACATCAGTTGCAACTTAGCTATAACAATGTAAGACAATGTAGAACTCAGCATAGAGCTGAACTAGTCAGGCCGAACTGCCAATAAATGGTACTGTGAGATTTGTTGTCTCTGTATGTGGCTATTTATTTGCATTGAATGTATTTTAAGAGGCTGTTTTATGTGTTTTGTATGTGTTTTTTACATGGTTTTAGGTGATTGCCAACCTTTACATACCACCCAGGTGTAGCTTGAGATATTTAGCAAATGGAAAGTGATACTTTACTAAAGGTACGGAACGCCTATAAAAAGTTATTTAAAGGGAAAATCTAGCCAATGGCAGTAATCCAGCAAGGAAATCGACTCAAGCTTGTCCCATATGCCTCTCCTCCATCTTCTGGAGCGCGCTATAGATACAGGCATCGGCTTATCATTTCTGGGGCCCCATGCAAGTTGTGCCTGGGGAAACCTATTCAAAGACAAATTTTGTATAGCGAAATACAATATTACTCCACCTTGTCGGGGATGTAGCCACAGCCTGCTCCTGCACTGTGGGATCGTGAGCGAACCCAGAGGGTTTCACACAGAGGCGAATCATGGCATTGTCTGTCAATTGCATAGGGAATTGTCCGGAAATTGCCCATATGGATGTCCAATTTCTACACCCTGTGGCATCCCAAACTAGGATGCCCCACTGTGTGAAAACCCATTGAATGGATGCACCCACTCACCTAAACCTATTCCAATGCAGCATGCACAGGTCACGGCCTAGCTATAGTATATATATATATATATATATATTTTTTTTACTGATAACAGGTAATTGCTAATAGTAATTGTTAATGTTTTCTTTCTGTTGAATAACTATCTAATCCTTTTTTGAAGCTGTCAGCGGTTGATGCTGTGGGAGGCTATTCCAGAGATTTATAGTTCTTATGGTATAAAATGATTGCCGTCTCCGGAGATTGAATTTCTTTTTTTTCAGTCATCCCTTCAAATAGCCTGGCACAGAAGCTTGCTACAGCATCAACCACTTATGCAAGTTAATCATGTCCCCCCTCAGTCGTCTCCTCTCAATAATAAACAGATTTAATTCTTGTAATCTTTCCTCATAACTAAGATCCTTAATTCCCTTATTAGTTTGGTGGCTCTCCTCTTTCCATATTCAGAGCGTCATTTCTATGAATTGGTGCCCAGAACTGGATGGCATATTCCAGGTGAGGGCGCACCAGTACATTGTAAAGAGACAAAATGACATCCCTATCTTGTGATTCCAGGCCTCATTTAATGCATGATAGTATCTTGGTGGCCTTGGAAGCAGCTGCTTGACATTGCATGCTGTTATTTAGCCTGTGATCTACCAGTACCCCCAGATCCTTTTCAACAAGTGTTTCTCCCAGTTTTACTCCCCCAAGGATATATGTGGCCTTTAGGTTATTAGACCCCAAGTGCATTACTTTACATTGTTCCACATTGAACTTCATTTGCCAAGTGGAGCCCAGACACTCAAAGTGTCCAAGTCAGCTTGAAAATTGTGAACATCTTCAATAGACTGCACTGTGCTACATATCTTTGTGTCATCTGCAAGAATAGAGACAGTGCATTTAATTATAACTTCTATGTCATTTATAAACAAGTTGAATAACAGTGGGCCCAGCACTGAACCCTGGGGTACACCGCTTACAACCTGTAACCATTCAGAGTAGGTATCATTAACCACAACTCCCTGCACATAATCTTTCAGCCAGTTTTCAATCCAGTTTAAAATTGTATTTTCTAATCCTAAAGAGCTCAATTTCCCCAATAAGCGTCTATGGGGGACAGTGTCAAATGCTTTTGAAAATTCCAGAAAAACTATATCTACAGCCACCCCTCTGTCCATGCTTTTACTCAACTCCTCATAGAAGCCAACCAGGTTAGTCTGGCAGCTTCTGTTCTGATGAGCTCATGCTACATTCATACCATCCTAACCTGATGTCAGATCGGCTAGGAATGGAGGGTGTGCCTCTAGCCCCAGGCTCCTGCATATCTGTGCCAGCCATTCAGACATGCCTGGCGCAGGCACGTGCCGCAGAGTATAGGTGGGATAGGGATGTGTCCCATTGGCTATGCACATGCACGAGCCTTGGTTGCATTTCTGATGTACTTCTATCTGAGGCACATACCCGTACCAGGCATTTCTGAATGGCTGCTGTGGAGGAGCAGGTGAGCGGGCAGCGGTGCACGTGCTTTATTCAGCTTGCTAGCTGATCTGACCAGTAGCTGATGCATTAACCCAGTGATCCAATAATACACACAGTGGGACATCTGGATTCCCAACTGGAGAGGACAACATCTGGGAGAGAGAAAATTACATGTGTTGTTCCTCTTTAAAGTGCCAAAAAAACATTCACTTCCCCCGCTTCCCCACCATCACCTGGGTACTGTGTGCATCAGATTATCAGACTGTGGACACTGTGGTGGTGTGGTGTGCATAAGCCGATTGTATAATTTTGATGTATAATGACACTAGCATTAGGGAGAGAGCTATGAGCACAACCAGGGTGTTTGAAGCATAATATTGGGATCTTACAGACCCTTTATGATGATAATTAGGCAGCATCCCATCTCCAAGGGCCAAACCCTCTTTCTCTTTCACCCTCTCATCATAGAGAGATAACTGTAAAACAGTTTAGGACAGTAGCCTGACACAAGGGTCTAACAATTGCCTTTACCTGTAGTATCGCTTTAACCTTGCATCCTCTCCCTACACAGTCTTAATTTTTCGATAGTTGGGGGAGATGATCATTATTTTTATTGTTTATTTATAAAGCACCTGTCAGGGCTAACTTATCTCCTCTTCGTTCCCACACCATCCCCGGGCGGCTCGGGCAGCATCGGCACGTGCGGCGCTGAGCTCGGCCACGCCCCCCCGCTCTCAGATGCGGCCCCAGCTCCGGTGAACGTGCGCGCGCGCACAGGCACGTGTCTGTTATGCTCTCCGACGGCGCTGCACACAGCGCGCCCGCCGGAGGCAGAATTAAAGGGCCAATGAGCCCGAGGGTTGTGGGGCCGATACAACCCTTTTGTCATGCATGGGCCAATGAGCCCAAAGGAGATTTTGGGCTACACGCCCGTTGGACCAATTAAACTGTGAATTGTGATATGGACTAATCATGTACACCTTCCCTGTTAGCCTATCCTGTCTGAAACCCTATATAAGCGTTATCCCTGCAGTGCTTCAGTGCCCGTGATAGCGTTAAGCTGAATGTGCCTTGGATTGTGTTTTCGCCTGTTTGATATTGTTGCCGACCCTTACTTCGTTTGACCATTCTTGCTTGCCGCCTGGACCAACCCTGCCTGAGCCCCAACCACGCCTCTGTCTCTTCCTCTGTACTGCGAACCCGTGACCTCCCAGGTTGACATTTGGCCTGACCTCGACCCTTCTCTTGCCTACTCCTTTGGTGCCGCGATATATTATTGGACTGCCTTCCCGTGTATGACCCAGCCTGTCTACGTTGCCCTGTCGGGCCCTTGGTTCATCTGCCTTCACTCTCCCGTAAGCCCACATCCTTTGTGCTATCAAGTCCTGGGGGCAACCGTGTTCGGCGAGACGCATAAAGCGTCCCGGCAAACGGGGGCTTGTCTAAAAGTGAAGCTAGCAGTGGAGATTGGGGGTTGTGGTCTTACTACGAAGGCGGGTGTCCCTTGGGGCCTTACAGCACCATCATCATCCATGGCACCGTACAATGTAATTGTATGAGGGGGCACTAAAGAGCCAGCAAGGGGATATTTTATTTTTCTTTCACTATAGATGTAATGGCACTCGCTCAATAGAGCACCGGCCTAGGGTTGCCTATTGTGAAATATAGCCATGCAAACTGATGTTATATATGGTGGCCCTGATTCAGTTCCATTTACTTGCAAATGAAGAAGAATCAGATGCAGCAGTTGCCTCCGGCTTCAACCAGTTTTAGAGGATGTACCGAGTCTAGAACCAGAAGTTTTAAAAAGAACAGTAGATTCCTTCCGGGAAGCCTCATTGTGGATTCCTTCACCCGTCTGCCGCAGCTGACCCAAACTGAACCAATTAACTAGGTTATATTTTCACCAATATTGGAATGCCAGCCCGCCGAATAAATATATGAAACCAAATATTACAGTTTTCACTGATGTAATACCGAGCCCAGCATGAAGTCAACTAGTTAGACGGCTCAGCTTCTGCTGTTTTCAAAGTCACTTGATCAGTCAGCGCTTTGTTTCACGCAGACTTTGATTATTCAGTGATACAAGTAGCAATTTAGAGGTGAAAGGACATTTTTTCCATCAACTTTTGTAATTTAGTTTGTTAGATGAAAAGATGTCATTTGGAGTTTAACATACTTGGGGTAATGAACAGATGTTGCCATAGCAACATAAAAAAAAAACCTAAAGAGATGGAGAAGAAAAAGACACACATGCCTTTCTTTGCCTTGAACCTCAAGTGCTCTTTAAAAATGAATATATTATGTTCTTTAAATGTCCTTTATGAATTGTGTCCTTTCAGAGTTCATGGTCATGCCACCAGCGGGGGCGCTCTCACACTAATGAAATTATGGGCAAAACAATGGCAAAGTACTGTGCCAACATGGCGGAAGGGTTCAAAATGGTAATAGAAATAAAAAAAAAGTATAAAAGGTGTCATTTCCACATGAGAAATCGACATAGATACTTCAGCATATTATGCTTTACAGTATGTGGAATTTTACATACTTGACCTAATACAATTTCAGCATAATTTAAAAAATAAAAAAAATCTAATTTTCATAAGAAACCTCGCCTTTAACCCTTCTAACACCAGCCGCGTAAATTTTACGTGGCTGCCTTTCCTACCATTAAACGTCAGCCACGTAAATTTCATGTGTCTGGCTTTCCCCCTTGCTAGCCTCCTGCTTCCACCTTTGAAGTCTCTACCTACTCTAGCCCAGCCTTCTTGGGGTTTAATATTTCTTAATATAGTCCACATCCAACTAGTGGACACGTGTTTCAAGCTTTAGGCTCTCATCAGCACTAGAGCGGATGCCTCTGGCTGTATGGGGAGTGAGACTTGGTGAGTACCAAAACATAGTCGCAATCCAGGATGTGGAGAGACCCATGTTAGGCTTTTTGGTCTCTTTAGCCCCCCTATATTAAGCCTAACATGGGTCTCTCCACATACTGGCTTGCGACTATGTTTTGGTTCTCACCAAGTCTCACTCCTCATACAGCCAGAGACATCTGCCCTAGTGCTGATGAGTGCCCAAAGCTCGAAACACATGTCCACTAGTTGGATGTGTCTGGCTGTGTAAAATGTAAAGCTAATCCATGGCATTGCACCCTTAGTGTTTCTAAGGGCCTTGGATGGAACAGAGACATAAAGAGATGATTTGCATAGCTCCGCCTACTGCAAGGGTAGATAGGTAATGCTATCTGTTCTTAGACTGGGTACTGTGCAAATACTTTCGGTTCTAGGAAAGCGCCTCTTTTCCTTATTTCTTAATAAAAATCATTTTTAACTGATGTGTGGACCCATATACAGTTCACAAGGCTCGGGGTCTGGCAAGTCACCTGCGGTTTCACAATTTCCTGCCTCCCCAAAGCTCAAAGGGGGGCAGAAGAGCTGGGGGCCATGATGGCTATGCGGGCTTGTAGGCTGCAAGGCGAGGAGCCACTGAGGCTGGCCCCTGCACCCTTTTCTGCAATCCCTGCATAGCTAGTCCCCGGGCTGGTTATGCTGGGTAGGGGGGACCCTATGTAATTTTTTTTAATGAACCCTTTATGTCCTATCACTCAGCAGGTATAAAAGGCTTCCAGCAGCTGCAGGAGAGCAGAAACCAGAGTGACAGCATAAGACATAGATTTCGGGGCTGGATCATTCGAAGGAATTAAAAAAATTTAATAATATTTTTTTTTTGGATGTGGCCATGTGTTTTTTTTACATTCAACCCTTTGTGAACTGGTAAGGGATGCATGAGACCTCTATACCAGTTTACAAGGTACAGTGTCTGGCTAGTCACCTGCGGCTAGCGGGTGACTTGCCATTAACCCCCAGCCCCCCAATACCTGCCTCCCCAAAGCCCGGGGGGGCAGAAGAGCATGGGCGCTGCAAGGGTTGTGCGGGCTTGTAGCCTTTAGGGCCGGGGGCCACCGAGGCTGGCCTCCGCACCCTGGTCTACAAGCCCCTGTGCTGGTGCCCGGGATGATTATGCTAGAAAGGGGGGAATCCCACACCATTTTTTTTTAATTTTTAAGGGTTTTAACCCATAAAATAGAAAAACATGTCCATTTGACCCCTTACCAGTTCAAAAACAGTTTAAAAATAAATACAATTTCAAAATAAAAAAAGGCTCACTGTCACTGTGTCTTCCTGCTTGTGTCCCCCACTGCCAGGCAACATTTTGTCTGCAGGTCTGCTGGGTCGGGGCCTCTTTCCTTGTCTATTGGGGGTTGGACTGCGTAACTAAATGCGAGCGGGCCCTTGTGCGAACATTTAATTGGGCCCCATTATGGCTCATGCAGTGCCCTTTTCCTGTCATTTTAACTTAATTGGATACAACTAGAAAACTACTAAGACTGCAACAGTGGAGACAAATAATGCAATGAGAGCACAAATATAAGAAATAAAGCAGAAAAACAACCCCCACACTTTATGGGCCCCAGTCCAGTTGCAACCTCTGCACCTCCTAGTTACACCCCCGTGACATTTGTAGTACTGTCAGGGGCGCCCCGACAAGCTAATGCAGGGCAGCCAGGCAGGAAGGCTTTTAAAACACAGAAAGGAGGGATTTCGGGGAAATCTCTCTCCATATCCCTCCACTCCAGTGATGTCATTAGTTCGGGCCAATTTTGAATAAAGAAGTGGGGACCAGAACTTTAGGGGGTGACCGTGGCAGGGAGTGCAGAGTGTGCTGCAGAGGCGCTGCTTTACCTCACCTCTGTCTGATCTTCTCCTGTCAGCACAGCGGAGTGGCAGTAGCGATTGAAACTAGCCCCAGCTGGGGCTACAGAAAGATGGCTGCCAGCTCCTGTAAGTGAGGACACTTCTAGTGCTTCCTGCTGCTGCAGCCTTAGGTGAAGCTGGTGAAGCTCAGCAGTCCATCAACCAGCTTTTCAGCGTTCGGACCAGACGCCGAACTTGAACATAGATTTCTAGCTGAAGTTCGTGTTTGGGTTTGGGAAGTTTGGTATGAAATATTTGTGCTTTTTCACTTCACTCAAGTGTGAAAAGTACCAAAGGGACATTTCTATTCTATAGCCTATCATATAACTAAAAAGGCTATTCACTCACCTGGGGTTTGATCCATCTTACTGGGGAATCTCAATATGGTATGCCCCTGTGTCCTCACTTGGAAACGGCAGCCATATTTTTGTGGCTTCGTATGTAGCCCATTGCACAGGAATGCCGACCGCCGACCAGGGACCAGATTGGGTCCGCTTGCCACACCCGCCATCAATTTTTTAAATCCCTGATTCTGCTTCTGGGGGCTCCTTCACAGACGAAGTGGGTGGGTGAGGAGTGGGGGAGTGGCCCCCAGAGGCAGAATCATCCCCCAAAGTTTGCATTCCCATTGATATTCAAAGTTTGGCCGAACCTGAACCTTGGGGGGTTCGCCTGATGCTACTGATGATGAATGAGAGTATCTCACTGCCTATTACCTTTATGTAATAGCTGGGCCTTGGGGCCCAATTCAAACTAGGGCCATCACAGAGGTTACAGGGCCCAAATATACATTCTATATTGTTTCTGCCCCCCCATAACCTGTAACTCAACTTCAGTTTCCTATATAATCTGAATCCTGGGGCCCAGTTCAAACTAGTGGCTCAGCCATCACATATTAATTAAAACTTTATAGGGCTTATATGGTGTGCGGTCTTCATAAATTATAATGTGATGGATGGGTCCTTTGTTGAACTTCAGTTTCAAATCAGGGGCATACATACCATAGGGATAGTGCAGGCAAGTGCCCCCAGGCCCCTTTGTACCACAGACCCGGGGGCATGTGCCTGCACTGCCCCTATGGTATCTATGTCCCTGATGCCTCCACTGTCTCTGTGGTATGCACCTGGTAACCTGCACATACTTACCTAGCCATGCCGCCTCCTTGATGCCTCCTCCCCACCGTCTGCACTGCAGGATGCGTGTGCCTCTCGTGCACACCTCTCCCCTGCTGCCTCGCCCCTACATGGGGTGAACCTGCCGATGCGTGTCCCCAGGGGTGGGGTGAGGTAGCGGACCCGCTGGTCAGTGTCCAGGGGGGAAGGGGGATGGGCTGCTGATGGGGACCCATGCTGATGAGGGGGGCCCATAGTGGGGGCCCTGCTATAGGGGTGAGTCCCTGTTTCACATATATATATAATATATATATATATATCCCTGAATATTGAGGTTAGCCAGGTTTCCCTGGGGCCTAGGATTGAAATTCAACTAGGGCACCCCCTTCACATGAAGGTTATGGGGGTCCTAGGCACGTCGTCGTATGTGGCACAAAAATTCCTGATGGCAGCCCTGGTTCTTGGCAACTGCTTCAGTTTTGCTCCACTTTACTTTGCACTGGTCTTAATTATTTTGAACTGAATGAACAACCACTTTCCATGTATAGGGAATCTTTTTCTTTGTATCCCTGCAATAATATTTTATACTTGGGGTAATTTTATCTATCTGACCTTACCCTAATGTGTTAACACAAAAGAAATATTTTAGTCGCTTTGCCTAACGGCCTAATATGTTGATTAATTGAATGATTTATAATGGAAGAGAGACAGTTTGAAGCTAGCACTTAGTCCGGTCTTGATTCTGTTCCAGCTCTTCGGAGCTTCAGTAGCTGTTAAGTGGACTGTAACACATTTCGCCCCGAGCCGCTCCTCGCTGTGTTCCCACCACAGACACAGCGAATAGATGTGCTGCCATTTTTCCTGTTAAATATTCAGAGCTCTCTTGTTGGATACAATTAGAATCGTTAGCCAGAAATAAAGTTTTATTTTATTTTAATATGAAAAGCAGTATAATAATCCGTGGCTGATTCATTTTTTATTTTAATTTTACTTGTTGGTGTTACACATTTCCTTCTTGTACAGCATAAGGGGTGGCGGGTAGACTTAAAGAGGACCAAAACCCTCCCTGAAATCTACGGGCCAAGGCAGGCATACTCGCTCCACCCTGTGTGAAATCCCCCAGGTTGCTCGAAAAGTCACCTTCGTTCCCGGTCCAGCGGCACATGCGCGAGCAGTGGCCGCATCCCTGCTATCCCTTTAGCTACCCTCTAACAGGGAGTGTGCCCACGCCAGCCATTCCCAAATGCCTGGCGCGGGCACGCTCCCTGTTAGAGGGTAGCGGGGGATGTGGCTACGCTTGGATCCTCTCACATTAGACGAGCTCCTGGACTAAGGGGGCTCGAGCAGATCCAAGCGCGCTGATTGGTCGAGCAGCCATGCATGCGTTGTAGGACCAGGAAGAGGTGAGTTTGCTCAGGAGCCTGGGGGGTTTCACACAGCGGGCCAAGGATCATCCTGGGTTTTGGTCTACTTTATAGAGGAAATCCAAGCATTTTGTAATACTCTACCCACCCCTTCTTCCTCCTATGGTAAATATATATATACAATAATATAAAAAACAACTCACTGGGGGGTTGTAAATCTGCATGAAAGCTAAAGCTGAGACCTTGAGTGACAGGTCAGGCACCCAATCCCGTGTAGCAGTACGACTGTCCCTTAAAGTGGACCAACACCCAGGGGGGATCGGCCCGGGAATCTATAAGATTCCCGGACCGATCAGATCCCTTCCAGCGGGGCATCCGAAATCGGGATGTCCCGCGGGGAGGAACCCCCCAGGAGGCCCACAAACCTTACCTCAGCCCCATTCCATCGGCGCATGCGCGAGCCACGGCCGCGTCTCGCGCTTCCCTCTAGCAGGACGCGCACCCGCGCCGGCCGTTTGTGAATGGCCGGCGCAGGCGCGCTCCCTGTTAGAGGGAAGCGCGAGACGCGGCCTCCAGCGCTCAGAGCCGCTCACTGCCAAGCGGCTTTGGACGCGCATACCACAGCGGCTCTGAGCACTGTGTTTGGCTGGCGCGGTCACGTGGGAGCGTGGTGAGGTGAGTGTTTCTGGGCTTTCGGAGGGGTTTCAGACAGCGGGGCACCCCCGACCGGGGTGCCCCACCGAAATGGACCAAAACCCAGGATAGTCAAAATCCTGGGTGTTGGTCCACTTTAAGTCTGTCCTTCAAGTCCAACTGTCACTCAATTCCATGGCTGTCATGCATCAGGGGAGGCCTAAAAAAGATTAATATAACTTGAATGTCTGTTCCTTTGAGCATGCATGAAAAAGGGTCCCCTGCTATAATACATGCACAGTTGTGGCTGTAGACATTCAAGTTGGCACCAACAGCCTACAGAACAGATTATGTCAAGCTGTGGCAAGCTTCAGCTAAAGGGTGGTATCATCTGTCATTGGGAATCTTTATTGGCTTAAGAAGCTGCTTGTGAGTCCTGCCTTTAAAGAGTTGCAACAGAATTGTTAGTAATTGGGAACTGTTACCACGGGTTCTTTGGAGTCTTGGACCAAAACCAGGATTTTGACTATCCTGGGTTTTGGTCCTTGTCCTCGGGGGTGCCCCTCTGTGTGAACCCCGTCCCGAAACAAACGCACCCTTTCCCAGGCCTACAGCGCATGTGGCCGCTCCTCTGATCAGTGCGCTCGGATCCGCTCAAGTCAGCCCGTCTAAGCTTTCGCCTAACGTGAGCGGATCAGAGCGTGCTGGTGGACGCATCCCCTGCTACCCTCTAACACGGAGCGTACCCGCGCCGGCCATTCACGAATGCCTGGACCGGAAAAGATGGTGAGTTTATGGGCTACCTGGGGGGGTTCACACAGGGGGGAGAGAATTAATCGCTGATCTCCATGGGTTTTGGTCCACTTTAAATTATATGAAAAGAGCATCCACTCCTCGTAATACAGCCACTTAGATGGTGGTAGATGTGTTAAATAAGAAAGGGTGTGACTAACATAAGGGAAATACTCAGCAACTATTTCAACTGGGAGAAGTACCTGCTTAGTGTACTGTATTGGGTGGATTAGAGTCCAACAACAAGAAAAATGGCAGGCACCTACTACTGGTCATTCACAAAGAATAGAAGGTACCTTTACACTGGATTTTCACAAGTGGAATGGGAAGGAAGGGCTTTAATGGTGACCCGTGGACATGATCCACCACAGACATACCATCGGGTGGGAGGGGGTATCCAGGTTGGATTTAGAGAGTCTAAGCTCGTTCATGCTGTAATGTAAAAATATGCCCGTCCTTTAGATTGCAGCCTCAGTCTACAGCCACAATCCGACTTGCTCAGCTAGTCTGGCCACCATCTGATAAGAACAGAGCCATGGCATAGATGCTGCCCCATTGCTCTGGTCATAGTGTGGGAGTGAGCAGATGTACTTGCTAACATGGGATGCAGGGAAGTGCCGGATACTTTGGGATTTGAAATAATGTTCAAGCATTTTAGCTTGTTGCTTTATTTTATTACAACCTGCTAATATTCACACCCAACTCTATAAACCATATAATACCATTAAGAATAATCTATGAAACTCACTCATGATGTGACTCCCTGGTGTGCCCAGCACTTCAGCAGGCATTCATTTTTAATTTTAAACTACAAAACTTTACTATATGCTTATTGTTGTCTAGCCAACGTGAAGACATAAAATAACATAAAGACAAGAAATCCTCAGGCGTGAGTGGCTGATAAAGTTTGCAGCTGAGGCAATGAACACCAAGTGGCTGGTGGGGTTATAGGTTGAGGTTTGTTGAGCCCTACAGTATATCCATTTTTGGAGAAGCCCAGAGCATCAATGTCATTGCAAATCACATCAGCTGAACATGTAATAATACTAAATTAACTCTGAATGGTAATATTTCCAAACAGCTTTGCGTGGGAGCTAATCCCAAAGCTGCATCAATTTAAAATGAAGAGTTCAGTGGCCTGCTGTACTATGTCTGTGAACGTTCATCCAGGTTATGGTATATACTGTATATGTAGTAAGGGTACGACATCTGGATGAGTTCACCAATAAGTGGTTTTATTTGGCCAATAGATGGATCTGCAGCAATATTTGTTTAAGGCAAATAGCAAAAACAAATCTACAATCTAAATTTTTTTTCATATGGTTTTATACGCACAGTCACGCACAGCCATTCAGTTGTGACGGCCTTGACCATGCACAACCTAAAGAGGATGCGAGTGATACCAGCGCCGGCTGCACATTTGCCGTCTGTTAGTCTGACTGGTAAGAGTTCCAGGCGACTGGGGGGTTTCACACGGTGGAGCATCCTAGTACGGGATTAACTTCTACTTTGATATGAGTACAATACAAAATAAATCAATTAAATTCAATACTGGTAACTACAAGGATATTTGACAATACTGTATTTGTGTACCACATGAGTTCATACAATCCAGTTTACAGTGAGTACTGTATTTAATGTTAAATAAAAGTGAACCACCCTCCTAACAACGATTCCTCCAGCTTAAAATGTGGCCTTAGGTGCTTCAAAGTTACTGATAAAAGGCTGTAGTTAGGGGTTTATTCCACCCAAGGAAATTTTTTATTCTGACACTTCTTTATAACAAAGGGTTTTGTGTGCCCCACTCGTGGATATTTGGAAGATTTCACTAGAACAGTTGGGGGGGTTGAAACCAGAGATGAGCGAACTTCTCAAAAATTCGATTCGGGCGATTCGCTGAATTTCTCAAAGAAATTCGGGTTCGTCCGAATCGAACTTTAGCGAATCGCTCATCTCTGGTGGGAGCGGGGAGGCCGGCTGCGCTGTCAGCGGGTCCGCCACCCGCTGACAGCGCAGCCGGCCTCCCCGCTCCCACCAAGCCCTGAAATGGAAAAAAAAAAAAGCGGAAGCCGCCCGCTGACAGCGCAGCCGGTCTCCCCGCTCCCACCATGCCGGCATTTTTTTTTTTTTATTTCAGGGAAAATTCGGTCAGCACGAACCACTAAAAATTCGGGTTCGTGCTGAATCGAATTTTCCCTGAAATTCGTAGCGAAGTTGAAACGTACACATTTATTAGGAAGGTGTGTATTTTAATAACATTTATTTAATTGTTACTGTTTCACATTTGTGGAACCTTATGCTTATATCATGACTACGGTTTGGATAATGTAATAACCAAACCAGTTCTTCTATGTTTTACCTAAAATGTAATTGGCTGCCACAGATTCCTTTACTCTTTATGTAGTAGAATTTGACACTACCCTATAAAACAATAAACAGACTAAAAAAACCCTAGATGACTCTGTTAATTTTGAGATTTAGTAGACAAAGCCAGCTTAATGCGCAAACAAGTTACTATGTGCCTGCAGCCCACATAGACACTAAAATGCATTAATTAGGCATGAAGAGAAACCTGCCACTCTAGCTCTGGATGACAAACTAGGAAACAAATTAAAATCAAGGAAAAACATTGCTCCAAAGCATTCCGTATAAAGCAAATCAGAAGAGACACTGTCACATTTGCTTAAATATTTTCTTTGATAAATTCCAAGTTGACTTAATGAGGCATTGTAATCAAACTATTTATAGAGAAGGGGAAAAAAAACTTGAAACAAAACGGCCTCTGAGCTGCCAAACTTCTGATTATTAGACTTTTCTTCAACCATTAAAAAAACTAAAACTAATTAAAAACAGATATTAACTGAAAGCAAATTAGGAGGCAATACAGCACATTGAACTGTTAAATTGGACCAAAACTCAGCCTTTTCACTCACCTGGGTTTTGGTCTATCTTACACGGTCATTCCGATTTAGGATGCTCTGCTCTGCATGTCCCCACGGCGCAGGCGTGGGTGGGCAGCCAATGAGCATGCCACCAGCCGCATAACCCACTCGCCATTAGCTTACAAGTGCTTGCTGTGAGTTTGTGCCTAGGTAAAGGAATAATGGGACTGTGGTCATGGCCCATGCATGCCCTGTGGTAATGCATTGATTGCTGGGGTCTCACATGACGGGGGATACAAATCATTATGCCCCAGGGAGAGGGAATTGGCTGACCCTGGAGTATTTTAGGTTTTGGTCCAATTTATACATTTCATTACCAGAGTGTTTATGGCCCCTTCCCTAAAAGGCCATTTTTTTTGTGTAACTGCAAATCATAATTTCTAAGCCAATCTATATGTATGTGATATTATTTGTATTTTTGGCATTAAATGACAGATATAACAAGAAAAAACATGGAAAAATTTGAAAATTATAAAATAATATATATTTATCCTTTTTTTCAAATTTTTCTGTTACAAAAGAGGGTTACATGACTATTACTGCTAAAACGCTGTTTATGCTATGTCCTGAAGTAACCCTGTAACCAGACATTCTCTCAGAAAAAAAATAAATCTGATCTGTGAATAGAGATTGCTGCTCTGGAAGCTCTGAGAGATTTTTTATAGTTTATTTACAATGTTTTTTTTAGAATTGATTATTTTGATAGGCTGTCGGAGTGATTAAAGGCCAGGGAACTGCTCTGATTTGCTTTAGGGCTTTTCCTGATGACAAAAACAAAGGTGTATAACAACAATGAAGGCCCAAGAGGCAGAGACCATCAGGTGACTGGAGATTGGGCCTAGACAACAGGGGACTCGATCTTACACGCCAGTGAATGTATGAGTGCCAGAGCAGCACTGATCAGCTGTGGGAGATAAGTATTTTTTTGGCTTGTTGTTGGAAGACAGCACCCTGAAATGTAAACTAGCATGTCAGGCATTGCGTAAGCAATCAGTTATTTGCCCCCCTACAGTGAGCTTCAATCATGTCTCCCAGCAAATGGGAACATGCAGTGTTAGAGTTACCCACCTACCACTTGAGAGGTTTAGGGCAACCTCAGGTAAGCCTGCTCCCAATTTATCTATTGCACTGTGTGTCCCGGGTGGGCTCTCAGAGATTGGAGTTGGGACTGCACCCCACGGAGGCACTTTGGCGTGGTGGTGCGGCTTGGGCATGCTTCTGCAGATGTGTGTGACCGAGTCCTCTGTTTTTAACCAAGTTTAGAGACAGATTATAGGCTGGCCTGCAAGCTAACAGGGTTGAGTGCTGTGGCTCCTTTAAGACTTTAGTTACCCACCTACCACCAAGTAAGTTATAGTGTGATGAGGAGTGAATATTCATTGTGTTCGTTGGACCCAAGGATCCCTGTGTTGGTATGCAAGGTGGTGTAGGGCCCAGGTACTCATAATTCTTCTTTCCCAAAGCCCAGGGCAGGACCCCATGTCTTAAAATGATCCTATACCCAGAAAGGAAGTTTATGTCGTCACCTTCTATCCCCAGCCCAGTGTCCCATAACAGCCTGTGTTTCTTTTTTTTTTTACAAAGGCCTTTGTCCGATATTCATAACAACATTATGCTCCCTGGTCAAGCAATCCCACCACCTGGTGCTTTCCAGCGATGATACATTCAGTTACAGTACACACGGCTCAGCTTTGGGGAGCACGTCAACCTAACTGCCATTATGTGACAGTTTAGCTGTAAGTGAATTAGCATACGGCTTCCATTGGGATATCATACTGCTTCCTGATGTTTTTTTGAATATTGGGTAAAGGCTTTAGTAAAAAAAGAAACACAGGCTGTTTTGGGGCACTGGACTGGGTATAGAAGGTGACGATGACATAAATTTCTTTCTGGGTATAGGTTCAATTTACAAACAGAAGTCAGTTCTTTGTTACTCCTGCATAGATGAATACAGCTGATAGCAATAACATGAATGGATAACCATTCCAATACAAGGTCACAGTCATAAATAGTACAGTCTTCTCTTGGCTAAAGCTGGTTACAATATTCTACCACTTAGTATAATCCACAGTGGAAAAAAAACTATTGTGGCCAGTCCTTGATTATAAAATACCCCAGAGCCGACTGCTGGCTTTACCTTGGGAAATCCCAAATTGCGATACTCCGCTGTGTAAAACCCCCCTGGGTCACCACAAAACTCACATTTGCCCTGATTGCCAGGGTGGAGTAAACAACTCCGTCCCGCATTCCCACCATCTCTGCGCTGTGGCGTGCCCAGCCATTCAGATAGGCTGGGGACAGGAGCGCGCCCACATTTGAAGGGAAACTGGGGAAGAGGCCACTCCCACTGCCTAATGCCGAGTTCTCTGTCTAAACAGAGCCGTAGGCCAATCATTAGAATGCACGTCATACAGCACCGGATTTTGTTTGGATAAGGGGGATGAGCCTGGGTAAAAGTGAGTTATTTTGGGTGATCCGAAGAGTTTGACATAGCGGGGCATCTCAAATTTAGGATGCACCTGGGGCAAAGAACAAAACCTGGCATAGTAAAAAACCCTGATTTTGTTCTGCTTTAAATAAGAGGAAAACCAGTGCCCCACCCCTGGGGCCCAGGGACCTGTAGCATGGGGTTACCCAACCCCACAGGTACTATTGGTTATTTTAAGAAAACTCAACATTAGTTTGGCCAGTACATGTGTAAACATGAATTTAAAATCAGTTAGTCCATGAAAGTGGTATAAATGACGATGGTCTTCAAGGAGGACATATAAAGACTCATTAGAATGATGCTGCCCTGTGCCACCTTCAGGAGAAATCCCGGGGGGTAATGTTTATTCCTAGGCCTTTACTGGTATTTAATAAGATAAAACCAACCATTGAGTAATTTCATGCTCTTATGACTCTTCTCCTGCTCAGTAATAATCGGCAGCACTCTGGAGATCCGGTCCAATTATAACTCCATGTTTCTTGTCATCGTTTGGTCACTTTGATTAACATTTAGACAGGACAACAATGCAGCTGTTGCTGGGCAGCAGTGATAAATGGCCTACATATAATTCCTACATATTATCAGCAGTGATGGATGGCGGATTTATAGCTGCACCTCCTGTAGCTTCACTGAATGGAACATATATATAGGCTACCGAGAAGATATATATATGCTTCTGTCTGCATATCACTAAACAGCTGCTGATTTGTTCCAGCCAACAGGATACTTACATTGAGAAACACACCTTCTAAGTAGAGCGCTGGTATGCTGCACCCTGTGAAAATTTCACACACGACAACACTGAAATAACCATGAATATCAATGCGGCTCCATTTGTCATTTTACGCATTTGTTAACATACCTCAATTGTCTACGGCCATCTCCTCCACTGCTACACTTTTTGCTCTTTGCTACTATGGCTGCTTCTGTCTGATCCTGGCTGTCAGGGCCGGCGTCAGCACCCGGCATGGCGGGGCAGCTGCCAGGGGGCCCACTGACAGGGCCAGTCTTTGGGGTGTGCAACAGACTGGGAAGGCACCGGTAGATTGGGGTGTATGTGTGTGCATGGGGTGGTGTCTGACAGATGAGTGCGTGTGTTGTTCCATGCATCACCCTCCCCCCGGCCCTGCACCAGCATGCTTGCATTGGTTAAAAAGGACTAACCATCCCCTGGTCACTGGCATACCCACTATGCAAGCAATTCCACCCCTGAGTTTTGTTCCGCTTTGCAGGGGCATCTCAGTTTGGGATGCCCCTGTTTGTAAAGGAACCCCCTGGTTTGGACGTTAACTCAAACTGGCGATCCCACAGTGCATTCATCAGTTCGAGGAAAGTAATGAACAAAAAGAGGGGTCACACACAGGGGCATCCAAAATCAGGTGAATCTAGATTCCGAAGTCAGGTTTAAAGGGGTTTGGTGCACTTCAAAGTAGACCAAAACTAGAGTTTTGATCCAAATAGCATGATCTTAAGGGGGCTTCGAGATTTGGGACATCCCCTGGTGATGTCCTGGTTATATCTAACCTGGGAGGCAGAGCCGGCGTCAGCACCCGGCAAGAGGGGGGGCCACTGACAGGGCCGGCTTTTGGGGTGTACGACGGAGCTTGACCAGCAGTGGACTCGGAAGGCACCGTCACAGCTGGTGCCCACATCTCCTTGCGGTGCGCCAGCGATGACCGAGGTGGCGGTGCAACTTTTTTTCCCCGCCGGGCGGGGACAACACTATGCAGCAATAAGGTTCAGCTGCTACCTGTGCTGTCCCCACCGGGGAGAGAGGGAGGGGCCTCCACACCACTTGACAGGCGCACCGGCGGGCGATCAAGCAGCAGGCAGCAGGAGGCAACAAGGAGACCAAGAGTGCATGCCGGGAGAAAAAGCACTGTGGCACTTTTTTCTTTTCTTTTGATCCTTAGGGGACATCCAGATTTGGGACGTCCCTCAGTGAAATGATGTGACTCTACACCACAAAGGGGCCACTGAGACCATGCCTACATAAACCTGAAGCAAGGGTGTTGGAGTAGGGAAAGTTATTTTTTTTTTTAACTGATGTTTTTTTCTGTTAAATAAGCATCTAATCCTTTTTTGAAGCTCTCAGTGGTTGATGCCGTAGCAAGCTTCTGTGGGAGGCTATTCTTCAGATTTATAGTTGGTAAAGAATGATTTTCGCCTCCGGAGACTGAATTTCTTTTAGAACTTTAGTAAGACCCACATCTAGAATACTGTTTGCAGTTTTGGAGACCTTACCTGCAAAATGACATTATTCAAATAGAACAGGTCCATAGGCGGGCAACAAAAATGGTGGAAGGACTTAAACTTAAAACTTATCAGGAGAAACTTAAGGAACTTTATTTGTAGAGTCTAGAGGAAAGAAGGGAGAGGGAGGACATGATTGAGACCTTTAAATATGTGAAAGGATTGAATAAGGTTCAGGAGGGAAGTGTTTTTAAGAAGAAACTTAATGATAAAACAAAGGGCACAACCTGAAGCTAGTCGGGGAGAAGATCAGGAGCAATGTACCCAGTTGCCATCCTCACCAAGCTGGGCCTATGTTCCATCATGTGAGTGGAATTTTCCAGACTACTGAGACCATATTGTTATATCTATCTTTTAACTGTAAGTGCTCATGTTAGCTGGCTGCAAATGCCACACATAGACTGAATAAAAGAAACAAACAATAGAAAAACTGACAGATACAAAGGCTATCCAATGCCTAATCTGCCCTTGGCTGACAGACGTTAGTCCTGGTTACTGCATGGTCCCGTGTCCTGCATAGGGGCTGCCCAGGGTATAGAGACTAAGGTGGGCCCTCCCAAGGTGCAAGGGTCCCGGCACCTGCTCGGGTACGCCCAGTGCTGACGCCCTGACACCTGGTTCTGATTTGCCCCCTAGTTAGACAGTGAACGGGAATAGAACTTTTTATTACGTAGCCAGGTTTCAGACTTAGCAATCAAGCTCCAAACAAACTTTTTGGGTTAGTTATGTAACATATTTACACTTTTTATTCGGCTATTGCCTTTGTTATTTAGAGGAAATCATTTGTCAACATGCGCCTTTTAGAATAATGATATAAATCTTCAAGCACTATGCAAATTTCCCAGAAGCAGCAACTTTTTATGGATTGCAGATGAGATCTGGAGGCCGTGTTTTCATTTCCTCTATAACGTTTCTAATAAATTTAAGCAATGTAGCAAAACGATTAATCATTCACCTAATTCCCAGGCTGTATAAATTGACTTTGCTGTGTTTTTCTGTGAATGTCATGTAGATCTGATATTGTGCTTGAAAAAATAGGAAATGATACTCACCTCATTATCAATCCCTCGAGCTGCTGAGATATGTGTAATTACAGCATTGCATATGACAGACAATAGATGTTGCAATACCTGGAGTGAAGAAGCAATTCCTCTGGTCAGGACTCCACTGTGAACCTACATCCTAAGGACACGTTTGATGTTAGACACTGAGGAGGGCTAGCCGCCACGAAATAGAGAGGTGGTAAACAGCATTGTATATGACAGATAATAGATAGAATAGTGTAGAAGCTATTCCTCTGGTCAGGACTCGACTCGTACCTACATCTAAAGGACACCTATTTTATGTTAGGAGAGCTAGCTGGTGTTAAAACATTATTTTGTATGGAACACAATAGATGTTGTATTATACTGCATTTACACAATGACAATGTGTATCAACATTTCTTTTCACCCTAAGAGTTGAACCAGATTATATTGACCACCCTATCTGCAAAATGAATAGCTGCGGTATCTTCTGCTTATATGTCTTTTATATGCTTCTAATCTCAGTATAAATTTCTTATGCTGGTTACAGAGTGAAAAATATATACACAGACCTGAAGAAACATGGAACTTCCCCCGCTTTCATGGCATGAATGGAACATTCCCAGTTTGTTCTTTTCCCAGATACAGTAAAATAGTAGAAAATAAATTAACCCAAAAATCCTCTTCTGAGAGAGGAGAACATTAATTATTTACCCTTACTGTCCCTTTCATATAACAGAGTCATTCTTAATTAGGTAAAATTACTAATTAAACAAATACAGCAAATCTCATGAAGAAAAAAATTACAGTTTCTCCATACATGACACCGAATTAAAGGGATTGACCTCCCATGGAAAGAAACAAAAGGGTACTGGCATTTTCCTCCCACAGATGACTCGTCCGCAACAGAGGTCAGCAACACACCTGTTTGCTGGATCACATCTCGAACCCCCCTCCTTGGGGCTCCCTAACAACAGTCAGAAATTAATCCATGTCGGGCCCATGCCTTCACCAATGGTCACAGGAGCATTGCTACAACCCACTCCATTCATCGCAATGGGTAGAGACCTGACACACCCCCTAAATTGTAGTGAATAGAGAGATAGTGGTAGCGCTCTTGTGACTGATGGCAATATTCAGGGGATCAACTACCCAAAATCATGGCGACTGAAAGCAAAGCACAACATAAAGCACTGACAAGTGTATCTGCTGTACTAGTATCAGTGTGCACCATCAACGTTCATTTAGTTAACCACCATCACCTTGAAACACTCCCTTCCTAACATGGTACACAGTAGTGTAGTGGGGTTGCTTCTGCCTGCAGATTGTACCACTCTGGTGCAACGTCGTGGCCAGTTAACACGCAAGAGAAACCAAGTGAGAGAGGCTGAAAAATCACATATAATGGAGCACTCTGAGGATGCAGCCATAGCTAACCATGATCTTCGCCTTTACCAACCCCCTCCCCATACATGGGGCCTGTCAGATGGCTAAGCCTATTCCCAGTAGCTGTAGCAAGCAGCACCAATCTGCTTCTTGATTAGTGAACCCATAGAAGTTCGGGTTTGGCAAGTTTCGACAAACTTTGAACAAAAAATTGGTTTGGGTACCCGAACTTGACTCAAACCTGAGGCCCACTGAAATCAATGGGGACCCAAACTTGGTAACCCAAAAATGGCTGTAAAAAAGGTTTAGTGAGGGGTAGAGGGCTGCAAAATGGGGGTAATAACAGGGCAACTGCCCTGCAAAAAATTGAGTAGGCAGAGTACCTAAAACATAATCTAAAATAAAAAATAATATATTAAAAAAAAACATATAATGTTATAATTTTAAATTATGTTAACTGACACTGCAGTATAAGAAGGCATGAGTAGGTCCTTGCAGTTACTGACACTGCCCTGAAATTACTAACTGTCCCTCACTATATGAGCCTCATATCCCTACCTATCTGTCCCTAACTGTCCCTTACTGCAGCTACAACATCTGCCTGTCTAACCCACCTAGCTGTAACAACGCTGGTTCGCGTGACCCCGCCTCTTATACAGCGGGGTCGTGTGTCTCACCTGGCCAATCACAACCATGGCCAGTCTGGGCATGGCTGTGGTTGCTATGGGCAAAAAACTGGTTGACTTCTGGCTGATGTCTGTGTTCGGGTCCGGGGACCCAAACCCGCAGTGTTCGTCACGGGTCTAAACAATGTTTAGGTTCACTCGTCTTTATTCTTAAAGAATTACATTCATTGTCCAGTGTCTAACAGCAACTTCCTGACCAAACGGCCCCGTAGATACACGAGTGACCTGCAGTGGCCCAACTTCCCATTGCCACCCTCCTCCACAGTTAAGAATTTGTGACACCAATATTAAACTTGCCCAAGGCCACACATTGTCCAAAACTAGCCCTGTCTTCATTGTGGCGGTTCACAATAGAAATCAATGAAGGCCAGAGCCGGATTATAAGGGGGCACAGGGGGTCGCGCCCCCTCAGGCCTCCACCACTTGCCCTGAAAAGGGGACCTCCACCAACCGTTGGGTTATGGTCTGGTTCAGGAGGCTTTTCAGTCTTTGGGTCAGCAACAAAGCTATTGTGCTATTGTGGCAGTGCCCCCCCCCAAGACTTTGTTTGTTAGCTACAGCCAAAGCCACCACAGGGCGGGGCGGAGAGTCTAGAGCAGCAAAGCCACTGTCAGCAACACTACAGTGATGGGTGCAGAGCTGTCAATCATCGGCTGCTCACTGCACATAAGCCACCAAGCACAGCCGCTGGCAGCTCAGTGCAGGGAACCGTTTTCTGCTGGACCAGCTGGGCGACTACACACCCCCCGCCCAGAATGGCAAAGCAGAGTTCCCGAGCAGCACCCATACAGGGTGGCACAAGGGACTCGATCTGACGTTCCAGTAAGTAGGCGGACACCAGACAACCACCAGTCAGTTACTTGGCTGGACTATTATTTTAAAGGAAAAAAAATACTGTATCTGGGGCCTTTTGTGCCCAGGGGCCTCCACCACACTTAATCCGGTCCTGATGGAGGCTAAAATGCTAGGCAATCTTTTGGTTGTGGACCTGCTATCAAGTTATCCAAAAATCCTTACAAGCAATAAAGCTATTAAACGAGTTGCAAAACAAGCAGCAATTCAAATCTCCATAGTTGTCTTCTATTTCCTTGCCTCTAGATGAATGTTCATTGGACCTTTCTAATCAATTCTATTGTTTATCTTTACATTTTAACACAGATTTCCGCAAACAGAACATCGATCACAAACTGTTTTTTTTTATGCCAAGACTATCGCTAAATGGCAAATGTGAATGGTGCTCCAATATGCAAAGCTGTCGATGGACCATAGAGATAACGGTTTAAATATTTATACAATTACTTGAAGAGGTAGCTGTAGGAACTGAGTCAGCGAATCGCCTTGTTCTATTTCAGTAACTTGCAAACAGTTAGTAATATAATTCCGCGATCTCATTTACTGTGCATGTCCGTGAAGTGTCTCGAGAGGAAGCAGCACCACACAATAGAAGAGACAGGCGCAGGATTTCATAAAACCTGCAGAACCTGCTTTGGAAAGAGCAGTTTGTGAGGTTCAGCATTTTTGTAATGAATCTCTTGCCAGAATAATTAAAGTGGGTCTAACCCCATAAACGGAAGTGACTGAGCACCCCCCCATCCCTACACTGATGGACCTATGATGAGAAGAAGAATCAGCCTCCTCATTAAGATCTCATTCACAATTATTGTCACTGGCCCGATCTGCATTGCTGTTCAAATGGACGTGTCTACCTTTCTCAGATTATACTAAGCATGTTGTTTCTCCTCTCCTCTGCCTGGTCCGAGTTCCTCTTAGTTTGTCCTTCCCTGTTCCTATTTAGTCTTGTCTGCATCAGCAATTCCTGTGCTTCCTTGCATCTATTCACTCCTGGTATTTTATTCTTGGTGTGGTGGGCAGAAGATAGCGATACTCAACTGGCGCACCGGGGTCCGAATACGGACCTCGGCACTGAATTTCTAGACCCCTGCCCTGCCCTCATTTGCTTCTGTGTTGCTGTGCTCAGATCTACCTCCTTGATTAACAATGTAATGCTTGAACTCCCTGCCAGTGTCATGGCTCCCTGGCACCTAGCATTGCAATATGAAGTACTGCATGGGCAAGAAGTGGCATTGCATGGTACACACAAACTTTGTTTATCATTCTCTTTGCCATATCCAATCCTTTCCCCCCCGCCCTAGCTCAGCCCCATCAACTCCTAACCCGCCAGCTTTGCTCCATCCATCCCATCCCTATCCATTCCTATCCTCCTTGCGTTGCCCATCCAATCCCTGTCCCCTCAGCTCTGTCCCATCCAGTCCAGCAAGGGCAAGCAGCCATTTCCAGTTTTTTCTAACTATCCACCATCGCGTCAGCCCCCCGCCCGGACCTTGACCTCTCAATGCCTTTCAATGGACCTTTACAAGAAGTGGTTGAGTACCCCTGTTCTATCACATACATGGTGGATTCTGATCAGGGTCGGCTCAAGGTTTATGTGGGCCCTTGGGCAGCATGGTCTCAGTGGGCCCCTTTGTGGTGAAGAGTCGCGTCACATCACTGAGGAACATCCCAAATCCAGATGTCCTCTAAGGATCATGTTATTTGGACCAAAACTCTAGTTTTGGTCTATTTTGAAGTACACCAAACCCCTTTAAACCTGACCTAAGAACAGAAAAAATAACCTCCTTTAAATAAAAAAAATGTACCTCTACAGTACTTTCTCTCTCGCTCTCCTGGTCCCCTTGTTTCCGCCTACTGCTTGATTGCCTGCAGCCCGCTGGTGCACCTGTCATGTGGAGGCTCCTTCCTCTCTCCTTGGTGGGGACAGCACAGGCAGCAGCAGAACCCTATTGCTGCACAGTGTTGTCCCCGCCCAGCAGGGAAAAGAAGTTCCGCCGCCACCTCTGTCATTGCTAGTGCGCCGTGAGGAGATGTGGGCACCAGCTGTGGCGGTGCCCTCCCAGTCAGCTGTTGGTCAAGCGCCCTCGCACACCCCAGAGGCCGGCCCTGTCAGTGGGCCCCCCTGGAGGCTGGGGGCCCCTGGCAGCTGCCCCGCCTTGCCAGGTGCTGACACCAGCCCTCCTGGGTCTGATTGTGGGAGAAGATTCTCAGGTGTCTCACGTTGGAGTTTCCCCTAAAAATGGTACATAGTCACCTAGGTTATGGGTGAGAGGAGGCCGACCAAAGACAAAGATCAGGGAGAATTACATCATGACCCCAGCAGCTGAAGAATCCACATAGAACAGGAAGTCTTGTCAAGGGGCAAGCACCACAGGGAACAGGTGCTAAATTGAATCCAGGTTTGGCAACAGGAGGGCAAGAGGTTACTGTTACTCAAGTCTTTAACCCAGTCCAGCAACAGATACCGTAGTCAACAGATAAAAGAAACAAATTAAAAATAATCCAGTCCCAATTGGCACAGATAAAAGATAATCCAGTGCAGGTTAAAAAACCTTTACAGTAATTCGCTTTAATAGGACCAAAACCTGAGTCCAACTCCTGGGCCAGGTCAAAGCCCTCCTTTGGAGTATCCCAATTTGTGTAACCCCTGGGAATGGCAGTATACTGACCTTGGTGTTTGATCTCATGGTGCATAAATGGGCCCCTTTTAGCATCACGCCACCTATTGCATGCACCCTGCCCAGCATACAAATATGGCTGTCGCACAATTAGAGGGAAGAGGCCAACAAAAGGGCATTAATATGCACTGTAATCAATGCTGTTAGGACCAGAACCCATGCATGTAACATGGGGGTGGTGAGCAAGTTAATAAACAGGCGGTTCTCTGGCGTTTCACACACAGGGGCATCCTAAATGGGGCAGTCCTTGTTAAGCATACCAAAACACAGGGGGAGACACATTTTTAGCCTGCTTTAATTTTTCCTAGCATTGGAGCTTTTTATCTGTCAAATTTGAAAGGTGTAATCACCCAACATATGAGCACTTTCGTCAAATTAAAAATTCCTTTAATGTTTACTCTTTTTAATTTGATCAGAATATGACTGGAGATAAGCGTCCAATTAAAGAACATCCCACCCTATATTTTGCAGAAGTTTTTTCAAAAGCTTAAATCCTGTCCCAGGTGCCAGGCACTTGTGAATGGCCGGTGCGCTCCATGTTAGAGGGTAGCGGGGGATGCGACCGCCAGTGCGCTCAGAGCTGCTCGCCTTAGACAAAGCCTTAGATGACGTGACATCAGCGGCTTTGAGACCGCTGATTGGCCACGCATGTGCCGTAGAGCCGGGAAGAGGTGAGTTGGCTTTGGCGATCTGGGGGGTTCCACACAGAGGGGCACCCGCGATCAGGGTGCCCTGGGGAAAAGGACCAAAACCCAGGATAGTCAAAATAAACTTTAATCCGGCCCTAGTGCTGCCTCACCTCTGTAGGAGATAATGGAAGCACAGCAGGACACTGAGGGGTCTGATCCTCTTTTTTTGAGAAAGTGGCTTTGGAAAATGGCTGGGGAGTATCTTTTCATGCCTGGACAGTCCCTTTATCTCATGCCTTTTTATGAAATTAAGCATAAAATAGTCCCTATTTTAAGGAAATCCTATTCATTCAAGGCCTTGAGTATATATATATATATATATATATATATATATATATATATATATATATTCAGATTCAGAAACAGCTGTAAATATAAAAATCAGGAGAAGACCGCTTTGTCCCGGCAATATGGAAAGTATCCGTCGGGCCTACGTATCTATAGCCGCTTCTGTCAGTCTCACCCAACACAAAGGTGAAGAGGCTGACAGGAAGCAAGCGGGCCTCGTCCACACTCTCCTGCCTCTTGTGACAGACAGAAAGGCCTCCATCAGCCGGGCCGTGTCTCTCTGACAGGAATAAACAGGCCCCAGCGTGCTCCATGCTGCTTTTCTCCAGTGGAAGGGATTTAGTTTAACTCTGCAAAGTTACATTTACGCCATGGTATGTTTCACAGCCATTTTCCTGGCTCCTTATACTATGTCTAGTATAGCATGCCCTCCATATGGAAGCCCCCCGCTCTGTATCTTACAGCCAAACCTGCCACTTCACTGTGAAGAGATGTCATGAAAATCATCCCCAGCTGTCTCGCAGGCAATCGGGGGGCTAGCTAAGTGCCGCCATTACACATTTATTACTGGAAAGCGCAGAATATCTCCACCAAATGATCCGACAAGTACGGCTAAAAATAAGACCTGACATCCTGACTGAGGAAATACAGATGAGCTCTTGGAAGCTGAGACATTGCCGCTTCAGATTTGTACAATTATTTAATGAATGTGTATGATTGCTGACTGACATGAGAGCCAATAGAAATAGTCCACACAGACCAATAGTGTTCCTCACACAGACTCATCCACACCATCTTATTACAACATAAAAAGCCCATCTCCATAGGGTGGACTCTGAATTAAGTTCCGAAAGTGCATTACCCACTGTAGCCAGGTGCGGGCCTTTACCAGGGGCAGACGCCAGCACAGTGCTAACCTGGGCAATTTCCAGGGGCCCTGGCATCTTCAGGGGCCCACTCAGGCTTACACTTGGCAGTATTATTTTACAGTGGACCTGAATCCCTGAATGCCAAGTGTTGTGTGCAGACCTGCTCATGGCTGGCCTCAGCAACAGGGGGTGATCAGCAACACTGGAGAAGGTGGCATGGAATGGAGGGCAACTGATGGAAGCTCAGAAGGTGGCGAGAACCAGGTGACAACTGACAGCAATGATGGAGTCTTTAGTGGCAGTGGAGCAAGCAGTAAGGACTGAAATGTGCTTGGTGGCAATAGAGATTGTAACAGGGACTAGAGGATGATTGGCGGCTATAGAGAAGGCCAGGGCCGGCTCCAGGTTTATGTGGGTCCTTGGGCGGCATGGTCTCAGTGGCCCCCTTCATGGTGGAGAGTCGTGCCACATCCCTGAGGGACGTCCCAAATCTGGATGCCCCCTAAGGATCATGCTATTTGGACCAAAACTCTGGTCTACTTTGAAGTGCACCAAACCCCTTTAAACCTGACCTGGGAGTCTAAATTAATCTAGATCCTCTTGATTTTTTATGCCCCTGTGTGTGACTCCCCCCCCCCCCCTTTGCTCATTACTTTCCTTGAACTGATGAATGCACTGTGGGATCGCCAGTTTGAGATAACGGCCAAACCAGGGGGGTTCTTTCGCAAACAGGGGCATCCCAAATTGAGATGCCCCTGTAAAGTGGACCAAAACCCAGGGGTGGACTTGCTTGCATAGTGGGTATCCCAACGATCCCAGGAGGTTTCACACAGTAGGATATCACAGATTGGGATGCTCCAGGGATAGGAAGTCAGCTGGGGTGGGCAACCTAAAAGCAGAACAATACCCAGCACTTCCTCCCCTGGAATCTAAATCAAGATGCCCCGTTGTGTGGAACCCCGCCATTCAAGATGTGGGCACCAGGCCGGTCCTGTCAGTGGGCCCCCCCCCCCGGAGGCAGCTGCCCTGCCCTGCCGGGTGCTGACGCCGGCCCTGGAGAAGGCAATAAGGACTGGAGGGCAATCAGCAGCAGAAGACGACCCACTTGTGACAGCGGAGCTGAAAGGTGACATCATATGATATACTACTTTGGGCCCTCCCTAAGACTCTTTTGCCCAAGGGCCCCCACAAACCTGGAGCCAGTCCTGACCAGGGGCATCCCAAATCTGTGTGAACCCCCCCCCCGGGTCCCACATAACTTACCTGCATCCTGGTGCCTTTGGCAATGTATCCCCACATCTTTGTGCTGTGAGCGCACTCCCACCATCAGCTGTTCTGATACTGAGGGTGGAAACTGCGCTACTGAGATTGCTGAAGCTCTGCATGTAAATAGAGCCATTTGTTTGAGGATTACATATGCACTGCAATCAGCTCTGATTGGACGAGAGCCCGCTCATGCATCGTTACACAAGGAAGAGGTGAGATTTTCTGGCTGTTTTGGGGGATTTCACAGCGGAGCATCCCAACAAAATCACAGGATAGTCAAAATCACAGATTTTGTTCTGCTTTAAAGTCATTCAGCAGGCAAAAAAACTAAACAAAGGGGTACTCACCTTTTGTCCTTCGCAGGTGACCAGTGATAGTCCTGTGATCAGCAAATCACCTGATCTGTGCTGGATCTTAGCTTCCCCCATTGCCACGACCTGAACTCTGCTGCTGTGCTGGCTCACACCCCTGGCCATCAGTCACAGGGGTACAGCCAGGCCCTCTCCATTCACTACAATGGAGGGGGCGTGTCAGGATTTGGCACACTACCCCCATTGCATTGATTGGAGAGAGTGTGGCAGCATGTCTGTGATTGATGGCGAGTCGTGAGTCCGCCACACCATCAATCCTGACCCCATATTCGGGCCCTGGATGGTGCAGTCGGGCCCTGGATGCACCGCAAGCTCTGGTCCAGGGATCAGGTAAGTTGCTGAACACCGGACTAAAGTGATTATCCAGGCACACTCAAAGGTATTTCCATTGTCTCGGGCTATACATGACAATGTTCTCATTTTTTTTAAACAAAGCCAGAATCATTTTGAAGTAAAGTTTTACCTCATTTTATTAATGTTTGGCTGTGATGGGAGTGGCAGGGCCCATTGGGTGCATTGCATAGGCCTGAGCAGAGCTGTGACTGACAGTGTGGAGAGCTCAATTTTAGCCTATCCCTATTACCCCCTAAGAGAAGGGGTTCTGGTCCAGATCAGGGGGGAGGTGCTGGAGGAAGAGGAAGAAGAAATTCCTCTTCCTTTCTATGACTGAAGCAAAGAGACAGCATTAGACAGACACTGCATCAGGTAAGCTGCCAGAAAAATGGTTTTAACATCTGTCTGGTCAGTCCCTATAAATAGACACCCGGTGCTGAATCAACCCCAGGGAAGGAAATGAGGAGGAATGGCACTTTTATTCCAGAAACTGTGTACTACGCTGTTTGCAACCTTCGATTTTCTTTCTCCTTTTTCTTTGGATTAACAAGTTATTTTTTATTGACTATCTGGGGGCCGATTCAGCACCAGAAATATCGATTGCACTTTTATTTAATTTTTCACTTAAATTGCACCTTTAAAAAGGAGCAACATCCCCCTCGGAGACTCTTGGGAGGGCTGGTCTTCCTCCTCCTGGACATCCCAAATGGGGATG
Organism: Gastrophryne carolinensis; assembly: GCA_027917425.1. Classification (NCBI taxonomy): domain Eukaryota; kingdom Metazoa; phylum Chordata; class Amphibia; order Anura; family Microhylidae; genus Gastrophryne; species Gastrophryne carolinensis. Next base: position 469,927,007 of record CM051236.1, on the reverse strand, counting down.
CCTCTCTGTGTGAAATTCCTGGGATCGCTCGATCCACTCACTTCTTCCACGAGCCCACTCTGCATCTTCGTGCCCAGTATACCTCAGGCTAGGCATGCACCTCTGCCAGGTCTTTCTGAATGGCTAACACAGGCATGGCCACAACTAGAGGCGGGAGCGGGGATGCAGCCAGCGGCAGGAGCGCCATTCAGATATCCTTTGCTTCACTGAGCTCATGGAATAAGGGACTTTGATGGTTTAATGAAACCACACATACATCATGGGAACAAGTAAAAAGTGACCTTACGGGGGATCCCTGGGGATACACACGGCAGAGCATCCCATCCACCAGAGAAGTACAAAACCCAAAACTATATCTTGGATGTTGTTACTCTTTAAGACCCGCCCGGCAAACCTGATTGGCTGCCAGCCGAGTGATAAAAGCACTGACAGCCATGGAATGCAGGAGTGGAAGTGTTTTGCTCATTCCAGGCTGCTACTGTTTGCAAAGAGGGACTTCCCAGAGCCGGATGTCATAGGGTTAGCAATTAAGCAGACCTACAATCATTTATATATCAAACCTTTTTCTTGCTAGGGCTCCGGCTAGCTACCGCCCTCCTCACGTGACTGCCGGAGCGCAGCCCGTGGCGTCACGAGCGACCGGTTGGCCGTAAGATCGGGATAGCGGTGACACCACATTCACACAGCGGGTTGCGGGTGGTGGTGGCAGATATCCGGATGTGATTTCCGCAATCGACCGCTAGAGCATTGGTCTGAAATATTCTAGCTGATAAAGATATCCATTATCCAAGGAGGAAGAACTAAGGCATTGCGGAAAGGTTATTTGTGAAATGCCCAGCTAATATGGCCACTTGGTAAGAGTATACTATACAGGTGGTGGGCACAAGGTGGAAATGTCGTATTGGAGTTGAGCACCTTTTTGTTTTGAACGCATACCTATTGGGTCAGTTACATTAAAGGGAACTATTGGAGGAAATCTATTAAGGATCCTGATGGACAGTTAAGAGTTGTGTCCGGACATTTGAGTGAAAGTCCCTAACATTTCTAATAGCCTTATTAAATTAAGGCAAAGCATCACCTGCTCTGTGCTTTAATGTTTGGTATTATTATTTTGAACTTATTGGGATATTTAAGTTTTGTGCACGTTGAGCAGATATAATCCATCTTGTAAACTTTGTATATTTAAGATAATAGCGCGGGTTTCTATACAATATTAATCATTTATTTATACAATGCCTTGAAAAACTATCCATACCTCTTGAATTTTTACACATTTTTAAATGTTACAGCCAGAAACGTATAAGTATTTTTAATGGGATTTTATGTGATAGAGCAACACAAAGTACCGTAGCAAGGATTTGTGAAGTGTAAAGAAAATGATACATGAGTGTGGTGTGCATTTGTATTTAGCCCCCTTGAGTTAATATTCTGTAGGTCCACCTTTAGCGGCAACTACAGCTGCAAGTCTGTTAAGGGTCAGTGGCGGACTGGGGCCAAAAATCAGCCCTGGATTTTAGCAACCGCTGGCCGGCCTGAGACATCCTTGCTGAGGCCCCCCAACCATGATGCTGGGGCTATAGCATTAGGGGCTGGGGTTCCCTGGCTTGTGGGGAGCAGGGGGCATAGATGGAGATTAAGGGGGCAGGGATTGAATAAGGGGGTTAAAAGCAGCAGCCAAACTGGCCAAAAAGCTGTGCGTCCCGCCCGGGCTGGGTCTCGGGTCCCGGTCTCCCTATGGTCAGTCCGTCCTCGGTTGGGGTTTATCATTACCAGCGATGCACATCTAGATCATACCTTCCAAATTTTCAGTTTGGAAAAGACGGACAATTTTTAAATTAAGCCCCATCTCCTCAATGATGGATGGATAGGCGATAGGTTGTAACAGTTAAAGCAATATAAACACAACGAGGGACAGGGGGACATGAACTCAAATGAGGGACAGTCCCTCCAAATCAGGGACAGTTGGGAGGTATGATCTAAATAGATAGATCTTCAAGCTCTAGCTCATTCACAGTGGATGGAGGAAACATTTGTGAACAGCATGACCCAGATTTTCAAATGGGGTTAAAGTCTGGACTTTGACTGGGTCATTCCAACACATGAATATGCTTAGATTTAAACCATTCCATTGTAGCTTTGGCCGATGCCTTATTGTTTCCCTCATTTGGAATATATGTAGAAAAACCATGTTTGTTAGCATTGTGCCCCCAGAACTGTGATTTACCTATCAGCATGCTGTTTCCAAGTTTTTTATATTCCTGTGTAGAGATAGGTGAACCCGAACTACAAAGTTCAGGGTCGTACTGAACTTTGGGAATTCGGGTTCCTAAACCCCAACATGGTGCTTGGCCAGAAGTCCATGTTCGAGTTCGGCATCCGGCCCGAAAACTGAAAAGCTGGTTGATGTTCCTGCTCAGCAGCCCCTCAATCAGTTTCACCTAAGGTTACAGCAACAGGAAGCTGCTGTAACTCACCTCTGCCCCACCCTCTTCTTGTCAGCAGCAACAGAAGATCGGCAGCATTCGAAGCTGGCCCCAGCCGGGGCTACAAAAAGATGGCCACCATCTCCCATAAGTGAGGACACTCCTAGTGCTGGCACAAGAAGTGTCCTCACTCATGGGAGCCGAGGGCCATCTTTCGCGGGCAGAGGTGATTAAAGCAGTAAACTTCTGCTGCACACTTTACACCCACAGCCACCCCCCAAAGTCCAAGTCCCACATTTATTCAAAGTTCGGCCGAACCTGTGAGACTCGAAATTTGGGGGGTTCACCCATCCCTATTCATGTGGCTCAAGTGTGTGAGTGGCTTTCCTGCCTTGAGTAAAACCCTTTAGTATAGCTGTTGCCTACAAATCCCAGTAGCCTGGGATTTACATTTTCAGTTATGGTGCTCTTTAAAGCATAACAAAACCTACCCGGACCTAAAAGATTCCAGGGCTGGCCACTGACCTTACCATAGGGCATCCCTGGGCATCCTTTTCCAGTCTCCAACGGTGCATGTGCTACTGTGACTACGTCATTCGGAAAACGGCTCTCATTGTAGTGAAAGCGAAGCGGGCGCTGCCGCATCCTCTGCATACCCGGTGGCATGTGTGCTTCTGCCCAAGCCATTCTTCTCGGAGTTAGCCGGCGGGGATGCAGGGGATGCGGCAGTGCACTCTCCCCATTCTAGTCAATGTGAGATGTGTCACGGCAGACGGCTTTCATTGGAGCCAGGAAGAGGTGAGCGAAAAGCAGTGTTCTGGGGGGAAGGGGGTTGCACACAGAGGGGCATCCTAAATCGGGATGCCCAGGGGGATTGGAACAAAACACGGGAAAGTCAAATTCCTGGGTTTTGTTCAGCTTTGAAGAGCACATCTCGCAGGACAGTTTGGATTATCTTATCTCTGCATAGAAACATATTTAAAATAAAATAGGAAGTCTGAAAGCACAACAATGAGAGTATTAATCATATGCTTCCTGATCAGACGCGCTATTAATTGGTTTGCACAAAGTAGCGAGCGAGCAGCTGCTGGTGGGTGGTTAGCACCCTGCAATTAGTAGAAGGTTTTGGCAGGCTCACTCTTATGGTCTCCACATGCAGACTGCACTAGTTTATCAGGTGGTTGGGATATTGTATATTAACCCTTTATAGCACAGCTATTTGGCATATTAATCAATGTATTTTTATGCACCGATCTCGCTGCATTCATTAGTGGTTTTCAGTTCTGAGTCTCACAGGTAACACCAGTTACAAGGAAATGAAGGATATCTGCCATCTAAGGGGAGTTACAAGCACATAAATAATACCCCCCATCTTCAGATGAACCAGCGCAGAGCTAGCTGCAGAAATCGCTACGTGCCGTCGGCCCACCCCAGTATTCATTGTCCCACCCACTCCCTTTACATTGGATGCTAGTATTGGCTTTTTTTTTTTAATCTGGGGTGCATAGCCAATCATGTTGGCACCTCTCTTTCTCAGGTTTCAAGGGCAGAGAGGTCAACTTAAACCAGGGCCAGCATTGTTGCAAAATAATTTTCCCCATCTACCTAATGACCTGTCTACCCTTCCTAGTACTGAAAGAATCCAGCACTGTTGGGCACAGTAGCGCCCATAACAAATACTAATATTCACCAATATTCAACATCCACCAGGAACATGGGGGGGGGGGGAGTTGGCCTGACACTATTACTGTAGCTCTATCAATTTTGGCATGAAAATGAAGAACAAATGTAGTGATTGTAATTGTTTATAGAAAAATACGACATCCAATGAAAATAAGCCTGAGCGCATCTTTTGGAACAAAAAAACAATAGAAGGCCCTGTCTTATTTTCGGAGACACACTGTAGATCAGATCATCAGTCATCCTTAGCTAGGACTATAATGCCCTTATTCGCCTGTCAACCCTAAAACTAACAACTTGTTCACCTATAGAGAGGCCCCTGTTTTGCTAGAGGCAAGACTGGTCTACCCAGACGTGTTTCCCTTCCTGGACTTAGATGCCAAACCGATGATCAAGTCAACAGACAATCAAGGCAAAACCTGAACTGAGATAACATGAGAATGTTCTGGAGTAGCAGTGGACAGCAATGTGTGGCCAGCCCAAAGGAGTAGCTAGGCTTTCTGGCACCTGGGGCAAAGATTCGAAATGCTCCCCCCCCCCCCCACCTGTGCCCAGGTCCCCCTATGGTGCCCCTTGATCTGCTGCACCCGGGGCAAGTGCCCCCCCTGCTCCCCCCTAGCTACACCCCTGGGCCAGCCCTCCAAGTGTCAGCTGAGGGAGAAGTGGAAATCATAGTCTTGAACAGACTGTAAACCCAACAGCAATAATAAGGCAGCAAGCAGCACACCTGATGCCTGTCCCCTCCTACATTTCCTGCAGTGCTGTTTTTACACCTGTAACAGGGCTTCAAAGTTTTTCTCATTTCATACCTCCAGTAACACACAAAAAGTGGTCTAACAGCCACTGTGTCCCTTGGTGCTCTCAGAGTGAGCAAGCTTGGCAAGCCACAGCGTCGCACAGCTGTCTCTGACCACAGCAGAACATGACTCATGTCCTTCCCAGCTCAGCCACCACCCAGAAATTGAAGCGAAGAAAGTGGCTTGACTAAGGATTTACGTATAATTGGAGATTTTTAGATGCTTTGAAATTACTTATTATATTATGTTGCTATGGGGGATAAGGTGGGAGGAAGTAAGTGTGCCTGGACAGCGACTTCAAGCAAAGTCAAAGGTTAGAGGTTCTAGGCTAGAAAGATGACTGTATCCAAAGTGTCATACCAAAAAATATTCTGAGAAAAGGCTAAAGTACGTCCAGACAGCAGTCAAATGATGATCAGCAACTAGGCAAAGGTCAGCAACTAGATATTGTAACTTCTGAGCACATTTTACTCAGTGAACATTGGCAGAGTGGTCAGGGACAAGGCCACAGAAAACATCAGGCAGCTGAGGTGCCCCTATAGCTGAGATGCTCCTGCACCTCAATTTATCTGAGGGTCCATGGATGTAACATGATGCCCTACAACTCTTTGGTCATAGGGTTAGTGGACCTAGCCCTTAAACAGATTGCACTCATCCAGCACTGCAATCAGTCACTGTCTAGGACAATCACCAATAAAGTTATATTTTGGGGGAATGGGGAGAAACTGTAGTTATATACCACAAACAGCACTAAAAGTCAGAGTGGCTGTTAGACCACTTAGAGTTGTCCTACATCTTTACCCTGCACTGCAGGAAATGGAGGAGAGGCACATGGAACAGGCATCAGGTAAGCTACACGCTACCTAATTATTGCTCTTAGGTTTACAGTCCCATTAAGAGTGGCCATATCCACCACTGCCTGTAATCTACCCTTGCAGTGCTATAGCCTCAGCTGATGAAAAGTACTACTTGACCTGCTGGAAAGAACACTGGGGGCAAGGCTCAGCAACTTATGGGCACTGTCCAGCTGAGGCTAGTAAATTCCCTTGTTGATATTTGGCTCCAGTCCACCCCTGCTCAGAGTAGTACATAGGGGATGGCAAGTCATGTGACCCTGCTACCATAGTGCCAAATCAAAGCCTAGTTGTTAGATCCAAGTGTTTACCTGTCCGCACTCAGAACATCCAAACACCATTGCGGAAACACAGACTGACGCGCTTAGGGGCCCGCGCCTCATGCCTTGCAGTGGCGTATTGCAGCTTGCTGTGGTAAGCGAAGCTTAAGGTCCAGTTAGGGGTTAACTTAGTTCTGTCTGCCTCAAAAGGAGTAGTGGTCAATTAAGCAACTGTTGTGAAGCCTAGGCCTTCCAACCTCCCATTGGTCAGTAGTCATGTAAAGCTGTTCAGGCTTCAGCACACACTGCCTGTGATAGTGCCAAGCTTGTGGTGTGTTACTCTGTTGGTTTATTTCCTGCTGACTGGATTAGTTTGCTTTGCATTCCAACTACGCTTTTTGACCCCTTTGGATACTGCAACTTTCTGATTTACGGCTTTGACCTGTGGCTTTCCCTGGACTTTGGCTTTGTTTACTCCTTCTGTCAAGACACTGGTAGGACTAATTATCTGTTGCAGACCCGGCTATCTCTGAAATCCCCTGTGTATTGTTAGTTTTGCCCTGACATCGGTTTTTGCAGCCTCAGGTGCCATCCTTTGCGCCTGGGGGCAACCGTGTTCGGGCAGGCATGACTATAGGTGAAGATGGCGTTGTTAGATTGGGGGTTGGCATATGAACTCAGGCTGGTGATCATCTGGGCATTACACTAACTACAAACAAAATTTTAGTTTTGGATCAGGTGAGAAATGAAGACCCAATGCAGAAGCTGAGCCTCACTCCATGTCTGTGGTTGTAACAAATAGTATATCCAACAGAAAAGCATTGGACCAAAGGGGTGTCACCCCTTTGGTATGGTAGCGACCAACATCTGCAAATAGTTTTATGGAAATTTAGCCCCGAAACCAAACTTTTTATTTTTTATTTTTTTCGTTTCTAATAAACGCGCTTGTTTGAATATTTTTAAATGAGCTTTTTCATCAAACAACACCTTTGATTTTTTACCGTCAGTTCTCTTTTTTATTGAAGGAGAGCATTGATCATTAAACAGCGCATTTCGTCCTGCGTTCCTTAATGAAACTTCCTATAAAAGAGAGCAGATCATATTAACTGGAAACATTTATCTTCTAAACTCGATGAAGGCAACGGGTAGGGAGAACAATTTCATCTTTTAAAATATACTGTATGGGACCGAGCCAATAGAACGCAATTTCTCATCTGTCATCGCTTCAAACAAACTTAAATTCATGTCTGACTTCAGATGGGCTTGACTAGATCCCATATAATAAAGTCTTGCTTTGTTTGTTTTTTTCTACCTAGAGTCGAGTGTTATCCTGGGTGGTATTCTTTGATTTTTCCTTCCAAGCTGGCCCCACGACAATCCAATGTTTTTCATTTGAAGCTAAAAATGAGCAAAATAGAAAAAGAAGCATATAATGTTTCATGCCAGGATTGAATTTCCAGCCATGCTGTGATCACTACAGGAGACACTTTTGGATCACTATTTTTAATATATTTTCATTAGACTACATTGAAAAAATGCCTTTCTCTATTATATATAATAATTAAATTTTGAGTGGGTAGGACCGTTTTACTACGACTATATGTGGGACATTAAAGAGGAACATCGGGGGAGCCTCACCGATGTGCTGCACCCCCAGTTTTACCTTTGACCATTCCTTAATCACCTCGCCAAGCGATTCATCTTCTACGTCCCTCGGTTTCTGAACGACCTTCCGAGGGGCAGCACCATCTTGCATCCCATCAGATACTGCGTGTGGCCCCCGATCTTGCACCTGCGCAGTGCCCATGAATGGGATGCAATGGGGCGACCCGAAATCCTGCAAGACTTCGATGAGCTGCGAGATTTCCACGAGACATTGACGAGCATAGCTAAGGTGCTTGTCATTAACAGACGACTAAATGGACAGCGGGGTGAGTATCTGGCCCTGAAGCAGCCAGATGTTGTCGCAGCAAGCAGCAGCGACATCCAAAAGGTAAGTAGGGGCTGAATCGTTTTTTTTATTTTTGGTCCGATGTTTCTCTTTAAACCAAAAAAAATAAAATGTAAATCCCCGATTTTAGTCCAATAATGGTGAGCGGCACGCTCTCGATGTCTGTAAAAGCGCTCCCTGTGCATGCACATTTAGAAGGAGGAGGGCCTGGCGATGGCCCATTGAGGAGGGCCCGCACTCCATGCCTGCCCCCTTCTAACTAGGCATGCACATAACTAGGCAGGGAGCCAACCTGTGCAGACGCGGGCTCTTGTTCCATCAGCTTCTCTCACATATTAATGCGCGACTAGAGAAGCTGAACGGATTCCCTTAGCTGCACTTACAATGGGTGTGCGGCATCACTGCACCCCCTGAGAAACAGTAATAAATAGTAGTAAATGACCAGAATTAGAATGAGAGGCGGATATGCGGCAAACCGTGTTTAATAATAACAAACAGTAAGTACACACCAACCAAGCTGCTATATACATATATACACATAGATTGCTGTGAAATCAAAAACACACGTGCTTAGGAGTCCAAAGAAAAGTCCTAGGCCCTTATTTAACAAGGGATAGCGCCAGGTAGCGAATGGTGAGTGAACGGTAATGACGCTCACCGCCACGAGAACGCCGGCTCCCCTCCGTAATGACACATTTATCAAGCCGATCCTGCTTAGCGACTGACAGAGCGCCAGATAGCGAATCATTCATCATTATTCCAGCCTCAGCCCACAGCGCCAGTGAGCGACCTTGAACAGCGACAGGTATGACCTCTCGCTACCTGGCGCTCTCCAATGCATTTCAATGGAGCAATCTTTAAATATTCATAATTAATTGCTTTTTTTTTTTTTTTTTTTTTTTTATGTCAAAAATTCTGTGACCACTTCTGCAATGTTAGATTTTTTTTTAAGGTTAAAAAAAAAAAAAAAAAATTTGTGCAGAATTGATATTACAGGTCTGATATTAATGTATTCATATTACAAAATGTTTTGAAAAACATTTTTTTTTTTCTAAAAATATGGTTGGGGGTTAAAAAACTACTTTTAACCCATCGCCGCCAGCGCTCTGGGGTTTTAACAAGCATTTCACAGCGCGAGAATTTTTGGAGCGTGATTTGTTAATGAATATGGTGGGAGCCGTTCGCTATGGCCGTTCGCTGTCATGCGCTCCCATACAGCGCGGAACCTGTCAAACAGCGACTCCTAACCCCGTATTCAACATTACCGCACACCGACTGAGTCGCTGTCAACAGCCGAACAACGGCCAAGCACAGCGAATACTAGCGTGCGCTGTGAAAATAACGCTACTGTCGCTCATCTGTCGCTACCTGGCGCTATTAATGAATCGGCCTCCCAGTCCAACAATGGGTAAGGCTAAGGCTAAGGCTGGAGTCCTGGGTCTTGGGTCAGAGTTCCAGGGTCTGGGTTCAAAGACAGAAACAATGCTGATCCGCTGAGGCCATGTGTTGATCAGCTTATATAGGCCAGGTAATCACAGGTACCAGCTGATTCCCAGGAAGTCTGCAGAACAGCACCATCTGCTAGTGAAGCGGCATATAACTCAAGCTGTGGAGGAACTCCAGACCTGACAGTTGGGCGCCCTGGGGGGTTTCACACAGTGTGACATCCAGTTTGGGATGCCCCGGGGTGAGGGAGTAAGCCTGCCCTGGATTTTCATAGATGCTAGGGTGGGTTTTGGTCCACTTAGATCCTCTTAGATGCTCAGAAATGGTGGGAATTTACTAAGAACAAAACCGAGCTCCATTGTCTGCCTCTAAGTAGTGCCCTTCAGAAAGCCATTTAATAATGGATGACTAATAGTAAATAATTGAATGTCATCTCCTAAAATCACATCACATTTGTGCATAGTTTGCTTAGCTTTAATTTTTTATTGAAAGAATAAATCTGAGGATGTTTTGGAGAAGCCGTTGTATTGGCGTGTCTTCAGGGTCATCTGTCTTCCCGAGCATTCATGTCACTGCAGACGCATCATCGGCCTTTTCCGGCTGTAAATAACCGGCCAGATCCCATCACGTTTGTCTCTAAGGTAAAAACGGGAACACAGTGCAGAACCCCGGGAATGTTTTACATTACAAATGTCACTCAATCCCCCTCATTTGGTTGCTTTTCTGTATTTGTCATCCATGTCCCTCCAAACAAGTGAGTCTCATGCAAATCTGGGAGCGCATTGATTTGTAATAGGACTGACAGCTGCTCTCCGGTGTCTCCCGACCACCAGCTCATTAATCGTGGCACCGACTCACATCGTACATCAGCGGCCCTGCGCCGACTCCCTCCGGACAGGTGTCCATCACACATATCCTTATGATAATATTTCTCCGCTGGCTCCGGGAGACAACTGAAATGAGTGTCCAGCCAGCTCTACCAGGAGCTGTCTATGTAAATCGATCGATACCAGGGACAGTTATTCTATTTCTTTGCCCTAAAATGCTGCACTTTCTATTCTGCTGCCTGTTTATTGCCCATCCTATACAAGTCCGGCCTTAGGGTAAGTGTCACCATGTGCCATGTCAGGATGGTGCCCCCCCAGACACACACACACACACACACAATGGAGAGCATATAACTGGGTAAACATGGAAAAAAGGGAGAAAGAGAGAGAAAGAAAAAAGAGAGAAAAAAAGAAAGAGAGAGCAGAACGAGTGCATGAGAGATATAAAAAGAAAGAGAGAAAGTAAGAGGGAGAGAGAATGAGAGAGAAAGAAAGAAAATTGATTAGGATTGCAGAGAAAGAAAGAAAGAAAACGAGAGACAAAGAAAAAAGTACGAAAGATGAGAAAAGATAGAAGAGAGACAGAGAAAGGAAGATGACAAAAGATAGAGAGATGAGAAAGAAAGAAAGACAGAAAGAAAGATGGGAAAAGATAGAATAGAGACAGAGAAAGGAAGATGACAAAAGATAGAGAGATGAGAAAGAAAGAAAGACAGAAAGAAAGAAAGAGAGAAAAAGAAAGAAAGAAAGAAAGAAAGAAAGAAAGAAAGAAAGAAAGAAAGAAAGATGGGAAAAGATAGAAGAGAGACCGAGAAAGATGACAAAAGATAGATAGACTGAAAAAGAAAGAAAGAAAGAAAAAAAGAAAGAAAGATGAGAAAAGATAGAAGAGAGACAGAGAAAGAAATAAAGATGACAAATGATAGAGAGACTTAGAAAGCAAGAAAGAAAGAAAGAAAGAGAGAGTTGAAGAGGATTGCAGAGAAAGAAAGCAAGAAAGAGAGAGAGGAAGAGAGAAGGATAGGGGAGAAAGAATAAACGAAAGATAAAGGAGGAAAGAAGAGAAGAGTTGAATAGAATTGCAGAGAAAGAAAGAGAGAGAGTGACAAAAAAGGAAAAAGATATTGAGAGAGAGAGAAAGAAAGAGTTCTAGAGGATTGCAGAGAAAGAAAGAGAGAGAGAAAAAGAAAAAGAAAAAAGAGAAAGAAAGAGTGAGAGAGAGAAAAAAAGGAGGAAAGAAAGAGAGACGGGATATTTTGGAAATAAAACAGAGAGGCCTGCTGTTCCAGGTGAGTGCTCCTGGCTCCCCTTTCAGAGACTCGCACCACACCATCCATGATCCTTTAAACCTATATAATATCACATGTATCTCCTGATTCAACATCGTTACACTGACTATAGATTTTCTTCCCATACAATGAAAACAAAAGGTTCTCTTAATAAATGTATCATTTCAGGATCAGGATTGAATAAGGTTCAGGAGGGAAGTGTTTTTAAGAAGAAGCTTAATGATAGAACAAGGGGGCACAACCTGAAGCTAGTCGGGGGGAAGATCAGGAGCAATGTTAGAAAATATTATTTTACAGAAAGAGTAGTAGATGCTTGGAACAAACTTCCAGCAGAGGTAGTTGAAAAATCGTCAGTCAGTGAATTTAAAAATGCCTGGGATAAGCACACATCTATCCTAAGATAAAGAGTACATACAGTATACACATAAGGGCAGACTAGATGGACCGTATGGTCTCCTTCTGCCGTCAACCTTCTATGTTTCTATTTCATGACTATTAGACTATTAACAATTAGAGCTTGTAAAGGAGGAGATTGTAAATCAGAGCCTTTACCAGCAATTCAAAATGTTAATACTATCTTATATAGGTTGTTGTAGGATGTAAGCAGAACAAAACCCAAGCCAGCTGGCCCTGAAATCTATAAGATTTGAGGGGCCGGACGCTGGCCTTCAGTCGGGGTATCCCGGGTGCCCCGCTGTGTGAAACCTCCCAGATCACCGGTATCTGCTCACCTTTCCTCTGTACAACACGCATGCGTGGGCACTCGGCCAATCAGAGCCGGTTGCCGTGCCTATGTAGTTCGGCAAACAGCTCTGATTGTTTACAATGGGGAGCGAGAGAGTGGCCACATGTTCTGCATCCTCGGGGGATCTACACCGCTGGGGACCCGGCTGCTTGCCCCCCCCCCCCTCAATTAAAGTCTATGAGTGCTGTTTGCCAAATTACATAGTCACGGCTCTGGTTGGACGAGGGCCCACAAATGTGCCGTTGGACTGAGAAGAGGTAAGTTGTATTGGGTGCTCTGAGGGACATGGAACTTACCTGGTGCCCGGTCACGGGCGGGCTCCGTCCTCCAGCAGCCATGCAGGGCGGCCGCCTCGCCGGCGCATTTCCTCGCTGGGGCTCCGGCTTCTGCCCCCTGACCGGCGGTGGCTGGGTTCCCGGCGGCAGCGGCAGCTCTGCCGCGTCGGCCGGCGCGCCCTCCTCCTCGGGGGGCGCGCCCGGCAGGCTGACTGGTGCTCGCGCACGTCCCTGTTATGCCCCCCAGCGGCGCTGCTCCCAGCGCATTCGCCGGGGGCAAGTTTAAAGGGACCTATCCAGGTCCGGTGGGGGGGGGTCCTCTGGGATAATGAACCCAGGGACTGGACAGCCTGGCTGTCAGGGCGGTCCAGTCCCTGGGGGGCTCCTATCTGGAGCAGGTTCCAGTATTCCACCAATCACCAGTTACATCCAACAGACATTCCCCCCTTTCCCATTGGCCAGTGCCCCTTTAAAGATGCCCTGACCCTGGCCATCAGCGCCCGTTATAGCCATTATTAGCTTGGGTGTGCTGTTGGAATTGCGTTTAGTGTGTTTTGATCCGGCTCCGTCTTTGACCACTCCTGTCCGCTGCCCGCACCGACTATCTGCCTGTCTGACCACGTCTCTGCTTCACACCTTTGATACCGCGCTTTGGTGACCACCCGGCTTTGACTCCTGCTTGTCTCGACCATTCTCCGTCTAACCCTTTGGATACCGTGCCCTGTGACCACCCGGCTTTGACCCCTGCCCGTCTCGACCATTCTTGCCTAAAACCTGCTGGACTCGACGTTTCGGACTCAGCCCGCCTGAACTTCCAATTTGGGATACCCCGCTGTTCACCTGTGTTCATCCTTAAGCCAGCAATCTTTGCGCCAGTAAGTCCTGGGGGCAACTGAGTCTGGAGAGGCATAACCCGTGTCTCCAGCAAGCGGGGGCTTGTCTATAGGCACAAGAGGCGGTGGAGATTGGGGATTGTTGGCTTATGAAAGAAGGGTGTCCGGCGATCCCTGACAATAGTACTATTATTTGATGGATCAAAAACCAAAGCAGTGAAGAGCTAAAAGCGAAAAAAAAACATGGGATTTTCCCTATCACAGGTTTTGATCCTTGTCCCAAAGTCATCCCGAATCAACCATAATGCGTACCTTTACACAAAGCTTGGCAATAGGGAGCGTGAATGGCCACATCCCCAGTTTTCCTTTAGGCGAGGGCGTGCTCCCACCTCCAGACTATTTGAATGGCTGGGCACAGAAGCGCTGCTCAGCCCAGAGATACTGGGGAAGCGGCCACTGTTTTCATTGCCATTAGGGATGAGCGAACCGGTTCGGACGAACCGGAATTCGCTCCGAATTTCAGGGAAAATTCGATTCGGCACGAACCCGAATTTTTTTGGGTTTGTGCCGATCGAATTTTCCCTGAAATAAAAAAAAAAAAATGCCGGCATGGTGGGAGCGTAGAGGCCGGCACCGCTCTCAGGCGTCCTCTGATGACACGTCCTCTGATGACAGCTGAGAGCGGCGCCGGCCTCCACGCTCCGACCATGCAGGTAAGTGTTTGCTTTTTAAACAAATGCCGGCATGGTGGGAGCGGGCAGGCCGGCTGCGCTGTCAGCGGGCCGGCGGCGGCCCTCTGACAGGCGTAGCCGGCCTGCCCGCTCCCACCATGCCGGCATTTTTTTTTCAGATGAGCGATTCGTGAAAGTTCGATTCGGGCGAACCCGAATTTCTTGGGGAAATTCGGCGAATCGCCCGAATTGAACTTTCAAGAAGTTCGCTCATCTCTAATTGCCATGGCCGCCAGGGCAAATGTGAATTCTGTGGCGACTTGGGGGGGGGGCTCACACATTGGGGCATTGTGATTTGGGATGCACCAGGGGAAGCCCAGCAGCTGACCCTGCAGTCTTTTACTGGGTTTTGTTCTGCATTAAAGTGATACAGCAGCCAAGTAAAAAAGAAATGTTTTACCCTTTTGTCTGCTGCAGCTGATCAATGTTAGTTTGGTGATTAGCAACTCACCTGATCACTGGATGTGAGCTCGCACTGGGGTCTGAACATGGCTTCTGTGGCAGTGTGAGCGCTATCAGAATGACTGGCATGGGTAGGCACAGCTGCAGGAGAGTGACCAAAGGGATGCCCCCAGCTCTCATTCATCCTACTTAATATGCACAACATAAAATACTGATTTGGAGGAGAGCCTGCACATGCACCATGGGATAGCAAAAGACCCAGCAAGTTGGAGGTTTCACACGGCACAGAACAAAACACAGGATAAAATCCTCTTTAAAGAGGACCAAAACCCATGCCCCAATGGTCCTGAAATCTATAAGATTCCCTCCCGCAAGGGAATTCAGAATTCTGGATCTGCTCGCCTTAGACGAGCTATTAGACGAAGGGAAGGGAGCGGATCTGAGCGTGCTGATTGGATGAGAGTGCTGCGGATTCGCCATAGGACCAGGGAAGGGTGAATGAGATTGGGCGACCTGGGAGGTTTCATACAGCTAGGCATGAACCAAAACCCAGGATAGTGAAAATCCTTGGTTTTGGTCCACTTTAAAGCACCAGCAACTGAGCTTTTTTTTTTTTTACTATAGCAGTAACACCAGTATCCTCTGCAAATGGCTGCCCTAGGCACATGCCTAGGGTTGCCTAATTAAAAATATGGTCCTGCCTATGGGACAAATAGATATATATATATATGACCCTGTCAAAATATGATAATAATAATAGCGGCCGTTGCACACATTTAACCCATCCGTGCACTGTGAACAACACAACTCCGTGTATACACCAGTGAATAAACACCATGTGTGTCACTATACACAAGTGAATTACAAACTAAGGGGCAGTGAAGTGCCCAGAGCGGTGGGCTGCCCTAAACTCAGCACCCGGGGAGCAATTGGGAGTCAGGTGTTGCTCAAGGGCACTTTAGTCATGTCCCATTGTTGGGAATCAAACCTGCCACCTTCTAGTCACAGGCCTATTTCCATACCTCTAGGCCATTGCTGCCCCCTAAATGTTAGCTTTACCTGAGGTTCTACTTTAAATATCCAGATCCACTGACCACCTGAAACGCGGATTCTTACCTCCAGGATAATGCACGTTACAGGATGTACGAAAGAATGAAAAAGGAACATTGTTGGGAGGTTATAGCGTCCGTTTGACCCTGTTTGTTGCTGTTTAGTCCCCTGTAATGTATTGACATGTATGGCACAAAGGAATTGGAGCAGATCTTGTTCTATTAATGCATGTGCGCGGGACGCGCAGGGATGCTGCTCGGATTGCTATCCGGTGCATTATGCTGGATGTGGACGGAATCTTGAAGCCGGAATCACCGGGGAGACGCTTGACTGATTGAGAAGTACAGTAAATAGTGCGGAGACACATGTCAGGGATAATATCGCCGGCCCTGCAGCTGAACTGAGGACAGAAATAACCAAGACTAAAACATCCATTGGAAAACGAGCGGCTGGTAGGGGGCCGGCTAATGACTGCTGCCTCCGCTTCCATTACTTTCATTGGAGTGGAAGAGCGCGCTGCCGATGTGCCGAGAGCGCCACAAATGAATTGATGTCATGTTGCTGAATTATTTAATTTAAACATTTGAAAGGTTGACCTTTCCCCACCTACGGACATTATTCTCTACCGCTCAGGGAAGAGAATGCTGGCACTGCGTCCAGGGCTTGCGCAGGGTTATGGCTTGTGTGCCTGTCACTTTAGATTGCAGCATATGGGGTGTGCCATCCATTACACCCAGGGCCCTAGGTGATCATGGTGCCCTAGGCATTTTAAGTGCTTGGGCCCCCTTTAGTTAGGTCGTGGTGCATATAAAAAAAGTGTGGAGGGGGGGAGGGTGCAAGGAGGGAAATGCAGAGAAGCAGGCAAGCTCTTCTGACATACAAGAGTCACATGACCACAGAAGTGGAGGGGAGATGCTCTGGCCTGTGTTCAAACCCCTTGCACCCTCTCCCTCCCTTCACACAAATACACTATGGCCCTTATTTATCAAGGGATAGCGCCAGGTATCGGCGGCTACCGACTCCAGAACGCCAGGCGGCGGACGCAATGACGCATTTATCACGCTAAATGAGGCTAGCGCTGGCGAGAGCGTCAGCTAGCGCGGGATTCATCATGTAGCGGACTGCAACGAACAGCGCCGCTGCTAATCCCATCACAGCGCCAGGTATGACCTCTCGCTACCTGGCGCTCTCCAATGCATTTCAATGGAGCAATCTTTAAATCTTCATATTTAATTGATATTAATGTTTTTTTTTTTTTTTTTTTTTTTTCTAAATGTCAAAAATTCTGTGACCACTTCGGCAATGTTAGATTTTTGATGTTTTTTTAAAGGGAAAAAAATAAAAAAATAAAAATTTGTGCAGAATTGATATTACAGGTCTGATATTAATGTATTCATATTACAAAATGTTTAGAAAAACTTGTTTAATTTTTTAATAAAAAAATATGGATGTTTGGGGGTTAAAAACTACTTTTAAGCCATCGTCGCCAGCGCTCTGGGGTTTATACAAGCTTTTCACAGCGCAAGAATTTTTTGAGCGTGATTTGTTAATGAATATGCTGGTAGCCGTTCGCTATGACCATTCGCTGTCAGGCGCACCCATACAGCGCGGAACCTGTCAAACAGCGACTCCTAACCCCGTATTCAACATTACCGCACACCGACTGAGTCGATGTCAACAACCGAACAACGGCCAAGCACAGCGAATACTAGCGGGCACTGTGAAAATCACGCTACTGGCGCTCATCTGTCGCTACCTGGCGCTATTACTGAATCGGCCTCTATGCGTCCTTCTGTGGTGGGATGGGCTTGTTAGGAGGAATCAGTATTCCGACTATGGAAGTTTCATTTCTTTTCTTTACTACAGTAGTAAGGGCAGCACCCCCTCCAGGTTGCCACCCTAGGCACGTGCCTAGGGTTGCCTAATGGGAAATACAGCCCTGATTACACCCCCCAGGCATCCCAATATTGAATACCTGCCTATTATTTATTTCTAGAAATTCCCAAAATCAGGCATTGCTCCAGCAGCAGAACCCTATTGGCTGTAGTAGTGAGGAGAACACCTGGATACGGCTGCCGCAGCCCCAGGGGTTTAGGAGCCGGGATGGACTGGGGCCCAAAACCAGGCTGGAATTTTACATGGCCTTAACCAGCCCATGAGCTCCTTAGTCATGCCCCCAAGGAGCTTCTCAGCTGATCAGTGAGGGTTAAAGCATTGCAGAAACAATTCATGGGCAGGGGTGGATAGCTTCCAACTGTTCAGCGTGGGAAAGAGGGACAATTGTTAAATTAAGCCACGCCCCCTCATTGATTGATAGATAGGAGATAGTGTGTACCAGTTACAACAATATACACACTTTGAATAGGCAAACAAATCATTTATTGATGCAAATTTACATATTTAACCTCAAAGAAGGACAGAGAAGAGGGACAGGGACAGTCTCAAAAGAGGGACAGTCTCTCCAAATCAAGGACAGTTGGGAGGTATGGATATGTTATAACTGATGGTATTGAAGCTTTAGTGTTGTAGGGGCAGATATTATGCCAGAGGTGGGTATGGGCTCCACAGTCATGATGTTGAGGCTATAGCATTGTAGGGGCAGAACATGGACAGGGGCTGGGGGTGTTACAATGGGGCCAGGTAGGAAAAGAGGGGTTGTGAAGCTGGGAGTGGAGGGGAGGGGGGTCTCAGAGGAAAGCAACGTATAGGCTCCGAGTGAGGTGGGCTGAATGCTGGAGGCCACATCCAGCCAAAGTGGCACTAAAGCAGTGCGGCCTAGCAGGAATTCTCCCTGTGCACCATATGGCCAGTCTGTCCCTGACCAAAACCTAGGATTTTGACTATCCTGAGTTTTGGTTTTGGCCCTTCCCCTTTGCTGTGTGAAACTCCCCAGATCGCCCAATCTAACTCACCCTTTCCCTCTCGTCCAGTCAGTGTGCTCGGATCTGCCCCCCCCCCCCCCCCCTTCATCCAAGAGCTCATCTAAGGTGAGCGGATCCGAGTGGACTTGCGGCCATTTCCCCCGCTACCCATTAACAGGAAGCAAGCCCGAGCCTGCCATTCACAAATGCCTGGCATGAGCACGCGCCCTGCTAAATGAATAGGGCCGCTGCACCAAGAAAGCCTCTAGTAATAAGGGGCAGGAATGTGGTCATGGGTGACGGCTATCTACACTGCAATGTTACTAGCCATTTAGCTATTGTACTTGCTACTGACAATATATGGCCAGTTCCAGGATTATAATGGCCCTTGGTCCACAGCGTATCAATGGGCCCCTTGAGAAAGAAAAGAAGGAAGGAAGGAAGGAAGGAAGGAAGGAAGGAAGGAAGGAAGGAAGGAAGGAAGGAAGGAAAGAGAGAAAGAAAGAAAGAGAAAGAAAGAAAGAAAGGCGCAAGAAGGAAATATAGAAAATAATAAATGCCAGAAATATGTTTGGTATGATAGTAAGAACAGAAGGAATGTCAAAAAAGTCAGAAAGAAAGACAGTATGAAAGAAAGAATTAAACAAAATGACAGAAGAAAGGATAGACAGAAGGTCTGAAAGAAAAGAAGGAAAGAAATAAATAATAGAATAAAAGTAAAAATAGAATGGATAACAGAGCAGAAAGAAAGAATGACAGCAAGAAAGAAAAGAAGGAAAGCATAGAAGTAATAAAAGAAGGAAAGAATAATGACAGAAGAAAGGATAGACAGAAGGTCTGAAAGAAAAGAAGGAAAGAAAGAAATAATAGAATAAAAGTAAAAATAGAATGGATAACAGAAAGAAAGAATGACAGCAAGAAAGAAAAGAAGGAAAGCATAGACGTAATAAAAGAAGGAAAGAATAGAAGTAATGACATAAGGAAAGAATAGAAGGAATGACAGGAGGAAAGAATAGAAGGAATGACAGGAGGAAAGAAAGAAAGAATAGAAGGTATGCCAGACAAAAAGAAAGAAAGTCTAAAAAGAATGAATGTCAGAACGAAAGAAAGAATAGAAGGAATTACAAAAATAAAGAACAGAAGAAATTAAAGAAAGAAAGAATAGAAGGAATGACAGAAAGAAAGACTAGAAAGAACGAATGACAGAACGAAAGAAAGAAAGAATAGAAAGAAGGAAAGAATCTCCTGATGGCCAAGTGAGGGGGAAGAGGTGCGTCACATGACCAGCATGTGAGGTGGGCCCTTGCAAGGTACAAAGGTCCTGGAACCTGCCCTTGTAAATCCAGTGCTTACACCTAAACAGTTAGAATTGTTATACCAGTGCCTGGGCAGTATAGATAATTTCCCTGTTGGGCCACACTGCTTTATGGCCACTTGGACTGGGTGTAGCCTCCCGCATGCAGCCCACCTTACCAGGAGCCTATAAACTACTTCTTCTAACACCCCTCTCCACTTCCTGCTTTCCAACTTCCCTCCAGACCCTCTCTTCATACCTGGCACAAGCGTAACTACCAAAAGGAAAAATAGGATGTGCTCATCCAGTCAATATATAGCAGTCAAGAGGTGCTAGAAGGGTGTGACCACACACCAAGCAACAAAGAAAGTTAACCCTCTGCACACTCATACTACTGAAAAACCTAGCTAACACTTGATTCATGTATTGCATTGCTTGTGCACACACAAGTAAAGAAGTAGCAACGTCTGCACAAACTTTTAAACTTAGTAATGTTAGGGACGGGGTACTAATTGGACGGCCTTGACGTGGCTACCTCGCTTCTACGTTCATTGCAATCTATGTTAACTAACAGTCCATGTTCTTAACAAGTGTTAGCTAGGTTTTTCAATGGTATGAGTGTGCAGAGGGTTAACTTTCTTTGTTACAAGCGTAACTACCCCCTGTCAAAGTATCTGCCCTTACAATACCATCTGGACCATTAGTAAAAAGTTTAATAAATTGTTCCCCTAAACCCCTCTCACAATCACTAATGTAAGATATTTGAGGGGGCTTTGTTCTATGCAGATGTTGTGGAATAGCTTCTATTCTTCTGAACTGCATGGGAGCTGCCATTATGCCATATTTATTTTTGACAGCCCTGCTTCTAAAAAACTCAGTCCCACAGTCAAAATTACCTTTTATTTCTTTGAAATAATGCATTATTTCTAGCCAGAAGTAAAAAATCTATCAGCTGTAATGACTCAGCACTGTTCAGAAAACTCTCAGGCTGGTTTCACATCACGCAGATGCGGAGCGCTCGCGCTTTCGGGCAAATGCCCTGCATCTGCTTTCACATGTAGATTGGGTGTTTGCGGAACGGTCGGAGCACTCCGCAAAAGCCCTGCCAGCAGTGTCCTGAGGGCACAATGCTAGCGTTCTCCCTCCATTTGAGTGGAGAGCGCTAGCACTAAACAACCTACACACTGTGAAACCAGCCTCAAAACATTGTATCAACATTCTAAACAACCATTGCAATGCTCTGCTACATTCATCCCCTACAGCAGCTGGTAATTCAGTTGTGTGTGTGTGTGTGTGTGTGTGTGTGTGTGTGTGTGTGTGTGTGTGTAACATGAAGGACATGCTGATCCCTTTTCAAAATTAAATCTCCCTGGTGAGGCCGGTTTATAACAAAATCCCAAGTACTATCACCCTCATTGTAAGCAGGGCTCTCAAGTGTGATCCAAGATGGCTGCTCCCATGCACAACTATTCCACCACGTCTGCATGGGGTTAAGTCCTCTCAAACAGCATATGCCACTGATCACCAAAGGGGGGCTTTGGGGAACCAACTAAACTTTTTTTTCTTGACTGAAAGTCTTTTACCTTTTAACTTTAAGTACCATCACATAACCGCCCCATGCTCATGATCTGTTCCTGCAATGCTATAGCATCAGATGAAAAATGCCATCACTGGTCATCTGAGAAGCTCATTGGGGGTGGGGTTAGGGACTTATGGGTCGGTGGTAGGCTGGTCAGGACCTGTAAAATCCTGGGCTCATTTTTGTGTCTCAGGCACTGGGACCACCGTGTTGATACTGGGGGTACGCTTGTACATTATGGTGGGTTGTACAGCATGCTATAGGGGGTGAATGTATAGTTAAAGGAGCACTATCGCGAAAAAATGGGCCAACAATAAAAATCTATATAAGTATGCTGGATGGCGGGTGGAGGGGTCACTTAAACACTCAAGTGTCAAGAAATATCCAGTCAGGCTTGTTTTTTATTTTTATTAATGGAAGGAAGGTAATTGGGTGACAGGTTCTGTCACCCCTAATACACTAAACCAGTCACCCCTGGATCTTATTCCTACCAGGAGAAGAAAACCACAAGCTTTGTGGAAGTTTTATTCAGATCGGGTTTAGAGTGTCCCCTCCTCTCATTAGCCGATGTGTTTATATGGGTTTTTAATATTACACAAATTTGCGATAGTGCTCTTTTAAGTAGAATAACAATATTTTCACATCAAGAAAGAGCAGAAGGTGTAGGTGGTGCCCAACAGTATAGCACAGAATGCCCATCCCTACTATCCCATCCATTGCATGGAGTATCCACCTATGTTCACCTTCTCCCAAACAATGAATCATGAAAAATTCACCACTTCTCCCCACCACTTCCCAGAGAGCATGAAGGACTTACCACTCTCCCCCACCTCATCCCCTCCCATAGAGCATGAAGAACTCACCCCCACCACCTCCCATAGAGCATGAAGAACTCACCACTCTCCCCCACCTCATCCCCTCCCATAGAGCATGAAGAACTCACTACCCACCACCTCCCATTGAGAATGAAGTACTCACCACTCCCCCCACCACCTCCAATAGAGCATGAAGAACTCGCCCCCCCACCACCTCCCATTAAGCATGAATACTCACCACTCTCCTCCACCTCATCCGCTCCCATAGAGCATGAAGAACTCACCCCCACCACCTCCAATAGAGCATGAAGAACTCGCCCCCCACCACCTCCCATTGAGCATGAAGTACTCACCACTCTCCCCCACCTCATCCCCTCCCATAGAGCATGAAGAACTCACTACCCAGCACCTCCCATTGAGCATGAAGTACTCACCACTCCCCCCACCACCTCCATTGAGCATGAAGAATTCCCCCACCACAAACTCCCATAGTGCATGAAGAACTCAACCCCACACCACCTCCCATAGAGCATGAAGTACTTACCACTCCCCCCACCACCTCCCATAGAGCATAAAGTATTAAACACTACCCCCTACCCACATAGCATGAAGTACTAACTTCATCCCTCTTCCCAAAGTTTCTTAACAAATGAACTGCCCCCTCAATATTATGCTCACCACTATTCCCAAACCCATTGCCTGGGGACCTCTATTCTCCCTGCCCCCTCCCATGCCGCATAAAGCACTTCCCCCGTAACCACACAGAGAGCATCAAGTACCCACCACTATCCTCTAACCCTCATTGTATGACGTATAATACACACAAGAGCAATTTATGGCCCAGTATACCACAAAAATAGGAACCTTGTTCCAAAAGCACCACTCCTCCTCAACTAATAAACCAACAATGTAGTTCATTCATATCAAAAAGATTTTTAATTCATCAATAAATCACATTAAAAAGAACAAATACAATTCAATGATCATCACAAGACATTTAAAAACACACATACCAACACATAACCCAACCCAGCAGAGGGAAACCTAATTAGTCCATTATCTGTGCCAAGACATAATAATCTTACACCACAAAAGTACATACATGCCAAATATACCTAAAGTGCCTATGTGCAATATTAAAGTGCTATGAGTCAATAATGACAAACAATATGTACTATAAACAATCAAAAAGTCACCTCAGTGAAAGATACATAAAAGCCTCCTGCTGAGCGAGATAATCATTGTATGACGTACTTACCACACTTCTCCATCTACCATCTCATGTAGCCTGAGGTAATCACTATTACCCCCCCCCCCCCCACATACAATGATGTTCCCTCCACAATCCCCCCTCCCCGTATATCATGATGTTGCCACCCTCCCCCGATAGGCTGGCCATTAGCATACGGCATGTTCTGTACATGTGTGTGACTGAACTGATTATAAAGAGCCTTTAGTAGCTGACATTACTTGTAAACCTATTTGCATTGCCAACTACTGAAACTGTCTTTCTGACAGCAGCTGGGAGCTTGGTAAATAGGTTAAAGGGGGTCTCCACATTCAGGGGACTATTAATAACTTAACCAGACACTTTCCAATCCAGCATCTGTCAGCCAGAATCTCCTTTCACCTATTTTTCCATATTATTAAAGCAGTATCTCTCCAGAGGTCTCCAGAACTGCACACGGTATTCTAGCTGTGGCCTCACCAGGGCTCTATACAGCGGCATCACAACCTCCCTGGTGATGCCTCGAGCTATGCAGCCGAGCATCCTGCTTGCTTTTCCCACTGCCTGGCTACACTGTCCACTCATCTTGCAACTGATTACTGATAGCTGCAAGATGAGTGGACAGTGTCGCCAGGCAGTGAGAAAAGCAATCAGGATGCTGCTGCATAGCTCGAGGAGAGACTTAAAGAACTACATTTGTACAGTCTGGAGGAAAGAAGGGAGAGGGGGGACATGATTGAGACCTTTATATATGTGATTGCATAAAGTTCAGGAGGGAAGTGTTTTTAAAAAGAAACTTAATGATAGAACAAGGGGGCACAACCTGAAGCTAGTCGGGGGGAAGATCAGGAGCAATGTTAGAAAATATTATTTTACAGAAAGAGTAGTAGATGCTTGGAACAAACTTCCAGCAGAGTGGCTTGCCATCCCCCCAGCCTTGTGAACTGGTATATGGGTCATGGACCCCTTACCAGTTCACAAGGGGTTAAAAGTAAAAAATAAAAACACAGACACATATTTAAAAAAAATGACATTTATTATTTTTTTTTTTACACTATACTCACCTCCAATCCTGGGTCCCACGTCGCTGTCCCGCGCTGCTCTCTCAGCGCCGGCATCTGTCAGATGCCGATAGTGATCGGCGCAGGGCGGATGAGAGGAGAGGAGGCTCCGATCGGAGCCTCCTCTCCTCTCACCCGCTCTGCACCGATCACCACCGGCATCTGACAGATGGGGGTATGAGGGTATAGGAGGAGCGGGATGACGTCATCCCGCTCCTCCCACAAAAGGCGGGGCCGCCGCCTCCCATTAGAGGCGGCGGCCATCACCGCCATTACGAGCGGTGAGGACCCGGAAGAGGGTCCTCACTGAAGCCTGCGGAACCCAGGGGGGGGATCGGACCCCCCCCCCCCCCCCCGGTATAGAGAAGACGGCGGGCCGGGGATCGGGCGAGGAGGTGAGTCAGTGGCGCTTTTTTTTTTTTTTTTTTTTACTTCTGCTGAGCGCGGGGAAAACGGGGGGGGGGCGGCCGGTTTCGGGCCCCCCCTGAAGACGGAGGACGTCGGGGGGGGGGCGATCGGATGCCCCCCCCAGGAAGAGGAGACCAGCAGCTTCTCGGGGATACCAAAGGTAAGCGTTTTATTTTTATTTATTTTTAACTGTTTGGGGTAAATGCCAAGCCCGTAGTTTCGACGGGCTTGGCACTTAAGTGGAGTGGAAGCAAGCACGTAGAAACTACGGGCTTGGCACTGAAAGGGTTAAACATGCCTGGGATAAGCACACATCTATCCTAAGATAAAGAGTACATACAGTATACACATAAGGCAGACTAGATGGACCGTATGGTCTCCCTCTGCCGCCATCCTTCTGTGTTTCTATGTATCAGTGAATAGTGCGGACCCGAATCCTATCTGGGTCTGGCTCACCACAGAGGGGAGCTGCTATAATATTAACTAGCTACAGCAGCTCTTACTCCTGCTGATTATATTGTCTTTCTTCACGATTATTGTTTCTTTTCTTTTATTTCTGCCTGATAATCAATAGAGCGGCTACAGGAGGTGCAGTTACCATGAGATTGAGGGGGCACTAAAAATGTTTTATTTCATTTACCAGATAACAGCATCCAATGCTTTAGGGTTTGTCTGCTTCAAGAGGAACAAAACCCTGGATTTTGACTATACCGTGTCCCCTGGGCATTCTTATTTGGGATGCCTCGCTGTGTGAGGCCGCACAGCTCGCCAGGTCTGCTAACGTTTTCCGCAATCCCATGGTGCATGTGCGTGCTCTCCTCCAATCAGCTTTCTTTTCCATGCATAGTAATGATGAAGCACTCTGATGGCTGCACCCAAGCCAGCATAATATCTATTAGCCGGTGGGCACATCCGGAAGCGGCAATCGTCTCCATTCCAAAATCTTTGCTAGCCATGAATAGGCATGGCGGTGGGTTCTTCTGATTGGATGAGAGCCTGCACATGCGTTGTGGAAGCGCGTGTTGAGATAAGCAGACTATACCAGCTGTTTCATATGCAGGGGCATCCCATATCAGGATATGATCAGCACCTGTAATTCAGACCAAAACCCAGATGATTAAAGAAGAACTATCGCGCAAAAATGGCCCAATAATAAAAATCCATATAAATGTGCTGGATGGCAGGAGCAGGGGTCACTTATACACCCGGCATCAGGAAATATCCAGCCAGGCTTGTTGTTTTTTCTGTTAATTGAAGGAAGAGGAAATCTGGGGTGACAGGCTCTGTCACCCCTGATAGACTAAACCTGTCACCCCTGGATTTTATTCCTACCAGGAGAAGAAAACCACAAGCTTGGCAGAAGTTTTAGTCAGTTCCCATCCTCTCATTAGCCAAGGTGTGTATATGGATTTTTAATATTACACTATTTCGCGATAGTGCCCCTTTAAAGGGGAACAAAAACAGGGATTGGACTTCCCTGGGCTTTGTTCCGTGAACCCGGGGAATCTCAAATTGGGATTCCCTGCTGTGTTTCCTGTTCACCTGTCCTCGGGCAGCTGCTGCATGCATAGGCTCTCGTCCAATCAGAGCCCTTTACTATGTTTGCATTTTTTCGCAAAGGGCTCTGATTGCCTTAAATGGGGAGCGCGCAATGCTACACCCCCCGCTTCCCCTGAATGGATGAGACAGGAGCGTGCGCACGCCATCAGGGAAGCAGGGCATTAAGGGGCATTGTAAACAATCAGCCAGTGCCTTTGATTGGATGAGAGTCCACACAAGTGCCATTGGACCAAGGAAACATGAGTTATTACCAGGACCCTGAGGTCCAGGTTGGTCACTGGGGGTTTTGTTACACTTTAAAAATCCTTAGTTTTGGTCTGCTTTAAAGTGGAGGTTGGGCTGGTAAGCTATAAGATTCCCGGTCGATTTATTACCTCCCTCCGGGGCATCTCGATTCTGTATGAAACCCACCAGGTTGCCCATGAACTCACCTTCTTTCCCTGTCCAACGGCGCATGCACGAACAGCGGTCGCATCCCCACCATCCCTTTAGCAGGGCGCGCGCCCACGCCAGGCATTTGTGTATGGCTGGCGCAGGCACGCGCCCTGTTAGAGGGTAGTGGGGGATGCAGCAGCCAGTGCGCTCGAATCGGCTAGTATTAGACAAGCTCCTAGATGAAGGGGCTCGAGCGGATCAAAGCGCGCTGATTGGACGAGTGGCCGGGTATGCGTCGTAGGACTGGGAAGAGGTGAGTTTGTTTGGGTGACCTGGGGGGTTTCACACAGCGGGGCACCCCCGATCAGGGATAGTCAAAATCCTGGGTTTTGGTCCACTTTAACTGTCATCCAAATGCTCTCAGCGTTGTGTGTTGGTGATATGACACAACTCCCTCCAGTATCACAATATTATATTTTATTATATTAATACTACGTCTTGTCCTGTCCTGATGGTGGCCCTGGATCAGTGCTCGGGGCCCATCTGTAGGATCCGTCACCGGCTACAATGCTTTGGCTGCTGCCCTGGTCCCTGTTTGCGTTAATGAGGCCGGTGGATGTTTGCACAGGACGGATATTGGAATTCAGCATCCACATCAAACAAAAGAGAAGAATGCGCCTGAGCTGTGTACACTGGTATCACCAGAAGGGGGCGCTAAAGAATCACTGAGTGTCCTGAATGTTCTCCCAGGCAGACAGAGCAGTGCACTGTAATGTAGTGAGTGTGTGATAAGCACCAGCACCCATCCCATCCTGCAGCAGCTCTCTGAACCCCTCTGACCATCACCTCTGCTCCGTATACATCTGACCATCACCTCTGCTCCGTATACTTCTGACCATCACCTCTGCTCCGTATACTTCTGACCATCACCTCTGCCCCGTATACTTCTGACCATCACCTCTGCTCCGTATACTTCTGACCATCACCTCTGCTCCGTATACTTCTGACCATCACCTCTGCTCCGTATACTTCTGACCATCACCTCTGCTCCGTATACTTCTGACCATCACCTCTGCTCTGTATACTTCTGACCATCACCTCTGCTCCGTATATTTCTGACCATCACCTCTGCTCTGTATACTCCTGACTATCACCTCTGCTCCGTATATTTCTGACCATCACCTCTGCTCCGTATATATCTCTGATCATCACCTCTGCTCCGTATATTTCTGACCATCACCTCTGCTCCGTATATCTCTGACCATCACCTCTGCTCTGTATACTCCTGACCATCACCTCTGCTCCGTATACTTCTGACCATCACCTCTGCTCCGTATATTTCTGACCATCACCTCTGTTCTGTATACTTCTGACTATCACCTCTGCTCTGTATACTTCTGACTATCACCTCTGCTCCATATACTTCTGACCATCACCTCTGCTCCGTATATTTCTGACCATCACCTCTGCTCCGTATATCTCTGACCATCACCTCTGTTCTGTATACTTCTGACCATCACCTCTGCTCTGTATACTCCTGACCATCACCTCTGCTCCGTATATCTCTGACCATCACCTCTGCTCCGTATATTTCTGACCATCACCTCTGCTTCATATACTTCTGACCATCACCTCTGCTCCGTATACTTCTGACCATCACCTCTGCTCCGTATACTTCTGACCATCACCTCTGCTCCGTATACTTCTGACCATCACCTCTGCTCCGTATACTTCTGACCATCACCTCTGCTCCGTATACTTCTGACCATCACCTCTGCTCCGTATACTTCTGACCATCACCTCTGCTCCGTATACTTCTGACCATCACCTCTGCTCCGTATACTTCTGACCATCACCTCTGCTCTGTATACTTCTGACCATCACCTCTGCTCCGTATACTTCTGACCATCACCTCTGCTCCGTATACTTCTGACCATCACCTCTGCTCCGTATACTTCTGACCATCACCTCTGCTCCGTATACTTCTGACCATCACCTCTGCTCTGTATACTTCTGACCATCACCTCTGCTTCGTATACTTCTGACCATCACCTCTGCTCTGTATACTCCTGACTATCACCTCTGCTCCGTATATTTCTGACCATCACCTCTGCTCCGTATACTTCTGACCATCACCTCTGCTCCGTATATTTCTGACCATCACCTCTGCTCCGTATATATCTCTGACCATCACCTCTGCTCCGTATATTTCTGACCATCACCTCTGCTCCGTATATCTCTGACCATCACCTCTGCTCTGTATACTCCTGACCATCACCTCTGCTCTGTATACTTCTGACCACCACCTCTGCTCCGTATACTTCTGACCATCACCTCTGCTCCGTATATTTCTGACCATCACCTCTGTTCTGTATACTTCTGACTATCACCTCTGCTCTGTATACTTCTGACTATCACCTCTGCTCCGTATACTTCTGACCATCACCTCTGCTCCGTATATTTCTGACCATCACCTCTGCTCCGTATATTTCTGACCATCACCTCTGCTTCATATACTTCTGACCATCACCTCTGCTCCGTATACTTCTGACCATCACCTCTGCTCCGTATATTTCTGACCATCACCTCTGCTTCATATACTTCTGACCATCACCTCTGCTCCGTATATCTCTGACCATCACCTCTGCTCCGTATATTTCTGACCATCACCTCTGCTTCATATACTTCTGACCATCACCTCTGCTCCGTATACTTCTGACCATCACCTCTGCTCTGTATACTTCTGACCATCACCTCTGCTCCGTATACTTCTGACCATCACCTCTGCTCCGTATACTTCTGACCATCACCTCTGCTCCGTATACTTCTGACCATCACCTCTGCTCCGTATACATCTGACCATCACCTCTGCTCCGTATACTTCTGACCATCACCTCTGCTCCGTATACTTCTGACCATCACCTCTGCTCCGTATAATTCTGACCATCACCTCTGCTCCGTATACTTCTGACCATCACATCTGCTCCGTATACTTCTGGCCATCACCTCTGCTCCGTATACTTCTGACCATCACCTCTGCTCCGTATACTTCTGACCATCACCTCTGCTCCATATACTTCTGACCATCACCTCTGCTCCGTATACTTCTGACCATCACCTCTGCTCCATATACTTCTGACCATCACCTCTGCTCTGTATACTTCTGACCATCACCTCTGCTCCGTATACTTCTGACCATCACCTCTGCTCCGTATACTTCTGACCATCATCTCTGCTCCGTATACTTCTGACCATCACCTCTGCTCTGTATACTTCTGACCATCACCTCTGCTCCGTATACTTCTGACCATCATCTCTGCTCCGTATACTTCTGACCATCACCTCTGCTCCATATACTTCTGACCATCACCTCTGCTCCGTATACATCTGACCATCACCTCTGCTCCGTATACTTCTGACCATCACCTCTGCTCCATATACTTCTGACCATCACCTCTGCTCCGTATACTTCTGACCATCACCTCTGCTCCGTATACTTCTGACCATCACCTCTGCTCCGTATACATCTGACCATCACCTCTGCTCCGTATACTTCTGACCATCACCTCTGCTCCGTATACTTCTGACCATCATCTCTGCTCCGTATACTTCTGACCATCACCTCTGCTCCGTATACTTCTGACCATCACCTCTGCTCCGTATACTTCTGACCATCATCTCTGCTCCGTATACTTCTGACCATCACCTCTGCTCCGTATACTTCTGATCATCACCTCTGCTCCGTATACTTCTGACCATCACCTCTGCTCCGTATACTTCTGACCATCACCTCTGCTCTGTATACTTCTGACCATCACCACTGCTCCGTATATTTCTGACCATCACTCTTTTAGAGATAAGGGATGGATTTTGGTCCACTTTAATTGGATGGGTTAACACTGGCTTGTGGCAGGACCAAAAATTGGTGACCACCCATGGCTTTTTGCTGGATCAGCTTAGTGTTTGGTCACAAGAGAGATAAAGAAAACACAGAGTATGTCATGCTAATTGTAAAAAGCTGTTGGAATCCTCATATAGTCACCTCGGGCATTGATCCCACACAGGGCAGTTTCTAGGTAAACTAGTACCCAGTGCGAAGGAACGTATTCTGCCCCCTCCTCACCCATCCTGCTGCTCCATACACATAATTGCCATGCTCTGCTTCTACTTTAGCAACAGGCAGTGCCCCATCCACATTATTGAGCCTAATATGGGGATACAGGGTGTGTTGTGTAATGGCTGAGCCAAAGGCACCCCCAATGGCCTTGGTGCCAGGGCGATCACCCTACTCGCCCTCCCCTACCCGGATCCCACAGCGCATGTGCTGTTTGGCCCCGGCGCTTTGCTCTGTGTGTTCTGTGCCCCCTGCAGACTTGGGGTGAGTGTGTAAGGCTATGGGAGCACGGGATGCCGCTGGGTGCTGCAGCATCGAACAGTATATAGCAACACCTCATGGCATCCCCTGCCACACTGAATTGTGCCTGCAGACATTCTAGTTATGTGCATTTGCCATGGGATCGATGGCCACCGTGTATGTATGGTGATGCCACAGCATTTCACACAGGCGGATTGGGACGCTAAAAACAGGAGCGGATCAGAACGGAAGCGGAAAAAAAACATTCACATAGGCTGGGGGTAGGAGGGTATCCTCTGCTGGGGATGCAGCCGCTTTAACCATAAACAGTACCGTTTGCCAAGCATTAAATATGCCTAATGGCTCTGACTGGATGCATGCACCATCGGACCCGAGAGAGGTGAGTTTTTCTGGGTGACTTGAGGGGTTTCACACAGAGCGGCATCCTAAATTGGGAACAACAACCAGGAGCGTGCCACAAACTGCAGGAAAAAAGGGAATGCACCTATGCTGGATTTCACTTCAAAACAATGCTTTATGTCATGCATTATAAAACTAGACTGGGTATGTCCCACCAAATGAAAATAGTAATGATGAGCGGTGCTGGCACTGGGGGTACAGCTCTAAGGTGATAACTACGGTATAGGTTAGCCCACAGGCAAACCCCACAAAATAGTGCCGCTCACGCAACCAGTATGAATTTCTTCATGTTTATTGGATGATAAAAATGCTAATCAAACACCAAAGACAAGTTTAAAAAACACATAAGACAAAAACAATGGTGGGAATTATAATGGGCTAATATAGTATATTATTTCATAAAGACTAAGGCCCTTATTTATCAAGGGCTAGCGCCAGGTAGTGTCTGACGAGCGCCAGGTACCGCCAGCTAACGGCGGCTACCGACTCAAGTACGCCCGGCGGCGGTCACAATGACGCATTTATCACGCAAAATGAGGCTAGCGCCGGCGAGAGCGACAGATAGCGCGGGATTCATCATGTAGCCGACTGCAACGAACAGCGCCGCTGCTAATCCCATCACAGCGACAGGTATGACCTGTCGCTCCCTGGCGATGTCCAATGCATTTCAATGGAGCAATCTTTAATTAATCATAATTAATTCCTATTAATGTTTTTTTTTTTTTTTTTTAATGTCAAAAATTCTGTGACCACTTCTGCAATGTTAGAAAAAAAATGTGTGCAGAATTGATATTACAGGTCTGATATTAATGTATTCATATTACAAAATGTTTAGAAAAACTTGTATAATTTTACAATCAAAAAATATGGTTGTTTGGGGGTTAAAAACTATTTTACACCCATTGCCGCCAGCGCTCTGGGGTTTAAACAAGGAATTCACAGCGCGAATAAATTCGGAGCGTGATTTGTTAATGAATCTGCAGCAAGCCGTTCGCTCTGGCCATTCGTTGTCAGGCGCACCCATACAATGCTGAACCTGTGAAACAGCGACCCCTAACCCCGTATTCAACATTACCGCACACCAACTGAGTCGCTGTCAACAAGCAAACCCCGGCCAAGCACAGCGAATACTAGCTGGCGCTGAGAAAATCACGCTACTGGCGCTCATCTGTCGCTACCTGGCGCTATTAATGAATCAGCCTCCCCGTCAATAGGTGTAAGGGATATAGATGGGACAAAAGAGAGAAAAGTGCATAAACAAACAAAGCAAAAAAACAAAAGAACAATAACAGAAAAAAGAACAAATGCTGTGCAACTCAATCACACAAGTGATATGGGGAGGCTGATTCATCATTAGCGGCAGGTAGCGACAGATGAGCGTCTGTAGCAGACATTTTCAGAGCGCCCGCTAGTAGTCGCAGTGCTCGGCCTACTTTATAGCGACTCAGTCGCTGTTCAGTAATGTTGAATACATTGTGAGGAGTCGCTATTTGACCAGTACAGCGCTGTATGGGAGCGCATGTTAGCGACTGCTCATAGCGACCGACTCACACCATATTCAGCAAAAAAACAGCCTCACAAATCTCTGGCGCAGAAACATGCTTGTTTGAAGCCCAGAGCGCAGGAGGCGGTGTGTTTAAAGTGTGTTTTCAAGCATCTATCAACTAGTAACAAAGCGAAAACATATGGAATTACATTGTAACAACATTGTAACATGAACACTTTAATGCCAGACCTGTAATGTCATTTCTGAAGAAATATATAAAAAATTTAAAAATTATGAAAAAACTGCTTTTTCAATGCCAGAAGAGGTCACAGAATTATTTGTGATTTTTTTGAAAAAAAGAAAAAACTTTGAAAGAGAAGAAAAGGATCGTCCATTGAAATGTATGGGAGAGCACCAAGGTAGGCAGAGGTCATACCTGGCGCTGTGCAAGGCTGAACGCTGGCGCTGTTCGCTGAGGCTGTGAAAATGATGAATCAGACGCTACATGGCGCTACCTCTCATTAACCAGCCGCTACCTGACGCTATCCCTTCTTAAATCAGGGCCTAAGTGAGTAGAGAGCTTTACAAGATGACATCACCTAATGTTGAAGCCCAAATGCCATCTTGCTCTAGCCACACCGACGCGTTGTGTGGAATGCCTCCACTTCGCCTGGGTGAATGTCATGCATTACTCGGGATAAAGCACTGATTGGATGAAAGGCCGCGCATGTGCTCTGAGAACAGCGGAAAGGTGAGTTGTGTGGGCGATCTGGGGGGGTTGAAAATCCTGGTGTTAGGTCCACTTTAAGCTGTGGTCTGATATCAGTCACTAGGGGGAGCACTAGTCGAGATTATCATGTAGGAAAAAGCGAAGGAAATGGAGTATAATGTATTTCTGGCACAGAATGGAAAGTTTAAAGATCCCATAAGAAAGCACAGATGTGTGGAAGAGAGCTGATCCTTGCTGGAGACCCGCTACTATAGTAAGCCAATCACAGGGATATTGATTGTGTGTAGTGTGGGGATAGGCTACACTCAGTATTGTGCTTATTCATACCTCTCAAGTGTCCCTGATTTGGAGGGACTGTCCCTCTTTTGAGTCCATGTCCCCCTGACCCTTGTTGTTCTCATTTGTCCCTCTTTGAGGTGTAACATGCAGATCTGCATCAATAAATGATTCATTTGCCTATTTAAAGCATTTATGTTGTTGTAACTGTTACACCCCATCTCCTACCCATCAATCAATGAGGGGGCGTGGCCTAATTTTACAAATGTCCCAGTTTCCCACCCTTACAAGTTGGTGGGTATGCTTATTGCTCTCTTATAGAACAACTATCATTACACAAAACAAAACTTAATAGTTCTAGGAAACTGCGCTACAAATCAAAAGTAAATTGTCCCAGTGAAAAAGACTTTCCGCTCCAAGCCTTTAGGCTGTTGTCATTTCAGCCATAGACATTAACATGTAGATGTATAAATGCACTGCTCAAGAGCTGTGTATAAGGCTCAGCGTAACAAATGTTGACACCACAGGTGCTCTTCAAAACAATTCAGTGACGTCACTCCACCACCACCTTCTTATATATAATGTACCAGATATCTTCTTGATATTTTGCATATATGATCTCAAATGTAATCTGAGAGGCTCTACAATTTTCCTTTAGCCAGAATGGACCACTTATCAATTTAAAGACTTATTTTTCACCGCTGTACACAAAAGATTAGAAACTCCACTCTCCACACAAGAGGCAATCAACTTGCTCCGGGTTTATTTTGCATATTATAGGGATAAAAACACAAGAAATGCTCCAATAGCGTAAAAACGTTTCACACAAATGAATCCACTGTAAGGCCTCTGGCCCTTTAAAATGCCGCTCACCAGATTTCTAAAACAGTCGCGCATTCAATTTAGAAATAAAAGCACAGGCGTCATCCACAGCCATTAAAATAAAATACCAAAAGTAAGGTAAAGTAAATTCCCCTCTGGCATTTTTTCCCACTGAATTTACAGAAAGTAAAAGGATGTCAGCAGACATGACAGTCGTGGCCAGCATGTGTCTGCTCACAAAGCTATCATGCACAGTTTTCTTCCTGTCATTTCCTGACCAGTGTTTTGATAATGACATTCAAACAGACCAAAACCGGCTGGCATATTCGCTCCCCCCAGGGCATCCAGACTCGGATGCCCCCCAGGTCGCTCGAAAACTCACCTTCTTTCCCGGTCCAACGGCGCATGTGCGAGCAGAGGCTGCATCCCCGCTATCCCCTAAGCAAGGTGCATGCCCGCGCCAGGCATTTGTGAATGGCAGCGCGGGCACACTCCCTGTTAAAGGGTAGCGGGGGATGCGGCCGCCAGCAAGCTCGAATCCGCTCGCTTTAGACAAGCTCTTGGATGAAGGGGCGGGAGCAGATCCAAGCGTGCTGACTGGACGAGAGGCTGCGCATGTGCCGTAAGACCAAGGAAGGGTGAGTGAGATCGGGCGACCTGTGGCAGAAAGGTGAGTGATTGTGGGTCTACATGGGGGTTCACATAGTGGGGCATCCAAGGGCACTTAGTTGGCTGGCCCGTGAGTCTTTTAGATTGCAGGGACGATGTTTCAGGTGATAGGTCCTTTTTATCTCCCATGCCATCACCTGTGACTCTTTTTTATACTCCCATATGACTCTCTTTTTGCCTTTTTTAAAGTGGACCAAAACCCGGGACTTTGACTATCCTGGCTTTTGGTCGATGCCCTGCTATGTGAACCCCCTGAATCCCCAGTAAAAGCAACCTGAAGGCTAAGCCAACGGCTGAGGGCGCACATACCTAAAAATGTGCCTCAAACATGCGCCATTGGATCAACAGATATGTAACTTTTACCAGGGTTGTGGGTGTTTCACAAAGAAGGGCATCCCCAGGAAATGGAATCAGGCAGGCCTGGAGTTTTATAGAATTTAGGGACACTTTGGTCCCATGAATTTGAATTTCCTGGGTTGTGTTCCATGCCCCCGGGGCACCCAGAATTGGGATGCCTAGCTGTGTGAACCACTCAGATAGACCACTAAAACTCACCTTTCCTCACTTTAACGGTGCAAGCGTCCAGTCAGAGCCCTTTGCCAAGGAAGTTAACACAGCAAAGGGCTCTGATTGAAATCAATGGGGAACGTGCGCTACCCCCCCCCCCCCCCCCTTATGCTTGGCCTTGTGCGTGCTCCCCATTGCAAAAAATCAGATTCAAGAGCTCACGCATGGAGAGGGAAAGGTTATTTTTTTACAGACGCCTTGTTTTCACACATCGGGGGCATCCTGATTAGGGATGCCTCAGGGGGAGTTTTGTTCTGCTTTAAAGTTATCTCTTGTCCTCCTCTCCCAACCTCTGTGATTATTAGCCAGCCAACCTTAATTCACTGGCTGGCGATCCGATGCTGCCCGGTAAGAAAATGCTGCCCATTCCCAGACAACCTTTTTTTTTTTTTTTTGAATGCATAGATTGCCATTGTATGCTTGCGCACACATAGGAGTTCATCCTCCACATTTAACCCATCCGTGCAGTGAGTGTACACATGCCCAAAGCGGTGGGCTGCCCTAATTACAGCCTGTGTCCTACACTGTATTATACCCGCCAGGCAGCTAAAACGGAACTATCCAGGGTGGAACTAATACATCGACCTGCTTGTTGCTGCCCAGCGGACATAAAATATTGCACAACGCAGGAAGGCTGTGAATGGGCGCCGCTCAGCCTCCTGGCGACTATAGCCCGCTTATCTCTCCTCCCGCCTGCCTCATCTCTCGCCCGCACACCCATCTCTCCTCCCGCCCACACACCCGTCTCTCCTCCTGCCCACACACCCGTCTCTCTTACCGCCCACCCATCTCTCCTCCCGCACACCCGTCTGTGGGGTCCGGGAGACTAACAGCTGCGGTCCGCATTTAGACCACAGACCACCAGTTAAATACTCCTGGTCTAAAGGATGGTCACAAGTGGTAGAGCTTGAGTTTGGTGGCATGTGCCCTGTAAAGGTTATAGGAGTTGCTTAAGCCAGGTTATATGCTTGTCTGAAGCAGTGGGTTTCGAGGGCACTTTTAAAGGCTTGGAGTGATGGAGAGTGGCGGATTGAGTGGGGGAGTGCATTCCAGAGAAGTAGAGAGGTACGGGAGAAGTCATGAAGACGAGAGTGAGAGGGTGAGACCAAGAAGGAGGACAGGAGAATGTCAGAGGCAGAGCGGATGTTCAATGGAATTTTAGAGCACTGCAGCAGTGGCCATAGCAGCAATGTCCTGTGTGTACAGACTTCATCTCTTCTTGTAGTTGTTGGTGTACAGACTGGGTGTGCGGTGTCCAATTGTAACAGATTTCAGCAGATTGCATAGAATGCAGCTTAGCAGCCCATCAACCAGCTTAACCTCAAGTGTAAAACTTTCCTGAAGCCCACAATGCCATCGGCGATTAGTGTTCCGCTGTCAAACAGGCTACGGGTGGGGCTACAGAGAGAGCCGCTCCCACACTGGGAGCTGGCACAAGAAGTGTCCTCACTCATGGGAGCAACAGATAAAGGAGAGAAGGCGGATAAAGGAGAGAAGTGAGGATAAAGGCAGATAAAGGAGAGAAGCGAAGATAAAGGCAGATAAAGGAGAGAAGCGAAGATAAAGGCAGATAAAGGAGAGACTGAGGGATAAAACAGATAAAGAAGGGAAGGGGGAAAAGGGCAAATAAAGGAGAGAAGTAAAAAAGCACAGGTTCATACTGAACTTCGCGAGATCGGCTTTCCAAACCTGAACATGGACTTCAGCCAGAAGTCTGTGTTCGAGTTCGGCGCCCAGCCCGAACACAGAAAAGCTGGTAGATGAGCAGCCCATCAATGAGCTTTACCTAAGGTTGCAGCAACAGGAAGCTGCTGTAACTCACCTCTGCCAGAACCCCTTCCTGTCAGCGTCAGCTTTGTTTGAAACCCGGCCCCAGCTAGGGCTACAAAAAGATGGCCACTTGCTCCCATGAGTGAGGACACTCCTAGTGTTGGCACTGGAAGTGTCCTCACTCATGAGAGCTAGGCGGACATCTTTTTGAAGCACCGGCTGGGGCAGGTTTGAAAGAACGCTGGCGCCGCCGCTGCTGCGCTACTTATCTCTGAGTTTCGCAGGCAGAGAGTTAAAGCAGCGCGCTTCTGCTGACCGCCCCCCCCCCCCCCTCCCCAAAGCCACCCACAAAGTTCGTGCCCCCATTGATTTCAATGAGAACCGGATTCGGGAGCCAGGACCCGAACATTTATTCAAAGTTCGGCCAAACTTGCCGGACCAGAACTTTCGGTGGTTCGCCCATCCCTAGAGAGAAGTGGGGTATAAGCAGAAGAAGGAGAGAATGAGGGATATAGAAGACAAATGAAAGAAGTCTTCCTCCCCTTACCTCCTACCATGCTTCGCCCTGCCTCCTAACAACCTCCGTCCTGCCTCCTAACAACCTCCGTCCTGCCTCCTAACAACCTCCGTCCTGCCTCCTACCATCCTCCCCCCTGCCTCCTACCATGCTCCACCTTGCCCCTACCATGCTCTGCCCCACCCCATACCATCCTCCGTCCTGCCTCCTACCATCCTCCGCCCTGCCTCCTACAATCCTCCGCCCTGCCTCCTACCATGCTCTGCCCCACCCCTACCATCCTCCGCCCTGCCTCCTACCATCCTCCGCCCTGCCTCCTACCATGCTCCACCCTGCCCCTACCATGCTCTGCCCTACCCCTACCATGCTCTGCCCCACCCCTACCATCCTCCGCCCTGCCTCCTACAATCCTCCGCCCTGCCTCCTACCATGCTCTGCCCCACCCCTACCATCCTCCGCCCTGCCTCCTACAATCCTGCCCCTACCATCCTCCGCCCTGCCTCCTACAATCCTGCCCCCTACCATCCTCCGCCCTGCCTCCTACTATCCTGCCCCCTAACATCCTCCGCCCTGCCTCCTACCATCCTCCGCCCTGCCTCCTACCATGCTCTGCCCCACCCCTACCATCCTCCGCCCTGCCTCCTACAATCCTACCCCCTACCATCCCCCGCCCTGCCTCCTACCATCCTACCCCCTGCCTCCTACCATGACTATGACCCCCCTCCTTCTGAAACTGGGCAACAAAGCAGTATTCCAACATGATAACGATGACGTTAATGACCCCGAACTCACCTCTAAGTGAGTAAGATGACAACTGCCTTTCTAAAAAAACTGAGGCCAAGCATGCCTCCAGACCTAAACCCTATTGAGCATCAGTGGTGCATCTTCAAACAGAAAAAGGGGGGACACAAGGTCTCTAACACCCACCAGCTCTGTGATGTCATCATGGAGCAGTGGAAGAAGATTCCACTGTGAAGCTCTAGTGAACTCTATGCCCAAGAGAGTTAAGGCAGGCCCTGGTGCAAATATTACATAGCACTCTGTCTTAGCTCATACAGTAACCCTTTTTCAGTGAGCATGGAGCGCACAGATGAAGGGAACCCTCACAAGTGGGTTGGGGCATGGGGGGGGGGGCTAGGCAACAAGATTTATACAATGGCCAGTGCAGAGTGTTGGGATACCTGTCCACCTACCTGTACATCCACCTTCCCATTGACTAACCTGTCCACCCGGACCCAGGGGGCCATTTGAGGGCCTCCATCACCAAACCAAAATATGTATAGCTTAACTGTGGCATCCCAAGTGCACACACACAGACAATACATTATGGCATAATGTGCATGGATTGTTAGTGTAATCTGGTAGTTCTTGCATCTAAATATGGGGTGGGCCACCAGAGCCAGCTCTACTGGTAGACCCCAGGCATCCCAGTCTGACACTGAGAGCTGGGAGCACCCTGTCACATCATGGTATCATGGTAAGTAGCATAGTCATCATTTATAACATTCTGCATTAAAGCAAAGCAAAACCAATGGCTCTGTAGTCTATAGGGCTTCAGGGTTGGGTTACAGGCAGCTTGCCCCGGGGCATCCAAATTTAGGATACCCTGCTGTCTAAAACCCTGCTGGTTACATATATACTCACCTTGAGATTCGATCCCCTGGTACATGCACAGTTCCATTCAGAACTCACTGCCAGGCATAATTATGCAGGTTTGTGAATCCTAATTGGAAGAGAGCCAGTGCATGCGCTATGGGAGATTAAATCGAGATGAGTAAACAGTCAGTTTCAAGGCTTCATACAAATTGGAATGCCCCGTATTGCCATCTAAAACCTAGGCAAGTGAAAAACCTGGGTTTTGCATTGCAAATCTCAGTAAGATTACGGTACTTAGAGAACCCCTAAAATGTAAATATTAAATAGGTTCAACTCTCCTGGGTGTTATCTTCGATTTGGGATGCATTGTTGTGCGAAATCACCTGCCAAAGCCTTCTGGCAATCCGACTGTGTATTTGTAAGTTGCCCCATGCCATTCTTTAGGGCCCCCAGGTGCCACTTTGCATGGTTCCCCGGAGATGATAGGCCTGTCCCTGGATGGGTCCCCCTTACCTTATGGGCCCCAGTGTGGTCGCTACTACCACACCCTGTAAAGTTAGGTCCCTGTTTATTCTGTATTTATTTTGTAGTGTTCCTAAAGAAAACCTGTCAGGCTACAAACATGGAGATCTCCGTTGTTGTTTTTCTAAACCTACTGCAGTCAGGCCACCATACACCATACCTACTAACTTGCAGAAAGTGTCAGAGCTTGTGATCATCACACCAGGCCACCGGAATGATTTAAGAGGTCATTCAGCAATGGCAGCCCCCGTATTTCTCCCTGACAGGTTCTTTTCAGGGATTGCTGGGAGTCCCGCTGTGGGTGCATGTGCTTAGCCTCACTGGTGACAGCCATGACGTACTGAGGGAGAGCAGCTCCTAATTGTTTAAATTCTGGCACATGTTCCTGGCTGTTCCCGCCCTATTAATTCAAAGCGTCATCCATGTTTTCTGATAGCTCAGTGGCTTATTTACTGTAGACTCTCACAAGTAACAGCACATATACTTACCTCTATCAACCCGGCCTAGTGTCACCACATTAATTACCGCTGCAGTTTTACATTTGACTGTGGTTGCCTAACTGTTACTGGGCCCTGGTGCAGACAATAAATGGAGTCCTGTTATGGATCAAACTTTAACCTGTTTCCTGTCATTTTACCTAAAAAACACTGACATGGCAGAATACCTGTCATGTGAGCACAAAGCCCCCCTGACCTTATGGGCCCTAATAAGGTCCCTATCTCTGCACCCTCCTATTGTTATGCCCCTGGTGGTTGCTGCTCGGACTCACACTTTATGTAAGTAGACCTAGACCTTTTCTTGCTAAATATGGTGTGCCCATTTTTTAAAATCAAATGTTCACTAATATTAAAGCCCCTCTGTGTGAAACCAACTCACATTTTCCGGCACCTCCTGTGATGCTGCAATTGCCAGCCGCCGCACCCCCGGCTTCCATGTAGCTTTGCGCGCTCCCATGCCCAGCCCATCTGCACTGGATCTACACTGTGTCATATGGCCTTGAGATTAGCCAATCGGCAATCTCTAATCTACCACTGGCCATGGCTTTGGTGGTAAAAAACCCGGGCCACCGCTTAGCCAGCAGCATCACCAGAGGTACTCTGGAGGGGAGCTTGGGGGTGGGGAATGGGTTTTGATCACCTTTAATTTGGATGTTCAGTGATGACAGAATCCGTCCACCCTGCCCCCCTGCCCTGGACTATAAAGGCATGGGGAGGGTACAACAACAACAACAAAAAACACCTTACCGCTTGGGATCCAGGGCTGTCACTGGCTCATTGGCCCCTCAGACTCTGTCTATAATCTGCCCCAGATAGATAGGGGTAGGTAGGTAGGTAGGTAATTTTAGAGATATATAGATGGGTAAATAGACAAGTATATAGATGCACCAATAGATGAATAGCTAGGAATGGGGGGTGGGGGGGGGGCACAAAACTAGAGAGATGTAATAGCAGCTGTAAAGGAGGGTGAGGACACATCATGGCTGTAAAGGAGGGTGAGGACACATCATGGCTGTAAAGGAGGGTGAGGACACATCAAGTCACACAGGTAAGCTTGTCTGTTGGGAGTGAAATGTCTGATCTTGCTGTCTCTACCCCAGCCTGCCACCATGATATACTATACACCATACTGGAGCTGCTGTACTGCCGCCACCACGTTACCAGCTGCCAGACGTCTATAAGACATTCCCCTAAAATAAGCCCTAGCACTTGTTTTTGGAGCAAGAATTAATATAAGAACCGGCTTATTTTCAGAGAAGCGTGATAGATAGATAGATAGATAGATAGATGCTAGAGCAATATATATATATATATATATAATGGATGAATAGAAGGAATGGAGGGGCACAGACACATCACACAGCTGGCTAGAGGTAGGTAGGCACAGTATGTAGGTGAATCAGGGTGTGGGAGAGTCTTTGTATTGATGAATCCTTCCTCTCTATATTTACTTATAAGGGCCTTATTCATGAAGTGATAGCGCCAGGTAGTGCCTGTACAGCGGCAGGTAGTGCCAAGTAGCATCAGGTGAACACCGGACACGGCACGCAATTACACATTTATGAAGCCAAATCTGGTGAGTGACTGGGATAACGCCATGTAGCGTCCGATTCATCATTATCCCTGCCTTAGCGTACAGCGCTCGGCATTCAGCCTTACAGAGCGCCACGCCTTACCTTTCGCTGCCTGTCGCTCTCCCATACATTTCAATAGACGTTCTTTTACTTCTCTTTAAACAGGGTTTTTTTTTTTAATCTCAAATAATGTTGTGACCTCTCCTGGGCTAGAAAAAAACATTTTTTCACACTTTTTCATTTTTTATATATTTATGCAGAATTGACATTACAGGTCTGGCATTAATGTGTTCATTTTACAATGTTATAACAATGTAATTACATATGTTTTTGCTTTGTTACTGGTGGATACATGTTCAAAAACAGCCTTTACTCACACAGCCTTCAGCGCTCTGGGCTACAGCTAATTATTTTTGAGCGCCGGCGGTGTGTGAGGCTGTTTTTTTGGTGAATATGGTGTGAGTCGGTCGCACTGACCGGTCACTACCATTCACTCCCATACAGCGCTGTACTGCTCATATAGCGACTCCCCACAATGTATTCATCAATGCTGCACAGCGACTGAGGCGCTCTGAACTAGCGACCCCCAGCCAAGCACAGCGACTACTAGTGGGCGCTCTGAAATGCTTGCTACAGACGCTCATTTGTCGCTACCTGGCGTTAGTCATGAATCAGCCTGTCCGTTACTATGGCTGAAGACAGACAGACGTCCATCAAGTTCTTACAAGGGATGTTACATACACAATAACTCATCTACCCACATATAAATCGTTATATTCGTTATATATATATGTATACACACACAATTTTATATATACATATATACACACACAATCATGTATATATATATATATATATACACACACACACAATCATATATATATATATATATATATATATACACATACAATCATATATGTATATATACACGCAATCATATATATATATATATATATATATATATATATATACACACACAATTATATATATATATATATATATATATATACACAATCATATATATATATATATATATATATATATATATATACGCAATTATATATATATATATATATATATATACACGCAATCATATATATATATATATATATATATATATATATATATACACAGACACACACAGAGAAAGTGTAGGTGGATTCGGTGCTGTCGGCACTGTCACACATCACACAGCTCCGTCTGTATCCCGGATCTATGTATAGCGCTGCCAATGATGTAGTGCAGTATGTCAGTAAGAGGCATCAGGCGAGGAATGCCCCGGCACGGGGCAGATCGGGCCGGCTATGGGGTGACCTTTGGTGAGGCAGGTAGGTAGGGGCAGTCCGGGCTCCGGTGCGGGTGATAGTCTGTAGCCCACCTTCCCCTCCGCTGGGTCCGGAGAGCTGAGCCGCGAGCCGGGACACTGGTAGGAGAGGGGC
The DNA here is from genome assembly GCA_027917425.1 of Gastrophryne carolinensis. Classification (NCBI taxonomy): domain Eukaryota; kingdom Metazoa; phylum Chordata; class Amphibia; order Anura; family Microhylidae; genus Gastrophryne; species Gastrophryne carolinensis. Next base: position 469,883,024 of record CM051236.1, on the reverse strand, counting down.
GTGTCAGGCAGTGACAGGAGGCGTGGCTAGGCAGTGACAGTGGGCGGGGCTGTGTCTCGGCTGCCGGCAGAGAGTATGAGGCAGCGCATGGAGCGCCGGTCCTCCGCCGTGTAACGATCGCCCCGCACCGCTCCCGCAGCCGCCGCCGCCGCTTCTCCGTACATATTGGGGTGAGACAGAAACATGAGAGCGGGTGAGAGGAGCTTCCTGTGACCGGACAAGTTGTGTGAGCACTTGGTGTCCCTGCCCCGCCATGGTGACCCGGGAGAAGATGCTCCAGTGACCCCCGGGATCTGGGATGCCCTATTCAGGATGCTGTGGATTCTACAGGAACGTTGTGTATCAGCGCTGATTATTGGCCGGCCAGCGAGGATCACCCCTACCGGAGAGGAGAAACTTTGTGCCCCCTGATCTCACCTAACCCCCCATCTTACCTGCTGGCACTGGCATCACTCTGCACTGTGGATTTATTACTATGTAATTATGGCTCTACTGCTGCTGCTGCCTGCCCTGCTCTGTGGATTGTTAGGTCAGGCTCTGGGTAAGTGGCCACACTCTGTGTGAATGGATTGATCTCAGCCCTGGCAAGCCTTACAAGTCTCAGGCTGTTAGGGCACATGCAGGGCTTCTGGGGAGTGCTGGGAGTGGGGTGAGCACACAGTTCTCATATGCCTGTAACAAGTCAATAATGATGAGAACATCTATAGGGTGCTGTGAATGAGGTGCCCATACAGCCCTGGTATGCCCAACACGTCCAGATGGGTGAGGGCATCTATAGGGTGCTGTGAATGGGGTGCCCATACAGCCCTGATATGTCCAACATCTATAGGGTGCTGTGAATTGGGTGCCCATACAGCCCTGATATGTCCAACATCTATAGGGTGCTGTGAATTGGACGACCAAACAGTCCTGACAAGTATAACAAGTCTAAGAATGTCACTGCACATGCAGGGCTTCTGGAGAGTGCCATGAATGGGGTGACCACACAGTCCTGACACGTCTAACAAGTCTAGAGGGGTGAGGGCATCTATGAGGGTGCTGTGAATGGGGTGACCACACAGTGCTGACAAATCTAACAAATCTAAAGGGGTGAGGGCATATATAGGGGGTGTGTGAATAGGGTGACCACACATTCCTGACACATCTAACAAGTCTAGAGGGGTGAGGGCATCTATAGGGTGCTGTGAATGGGGTGACAACACAGTGCTGACACATCTAACAAGTCTAGAGGGGTGAGGGCATCTATAAGGGTGCTGTGAATGGGGTGACCACACAGTGCTGACAAATCTAACAAATCTAAAGGGGTGAGGGCATCTATAGGGTGGTGTGAATGGGGTGACCACACAGCTCTGACATATTCAACAAGTATAGAGGGGTGAGGGCATCTATAAGGTGGTGTGAATGGGGTGACCATACAGTGCTGAGAAATCTAAGAAATCTAAAGGGGTGAGGGCATCTATAGGGTGGTGTGAATAGGGTGACCACACAGTCCTGACACATCTAACAAGTCTAGAGGGGTGAGGGCATCTATAGGGTGGTGTGAATAGGGTGACCACACAGTCCTGACACATCTAACAAGTCTAGAGGGGTGAGGGCATCTATAGGGGGGTGTGAATAGGGTGACCACACAGTCCTGACACATCTAACAAGTCTAGAGGGGTGAGGGCATCTATAGGGTGGTGTGAATAGGGTGACCACACAGTCCTGGCACATCTAACAAGTCTAGAGGGGTGAGGGCATCTATAGGGTGGTGTGAATGGGGACTGATCTGGGGCTATGGAGTCTTACTGGACATTGGCAGACCAGCAAGTTTGGCATAGGCTACAGGCTCATTGTGTGTCCCCTGTCCTGCCATGTGAATGGTTTGATTGCAGATCTTCAGGCAAGTACACACTGTGCTGGATGCTGGATTCTGCCAGGGCTACTGTGCAGATCGTTTCCACAGGGAGACTGCCTCATGTCAGATAGCTGGGATGCTCCCAGTCATCACACTGCCTCTCCTTATCCCCAGATTTAATAAGAGGTGCTGCTGCCACCAATCCTGAGAAGTCATCCTCTCAGGTGACTGGGGCAGGAACTGAGCTCTAGGTCATCTAGGTCAGTGGTTCTCAACCTTTTTACACAAAGTACCCCCTAGCGGCAAGAAGTTCCAACCAAGTGCCCCCAAAGGGGTGATAAATATTACCAGAATAAGTAGTCCACAAACCTTGTAGCACCTTTAAAGCAAGAAGGAATGTTTCACTGTTAAAATAATATACCAGACCTGTCAGACACCCCTGTTGGTGTTCCCCTGAACACTGGGGTACATGTACTGCAGGTTGAAAAGCAGTGATCAAGGTGATGGGAAAAAGCACCTGCAATGAGGCAGCTGGGAAGATTTCGCATTGATAGTATAGGAGCAGACAGACTACATATCATTTCCAGGTGATACGTTTTTAATATTACCCCCAAACCCTTAACCTCATGAGCCAGTTATGATTCATCAACCCATTGCACAGTAATGTCTACACACTTTATATATTGTATTCAATCAGACATATATACAGTATATTCCTAATATCACCAGCCATTCATGATCAATCATCAATCTACTTTTTAAAGATTTGGTCAAGACCCCCACCCATGCATGATCTATCGATCTATTGTTATGCACATAGACATTTTCGATACCTACATGGTCCAGACCCTTAACCTCTTGATCTAAAGTGAACAATACAGCTGCCATTGCAAGACAGTATAAGAAATTATATATATATATATATATATATATATATATATCACTAACATCGCCAGCCATTCATGATCAGCTGTATCTAACTATCGTTCAGAGCATTATCCTCACCAGCCCCAGTTATGATCTATTGACTTACTGTACAGTGGGGTCTAAACAATGCGTGCATTTGTATACAATCTGGTCTATCTATAACACTAATTTTACCAGCCATTCCTGAGCAATTTGCTCCAGACCCTTATCCTCAGCAGCCATGCATACTATATCAATATACTGTATGCGCATAGACATTTAATATAACTGTGTGGTCCAAACACCGGCCATAGGACATCATGATCTCAGGTGAACCCTATTCCAGCTGCTATTGGAAGTCAGTATGAAGGATGACAATAAAATAATATTTATATCAAGCACATAGTGAAGATCTTTGATATTGTCAGCAAGCTAATCTGTATATAAACTTGCTTAAAAAGCAGATACAGTAAGCTATGTGCCAGACTGTCCACAAGCGTAGACACCAAGTGAACGATATAATAGCATGTCAGCATGAAACGTGTCAATATATCAAGAAAGATGTATAGAGAAAGTATTACTAATGTATATGTCCTAATCTGTCTATGTACTCTCACATATAACATGGTCATATGCTCGCCAGGCATAGAGTATATATCATGCTCCCAGCTGAAGCATGCTATTCAGTATGAATCAGGTCAGTTCCAGGGCAGCCCTGCATTTCTAGAGATGAGAAAAGAACATCAAACTAATGTAATTTGTTCTAATCTATTGATCCATCTCCATCTAAAGATGCATGTACTGTATGTATGTAAGACTTTCAGCTTTACTGGCCATTGGATGCCATGATCTCAAGTGAACCATATTTCAGTATGTTAGTATGATGCAGGAGTCATTGTAAGGAAAACTTTGTGCATTAACTAGGGAGTATTCAGAGAGACATCAGCAGCATGGATGTATAATCAAATCAAATCTATAATAATCACCATAATATATGATATATATATATATATATATATATATATATATATATATATATATATATTGTATATATGCTTAGTTACAAGAATTTCTTCGGTCACCTTCCCTTATCCCCAGCCCCCAGAGTATAAAACATCCAGTACCAGACTCTTTACTTCCCCCGCCTTAGGAAATCAGGCTCTCGAGTCGCCTTATTATAGCAGCCAATGGATGTCAGTGTTAAGCAGACCAATGTTTCCATATAACAGAGAGAAATAGCAGCACCTGTGGTAAGACGCTAGGTGAAGACATTTAGCCTTGCTAATATATGCATGCTAATATATATAGCTGGGGGCTACGGGAGGATTCCTCTCTCCAAGGCCCTTTTTTATGGTGATCATATTCAGAGTTAATGATGTGGTCAGTGCTGCGAGCAGACATGCCCCAGAATTGGTAACGGTGACCCCAGGAGCCCCGGCTCATCGGCATAGATGAAGTAATTCAAGGCAAATAAAAAAGGAAAAAAAAAATCAATAGAAATACAATGAGCTATTGTACAACTGTAAAGAAATGCCCAAGGCAAGAGCCTGGATTGCTTATGTTTCTAGAGAATGGGTGAAGGACAGAAAGCACTGTTGGACACATGGATGGTATTAGGAAACTTGGGATATGTCAGATAGCTGGGAGTTACAGGAATGTTTCCAATAAACATTTTCTTTTATCTTCATTGCTGGAGATGGAAATATGTGCCAGGTACGGACTTCAGCAGCCCCAGGAACTCATGCTCTAACATGAAACATGTTATAGGTGGCCAGTGTAAGAGTCACTTTGTGGTTCTTAATAAAGATATGGAGAAAAAGAAAATCAGAGGACATGTAACTGTATAGACATATCTGATAACAACCCAGGGGTGAAACTTGAGGGGGTGCAATCACATAGTGGACCAGAAGGTCAGGGGGTCCCATCATTGTTGCTCTTCCACTTTATTCATATTTGTGCTCGCTTGGCATCATTTAGAGAAAGAAATCACCACTGGTCTCTGCTGTTTCAGCCTTTAGTTGTCCAGCACCCAACTGAATTAGGACAGAAATGGTTTACTGTATGAGCCGCAAAAGGGTCCTATATAATGTTTGCACCAGGGCCCCATCACATTTAGTTACACCACTGTAACCAGACTAATCCATTTATCCCATGTATCTCATATATGTTACTGTCTTTCTATCTATCTATCTATCTATCTATCTATCTATCTTTCTTTCTTTCTTTCTTTCTTTCTTTCTATCTATCATCTATCTATCTATCTATCTATCTATCTATCTATCTATCTATCTATCTATCTTTCTATCGATCTATCCATCAGTCCATCCATCCATCTATCCCACATCACATTTCAGTCTATCTTTCTAATCTATCTTCTAATGAAAGTTTTTCATTTATCACCCCGGCATGCTTCTCTAGGCATACAAATGACTGGATGTGCTTCCTATCCCAGCGTGTACTAGATATAGGATACAGGCTTGCAATATTAAACAGGTCAATGTAGGGATCATTTTCAAGAAAACTTACAGTAAAAGAAAAAAAATCCCAATAGGTAGTCATATGCATCCTAGTGCATGACTGCTTCTCTCTGTATGTATATGTAATTCATCATATATAGCTGGAATGTTTCCATTCATCACCCCCATCTGCTTTTCTCTCCAGCACTTTAGATGGAAAACATTCTTAACACTTCACTAGCTATAGGAAATGGGTTGAAGTGGTTTATATGGCTGTTACTGTGCCCAAATCAGCCATAGGATGTCAGTATTAAGCAGATCAGTGAATGAGGGATAGACCTTTGTGTGAGTGCATGCATGTTTGTGTGTGTGTATGTGTATACTGTCTAATATAAATATGTGTGTGTGTGTGTGTGTGTGTGTGTGTGTGTGTGTGTGTGTATACTGTCTAATATAAATGTGTGTGTGTGTGTGTGTGTGTGTGTGTGTGTGTGTGTGTGTGTATACTGTCTAATATAAATGTGTGTGTGTGTGTGTGTGTGTGTGTGTGTGTGTGTGTGTGTGTGTGTGTGTATACTGTCTAATATAAATGTGTGTGTGTGTGTGTGTGTGTGTGTGTGTGTGTGTGTGTGTGTGTGTATGTGTATACTGTCTAATATAAATATATATATGTGTGTGTGTGTGTGTGTGTGTGTGTGTGTGTGTGTGTGTGTGTGTGTATATGTGTATTAATTCTACCTTTTAAAACTAGGATTCTAGTTCATTGTAAACAATTAGTATGTGCTCCATTGATAGACAAGGATCCATGTGGCTAGTCATGTACACTGTAATGCGTCAATGTGTCAGTGCTATAACAATGAGCAAAACAAATAGACCTCACACAGTACAGTTAGTTTAAAGCAGAACAAAACCCACCAGTGGCTAGCCTGAAATCTAAAATATTCCAGGGCCGGCAGCTGGATTTTCTCAGAATCGCTGTGTGAAACCCCCCAGGAATCCCCAAAAAAACTCACCTTTCCTGCACAGGATTTTGTCCAATGAGAGCCATCTGCTTTGACGTCATGTGACAGGCGGCTCTCATTGTTTATAATAGGGATCGTGTGCTGCTGCATCCCTGGCATTGTGTGCGTGAGCTGGAGCACGGCCAGGGATGCAGGGGATGCTGCAGCATGCTCTCTCCATTGATTAGAATAAGAGCTGTCCGCTGAATGAGTTTGTCATGGCAGACAGCTCTCATTGGACAAGAGCCTGGGCATGCGTCGTTGAACAGGGGCGAGGTGAGTCTTTTAGGGCTTCTTGAGGGGTTTCACACAGCGGGATGCCCCAGGGGCACGCCCGGGTCTAGGTTTGTGGGGGCATTTGGGCAAGAGTCTTGGTGGGCCCCAAAGTAGTGAGTCACATGATGTCACCTTTCAGCTCCGCTGCCACAAAGGGGTCATCTCCTGCTGCTGATCGCCCTCCAGTCCTTGTAAGCTGTCACCTGGTTCTCGCCACCTTCTGAGCTTCCATCAATAGCCCTCCTCCATTCCATGCCACTTTCACCATTGTTGCTGATCATTCTCTGTTGCTGAGGCCAGCCATGAGCAGGTCTACACACAGCACCGGACATTCAGTGGTTCGGGTACATTGTAAAACAATACCATGGCCAAGCATGAGCCTGAGTGGGCCACTGAAGATGCCAGGGGCCCTTGCATTTGCCCAGGTTTTCCCTTTGCTGGCGCCGGCCCTTCCCAGGGGCACAGAACAAAACCAGAGAAAGTCTACTACAGTAGATTGTACAAAAAGTCAAATGTCAATCAGTCAAATGTAATTTGATCAGATGCTATTCATACAGCAGTACATTCAGTATGGGCTGCTGGATTTCTCGTGTTGATCAGTAGAGATTGCTATTGTGGTGGATTGATTAATAATCATCTTATAATACAGACTGCTGATACAATGGATGGTCTTGCCAAGAGGTCCTATAGCTAAGTGGCCCGTCCGCTATAGAACCCCTTGGTAAGACCAGCCATTCCATCAGCAGTCTGTGCACTTCAAGCTGATTATTAAGCTGAGCTGAAAGACTGCCAGAATCTAGTGTATTGTAGGAGAGGTCAGCCTGGGTGTGAAGTGGATGTGACACTTGAGAAGAGCAAATTGACCAGCGGAATGGTGAGCCCTGATTTCTACCTCTGAGAAAATGAGAGAATCTGTAGAGAATCAAACTATTCAATGGTCTTGAGAGCCAGATGTGCTGAAGTGCTTATCCCTGGTGGACCAAGGGGCTTCACATACCTTATGCAGGAGAAGCAAGGAATGCTCCTGACCTTCCCGGGCCCTATTATCCCTATTTTACACCATGAAGCAAGAGTAAGTGGACAGCTGGGTTTCAGCTTCTCTCTTCTAGAAGCCCACCTGTAACTTCTGAAGTAATACAACATAAAGCAGTGGGTTGGGAAGGGCTATCGTTACAGTTTATTCAGTAGTGAAATCCAGCTTCAGAACAAAAGCTGCCACTGTCAGTAGAACCTGGCAAGTCAAGTTCATTGCACGTCTTTGTGGCCTTTGTTCTCTGTCGCCTGTTTATTAAGGAGACGCTTCATGGAGCTGTTTCCTGCAGAGCTCTGCTTATTACCTGGCAGTTATCTGTATTGTATGCTTCATTCTCTTCTGGCTTCAGAAGAGCTAACTAGTGGAATCTATCTATGGATAGATAAAACCAGACAAACATAGTAGCCCTTGATTTTAGGGCTATTTGGGGAGGCGAGAAGGTTGGTGACATTTAGCACAATACACTCAGCAAGATCCCTAATAGAAGCCATGTACTGAGAGCTGGAATAGGAATGAGATGACTGGCAGCCTGATGGTGAGGAGCGGGATCCCTCCAAAAGGATGATTGTTAGTGAGGCAAAGAAGTATGACTTGCTATCCCTCATTCTGGGTGTCTTTTGGAGTATTCCCCAGGCAATGAAGGCAAAGGCAGCTGATTTAAGTGGACCTGAACAAGAGGTTACGCTACATGTTTTCGTGAAGAGTATAATTGCACCTCTCAGCATTTTGAAGGAGTCATTTTAGCCACAAAGGAGTATGTAATTTGCAGTAAATAAATTGAACTATATAAAGGCATTCAAGGTATTAAACATTCCTGTAGCTTTTAACAATTTGGCACTAGAGCCAGATTGTAAAGTGGATGGGAAAGCACAGGATTGGTGGTCTATAGGCAACTGGCTTGTGTACACAGAAAAACAGAGATTCATGGTCATGCGCCAGTGACTTTGCACAAACTATTTGGAGCGCCAAGTTGTGCTCGGGCTTTCGCATGAAAGCATGCGCATTTGTTTTTGCGCCAATTTGCGTCTCCGGCACCTGATTTATGGTATGTATAGAGGGCAAAAAAGTGCGCAAATTTGGCAATTCGAAGAGTTAATTTACTCTAGCACATAGATGAAGAAAACTGCAGGTTACATGAGTAAGTTAGTAGTACATTCTGAAAACACTTTCAGTGTTTTTAGGAGTTGAACGCAAGTTCTTTTTAGGAATTGAACCCTTTTTTGTGTTTTTGTTGGGAAAAATGATAAAAATTTGTCAAATATCACAAAAATGTCAAAACAACAAAAATGTGGAAATTGGCCCCAAAGTTTTGCAAAAACGCCAATAATTAAAAATGATAGTTGAATTATCAAGGGTTAACTGGAATCAGAATAGTTAGAACACCAGTTCTAACAACAGTTAGAACAACAGTTAAGCGCTTAGCTGGCCAAATGCGTATGGGGCAGGGCCATTTGCTCTTCAAAACTGAAGATTTTCCTTGTGGAAGGTGCAAATTGGTGCAATAAGATGCTATTTGCCCTTCGTGGGAGGGGACACACTGCACCTGCATGCCTGCCTGGTAAACCGGATTGGTCATTGTCAGTCACATGGTCCAGCATGCTCATAGGCTGCTCTGATGGAATGTGGCAGTGTTAAACTAGAACAACACCCATTTTCCTGAAATGAGTGTTGTTCCTAGCATAGGGGGCATCCCAATTACCGGGGGCCTCCCACGCATTAACCCCAATAAACCAGAGAAATCTTTCTCCACGGTCCCCCAGCAAAATAAAGCGCTGTGATTGGCCGCCACTGTCACATGGTTGCCTGCCACCGGATACCCGATTTCGCCAGGGGACTAAGGAGAAAGGTAAGATTTATCCAGTTTAATGGGATTAATGCATAGGGGGACACTGGCAATGAGGATGCCCTGTTTTGTTACAGTTGAAGTAAGGGGCTGCATTAGCTCGTGTTGAGGGGGGGGGGCATAATTGGGATGCCCCTATTCTGCTGTGGTAGAGGAAGCAAAGAGACGCTCCCTGTCTCTATATACCTTATATACAGAACCATTGCCTACCTTTATGGCTGCGTGAAACGCGCCTGGTATAAAGTAACTGCTGGTATTAAAAGGATGGAAACATTAATAGTGGTCAGCTTGTGTTTGGGAACAAGGAACCTAATGGGGTTACTGTATCTGTAGATGCCCCAATGATATATTGCCCTGCAGATAAAAGGAATCATGCACCTTTACCTGTTTTTTGCTCTGTGTCGGTTATCCCGAAGTCACATACATAGCAGAAAATGTATCTTAGATCATAGTAATTATGTATATAGATATGACAAGGAGCAGCCAGGCACATGTTGGCAGGTTTCCATGTGACCAGTTTGTCTCCATTGTTCGTCCACCATTGGAATGAGTTTTACACTTTGTGTAAGCCAAAGCCATTGCTTTCTATTTAATCCCAGTCTTGTTTGCACAGTACATAAGAACATGGCATGAACAAGACATAAACCTGCATTGACAGCTACACGCATAACATGACATGACTTCAGGTCTCAATACATTGTGGCCTTTCATTTCTGGTTGGGATGAAGGCATGTTTGTGCATTGAGTCAACAGGAATGTAAAACTTTCATTGCTAATTCAATTATGAGGCTGGAAAGGTAAATACTCCAATTGTGCATTCACCGCGCGGACACTGATGGGTTGTACAGTCATGCGCTCATCATTAAAGAATGAGTTTTTGTTCCTCCGGTGACATTCCCTTTTTCGCAAAATTGGGAATATTGGCATGCGGTGTATGAGCAACACAGTCATTGTTTAAAGGCAAATAAGATTTAAGCTTTAGGTTCCTGGGGCAACTTTTGGGTGGAATAATACTGTACATATTTCCTGGCTAATGCATTCAGTTCTTGCACGAGTATTTCCAGAGTTGTGCTTTGTCATTGCTTAAACCGGACTAACACCCTTTTTTCTTTAACACGTTTTGGTCCCGCAGTCAGCTAATTAAAACAAGCTCAGGGGGCATCCAGAATGCTGGAGTCCCCCCCCCGCACATAACCCCCCAGAACGACCGCAATCCTCACCCTCACTATGAGCCAGCAGAAGGCAATTGGCCGGTGGGTGGTCATGGGTGCAGGTCGTTCTGGTGGCCGACGCCAAGGACGCTACCATGGCCCACGTGACCGTCCGCTGGCCGGACTCCTATCCCGGTGCTGGCTCGTAGTGAAAGTGAGGATTTTGGGTGTTCTGGGTGGTTATGTGTGGGCTGGGTTTCTCACAGCGGGGAATACCAGAATTCCCTAGGGATGAGGAAATTGGCCATTGTTCCCCTGGAGTGTGCCCCGCTGGCTGCCCCGTTAAGTGTTCTCGTCCCGTTAAGTGCGTCTTAAGTTAAGAGTATAGCCGTGAACTGATCCTGTGGGTTTCACACAGTGGGGGCATCCTAAATCAGGATGAGGAAAATGACCATTGTTCCCCTTTAAAGTGGACCAACACCCATGGGTGATCGGCCCGGAAATCTATAAGATTCCCGGGCCGATCACCTCCCACCCCGCGGGACATCCGAGATCGGGATGTCCCGCGGGGTGAAACCCCCCAGAAACCCCAAAAAGATCTTACCTGATCCGCCGCCGCTTCCGCCGCCGCCGCCTCCCACGCGCCCCTCCAGACGTGCGCGCGCCCGCGCCGGCCCTCTGTGAATGGCCGGCGGGTGCGCGCGCACGCCGAGAGTGACGCGCGGGAGGCGGCGGCGGCGGAAGAGGCTTGTACGTTCCTGTCCCCCGCCTAGACGTTGGCGGAGATTGGCTGCGGCGTTCACGTGGGAGCGGGGAGAGGTGAGTTTTTGGAGGTTTCTGGGGGGTTTCACACAGCGGGGCACCCCCGATCGGGGTGCCCCACCGAAGTGGACCAAAACCCAGGATAGTCAAAATCCTGGGTGTTGGTCCACTTTAAAGGGCTTGTAAACCCAGTTGGGGTTCACGCTGCCCCTGATGTCATTTGGGGTAATGGACCCTTTAATACTCCATGAGTCCATTTTAAGTGTGATGGTTATATTTAGATGTAGGAAAGGTGTTAGGATGAAGTTTGGGTTTATGGTTAGATATGAGGCTTAGTGTGTGTGTGTGTGTGTGTGTGTGTGTGTGTGTGTGTGCGCGCGCGCGTGCACGGGGGTCAAACAGAAAGCATCAAAACACCAATCTATAAAGATATTAATCAATAAGATCATATAGGCTCTCGGGGTAGTCATACCAGTCAAAGCAAACCTCTGATTGGACGCTCTGAATTTCTGCACATATGGTGAAATAGCTTTGTAATGGCTTCTACAAATCAATAATGGCTCAATAAAGCTTTATTGTGCCCCCTCCCCCCTCTCGTTATTGTAGCGCCTGTCTTCACTTAATAGGATAATGGCTTTATTACATAGATTGGTGCAACCACTAGAAGAAAAAAAAAACATACAGCTGTGATGGTGAAAAATTGCAGAATACATGGCTGGGAACAATGTTTCGTCTGTGTCAGTGATGGTGGTTAGCCGAGAACATAAACATGGCGAGACTTCCACCATCAGAAGTTCTGTTCTGCATATGGCCACCTGAGCGCTACAGGAAGTGAGCCATTCAGCCCGGAATTGGCAGCTCCTTGGCCTTACATATGCTGCTCGCCTTCCTCCTGTTAATCATTTAGGCCACCGTGCCCTCAGCAGAGTTCAAGTACAGCATAACCCTACAAGCTGCAACGCATTTTCCAGCAATTAGCATAGAAAGCTAATGGCTTGCATTTTTTTCTTCTATTATAGAGTCTGTGGGTTTGTACGGCTTGCTTCTATGCCTCTTTTTCTTTTTTGGTTTGAAAATGGAAAAGGATGATTGTAGTGTGCCAGCCCTTATTACACACATTAATAATTGATGGCAATCCCACATGTACACATAGAGCTACTTAGTATGGTCATTAATATTTATTGTCACATGGGAGTGACAGCAAGCAAACAAATATCCTTAAAAATCAGGCCCGGACTTCAAAGGGAATTTTCCAACAGATTGACAATATTATGCTGACTATGGATTATATTGTTTGCTGCATTTTCAATTATTTTCGGATATTATTTGTCTGGATTTATTCAGGATTCTGTTATTGGATTGTAGAGATAGGAAAAGGAAAAATGTCATCTGAAATATATATCTATCTGTCTATCTCTATCTTTCTATCTAGTTATCTATCTATCTATCTATCTATCTATCTATCTATCTATCTATCTATCTTTCTAGTTATCTATCTATCTATCTATCTATCTATCTATATTTCTAGTTATCTATCTATCTATCTATCTATCTATCTATCTAGTTATCTATCTATCTATCCCATATCTATCTATCTATCTATCTATCTATCTATCTATCTATCTATCTATCTATCTTTCTAGTTATCTATCTATCTATCTATCTATCTATCTATCTATCTATATTTCTAGTTATCTATCTATCTATCTATCTATCTCATATCTATCTATCTATCTATCTATCTCATATCTATCTATCTATCTATCTATCTATCTATCTATCTATCTATCTATCTATCTATCTAGTTATCTATCTATCTATCTATCTATCTATCTATCTATCTTTCTAGTTATCTATCTATCTATCTATCTATCTATCCCATATCTATCTATCTATCTATCTATCTATCTATCTATCTATCTATCTCATATCTATCTATCTATCTATCTATCTATCTATCTATCTATCTATCTAGTTATCTATCTATCTATCTATCTATCTATCTATCTATCTTTCTAGTTATCTATCTATCTATCTATCTCATATCTATCTATCTATCTATCTATCTCATATCTATCTATCTATCTATCTATCTATCTATCTATCTATCTATCTATCTATCTATCTATCTAGTTATCTATCTATCTATCTATCTATCTATCTATCTATCTATCTTTCTAGTTATCTATCTATCTATCTATCTCATATCTATCTATCTATCTATCTATCTATCTATCTATCTATCTATCTGTCTATCTACGACTCCGCACTCAGTAATTGGGATAGGAAGCACATCCCCACATGTGGGCGCACTCACACCCCAGTCTATCTGAATGGCTAGGTGCCAGAGTGTGCTTCAGCCCAGAGATGCAGGGGATGCACCCTCTCTCACTCCCCATTATTTACATAGTTATTATTGTTTATTTATATAGCGCCATCTTCTGTAGCGCTGTAGAACTAAAGTGGACCAACAATCAAAAATGACTTAAACCAGCTCATATACTTTCCTCCCCAGAGCAATTTTGATTGCTGCCCATACAAAAATAAATTACCTTTTTCTAACTCCTGCTGTAGTAAATTTTAGAAACAAAATGGGGGCTCATACATTTTCAGGCCACCTGCTACAAGTGCTGCTGGGCTTCCTGTTACTGTGCATTGTCAGTTATGCCAGTTGAATCAAGGCAGCAGCATAGCTGAGATGCTGGGAGAGGAAGCTCCAAAATGTTCGCTGTTGGTCCTGTTAAAGTCAAGTCAGCTAGTGCTTACCCCTTCCTCTGTGAGCCCTGCCAATCATGTGATCGCCGGCAACCAATTATTGGGGTTGGATGGTCAAGCTTCCCCCCCTGGCAAACCCAATTTGTCTCTGACGGTCACTTGAATGCCAGCTAAACAAGGGAATGAGGAAGTGCTAATAACTTCTTGACTTTATTTCCTCTAAAGTGGTCCCAAACCCATTTTCTAAATGAGGATTGAGGTTCAGCTAAGGATTGCAGGGGGTTGTGGGGTTCTATATGTGGGAGGAGGGGCTCCAGCAATCTGGATGTACACTCCACCGACACTGCCAAAATGCGGCCCCACACCCACTATGTCGAAAATTGGTGTGCAACTTTTTCTTTAACCGCACATACAGCCCCAAAATGCAAGTCCACCTCCATACTGTGCCAACATCCAGTCCAAATAGTTTCTGTTCAGACATCCCTAGACTCTACACCCAAACCAATAAATGGCTTCTCTAATGCTTCTGGGTTATCTCAGTGCGCTCAGAGCCGCTCGACTTAGACAAAGGCTTAGACGTCAGCGGCTCCGAGCATGCTGATTGGACGCGGGCCACGCAAGCGCCGTAGGCGTTTCGGTGACCTGGGGGGTTTCACACAGCGGGGCAAGGCCGAAAACCCAGGATAGTTAAAATCCTGGGCTTTGGTCTGCTTTAGGAGATAGTTCTGGATTGCACACACTTGCCCCTTTTGTTGTCACCATGACCCCAAACTAACAGAGACATTGAGAAAATACAAGTCTTCTTTTCCTGCCAGTCAGCAGTTTTTTCCTTTTGTTCATTTTTTTTTTATTTCTAACAGATACTTATTTTAAAAGACTCTCTGTTTTTTAGCAAGTACCAACCATGATGGGCTGAGATGCACAAACCTCAGCGTGTCCCTGGAAATTATTATAATGGGTTGGCAATATGTAAATGTAATCACAGGATGGGCCATGGAGCAAATGTATGATCTGTCAGCGGCCTACGGTATGGCTGTCACAAATCTGCCATCTTGACTCAGCGTGACACCTGTCACCTGCCTCTGTGTCAGACATGCTAATGACCAGCAACGTACACAATAGCTGCCTTCCTGCCATTAATGATCTGTATTGCTGGAGCTCACTAAGCTGTTGGTACGTGGACATGATGTTGATGTTTAATGTCCCCCCTCAGCCTCTGGCTGTTTGTTCCTGCGCAGCCGGTGTTTAGCCATGCCGTGCATGTATGTGATGTGTATGTAAATAGAGAAGCTTACCCCTTCTAGTGATATGATCTTTGTAGTATTTCCGGCCTGGTATTGTCATTTCCACATAGTTTCTCTGTATATACCCAGGGCAGCCATCAGGGCAGTATAGATTTTACTCCAGCATGAGCCCTAGACAGTGTCCTGCGGTGTGTGTGTGTGTGGGGGGGGGGGGGGGGGGGGCTGTGTGAAGCAATTACTACCTGCCCTACATAGTTCATTTTTATTTATTTTATTGGACTCAATCTCTTTCTGGTCTCTATGCATTCATTGGGATGCAGCAAAGTAGGGGGGCCTTTGGTAGGTATGAGGGGCAATGGATGGTATGGGTAGGATGCAGCATGATATGAGGGCCCTTGGAATGTTCGAGGGGTAATGGATGGTATGGGTGGGATGCAGCATAGTATGGGGCTGGGTGCTCTTGGAAGGTACGAGGGATAATGGAAGGTATAGTTGGGATGCAGCATAGTGTGGGGCTGCAGTATGGTAAGGGGGCCCTTGGAATGTATGAGGGGTAATGGATTGTATGGGTGGGATGCAGCATAGTATGGGGCTGCAGCATGGTAAGGGGGCCCTTGGAATGTATGAGGGGTAATGGATTGTATGGGTGGGTGCAGCATAGTATGGGGCTACAGCATGGTAAGGGGGCCCTTGGAATGTATGAGGGGTAATGGATTGTATGGGTTAGATGCAGCATAGTATGGGGCTGCAGCATGGTAAGGGGGCCCTTGGAATGTATGAGGGGTAATGGATTGTATGGGTGGGATGCAGCATAGTATGGGGCTGCAGCATGGTAAGGGGGCCCTTGGAATGTATGAGGGGTAATGGATTGTATGGGTTAGATGCAGCATAGTATGGGGCTGCAGCATGGTAAGGGTGCCCTTGGAATGTATGAGGGGTAATGGATTGTATGGGTGGGATGCAGCATAGTATGGGGCTGCAGCATGGTAAGGGGGCCCTTGGAATGTATGAGGGGTAATGGATTGTATGGGTGGGATGCAGCATATTATGGGGCTGCAGCATGGTAAGGGGTCCTTGGAATGTATGAGGGGTAATGGATTGTATGGGTGGGATGCAGCATAGTATAGGGCTGCCGCATGGTAAGGGGGCCCTTGGAATGTATGAGGGGTAATGGATTGTATGGGTGGGATGCAGCATAGTATGAGGCTGCAGCATGGTAAGGGGGCCCTTGGAATGTATGAGGGGTAATGGATTGTATAGGTGGGATGCAGCATAGTATGGGGCTGCAGCATGGTAAGGGAGCTTGAAGGGTAATGGATTGTATGGGTGGGATGCAGCATAGTATTGTGCTGGAGGCCCTTGGAAGGTACAAGATGTAATGTATGGTATGGTTACAATGCAGCATGGTAAGGTGGCCCTTGGAATGTACGAGGGGTAATGGATGGTATGGGTGGGATGCATTGGGCTTTAGCTATAGAAAGTAGTAGATGGGGTGCAGCATGATGTGAAGGCCTTTGAAAGGTATGAGTAGTAATTTTTTTTATGGCTGGGTTGCAGCAAGGTATAGGGCCGAGGGCCTTTGGATGGTACAAGGGGTAATGGATAGTATGAGTGGGATCCCGCATGGTATGGGGGGACATGAGAGTTACAAAAGGTAATAAATGGTATGGGTGGAATGCAGCAAAGTATGGGTCTGGGTTCCCTTTTAAGGTATGAGGGGTAATGGGTTGTATGGGTGAGATCCAGTATAGGATGGGGGCCCTTGGAAGGTACAAGAAGTAATGCATGGTATGGTTAGAATGCAGCATGGTAGGGGGGCCCTTGGAAGGTAATTGGGGTAATGAATGGTATGGGTGGAATGCAGCAAAGTATGGGTCTGGGTTCCCTTTTAAGGTATGAGGGGTAATGGGTTGTATGGGTGAGATCCAGTATAGGATGGGGATGGGGGCCCTTGGAAGGTACAAGAAGTAATGCATGGTATGGTTAGAATGCAGCATGGTAGGGGGGCCCTTGGAAGGTAATTGGGGTAATGAATGGTATGGGTGTAATGAAACATTCTATGAGGCCCCTTGGAAGGTGCAAGAAGTAATGCATGGTATGGTTAGAATGCAGCATGATATAATGGCCTGTGGAAGGTAAGAGGGGTAATGAATGGTACGGGTGGGATGCAGCATGGTATGGGGGCCCTTAGAAGGTAAGGATGGGATGTTGTCAACATTAAAAGTAAGAAGTGGTCATAATTTGACTCGAGTTTGTAGAAATAATACATAATATTGCTTATGGTAACAGCTGTAATTTGTATGATGGACATGTTTAATTGTGTGTTCATGGTTTAATTAAAGATAACTCCCCCTTTTACCTGCCTGACGTACCCCTGAGGGTATATGCAGCACTTGTTGAAAAGCTGGAGAAGATGCTTGCTGCCCAGCAGGGTGCTTCTTCATTTATGCGTAGCCAGACCAGTCATGGCTTTCTGCCATTTCTGTGATGGATTCAGCCCTACAGAATAAACAGTGAGGGGCCTCCGCTTTATTCCAGTGTGTTACCTTCATTTCCTTCCCCAGAGTGGAGCCTTATGGAGAATTATTTCTCTAACCCTCCTTAAGAATGTTTCCTGAGCGTTGGAGAGTGTCCAGGGCTACACGGGCGACGGAGCGCCACTGCGGAGTGTTTATATCCCAATCTGCCGTCTGATTTACTGGTGGAACATACACCGCGATGGAAACGTCATGATTCACGCATGGTAATAGGCTACTAGGGCAAGATGAAAAAGAGGCGCAATTAATGGGCTCAGTGAATCCAACGAGCGCCATATTTAAACCAGCAATTAATACGTTCGTTTATAAACAGAGTAAGCAAGCTGGAACGCAGTTTATGGGGTGGTAAAATGGCAGGTGATGCTCGAAAGGAAATGAAGGAAAATTTACGGAAACTGTGTTGGGTCACCACACTATAAAGTTGTTTCCATTTCAGAGGACAGGGGTACTTTTTATTATTACATTGGGGGGGGGTTAATTTCATTAAAGCAGATGGAAACGGGTTTACCGTTCATCTTTCACCGCGCCCGAGCAACAAGAGTCTGCTGTTGGCGGTGGCCCACTGTTCCACTGCCGAAGCCACGTCCTGCGGCACTTTTTGGGAGAGCCGATTGGTGTTCTCAAAATTGCCGCTGTGACAAGGTGCAGCCGACCGGCCGTAACCCCGTCACGCTGTTCAGGCGCGTGCATGCTTCGTGCCCCCCAGGAGCAGGCTAGTGCCCGGGCCTGGAATCTTTTCCATGAAGGTTTTGACCCGCTTTAGGGAAAGAAATAACTTAATTAACTTCATGACATCAGAAAATGTACTTGAATGTCCTAGATAAATGCTCGCTACATCTCAAGAACACCTGAAGTCCTGTGACTGGCTGTATGCCTGACCTCCCCATCCCTCAACATGTTTAGAGGAGGGGTAGAGCCTCATAAAAGAGGATCTAATCCCTAAAGTTCAATTTGGATGTTAAAATAAAAAAAAAAATACTTACCTGCTCCTCACTAGCCTCCTATCTGCCTGAAACTTCGTTTTTTTTGTGTCTGAGCTACTGTGGATCATCCTATCACTGCATCCATCATCCCCAGCAGTACCAGTGGAGCAACGGATGCTGTGTCTCTCTACAGATAGATATAGGCTCGTCACCACAGGAATCATGACATGTCACAGTCATGACAGTCACAGTTCAGCACTCTTATGAACAAGCGGTCTAAAACACGGGGAGGCCGATTCATTAATAGCGGCAGGTAGCGACAGTTGAGCGACTGTAGCAGTATTTTCACAGCGCCCGCTAGTAGTCGCTGTGCTTGGCCATTGTTCGGTTGTTGATAGCGACTGAGTCGGTGTGCAGTAATGTTGAATACGGGGTGACGAGTCGCTATTTGACAGGTTCCGCGATGTATGGGTACGCATGATAGCGACTGGTCAGAGCGACCGGCTCCCACCATATTCATCAAAAAAATCACGCTCAAAAAATTCTCGCGCTGTGAAATGCATGTTTAAACCCCAGAGTGCTGGCGGCGATGTGTTAAAAGTAGTTTTTTAACCCCCAAACCACCATATTTTTGGAAACCAAAAAAAAAAAAAAATTTTTAAAGAATTTAGTAATATGAATACAATAATATCAGACCTGTAATATCAATTCTGCACAATTTTTTTTCTCTTTTTTTACCTTAAAAAAATTATCTAACATGGCAGAAGTGGTCACAGAATTTTTCACATTTAAAAAAAAAAAAAAATTAATAATAATTAATTATGAATATTTAAAGATTGTTCCATTGAAATGCATTGGAGAGCGCCAGGTAGCGAGAGGTCATACCTGTCGCTGTTCAAGGTCGGACGCTGGCGCTGTGGGCTGAGGCTGGAATAATGATGAATGAGTGGCTATCTGGCGCTATCTCAGTCGCTAAGCAGGATTGGCTTGATAAATGTGTGATTGTGGTGGGGAGCCGGCGTTCTCGTGGCGGTGCCCGTCATTACCGGTCGCGCACCAGGCGCTACCTGTCGCTATTCCTTCATAAATAAGGGCCTAAGTTCAGGTTGCCAAAGTCTGGGGGTCGCAAAGCACTTCTTACAGTCCTAGAGATATAGCTGAGACTACCTCAGCTCCTGCCGTGGCAGCAGCCGAGTTTTTATATATAACATAAACTTGGGAAAAGTTAATCTTTATTTGTTAGAGGACTCAGTAGGCCAATTTTAATGTCAAATCCCATAAGCTGGGATCCATAATATGCTAATTTAGGGTTTAGGCCTGCTTTCAAAAGTCTGTATAGACAACCATGCTTTATTTTCAGGTGTTAGAATATTCAAAAAGAAAAACTAAAGTGTAAATAAAACTTTGTGGACCTAATAAATATCCATATACTCACCTACATGCCCCCCATGCTGGTCTGTGACTGAGAGTATGGATTCTGTTAGCATTTGTGCTGACAGTGTGATCCCTCACCCGCTCCTGATCTATCTAGACCTGCCACCCGAATATAAAAACTCTCAATGTCTGAGCCTGCATCCTTGTGACTGAAGATAGGGGTGCACCCTGAAAAAAAAGGTATTTGCTGGCCCTGGAGTCTTGTAAGGGCTGGCTGTAGAATTAATAGTAGACTGCAAATTCTCCTCTAACCCTGCATTATAATGATTCCTCTGATAATATATATTCCTTAATCTTGTGCAGCACTCTTCCAATGTGAGAAGCAGATTCTTCTTCTGGTTCCTGGAGCTGATCTGTGACTCTAATACCCTTCCATTTCCCAGCAGGCAATGCATTATCGCACATGCCTTCATCCCTCCTGATACCAGAGGGGAATGCGCTGTGCCATTAAGCCCTTTCACAATATCTTGGGGCAATTTCATGCTTTCTCCATGGTGTCTCTCGCTGGCTTGATCTCGCTGACCTCTGTGCTTGCTCGGCCCTCCTCCGGGAACTATATAGACGGCTACTGGCCTTGTATCATAGTGCGGTATCAATCTCTGGTTTATTACATTGCTAGCTAAATACAGACTTGTGCTAACAGAGTGATTGGTCACATCATTACCTAACCTTTTTTTTTTATTTTTAAGAATATAATGTGAGTCACAGTGGTGTAATAGGTACCAGGTATTTCCTAGCTTTGGGGTTGGAGGTGATGTAAAAGGGATGTAAAGTGCTAAAGGATAGACTGGCCTACATCATTTTCCTTAACTTTAACAAGGGTATAGGTCTGCCTGAAAGTAGATTTTAGGTCTTTCCTAACCCCCTTCTCTATGGCAGCCAGGTTTGGGATGCCCATTTGTTTAAAGATCCTTAGTAAGCCAAAAATCGGGCATTGAGACTGATATATTTGCAGTCTGCAGCCATGGCCGGATAGGGCAACATCATCCAAGGAGCATCCAAGGTCCCCAGACTTTCACCTTTTTTGGTTTTAAAGGGACTGGTAGGGTTTGGTCTGTTTGGAGCAAGGGGGAAGGAGGTGCCACCTGCTCAACTCAGAATTGGTCAGTTTGCTTTTTGGGGGGTCAGTGAGGTTCAATTTGGGGCAGATAGCATATTTTGCCCCAGGAGGGGGGGCACCACATTCTCACCCCTGTCAGATTTATGTTTTGGGGGTTGGGTGGCATCCTGAAGTCTTGCATAGAATACCTTCCAACAGAAGGTTGGCCCTGACTGTATCTGTGCATTATATCTGTGGATAATCAGGTTTATGATGGACACGTGGGGTGCAAAAGTGGTCACAAGGTGCGAACGGCAATGACGGTCACCGCCACGAGAACGCCAGCTCCCCACCGCAATCACACATTTATCAAGCCGATCCTGCTTAGCGACTGACAGAGCGCCAGATAGCGAATCATTCATCATTATTCCAGCCTCACCCCACAGCGCCAGCGAGTGACCTTGAACAGCGACAGGTATGACCTCTCGCTACCTGGCGCTCTCCAATGCATTTCAATGGAGCAATCTTTAAATATTCATAATTAATTGCTATTAATGTATTTTTTTTTTTTAAATGTCAAAAATTCTTGTGCAGAATTGATATTACAGGTCTGATATTAATGTATTCATATTACAAAATGTTTTGAAAAACTTTTTTTTTTTCCAAAAAATATGGTTGTTTGGGGGTTAAAAAACTACTTTTAACCCATCGCCGCCAGCGCTCTGGGGTTTAAGCATGCATTTCACAGCGCGAGAATTTTTTGAGCGTGATTTGTTAATGAATATGGTGGGAGCCGGTCGCTATGGCCATTCGCTGTCATGCGCTCCCATACAGCGAAGAACCTGTCAAATAGCGACTCCTAACCCCGTATTCAACATTACCGCACACCACTGGGTCGCTGTCAACAGCCGAACAATGGCCAAGCACAGCGAATACTAGCGGGCGCTGTGAAAATACCGCTACAGTCGCTCATCTGTCGCTACCTGGCGCTATTAATGAATCGGCCTCCCCGTTTAGGTTCTTTTTAACTCCTTTTCTGAATCTTGCTCAGTATTATCTTTTCAAGTCAAGTGCCACCCTAAACAAACCTGTCAGCTGGCAAGTAGCAAACCTATCCCTTAAACCGGACCTTCACCATGATTTATTGAAAAGCCCAAACCCTTAAAAACTGATTCCACAGCATCTAAAATGAATATATTAAGTTTTTAGTCACTTACTTATTATTCTTTCCCCCACTGGGCTGCAACTCTGTTCAGGACTTTAGGATACGGGCGCCTCCATCTTGACTCAGAAGCATCACATTTACTGAGGAGAGGAAAGTGGGATAAAGTACAGGGGGGGGAGGGTTATAGCTTTTCTTTGCTCAGACAGAGCAGAGATGGGGTCAGGAAAAGGTCAGCAGTCCCAGAATGCAGAGCAGCACAGTCAGAAGGCACTTCCTGTTTGCAGACTGCCTGATGTTCCATGAGCCGCCATCTTGGATGTTTAAAGGCTCATAACATGCAGTAGATGCAGGTAGGATGATTTTTAATGTGAGCAATTTGTATGTTCAGGGTGTGAGAAACATATAAAATAGACTGTTATTCAGAGTGAAGGACCGCTTTAAGTGTGGAAAGCTTGAACCACTTGGTACACTTCTCTTCATTGACAACCAGTTGACTATCTGGGTGATAAGGCTCTCCAAGTGAGCCGGACAGGCGACCGCCCTTGGTGCCAAGACCATTGAGGGCACCTTTATCCCTGCCATCCATTTTTTTATTAGTGGTGCAGGCCATAAGCCAGGCCATCGTCTTGGGCTCAGTCATGGGGAGGGGGCACTGCCTGCTGCTATGGTAGAGGCCCAGAATGGCGCATACCTGTATCAGCAGCCGATTCATAGGACAGGTGAGGAAGGGGCAGATTTTTTTCCTTTCCACACTGAGAGAGATTTTGCATAGAAACTACCCTGGTGGTAGGGGCACAGATATTTCCAAAGAGCTGGTCTTAACCTCCATTTTTCATCTACTCAAGGCATCAGTCTAAGGCCCTTATTTAACAAGGAATAGCGACAGGTAGCGACTGGTGAGCGGCCGGTAATGACGGGCCCCGCCACGAGAACGCCGGCTCCCCACCACAATCACACATTTATCAAGCCAATCCTGCTTAGCGACTGAGATAGCGCCATATAGCCACTCATTCATCATTATTCCAGCCTCAGCCCACAGCGCCAGCGTCCGACCTTGAACAGCGACAGGTATGACCTCTCGCTACCTGGCGCTCTCCTATGCATTTCAATGGAACAATCTTTAAATATTCATAATTAATTGTTATTAATGTTTTTTTTTTTTTTGTTTTTTTTTTAATGTGAAAAATTCTGTGACCACTTCTGCCATTTTAAATAATTTTTTTAAGGTAAAAAAAAAAAAAAAAAAAAAAAAGTACAGAATTGATATTACAGGTTTAATATTAATGTATTCATATTACAAAATTATTTTAAAAACTTGTTTTTTCTTGTTTCCAAAAATATGGTTTTGGTATACTTTTAACCCATCGCCGCCAGCGCTCTGGGGTTTAAACATGCATTTTACAGCGCAAGAATTTTTTTAGCGTGATTTGTTAATGAATATGGTGGAAGCCGGCCACTCTGACCAGTCGCTATCATGCGCTCCCATACAGCGCGGAACCTGTCAAATAGCGACTCCTTACCCAATATTCAACATTACAGCAAACCGACTGAGTCGCTATCAACTACCGAACAACGGCCAAGCACAGCGACTACTAGCGGGCGCTCTGAAAATGCCGCTACAGTCGCTCAACTGTCGCTACCTGCCTCTGTTAATGAATCGGCCTCCAAGTAAAGTGGAGAAGCTTCCCTCCCTTTAGTATATAATCTCATGTAAGTAAAGGATTCTTCAGGTCTTATAGCGGCAGCAATTCACAATTCAGCATCTTCTCAAGACACATGCACACATGAAAGCCTGCAATACACCTGCATGTTAGTGTGTGTGTGTGTGTGTGTGGGGGGTGCACAAGCTGAGGACAGAAATACCTTTGTTTATGGCATACCTATTACCCCCTCCCACCTTGCTGCCAAACAGGTTCTCACTGGTGAATTCCCTGGGCCTCAGGTGCTTCTCATACACAAACAGCGGCTCCCCTGTGACCAACATCTCCCATGGCACGGTTCAGCCCAACACTTCCAACTCAGCAACAGCTAAAAACTGAATTAATCACTCGTAGGGATTAACGAGCTTTGAATATCAAGATATCATTTATAATGTTAGTATAAATATATATATATATATATATATATATATATATATATATATATATATATATTATTACATATATATATACATATATATATATATATATACTATATACAGCATTTTTATAGTGTGTGTGTGCAGGGCGGCATCAGCACTTGGTGTAGCCGGCCAAGTGCCAGGGAGGGCCCACCTCACTCCCTCTACTGTGGGCAGCCCCTATGCAGGACTCAGGGCCGTGCAGTAACCAGAAATAAGGACTGATTGGCCATTGGCAGGGCTTTTCTTTCTTTTAACTGTTCTTTCTGCCATTCCCTTTCCTTCTTCCTTACTTCTTTTATTCTGTCGTTCTTCTATTATTTCTGTCAGTCCTTCTATTTTTCATTCCTTTCTGTCTTTTTCTTTCTTACTTTCCATGTATTCTTGGGCCCTTATTTATGAAGGAATAGCGACAGGTAGCGACTGGTGAGCGGCTGGTAATGACGGGCCCCACCACGAGAACGCCGGCTCCCCACCACAATCACACATTTATCAAGCCAATCCTGCTTAGCGACTGAGATAGCGCCATATAGCCACTCATTCATCATTATTCCAGCCTCAGCCCACAGCGCCAGCGTCCGACCTCTCGCTACCTGCCGCTCTCCAATGCATTTCAATGGAACAATCTTTAAATATTCATAATTAATTATTGTTTTTTTTTTTTTTTTTTTTTTAAATGTGAAAAATTCTGTGACCACTTCTGCCATGTTAGATAATTTTTTTAAGGTAAAAAAAAAATTGTGCAGAATTGATATTACAGGTCTGATATTATTGTATTCATATTACTAAATTCTTTAAATTTTTTTTTTTTTTGTTTCCAAAAATATGGTGGTTTGGGGGTTAAAAAACTACTTTTAACACATCGCCTCCAGCGCTCTGGGGTTTAAACATGCATTTCACAGCGCTTGAATTTTTTGATGAATATGGTGGGAGCCGGTCGCTCTGACCAGTCGCTATCATGCGCACCCATACATCGCGGAACCTGTCAAATAGCGACTCGTCACCCCGTATTCAACATTACTGCACACCGACGTCGCTATCAACAACCGAACAATGGCCAAGCACAGCGACTACTAGCGGGCGCTGTGAAAATACTGCTACAGTCGCTCAACTGTCGCTACCTGCCGCTATTAATGAATCAGCCTCCCCGTTTCTTTGTTTCATCTGTTCGTTCTGCCATTCCTTTACTTTCCATCTTGTTTTCTTCTATTATTATTTCCTGTAAATCCTTCTCTTTCTTTTCGTCTGACAGTCCTTTTATTCTTTCTTTCCTTCCATTTCTTCTTATTTTCTCCCATTCCTCCTCTCCCCATATTCATTCATTCATTCATTCCTTCATTCTCTTTCTTTGTTTCTGTCATTCGTTCTATACTTTATTTCTTTCCATCTATTCTTTCTTTTTTAATTACTCTTTCTTTCTTTCTAATCTTTTGTTCTTTACCTCTTTTTATTTCTGTCATTTCTTATATTCCTTCTATACTTTGTATCTATTCTTTGGCACTATTCGCTATCCGTGCAACTTTATCACCATGAATGGAGTGTCATACCACATTTCAAGAGGCCCATTGAGACTCTATCGGCCAGGGGCCCGCATTAACCGGCCATATATATATATATATATATATATATATATATATATATATATACAGCATGCTTATAGTGTGTATATACGAGTTTCAAAATTATTCATAGAATTGTTAAGAAGAAGAAATACAAATATAAGAAAAAATAAAAAATATGAGATGATGAAGATGATTTACTTTAATACATAGTATATATTGTATTGAGTATATATTGTAATGACTATAATCAATATCTTACATCACCACCGCTTCTGGGATGTCAGGGCGGTTTCAGGATCCTTGCCATGGATGGAGCAGAGGAAATGGAAGGGCTGAAAACATGGAAACAATTCTGTACTTGCTGTTCTAGCAATTATGTCATTGCAGAATGGTTCTGATTATGACTACAACGCTGTTTATTATTGAAGGAAAGGATGATTATCTGGACATGTCTTGCATATTTTAAAGCACCTGGTTCCGTGATGTTCCTAAAATAAGAACCGTCTATGTGGCCAGTAGCAAGCAATTAAAGGCCTTGTCCTGGTAACTACATAGACAATATAGTCACATAGCCATAAAAAAAAAACCAGAAGAAGAGAAAACTCCTTTTTTCATTTATTCTAGGCAGCGTTTTTATTTCAGCATACTTTGACACCTAATCACAATGCTGCAATACACAGGAGGCCACGGGGAGTTATAGACCACTGGTCAAGCCATACGATTGGTGGTCTATTGATAGGGCAGTCCTTTTAAATGTTCAAACCTACCTACCTAACTTTGAAGGCTCAGAGTGGCAGTTGGAGGATTCTGTACATTCAGCACTAGGTAAGCCACTAATGGAACCAATATTTCCAGAAAGATTGAGGTCATTTATGTTCATTCTGGGTTTGGGCCTGCCTTTGAAAAGATAAGACAGGTACTTAGGAACATTATATGTGGTATCTGGTTGCAGCAATGTCTGACTGGTCTTGGTACTGTCTGGAGCACACTGCTGTCTGGCTGGTAGCGGTGTGTCTAGTTGGTAACAGTGGTGTTTTAATAGTTGCAGTGGTGTCTTAGTTCTGCTGGCATCTGGTTGGGCTCAGGGCTGTCTGTTTGGTTGCAGAAGTGTCTTAAAAGTAATGTTTGGGTCCTGGTTGGAGTGATGTCTGCTTGGTTGCACTGATGTCTTGTTGGTTGCAGTGGTGTCTCAATAGTCAGAGTAGTGTGTCAGTTATGGTAGTGGTTGGTTGGGCGTAGGGCTGTGTCTGGTTGGATGGAATGGTTTCTCAATAGTCACACTGGTGCCTTGATTGTGGTGTCGCAATAATCACAGTGCTGTCTCAGTTATGGTAGTGCTTGGTTGGATGCAATGGTTTCTCAATAGTTACAGTGGTGTTTTGTTAGTGGTGAGGTCCTTCTGGTTGAATTGGTGTCTCAGTAGTCACAATGATGTCAGTGTGGCAGTATCTGGTGGGTCACAGTGGGGAAGAATAGTTTATATTCTAAGTATACAGCACATCCTGTTCCAGAAGATATTCTTTACTCTTGGGTTATACATTCAGTAGACGGCGCGGGACTGCAGAGACAGAAAAGTGGCTCCTCCCGGCCCCATATATACCAGGGACCTCCCATAAAATCCCCAGTTCTTCTCTGCAGTCTGGGCTGCGATGACTAGAAGCTGGCTCTTTCTACTCGCAGGTGAGCGGGTTTTATTAGCCTGCGGCCCTGTAGGACTATTCCCACCCGTTCCTGTTACTGCCTCCCAGCTTAGGCTGCGCTGGTCGGGTGATGGTAGGCAGCACCGCTGCTAGGTGCTAAGGAGCGCTGCTCCTACCGCAGTCCCCCACCAAAGGGTAAGCGGTACAGGCCCGTGGTGAGCCTTATGGGATGCCCCTCGCCCTCTGTCCCCTCAGTTAGGCTCCTCTTAGCTCAGCTGCTTCCCCTTCGCTCCTGTACCCTGCATCCAGCAGACGCTTGCGCTGCAGTCTGGGTTACCGTTGGCTGGGCCTGCTCTCCCTCTGGCTTCGCCTACCCCCCCACGCTTACATCTGACTCCTAGTGAGGTGCATACCAGTGGGGAGTCTCAACCTGATTTGGCTGCACGGGTGGCCAGCATTGAGAGACATATTGCTGGCTCTGGCCCACGTAAGGCTTCTGCTAAGAAGCGGCATTTATCACCTGGTGTTTCCCTCTTTCCTATGGAGGCTGAGGAATTTTTTGACGTTACCGGTTATACTCCCATGGAAGAGGGGGAATTATTTTCTGATTCAGAATCATCTGAGGAACAATCTAGGGTGTATGATGCCGATTCTGGGTCTGACCCATGGGCTTCAGATGATACTGACAGGCTTTTAGCTCACATTTTTGAAATACTCTGTATCTCTCCTCCTGCCATGGCTCCGCGGCAGCAGGGGGAGCTGTTTCAGACTGTTAAACCACGCTTGGAGTTTCCTGAACAAACTAATTTTAATAATCTGGTTCTCAAGGAGTGGGAACGGCCAAAGAGTTGGGATAAGAGGTATCCCTTTCCTGCTGAAATGGTTAAACGGTGTTCATGTCCTTCCGAGGTGGATGCTCCAGTTCTGGGATTGTCCAACACATCCGTCATGCATTCCCCTGACTCTACTACACTGAGGGATGGGGAGGACAGGCGCATAGATCAGCTGGCTTGCCATGCCTTTGCCTGTGTGGGGACCATGCTGCGTCCGGTCTGTGCCTCTGCCATTACGGCTGTTGCTATTAAAAGCCTGCTCAGGGGTCCTTAGATGGGGCCCCTGATGATGCAGGTAGTGAAGAGTATAGAGCTCTTCTGCGTTGTGAGGAATTTGTTGCATATGTTCTCTCTGCCTTGTATGATACCATTAGAATGTGTGGCAGGGCATCTGCCTTGTTGGTGGCGATACGCCGCTCGGTCTGGCTGTGCCAGTGGGCAGCTGACAACGCTGCTAAGAAGGCTCTCACTGGGTTTCCCTTCAAGGGGCTGCGCCTCTTTGGGGAACGTCTGGACTTGTTTGCTAAGGGAGGCAAGTTACCTCAGCGTAGTAGGCAGCCCCAGTCCTTTCGGGGTTCAGGTGCCTTTTCTCCTTCCTTCCGAGGCTCCAGAATTGGACGGGGAGCTTCCTTTGCTGGAGCCCGTGGAGATTTTTGGGGCAGGGGCAGAGGACGTTGCCGCTCTGACCCCTCCTGGGGTCCCAAGCCTAAGTCCTCCCCCAAGCCCCCTCAGGCATGAAGGGGCGCCCTCACCCATCCGGATGGGGGGACGGCTTCGGCTCTTGGCTTATGTCTGGAGGCGTCATGTTTCAGACCGGTGGATTCAGGAGGTAGTGTCCTCCGGTTACGAAGATAGAGTTTGCAGCCTTGCCGCCCCCAAGATTCATCAAATCCCGGTTAGCTCAAAACCCCCTGTCAGCTCAGGGTCTGTCCCTGGCTGTCCAAGACCTTTTGGAACTGGGTGTCATTGGCCGGGTGCCCTTGAGGGAAAGGGGCAAAGGCTATTATTCCAATCTTTTCATTGTTCCCAAAAAAAGATAGGTCCATCAGAACCATCCTGGATTTGAAGCACCTCAACAAATTTGTCAGATTCAGACACTTTCACATGGAGACTCTGCGCTCAGCTGTGACTTTCCTATGCCCAGGGGACTTCATGACCTCTGTAGACATCAAGGATGCTTACCTTCACGTACCTATCTTTCCAGGTCATCAGAGATTTCTCAGGTTCGCTCTGGAGGATCAGCATTACCAATTTGTGGCCTTGCCCTTCGGTCTCACCTCGGCTCCCAAGGTATTCACCAAGGTGCTGGCAGGTGTGATTGCTCTGCTGAGATCTCAGGGCATTCGCATTCTTCCCTACTTGGACGACATGCTTATCGCTTCTCAGTCCTTCAATCAGGCAGAGCTGGACACTTAGCGGGTGGTGTCCACACTGGAGTCATTCGGCTGGGTGATCAACCACCCCAAATATTCCCTGTCTCCTTCCATGGTGAAGTCCTTTCTGGGCATGATTCTGGATTCATCTCAGGTCAAGATCTTTCTTCCTCAGCAGAAGGTGGAGAGTCTTCAAGAGAAAGCTCACCTCCTTCTGTCTTGTCCTCTTCCATCCATTAGGCCGGGAATGCAGCTGGTGGGCCTGATGGTGTCCTGCTTTGAGGCGGTTCCATATGCTCAGTTTCACATGAGGCCTCTTCAGCTTCACCTCTTGTCAGTGTGGGATCGGGACCCCGTGTCCTTGGATCAGGTGTTTGTCCTATCCCCTCTGGCCAGGCGGTCTCTGTCGTGGTGGCTGGACTCCAGGAACCTGCTGGGGGGCAGATCCTTTCTGGCTCCTTGTTGGGAGACTGTCACCACGGATGCCACTCTGACAGGTTGGGGGGCTTTTGGAAGTCCCTGAAATTCCAGGGTCAGTGGGGCCCTCAGGAGGCCCATACCCCTATCAACATTCTGGAGTTGAGGGCGATCAGGTTGGTTCTCGCCCACTTAACCCCACACCTGCGGGGTTGGGCTGTCCAGGTCTGCTCGGACAACCAGACGGCGGCTGCCTACATCAATCATCAGGGAGGGACCTGCAAGAGCGCCCTCAAGGAAGTGTCCCTGATACTGTCCTGGGCTTTCCATCAAACCTCCTTATTTTGAGAGACACCAGGACAAGGTGGTGTTTCGTTTTAAGCCAGATTTTCTGCCTAAGGTTGTTTCTGCCTTTCATCTCAATCAGGACATTGTTTTGCCTTCTCTGTGTCCTAATCCTAGTAACTCTAAGGAAAGGGTTTTACACTCTTTGGATGTGGTTAGGACTCTGAAGTTCTATCTGATGGCTACTGAACCCTTCAGGAAGACTGATGCTCTTTTTGTGCTCCCGTCTGGACCTAAGAAGGGTCTGGCTCCAGCTAAGTCCACTATCAGCAAGTGGATCCGTCAGGCTGCGATACAGGCCTACTCTGCTAAGGGGAAGGAGCCTCCCTTCCGCCTTACTGCTCATTCTACTCGTGCTATTGGTGCCTCTTGGGCCTTTCAGCACCAAGCTTCTGTTGAACAAGTTTGCAAGGCAGCCACTTGGTCTTCTGTTCATACTTTTTCTAAGTTTTACAAGGTTGATGTTAAGGCCTCAGCTGATGCTGCTTTTGGTCGCAAAGTTCTGTAGGCTGCAGTGGTTTAAACTGTCTGCTGTTACTTTTGGGGATCCCACCCTACCTTACGGACACTGCTATTGGATGTCCCAAGAGTAAGGAATATCTTCTGGAACAGGACGTGCTGTATACTTAGAATAATACAATTATGTGATTACTCACCTGTAGAATTGGTATTATACGCATACGTCCTGTTCCACCCCACCCTTTATTTTTAGTTACCTCTTTATGGTGATTGTTCTTATGTTCAATTTTTATATAATGGTTATAGTTCTCCCGGTCTCATTTTAACTGGTTTTCAATACTGGGGATTTTGTGGGAGGTCCCTGGTATATATGCGGGAGGAGCCACTTTTCTGTCTCTGCAGTCCAGCGCCATCTACTGTATGTATAACCCAAGAGTAAGGAATATCTTCTGGAACAGGACGTGCTGTATACGTAGAATACCAATTCTACAGGTGAGTAATCATAGAATTTTTTTTAGACACTGATGAATGGGGAAATGGACACCATAGTGATTATTTAGTATGTGGTGTGAATCAATGTAACTGATCATGGCATACTGACAAGGCATGTGGATGGCTTGTTTACAGCAGTTGCACTTGCAATGTATGTATTAATAAATATTACATTGACACATATTAGTTTCAACATATCCGTAACTTGTCAGTCACCCTCGAAGGAAAGAAAGTGTGGCTGGATGTTGCCCACCCAGTTATGTTTAAAATCTCAGTTATTATGTGGTGTAACTGCATGGAACTAATCATTGCCTACTGACAAAGCACACTGATTCCCTGTTTACACAAAAAGTCCTTGAGGAAGCAAACACCATGTTGTAGTCATTTTCTGGATTTCCAGTTCAAATTCCCTAGGAAGATTTAACATGGGCTGATCCTAAAGGAAATACAATATTTCCTTTTTTCTGCAGCAGCTGTGATTGGATTGCTTTGTAGAAAAGGCAGGTCATATTGTCTTGAAACACTTTAAAAGTCATACTTGACCTTATAATTTCCTAAATGTGTTCTACTGCCATCAAAGTGTGCATTGGAACTCAGAATGTAAACCATTGCCCGTAGAACCCACCAGCCAGAACTGGCCTTAGATATTCTCCCAAATCTTTAGTAGATTAAAGTGCGTGTTCTAGTGAGTGTACGGAGGACATTTATCAACAATTTGGAAAGTATTTCTTAGCCTTTATATTAGCCAATGGTTGGCTAAGAGACTTTGATGGACTTTCCCAGCAGACTAAGGAAGAGCAGTTGAGGCATGAGGCTCCTCTTACCTGCATAGTATCTATCATTCTCCTCAAGACCTGACATTTCCATGGGTTCCCTGCTGTTCTGGCTTTCAGTCTCAAAGTGGGTGTTTGTGTGTGGATATTAGTCAAGTCCGAAGTACCTATTGGTCTCTGTGGATGCCTAGTCTTGGTCCCATAGCCCATTGTACACATTTTGAAAGACCGAAGCCAGATGTGTGGGACCCAAGGTGACGCTGCAGGGGATCCATGTGCCTTAATGGCTTTTCTGCTCTGGTGTATGTCCAGAGAAGTCCACAAAAGTGAACTTTCCTTTTAAACCAATTGTGGAAATTGGACTTTTTTATGGTCAGCTGAGAGAGTTTTCAGATCATAAGGTACAGGGGTGGTCTGTGCCTTCATTTGTTTTTAGTTTTCTAGAACAGTGGTGGTCAATCTGTTGGAGAGGACCCCAAAATAAAACTCCTAACAACAACAAAGGGAACATATATTTAGCCTGCTCTGCCACCACATATTTCCTGTACCCTAACTACCTATCCAGTGCCACTCAAAAGCACAAAAGATGTGCAGCTGTATCCTGAATCTTATTAGTGAGGATAGCATTGGACAGCTACAGGTACTGCCACAGTACCACTATTAGTTTGAGGGGTTGACCATATGGTCATATAGTACCCTAGATCATGTTGGGTGCCATTGCCCTAGAAAATACAATATTTGCCTAGTCAATTACTTGCTTTAACTAGAGGAACTATGGAATATGTCACTGGAGCCTAGTCTGGAGTTTGGACATGGTCAAAAGCCTGATTTATGGTCCTTTCAACGTAATCAGTCCAAGCATTCTAGTCTTCAATTGTATATGCTAAACTAAATCAATGAGACAAACCACTCTCCTTTCAATACAATTGTAAGGCAGTCTTCTAAAGCTAGACTTGCCAATTTATAGAATGAACCGTATGGTCTAATGTGGTCGATCATCTCTAATTACATAATAAACAAACTGTTGCATTGCACTGAGATGCAAACGAACATGTGTCTGTCTTTGTGCTTCCAAAAAATTCCCTCTGTTTTCTTTCCAAGCAGACAACATGCCTTCTTCTCCAAGAGCTTGCGGTTGCTAGGAGAAGAGCAATGGTTTGGTAGCTTCTCTTTGAAAAGCCAACGCAATGTGCGTATTGATGTAGAAATAGGGACACAACACAGTGTGAGCCATGAATTACAAACCGAATACATTGACACTTGTCCAGAAAACACTTTTGTTGTTGTGTGTCTGTTTTGTGGCGACAATCCCTTTCAGGCTCCCTATTATTTTATGGCTTCAATAAAAGCCTGGGATGCTGAGGGCCCACTTAATGGAACAATACTTGACGTTCAGAGTTCTGCAAGAGGGAAAGTTTGCAACCGTGTGCAATTTAATGAATAGCATCGGTCAACGGCTGTGAAAAAACAGATGATTAATAATGTCTACTCAAGGAGTATTCACTTAAGGGGAGAAAAAGCTCTTTTGGGAATTCAAAGTTTTAAAGCCAAGTCTAGTGTTTTGTTTCCCCTATTTACCAATTGAATTCACTTATTTCATGCTTGAGTTTTACATCACTTTGCTTCCTGACAGTGCTGTGTTGTCACTGTTACCTAGCGACAGTTCAGATGCAGCCTGGTGAATAAGGATATGTGCAAATCCAGTTATCCATTGCATGGTTAGGTTTATATCATATGGCAGTAACCTACATTAACGAATAGGGTCCAGTTCCATAAAAAAAGGAAATTAGGATCCATAAAAAATATAGTTGCCTGGGGGATAATTATTCACTCCTCATGTGGGAGAGATTGCCACCTCATTCGGCAGGTAATCACTTGGTCAAATACTGGGCTATACTTGCTCAAATACTGGGAGAGATGCAGGTACTCGCTTTGTCCAGTGTTTGGGTCCGCCAGCAAATTCCTAGATTAATTTAGGTCAGCTGCACATAAGAAACAGGCACAGTCCAAGTAACTTTCAGGCAGGCTGCCCATTTTATTAGGGACACTCTTTACATGGAGCCCCTGATGCATAAGTGTGTCCCGATGCTCACTTCCACTGATGGCCTCTACCTGGTCCACCTTCCAGAATTTTGCCCAACAAGTTTTCATCTCCTACGGTCACCTACAACTGGTCCGGCTCCGGCCTGTTACAGGGGGTACACTTCTATGCGGACCTCCAAGGTCCTCCAACTCCATAGGTTTCCACTAGTACTCACTCTTTGGACACTGGTCTGCAACCTTCCAGCATTCCAGGCTCAACATCAGCAATCCTCCGGCTCCAGCACTCAACAACCACAACCACTTCTGCCACAGGAACTAATCAGTGTTTGGAAGGGGAGGTCACCAACCTAATGCCTAAATCTAACCTCCTGCAGCAGGGAGGCAAACTTAACCTAAAGTGTCCCTGTTGCAGTCTCTAAACAAAAGCCTGCCTTTGTACTGTATTAAAACTATTGAATCCCTTTTTCCCCAGTGTCAGTTAACCCAGGTACAAGCACACCGCAGGATATAAAAGTGGACCAAAACTCATATAGATTAGTTGGCCCTCTACAAAAGATTTCCCTAGGGGCATCCTGATTTGCTATGGCCCACAGTATGAAACCCTGGTTTCCCCTTACTGACCTCAAACCCACGGCTGTGGCTAAGCCGCACTCCACAGTACACATCATCCAACCCTCAACTCCCCCTAGCCTGCATGGCCCCACCAGCAGAAATTAAAGTTTTCTGGTCACGACAAGCAACTAAAGGCCCGCGCATGCGCTGTGAGATCGGTGATCAAGGGCAAAATTAGGGGGCTTAATTAGGATGATCCTTAGAAATGGATTTAACTTAACTAGAATCTTTAGACTCTAGCTGGGATTTTGGTCCACTTTAATCTAGGAACTAGGTATGTTTCAACTTACTGTAGGCTATGCAGGCTGCTGTAGGTGGGATAGTGTTGTTGTTTTTCTGTATCCATGGACAGTCAACTATCTGAGTATAGATGAAACCCCAAGAAAAATATATTTGTTAGCATAGGCGATAAGATGAAGGCTAGGTACTTTTTTTTGTGTGTCTGTGCCCGACTGTAGAGATATTTACTTACTGGTTGTGATGACTAAACTAGTGGTGTCCCCAATAATGATTATGATGTTGACACACTCAACTAAAGCCTCTCCCATATGCCCTCCATTTTGTGAATAGCCAGATATAGGCCGCAGCAGGACTTCAAACTGTCCCCTCCTTTCAATTTTATTTTTCCAGGACCACACATAAAAGTGGTCTGGTGACCACTCCATTGGAGCTCTCAGCACAAATAAGCGCGGCAAGTCCCTGTAGTCACATGGCTGTCTTTGACCACAGCAGAGCAAGCAAAAGACTCTCAAACCTGTGCCATGACATGCTTGGCATTACCTCTCCTGTCTTCCTCTGCTCAGCAACCATGGGGGGGGGGAGTATGGCGGGTTGACAGGGCACATTGTAACAGTCTGGACTTTCCATGGAGGGTTTAGTTCTTAAGTTTTAAAGACAGTAGCCTACATTAGACTAGGGGAAATACATCACATGTGTGATTCACAAACAAATCTTTAACTGTGCTGAGCTGTCTTTTCTAACTCTTTTATTCATGATCTCATCTCCTTAAATGTTATCTATGTTAGAGAGACTTTATCTTAACAAGATCAGTGAAACATCATTGGGGCAGTTTATTAATGCCGGACTAAACCAACATTATTGGCATGTTTGGGTCTTTTGTCAAAGGTTAAATGGCAAGACAAATTGGAACCTCCTGCTATGATTAGTGGAAACACAGACTAATTTGGACATGTATAATAGATGGTCTATGTTGTTCTGCCTAAACTTTCCAGGGTCTAAAATAAATATGTTGTGGTGTGATGGTTGTATACAGCAGTATGAGGTTCATGAGGTTGTAGAAGTTATTTATTTATTTTTTACTCTTTGAAAGACAAGTTTCTTATTCACATAGTCAGCAGCCAGGCTAGGGAGACACCCACGTTACTCACACTTAGTTCTAGATATGCAGCATCTTGATAGCTAAAAGACAAATGCCTTGCACATCCACAAAGCAGTGGGACAGAGGGCTGATCTGTTGGCCAAACTTTAAACTAGACCAATTTCGGGAAAATGGGTGTTGGTATCAGCTGTACTTAGCTCAGAGGAGCATCCTGATTGCTGGTCTCCTCTTGCAAAGTGGGTTATTCTTACCATTCTCCCTGCTTCCTGTACAAAGCTAAGCCCAGCAATTGCGATTGGGCACTGAAGGTCACATAGTCCACAACACTGGCAACATGACCTCCAGTGGCCAATCACAGGTTCTAGTTTTCACTGAAGGTGCAAGTAGAGCGGTAAGAATAATGGGCTTTGAGCTCGGGGCAATCAGCAATCGGGACGCCCCCTCTGCACAGGTACCAAAACCCATTTTGCATAAACTGATGAAAACCAAATCAGTACAGAACAGAAGTTGTGGAATCCAACACCCCCGCCAAAAATCTTTGAATTTCACTATATATTTAACATCCTTGTGTAATGCCCAATAGTGGGCCCTGGGACCTAACAAAACATAAAAAGAAGACATGCAACTATAAAACTAACAACCTCATAATTGATCTAGAGTCAAACATCTGAATAGGTTTTCTCATCTTGTATTTATATATTTTTTTATTTTGATTAAAATGGGTAACAATAGAAACCCTTATGATTTATCACTTTACTTGCTACCCTGATTAGACTAATATATGTTTCATGAGTTGATCCTGCAACTGGTGTCACTAGGATGGTTAGAAAAAGTTTAAAGCTGATCATCCACATAACGATATTATTATCATTGCTGAACAAATTGACCCTTGGTCTACCAATAAATCTGCCAAATGTACCATCAAAAGTATGCTAACAAACTCTGTGCAGTATGTGGGAGTCCAGAAAGTGCTATCTTTACTGTCAATGGCAAAGAAATTATTTGATCTTGCAGCATTCATCTACAGCGAAAATATATCCGATGGAACCAACCATCATAGTCACCTTTTTGAATGGCCACAATAATTCTATAACAAGACCCACCTATCTATCAAGTACAAGCTCTCAGAACCTACTGTTTTGTTTCATTAGAACATAACATTTTAATACAAAATATACGGTTAAAAGATATATTCTATGCTGTTTTTTGTTGATGCTGCTGTCTGTAAGCCCTAAGAGGAGATTTAGCCTTTCTTGCTCTCAGTGGTGTCATCCCTTTCAATTTTTGGTCGATAAAAATAGACTTCTTTGATCATCTCAGATTTCCTAACAGGAGTCATAGACAGTAAAACCCCCAAATAACCTAACCATTCTATTCCAAACTTGAAAGAAACTTCCAAAGTTAGGCCCGAAGGGAAAATGTTCTTTGTTGAGTCACAGACAAGAGATACTCCATCCTTCAGCTTAGTTGAACACCCTACAAATTAGCGCAGACTCTACCAGGGAATAGAGATAGAAGTGTCACTGCTGATGTTGAATAATGTTTAAAACTTTACATTTATATTTATATTAACAGCAACCTATAGTAAGAGAGAAATGAAGGGCTATTGGTCTAGTTTTTAACATGTTTGCTAATGTATACATCTGTCAGGCTGCTATTGTACCTTCACTACTTAGAATGCTACTGACCTGGAACAAACATGCAGCACTCAAAGAGGCAGGAGGGTCTCTAAGTATTTCAGAGGAAGAAGCAGCATAGCAATCAACCAGGAGATCAGTGGTGGCAGAACCTGCTTTTCTTATGGCACCACTTTAAAAAAATGATAACTTTTGAAACTTTGCATTTTGTGTATTTGGTTTTGCTTCAGTGTAAATTGAAAAAGTTCCCCCGGCAGTTGAGAGAAAACAACTTTCTTATAGGGGGCCTGCATCTCTTACTTCGATACATCAAATGGTTATAATATTTTGTTTTTCCTACTTCCTTGTGAAAGAAGACACATCAATTTTAAGAAATACTTGATTAAGATAGAAGTGTTTTACCAGAGGCCATAGGGTAAGCCAAGAGAAAATATTGAAACTTCTGATACAGATGTTCTCATAATCCACATACTGATCTACAGACACATGTATCATCTATCCAAGAAAAAAGGTTTATAGTTTTGTCTTAACGTGTTCTATAACATCGAAACATGCCTCCAGTTCCAAAAAAGTGCTACATTTCTAACCATATTGCTGTTTTATTCCTGGAAAGGGATAAGCACTCAGAGGACCTGAAGGTAAGCCAGGTTTTTAGTGGCATGGAGGCACTTCAAAGCAAAAACAGAGAAGGAAATTGTTCATGTCTTGGCCCGAATCTGGTTGAGCAAAACTTGACCCTGTAGTGAAATGATTAATGGGTCTTGTTGACCCTTCCTCAATGTACATGGAGAACCTATTCTCTATATAAGACTGTTTGAAAATTCCTGCTCGTTTCCGGAGAACAATCTCTTCTATGCTGATTAGAGAATATTCTATATATATATTTACCTGTGGATTATGAAATCGTTGATGTAGTCAACGCTCCTTGTCCAGGTGATGCAATTGCCCAAGGAATTGACAACATGGAAAAATGTGGAAAAAAATGAAAGGCCAGAGTGAAGCAAATCAGAAGCAGAGCTTGTTTTCCAGGCATCAGTTGTTTTCTGGCTTTAAGTAAAGAATACAGCTATTTCCTCACATGTGTTATGTCTTACCCCCACCTTCGACCGTTAAGGAGGGTATTCTCTGGCCAGTATTGCAGTTGCTACCACCCCACCAAGGTGTGTGTTTTTGTATAATAGTATACTGTAAATAGCTGGTGGGGATAGAGATACGTTTCTATCTTTGGATCCATTTACCGACCATTGCTCACCAATTAAATAGATCAATATTTTCCCCATTTAAGATGGAAGGCTGCAGCCAGTGACATGTTGTGACAATCTGTGATAAGTGTGTTAATTGTATCTAGGAATGATGACTAAAGCTGACTCTGTAATTAGTATCTGTGTGTATTTCTTTAAAGTGAACCCACACCCTCTGATTCATCGACGGGGGTGTCTGTCCCTAACATATGCTCTTCCTTTCGGCGCTTCAAAATGCTCCTCCTGCCCATCAGGGCAGTACAGGGAGGACTCCTGTATGGGGCCTGGATGCTTGAGATGGCCCAGCCACTGGCCCTGATGGCAGCCTTTATCTGTTCCCATCTGCTCCCTACTTATTGCAGTCTGGCCCTGTTAACCTGTTTCTTGTTTCTAATGCCACTTTCTGCTATTTCAGCAGACACCTATCCTATTGCCATTGTTGCTGTGGCAGCCATGCACTGTTCTGTCTGTGTCTGCAGAAGATGCTCTTTGTCACATCTATGAAAATCTATGTTGCAATACGAGGGGGGGTCTAGGGGGCCTGACACTGAGGTTGTAGGGGGCCCATAAAGGCTTGTGAATATGTCTCAAGCTTACCTTACTTTTATCTCTTTCAAACTTGCAGCAATGTTTTCTACTTTGTAAACTAGTAACATGATATGTAAGAATTGAGAGACCTGCCCTTTTAAGCATGCAATCTAAAGGATATGAGAGTT
Source organism: Gastrophryne carolinensis (assembly GCA_027917425.1). Taxonomy (NCBI): domain Eukaryota; kingdom Metazoa; phylum Chordata; class Amphibia; order Anura; family Microhylidae; genus Gastrophryne; species Gastrophryne carolinensis. Next base: position 469,843,101 of record CM051236.1, on the reverse strand, counting down.
GACACTAGAAGTTGTCCATGTTGTCTACTTCTTGGTAAAATAAAACAGGCAATCTCATGGGAGTCCTCATCCACTAGGAACATGGATGGTCAATTAAATGATGGTTCCCCCCCAGAAGATTATTCAATAGAAAATCCACGTGTGCAATAAAAACTGATGTTTGCAATAGGCTACCGACACTCCAACACCAGAGTTTTGGGATCACACGGGCTCGCTCATTAGGGGGAAACAGTCACAGTGACTTCTGCCCTGGTGAAGTCATCTGTGGATCTGATACTACAGTGAAGATAAATTAAGAGAAAATCAAAAAGAATGGTACCCTGTTGTAATTATTTATCTTGAATTACTACAGTGCCAACTGTATCACCTAGTCATCCTGGCAGTGCTGGAGTGATAGGCCATGAAATCCAGACAAACCCCCAGTCTATGTGCTCCCTGGCCCATCAACTAGTGTTCTCCAAAGTTGACGCTATATAGCATTTCATGGACAGGTCTTAAATAGGGGGGGATATGGCCAAATTGATGGTACTGGAGGTTTAGAATTGTAAGGGCAAATGATTTGACAGGGGTGGGGATGCCCCCTACAGTCATTATGTTGAGGTTATAGCATTGGGAAGAGAACATGGGCTTGGGTTTTTAGGGTAAAGGGTTGTTGGAGGGAGTGCCAGTGACACCCCAGTGGTCTCAGACATATCCATGGACTTTTGGTTAAATAAACTTATTTGATCATTACAGTCAGTGAAGTAAAAGCTCCACATTTGGGCCAAAAAAAGCATAACAGAGTGTTAGGGCGAGCGCTGCACGCTCATCTCGCAGCACTTCACTTACCTCCATGGCTGCATCCAGCCGTCGTCCATCTCACAGCATTTCTCTCACCTCCATGACTGCTCCCAGCCATCTCCCTTCCCCCCATGCTTCCTCCTTGCATGGTCAGGTGCGCGCGTCCCTGTCCACTAGAGGGCGAGCGCAATGGATTCCTGAGATTTAAAGGGCCTGTACAGCACTGATTGGTGTTTGGTCATCCTATCCTGCATCCACTTCCCCTATTTAAAGAGGCACTTCCTTTCTTTCAGTGCCGGATCTTGGTCTTTCCATGCCAGTTGTAAATCAGTTGCTTTTGGATTGCTCACCCGTGTACCGACCTCTGCCTGTCCCCGACGCTGAACCTTTGCCGCCTGCCCCGACCTTGGCTACTCACCTTTACTAAGAACCTCTGCTGCCTGCCCTGACCCCTGCCTGTGTGTACTACACCTTTTGCCTGCCTCTTGTGTACCCTGCTGAGCCTCAGCTAGCCATGGGACTGGGCCGCTGTTGGGGGGTAACGACCTGGGGGTCACTCGCCGCACAAGACCAACCTGCCTTGCGGTGGGCTCTGGTGAATACCGGTGGCCTCTTAGACTCCGCTCCCCTGACGCGGTACCTGCCATCTGTTCCACAGTTAAAGCGGATCCACACCCGAGTTCGCTCCACCCGGTCCGTGACTCAGAGACTGTATCTATTCTCAGATGTGCAGAACTAGCTAGAAAGCTGCTCATTTAAGGGCCACAATTTTCCAAGGCTGCCATGTTTAGTTGAAGAAGCTTAGAAGTTCATTAATGATCTTTGCTTGTTGGCACTGATTAAAAGGTAGTTGGGACTTTTTTTTCTCTTCTAACGCTTCTTTTTTTTTTAAGGGTTGTTTCTTGAAACTATTAAAATGATAAAAAGAGATTGCTTTGTCCTACCGTAGAACTGACACAGAACAACCCATTGAAAGAAGCCAGGTCTGAAAGGGGGGCGGTGAGATTAATCAAGGAGCAAAGTGAATCTGGGGCTCATTATTCATTTCTTAATGACAGTTAGCAGAAAGCTGCAGTGTTTCGATAAATGGGGGGAAGTGGCCGCGTACAGTCTGAGAGCCTGGTTTCTTGTGAATTGGAACACAAGGCTGAACTCAGCCCCTCAATGAAAATGCTAATTCATCATGATTAATATCGTGTTCTCTTTTTGTCAACATGCATATTAAACTACTTTCTTTGGAGTTTCATTGTAAAGTGTGGTTCCGTATTCCTCCTGGGAAAAGTTGGGGAAAAACTCAACTTGAACAGTTTGAACTGAAACTTCTATTCAGAGAATTTCCTTTTGGGCCTTTTGATTTTGCTTATGTTTTGTCCTGTTTCCCACCACTCTTCAGTTCTTCATTTAATGATACCCAAGGTTTGGCATTACTTGTCTTATCTAGCAAGAAGCAGGGAGAAAACAAAGAGGCCTGGAATAATAGGAAAATAACTTTGAAAGACTTTTCTTTTGCCTTTAGAAGTATATTTAAAGAGGAACTATGCTATTGAGGAAAAGACTTGCCTTGTGGCCTAGTGGCGCAAGTTTGACCTCTGTGGCTCTGTTCTGCCCCAAGTTTATCTACTATTAGCTGGGAACTAGAAGCTGGAGCATCTTGAGTTGCTCCATTACAAGGAGTTGGCTGCACCGCGCCTGCCACCCCTCCCCCTAAACCCGCCAGTTTATTTACTCTTAGCTGGGAACTAGAAGGAGTCAGCTGTGCACCATGCTTGCCCCCCACACCTATGACACACCCATGACAGTTTATATGTTCTTAGCTGGGAACTAGAAGCTGGAGCACCTTGAGATCTTGGGTTCCTCTATTACAAGAAGTTGGCTGCAGCGCACCTGCCACCCCTCATTTTTCTATTCTTAGCTGGGAACTAGAAGCTAGAGCACCTTGCCATCTTGGGTTTCCCCCTTAGAAGGACTCAACTATGCACCATGCTTGCCCCCACACCCATAACAGAGTATCTGCTCTTAGCTGGGAACTAGAAGCTGGAGCATCTTGAGTTGCTCCATTACAAGGAGCTGGCTCACAACGCCTGCCACCCCTCCCCCTAAACCCGCCAGTTTATTTACTGTTATCTGGGAACTAGAAGGAGTCAGCTGTGCACCATGCTAGCACCCCACACCCATGAGAGTTTATCTGTTCTTAGCTGGGAACTAGAAGCTGGAGCACCTTGAGATCTTGGGTTCCTCTATTACAAGAAGTTGGCTGCAGCCCATCGTTTATCTTCTCTTAGCTGGGATCTAGAAGTTGGAGCATCTTGCCATCTTGGGTTCCCTAACTAGAAGGAGTCAGCTGTGCACCATGCTAGCCCCCCACACCCATAGCAGTTTACCTGCTCTTATCTGGGAATTAGGAGCTGGAGCACCTTGTGATCTCGGTTTCCTCTATCACAAGAAGTTGGCTGAAGTGCACCTGCTGCCCCTCGTTTATCTACTCTTAGCTGGGATCTAGAAGTTTGAGCACCTTGCCATCTTGGGTTCCTCCACTAGAAGGAGTCAGCTGTGCACATGCTTGCCCCCCCCCCCCCAATAGCAGTTTATCTGCTCTTAGCTGGGAACTAGAAGCTGGAGCACCTTGACATCTTGGGTTTCTTCACTCCTCATTTTTTGAACCTTCCCTTTATTTCCCTTTTCCACATTCTGTCCCTCTCCTTGTACCATCTTCTCTCTTCGTTCTCATGTCCACATTTCCTTGTCTCTCTTCGTCCGTCTCTCTTTTCAAACTTACTTCAGTCATACTCACTTTTTCATGTTCCCTTCTCTCCTTCTTTTTCATACTTTCCCTTCCCTTATATTAACATATGTTTATATTGCTACCTTCCTCCAAGATCTCTCTCTCTTTTTACCTTCTCTTCCTTTCTTTATCCACATTCCCCCTCTCTTTGCCAAATTAACCTCTTCTTATTCTTAAACCATCCCTTTATTGCTCTTTTCCCCATTTTGTCTCCATGTCTTACTCTCTTTTTCCCATCTTCTCTTCTCACTATCGTTTCCACATGTCCTTCTCTCTCTCCCACTTTTCCACTTTACTTCAGTATTACTCTCATTTTCATATTCTCTCCTCTCCTTTTTTTTACACTTTGCCTTTCCTTATATTAACATCTATTTATATTGTATCTATCTATCTATCTATCTATCTATCTATCTATCTATCTATCTTCTTTCACCATCTTTTGCTTTCTTTTTTCCACATTCCCTTTCTCTCTCACTAATTCTTTTTGTTTAAACCTTATTTCTCTTTTCCACATTCTGTCCATTTCCTTATTCCAAGTCTTACTGTCTTTTTCCCATCTTCTCTTCTAGCTCTTGTTTCCACATTTTCTTGTCTCTTTCTTTTGTCTACCTTTCTTCTGTCTTTCTCTCTTTTTCCGTGCTCCTTCCTTCTTTTCCTTTTCCCATGCCCCAGCTATCTCTTGTCTGGGTTTCTTAAATGTTAATGTACAGTATTCATTGGCGAGGGGGCATTCTGAACTCCTGCACAGGGCAACAGTTCACCTAAGGCTGGCTATCCTCATCTCTCTCTCCCTCTTTTCTACCTTACGTCAGTCTTTTTTCCCTATTTCTATCTTTTTCTGTCTATATCCTTGATACACTAAAAGTTGAAAAAAAAATCATGGAAAAAAATTCAATTAATGAGAAAAAGCCTGAGAATTTCACTTTTTAGCGAATCACCAGATAGGAAGACAATGAAAGGAAATCGCCTGCACTGTGTGAGTGTGTGTGTGTGAGCGTGAGTGTGTCTGTGTGTGTGAGTGTGTGTGTGTCTATGTGTGTGTGTTTGTGTTTGTGTGTGTGTATATGTGTGTGTTTGTGTCTGTGTGTATGTATGTGTGTCTGTGTGTGTTTGTGTCTGTATGCGTGTGTGTCTGTGTGTATGTGTGTGTGTGTGTGTGTGTGTGTCTGTGTGTATGTATGTGTGTCTCTGTGTGTGTTTGTGTCTGTATGCGTGTGTGTCTGTGTGTATGCGTGTGTCTGTGTGTATGTGTGTGTCTGTGTGTATGTGTGTGTGTCTGTGTGTATGCGTGTGTCTGTGTGTATGTGTGTGTATGTGTGTGTGTGTCTGTGTGTATGCGTGTGTCTGTGTGTATGTGTGTGTGTCTGTGTGTATGCGTGTGTGTCTGTGTGTATGCGTGTGTGTCTGTGTATATGCGTGTGTATGCGTGTGTGTCTGTGTTTATGCGTGTGTGTCTGTGTGTATGCGTGTGTGTGTCTGTGTATGCATGTGTGTGTGTATGTGTGTGTGTCTGTGTTTATGCGTGTGTGTCTGTGTGTATGTGTGTGTGTGTCTGTGTTGCCCCTAACTGGTTGTAACGAGGGATGCCCTTCACTGGCTGCAATAAGGGATGCTCTGTTTAATTCTTAGGTTGTGTTACCCTTTAAGAGCGTGGCTAAGGGCGTGGCCGGGGCATGGCTGGGCATGGCTTCTCGTGTCCCTCTTTATGTCTTTCAAAAGTTGGGAGGTATGTAGACAGCGTGAGTTGGCCTGGCATCTGAATGTGCTGTGCATCTGGAGGGTCCAATTTGGTGACATGTGTACTATAAACCATACTGAGACCACGCTTACCTTATAAAACTGCTACATATTTACCTATAATTTATTTATTTCCAGAAACTCATTATGCCATTAATAGTTTGTGGGCCTTTCACGGTGACCTTAAGACCCCTGTTTATGTTTTCCATTAGACTCTGGAAATTAATTAGGTGCGTGCGGTGCGCCAGATGGGGTGAGGTGTAAAGGCGCAAAGAAGGGCCCGGCTGATAGCAAGTGAAGGCCGCACATATAATAAAAGCCAACAAAGACTTGTGAGGTAGTCATGGCTGTGAGGAGCCTTGAGTCAAGCAGGATTCTGCCATCTACAATTTAGGACACAATGCATTCTGCTTCAATGCCTCCCCCCCTCCTTTTTTTTTTCTTTCAAAGCAATATTATCGCAAGTGTCCATATGACAAATGAGCCTATTGTGTTATCTGTGTATAGGTCTCCATCGCCGGCGCTTCTGTCCCTGGCATCTTCAATATCACTGTAATTCAAATGAACCAATTAATGAGCAACAAAATGGCTGCCCTGCGCCTCCACGTTTTTTGCAACACGGAGGGCAGCAGCCAAAGTCACGTACGGGATAAATGTATTTTGTCGGCCGCAGCTAGGGCGCGATTAGCCTAACCGCCGAAGACAATTGCCGAGGCATCTGCTTGTTTAATTTTGAGAGAAAATTTACCAGATGGAGGCTGAGGATTTAAGTGATTAGAAGGTAGTAGATTGGAATACAAATTGGATTAAAAGAAATTAGATTGATATAAATCGAATTGAGTCACAACAGTTTGGGTTGTTCATACCAAGGGCCGGTGGATTATGGGAGAGGCAGATGCTGCAATGAGATAGGAATTAATGTGCCTCTGCCAGTCCATCTGGGGAGGACGGAATATCGAGGACGGCCCTAATCTCCATCCCCATTTATCAATGCCTTAATGTTAATTAGGACTTCATTCATTAAGTTACTTACTACGGGAGGAAAGCGATCTCGCCCTCGCCATTTCTCTGCGCGAGAATTCCCTCTCCTGTCAAGAAGCAAGGATTCTTCTTTAGCTGAGCAGCTGATTGCTGATATGGAGCTTGGTCATCTTCAGATAACTTTTCTTATGGCAATATATTTTGATTGGATTTTGACATTTTACTTTATAGAGGAACGAAACTCACCAGCGATGCAAACCAAATTAGTCAATCTCCCCCGGGAGTAGAACAATAAATAGTGATTTTTGCCTACCCTGACAAAACCCCCTTTTTGACATTATTTTCCTGGGATTAACTGATCACAGCCCTGACAGTGGGAATTTTATATATAGTGAAAAAGGGACCCAGCGCTGGGAGGTTTGATCACTGGCATGTTCAAATCCTGGGCACAGGGTCATGGTGTAGTCTGGCAATTGCACACCCTTAACAGTCTAAGGCCCTTATTTATGAAGGAATAGCGACAGGTAGCGACTGGTGAGCGGCCGGTAATGACGGGCCCCGCCACGAGAACGCCGGCTCCCCACCACAATCACACATTTATCAAGCCAATCCTGATTAGCGACTGAGATAGCGCCAGATAGCCACTCATTCATCATTATTCCAGCCTCAGCCCACAGCGCCAACGTCCGACCTTGAACATCAACAGGTATGACCTCTCGCTACCTGGCGCTCTCCAATGCATTTCAATGGAACAATCTTTAAATATTCATAATTAATTATTATTAATGTTTTTTTTTTTTTTTTTTAAATGTGAAAAATTCTGTGACCACTTCTGCCATTTTAGATATTTTTTTTAAGGTAGAAAAAAAATTGTGCAGAATTGATATTACAGGTCTGATATTATTGTATTCATATTACTACATTCTTAAAAAAATTTTTTTTTTTTTGGGTTTCCACAAATATGGTGGTTTGGGGGTTAAAAAACGACTCGCCCGCCAGCGCTCTGGGGTTTAAACATGCATTTCACAGCGCGAGAATTTTTTGAGCGTGATTTTTTGATGAATATGGTGGGAGACGGTCGCTCTGACCAGTCGCTATCATGCGCACCCATACATCGCGGAACCTGTCAAATAGCGACTCGTCACCCCGTATTCAACATTACTGCACACCGACTCAGTCGCTATCAACAACCGAACAATGGCCAAGCACAGCGACTACTAGCGGGCGCTGTGAAAATACTGCTACAGTCGCTCAGCTGTCGCTACCTGCCGCTATTAATGAATCGGCCTCTTAGACTTCTGGAAAATGGCGGATCTATTGCTGGAAAAGAGAGTAGACAGGATGGTGGAACTGTTTTAAAGGTACTGCCTGCAGACTGAGAGATGCAGGAGAAGACAATGAAAAGATGAAAAAAAAAACATTACAGCCCAAAACATGATCCTACAGAGTCATGTGGGCTTAAAGTGGACAAAAACACAGGATTTTGACTCTCCTCGGTTTTCGACTTGCCCCCCGATCAGGGGTGCCCCACTGTGTGAAACCCTGCAGGTCACCGAAACAAACTCACCTCTTCCTGGTCCTACGGCGCATGTGCGTCCGCTCTTCCAATCAGCGCACTCAGATCCGCTCACATCAGCGTGTCTAAGCCTTCGTCTAAGGCGAGCAGCTCCCCAGCTACCCTCTAACAGGGAGTGTGCCTGCGGCAGCCATTCACAAATGCCTGGCATGGACACGCGTCCTGCTAGAGGGTTAGCAGTGATGCGGCCGCGGCTCACGCAGGCGCTGTTGGACCAGAAAAGATAGTAAGTGTATGGGCGACCTGGGCAGGGGGTTCACACAGCGCGGCATCCCGATTTTGGATGCCCCGGGGGAACGAATCGATCATCCCGGAAATCCTATAGATTCCCGTGCTGATCACCGTAGGTCTTGGTCCACTTTAAAGGGACTGTCCAGGCAAAAACAATAAACAATACAATTTACCTATAGTCCCACACAGCTGATTCGAAACTTACATCTGCCGGCGATTCAGACAATGCCATCCCTGCTCACAACCACAGCCTATGGGCACATTGCTACCTCCTCGCTACCTCCTGGCATCAATCACGGCAACTGGCCACACCCACTCCATTTATGTCAATGCACTCATTACATTGGCGACCAACACTAATTTTTTGCATTTTTAGTAGTATGTCTTTATGATAGTGACAGTGTCTATAGTAACTACTACTAGTAACTATGGCAGGTCTTTGATTTATAGCTGACATGTTGGATGTGCATAATCCACCACCTGTTGACATCCCAAACCCACAAAAGCTGTTCTAACAGTTTCTTTCACTATCACACATATGGTTCTCAGTATCATCAATTAAAAGAGACAGATCACGTTACAGTGAACTAAAGCGGATGACAAGTGGAGCGGAGAAATGTGTTCTTAATAATATCTGAGAATATAACTCTGGTCATCTATCTTTTATGCTTGTGGTAGTTATGTCAGCTAGCACATGCTGTAGAGCCTCATGCATTTGTATATCAGTTAAAGCAGACCTCAAGTCAGAAATTCTAAGTTTAGTAAACCCTCTTTCACAATCTGTGATGTAAGCTATATAAGAGGGCATATCTCCATGCAGATATTGTGGAATAGCAGGATGGGGGAGTTCATCTTGCCACAATTTTGACAGCTCTGCTTCTGAAATGAAAACAGTCCTACAGTCAAAATGTCCATTACCCTAAATCTTTTTGAAAAAATTCCTTTTTTTAGGCAGAGGTAAAAAGCTTTCAGACTTATGACTGCTTAGAAAGCTCTTAATACATTGTATCAGCATTGTAAACAACTCTGTGGCAGCTGAGGACATTGATACATAGTTACACTCATTCCCTTCAGCAGCTGGTGATCAGTGTGTAACATGACAGGCATGCTGATCTCTTTTCTGAGGCAAACTTTCTCTCAGTTTGGTGTGGGCTGTTTACAGCAAAAGCTCCAGACAGCTCAATCTCCAGACTTCCTGCACTGTGTGGAGAAACAATATCACACATCCACATTGCAACCATAGTGATCAATGCTACATTAATGCAGCCACCTAGAGAATGATTTTATCTCCTGACATTCTCTTTCTGGCTCGTTGGGCTGATCATAAAGCTGATCATTCACTCAACTACGGTGTGTCTGTGTGCTAGCAAAGGCTCTCCCCCTGCTCATGCTTTTGTGTAAGCAGGGCTCTCAGGTGTGATCTAAGATGACTGCTACTATGTAATTCTAGGAGCGCAGCTATTCCACAGCATCTCCATGGGGTTAATCCCTGTGAAACCACATACACCACTGACCTTCAAATGGGGACTTTAGGGGCTTGACTGGAACTTGACTTGAGGTCTGCTTTAAACTGGACCTTCATCCCTGAATAAGAACTTATCTTATATGTTTCCCCCACCCTGTACATACAGATTGCCCACATCATAAGTCACCCTACCTGTACCTAGTGCATTATATAAGCCTGTAAACATCCAAGATGGCAGCAAATGGAGTCTCAGGCTGCCTGCAAACAGGAAGTGTCTTATGACTGTGCTGCTTTGCATTCTGGGATTGCTGTCCTTTTCCTGACCCCAGCTCTGCTCTGTATCTGCAGAGCACAGCTATAACCCCAGCCCCCTGTACTTTTGCCTGCTGTCTGCTCCTTAGTATTTGATGCAAGATGGCGGCACCCGTATCCTAGAGTCCTGAACAGAGTTGCAGCCCAATGGGGGAAAGGATAATAGGTAAGTGACTAAAACATAAAAATATATTAATTTTAGATGCTTGAGAATATTTTCTTAAAAGTGTGGCCTTTTCATTAAATGATGCTGAAGGTCCGGTTCAAGTTGGCACCTATAGCCCCATGCATTTGTATATCAGCACAATGAGCACCTATAGCAACAATAATGATTTTTGCGTATTAATGTTTGTCTTTGGGGTCATGCAGCTCTTTTTTGGAACATTTATTTAGGGGTTGTTGAGTGTTGGGGACACTCCCTTTTGTCATTGCATTTTGCATTACCTTAATGTTTTTTTCTTATCAGAACGTCGAACAATGAAAAGAAAAGGAAGGGACATAACAGGAGGATATATATATATATATATATATATATATATATATATATATATATAATTAAAAACAACAATAAAAATAGCTGAGGCTGATTAAAATCCATATTGTCATATATCCTTGTTAAAATCAAAATGGCACCAGTGCTGATGCTGCTGTATGTTTAGGATTCCAGTGTTGTACCTGCGTCTCCCTTCCCTGCTGTACATTTTTTATGCGAGCATTCATTAAGTCACTGCTGTATCTAGGTCATGGCACAATATAATGCATTGTCGCAGTGTGTGTATCCAATAGTGTGGCATGCTGTTTAACTTAAGGGCACTAAAATTAGACAATATTCTTCTTCATGCATAGCTCCATTATGTCTGGTGAAATGACTAATAGGAATGCTGGGTAGCTTCTCATTAAGATACAGCTAAAGATATCTGTTACACATATATGCAGCTTACTTGGATATTCCGAACACTACACCTATCTTTTAAACAGAACATGGAGAAAGACACAATTAAAGGGGTATTCCAGGCAGAGGGTTACATTAGGCTGCTTTCTGCTGCCCCCATACTGGCTGTCAGGAGCAGCAGCTTTCAGTTACCAGCAATTTGCATTCCCTGATATTCACTAAAAACTCTCGTTATATAGTTTCTTTTCATCTCTATGTTACCACAAGTGCCAAAAGACCAATTTGGGTTGCCATGCTGTTTGAAACCCTGGTGATGGCCTGATATACATATCTCACTGGCGTTCCTGTGGTACAGAATGGGCTTTGCTCCAATCAGCTTCTTTGGTTGTGCATATAAATGAGCTGCTAAGGAAACTTAACTACGCGATCAGTGCAAGGCACCTCCTGCTTCCGTCTATGGCTTTGCGTGACCACACCAGCCATTCATGTATGGCAGGCTTTGCCACATACAGACCTGGAAGGATGCAAGAGATCCCACTGCCGGCCACACATGTGCTGTGGGTTTGCTGGCGAGTAAGTATATCAGTTTGACACAGGAGGTATTTAACCAAACTAGCAACTTATAGACACTAGGGGCCTTATTTTTCAAGGGCTAGCGCCAGGTAGTGTCTGACGAGCGCCAGGTACCGCCAGCTAACGGCGGCTACCGACTCAAGTACGCCCGGCGGTGGTCACAATGACGCATTTATCACGCTAAATGAGGCTAGCGCCGGCGAGAGCGTCAGCTAGCGCGGGATTCATCATGTAGCCGACTGCAACGAACAGCGCCGCTACTAATCCCATCACAGCGCCAGGTATGACCTGTCGCTCCCTGGCGCTCTCCAATGCATTTCAATGGAGCAATCTTTAAATATTCATAATTAATTGATTTTATGTTTTTTTTTGTTTTTTTTTTAACTGTCAAAAAATCTGTGACCACTACGGCAATGTTAGATATTTTTTTTAAGGTAAAAAAAAAAAATATATATATATGTGCAGAATTGATATTACAGGTCTGATATTCATGTATTCATATTACAAAATGTTTAGAAAAACTTGTATAATTTTTACATTAAAAAAAATGGTTGTTTGGGGGTTAAAAACTACTTTACACACATCGCCGCCAGCGCTCTGGGGTTTAAACAAGGAATTCACAGCGCGAGAAATTTTTGAGCGTGATTTGTTAATGAATCTGCAGCAAGCCGTTCGCTCTGGCCATTCGCTGTCAGGCGCACCCATACAACGCGGAACCTGTGAAACATCGACCCCTAACCCCGTATTCAACATTACCGCACACCGACTGAGTCGCTGTCAACAAGCAAACCCCGGCCAAGCACAGCGAATACTAGCTGGCGCTGTGAAAATCACGCTACTGGCGCTCATCTGTCGCTACCTGCCGCTATTAATGAATCGGCCTCTAGGTATGGTTCTGGACCTCTCTAAAAAGGGACAACAATCAGGATTTTCACTTTCCTTGGTATTGTTCCTCTCTGGTGGGGCATCCCAATTTGGGATGTAGCCTCATGGATCGCAGAGAAGGTACAGTGAAGGAGGGTATGGGGGACACATGGAACGGAGGGGGGTTAGAAGCAGTGGAGCACCAACCGTAGAGAATCAATTCCAGCACAGACTGATGTGGGCTTCATTCTGAGGGCTACACCTAGCCCAGCCAACCCAGCTGGTATATTCTCCCTCAACTCCCTATGACTCGTCATCCTTCGGTTTATGGCTAATGTTGTGTTTTTGATGATGAGTGTATATTCAGATTTGCGCAATACTCCTTCAACCTTACCCTTCATTGATGAGGTTCTACTTTTGATCATGAGTATATAACCCTAAATAACTTGGAGCAACCACAACTAAATCTAAATTTGGGGCCAGTGGTCTCCCTCTTTGGGATCAACTGTAAACTCACCTTGCCACAAATACCAGGGTGCAAGTGCACGCCAGAGCTCTGCTTGCCTCTAGCTGAGGGTGGGTACCTATTCCATTCTAAATGGCTGGTGTAGGTACAAAGGGATATGGCCAGGGGAGCGTGCTCCATTCAGAGCGACATAGTAAAAAAATAATAGAGAGGGAGCTAAGGACTGTCTGGAAGCCAACACATTCTTTGTGGGATAGAGCAAAAAGTCAGTTTACAGGCAATCTGTGGAATTTCAAATGGTGGGGCATCCCAAATCAGGTTCCCCCGAGGAGGAGAAACAAAACCCAGGATAGTCAAATTTGGTGGATTTTGTCACTCTTTACCAAAGGGCTTTCTTTAAAAAGAAGTGCTTACCTGCCAACACACCTTCTACAGGGCCTTGCAGGCTGCACAGATAAGTGAGAAGCTATCAGGACCTTCGAGTGCCTGTCTATATAAGCCCTATTGATAGCAGCCTGTTTTTTCAATCATGTGATGACCAGACTTCCATGAGTAGTAGTGTGCAGGGTTTAGACAAGTGTGCCATTATTCACATGATCCTAGGAGCCAGCCCTTGGCCTAGGCTTTTCATAAAACAGAGCCTACAGCCTATATTTAATAAGCATACAGAAATGAATGACGCGTGACTGTATCCCACCCAAAAATAGTAATTGATGTCATAGTCCCACTTACTAAATTGTGTGCAGCCTGTAGACAACCATTCCAGTATTACATAGGCGTGACATCCAATGAAACACTAGGCCTATAGTGACCTCTTTTTGATAACAGCCTACAGCAATCTATAGCAGTCAATGAGATAGCAGTATGTAGCAATTCACTGGAGGCCTCCCCCTGAACAATAACCGTCCACCTTGTGATCGCAGCACACTTGTATGTGCTGTATTACATTTAATGAGCTCCATTGTTTTGAACACACTCATTTAAAAGAGACCCTCATTGTATGATTTACCAGGAAATACACTGGCATAAATGTTGTCTTTGTTGAAGAGAGGCGGCTCTAAGCTAAGACAGAATTGGCGCCGTTTCGTAGTTGTGCTCGGACACACAGAAGGCACCAAATGACAATCTGGCTCTACCAGTTATAGATGCCGGGCACCATCTCGCAGGCTGACATGAAAAATCGCTGTAGTGTTTTACAAAGAGGGGAAAGTGGAAGCAATTCCGCCTTGGGAAGAAGAAGGAACATAAGGCATTTTGTGTTGTGAATTTACTGGAGGGAGAAGAAGGGTTCCTTGAAGTGCAGCGAGTATGCTAAACGAAGGAGATCCTCAAATCATTATTCAATCTGCTATACAACCTCTGAACAGTAACAGATGTTTCTCTGCAATTGTTACTGCAAATTCATTGTTATTAAATTCTGATTATGTATTACAGGCTCCTTCAGAGATACAGATTGTGTCCATCAATAACCAGTCAAGATGGGATCAGCATATGGAAGTTCAGTTGAAAGTTTAAAACATTAGGTTTAATGTATCCAAAGTAATTTAATGCTCCTTGAATATTCTTAAATCACACGGTGCAGAGAAATGTACACCAACAACATAGATAAGAGCGGAAAATGTTCACAAAGAAACCCTAGAGATACAACAAATAGCTCCCAACCTATACCATGCCTACTGCCTGGACTTTCCCTGAAGACCTCAGTGCAGGGCTGCCATTGGGGCTGTTTCTAGGGGAGAGCTAGCAGGGCGATCACCCTTGGCACCAAGACCATTGGAGGCACCTCTATCCCGGCCATCTTGTTTTCTGCAGATGAGTCACCACTGTTGGTGGTGCAGGCCATAAGACAGGCCCCCCTTCCCCCATATTAGGCTCAGTCATGGGGAGGAGCACAACATGCTGCTAAGGTTGAGGCACAGCATGGTGCATACCTTTTATAGGACAGCAGCATCATAGGATGAGGGAGGAGGCGCAGGATTTTTTCTTTCCCACCCTACTGAGCACTTATTTTGCCTAGATACTGTCCTGGGTGACATAGGGCAAGGAGTCTCTGCTGATTTATCACACACACCCTGCAGCATCAATCCCGCCATGCAGCCCTGGTATCTGAAGCTGAGTGACTCACTTTTGTCTTTTGTTAGCCGGAGAGTGTACTGCTGTATGGAAGGCACCCATAGAGAATAATGGAAACCTTCATTTGGCCTTGTACACCAAACATGACCACCTAACGGCTGAAAGCCAAAAGTTTACCCCCCCCCCCATTCTTATACTGAAGTTTCTTATATTGGGAGTTTAATCAATGGTTGAGTCAGGGATTGGGAGAAATGTAAGCAGGGAAGCTTTGTGCTGATTTGATGTCTGTAGGAAACATCCATAAAAGTGGACTTTCCTTTTAAAGCAGACCAAAGTCCACCAGTGATGCAAAACTAAATTAGCTAATCTTCCCAACAACCATGCTTTCCTTGGGAGTAGAAAAATAAATCACTATTCTTGCTAGCATCAGCATATTGCAATCCCCATTTTTGGAATTATATTCATGGATTCCTATATCATCACATCATGGCCATGGGGTTGGGCATTTCATTCATGATATTCTGGCAACTGCCACTTTGGAGAAATTGGCAGATCTATTGCTGGGAAAAGAGAGAAGACAAGGTGGCCAAATCATCTAAATGTTATTGCCTGCGGGGTGAGGGATATGAAGGGATATTAGTAAATTAATGGATTTTGGCCTTTTTCTGACGCATCTGCCTTTATAACCCTTTGCTTTGCCTGAATGTCCACCTACACTGCTGAGTGTATGATCTCACTCCAAAGATGGTTAAGATATAAAATGACCATGATTGGTAGCTAGCAAGGATATTGCTCTAAAACCATCATATATATTAAATGGATGCAAACTGGACTTGCTGTATTATTTTCTTAGAGATATTTCGCTAGTGATCCAACTCGCTCTCACTTTAGAGAGTTGCTTTGATTGATTCCTAGTTATACCATGACCTGGATGAATGAAAACCTTCACAGACATATTACTAGAGACTGCACTCAGAAAGTAAACCTAAAATAAATAAAAAAACACATTAGGTCCTTGATTCAGTAAACTTGCCTAAAATATCTCCTTAAACTAAGGACTGTTTCTTGTGTTATTTCAAAATAATAATTTCAAAACAAGAGCAATGTGACGACTTATTTAGTTCTTAATGAGAATATTGAGTTTTACATTTACATTGAATAGGTTTTCCACCCTGGATTGAAAGTTTTAGGTGTTAACATGCAAGCTATGTTCACTTTGAAGCACTTATAAATTGATTCCTTTTATTATAGGACCCCCCAGTTTGCCCGAAACCTCACCTTCGTTCCCGATCCAAGGGGGCATCTATCCCTTTAGCAGGGCACATGCAGGCATTAATGAATGGCCGACGCGGGCACACTCCCTATTAAAGAGTAGCGGCGGATGCAGCCGCCAGCACGCTCGGATTGGATGAGAGGGCTGCACATGCGTCGTAGGACCAGGGAATGGTTAGATCGGGCTACCTGGGGGGTTTCAGCCAGCGGGACACCCCTGATTGGGGTGCCCAGGGGGTAAAGACCAAAACCCAGGATAGTCAAATAGTCAAAATCCTGTGTTTTGGTCCACTATAAATTACACTTATTTAACATCATGCCTTATTCTGAAATAAAATGTGAAATGGAAAGTTTACTGAATCAAGTTCTAAGTTTCTTTATACCCCCAACCCCAGAGCATTCCATTGATGCCCCTCTCCCCATATGTCCTGATGTTGGGCATTTATCCGTTTTTCCGTGTTCCAGCAAGTAGCAGCCACAATCCATGCACCACTTTCTCTGCTGGTGGCCAATGGAGTTTTCGTGCATTTATGAATAATTCAGGTTTTCTATTCCTTATGGAACAGCATTATGTATACTTAGAAATTGCTTTTTGTGTTACTGATATTCCATATATATGCGACTTACCGGGCTGATGGCCATAACATATTGCCTCTTTCAAACAGTTAAAATCATTTCATGATTCCATGACACTATCGATACTTTGCTTTAAAAGGGAAACAGAGTGTATCATTATGAATATCCATTTGGCATTCAATTTATTATTTAGTCATACTGCCTTTTACATGGGGGTGACAGCTAGGGAAATGGAAATTTAAAGAGACACTCAATTATTTTAAACAGAGGAGCTCCTATCCATAGAAAAGTGAAGCATTACCATTTAAATAGAGGTGAGGGAAGTGGGAAAGCGTTGAACTGCGGTAAATACCATATCTATTAGGCTGGTGAACTGGTAAATACTCCACTTTCAATTATGCGCCTCCATTGGAAATGCGGCTGCCTTTGCTCAGTAGAGTGTCTGGATGTCTTCACAGCTCTCACTTTATTCAGTGGAATATCTCAGCTATCTCATTGTTTCGTTCTGGATGGTTTCATCCTCCAAGCTCCAAAGTTAGTGGAATCAAACTACGTTTTATACAGGTCACATTCTATCTTTGCTGCTTTAGAAGTCATTAGATGCCCATAAAGTGTATCGGAACCAGTTGGTTTCACTTTATGCAAAGGTTGCTCCAAATCTAAAGTGTCATTAATTCTAATAGGAATTCACAATCTTTCTGCCCCTTTTCTTCAGGGCAGTGTGTCATTTTGAAATTGGATCGCCTATTAGATTAAATGTGTTCCATGTGGCCATCCTAGATAGATAATATATTGGAGATTTTGGCCATGATTCAGTAAACATTCCCCCAAATTTTTCAAAATAAGGTGAGAGATAAAATAAGGCTTGAATCAAATGCAAATATAACGTTACACATGTTTATAAGCTCATAAAAGTGAACATTTATTCATTATAAATAGTGAGGGAACCAGAACCGCACTTCTGCCAGCACTAGGAGTGTTCTCCCTCATTGCAGTGGTGGCCTTCTTTCTGTAGCCCCACTTGAACATATTTTGCAAGCCTACGGGGACGGAAGGAGTAAGTGGATCACGAGCTGAGGTAAGTTACTTACAGCCGCTTCCAACTGCCACTCTGCCCCCCCCCCCCCACACTCACCATCACAAGTTTGGGTCCCCATTGATTTTAATCCACACACATATCCAGAGGGTGGCCAAAAATAGACTTTTATGGCACTACACACACACATATAAACAGGGGTGGAACGGCCATAGGGAGACCCGGTGGGCCACACTGCTTTGGGACAGTCTGGTCTGGGCTGCTCCCTTTACTAACACTGCCATCCAATCCCTGCCTCCCCCCAGCCCCCCATCCCCTTCACCACTCCAGCCCCTCACCCAAGCAACCCAAGTCCATGTCCTCCCCTAATGATTTAGCCTTAGCCTTGCCGCACACTGGTTCACTGGCCAGAAAGCAGCAGAGATGCCATTGGCTGGTCATGGGCAGGCCAGATACTGGTAAAATGCTGGGATGATTTTTGGCCCCAGTCCAGCACTGAATATAAAATTTCCTTATCTTATATATTAAAGTGGAACAAAACCCTGTCTGGCTGACTTTGGAGTCTTAAAAGATTCCATGGCCTGCCACTGGCCTTCCATTTAAGCTAGTCCATTTAAAACCCCATAAGATGCCTGAAAAGAAACTCATCCTACTCTGTTGAGCTCACTGCATCTATGCGCTTAAACCGGACCTTCAGCGTGATTTAATGAAAAGCCCAAACTCTTAAAAAACGGTTCCCCAGCATCTAAAATTAATATTAATACGTTTTTAGTCACTAACTTATTATTCTTTCCCCCACTGGGCTGCAACTCTGTTCAGGACTTTAGGATACGGGCGCCGCCATCTTGACTCAGAAGCATCACACTTACTGAGGAGAGGAGAGTGGGATAAGGTACAGGGGGGCGGGTTATAGCTGTGCTTTGCTCAGACAGAGCAGAGCTGGGGTCAGGTAAAGGTCAGCAGTCCCAGAATGCAGAGCAGCACAGTCAGGAGTCACTTCCTGTTTGCAGGCTGCCTGATAAGATGGCGGCTTCCATAAGGATGTTTAAAGGCTCATAACATGCAGTAGATGCAGGTAGGATGATTTTTAATGTGGACAATCTGTATGTACAGGGTGTGGGGAACATATAAGATACACACACCATGCGTGGTACCGTGCCAGCCAACCCAGTGCCAGCTCCATTGTCTGAAAGTGGTCACATAGGATGTGCTCAAGCACAAATCTTTTCTGTTTTTTGTAATTTTCATATTTTTACTATGAGACCTCCAGCAGCTGGGCATCCCAATTAGTGGGTTACTGCGGTTACTTTGCCTAAAGGACCATGATATATCCTTTCTACTTTCTCATATACTTCTATCCTTAGTGGATGTTGATAGTGATGTGCTACTACTTGAGAGTGTGTGTTTTTACACCCTGCATTGATAAACATAAATAATAGAGGTAGATGCCATGAATTTTTAAATGAAAGCAGACAATATTGGTTCATGACAGATGGTTTGCTGCAGCAAGTTACGCTTTGTAGGGAATCTTTCAAGGGATGGTACAATTCAGTAATAATTAGGGTAAGTTATGCCCCCCTCCTTGCCTCCTAAGACCTGTATAACAGCTGGGTTGCTTCCTATTCCTGAGACAGGGAAAGGAGTCTTGTGTTAGGCCTACCTGATATTTGCATGCACTGCTGCACCACTCCAGCAGGTCCTTATTTATTGGAGGCTGAACAGATGGTTGCTGGATGATGAGCGCCTCTGCTTTCTGCCTTAGAGGTTGTAAGTTCCATTGTACGCATCAGACAGATTTCTTAACAATAATAATTGTCCAGACTGTTTAATTTTACCTACACAAGAGCTGTGTGCTGTTGCGCAGTGTGCAGTCTGTATTTTAAATTTAATCCATTTATTTTTTTAGCTTGGTACATTATGTTTTATTGGAATCGTGTGCCAATATACGGGGAGGCCGATTCATCAATAGCGCCAGGTAGCGACAGATGAGCGACTGTAGCGTGATTTTTTCAGCGCCAGCCAGTATTCGCTGTGCTTGGCCGGCATTAGCTTGATGACAGCGACTCAGTCGGTGTGCGGTAATGTTGAATACGGGCTGGGGGGTCGCTGTTTCACAGGTCCAGCGTTGTATGTGAGCGCCTGACAACGAATGGCCAGAGCGAACGGCTAGCTTCATATTCATCAAAAAATCACGCTCCGAATGTGCTGTCGCTGTCCATTCCTTGTTTAAACCCCAGAGCGCTGGCGGCGATCTGTATTAACTAGTTTTTAACCCCTAAACAACCATATTTTTTGAATGTAACGTTATACATGTTTTTAGAATCATTTTGTTATATGAATACATTAATCTCAGACCTGTTAGATCAATTCTGCACAAATTTTTTTTTTTTTTTTTTTTTTACTTAAAAATAAATCCTAACATTGCAGAAGTGTTCTCCGATTTTTTGACATTAAAAAAATTAAAAAAAAAATTATTACCAATTAATCATGAATTATTATAGATTGCTCCATTGAAATGCATTGGACATCGCCAGGGAGCGACAGCTCATACCTGGCGCTGTGAGGGAATTTGCAGCGGCGCTGTTCGGTCCAGGCGGCTTCATGATGAATGCCGCGCTAGCCGTCGCTCTCGCCGGCGCTAGCCTCATTTTGCTTGATAAATGCGTCATTGTGACCGCCGCCGGGCGTACTTGAGTCGGTAGTCGCCGTTAGCTGCCGCTACCTGGCGCTCGTCGGACACTACCTGGCGCTATCGCTTGATGAATAAGGGCCATAGTGTTATGTCTCGCATGCAAATAAAAGATATTAAGGCCTTTATTTAACAAGGGATAGCGCCAGGTAGCGACTGGTGAGCGAACGGTAATGACGGTCACCGCCACGAGAACGCCGGCTCCCCACCACAATCACACATTTATCAAGCCGATCCTGCTTAGCGACTGAGATAGCGCCATATAGCCACTCATTCATCATTATTCCAGCCTCAGCCCACAGCGCCAGCGAGCGACCTTGAACAGCGACAGGTATGACCTCTCGCTACCTGGCGCTCTCCAATGCATTTCAATGGAAAAATCTTTAAATATTCATAATTAATTGTTAATAATTTTTTTTTTTTAATGTGAAAATTTCTGTTACCACTTCTGCCATGTTAGATATTTTTTTTAAGGTAAAAAAAAAATTAAAAAAAAATTTGTGCAGAATTGATATTACAGGTCTGATATTAATGTATTCATATTCCAAAATGTTTTTATAAACTTGTTTTCTTTGGTTTCAAAAAATATGGTTGTTTGGGGGTTAAAAAACTACTTTTAACCCATCGCCGCCAGCGCTCTGGGGTTTAAACATGCATTTCACAGCGCGAGAATTTTTTGAGCGTGATTTGTTAATGAATATGGTGGGAGCCGTTCGCTATGGCCATTCGCTATCATGCGCTCCCATACAGTGCGGAACCTGTCAAATAGCGACTCCTCACCCAATATTCAACATTACCGCACACCGACTGAGTCGCTGTCAACAACCGAACAATGGCCAAGCACAGCGACTACTAGCGGGCGCTGTGAAAATACTGCTACAGTCGCTCATCTGTCGCTATCTGGCGCTATTAATGAATCGGCCTCCCCATGTTGCAGTCCAGACCCCCCCCCCCCAAAACAAAAAAACACTTATCTACCTTCTGCTAACAGTTTAGGAGTTAAATAAAAAAAACTATTCCATAGTGGCTTTCCCTTCATTCGCTATCGTTTCCACCAGTATAGCTATCCTAGAAGTATTGCTGACTCAAAAGTATTGCTTAAACTTGACCATTTTGGGGGAGCCTCAAAGTGGGACACTTAGCTTTAACAGTGTACAGGGTGATGTGCATTGCTGGGGGTATTCACAGGCTTTTGAGGAACAAATATTCACCACATACTTTACCTCCATATGTAAGTAGGTTTGGCTCCATCCCCACCACAAGCCTAACACACAAATCAATAATCTCTGGTCTGGCGATTACCCTAATCCTCTCCCATTCTCCTATGTTCTACTGGCGTCTGGTCAGGGTCTGCTAAGAGTAGAGTATGAATAACTTTCCCTAGCCCCACCACAGTGTGGGGATCACAGTTCTTAAATTATTAGCCCCCATGCTTCCCTTGCACTCTGTTACCTGCTACACAGTGTCTGTTTTTATCAATAGAAGCAATGTGTGAGCCTGTGTGATAGATCCAGGAGAGCAGGGGATGCTGGGTGTAGTCTAGGTAAGTATAGCTTAAATCAAAAGTGATGGTGCTACAGTAAATTAAGTATTATTTTTTACATACCTAGAGATGCCTTTTGAAGCCAAGGTTAAAATATACATTAGAAGGGGTCCAGACACATCTGATGAAAATCTTTCCCCTTTATCTGGTTTGTTTTTTTATTGTAAGCATGTTAGCAAAAGATCACCTTGAAGCAAATATATTACACAAATCTTCATCTATAGTTTTCGTTAATTAAATGCTATTTCCTGAGCACTATACAGATTAAGTCATGAAAAATGTGTTGAAATGATTATTATCACCAATAGAAAATGTGTTAATTGGTGGTTATTTTGAGAACCTATAAAATGAATAAAATGCATGTATGTGCCTATGGTTTCTTTCAAGATTTTTACTTGAGTCTTGTGAGGTCGCAGTTGTGATGCTGGCCGTACAAGGCATATGCTGCTATATTTTATACAGACTATTTATTAGAGTGCCTCCCATCATTGCTTTTTTGTTGAGTTTGTATAGCCGTAGTTGCAGGGCCCTCATTCCTTATGCTGTCTTGTGTGTAGGGTGTAGTGTGTAGTTTTGGATTTTACATTGCGAGACACTTGTATTTTTACCCTATTTTTAGCCCTTGCGCTGATCATAGATGTTTTAATGATGATCACAATAAGTGTTGAGCCAGAATGGTATCTATCCCATTCGGAAGCCTTCTGGTGAATGCCTTCTCCTGAATTCTCCTGAATGCCTGATGCAACAGCTCCAGCCACCACTACATGTGAATTGGTATAGGGGTCCCTAGGAACCTTACTGTTCACATACAGTTAAAAGAAATACAGTTTAAAAAAAAAGAAAACAAAAGTCACTTTTGCTGTATCCTCCTTCATCTGTCCCCCACCAGGCGACATCCTCTCTGTAGGTCTGCCAGGTCGGGGGCTTCCTTCTGGCCTGGCAGCAGTCATCTTCTTCATACTGGGGAGAGGCTATTGCATCCGCTCCGCCAGAATCTGTAGTGAGGTCCTCTCTCCTTCTTGAGGGTTTAGTGGCAATGCAGGATGATTTGACGCGGATCTTGCCTGTATAGATGGGGCGAACCAAAAATAATCGTAAAGATCCGGGTTGAGTTTAGTTTGGGACAAGATTGGATGCAGAACGAAGGAACTCCATCTTCTTGAGTCTCTAATAAACAATAGTTGGGAGTCCTCACTGCTTTTTCTACAATAAATGCTTTCCAAAAGTCCGGTAAAGGTATTTTTGTATTTTAAGGAGTGCTGTAACATTGCTCAAATGTATTTATTGGCCAACCATGACAGTATATACAAAAAGCAATATAGTTAACAGAATATATATTCATCAATAAAATGCATTATGTTCACGTAATATAGATATTTTACCTATGTATCAGTAAATTTTTCTTGTTGTTTTTATAGGATCTCGGCTCCGACAAGAGGATTTTCCACCTCGAATAGTAGAACATCCTTCAGATGTTATTGTTTCAAAAGGAGAGCCCACCACATTGAACTGTAAAGCCGAAGGTAGACCAGCACCTACCATTGAATGGTACAAAGACCTCGAACGAGTAGAGACGGATAAAGATGACCCACGTTCTCACCGAATGTTGCTCCCCAGCGGATCTTTATTTTTCTTACGCATTGTTCATGGACGGCGGAGTAAGCCAGATGAGGGGAATTATGTCTGTGTTGCGCGGAACTACCTTGGGGAAGCCATGAGTCGAAATGCATCTCTTGAAGTTGCCTGTAAGTTTTTTTCTTGATTATATGTAAAGACTTCCCACATGCACAGTAATGAAACATTTAGCACTCTTTGCAATCCAACTGTTAGTTGATGAATATTTTCCAAGTGACTGCAGAAATCCTATAATTTAGCATAGGTTTAAAAAAAGCATATGCTGACCTTTTATAATTATTTTAACCATGATTATGCATTTGAGAAATGCACCCCTTTGTGGTTAATCCACTGCAGTTTTCAAGATATATAATTTTCTAAAAACTGGGCAAGAGTTGAAAAAAATTAACATTAGTGGTAGGTCTAATTCATTTGAAATTATACCACTATAGGAAAAATAAGGCATAAAAAATACTGGCAGAGGTGAAAACCTCCTCTACTTGGCAAGAATATATTATCAATAAGGGTTGTGGTCATTTTAAAGTTCTTAAAGTCCTGTAAACACATTGGTTGCCTTAATTTTCTAAGACCGTAGCTGTATCTTGGCGAAAGGCAGTGCATAGCCTGTTGTGAGGGATGATGGGCCACAGTATGAGCAATGTGACCCATGCTGAATCTAGTTAGACATCATCGTAATTCTCCTCTAACATCCATACATTTTGATCAACATATTTAGCAAGTGTCAGGTCCCGTGGGACACCCGCCTTCTGAGTAAGTCCGCAACCCCCAATCTCCGCTGCTAGCTTCACCTATAGTCAAGCCCCCGTCTGCTGGGACACTTTATACGCCTCACCGGGCACGGTTGCCCCCAGCACTTGGTAGCACAAAGGATGCGGACTTACGGGGAGGAAGGCGGATGAACCAGGAACAAGACTGGGCGAGGTTGGGCAAGCAGGGGTCATACACGGGAGATCAATCCAATATAGCGCGGCACCAAAGGATGAGACGGAAGAGTAGTCAAAGTCGAGCCAAGGGTCAAGCCGGAAGGTCACAGGTACGCAGTACAAGGGAGCAGGCAAATCGTAGTCGGAAACAGGTGAAGGTCGGTCCAGGCGGCAATCACGGGATGGTCATACACAGCAAGATCAATAACGGAAAAGTTCAAATACAGATAATCACACCCAGCAGCACACTATCACGGGCAAGGAACAAGTGTGAGGGAAACACCTTTATAGGAAGTGGGCTGACATGATTGGTGGGAGAGGGGACGTGATTGGTGCGACTTGGGATACCTGGGCTGATTGCCTAATACACTTTGGACTCATTGGTCCACCTTAAAACCAAGGGCTCATTGGCCCACCTTAACACAGCCTCCAGCGGGCACGCTGGCTGCAGCGCCGCCGGAGGTTATAACACAGCTGCGCTCGCGTGCGTGCGCTAGCACGAGCTGTCAGAGAAGAGCAAGGAGGAGAGGGGGCGTGCCTGCTCGGCCGCGCTCGCTCCGACGCCACCTGTCGGAGACGCGCCCGCCGAGCAGGGAGGGAGGCAGACAGGCGCCGGAGCCCGCGCCGCCTGCAGACGCCACGGGGCCGGCGAAAAGATGAGTTGTCCGTGACAGCAATGACTAGCTACTATACATATCTGATTGCTGAGTATTTTAAGGATTTTCTTGTATAAAATACATGTTATAGGCTGGAGCTATTCAAAAACATTATATAAATGTTTATGTTTGTAAAAAAAAGGTTTCCAAAAGATGGCCACAACATACTCATAAGAGTCATTCATTCATTCATTCAGGAGCTGCTCAACATTTGTTTCCTTGATATGATATATCTAGCTTGGCTGACTTCAGCTGTATGTATTTTTTACTAAATACTTAAATAATATAATATTTTTGTTGTAATATGTTTTGAATGGAGTTGGGGAGTGTTAGAGCCATTCTTCTTGGATTCCAGATCAGACCATTGCCATATGAGGTTTCTACACTTACCTACCTTTATAATATGTGCCCCCTTTCACCCTCCTGGTTGCTGCCGGTAGAATGTTAAAAAACTAAATTGAGACACCCTTGGAGATTAATGGACTTCCTGGTTTAGCTTCTGACCATGCCATTGCAGGAGCTGGCCTTGAAATTCTTGCACCTACTGTGCAACCAATGCAGGGTAACAGGTGGTGCATATACAACTGATGGAGGTGATGCAGAAACAGAGCTTCAGGAAGCAGTGTTAAGTCTGGGGTCTGGTTTTCCTTTATCAGGTATCTATACCAGTGGTACTGAAGCTTCCCTCTGTGGTACATAAAGCACTACAGCCTAACCACTGCTCTTTACCCCAGGGAGTGTAGACCCACTGTGAATGTAGCTTACCCACAGAAGGTGTATGTCTTATTAAAGAAGATCTATAATGTATAAAAAGCATGGTCTCCTTGCCAAAATGCCCTCTCTCAGCCCAGATTGGTGCACCTTTTTTTTTATAGAAAATGGCTAGTGGTTAGTCCACCTGACTTGCTAGTGTAAATTCTCTCATCATCAATGCCAGCATCTCAGGGTGCTTGATTCAGAAGACTTCAAGTGCTAGCTGTGACACATCCTGGGATGATTTCACTGCTGACAGAAGAGCTTGTGCTGTTGTGCTAGGTGGAGCACATGTCTTATATGCCCTCTTTAAAGCAGTATACCCTCTTGTGAAGTCTGATTTGTAAGTCTGAAGATACCTGAGATCAATGGAAGCTGGGATTTGGAATGCCTCACTATGGGAGACCTCCTGGTCTGCTCTATATTCACCTCAATCCAGTGATCCCATGGTGCCATGTGGTATCCCTACTGTGCAGCACCTACCATGCCTAGTAGACTTGAATGACTGCCAGATTGAGCTGCCTGGAGTGTGGCTGACATGGAGGATGCCAGGTGAGGCCTGCTTATGAATACTATGATCTCCAGCTCGAGAAAAGTAAATGTCAATCCTGGAAGGGGATACGGGGTTCCACAGAGTGGTGCGCTCCACATCGAGCTTCACTTGGGTTGGGGGACTAGAGATTAAAGTTTTGGCCCACTTTAATATGGATCTATCTATTTTCAGCACTATCTAATACTGGTGCTGGGTTTGAGCATTACTTATGCATGTATATTCTGTATTTTGTATGACCTTTCCCTTTACACCATTAGCTATGACAGCATATTGTCTATACAACACAAGCTCTGAAGCTTTGTTCAATCCAGAATACTGAGCAAGGGCAGAAATCTCTTTCCCTCTCGCTTATTTTACTTTAAAGATTTAACAGCGCTGTTCTCTTCTTCTTCATTTTATCCATTTTCATATTACCACTTCAAATGTTTGAATATTTTATAGCTTAAGTTTGTTTATTATATTTGCATTAATATACACGGAGAAAGAATAGATCTCCAAATGTTTTGGAATGTTAATGTACTGTTATGAAATCACACTCGGTGCATAATGAATCCATTGTTGCCACTGCTTTAAATGATCTATTAAAAGCAATTCACATGTATTTTGCAATTTAAATAGACCCTGAACAAACACTTGCACGTTATCCGAGCACGCTGCCATTGATCTCACAACCCCAGTCTGCGGGGAGGACCAGCACATGAGCCCTTGCAAGGTCAAAGGTGAAGTGCAGGCCCCTGTAAGAGGCAATGTAATAAAAGGACATACAAGAGATTTGAAAGGGGATAGATCACACACCATTCTTCAAATCTGCCGCCATCCTGTAATGGTTCCACAGGCCCAGAATGAAAAGTGCTGCAACTAGGTTTCATCCTTTGAAGCATATCTGGCTGAATTCGTCAATTGATCCCTTTGGGGATTCTCCAAATAGAGCCTCATCTGACACAATAATAGCTTACTCATCTTTAAAGTTTCACATCATTTGCCATTTTTCACGCTTTCACTCCCTTTACCTTTTGGATTTTTCACCCTGTTATTTTTGAAGCTTTTGAAGGATAAAACATAACTAAGACTATCTTCTATTTTATAATCCAACCTTGTATGAAGCGTCTAAGAATCTTATAGCAATATTATACCTATGTTTTTTTGTAACACCATGAATAAATTAGATTTATAAATCATTAGTATGTATTTAGTTCAGCACTTTATAAAGAACATAGAATCATTCACATTTTTGTGCCTATATGGGGGGGATTTTTGTACATTTACCTGCAGCAAAATCACACCACTAGACCAGGGTTTCCCAACCTTTTTTCATGGAATACCACTTCCCATTTCGCAATTATCTCAAGTACCACCTGCACCACCACTTATACAAACTTCCTTGGGAGAGCAGTGGCCTATACTGGCCCAACAATGAAATATGTTCTGCCAGATATGCAGTTATCCCAAGATGCTCCACTCCTACAACTTGTTGACTTGCCACCCTTGGCACATCATTCTGAAGCAGTAGCTTGTATACCTTATTTCTTGTCCCCCCACACTTTCACCTACAGCGGCCTTGAGTATCACCAGAGGGGAGCTCTAGTACCACTAGCGGTACTAGTGCCACTGGTTGGAAACCCTTGCACTAGATCATGGCTCCCCCCTGATCTTGCCTAGGAGCTCAGAGAATCTCCTAGTCAAATGCCCTTTACACATACTGCTTGATTTAGCCAAACCAGCAAACCTGACTATATATATATATATATATATATATATATATATATATATACCATTCAGACAATGCCCATGCCAGAGTTTAATGCAATAGTCCGGCCACTGGACCAACACTCCCTGGCAGTAAGCCTGGAATAAAAAAAATGCATTCACCTGGACAGCAACAGACACCTGATCCTCTGCTTGGAGAAGCCCTTGTTAAGCAGTATTTCCAGGTTCCCAGCAGTGTACTGCAAAGTGATTGGGTGACTCACTGTAATTATCAGTGATAGTTTTACCAACAGAAACAGCCAGGAACCCTAGAAAAGGTGCAATGGGAGCCAGGGCCGAATTAAGTGTGGTGAAGGCCCCCTGTACACAAAATCTGGTGGAGGCCCCAGATACAGTATTTTTCTTCCTTTAAAATAATAGTCCAGCCAGGTTGTTAACCCACTTAATGGAATGTCAGATCCAGTCCCTTGTGCAGGTGTCTGCAGGTCGGGAACTCCTGCTTTGCCATTCTGGGCTTATATGCAGTAAGCGGCTAGCGATTGACAGCTCTGCACCCACCCAATACCATTACTCACGACTGCTTTGCTGCTCTAGAATTTCTGTCCTGCCCTGTGGTGGCTTTGGCTGCAGGTTTGCAAAAACAAAAAATGCGCGCAGGGGGGCCTACTGCCACCAATAGCTTTGTTGCTGGCCCCTCAACCTGTCAGACCAAAGACTGAAAAGCCTCCTGGACCAGACCATAACCCAAAGGTTGGTGGAGGACTCCTCTGAAGGGCAAGTGGTGGAGGCCCCGGGGCATGCACCCCTTGCGCCGTCCTCATAATCCGGGCCTGATGAGAGCAGCTGAACAGGTAAGCATGTCTTTGTTTTATTCCCAGTTTATTATTGGTTATTGCTAGGGAGGGGGTAAGTGGCAAAGTCCATTGTTTTTAAAGAACAATTTGGACCAAGTAACCCTGGGGCATCCTGATTTACTGGCTCTCCCACACCACAATCACAGCCCACAGCTGCATCCCCAGCCTCCCTGCTGCTGAGGCACACTCACAGACCCAGCCATTTAGATATGCTGGGGACGGAAGCATGACACAGACCACAGGAAGGACAATGATGTGGCTTCCCTTGTTTCTCTATGCCAATGCTCGGTTCTAAACAGAGCTGAATGGCACTCATTAATATGTACAGCCTACAGCACTGATTGGATGAGGGTCCAAACATGCACTTTGAGACCAGCGGAAAGGTATATTTCTAGTGCGATCCAGGAGAGGGGGGTTTACACAGGGGCAAGGACCAAGACCCAGGATAGTAAAAACTTTTACGCAGAGTTCTACTTTAAACCTATGGCTCCATTTTATACTGAAAAAAATACCACTTTCCATTTTCAAATTATCTCAAGTACCACCTGGGTGTTACGTTTGGGTTGTCAGTGACTTTAAACTGCCTTCCGAATGCATGAAACAATCATTTAAAGTGAAAATAACTTTCAGCTGTTTTGTAATCATAGAGTAAATCAGGCTTGAGAAGCGTAATGATCGGGTTGGCCTTGCTAAATATTTCCTGATATAATATGCATAGCACTGGTTGGGAACTCCTGTATTATGGGATACAATATATATATTTATAATAAAAATATACCGTAATTCATATTTAATGGAATAGTAAATAAAAAAAATGAAATATTATTTATTTATGGCAAAAGACAATTCAAAATGGTGATTTTAAAATAAAAGTTATTAAATATGATATATACTTCTCATTACAACGGTATAAATAATATATGGCTTGCTATGCTATAGGACAATGCCATGAGATGCAAAATATGTATATGATAATGACAAATAGTCCTAATATACAACAGCTATTTTTACATTATTATAATCCATTTTAAATGATAAACACACGCACATTGTGATATATTTTATTTTAAATTTAAAAAAAAGAAAACGAAAAAAATGCCTGTTCAAGCAACTGTAAATAAGCATCTTATCTAGGCAGAGTCAGTTACAGCCCCCGGGGACTGGAGCCATAGCCCCAGGTGTTAAATGTATGATAGCTGCTTGATCTATTGACCAGGGTAAGAGGGTGCCATGGCCAAAATGAAAATATATGAAAAATTAATGAAGTCCCCACAATGATATGCTATGTCCACTACAGAGCCTAGGTTGCAAAGTATTTCTGAATATTTTCTAAGCAGTTTTCTGATTAGAGATCAGGGGACATAAAAATGGATTTAATGTTATTCTTACCTAGAAAGTAAAATTTGTGCATACATTAATCAGTCCATCATTGCTGATGCTTAGGGGAACTATTCATATCTTCAGTAGGGCAGATATTGTAGGGTATATATCTATCTAACTATCTATACTGTACACTTGATCTATGGTTTAAAATACATAAATAATTAAGACTTAAAGGTGTTCTCGGTAGTTCTGCAAATGTGGCAAAAGTAAGAAATAAAGGTTCTATGGTAAATCTGTAAGAATTAAATTGAACAGTCTTAAAGTGGAACTAAAGACTCCCCTTGGGACATATGGTTTTGGAATGCTTAATTGTCTAGGCAGGAGCAGTTTTTGGGCTTTCTACGGTATGTTAAGCAGAAGAACATCCCAAACTGGGATACCCCCTCCCCGGGGAGGTTATTCTGCAGTCTTAAAGTGACCCAAAAAGCTAAGTTAGTCTCCCCCAACCCCCACCCCTGGCACTAAGGCAGGTCGGTTAACAAAATGTATCTGCCATTCTGGTGATGGCTGCAGCAAGGCTACATAGGCCTTGATTCACAAAGAGTTGAAAAAAACTCTCATGGTAGTAAAAAATTCAATTCATGAGAAAAAAAGCCTGAGAATTTCACTGTTAGTGAATCACCAGATAGGAAAACAATGAAAGTCAATGGCACTTTTTTACTCCTGAAAAAAGTATTGAACTTTTTGCCCCCTTTTACCTGTAGTAAAAAGTGCCATTGACTTTCATTGTCTTCCTATCTGGTGATTCACTAACAGTGAAATTCTCAGCCTTTTTTCTCATGAATTGAATTTTTTACTACCACAAGAGTTTTTTTCAACTCTTTGTGAATCGAGGCCATAGAGTGGCTTCCTCTGCTATGTGCATACGGTCCCAGCCCCCATTAAGGTCTTAGAGATGTGCTGGTCTTCCCTCCATTCCTGCCTCAGCACTGCAGGAGGGGGCCAAAGGGGACTAAAAGAAAGACTGCTACCCTGGGCTTACTAACTGAAGAATCTTTTAGGTCTTTTAGGTCCAAATTAAAGGTTCCGTACAGGCAAGTGAAAAAACAACAGCATAGTCTTGCATTGTAAAACCTACTGGTTCCTAAAATCGAATCCTGAGGAGTGAGGATGCATTCTCTATTCACTGTTGACCTCCTGGGTAGAAGCCATTTTATTCACTGCCCCTTCCACTGCAATGAATAGAATAGGTATGCTGCAGACAATGTGACCGATCAATCAGGTAGCTCTCTGGCCATGGGAATGGGGAACAGACCTTCACATCTCAAGACTCGATCACAAGCAGGATGCCCCCCCCCCCCGCACTGCGCTCGTCATCCTTCAACACCTATCTTATGAAAATTAGTGTTTGAATCGCTTAAAAGTGGGAAAAATCCAGGGATTCTCCCTATCCCGAGTGTGTAAAAGCCTCTGGGACCGTATGTCTGTTTACTTCTCCTGAGGTCCCATAGAGCATTTGTGAGTTCTCTCCAGTCAGCGCTGTAGGCTGTGTATATTATGTAAGCATCCCTGCGGGCGCTTTCTTCTGAATGTGTGTACCTGTGCAAGCCATCAGATAGGCCTGGCACGGGTGTGCGCATGTGCTGGGGGATCTCCGGCACACCCCCAGGGTGATCACCCCTCTTTAAAACTCTTAGTAGAGCATACCTCACTTACCTAAGTGACTGAAGCTCTACAATTAGTTAGGAAATATCGGCTTCGAGTAACAACCTGTCGTTACAAAATATCCTATGGGAGTTCTTCCTAGAACAGGGGTCCCCAACCCTCCTCCTTAAGGCCCACCAACAGCTTGTGTTTTCTCGACATGCTGGCTTTATGCTGCTCTAATTACTCCACCTGTGTGTCTGTGTGGAGACCCGCAAAACATGGCCTGTTAGTGGGCCTTGAGAAGCGTTGGGCTTTAGAAAACTAATATTACTTAATAAGTG
The DNA here is from genome assembly GCA_027917425.1 of Gastrophryne carolinensis. Taxonomy (NCBI): domain Eukaryota; kingdom Metazoa; phylum Chordata; class Amphibia; order Anura; family Microhylidae; genus Gastrophryne; species Gastrophryne carolinensis. Next base: position 469,810,861 of record CM051236.1, on the reverse strand, counting down.
AACATTTTGCACCACAAGTATTGAAATCTACCAATACTCCATATTCTAGTTATAATATTCAAGCCATATAGATTTTATTTGGGATTATCTGTAATACTGGTCTGCAGGTCCATATCTATAACGTTCACAATTGTTCTAGCACATTCCACAGAAATAGAGATCATGGCTGAACAACTAAATATTCACCCATAACATTTTCTCCACATTAATTATTAATGATTCTTAATGAGCAAGTGTCCTATTTATTTATATACCTATAAAATAGCCCGGGAATGGCTATTTGCATCCAAATTACTAATAAAATATCCGGTATTAGGATATATGACACAATGACATTATTATTTAAAGTTTAATTAAAAGGAATATGAAATTACCAACCTAAGTATTAGCCAACAAAGAGGACGATTCAGAAATCATTTGGCGGCTATGCCTACAAAATTTACCTCTAATTTCCTACTGACATATTTATATAACAGCAAACACAGTGCAATTATATTCACCTCACCACTCCTTCATCACAAATCCTATGACGAGTTCAGGTGACCTTTGTAGAGTCTCTTTCGTAGGGTGATATAGTTAATGAGATCCTGTGACACTATGACCTCAACCAGCTCCTGGCCCTGGACTCTGTCATCCATCTTCCAAGCCCCAAAGGTTACATGACAGCACATGGAAACAGATAAAACAAGTGTGAATAAACAAATTCAAGAGCTTTCCGTCATGGCTGCCAGTCCAAATAAGACATCACACACTTGTGATTGAAAAATGGTTAAGTTGTTGTGAGCAAATAAACTTCACCTGGCTTGGTGGGTCAAATGACCGAGAGTCTGTTTTTTCCTAGGCAAAATGTAGGGCGTGGTTTACTGAAAACTCCTTAAAATTTCTGAAAACGCAAGAGTTTAGGCACTCACATTTTGGCCTTAGATGAGACCTTATGGATGCCCAATCCTCTGGGGTTCATGGCAGCAGCTGAAGGAACCATGGCTGTGCTGTAATTGGGTGGCAGGCAGGTAATTCCTCTTTGTTCTTCGAAGTATCCAAACCAGGTTTAGTGCCAGGGGAGGGATGGGGGCAGTTGTATTAGTCTTTTTTAGATCACTTTATTAAGCCTAAAGTGGCTTTTGAGAGTTCTAGTTAATTGGGCCTGGCAATATTTTCTTATTCATACATGTTAGAAGAAATTGAATAAGAAGTTATTGTAATATTATACAATATTTTCCAAATTAGCTAATTTCTCCTTTGGGTTAACACATTTATCATAAGGTTCTTCTTTGAAAGACATGCTGTATTGTTTGACTAGATCTTTTCTATAGAAATCATAATATTGGCAAACAAAACATGGTGAACCCACACATTTAAGCCAACCTACACTTATCCTGGGAAATTTGTACTAGGGAAAGAGTAGATCTGCTGTGATTCGTACCATGCCACCCACACAACTAGCTGTAATCTCCTTGCCCTTCTCCAGTGGGGGACCTTAAGCTGATATTGTGTGATAGCTAAAGGTGTTGGTGGTTGGGTTTTCTTTCATTTCAAATTATAGCTGGAGCAGATGATGTTCCATCATGACAAGTAATGGTCGTCATATCGATACTGATATTTATAAATCCGAAATCAGGGTTTATGATTACATTTAAGAGAACCGAACCTCAAGAGGTGGCCATCTTATTGTAGCCCTAGCCATTGGCATGTGAGATTAAAAAGCATCGACCCTGATCAGGTACGTGTACAGTTCCTTTCTATCTGCTGCACAGATGCATTATGTTAAAGGGCACCCCTCACTTGGGGCCGCCACTATTTTTTTTTTTCATCAGTTCCAGTCTGATTTTGCCTCTGGGGGCCTAACCCACCCACCATTCACCCCTCATAAGTGTTTGCGGGCCATTTCTGAGTCACCAAGTCCAGATCTCCATTAGTTTCATTGGGGTTGGTGTCAAGTTCCGGTACCCGAAATGAACTTTTGTTCAAAGTTCGGCCGAACTTGCCAGATCCGAACTTCTATGGGTTTGCTCAACACTATTTATGATGTTGTCAGACCAGTTCAAATGCAAAGGACTGGTGATTGTCTGATAAGGGTTTCCAAGCATTCATATTTCTCTTACCATTTGTATTAACATTTAGACCTCCTATTATCTTTTATGGTTTTCACTCTGGGCAAATAAGTATACAAGAAAAACAAAACGTATTACAAAGGAATATACTTTTAAAACAGTTGATCTCAAATATCACTACAGATTACCATTATAAAGCACAGTATGCCCAATAATAGCAATCAAGTGTAGTATAACCTAGAATATTCATAGTTAAAAGCAATGGCAGTAAGTAACCTTGTATCTCAAAATTTCTGATGAAGCTTGGAGAGCAAAGCACATCAGGACCAAGACCCATATTTTTCGAAAAACAATTTAATGGGTGATATATACTTTGCTGCATACAATTTATCTTTCTTATTCTGATGTTAGAGTTTAACTGAGATAGATCACATCTTTATAAGGAAGGTACAAAATGAAAACCGCAACTACAAATGTTTTAAAATGATATTCCCATATGGTAAGGTTTTTTTCTTGTATACTTATTAGGCCAAAGTAGAAGCCATTAGAGGTAACAGGAGGTCTAAATTTGGAAATTATTCATGCTCTTTGACTTATTTAATAAATAATCTGGTATCCTTTTCCATTCCAGAGTGCTCAGCTAATATGGAACAGCTAACAATAAATACTTTAATATGTATCTAGGGACCTTACAAACAAAACTCTTTCAAGAGAATGCCGAATATTATAATGTGTTTTCTTGGAGCCAGTGTATTCATTAAAAGTATAAAACTCTAATGTATTATTGTAATGTCAACTGTTTACAGGCTACTGGTAACCAGTTTGTAGCATCGTATGTCTCTACTTACAGCAAGTGAAAGCTCTTTTTCAAAGTAATCCAATTTCTTAAAATAGTATAGAGCTAAATAGTTATTATATGTAATTTGAGGATTTATGACCAACCATGGAGAATACATTCCTTTCCATGTGACAGGCAGATGCCGGGTAATAAGATTATTTGGGCAATTGCAATGATTTGTTGGTTTTAATAGGAATGAAAACAAAAGTCCAGTACAAAAATGGATATCGGCATGTGAGTGTGTAGAAGCTACATTTGGTGCTGCTTAGAGAGATTGATAAAATAGTTTCAGTCTATACCAACCATCATTAGAATAGCACTGTACTGCGTGCATGTGTAATAAAGTAATATAATAATGTAAAAATGGAAAACTCTGTTTGTTAGTGTTAGCAATATTAGCCTTGCTATACAACAACTAAAAAGAAAGTTCTATCTCCCAGATCAGAATCCTCCATGCATAGCCCTAGGAAGTCTAGGGAATCCGCTGATCTCAAGTGTTGGCCTAAGGAGTGATCCATCATTAGGTCATTCCATGCACTTAAATCTGGTTGATCATAAGAACGCCTAGACTGTTTCCTCCTCTCCGGACAGATGTTCATTATCTGTAGGTACTGTGGAATTTAGGAGGCAGTCATGTTCCTTTTCGGTTATGATAAAAACGCCACTCATTGAGTAGTGTTAGTCCTTTACTGAAAGTAGTTGAGCATCCATAAATCAAGGTACTGTACTGACATCTGTAGCCCTACTTAAGCAAATGCTGCAATAAATACCAATATTCTCTTTACAGGTCTACCCTGTATATGCTGTATGGTCAAAAGACATTTTATTCTTACTTGTCTGCTGGTACAGTCTTCCTGGCGAATGGAACTTGCTGTGTCAAATTTAAGCTCGCTCAGCTGATGCCAAAGTGTCCTCCAACCCAATGATCAAAATGACAGCTGGTAAACTGGGTTTGATGATGTACAGTAGGTGTTCCACAACCCTCTTCTACAAGGCCCACCAACAGCTCATGTTTTGTGGATTTCTCCAAAGCTCTGGTTCTGCACTAATGGCTTCTCCTGTGCATCTGTGTGGAGATCTGTAAAACCTGGCCTGTTGGTGGGCTTGGGGGTCTCTGCACTAGATGAACAAATAATAACCCTGGGAAGATTTTTTTTATATGACTCATTTTTGGTTACAACTAATCTGTGTGAAGTGAAGAGAAATATAGTATAGGGTCATATCCTTTCCTGCTTCTTTGTCATTGTTCACAGATGTCTCCAGAAAACATGGCCTATTAACTCTTTGTGTAGTGCTGGGGAAGGAGGCCAGGCTGACAGTCCTTATGTATGTTTGGACAACTTGTTCCATCTTAGTCAGTTTATGGAATCCTATTGATTTCCTGTTGAGCTGTGTTGAAAATGAGAAGTTCAGCCCCATGTCAGAGCCTTTAGCTTGCCTAACAGCAGCTTTGTTGGGGTGGGGTGTAAACCAACAAGTAGAAGTGTTACTGCTTCAATGTAAGCAGCAGACCAGCTCTCTGTCTCAGAAGTGCCAACAAGCATTTATAAAGAGGTTTTCTACTTATATCAAACGTGTATATGCTCTTTTAGGGTCCTGGTTCATAGGGACACTAAAGTAAGCTAATCTACTCCCTGCGTTAAAAGGATACTCATCTTCTGCCCCATTTATTTGGAGTTCCATGCCTGAGTTTGGCTTCCTAAAGATCTTTAACTGAAGGGGCACCCCTAATTAGGATAGCCACAGGGAATTATTGTTAAAATTGCCCCAAAGTCTAAGTAGAATAAATGGTTATAGGTTCTTACCAGACATGACTAGAATGATGCTTTAATTTAAAGCTTTTTTGGCCTTTCAATACATGTCATAATTTGGGGGGGGTGTAAATACAGATTTACCAATCATCTCATTTTATTTTTGAGAAAAATCTTTTTAACCCACCGAGCTTTATTTAGACATATTTTGGGTCCCAGGTTTCCTTTGATTTGAATATTCTGTTTCGCTTTTCACAGAGCTCTGAGATAGTTTCAGCACCTAGAGCTAATACATGACCTGCTTACTAAAGACCCTTAGGAGATAATTTAATAACAATTAAAAGCTCGGAGGCAAAGAAAATGACAGCACAAACGCGTTCATTTTTTCCCTTAGCAGTCAAACTGGAGTAAGTAGTCTGCCAGCGTTCATAACCCTTTAAAAGTCACTTTATCCGATTAGGAGAAATTGATTTTTTTTTCCAATATAGGTCCCAGTGATTGTGATAAATGTGGCTTCGGTACAAGCTCTACTTTCTCTCTGGCTGCCTTCATTTGTTTTCAGGCCACTAGGTGAAGGGGACGGGAAATGATGTGGTGCCATTATCTGAACTTGTTGTCAGCACTCAGACACATGTGGAGTTGACTAGTTTAAGTGCATCAGCTGAGCTGCTAGAGAAAGCCTGACATGGAGATAACACAGTCCATACATTTGCAACAAGTGAAGCTTACCACATGTTCTAGTGATGAAAGGCACGTTTGAAGTTTCTCGTAAAGGCAAACAAGAGACTCTCATTTCATATAGAGTTAATCGTGATGTAGAATATCACCTAAATGCTGTTGACTATTCAGTAAAGCACACTATGAGAAATCTCAGACAAACAGAGATATCCTGACAAGAATAAGCCCCTACAGGGTAGTTTGGGGGCTATAGTGAAATTAAATAAAATGATACATGGATGTAGAAGCCACACAGAGATGCTTTCTACATTGTCCCATGTGTATAAACACAATAGACTTGCACTGGTTTGCAATAAAAATAGGGGGCTTATGTAGCAAACTAAACTCAATTTAGCAAGGATGCAGTTAGATAAATAGCTCTCATAAAAACAGTCTACAGAGTTATATCCTTGTTTGTGCAGGTAATATTGGGTTTTGCTAAAATGGTGAGCAGTGTCTTTAATCTCTGTATCACCATCTCATGGAATTGCGTTTTAGCACGGGCTATCAAAATTATTTCTTCATTGTCATACAAATGGTTATCCTATGTCTACAGGGAGAGACGTTTAGCAAGCTGCATACTGCCTAATACACCATTAAGACCTTATATTGTTACTATTATTATTATAATAAAATAATTCATAAAGTCCCATCATCTTCAGTGACACTGTATACAAAGTAGAAAAATAGATAATACAAAGTAATATAAATCTATTCCACATGTATCTGCAGATATATGCAACCAAATCTCTGTCTTTCCACATAGCTAGACATGTTTGTTGCTTGATATTTAGTTGATGAGAGGGTTAAACTGGGCGGTAAATTAGTTCCCAGGCCTTGAATAATAATAATAATAATTTTGTATAAATAATAGTGATTGAGCTGCTCCCACCCCCCTTTATTAATATAAATCAAACTAGTCCAAAGAGCAGGTGCACACTTACTGTCTGTAGAGGTGGGTGCCTGGTCCGCGGTGGAGCTACTGTGCAAGTAGTAAGTAATTGAGACCGGCACTCCAAGTCATCGTATGCAGAAAAATATATTTAAAAGGATATGAAGAAAACATGAGGGGATATAGCGCAGTTCCTTGTATCCAACGTGTATTGTCTTTTCTGATTGAAATGGTTGCAGTTCTTCCCTGAGGAAGGAGGTCGGTTCCCCCGAAACAAGGAACTGCGCTATGTCACCTCATGTTTTCTACATGTCCTTTTGAATATATTTTTCTGCATTCGATGACTTGGCTTGCCGGCCTCAGTTACTCAGTATTATAAATCAGATATGCATTGATAGATGATTGGAGAACATTAGGAGAGAGGGTCCTGCCTATGTAAGCTTAGAGTCTAAAGAATACGGGGTGGAGGCAAGAGGTTGGGTCACAAGTAGTATGTAGGAAGCTTAGTGGCGAGTTCTTTGTGAGGTTGGTAATGTAATCCAGAAGATAGGCTTGTCTAAAATAGTTGTTTTGAGGATGTTGGTCGATTCAGGCATAAAATCAGCTTCAGTCTCAATTAATTTGCTCCAAATTTACCAAGCTGTATTCTATTCTGAGGTCTTCCTTTCAAGCTCCTATTAACTTTCCTACCCCTTTTAAGCTACAAAAAAAAAAAAAAAGAAAATGAATCCATTAAGTTTTGGAGAGTTTTGTGTTTGGAAACAATGCTTAGCTAAATTGTGCCAAATTGATTTACACATCTTTAAAATGTAATCATAATAAAAAAAAGAAGATTTGGCCTAAATCTAACAGCTTTCTTCCATTGGAACATCAGGGACGGGGACTCCCATCAGAGACACAGCTAAACAAGCCATTGAGGGCTCCCCAAATTATTTTCCAGAACAAAAAAAAACATAAAATGATGATAAATGAAATGCTGGAGTCGATTTATATTTGGTGATTAGGAAACATCCTACAACTATTCTACTGAACAGATGGCATAGTGCATTTGTTGCTAAACTCCACCATCTGATACTTTTCAGCTTTCTTCATTTTTTTGGGGAGATAATGATGAGGAAAGGTCAGCCATTGCCCCGTCATTACAGGCCCTAAATGTCTAAGATGGCAATTGCCAGGCTGGGAATGACAAGCTTGTCAAATGTAGAATGCTTAAATATTGCCTTGCTCTCTTATGGTTGGTGAGAGAGAGCAAGAGGTTGAAGACTGCGTTACATTCATAAGATAGGCTGCCATATGTGTCTTTGTGTGGTTCTGGCTGCTTTCTCTTTCCATGTTAATAATTCAGGAAGTTTGATGCTGTAGATGTTTTTCCATATAGTCATATGGCAGTGCAGAACATTTTCTCCATTAAGCTTAGCGTCAGGCAGAAAAAACATTACATTCCTTTTTTTTTGTTGTTACAGCATTTATATAGCAGCACCACAATTTCTCATCACATTGCGTGTGGGGCACATATAAGCAATAGTACCTTTTTTTTAAAGAAACACACAATCTAATTTTATCTCACTTTGTTACATACCTCCTCACTCACTCACTGTCTTTAATCCACCAAAATGTTTTTAGATGTATGTTACATAATGGTCAACCCGAATATAATGTGATAATTCATATAGTTTGTTATCATATAGAACAGCTTTGTAACACATGGTAGTTAAATAATCTAGCTAGACTGTATTATTTATTTATATATTTTGTCGATTTACATAGCACTGACATTTTTCTAAGGAGATGACAATCAAGTGCCCCCAGCGCACTCAAATACAACTTAGTCATACTAATGTTATACATTACATTACATTTACACCTAACAGACAACTTACAAACTCCAGACACAGAAATGTTTCCTCCTCTGTCTCACCCCACCCAATACCAGCTTGTATTTAACTAGTACTAGACAGTAGTTGCTTATGTCCGTGGTATAAACTAGATATTTCATAATAAGTCTAATAAGCCAAGTCATCTTTATTGGTCACATACATAGAAATGACTCCTTCTGAATGAGAAGTCAGAATTTGTTTCGACAAAGATAAAGCAATTCAATGGAACAAAACCTAAGTATGCAAACAAAGGTTATGAATTGTTTTACATTCAAGTGCGCAAGGATCTGCAGTATGTTTCTGTCCTATGTAATATAATACAGATTAGCAATGCTATAGCTAGTAGTTGCTCCTATTTACGACTCAATATTTGCCTGTCTCAGAGTGCAGTGAGTATGAGGGTTGCTTAGATTGTAGTGATGGTATTAGTGGTAAGAGAACAGTAAGAGGGGTAAGGGCAGGTCCAATTACTGGCCTGGATTAGGCTCAGTGCCCAGACACACTTGACTGATGGCATTATGGGGAATATCCCATTGCTGGAGTAGGTCCGGTCTTTCAGTATCGTCTTTTCTTTTGTTTGGCATTGCTCGTCATTGAGCTGATGGGTCATGTGATATCTTTTAACTATGACTCAGCATGGACTAAGATTTTTGGGCAACTGGTTAACTAGTTGCTGGCCAGACAAAATAGGCATTCAATAATGGTCAGGAGTGAGGGAACTTAGAAATCAGACTTTACCAGCTATGGTTTGATCTCAATCTTGCAGATTGATTCATCTCCATTTGAGGAACAGATTCAATCGTTAAAATGTGTTGCACATTCAGACCTTTGGGCACCTCTTCCCCTTTACTTTCCCATTACTGCCATTCCCATTACTGTGGGGTAAGGTTTTGCATAGGTTTTACACATTTTGTGTAGCACTTGTACAACCTACATTACAGCACTCAAGTGTATGAATGTCCTTCAAGTAGCTTGCATTTGAATATCCATAGCCCACATCACAATGCTGGGTAGGATGCCAATCATTGTAGCCTGTAGATGGCTAAAACACGTTTAGATACCAGTCTGTTCTACATTCATAAAACTTACTAGCAGTGTGAAAAAAGAAACCTTGATGGTTACCATTTGTTAACATCCATTACACATCTTGACCTATGACCATATCTTTCCATTTGAAGACTAAATTTCCATCTCTGGACCTAAGGTCACCAGAACATGATTCCGATGAGGAATTTAAGGAATAGGTTGTGTCTCATTTGTCATTTTTCAGTGGCACAGAGGCATTTTACACTTTCCAGATTTATTGCCCGTTTTTGATAAAGGGAATGCAGCCACATGTACATCTTTGATAAGACTCTAATTGGGTGACTGTGACCTTTCCATAAGCAATTCAGGGGAGAGGCAGTGTGAAAAATGACAGCTTTGGCATAATAATTCTTGCATTTGGTAAAAACTGAGAGCTGATTTGTAGAGAAGGAAGGGATCCCAGCTTCTGATTATGTGGCGGGCACCTAGCACCTAATAAAGGTTGTAAAATACCAATAAAATAACTGATTTACCAGTGTTCATATCGTCCTTGGAAAACTGTTTCTAGTAGATTATGAGCTTGATTTACTGTAGAAACCCATACAGTTCTGTATTCCTGTAATATGTGATGTGTCTTATTCACAGAGGATATTCGCTAACCTGAGTGGGTTAGACGAGATATCTTCTTTTGAGTTACGTAGACCTCTACCACCAAAATGTCCCTGCAGGTAAGGAAATATCAAATGAGATTCTTATAAGGACCTTTACTGAATCAAGTGTTTTATAAACAGTGATAGGCAGTTGATACTGATAAGCAATATCTAGAACTCACATGCTCAACCCCCCTCCTCAGGGGCCGCATCAGACCAGGTTTTGCAGATTTCCACAGTGATGTATACGTGGTGTAATTAGTTGAGTTTATATCTCTGTCTGAGCACTAATTACTCCACCTTTGCATCAGTGGTGACTGTTGAGCCCCCCTTGTTCTAAATTATATTTAAAGGGAAGTTCCACTTACTTGGCTACAGTTCAGGAGTGTCAGAGGGGCATGGGGGACCCCTGATTGCCTTTATCTAGTCCCTGGGATTGTGATTGTTTTCCTGCAGCCCTGGTATCTGAAGCTCGCACTTCCAGTTCCCTGCTGGCTGAAGTTGTACGCCAAAGCTCAGCTGATGCCCCCACAGATAATAATGGCACCTTATTCTTGTAGCACACCTACAGTATGTAGAAGTGTGGCACCTGACTTCAGATACCAGGCTATGAGAGAGCTTTTGCTACTGTGGGACCAGTTGAAGGTAAGCCACTTCATTCTCCTCTTTAACAGCCAAGATCTAAGGTCTGTTTGGAAAGTCCACAAAACTGGACTTCCCCCCAAGTAGTCCCTCGTGTTCACAAATTTAATTAGGGTTTCACAAAGTTGTACAACCGCATTGCACTGCATGTGTAAGGCCTCTTTTACACCAGGCCGAGTTTAAATACTCCATCGTGTCACAAACGACCTGAAACAATCAGTGCACTGAAGTTTGCAAAATGCATCATGTTGCCCTTTGCCCGCAGCTCAATTGAAACGTGCCCCCATAGAAGTCTATGGGCACCACTGGTAAAGCGCATGTACTCACCCTCACATGCCGCTGGTCTTGCTTTGTCCTGGCCTCTGTCCTTCAGTCAGGCACTGCTCCAGTCAGCCTCTTGGGGGCCTTCAGACCTTTATTCCAGCAAGAACTACTAATGGCCCCAAGAGGTGTTCGCAGCAGAGCCTGACCGGGGAAGATGCTGGCCCCGCCGCTGCCTGCTGTCACCACCGCGTCACACCCCCCGCTGTTACCACTGAGGGAGTTGGAGCTCCTTCCACCTCTGCCAACAGCTCGCCCCACCAATGCTCAAGGTGCCCGCATCGGCAGTCCCTCGATGTGGGCACCTTGAGAATTGTTGAGGCGAGGAATTCATATACAGTATATACATAATAGACAAGAAAAGGCTTTACATGCTGAATATGTAAGTTAGGTGGTTTAGGTTGTGGTTAATGTTGTATACTTGCTATTTTTATCATGTTTTTGCTTTGCCTTGCGATAAACAATGAAATAGTGTTAATAATTGTTTACAATGGTTGCACGTAGATTAACTGTATTTTTCAAACTGCTCTTTTTTGTATTATCATAGTAAGTAAATCTGCTAGTAAGGCATTCTGGCAAATTGTTAGATCAGCATGTTTTCACCTTCCCAGTTTATATCTGTGTAATTAATTGCTGATGGTTCTTTATAGCACCATGTTTGTTGCCAGATTTGTGTGCAGGTGAATTAAAGCAACCAATATTTCATTGCTCTAGGTCACACGTGAAAGATGTGACAGGTACTCCGACCTGTCTATACGTCTCAACCATGACCCGCAATGGCCTTTTCTCTCCATTAAAATACTCTGTAACTGCACAGACGTGGAACATTATTATAGGCTGCGTACTCACAGGGGACCAGCCTGACACCATTAAACTAATTTAAATGAGGATTAAAGGGAGAATTGTGGTGTGGAAAGATAAAAGGCTGAGCATTAGCTGATCTGCCTACTCAGCACACATAAACAGCGTTTAAATGTTGTAAATATACCAGATTGCTCTATGATTAAGAAAAAAAAAAAGGAATATATTACAGCGCCACATTGACACAGGAAGAACCATTTATAGATTGTATGTGATTGTGTTTCTAATTCATTCAATGGATCACGATGACCGAGGAGATGAAGCCTTATCTATCTATCTATCTATCTATCTATCTATCTATCTATCTATCTATCTAATTATATATATATATATATATATATATATATATATATATATATATATAAACATTTTAAAATTCATGAATATTTATATCACTCTTAAAGTGGACCAAAAATCTATAAGATTCTCGGGGCGGTCAATTCCCTCCTCCTGGGGCATCCAAAATCGGGATTCCCCTCTGTGTGAAACCCGGTCATCCATTCTGGTCTAACAGTGCATGCGCGAGCTGTGGCAGTATCCCCGCTATACCTCTAGTAGGGCACGTAATCGTGTCAGGCAATTGTGAAGGCCAAAACTCTTGACTATCCTGGGTTTTGGTCCTTGCAGACCGATCAGGGATGCCTCGCTGTGTGAAACCCCCTAGGTCGCCCGAACAAACTCACCTCTCCCTGGCCCTATGGCGCATGCGCGAGCGGATTAGACTGCGCTGGTGGCAACATCCCCCACTACCCTCTAACAGGAAGTGTGCCTGCATGGGCAAATCACAAATGCCTGGTGCGGGCATGCGCCGTGCTAAAGGGGATGCGGCCTCTGCTTGCGCATGCGCCGTTGGACCGGGAAGGAAGGTGAGTTTCTGGGCGACCTGGGGGGTTTCACACAGCAGAGCAACCCAATTCTGAATGCCCCGGGGGGGGGGGAGGAATCAAGCAGCCTTGGAATCTTAAAGATTCCCGGGTTGATCTCTGTGAGTTTTGGTCTACTTTAAGGTAGCACACACTGCAGACACAGCATTGTCACGTTGCACCATAACAAGGGACACGCTCTCTTCTCAGCAGTCTCTTGCAGTCCATTACCACCATGTTCATAATGTCAATTTCCTCTTGCTCAGGGCAACACATTCTTCACGTTACACCTGATGTGTATATATTTCTGTGGTCCTTGATTCAGACTCTCTGCCTCCTTTCATGGCACGAGGCCTGTAGTGAGCCGAGCCTAGACAAAGCCGGCCTGTGGAGGATGTGTTTGTATTAATGGGGTGATTACGTGACTGGGTTGTATACAGTAGATTCAGCCGCTGCCAGTTCTCGAAAAGCTGGATGAATGGGGATTAATAACTCGCACAAGCAACTGATGCCATATAAAGTGTGTGGACAAAACAGAATCTCACACGCTGATCTAAAGAGAATGGCTTTATATTTATACATTTGTTTAGCGATGCCTATATTGTTTGTTTTCCAATAATTAGAGCTCATTATTCCACCATCCGGATGCATTCATTGCTTAGATTAGCTTTGTCTATGTATATAAACAACTGAAGCCCAAAGTAAGCAAATGTTTTCCTCTTAAAGGGACATTCTCTCAGAAAGAATTAGGAATTATTTTCATTAGCTAACTATGATGCTTTAGTGAGTTAACTTCTGTTACCTCTGTTTCTGTAGAAATCAGCTATGGACTACACACTATGTCTGGCCCTAGAGTGTAAATGACTCTAGGGTTGAGCGATTCCCTGTCCTAGGAGCTTATCGATTGGGAATAACCCGCAGTGTGAAAGCTTATCAAGCCCCGCAGTGTACTAGAGTATGCACCACCCCTAGGCTTTCTGGCACCTGGGGCAAAGATTCGAAATGATGCCCCCACCTGTTCTCAAGCCACCCTTTGGTGCCCCTGACCTGCTGCACCTGGGGCAAGTGCCCTCCTGCTCCCCCTAGCTACGCCACTGCACCACCCTTACCCTCACTTAGGGGATCCAAATCAGGGGAACCAAGTGGGTTCCTAAGCTAGACTTTAGGACTGGTTCATGTTCTTTTTGACCAAAGGTCACAATAAAGGCTAGAGCTGACCCCCCTGCCCCCACAATTGGCTGGATTAGACTAGTAAAGCTCTTAACTAGTCCAGGGTCTTGCCTGCCCCAATGATGGGAGCTCGGCATGAATGTCTCAGCTTCTGATCAGCCAGGTTGCTGCAGAACTCATCAATCGTCACAATGGATGGATGACAAAACCGTTGTGGTCGCTACAGAGATCCCTGCTTCCGCTGTGGGAATCGGATGACAGCCAGGACCAGACAGGTGTCCTAATAATGCTTGGCTAAGGGATGAGATGGGCATAAAACATTAGTTTGTAAAGACAAGATTTTCCCAAGATCACCTCCCACAGTTTGCCTGCTCCCAGGAATTCCTTGGGTGCTCATCCACAAATTGGTGGACAAGGCCCTACAAGTGTGCCACACCTATTTTACTGCAGCAGATGCCAGGTAGTGTGATCCTGCCTAGACGCAGTCAGGACCTGATCTCTGTATCTGCTATTAGATTGCGGGGTCCTGGCAAAGTATCTGCGCAGGGAGAATAGGTATTTATTAGTTTTTTAGACTTGCCTAGACAGAGCCTTCATGTCCTGATTTATATGAATTTAGAATGAACCTAAGACTGAATCTCTAGACTGGACTTCTCCAACACATTAAAAACATACTTATTCTAACATCCATATACCCATCTGTTAAAATCTCACTTAAGGTTTGACTATCTTTTCCCCCCCCCGAAGCATTTGTCAAGCTCCCAAGCCTGCCTTTGTCATTTAATCTTCTGGTTTGGTGCCATTTTGGGTAAATTAAGCCACGCACACATAAATAATAGCAGACTTCTTTGAAGTTTTCATGGTGCACAAGCTGTTAATAGCATTGTGCTGTCATCTCAGTGGAGTCTGTAATATATGATTAGAGGCATGTGTCTTTACTTGATAAGTAATTAAAATAAGCCAAGAAGAAAAGATCTAAACCCCCCGTCTCATCTCAAGCTGCTCGCCCCAGCGTTTCAACATACTGGGTGAATAGGACATCATTGTCCCTTGCTGCTTTACTCTTGGGCGACTGGTCTCCTGTAGGGCGAAGGATGAAAGAGCTACCTAGCGACCCTCTGTTGTTGTGCCTTGTGTCCCCCTGCCCCGGCATGCCATTATCAGTTCCATACACATGTCCCTCGTGCTTATTGGAGTTTGCAGGCTTGTGCTGCTCACACCTGTTTGCTTATGCATGAGCTTGCGTGAATGGTGGAATCAGAATTGTCGCTAAGGCAGGTGGGAGATTAGAGCTGACACAGGCCAGAACGGAGGAAGATAATATCGAATGGCAATGCCTGCTAAGATACAAGCACTCTGAATGTAGGCCATGTAATGAACAACACCAGGGAGCATGTACAATCAATAGGGGGACTTCTAATGCCCTGTAATAAATAAAACAGTGCTGACATCAGAATGTCCCCTTGCTTCATCTTCTTTTTAGTTTCAACCTTTTTATTAGTGTTCAAGTCACGTTGAGCAGTACAGTATTACAATGCAAAGTTGCAATATAATATTGTATTTCCTGCACACACCTTCTTTTCATTAATTATTAATAATAATAATAATAATAATAGTAGTGCAATAGTGGCCATTGTGTGCCTACGCACACATGGAATTCTTCCTCCATCAGTGCACTTGAGAACAACACATCTCTGTGAATAAACATCATGTGAGTGACTATACACAAGTGAATTACACACTAAGGGGAAGGGGAGCGGTGGGCTGCCCTAAACTCAGCGCCCGGGAAGCCCGGGGTTAGGTGCCTTGCTCAAGGGCACTTCATCCATATCCCATGGTTGGTAATCAAACCTGACACCTTCCAGTCACAAGCCTGTTTCCCTACCTCTAGGCCATAACTGCCCCTTAAACTTCCATATACAGTAATATTGTCAGTTGACCCGTGTTTCAGGCCAACCAACAATACTAAGGAAGCAGTTGTGACTTTTGTCCCACATTAAAACATTTTGGATTTTCCAATTTGTTCGTCACTGCTATTGGATCAGCCCCTGTCATCACTCTTGCAAAGAACCAGGTAGTGTGGCCCATAGAGGGGTGGATTTGGTTTTTAAATGGTCAGCTAGTGAACTTATATAACTCTCCCATGTTGTAAAGAACCTCTGGACTCCTTCCTCATTTTGGAACATTGACTTTAGGTAAGAGTTGAAAAAATTCTCATGGTAGTAAAAAATTCACATTATGAGCTAAAAGCATGAGAATGTCACTGTTGCTGAAAATGGTGAGTATAAAATGTTTTACTTTAATGCATGGACAAGGACTTTAACTTCCTCCCGAATAAGACCAGCCTATTATTTCCAATAGGGCTAATCGGGGCAATAATTCATGTATTTAAAAGGTGGCACATGTTGTTGCCTGATAAGTCAGCCCTCCGGCAGCTCTGCCAAGTGAGCAGTTGTGAAGTTTGCAATGCATGTATTATTACAGGAAGGAAGATTGCTCAGGAACACTTTGCTGACATTGAAGAAAAATATGCACATATACTGATAGATAGATAGTCCCAGAGACCCCCACATTTTTGAAAGGTATGGTGTACATGCTGGACCCCAAATATTTTTCCGAAGTATGCAGTCCCCAATCCCCTAAAGATTAATAAGCAGAGAACAGACAGATCCTTCCTCATCTTTATATAATATAGGATAGAATGTAAGCATTTGAGAAGATATATAAGACTACAATCCAGCTACGCTCTGCAATTAACCGCAACACAGCCCCCCCCCCAATTATGCCAGCCATGAGCACTGGATTAATCCTTGAAGTAGGCTCTCAAGGGGTAGTGAGCCCCACTCTGTCACACCTGCTAGTACCAGGAAACAGATGGTTTTCACCAGGCCTGGCCATACAGACCATGAATAATAGAATATACAGTAATTTACTAGAATGGACTTTATGACCAGTATGGAGGGCTGATGGTGGTTTCCGGACACTGGGAGGACATCAGTGCTGACAGCAATTTAGTAAGTCAGAGCATCTCTTGGTGCTCACCAGACTGTAAATTTGACAGCACGTTGAGGCATAAGTTCAGCATTAGTTTAATTCAAAAATGATTTTCATTCTCAGTCATAGTAGACATTATACTAGAAACATTCAATGATATGATCAGCCAAGTCATGGCGGACTCTTTCCACTACTGAGCTTTCCACAAGCGGATGTGATGAAGCACTGTTTCCTTGCTCCATGTGTTAAAAGAAAGAGTTGATGAGTTTCGTGTCGTCAATCAGCTACCAATAGGTATTTCTACTGTATTTGAAAGTGGTCCTCTTTAAATTTATTTGCATTTTTTCATTGATCGTATTTGGCAACAACAGATCAGAATTACACACATGAATAAAATGACTACTTTGGGTTGTATTGTTTTTGACCCTTTCAGCTGACACATTCTTAAAGAGAAATTAAAGTGGACCAAAATCCAGGATTTTGATTTATCCTGGGTTTATGGGTAGAGATGAGCGAACCGGTTCGGACGAACCGGAATTCGCTCCGAATTTCAGGAAATATTCGATTCGGCACGAACCCGAATATTTTGTGGTTCGTGGCGATCGAATTTTTCCTGAAATTAAAAAAAAAAAATGCCGGCATGGTGGGAGCCGGCCGGCGGGCCGGTAAAGCTGGCCGGCCCGCTCCCACCATGCCGGCATTTAAAAAACAAAAAAAAAAAAAAAAAAAGCATTTTTGCCGGCATGGTGGGAGCGGGCCGGCCGGCTCCGCTGTCAGCGGAACCGGCCGGCCCGCTCCCACCATGCCGGCATTTCAAAAAAAAGCAAACACTTACCTGCAGGTCCGGAGCGTGGAGGCCGGCGCCGCTCTCAGCTGTCATCTGAGGGCGCGTCATCAGAGCGGCTTTGCCGGCCCGCTGACAGCGGAACCGGCCGGCCCACTCCCACCATGCCGGCATTTATGATGGGGAACTTCGTAAAAGTTCGATTCGGCCGAACCCGAATTTCTTTGTGAAATTCGGCGAATCGGCCGAATCGAACTTTTCAAAAGTTCGCTCATCTCTATTTATGGTCCTTTCCCCCGGGGCACCCTGATCGGAGATGCTCTGCTGTGTTAAATCCCCCAGATTGCCGATGCCAACTCACCTTTTTCCGGTCCTACGGCGCATGCGCAGCCGCTCATCAGAGTGCTCAGCTGCATCTACCACTTCCCTCTAACAGGCATCGTGCCCGCGCTGGCCATTCACAAATGCTCGGCGTGGGCAGGCGCATGCACCGTTGGGCCGGGAAGCGAGGTAAGTGTAGCATCCCCTAAATTCCTCCCCCATGAGGACTACCATTT
Organism: Gastrophryne carolinensis; assembly: GCA_027917425.1. Lineage (NCBI taxonomy): Eukaryota > Metazoa > Chordata > Amphibia > Anura > Microhylidae > Gastrophryne > Gastrophryne carolinensis. Next base: position 469,792,867 of record CM051236.1, on the reverse strand, counting down.
GGCAAATTTTATTGCTCGTGCTTCTCTCTAATTCCAGATACCGTAATGGCGTTTGTTTTAGCTGTAAAGCCCCGTCTCCTCCATTCACTGCCATTGTTGTGTGTGGCAATAATGTCATTGCCACCCCTATGCAATGACTGATCACCTGACATCTTACAGAGAGGGACTATTCGAGTATTTAGCTGGATTACCAGGCACACCTAAGAGTGGTGCTCGGCCTGACTGTACACTTCAAGTGACCCACCAGTCAAATAAGAGTAAAGGGTCATTGAACAGAACAGCAGATGGAGCATTTTATTGAGAGATGTCCCCCATGCATGCCAGAGCTGATGTCCAAATCTTGCCGTCTGCTTACTTAGCTACTTCCACATTACATGCTGACTTTTCCACCCCATGTGACCACTAGTGGCCAGTTAGGCTTGCAGGTGGGCATATGAATGCTGTGCAGTGTCTCACTAGTCACATGGTGTTGGAATCAGTGGCTGAAACTGATACATTAAGCCCCAGCGATGGGATTGTTCTTCCAGAGCGGGTGCACAACAGCCATTTTCAGTGACTCTTTAGTTTGATCTGTCGGGTCACTTTTAGGCAGGCAGCGTCCACTTTAATCGTAAAAAACAGTGTTTTAAATTAAGATGCAATGTTTTTACCCTCCAATACAAATTCCATAAACATAAGAATATGTAAAAACACCCAAAGCCTTTAGACTTTCTGTAGAACATCATGACCACACACATAGTCGACAGTGACATCTGAATGTTGTTCTATTTCTAATAGAAAAAAAAAACTGTGGTTCACACTTACAATAACTGTTTTCAGCTCCCTTGAAAATGTTTTATTTGCAAATGACATGGTGAGAATAATCCCGTTTATATGTTCCCGGAGAGAGATGAGGGCTAGGAGATGTTTGTGAAGGACTCCAGTAACAGTTAATAACATGCGTGTTAAAGAGAGACTGGTAAAATTATTGCAGCATTTGCACTTGTTCTAATAATACGCCTTTTCTTACACTCTCAGCACTTTACTTGCAGCTGTGATATAAGCGCTTTCCTTGGAGGATTCTGGTGATGTCAATTAGTCACAGAAGGTGCTAAGAGTGATATGGCCCCGCGGCTCCCCGGGGAGAGCGCTTACAAACAAATCTGTCATATCCGCAGCCCCCTTTATGAATGGAGGGCCCACACTGCACCTGTTTCTCGGTAAGGTCCATTCAAGACACTCAGTGTCCTGGGATGCTGGAATTTATTCCAGAGCACCATTCATGGAGAGTCCTTCCTGTTGCATATTGAGACTAGCTTGTGAACACAGCTTAAAACTTCTGGTTTCAAATTATTCTTTTTTTTAAGAAAAGTCAATGTAAGATGAGCACAAGAACGTACTAATCACTCATACTTTGGTGTATTATCTTAAAGAGGACCAAAACCTGCATACTCTCTCCTCCTGAGGCACCCTTCTCAGGTGGTGCCTCGCTGTGTGAAACCCCCCAGGTCACCCGAAAACTCACTTTCGTTCCCGGTCCAACAGCACATGCGCGAGCAGCAGCCGCATTCCCGCTATCCATTTAGCAGGGCGAGTGCCCGAGCTAGGCATTTGTGAATGGCCAGCACAGGCACGCTCCCTGTTAGAGGGTAGTGGGAGATGTGGCCGCCAGCACGCTCGGATCCGCTTGCATTAGACGAGCTCCTGGACGAAGGGGCTTGAGCAGATCCAAGCATGCTGATTGGACTAGAGGGCTGCACATGCATCGTAGGACCGGGAAGAGGTGAGTTTGTTTGGTCGACCTTAGAAGTTTCAAACGGGGTGCCCGTTGGCAAAGACCAAAACCAACGATAGTCAAAATCCTGGGTATTGGTCCACTTTAAGATGAGTTTATCTGAGGAATCAGGTCCAATTTACATGGTGCTATGTACACTGAAACTCTGCTATGCACTCATCTGAAAGCATCGGCGGACTGGCCATAGGGAGCACAGGGAAAATTACAAGTGGGCCAACCGGCTTTGGGGCTTAATTGGGCTAGCACCTCAGCCGAACCCTTTGCTGTAATTCACTCTTCTTCAAGTCTTCTTCTAATACCCCCGTTATCTCTCCAAGTCTTCCTCTGATTGCTCCCATATTGTACTTCCATCCAAGACTATATTTTGCCCCTGCAATTATATAGTCTTTGTAACACGGTTATGGGGGCCATACCCACCCCTGCCATGGTATCTGCTCCTAATATACTATACATAATACTATTTAAGTATCAGTAACTTCTCTTCAAGAGTGGCCATTTCCACCCTTGCCCATGATCTGCTAACAAATGCACTTGTGAACTGTCTTGGAAGCACCTTGAGGGCATGCCTCAGCAGCTCATGGATTGGCCAGAGTGTTAAACTCCTGGGCTGATTTTTGGTCCCAGTCCGCCCCTGTCTGAAAGATAACAACTACCCCGCCCAATCATTATTTTGATGCAGAAATCCATTTGGCTACTCCCCAAATTAAAGTAAGAATAAGAATTTGGCATTGAAACAGGAGGCTCTCATTGTAGACTTTGACTCTTATCTACATGAAGTTTGTTGCATATTTTAGATCTGGTCTTCTAAGAACATTTTGGTCTTTGGTGAATGATCACGAGATGAGCTTATTTGAGGAACCTTGTCCAATTTAAATGCTGCTATGTAAACTGAAAAATATTTTTTGTGAAGATATAAATAATGACTGGGAAGAGGCAGTCATTATTTATATCTTCACAAAAAATATTTTTTTTTGTGAAGATCGAATATATATATATATATATATATATATATATATATATATATATATATTCAGGGCAGCCAGGATGCATTCACACCTGTCTGGTTGTGGCAGGAATTCCTTTTTGCGTTCACGTATTTTTGTCGTCATTTGCATTGCTGTCTGTGTGTTATAATATCCCTGTTTTAAGGGATGCGTTTTCGGCCAGGATACAGCAGGCAGGACTTTTTGTGGCCACGTTTCTCCCTTCTCTGCCGCACTAGAGAGGTGTGAAAGGGGCCATAGAGGTGCCATTGATGGATATTTTTTGCAGTACCTGTGCGTCTCCCGGAAATGCAAAAATGCATGCGGTACCGGACTGATGTGAAGGAGGGCTTAGGCAGGCACGATTATATTAGAGCTTTTAAACATTCGCTGTTTTTAATGTGGCCATTCAAACCCCTTTTTCATTTATAGTGCTCTCAGGCATTAAAACCAGCCCAGAGGAACCCCCCATTACTTTGTGTGTGGCTGACGAGAAGCCATTGGTTATTAAAAATCGCTTCTGCCTTATCAGCAGATTCTACTTTGGTTCAACCTTTTAATCCTAGATTATTGTCACTGCCAGTCCCACAGTGCAGTAGGTCATCATGCAAGAGAAAATATTCTTTATTACCTCTGTTCCCAGCGCATTTATTGACCTCCTTGGACCTTAGATGGTCAGCTTTAGTATAGGTCGGATTAAAGACCTAATTATGTATATATTAGACCAGCCTAAGCTACAAGACAATACATATTTAAAAGCATAAAGTTTTTTCTTATCAAGGTTCTTGTGTTTTTTCTTTAATCATGCTTATAGTTTATTTTTAGTCCATTTTTCATTTGATCAGTTTTGCATATTCTTTCCAGGCAGACAGCTGCAGCATTTTATCTGACAGATCAACTAAAACAGTTTATTTCTGCAAGATCAAGAGAAACACGCTTTATACCAAGCAGTGTTTAATAACACCCTCCTTCTATATGGTTAAAAAAAAAAGCTGGCAGCCTACTATTGAGAATGATAATGATAATGGTCTTTGAAAATGAAGAATTTAACTTAACCACTCTAAGGTCCCCCACCGGGCTCAGATGAGCAGAAATTAATTCAAGGCGACAGATAAAAATTTTAACCAGCCCGAGTGGAGATGACGGATTTGACAGCTCTCAGTTAAACTGTCTTTTAGTGGAAAATATATGTGTGTAAGTCAAGTGATGTGGCTTAACTGGCTTGGTCCAATGATAGAGTAAACCAAGAATAATTTTCATCAAGAACAAAAGAAAAGCGGTTTGCACAGTGAATAATGATCAATAAACTTATTAAGAAATACCATGGCAACCAGTATAAAATTTGTGTAAAAAATATTTTATACAATATTTTGTGATATTGTGACAAAACTGATCTGACCTAAATATAGAAGGGACCGAGTGATTGGCATGTAGAACAAAAAAACTGCGAAAAATGTGAAAATCTATAGAGAGTATGTATAGAGTCAACAAAAAATAAATAGATAATATTTGCAAAAGATTTTTGTTCAGAATCTGACAAATCTGGTCAGTATATAAAAAGAACATTTAGCCATATGTCGAAGCAAAAGACAGACCTGGAAAAAAATTAGCACAACCTTCCCTAGCACGGGCAGGCTGATTCATCATTAGCGGCAGGTAGCGACAGATAAGCGTCTGTAGCAGGCATTTTCAGAGCGCCCGCTAGTAGTCACAGTGCTCGGCCGTGGGTCGCTACTTTATAGCGACTCAGTCGCTGTTCAGTAATGTTGAATACTTTGTGAGGAGTCGCTATTTGACCAGTACAGCGCTGTATGGGAGCGCATGTTAAGGACTGCTCATAGCGACCGACTCACACCATATTCAGCAAAAAAACAGCCTCACAAATCTCTGGCACTAAAAAACCCTGAAAATTGAGCAGAAAGGAGCACATTTGTTAGGATTTGGTGCTGGTGAATAAAATACACAACATGGGGCAACCAGACAGCAGAAAACAACCCTCTTAAAGTGGATTTTGACTATCCTGGGTTTTGGTCCACTTCGGTGGGGCACCCCGATTGGGGGTGCCCCGCTGTGTGAAACCCCCCAGAACGCCCCAAAAACTCACCTCTCCCCGCTCCCACATGACCGTTCCAGCCAATCACAGCGCGCGTCCAAGGCCTCTTGGACGCGCATAGCAGCTCAGCGGCTCTGAGCGCTGGAGGCCGCGTCTTGCGCTTCCCTCTAACAGGGAGCGCGCCTGCGCCAGCCATTCACAAACGGCCGGCCCGGGTGCGTGCCCTGCTAGAGGGAAGCGCGAGATGCGGCCGCGGCTCGCGCATGCGCCGATTGAACGGGGCTGAGGTAAGGTTTGTGGGACTCCTGTGGGGTTCCTCCGTGCGGGACATCCCGATTTCGGATGCCCCGCGGGGAGGGATCTGATCGGTCCGGGAATCTTATAGATTCCCGGGCCGATCCCCCCTGGGTGTTGGTCCACTTTAAAGTTCCTAAAATGACACCTATATAAACATGTTAATAAAATAAATATTTTGTTTACTTCTGATTTAAATAGAAATATAAAAAAGTAAAAACCCAACAAAAGTAAGCATAAAAAGAAAAGCATACACAAACTAAAGTAGCATTTAAAAGGTAGTCTGAAAAGAATGAAAGAAGAAATATTTTTGCATGATAAAAAAATGAATGTTACATGAATAGTAAAAAAAAAACCCCATCGAATAAATTTTACAAAGCGAGCGCATGGCAGGCATCCAGTTGCGCCATGATGGAAAAACATAATATTTGCATAGCAGATCTTGCAAAATACAACACAACATACATTATGAAGAAGCCGCCGCTCTTTGTTTATGAAGCCATTGCAGCTGGAAGGGGGAGCTGATCTATTTAAATGTATTCTTCAGCTGAATTGACTGGAGTTGACCTGCCTTGATTTAAAATAGATTTAGGGTAGGATCAGTCAAGCTTGCAGTTTATTGCACAATTGTGCGGCAGGGCCGTTACAACAAAACGTGATTATTGAGGCCCGGATATTGCTTGGAAGTCCAGACTCCTGAAACCCTAGACAGTAAGTGAGTTTACCACGTCGCAGTCATTTTTAATATGCCTTAGGAACAGATGCTACCAAGTCACAGTTGCTCCCAGCTAGAGCTGCTGCAGTAATTGAGTTTTCACTTTTATTCTGCTTATTTTTACCCTTTAATCATATTGTATTATCATAATTCTGTTATTTCAATGCATCTCTGACTGTGCACCTCAATAACGTTCAAGGCCACATCTGGATTGCATTATCAGGTTTTCAATGGGAAACACAATGAATGAATGATTAGTGTATTCAAGATACAAATTGGAGCACAATGAACGCCTTCGCTTGCATGCTTTTGTTTGCACTACAGACAGCGGACCTATGCCACGTTCTGAGCTAATATTGCCATTCTCATTCCAGGAAGACAAGAACGAGGTTTGTTTTATAGAGACGGGCTTACTTTATCTACAGGGTGGCTGTAAACAACTCAGGAAATGTGTACATGTCAATCCATAGGGCATAAGGATGGACTCGTGATAAGTGCTACTGAGAGTACTTGTCAACACATTTTATAAAAATCCCTCAAGAAGGTTTCTAATGGTTTCATTTTCTTTGAAGAAATAGAAAAATACTAATTGCATATGATAAGCTGATGGTGAGGGTAGGGTAGGTAAACCTATTTCCATTGTCCAGCACTCAAGTGTTCCTTAAAATTTCTCCGTTTATTGGTCAAGTTAAAAGTCATATGAGGAAGGGCACAGGATGTTGCCTGAAACGCGTAATATGTGAACTATTCTTGGAATGGAAACCATGTAACTTTTAACTTGACCAATAAACGGAGACATTTTAAGGAACACTTGAGTGCTGGACAATGGAAATTGTTCATGTATATGGACCTTGCTGATGAGTCCTGAGCCTCAGTGCATCTGTGGAAGCTGCAGTGGGATTGAGCTGGCTGTCTACACTTTCATGTAGGTAAACCTATTACTGACTATTTAGGTTTAGATGTGGCCCAAGATCAAGTTCAAAACCAAAAATGTAAATAAACTCTTGGTCACAAGTCTGGATTAAGTGTGGTGAACAGGGCAACAGGGCAGAAAGCAAAAGTCACGAGTGACCCCACCCCAAAAAGACTTAACCCCCAGCAGTAAATTACCTTTAAAGCACAGGAACTGTGGCCTTGGTTTTTGAGCAGACCAATCACAGAGACTGGGATCTGTCTGGAATTCTAGGTAGTATTGGTGCAATCTAGGGCCTGTTGAGGTCTGTCTCTTCCTGGGGGGCTTGTTTCCTCAAGTACCCTATACAAATAGTGTAGAGGAGTGGGGAATGATGCTTGGCATTTTAGTTTTACCCTGCAGAACCTACAGCACTCCTAGTAGACATTGTATCAACTTCATACTGCTGTGGCCCCAGTCTGCTGCTATTGCCATGGGTGCTGCAAGGATAGGGGAGGTGGCCCCCTTCTGCCATAGGACCAGTTGCAGTTGCCTCCCCTGCTTCTGTGGTATGTATGTCAATTGTGGGGGACACCCCTGTAACTGGCATCCCTGTAACTGTTGATCAACCACTGGCCTTTTTAGTAAGTGGTGGAGGCCTGGTGCAGGAGCCCTGGTTTGCCCTTCTTCAACCTGGCCATGCTTGGCCCACCTACCTTGTTTTCTAGAGGAAATCTCCATTTTCCCTGCTGTGTGTAACACTACAGTCTAATCAGTCAAAGCTATCAGTCAAATGCTCAACAGAGGTATCCAGGGCCTTCTACTCTGCACGTCACCACCAGAAGAACATCAAGTCACTGCCACAGAGCAGAGCGCTCTTGTAACTAAGTGAGTATACTACATGGGCAGGGTGGGGGGGGCTCTGTAGTGTTAAACTCTGCAGGGCATCCCAAATCAGGATAGCCCCCAGGGAACATGCTATCTGGACCAGGAGTCTATTTTCATAAATATAGTATATTAAGGGACAATTGTTATAGCACAATAATGAAATTTATTCTTGTCTTTTCCTACCTGTTTAAAATGCATTGTGCTGTTTTTGGGCTGTTTTGGTTAGTGCTTCCTCTTGTGGATTACAATGAAAGCTCATGTGAATGTCGGATTACAGTGAAAATGTATTATAATAATATACTCCTAATTGTCATAATTTTATACTCACCCATCCCATGCAGTTCTCCAAGGCGTGCAGCAACCAGTGGTGTCATTGATGGGCAACCGCTGCAGTGTCTGACATGGGAGGCCCTGTCCAGCACCCTCCACATCACCCTTGGTGCTGCAGCACCCTCAGTATCCCTGTTGCCTAGCAATGGGAGGGGCCAGGAGGCCTGGTGTGTTTGAGGGTGCTTATTAGATCTAACGAATATTAATTTTGCCTATAGCTATCCTTTAAAATTCCAGTTACATCTCATTCATCATTCCATGGCCGTCAGGCACCACAATAACCCATGACTGGTACAACAGACTGTGTGAAATAAGCAACATGTTTCCATTTTTCATAGATAAGGTTCCTTTATGTCTGTGAGGGCCTACAAAACATATCTCATGTGATGCCTTTGAAGTCGTATGATATCACTTCCTTTGATATTGCAGACTTACTCCATCCAGTTGCATTTGATTCACTTAAAATGCATGTCCCGTTGTACTAACATTGCTATAAAACAGGCAGCACGCCATCATTTTACAATACATTTATTCCATATACCTTAAAGCTATATAAGCGCAGTATTACAACCTTCCCCTTGCCAACAATGAAGAGATTTGTTGTAAAATTTAATGAAGATTTGATCAACCACTGGTTGGATTATAAAACATAACCATTAAACTGGATTGACTGGTTTTCCAGGAGGTTTATAAATTTACTGAATACCTATTTCATTAAAGGGAGATAACTGTTCAAAAAGAGTATTTTCTGTATTTACTAAAATCTTTTATGGTAAGAAATTCTGGCTTTCTCCTAAATAGAAACAACAAGGATTTATAAATTGCAATGCCAAAATAACAGCTTTATTGTTCTGCTAATATGGCTAAATAAAATTACCAACGGCATATCATATCATCTGACCATGGCAGAATGAGGCCTGGTGCAAGCTTCCTCTTCCACCTCGTTTGTATGTATGCCTTTGGGTTAGATTAGATATCTTGAGAGGGAGCAGACTAGTCTACCTGGTTCCCAGTCTCCCTGGTTGGGCCTTGCTAGAGTTTTGTCCAATCCCTGGCATGGACAGGACACTGCCTCCACCACCGGACCTCCTCTAGCTAAGAAGAAAACAATTGTGGGCTCTTTTAGCTTTCCCGCCATGGGCCCCATCAGGGTTTGAGCATGCCCAGACAGGAATGGCCCTCTAAAACCTTTGTATGTCTCTGAAATTTACCCTAGAAGCCTCATGCATTGCAAAGGGAAGGGAGGGCAGAAGTATCCAGTAAAGATATTGGAGAGAGAAATCCAGTTGAGTCATTACACTCTATACTTCCTCTATAATCTATATTTCCCAACACAGTTTCTGGTTGAGTTATGCTCTCCCAGCATAGGCCAGCTGAGTGTATTTTTTATTTCATTAGAGTCATTGCTGTTGTGGGCTAGGAAGAATAGGCAGGATTAGGATTGCTTAAATACCCATGTCATTAGTTTAGCTACCCCACTTTCAAGGGCAGAGTGGAGCCTAATTTTTAACGGGCCCGTCCACCCAACACCAGCCCATGAGCTGCTTAGCCCCTCCCCCAATGGGATTCCTAGCCTGTCAATAAGTGCTTATGTTAGGTAAGCCTACAGGATTGAAGGGAAAGATCATGGGAGGGTGGATGTGGTTACTTAAAGCAATAGCACTGAAAATTCACTATTGTAGGGTCAGTGGACACCCAAAGCCATGATGCTGAGGCTAAATCCCTGCAGGGGAAGAACATAGGCTGTAGTGTTTTGGCTATGGAATTTCCCTACATGCTCTTGGTGAGGTGGGCTGCTTGCTGAAGGCTATGTCCAGCCCAGTCGGCCCCAAAGCAGTACAAACCACTGTACCCCCTATGACCAGCCAAGCCCTGCCCTCTGATCTGAACCCCACTAATGTTTATTTCTATATCACACTGATTTCGTTGTGACATGAAAGTATACCAGTGCCACGACTCGATAAAGGTTTTTCACTGGCGCAAAAAGCAATTGTAAGGATAAGTGTATCTATGAAGGTAGTTGTCATATCATTACAGTCACATTTGAGATGGATCTTTTCGTTATGTGTGGATGAATGTCCCGGATTTCCTATCTCTAGATCATCTGCAGAAAGAATGGCTAGTTGTAAGGTTGTAATTTGCGGAATCAATCTACATATATTACACATGCTCTCTGATGAAAGCCATTATGGAAAAAGGTTAAATATAATCTTAGGTTAATTTATACTAATGTCATTGCATGAAAATTCTATTAGAATCAGACATCTTATGATTCCAAAGCAAATTCGCACTTTTATTTTTTGATCACCCGGCAGACCTTGTGCTAGTGATGAGTGCCGAGACTATTCAGCAACAGTACAGTATGTTAGTGTTGGTACAAGTGCTAAATCCATGTTCCATAGCACGGGGGCATCCCCCACCGGGAGATCTGAGATACTCACCTCCTAAAACTGCCTTTTACATGACCACCAGTAGCCAATAGGGTTCCCCTGGCCAGCAGGCACACAGCGATTTGCACACTCACTGCACCAACCAATAGGTGAACCAGCATGGGAACAGGGAAGCAGTGTTGGACAAAAGAACTTTTGACCTACCAGAGAAAATATTTATTCAACTTCTACACTCCACATGACTGCCAGCAAACCTGACTGGTTGCCCGCAGACAAGGGATGCACCACTAGGGGCAGGCTGACCATAAGGAGAGACGTGAGCTTTCCTGGTAGGGTGTGCTGCTCACTATCCTGCAATTCTTCTATCGATGCAATGCTGCCGTTAACCTCCCCCAATCTCTGCCTCTCGAGTTTCATCTCCAACCCTGATGGACCCTTCCCATTCAACTCACAACAGCCCATGTTTTGCCCAATAATGCTATAGCCTCAGCATCATGGCTAATGGACAGTACATTTCTATGCAGATGTTTGGCTCTAGTCTGCTCCTGTACAGTTAGCGCAGAGCAGGAACCCAGGAATGTGATTATAAAAGCCTATCTTTAGACTTTCAAAATCTGACTGCCTTGGGGTGAGGGAGTTAAGGTAACCTAAAGTTCTTTTTAAAACTCCTTATACTCTCAGTGTTGGACTGGAGAATCTTTGATCTACCAGAGGTAATATTTCTTGGGACCCACAAGAGGAAATTATTCTTGGAGCTCACTAAAGATAATTCATATGATCCACCAGAGATAATTCTTAGGATCCACCAGAGCAGTTCATTCTTGGGGTCCACCAGAGGAGATCATTCTTGGGTCCCACCCTTAGGCTATATGCAAATAAAGAAAATGATGACACTTTATCATATTGTTTAACAATAACAAAATGCAAAGTTTATTATTTAATAAAATAAATGTACGGAATAAATAACAAATGCATAGAACACACAGGCAAACCAATACTCTACCCTGATGTTTGTCACGGACCAGGTGGAGCGGACTCGGGTGTGGATCCGCTTTAACTATGGAACAGATGGCAGGTACCGCGTCAGGGCAGAGCCCACCGCAAGGCAGGTTGGTCTTGTGCAGCGAGTGACCCCCAGGTCGCTACCCCCAAACAGCGGCCCAGTCCCACAGCTAGCTGAGGCTCAGCGGGGTACACAAGAGGCAGGCAAAAGGCGTAGTACACACAGGCAGAGGTCAGGGCAGGCAGCAGAGGTTCGTAGTAAAGGTGAGTAGCCAAGGTCGGGGCAGGTGGCAAAGGTTCAGCGTCGGGGACAGGCAGAGGTCGGTACACGGGTGAGCAATCCAAAACCAACTGATTTACAACTGGCATGGAAAGACCAAGATCTGGCACTAAAGGAAAGGAAGTGCCTCTTTTAATAGGGGAAGTGGATGCAGGATTGGATGACCAGGCACCAATCAGTGCTGTACAGGCCCTTTAAATCTCAGGAATCTAGTGCGCTCGCCCTCTAGTGAACAGGGATGTGCGCGCACCTGACCATGTGAGGAGAAAGCATGGGGGGAAGGGAGATGGCTGGGAGCAGCCATGGAGGTGAGGGAAATGCTGTGAGATGGACGACGGTTGGATGCAGCCATGGAGGTAAGTGAAGTGCTGCGAGATGGGCGTGCAGCGCTCGCCCTAACAATGGTGACCTTGGGTTGGTGCATATGGTCAAGATCCTCTGGTCATTCTGGTGGGACAATCTGAGGACTGGTCACTCAAACTGGTCAAGCAGCTATTAGATCTTTCTTTTTGGATAGATCATTCATAAGTGTACTACTTAAATGCAGCATATCTATTTTATGGCCTTAAGAAACATCAGTAAATAGGAAAGGAACAAGAACTAGTCTGCATCATGAAATGGACCTTAGCAGTGTGCATGTTCCTGTGGCGACAGTAAGTGGTTAGTTAACTGGCAGCTGTTCCGTCTAACCATTTCTCATTTATTGTGAGCTAAAACGCTGTCAGAAACACTTATTGACTTCTTCTCAGTAATAGTGGTTTCTGAAGACTTTTAGTGTAAACTGAGACAGTCATTTATAGTAAGTCTATATCAACATCCTTATTTGTTCTTTTTTGGCTTAAATGCTTCCTGATAGTCAGCTGTCTAGTCTCAGTTGTCTCTGTTGCTTCCATAAACCATATATTAGAGCTATACTTCATTTTTAAACTTAAACATTTTGCCCCCTTTTCCTCTAACTATGCCCATATGTTTTGTCTATTTTGAGTACATTGAATATTTAGCTACTGAAAATGAAAACAGTATTAATCTCAGAGTCTACTGTAAACCATGGTGGTATATATATATATATATATATATATATAGACCATATTGTCTTTGTAGGGTCCTCTGCCCACATGCTTCTGGTTAAAATCAAAGGTCGACACCCTTCCCTCATTATCCACTCAGAGGAAGTTGCAAGTTTCGTTTTTCAACCAGCAATATGTCTTCCCTCCATGGCTACAGTAAGCCTCCTGGATCCTTTGGACATCCTTTGGGCATCACAGACACAGGCATAACACATGGATTAAACTCATATGGTCTATTTTCTTAGTTCATAATAGCCGCTTGGCTTACTCACAGTTTTAGCCAGGACTAGGCTGCAACACAGGACAGGATTCCCAGGCTTCATTTACATCTAAGCTGCTTGCTCCAAGTTTTTGGCTGCTTGTAGGATGCTTGGCTTCCTGAGGAACCTTCTGCACTGGCAGAAGTTGTGCACACAAGCATGGTTGGCTGCAAGCCTCTCCATGGCCCAGCCCCTGGTGCCTTCTGCATTCGGTTAATCCATGCGATAGGCCGGCTGCAGGCCGCCCCTGCATGGGGCTATGTTCCAGACAGGTAGCCTTTCGTATGAAATCTAACCAACCTTTTTCCAAAGGATCCTGAGAATCCAGCTATGCTGGATATAAGGTGAATATTATTACTTTACTTCGCAGACAAGGCCTTACGCTATATATACCTGTATACAGTTAGAATCTTGTAAACTTCATATCACATATTTGTGCTAGGTAGGCCAACACTTTTAGAGCAGATCTTTGGTGAAATATGACTTTAGGTCAGCTAAAGTCCCCCATGTGGCATAAGGGTTGAAGTAGTAGTAGTAGTGCTGGAGCATGGAGTAATTAAGCATGAGCATAAAGCCTGGACATCCCATATCAAGATGCCCTTGGGGAGGCTATTCAGCACTCTAAATAAAGCTAATGTTGTATTTAGCTTTAGATACACATTAAACTGCTTTAGTAGTTTAGGGTTTCCTATTCCCTATTCCATAACACATGGTAATACTAACACAATTTTATATTTAAATGTGGACAGCTACTATACTGTATGTAGAACCAAGATCGGCTCCAGATCTGTATGGGCCCTAAATCAATTGAGTCTTAGGGGCTTGTTAGTTGTGTATAACAACTAATGCAGCAGCAAAATCAGATATTAAATACATAGAAACCAATAAAAAATAATTTTTGGGCCTGGTACAACCCAACCCTTTGTTTCATCTCTGGATGCCTCATTAGCATTCCAAAATACTTCTGTGTTTGTGCTCTTCCACCAGATACCAAGTCAGTACACATACTAATTGCCAGTGACCCCCACAAGGCACAAGGGGTCCTAGCATTTGTCCAGGTTTACCGAGTTCTCATATGATCATGTGTAAAATAAAAACAAGGTGGGTTATGGGCCCCAAACAGCATACCAACAGCATCTCTATTGTAGATGCCTTCATGGGTATTTGTAGATGGAGGTTCTTCATCCTGTTAATCTTGTACTTGTTTGATTTAGTGTTAGTATCTTGTGGTATTTTATAGCGGAACAATAAGCACCTGATTAGTAAATTCTCTTTCCAAAAATGGAAAAAATGATTCCTTTTGTGAATGAAACATGTGGTAATGAACTACATTGTCAGCATTCCGAGCACCACAGCTTTTCATACAAAAAAATGTAGCAGCATACATAGTATATGCTTCGCCCAATGAAGCATCTCAAAATTATGCCAAACTCAATGCAAAATAAATTCATGATGTATAGTTGATACAAAAAAAAAACATTTGCAGACCCATATCTGTAATGGCGGTAATGTATTTTCTTGCAAAAACCTAAACAAACAAGTCTCACCCTTTGGGACCGGCGTGCCCCAGGCAGTCACGCTTCATTCGCCAAGTCTCTATGAGAGGCACATGCCATGAAGCTTTTAGGAGAAGACGTGTAATTACCAGCCTCGTCCAATCCACCAGAGTCTCTTCACTCACCTATTTGTGGGGCTGTGTAACCATTCAGTCATAAAAGATGCTTTAATGTCATTTTTCCATATTCACCTCGTCTCTGGCATGGCGTGGACCCTGCAAGAAGAAAATTAGCATGAAGAGGAGAGAACAGGCAGATCAGCATTTATAGCCCAATGTGTGTCGTCCTGGCTTGCATTACCAGGTGCAGATATTAAATTAGTTATAAAAAATAGATCAGGTTGCACAATTTTTGTGACAGTGCGCAGATTGGTAAAATACATTAATAAAGACGTTTATTAGAAACTGCAATTACTCTGCACAGAGCCCGACGTTTCAAACTATATTATTCCATTTGTGACAGTGAGTTATTACAAAAACCTACCGATGCATTATCCAGACACATGAAAAGGATTACACTATGGAGGTGTTGGAATCATTAAAAGGTTAAACGACTTGAAGTAAATGCTTCAACCCTCACTATTACAGTCTACAACTTTAATGCAGTCCATTAAAAAAATAAATCCATGAATAAATAATCGCATTTAACAAAGCAATGTAACATTTCCTTTTATGTTTTAGAGTTTAGGCATTATCCCTGCCAAAGCACATAGACAATATTATATTTATCTACTAAATGGGGTAGGGGTAGGATGTTGTTTGTTGTGAGAGAAACTGGGTGCCACGAAGGTCTGGAACAAAGGAGCTAGCCACCTTGTGGAGAGACCCAGGGCCAGCATTAGAGGAGTGCTAGGTTGCCATATGCACAGGTCCAGGGCCGGTGGCAGCACTGAAGTTAACTGGACAGGTGGCAGTGCCTCTACACCTTGGGAGGACCCATCTCACATGTGGTCATGTGATACACCTCCTACAATCCTATGCAGGACAATTCAGGATATCTCAAGGAATGGAACTCGGATGGCGCTGGAGTCTAAAAGACTTTGATGTTCCTCTTTAATAGGCTAAATAGAGCAAAATGTTCCCTATTCAGGAGTAAAAGGTAAAGATAACTTTTTTTATTCACATGGTACAAACAGGCCAAGGATTACAGGATTTACCTACGATTCTTAAGAGGCGGAGCCATGGAAAACATTTCCTTATGTCTCTTTGGGCTATCGTGGGCATTAAGAGTGTGCAATGCTTGGATACAGATACACAATCATCAGCTGCTACTTTTGAACAGAGGTCAGCAAAGTGCAGCTTATCGACCACACATTTAGGAGATACTCAACTTTTCCTCTGTATTATGTGGAAGTAGGAAAGCTCAGATGGAGTCATCCCCAAGCAGGGCTTACTGAAGGTACAAGGGGGTAGATTAGACTGTGGACCCCGGCCCTCCCTGGCAAAAACCTGCAGCATAGGATTTCAGTTTTTTTTAGGTGGATCTAAGCTTCCCCAACCTCCTGACATTCTTACCTCTTACCCTCTCACTCATTAGATGCATGCCTACTTTAAGGGGATGAACCATAACTGACTTTCTGTTTTTTTCATATTCATATCCAGTTCATGTATGTACAATTGTTAGAGAGCTAGAGACCTGGCGTACATGCTTCTTCACAGTTCTCTAAGTTGCACCTGGGCACCCATATGGTCTCTTAAGTAGGCTTCTGTGTCCTTTTACTTTTCAGCCTTGAGCTCTGTTTTTATGGATGTTGATGGGCAATCTCTACTGTTGTTCTTTTTTAACCATCTTGGGGAAGAGAGCTAGAAACATAAATCAGCCTTCATGTGAGCTTTGAGGATTGAAGCAGTGCACTGATGGGCTATGCTGGGAAATACCTAAAGTCAATAAGTTGATTCTTTTGGACACATGTCCAGTTTGATTACGCAGATGGTTTATTTAAAGCAAATCTGGCATATTTAGTCCTTGCTATAGAGCAAGCGCTGCATTTTTTTTCATGCCATAGCTACATTTAATTATTTCACCCATCTTGCGATCTAGTGACCCATGTTTAAAGTGCACAGACCTTTTTCATATCACTGCAGATTGAAGCCCTGCTGTGTCACATGTTGTGTCTACTGTACATTATGGATGCTGGTTGTATCTTACAGTATGTAGACAGCAGGGTGTCCACCTCCTAGCAGTCCAGGGCTTGGACCTATTTATTGAATATGACAGAAAAGTCTGATTGTAGCTAGATAAGCATCCTCACCTAATAATCTCAGAGAACGTGTAAGCCACAGTCAGAGAAGTAGAGATGAGCAAATCTTCCAAATATTGTTTTATGCTGACTCATCAAAAAAAAAAAAAAAAGACCTAATAATTTTTTGGACTTAAATAATTTTGGATCAATCACCTGACTTCATATTTGATACGCTTAAATCTCACTATGAGATATGCAAATGATATGTATCAGATGCATGCAAAAGTTTTCAGTTCTCTGGCTAATCTTTACCTATACAAGTGGTCCCCAACCTGTGTCTCGAGAGCCACCTGTGGCCCACAGACCCCAATTGTGTGGCAGTTGTCTGCTAGACCAGAATGCTAGCAGAGGTCTAGCACACTGTTGAGTCTAGGGGTTGGGCACGGTCACCATCATGCATGGAGCTAATGCAGAGTCAGAAAGATAGAGGCATGTGCTGATTTACCTGTTTTGGCAGCTACCAGCCTCGCAGTAGTATCTGGATTTTGATTCAGACACTCACCTCTTTGGGGTCTGCGGAATCCATCCCTTTTTCGGCAGCAGGAAAGTCATGCACACTAAATTGATAATGTTGCTATAGTGTACTTTACTTTGTAGATATTTGGAGCTGTTTCCAGTTATTTCCTAGTAAATGGCTTTTAGGATCCCTACCATATCTAACCTGTGAATGTGACTCTCATGAGTCTCATACTATACTTTTCTACCTTTTACCTAGTTTTCTCTTCTCTCTATTCATTCAAGATTATTGGTTCCAGTCTGCCATTCTAGCTCTTCAGTGATCTTCCCAGTCTGGATTAACTCTAAAGAAGTTGTTTATTTTTGCATTGTCCTTAAATCACTTTGTTCAATAAATGTCTTCTAAAAGTAACATTTTCAGGATGTTCAAACCAATTTGCTCATCCCTACAGAGCAGTTTTCCAGCCTTTCCCTCCAGGCTGCTAAGGTGGACTCACGTTTTTCTTTTGTGAGATGTTGGTCTTTAAAGAGGAGCAACCTCCCCCCTAGAGTCTAAGAGATGCTTGTTTAGAACCCCATCTTTTCCAAGTCACAGAGATTCATTCATCTTTTCCCCAAGCCCACATCCCACCTCTTGCTTTACATTTAGTACATACCTTCGGAGGGAATCCAAAAGATCAGACCCTTAGCCAAGCTTTATTTTTCCTAATATTGTACACATGAATCGAGGGAATGTAAGGAGGTTTCTCATATATGCTGGAGGCAAACAGTACTACCACCATTAACATACGTTGGGTTGCAATACTTAGAGCCTATGGATCAATGAAGGAAACTGTAATTTCCTTAACTTTCAGGCTTTAGTTTATGGTTTTCAATGCAATATTTGATCTGTTGTAATGCCTACAATCCTCAATCACCCCCAAGCAGTACAGTTAGGCTTCACATCTTGAAAGAACTATTAAGAAAGAGAAAAACATCTAAAGCATAACTGGCTGGCAAATATGCCATGCCATGCCTGCGAAACATCTTTAAAAGCTTTTTTGTTCTTTTCTCAGAAATTAAAATACTTTAACGTTGCCTTTGATATTTTTTTTACATGTGGTACCCAGATACACATGCTACATTGCCTCCGGAACCTCAACAGATGTTGTATGTGAGGCATGCTTCCACATTCCTCACCAACAGCACCACACTTTAATGGCCGGTCATTTCAACTCCTACTTACTCCGAGGTAGCAAAAAGTCTCCTTAACTGAATTCCCCATTAGAAATCAAACATCCATGAATATTAGATGTGTGCAGACATTTTCTAAAGGGTTCCTAAAGGTCACAATATATCATAAATTAGCAAGTCTGGGATAAAGTTTTTTTTCAGAATCATTGTAACTTTAACATATGGATGATGTGTAAGTCCAGGAACCGATATATTGTCTCACTGTGCCTGCGGCTATTAATTTTAAAAATGCCATACATTAGAAAAATCCATAATCAATTAAAAGAGGCCAGTAACCTGGCAGAAATTTCCCTCTTAATTCACTCGGCATTCATTTTATTGAAGGGCTTTTTTTACTTCTTGCGAATTGTAACCTTAAAATATCAAAGGTTTCCTCTTGTGTGAAGGAAGATTCACTTATTCTATGAATATTTAAGTATGTTATGTTCCGGTAAAACTAACAGCGTTTTTCTGGTCATATTATTGCCCGAACTACTGCCTCTTTTTTTTGGGCTTTTGACTTGGCAAATTTGCCTTTTATGCTTCTCTGCCCGCACTCTATGAAGGGAACATTTTGTGATAAAGTCACCTAAAATTAATGAAAATACATTTTAAAAGTTTCCAACCTGGGTAGCAAAATGGGTAGCAAACTAGATGGTGTCTTTGGACATTTATGTTTTCAGGGATGTAAATACAGGTGCTACAAATGTAACACCCACATCATGGCCTATGCTGTCAGTGGCCCCTATCCTTGTTGTTCCTCTAACTTGATTATCAGATTTGAGCTTGCCATTCATGTGAGCTATGCAGCTCATAATGGTCTTTTTAACCAGCATCAAGGGTGAAAATAATGTCTAAAAAAGTCCACCATACATTACTTTTCAACTAATGATTTAGTAGTTGATGCAGAGACTTAAAGTCAAGTAATAATTACATAGTAGATGCAAAGACCTAAAGTCTGGTGTGGGCACTACTTTTACCTTACAATTTTTTTCTCTATGTATTTTAGAGCAGGGGTTCTCAAATTTTCATCAAGTACAGCTTTCCATTTTCTCTACTACAACTTTGATGCAATGTATGGGATGTCACTCAACTAAAAACCCTATCCTTGTTGTTCTTCTATCTTGATTATCAGATTTGAGCTTGCCATCCATGTGAGCTATGCAGCTCATAATGGTCTTTTTAACCAGCATCAAAGGAGAAAATAATGTTTAAAAAAGTCCACCATAAATTATTTTTCAACTAATGATTGAGTAGTAGATGCAGAGACCTAAAGTCAACTAATGATTGTACAGTAGATGCAGAGAACTAAAGTCTGGTGTGGTTTTTCTATATGTATTTTAGAGTAGGGGTTCATATCAAGTACAGCTTTTCATTTCCTCTACTAGAACTTTAATGGAACGTATGGGATGTCGCTCAACTAAAAACCATGGCAGAAACACACAAAACAACCATTGTGCATGAAACACAAAAATAGAGATATTTCTAAAACCTTTTGGATTTTGTACAGGTATAGATGGTTTCATATTAGGTTGGGGGGTCCATCTGCAGCCTTATCAAGTGCCACCTGATAGGATCTTGGTTCCACCAGTGGTACTAGTACTGGTGTATTATGGTACTTTTAGTGATACTAGTATAATTGCTTGGAAAACCCCTATTCTAGACCTGGTTGAGGACTTGCTCACAAAATTTGAGATGCATTCCACATGAGCCTTAAGCTTCTTCACATTTGAATATATTTACACACTGAACCATTTCTTAAAGTAATATTGACTAATTGCTCTAACTTGTTTTTTTGAAATATTGAAAAGAAAACACTTTTAAATACATTTTTAGAAGGCTTGAGTGGTTTACATTAGTTTTAACATCTACTGTAACATAATAGCGAAAGACCTTGGTAACACTACTACCACTAGTAATTAGTGAGAGCACCATTGTTGAGTTATCACTTTTGTATGTATCCTTAGATCTACTTACCTGATGACTGACCGCCCCCTGTGTACTACAAGCTCAGAATGTCTAGTGGCAGCTGAAACCCCTAACCCAAATCCCATATTATAACTTATATTATGACTAGCCTTGTCCAAGCACTGTACTGGGTGAGGTCTGTTTATACAAATATACACGTGATCCACATAAATGCGCAACTTCAAACATCAAATGTTTCTCACAATTACATTCAGATGTTGGCAACTATGCAGCTTAAAAAAGACAAGATGAACCAACATGTAAAATGCTTGCAGATCATCACTTAGAACTCAGAGTTAAAACAAAATCTAATTTTTTATGGATTAAATTGCATAACTAGTTGATTTATCTTGTCATATGCTTCCCCTTTCATGTCCACATGTTGTCACAGTACAAAAAAAAAGTCAACAAAGCAATACATAAGGCTAACCATAATAAGCACACGATTAATACTTCCATTTATGTTCTCGCATGACGCAAAACACCTGCAGCTATAACACTGCTCAGTCGGTTGCTTTTTTGGAAGAACTGCCACAAAAATGTCTGGAGGGAAGGACCTGTGTTCCAGATGTACCAGAATCCTTTCTCAAATCAGGAAATATATTATTTAGTTGTCCAGCAAAATGCACTAAGTTACATTGTTATATAGTTATTTAGGTTGAAAGTCATATCCGACAAGTTTCTAACCCCGTTACCTTTTGGTCATAAAATTTGACCTGGGAGGAAAACTTCTTCTCAAGGACAGTAAGATGAGATTCAACATAGGTCATGTGGGACACTAGGTGAGTAGAAATGTCAAGTTTTGTTTTAAAGATACTTTCAGGATAGAAACAAAGGACAATACTCACTTCTCCCTGCAGCAAGCCACGTAGTCTTTCTGGGAGCTGAAAATTACCTGATTCGTAAATCAGGTCCTTCTGAGTCACACGGGAGCATGGTCAAGATGTGGACTAAGTATATGCTCAATATTGGATTTGGTCTTTCATGCAATTCCTAGGTTTTTTAATTTAAACCAGACCAACAACCTGGCACAGTTGAAAGAGAAAAGTAGAAGCTATTTTGGAGCTTCCTCTCCCAGCATCTCAGCCATGCTGCTGCCTGGATTCAACTAACATAACTGACAATGCACAGTAACAGAAAGCCCAGCAGTACTTCCTGTTTGCAGGTGGCCTGCAAATGCATGAGGCAGCATTTTTTTTCTAAAATTGACGAAAGCAGAAGTAAATGAATTTTTATGTGCGTCAATCTAAATTGCCCCGGGAAGGTATGCCTATGGGCACTGTTTGTTGTGTTGGTCTGGTTTAAGTAATTCTTGAATGTTGGTCTGCTTTAAGGTTGTAACATGACAATTAGGTATCTACAGACACTAACACTTAAATACAGCAAACAAAGTAGTGCAAAGACAGCCGCTGTCTGCACTAGGAGGGGTTATTCTTTAAAATTTGGAGTGTCTACCAGTAGTATTTGGAAACAAATAATTCATGTATGTATTCAACAACCAAAATGGTGAGTGTAAGCAAAAAAAAGCCAAACTCAACGTTTGTCCCCCACAGCTGTCCTACTCCAGTTGCATAGAATTTACCAGGTCCTGAGATCGAGTCACTTAAAGTGTAGGCCCATTCCACCATTCACTAGCAGGCACTATGTGGCCACGCAGTGGGTCGATCACAGTGAGGTCCCTCCATTCACTTTAATATATGAAGAAAAACCAGCACTCCAAAGTCATTCAAAAAGTGTATTAATGTCCCTTCACCGGGGACAAACTTTTAAAAAGAGTTGGTTGGGGTACAAAAGTTAAATACCATAGTCAGCCACAAGATAATCGTCAGGTGAGATTTTGGGGCAATCATATTGACTATGGTATTTAACATTTGTACCCCAATTAACTCTTCTTAGATGTTTGCCCCTAAGGAAGAGGTTATGCTGAACCCTGAAATGTTGGACCTATGGACTAATGGACTTATGCAGTAATGTAGACCTATGATATTATGACTACTTTTGAATGTAATACACTTTTTGAATGACTTTTGAGTGCTGTCTTTTCTTCAAATATTTGAACTATGGTGCCACTGCCGGCCATAGCACCCACTTTCACTTTTAATTCAATAGTAGAAACTTAGCAAAGCCTGGCATGATAGAACGGGCTCACACACAGCAGGGCCCAACTTCGATTTTTGTGATTATAGCTATTTGTTTTATTTTTGCCTGGACGGACCATTTATAGAAACTGTCTCCATTTCAGTATCCTCAGACTCCATGTTCAAGGTCATGTTTTAGGAATAACCATAAAGAGGCATAGATATAGGTCCTAGCTCCAGCATTGCTTTATAGCTAATATTTATACTCAATTAGTTTATAATGATGGTGTATAAGAGAAATGCAGGTGCACAGTAGAACGTTGGTTTACACTATACCTACATTCTAAACTATAGGAAGCTGGCAGTGCTGTAGATAGGTGGGCATAGCTTTGGGCAGCCATTTATGTAGTCCAGGTTACACCATTGACACTGGGCTGGGCATTTGAAGGATACACAGGTTCACATCACTTCACTTTAATGGACTTTAGAAAATTGCCTCCTAAATCTTTATTGACAAGTGCCCTTTTTAATGTTTTCTAAATGAGGCTATTATTAACAGAGGCCAGCCTCACATTACTAAGTAATTACCAATCTCATGTATAGCCGGGCTTGGAGACAGTTACACACCGCCTTGTATGACATTGCATATAGATTTCATATTTCTAGCAGCTATTTTGTCTATGCTGTTGGTATAACTCAGCACAATTTTACTGCATTCACTTTCTAATTCCATGTCAAGCATTAACACAGCAAAATCTATGCTTGTAAATGAGGCTCCTGTCTTCATCCAGACAAGACAAGGGAAAATTTGTAATTCAAATGAGGACATTTAATGAACTTAATGCAAGGTCTGGAAAAAACTACTAATGTGCCAGTTTGGTTCTCGTAAGGCTTATTCCAAATATTCCCATTAAGGTATTGATTGGGCGCATTTAAATGGCTAAATGGGAAGATGAACGTCCTAATGGTTTGTATGTGACACCATTAGAGGGACGCACCCAAAACAACAAACTATTTTTTAAATAAAAAACATTTTTTAAATAAATATCAAATTTGTTTTCACTGGAGCTCCATTTGTTAAAATGATCTGTCGCATTAACTAACCTTATTTATCAGGTTGAGTAAAAGGTTTTGGCTTAAAGGATATCTGGAGGCTAGGATAATAAAAAAAACTAAAATAAAGAAATACTTAAACCGGACCTTCAGCATGGTTTAATGAAAAGCCCAAACCCTTAAAAAACTATTCCCCAGCATCTAAATTAATATATATTTAAATTTTTAGTCATTATTCTTTCCCACACCGGGCTGCAACTCTGTTCAGGACTCTAGGATACAAACTCAGATGAATCACATACTGAGGAGAGTGGGATAAAGTAAGGGAGGTGGGGTTATAACTGCACAGACCGAGCAGAGCTGGGGTCATGGAAAGGACAGCAATCCCAGAATGCAGAGCGAACACAGTCAGAAGACTCTTCCTGTTTGCAGGCTACCTGATGCTCCATGAGCCTCCATCTTGGATGTTTAAATGCTCATAATATGCAGTAGATGCAGATAGGATGATTTTTAATGTGAGCAATCGGTATGTACAGGGTGTGGGAAACATATAAGATAGACTATTATTCCGCTTTAAAGTACCTGTCCAGGCTTTTAAAAAAAAGTCTATATCCATCTTTTTTCCTCCGCAGCTCCTTTTTGCAGCGCTACCATCTATATACCTACTGATGAGGGAGAACAAGTGATTTGCTTCCTCCAATGCCAGACAGATTTGGCGGCATCCATCAGGCTGGCAACACTCCTACTTTATTCATTGTAAATGATAGGGTGGGTGAAACACCCTTTGTCATGCAATGAATGAAGTAGGTGTGTGGGGCGTAAACAAGGCTCCATGGATGCCATGCGAGGCCACCAGCGTCTGGGAGATGGAATTACTGAATATGCCGGTGCTGGATGTGGGAGCTGCATGGACACCCCAGACCTGCACAGTGGAGCTGCGGGGGACAAAAACTTATTATATTTTTTTTTTTTTCTTTTTCACTTGGACAACCCTTTTAACTTGTCCCAGTCTTGTCCCAGGGCCAGAATGGTGCCACTGCCATAGAGAGTACATGAAGTAGTGTCTAATATGCCCCCCTTACACTGTCAATGGCGCTCTTCAGATGATCATCTGTGTGTGCCAATACTGTAATGTAGACATAGGGCTGCACTCTGTCCTTAGCTAGATCATGGCCAGGTTCCAGGAGCCAGCATGCACCTAACCTTCATAATGGATATGTTTAAGCTAGATCAGGTTAGGTTAGTCAGGGGAGTACCCAAATGCAATTTGGGGGGAGCTCTGGAAATCTCCCCACAGGCCCTCAGATGGTCCGCACTAGAGATGAGCGAACTTCTTGAAAGAAATTCGGGTTCGCCCGAATCGAACTTCTGAAAAAAAAAAATGCCGGCATGGTGGGAGCGGGCAGGCCGGCTACGCCTGTCAGCGGGCTTCCGCCGCCCGCTGACAGCGTAGCCGGCCTGCCCGCTCCCACCATGCCGGTATTTTTTTTTTTATTTCAAGGAAAATTCGATCGGCACAAACCCAAAAAAATTCGGGTTCGTGCCGAATCGAATTTTCCCTGAAATTCGGAGCGAATTCCGGTTCGTCCAAACCGGTTCGCTCATCTCTAGTCCGCACTCAACCAACAAATTATTCAGAAAACTGTATACTAAAATAATATATGATTTTATTTGTATCAAAGAGACTCATAAAAAATAAACACAAAAACACAGGACAATCATCAATTTAAAATACATAAACACAATGACAATGACAAGGGTTTCCCACACAAAGGCTTTAAATATATATATTTGAAAATACAATTTCCTTCCTGATCATATTGGCAAATAATATATAGCAATCCTTAGTGCCAGTGGTAATGGTAAGCAGGTGAATAATGTTATATCTACCTGCCACTAGTGAGCATACAGCTGAAAGACATTTAACAAGAAAAATGAAGAAACTACTTATGTGCAAGATACTTCAAAAAAGAAAAATACTGTGCAAATATCAATTATGCTGAAAAACATGTGAAAGCACTGTGCATGAATGCCTGCTCTAAAAAAGATCAAAGTCCACTGGCCTAAAGTACATTGTATAACATTTGTAATGAAAGGAAGGTATTACATCACCGTATTAGCAAGTTGTCTGAAGCCAGGGGTCCCCCATACAATCAGCCTGCCGACGCGTTGCGTGGAAGGTCCACTTCACCAGGGCAAGATGGCTGTAGTCAGGTGAGTACCGGTATTTGTTTTAATTTTCCTAGTCCAAAGATATCCTTAAAGTGGATCAACACCCTTGCAACAAATAGTGCTCATATGCCTCCATCCCTGGGGCAATTCAGATTGATGCACATTACCTTTTTTTTACTCCTTTTATGGTCAATTTTACAAACCGTCACGGAGGCCTAAAAACAGGAAGTGCTGATGGCTTTCCTGTCGTTGTGCCTTATCAGTTTAGCCAGTTGAATTCAGGCAGCACCATGGCTGGGATGCTAGGAAAGAAAGCTCCAAAATGGCCACTACCAGGAGAAAATCTGTGAGGCAGCGTTTTAGCTACGAGTGACTGCAAGAACAAATGTAAGTGCTGACAATAATTCAGTATCATGCATACAGTAGGGGCAAGTGAGTTTTGTGGAGATTCCTTTTCCAACTGTTCCAGGCTGTTGGTCTGGGTTAAAACACATACCCACTCGGGTAACTCACCACACCAACCATCTGGGGGACTCATCTATATTATCTGGAATATGTATCCCCTTTATTAGTGGAACTTAAAGTAATTGTCCAGAAAAAAAAAACAACTCACCTTTTGTCCCCCCTGCAGATGATCGCTCTTAGTCCAGTCTGGCTGCCTTACTTGATGACCTTTGTAAACGATCTACGATCATATGAAACTTCCACCGTCTTGATACAGTCACACTAACGCTGGCATATCTCCTCCATTGACTGCCATGTTTGCATGTCTGTGTATCTGTCTCCCTCTTTCACTCACTCACCAGCATACGGATATGATTCATTTTTATTTTCATGTTTTTATTTTTTACTTTACTTCACCTAAGAAACAGACCAGTAGAATAATAAGCCCACTCAATGCAATGGAAGCCATCACCTTTTCCATTATGAATTCTCATTTTCAGTAAAATCATTCTAGTAGATGTCTGCTCATCAGCCTCTCTGAACAGAGGTGTTATTATTGAGTTGCTAGTCAGCATTAGATTTTATTCTGAGATGGGACATTTAATTCTGGGCAATGAATGAGACTCATGACCCTCTAGACATGTCAGGATGCACCATAACTAAGCAGATTGAATGATCCATATTTTATTTTAGTCTTATGACTGTCTAATAGAAGACGCACATGTTGAGATGATTTATTTAAGCACTTTATGAGAATACAATTGTGAACTGTGTAAAGTAGATCTATCCAAGTTTACAGTCTTAATTAGTCTCACTGTAAAAAAGGCAAATAAAAAACAAAAATAATTATGAAAATCAAAATAATTTTTCCATAAAATGACCATTTTATGTCAGTGGATTTCAGTGCTTTCTTTTTTTAGCCATATGACCAGTCAATGACATCCCTAATGCTCAGTTCTATGGCCTGGTATCCACCACTCTGTATCTAAAGTACAACAGTATGTTGTCGAACGCGGCCGAGACTGCACGAGTCGGAAGGGGCGGGACAGACACTTACGAGTCTACTTCTTCCGCTTGCGTCTCACCTGCTTAGTAGCGGGTGGACGCTCATTACATCACCCACGGAAGGTAAGATGTGCACTTTTATTAGCGGTTATTTATATTATATAGCATGCCTCCTTGATTTTTTAATTGCTTCTACAGTATATCTGTTCTAGCATTGAATAGTGACTGGATGTCTATTATTGTTGCCGCTTATTCCCTGCCACTAGCCTTTGATAAAGCTGATAATCAGTGAAACGCGTTAGGCGGGATAGCGGCATTTCTTTCTTTTTTAAAGAGGCAGAACACTTTTATTGAAGTCTATTGGTCAACATTGTACCCATACCTACTAACGGCCGTAGTGGAGAGGGGACAGGAAGACTACTTTGACTATTTGGATATCTGTCTGCTTTAATTTTGGACCTTTGTGAGTGTATTTTATTAATTAATTAATTGAGAATTTTAAACTGGGTTGCACTAGATTTGTGTTGTCCTCTTCTTGCATGTTGTCCGTACTTGGTGATAACGGCTGGAGATATTTAAGGAAGTTTATACTGGAACATATGGAAGTTGGAATCTGAACACCGTGATAACAAAGAAGTTTTGAATTGATCTCAGTTACTGTTAAGGTGTCACCCTGTCTACGTTCTGGTAAGCGCACTTTTTGCTTAGAAGTGAACACGGGTGTTCTTTTTCTGACGGTGCATGCCCTGTGGGACACTGGATTCAGATCCATAGGAGAATATTTGGGAACAATCATATACCAAAAGTGTTGCATGGACTGTGGGACGGGTGTGATATATCACCCAGTGGGCATTGGTTTATACAAAGTTATATATTTCTTTCTGTTCATTTGCTCTGTGTCTTTATATTTTTACTAATGGTTGTTGAGACTGTCTTGGGATGAGAGTCTGACACGTTGAAGCATTGGATTTATTTATTTACTCCCCCTTAGGCTCTTTTCAGAAGCGCGGTGTCACTACCTTTGTAGTATGTAAAGTCAGTTGAACTTTTGATAGCTTCCATTGTCTCTCTCTATCAAATCTATCAAATGAGCATAGGAGCAGTCAAATGAAAACCACTGTGTCTCCTGTAAGGGAATTATCAATGTAAATATGTTCTCAATCAATTCCTCTGTTCTCAGTGGTATAAGCTGATCATTTTCCCATGGATGTCGCCCAGGACATTGCATCATGAGACATGAATGGCTGACAGATGCGATCGTAGGGGGTTTATCATTTGTTTTGTGGAGGATGATAATAACAACCACCTATTGGCCATGAATATTCAGTTCACCTGCTCACATTTGTTGCCCATTTGTGCCTGATCCTCTATCAGTCCATCACCGTCATTAAAGTGGAAAGTGGAAGACCAGGGTCCTAAATAACCAACCCCCTCCCCACCCTGCCATGCTCCCCTTGCGCTAAGGTGGGGGGAGGGGTTACAACATAAAAAGCAGCTTACCTCACACGGGAACCAGCACTGCTCGCAGAGCGGGGGAGGGGAGGGACTTAGGAGACTGGACCTCCACTTTAAGATTGATCATGGCGCTTCCTAGTTTGTCTATTATAGTTGTATTGACTAACTTTCACAGATCCTGAAAGTGGTCGCATTTCCACCAAATATGGAGTAAAGTGTCTCTTTTTACTTTACCCCACCAGCAGTTAAATTCCGTGGCCCTCCAGTTGTGGTCAGTAATTAAGTATCTTGTAATGAATTTAAGGCCAAATATTTGTCAGTGTTTGGATAGATGAGACCTGGTGGAAACTTTGTCACTGAGAAGATAGTTGAGATCTAATTCCCATTTTTGGATGAAAGTAGTATAGAGATAGAGAGGTTGAAGAGAAATTCAGCCGTAGGCTTTGAAAGTCTGTTGGAGTGAAAGAGCTTGTTGGAAGAGGGTGCGAAGAAACGTGCCCACTTTAGGGTTGATTCAGTATCAGATGAGAAAACTTGATTTTTTAGAAGGGAACACTGCCATTCACTTTCAGTACCTTGATACAGCAACCAGAAGCGTATTTTCACCTGGTGCTGAATCAGGCCCAAGGTGGACAATGAAAGTGAATAGCAAAGAGATCTTTTTCATCTTGTAATGATGACAAGAACTTTGTCAAGATATATATTTTTTTTGTATTTTTTAGGATGTTATTGTACAAAATTGAACCTTCCCTAAGTGTGGAAATTAAAGCTTTCCTAAGTGTAGGTTCTGATTAAGGCATCACTGAAATCATCTTATCTGGATAGAGAACAACAGCTGGAGATGTCACCAGGTACATCACCAGATTTTAACCCTTTAAGTGCCAGCCTACCTGCAGCATTTCCCACTCCCTGTTGCCAGACGATGTTTCACTATTTTGCGCTACACATGTTCAACTGTCATTTTTGAAAGGATTTCCAGGGATTTCCCTGGAAAATGATATATTGTTTTTTTCAGCAGAGTCTGGGCTTTAACATGAAATTGTTTGTTTGTATTTTTTAGGTGTATTCTCAATATTTTTGGGTGAAATATGTGAAAAAAAATTAAAAAAATATATTTTTTTACAATTTGTAGTGTTTTTTTGTAATAAAAAATGTAAGTTTGTCAATAAAATTTTATTGCGTGTGAAATCCCAATTTCTCCCGGTTACAGCGATACCACATATGTATAGGTAGACACCCTTTCCTGCCCAGGAGAGGGTTAATTAAAAAAAAAAATGACATAGGGTCCCCCCTCCCAGGGAGGCGGACCCCATTTTTTTTTGGATTTTTAAGGGTTAAAAACCCTTAAAAATAAAAAAAAACTGACGTGGGGTCCCCCTTACCCAAAGTAACCAGCCCGGGACCAGCTATGGGGGCTTGTAGGCAAAGAGTGGGGGGCCAGCTTTTGTGGCCCCCCCACCCTGCAGCCTACGAGCCCACATAGCCTATGTGGGCCCGGGCTCTTCTGCCCCCCCCCTGGGCTTTGGGGAGGCAGGTAATGGGGGTGCCGGGGGTTAATGGCAAGTCACCCGCTAGGGCAAGTGACTTGCCACCCCCCCCAGCCTTGTGAACTGGTATAAGGGGTCTCATGGACCCCTTACCAGTTCACAAGGGGTTAAATGTTGGAAAAAAACACCACACGTTAATAAAAAAGTATTTTATTAAAAAAAAAAAAAATTTTTTACTGTACTTACCTTCGATTGCAAGCTCTTGTCCCTCGCCGCTCTGCTGACAGATGCCGGTGATCGGCATCCAGAGAAGGAGGAGGCAGGAGATCAGAGGATCTCCTGTCACCTCCTTCCAGGGCGCCGATCACCGGCATCTGAGAAGCTGAGAAAGCTGAAGCCGATCGATCGGGGCCGGGAGGACGTCTTAGCGGCAAGATGGCGGCCGCCATCGAGGATGAAAGGGGAGAGAGCCTCTTGGGCTCTCTCCTAAAGATTGGTAAGTCCTGGGGGGGATCGGAGGCCCCCCAGGTGAAGAGGAGGGACAGCGGGAGCCAGCGCACATGCAGGTAAGTGAATG
This sequence comes from Gastrophryne carolinensis, assembly GCA_027917425.1. NCBI lineage: Eukaryota > Metazoa > Chordata > Amphibia > Anura > Microhylidae > Gastrophryne > Gastrophryne carolinensis. The sequence goes on along the minus strand of CM051236.1, from coordinate 469,762,234 downwards.
TCATTTTTTTTTTTTTTTTACAGTTAGCAGCTTCTGCTGCCAAAGCGGGGGGGGGACGGCCTATTCCGGGGGCTCTCCTGGAGCCATCCGACCCCCCACGAGGGATCAGATGGCACCAAATTAAAGAGGAGACCCGGCCGGATCCAACAAGGGGTCAGGTGGGTATTTTTTTTTTTTTTTTTTTAAACCAGCAGCGGGGAAAGTCAAGCCCGTAACACCTACGGGCTTGGCACTTAAAGCCCAGCCAAGCCAGCACGTAGGTGTTACGTGCTTGGCAACAAAGGGGTTAAAGGTTCTGTGAGAAATGGGTTTTTATCTGTCAAGTGCATAATTTTACATTTAAAGACCGGTTTGCTTTGGTTTGTCCTGTAAAGGTGAAATAATATCCCATGCTGCATATAACTCCCAGAATATCCACCTCATTACACATTTCCCTATCATTGGAAGGCATTTGACCACTTTACCTACTGAACCTTTTAATATGTCACTCCTAAAATATTAAAAAGAATGGGGTATAGGGCAGCACTTTGTGGTACACCCCTTGTAAGTAACCTCTCTTCAGAATGCACACCATTAATAAAAACACTTGGATACCTATCCTTTAGCTAGCTGCAAATATCCACTGAACTACCCAGGATAAATTCTAGTTTTCAATAACTTTTCTATGAGCTCCTTCTGTGGAACTGCTGAGCACTACTTTCCTCTAACACCTTTAGTGACATTAGGGTTGATTCAGCACCAGGTGAGAAACCTCAACGACTTCAGCAACCAAATATACATTTTCATCTGTGCTGAATCACTCCCGAGGTAGACAGTAAAAGTGAATGGCTGTTTAATCACCGGGTGTCAGAACACGGAGACGGCAACACTGCTCACCTCTCGACCGGGAAGCCTGGAGTCTAAGGACCAACCTGGTATTCACTAGAGCCTCTGATGGTGAGCATAGGCTGGGCTGCAGGAAGGCAACCCCAGGTCAGGCAACCTAGGAGTGGGTTTTGCAGAATTCCGGGTAGGAGACAGACCAGAGCTGATCTGGGAGTGTGAGGCAGGCTGAAGTCGTGGGCAGGCAGATCTGGATCAAAGTCGAGAAACAAGCAGAGGTCGTGGGCAGGAAGATCAGGATCGTGGTCACAAAACAAGCCGAAGTCGTCAGGAAAGCAGGATCGAAGTCAAAAGCAAGCCGGTTCGGTACACAGGAAGGAATCACAGGAACTCAGGAGCATGCAGGAAAAGACCAACTGGCAATTGAGGACAGGCCTTGTCTGTTTTTATAGGCCCCTGCACATGCTCAGTAGTGAGGACTCACAGGCGGCCTCTGCTGGTCAACAGGAGGAACAGTCCTGGTTCTCCGGCATAGACGAACAGGCGCCCTCTGCTGGACTACAGAGGGAACAGTCCTGGTTCTCTGACGCCGGGTGCTGTACTCTATAGTCAAAGAAATCAATAAGATTTGTGAAATATGATCTGCCCTTAGTAAAGGCATGCTACCATCTTTCAGGGCTGAATGTGACACTTGTAGTGAGAAAGGTTGGGGACCCCCATTGTAAGATATTTGGGGAGGGGGTCCATTTTTAGGTTGCCCAAGCCACTTCTCAATCATATATTTAGTTATCTCCTACCTACACCATTTATTTTTACATATGTTTTTATTAGATATAATCTTCAAGCCACCATCACATCTTTTATAGGAAATATATGTCAAATGATTGACAGTTCAATGCAATAGATGTTTACATTTGCCATTCTGTTATACAGGTTATTCAGTGCTGCTCCTCTATGTCTGGTTGAGCTCATAGCAGGTAAATTTGGCAGCGGGTTGGTAGTCTTTGTAGCCAAAGCTCTGAGCTGGGAATACAATAGCACAGTAAATGGTACCAAACAAGAATGCACTATTGATTGGGAGGCTGGGGGATAATTGTTCACTTTCTGCCCTAAATGAAAGATGATTGTTCAGGGATGCATGTGTGAGACGGCCGCATTGTGAGGCCATTCTTTATAGGGCAGGACAGCATCAATTTTCTGAACGGATGACACAAGGGATGTCAAAACTGCCACCTTTTCTTTCCCCTGTACTCCTGACAGACAGCCGAGTGACTGAGCAGTGTCAGGACGCTGCCCATACCGGGATACGCAGTGCAGGATAAATGGCAAACAAAAGAAACCTCAGTCGCTTTAGAAAGACATAATCAGTAGTTGTCAGAGCTGGTTATATTATGTGTATAATATGTGTATAAAGGGCACATTGTTCTGGCTCAGATCTTGACATTTTGCAGTGTAGCTGGGTGCTTCCTTGTCTTGGGACATGTTGCAGGCTTTTGTATGACATGCCACTGAAATGTTAAGAATTGCATATGCAAATCACACAACAGAACATCAAAGAGAAACAAGCAACAACGTAACCTATCATGGATCCAGGTCAAAGCTGGTAACTGCATGCAGGACAGATATTAGGTCAAGTGAAAAAAATGGGACTGTTTATAAGGATAACACTTCTAAGGCAAGGTGCTTATATTAGAATCTAAACTAGAAAAACAAATGTAAATGTCATATTGGTTTCCTGAAAGTCAGTGATGAATTGGAATAAAGTAAAGCTGACCTCAGAGCCTAAATGGAAGCTCCAGTACATCAGTATTTAGTGCATCGGTTTCAGCATAACCAAAACAGTTCAGCACCAAGGCATTGACCTTATTAAAGCTATATTCTCAATTTTCCGGAAGAGGATAGAAGCAATGCAGCCATCCACCAATATGTCACGTGGCACCTGATAATGCTCTTTTAACCGGTTCCTAATAAAGCAGAATTTGACAAAGTCAAAATGGCAAATAAGGCTTTATCCCCCATAACCTAACCTACTGGCATCATGATTTGGGATTCTTATCTATATAGGACTGAACTAATGACAGCGTTATAAAATGTAACCAGGATCTTCCTGGGAAGAGCTTCCTTTTTAGATGACACAGAAAGAAGAGTCTCAGGTGTGACTTCTTCAGGACAGCCATGATGTTTTCATGTCATGTTAGACTTTCTGATATTGTAACTCCAAGAAATGTAGTAGCGTTTGTATTGCATCATGTGAGTTTAAAAGTTGTACTTAGGAATCAGTGAACTTTGCGGTAACCCAATGGATAGCACATCATTTAAGTCAAGTTGATTGTTGGCCAAACACGTATTTACTGTAAGGGCCTGTATTTGGAAGAGGAGAAGAGAAATTCCAAGCTGTCATTTCCACAGAGATCCAGTAATATGGAAGTGTTTACCTAATTACTGGAAAGAGTTTGCTGCCTGTTGTTTCCTGGGCATTTGCAGAACGCTGTTCAAACAGGAGTGGCATAGAAAAAGCTTTTAGTAACTCTCTAAAGCCAATGCTAGTGGGAATGTAGCCTAAAAGGGTGGTTTGCACTTTCCACATAGGTTACAGCTATAGCTATACTGTGACATCCTCTGGTGGTTACTGGTTGGCTAGATTTGCCTGTGTGTCATAATTTTTGCCAGTCAGCACTATTTTCTTATTCTGAATTCTGTTCCTATAGGATAGTAAATATAGCTACATCCAGAAATAGAGCCCCTATTATTATTATTATTATTATTGTTTATTTATATAGCACCATCAACTTCCGTAGCACTTAACATGGTATGATTACAGACAGGGTAAAACATATAGTACAGGGAACAATACAAAATTAGATGCCACAGGTTAAAACCAAGTGTTGTGAGCACAGGAGACAATAGGGAGGAGTGCCCTGCCCTTGCGGGCTTACAGTCTAAAGGATGAGGGTGGAGACAAAGGGGCGGGGTCACAAGTGGTAGAGCTTGAGTATGGCTGCATGTGCTATTGAAGGTTATAAGAGTTGCTTAAGCCAGGTCATATGCTTGTCTGAAGAAGTGAGTTTTGAGGGCACTTTTAAAGGCTTGGAGTGATGGAGAGTGGTGGATCGAGCGGGGAAGGGCATTCCAGAGAAGTGGAGAGGCACGGGAGAAGTCTTGAAGGCGGGAGTGCGAGGAAGTAACCAAGGAAGAGGACAAGAGAATGTCAGAGGCAGAGCGGAGGTTGCGCTTGGGTTGGTAACACTGGATCAGAGATGAAATGTAGGAAGGGGCCTGGTTAGAGAGAGCTTTGTAGGTTAGCATCCCATCCTCCAATAATAAACCCAGTTTATATTATGCTGCAGCGCAAAGAAACAATGATCACGTGCAAAGTGCGTTATTGTGTAACAACAAATCCAATTTTACACCTCATCAGTTTGGAATAAAACAATATATGGAATTTGTTGATTGGCTGAAGAGTTTCTGCACTTTATGTATTACCCTGAGCCCCACTGTGGCTCCCTATAGATAATATTATAATGCAGCGGAAGGGCATGCTAACAAGCCAATAAACATCTTCACAAACACAACTTGCCGTCACAGAATGTAACGCTCTGTCCATTTGCATATAACTATAGCGTGGATTATTATTATTTTACTCCGAATAAAGTGCCAGTAATTGGAAAATAGGTCAGGTTTATGCTGCCTTACAACTCGTAGATGAAAGGGATTCAATGTGAGCGTAAACTTCAGTTTTACTGCTTTTTTGTGTTAAACCGGCTGTCATTAGCCAACTGTTTTCAAATGAGCACTTGCCGATGTCTGGAAAATGGCTTCAGTAAATGCATGACAGTAGTATAATTTTGAAGTCAGGCTGTTAAGTGCAAATAAAGAGCATCACAATGGGTTTAGACATTGAAATCCCGCGCTAGAAACATCCTTTGTAGGCAATATGAAATTTTGCACCCCACGGGCATTTCTGTACTTCTGTTTTTGTGTGGTTCATCTTTTGTATTTTGTAAGCCATTGTTTGTAAAAAAAATACAGTCTAATAGGGCAGGGAATAACAATGACGCCTAGTCACACAGGTAAGGCATTTAAAAACAGACATATCCATTATGGCAATACAGCCAAAACATTTTTATTGGATGCATTCAATGCTTTGTCAGGTTTTCATTTCTACATGTGATCATGTGATCATCACCATTCCTTTTTTGGGGTCAAATTATTTAACATTCCTATATTCTGAACCCCCTAACCGATTTGACTGTGCATATGAGAAGAAGCCTATGGTTTTTGCTTCAGTAGACTGCTGACCTTTAGTATACCCTCCTGCTGTGTGCCAGGACCTAACTCTCTGCACTGTACTATATGTCTTGAGCAGTCCCCCTCTAATGGAGGTACTTTGAGTATTAGGCAGTTAATCTAAATCTTTAGGTTTCTAAAGAAAGCCTGGTATGGCAGGAAGGGATTTTCCTTGGCACCTTACCCTCCGGTGGTTGAACCCCCCAGCCCTGCAATAACAGTACTAGTACTATTCACTCCTTGAGCCTCATCAGACATGAGATAGGTAACTGATACTTTTGTTGTGGTTTACTGTACCCTCATCCTGTGTGCGAGGACCCTACACTTTATGTCTACAGTTGTCCCTGCTGATGGGGGGACATGTAACTTTTTGGAAGTTTTTTTATATTTTATATATATTTTATATACAGACTTTTCGTTTGCACCTTACCCCCCCCCCCCCCATCCTCCACATCTGTGCTACCCTCCTTGTTTCCCATCAGATATGAGACACAGGTTGTTGTGATTTCTAGTCCCTAATCTGATGGAAACCAGAAAGGAAAAGAGTAGTAACTATGACAGGGCTGTAGGAGGGTAGAGTTAAAGTTAAAAATTCACCTACAGTATACTTTCACTGGAAATTGCCGGGCCGGGTACAGTGTAGGGCTATGTTAAAAGTCAGTCAGCAGCCTATAAAAAAAAACAAAATGGTACTTACCTTTTGTCCTCCGCCGCTGATTGGTGCCAAGCCGGCAATGAGCAACTGACTGTGCCATAGTCCACGATCCCTTGCTGCCCGGGCCTCAAGCTCCATTCACAGGCTTTTCTGTGCCAGACCACCCCCCACCATAAATTGTGGTGTGAATAGAAGATAGGAACCCGGGAGCCATATTCTCTGGGGGATGAAACTTGGGTATAGCTATTTTATATTTTTTTGCCCAGACAGAACACATCACACTTTACTCTGCAGAAACGCCTAGCACTCTTTAAAATGTCTTTGTCTTCCCTGAAGCTGTCATTTTGACAAGGCGAAGGAACCATTCTTGTGACATTACAACATCACTAAAAAGACAAAGATCTTGAACTGTTGTGAGGAAGCCGAGATGTCTCTGAGCTGCACTCTATTCAGCTTCCTGTGAAATGGGACTTTGGGGAAGAATTGTGTCCTCTATCGGAGATATGGCTATCAGTCGGACAAGACTGGCTGTCTCCCAGCTGAATGACGCTAATGAACTATATCACTTGTTTTTCTCCCTTCCATGAAAAACAGAAAACAACTCTTTTCGACTAAATGATGCGCCCTAGCACCGTGATAAAAGCTTTTTTCCTTCCATCTTAGCTGCATCACCGCACAACTGCAAGAGAATGTCTAGCTGAGTGGATAATGGAGAGGTTTTTTTTATGATATTATGAAAATGCCAAGAGAAAAGTAATTATTAATTTCCTCTTCCAGGACACTGGCTAATTGATTTTGCACAGTACTCATTAAAAATAGATATTTTCTTCCATTCAGGGGTTTTGTTTTAGGAGCCTGAGGCAGCCGTCATGACGTCCTCAGGGAGATCATCCACTGACCAATGTAGCAGAAGCAGTAAAGTGTCCATCAGGCTTGTCAGAGCTGCAGTTGCTTCAAACCCCCGCAGACTACAGTATTTGCAATGGAAATACCACTCGGGATGAACTGCTGTTCATTAGGATGCCGGCTATGATGAAGTCAGACTTGTTAGCGGATGTCAGGTGACAGTCAGCCAATGCCACAAGCATGTTTGGCTCAGTGGATCAGATGCAGGATATAATGAAATACAAGGCGAGCTTCTGAAAGACAGACAAAGAATATGCTGCCTGCACAACAGTCTACAGAGAGACCTAAGATGTTTATAGACATCAGAGAATCCAACCACCAGATGTCTGGCCTGTAAAGAATTTATTATCCTTTGATAGTGGCTCATAGAACCCAGCGGCATACATTTTGGTATTCTCATTTTAAAAACCCCACCGCACATGCACAGCCCATGCTCGGCATCCCTGTTATGTGCAGGCATGGGCAAGCATGGCAGAGGAAAGGGCATGATGTGGCGTGTATGGCTTGGCAAAGCTAAGTCGTCTAACATTTCCTTATTTAGACCTTTAGGCATTTTATATATGCAGAACATCCAAGGTTAATATAATGCTATTTTTAACTAACTCAATAGATTAAAAAAGCAAACTTTCTAAACCTTTCCGAAATTTTCTGCATATGTAAAAGTTTTCATTATTGAGTGCCAAAATGATGTCCTCGAGGTGCTGAGCTCATCTGTTGTTTTTTTTTTCTTTTCTGTTTGTTTATAATTCTGTGTTATAAAAGAAAACTGTTTTCTAGCAACAATGTGTTTACTTTAGCAATCTATACCAACTGGAGTGTGTGCTGTACAAAGCGGAGACTTCCCAACTCTGGCTTTCTAATCATCTGGTTGGCCGAGGCAGAAACTACTTTCCTCGGCACACAAGCTTAACATCTCCTGCTCTAATTCAGCTTATTTAGGTGAGGGAATCACAGTAGTGTGTTCCAGTAGCTAAAAGGGTTACTGGCAGCATTTTCATCTGGGGAGGTCAATCATTACTGCTGCTTTTTTTTGCCTAAGCTGCTGATTAGCTCACCTTGTACAGTGGAAGGATTCTTGGACTTGTAGTGAGTAGTTTTTACTCCAGGCAATAAAATCTACTCCGACTTTAGCAACACGCAGCCTCCAGAATATAAGAACGTTGGAAACAGTGTGAAGATAAGTAAATTACAGATCTGGGGGCACAATCCTAACACAAATGTTTATTTTAAATTCAAAAAGAGGAAAACAATAAGGCAGAGCACCAGAAGCATGTCAATAAGGGAATTTTCCCTTTCAAACTGTTGAGCCAATATTAATTTTTTTCTGCTTATATCCATGGCTAACACTGTACACTGACTTAATAATACTAGCTCGGGCTTTTATTAAGAGTGGCCAGTCAGCTTTACAAGGCCCAATGTGAAGCCCGAGACCTGTGTGCCAAAAGAGGCACCATTGAGCCACAATACGGGTCCCGCCCCCAGACCTGCTGCACTTCTGAACTTCAGCGAATTGCATACTTAAACCGGACCTTCACCATGATTTAATGAAAAGCCCAAACTCTTAAAAAACGGTTTCCCAGCATCTAAAATTAATATATTTTACGTTTTTAGTCACTAACTTATTATTCCTTCCCCCACTGGGCTGCAACTCTGTTCAGGAATTTAGGATACGGGCGCCGCCATCTTGACTCAGAAGCATCACACTTACTGAGGAGAGGCGAGTGGGATAAGGTACAGGGAGGCGGGTTATAGCTGTGCTTTGCTCAGACAGGGCAGAGCTGGGGTCAGGGAAAGGTCAGCAGTCCCAGAATGCAGAGCGACACAGTCAGGAGGCACTTCCTGTTTGCAGGCTGCCTGATAAGATGGCGGCTTCCATAAGCTGCCATCTTGGATGTTTAAAGGCTCATAACATGCAATAGATGCAGGTAGGATGATTTTTAATGTGGGCAATCTGTATGTGCAGGGTGTGGGAAACATATAAGATAGACTCTTATTCAGAGTGAAGGTCCGCTTTAATTTCAGCTCTGTAACTTTCCTCTCAGCAGTGATAAATGTGATGCCATAAGATAAACATGTGCCTTCATATCAGAGCTGATGTTTGCTTTGTCATATAGTACAACAAGTAAGTAAATACTTAATGGAAGCTGCATGTGCTGCCATGTCTTACTGCGGGACTCAACAAAGGGTCTAGATACAGACAAAGGATTTTTTATTTACTAAAAAAGGGTAAGATTTTCCCTAAACTTCATGACCTAGACCAGTGATGCACAACCTAAGGCCCGGGGGCCACATGCAGCCCACACTGCCTTCCGTTGCATCCCCCAGCACCGCTAGGGAGTTGGATAGCTGAGCTTACTTAGCCTGCAATGCAAGCAACAGGCCTCTAGAGGGCATCACTAACAGCATTAAAGAGGTACATCGGGGGAGCCTCACCGATCTGCCCCCCTCCCCAGTTTTCCCTTAGGGCATTCTTTACTCACCTCGCCAAGAGATCCATCTTCTAGGTCCCTCGGTTTCCGGGCGACCTTCCGACAGGCGATGCCATCTTACATCCCATAAGGCAATGCATGCGACCCCCGATCCCATGCCTGCGCAATGCCCATGAATGGGATGCAATGGGACCGCCTGAAATCCCACGAGACTTCGCTGATCGGCACGGGACTTTGAAGAGCACAGTTAAAGCCGTGCTGTCACAAACAGATGGCTAAGTCGGCATGGGGGGCAGCAATCGGGCCCTGAAGCAGCCGAATCCAAAAGATAAGTAGGTGGCGATCGGCTCCTTTTTATTTCCAGTCCAATGTTCCTCTTTAATGTATCTGTAGAGGTGGGTCACCCATATGTGCTACTGGTGAGTTGTTTGTGTGTTCAGAGATGCCTATGTAGTATTTTCCTATCTCGGCCCAGCTCATCTTCTCTTACCTCTTTCCACCTTACCTGTGCTCATTTCACCTCTGTGTATCGCTGCTTACTTCTACTAACTTCTTCCACACATGTCCCACCTTACCTCTGCTCACCCCACCTTTGTCCATCAGTTCTCATCTCACATCTGCATACTTCCCATCATAACTCTGCTAACCTCCATCCTACCCACCCCAGCTCTTTCAAACACAACTCTTCCCATCTCAACTCTGCCAGTCTACCCTCCAATCCTCATACCTCTGCCTGCCTCTACTCACCTCTGCTCATCTTACCTCATCCTGACCCACCTCACCTCCTCCTCTCACTTCATCCTGTCTCACCTCTACTCACCTCCACTCACCTTTTACCACTGCTCCTCTGCCTGCCTCTTCTCACCTCACCTTTGAATATATATATAAAAGCATATGTAATGCTTCTAGGTTAAAGCTTGCCTGCAGTAATTTGCTTTATTGTGGCCCCTTGAAGTGAACCAATAAGACAATGTGTCACTTGGATCAAAAAAGGTTGTGCACCCCTGAGCTAGACAGAGCACACTGACCAATCACACCATTATATGCAGCATCCCTTGCGCCACCAACAGGGCTGACACAAGGCTGAGTGATAAATGATCATGCAACATAACCATGATAAATGACTGCCCTCAGAGATGACACGTGTGGGATGAATTGATTAGTAAGTTATTAGATCTACTAGCCAGTGCCAGTGTGTTTATTGCACTAGTGACCTGGTGTTAGTAACATCTTCCATTGCTATCAATGCACATTTATTTTATCTGCGTAGAGTACAGAATGTATAAATCTGTCACAGATATATAAGCAAGCAACAGTGTGGTTTGACCTCCCTTGTGATAAATGTCTGCATCATAATAAACTCTAAAATGCTAATGTTTTATTTAGCCATTATTATAGAAATAACTGACACTGGAATAACTTTAGGTTGCTTTTTGCAACTCATAGAAGGTTAAGAAAATATACAATTGAAATTTTTTTTTAAACATGTAGCCAAAACTTGCTGTGGCTTCAGTGGGCCTTCCAAGACGCAATGGGCCCAGGCTCAAGACAGGTTTGCAGGTTCCTAAAGATGGCCATTGATGAAACAGATAACATGGACCCAATATTTAAAAAAATGCTCTTTAATTACAGCTCATTATTTATAGGGGTGTGCAGCTACAGATTCTGCATGGTCCAAGGCCTTTTTTGCTTTGACCCTTACATTTTGTAGAACTAGACAAAATAAAGCATAATACAAAAATATTGATTTAGCTTTCTTCTATTTTGAAAGACCACATGATCCCAGGTCTATGTGGTTATTGCAATCCTGTATTGTTTCTCAGTTGATAGGGTAGGCATAGGACCCTTTGATTGGCCACCAATCTGAAGCCCGGAAGAGGACTCTAAATCATGTGACTGACAGTGACCTATTGCAGAGACTGCTTTTACTGACGGAGCGAGGAGAAAGCTGAGAAAAATGTGGCTTGCAGCATAGGTGTGCACAGTATAGGCAATCGGGATGTCCCCCAAACTGAGTACAAGTTAGATTCATTTTTGGTGAAGTTTGAATGGCACAAAGCCAATGCTTCTCCACTTTCAAAACACCAAAGTTGGTTGGTTCCACTTTAAAACAGATATGTTTTATATCATTATTTTGAATTGCTCATGTAGTTCATACACAAATTAGGAAAACTTGAACGCTTAAAGTGGACCAACACCCAGGATTTTGACTATCCTGGGTATTGGTCCACTTCCCCGGGGCACCCCGATTTGGGGTGCCCCGCTGCCTGAAACCCCCCCAAACACCCCGAAAACTCACCTCTCCACGCTCCCACGTGAGTGTGCTGTCCAATGCCCACCGACAGACAAGTGACGTCCGTCGACGGACAAGGGATCGCGCCCGCCGGCGCCTCCCGCGCGTCACTCTTGACGTGTGCGCGCCCGCGCCGGGCATTCAGAGACGGCCGGCGCGGGCGCGCGCACGTCTGGAGGAGCGCGAGAGAGGCGGTGGAAGCAGCGGCTGGAGAGGTAAGGATTTTTCGGGGTTTTGGGGGGGTTACACCCCGCGGGACATCCCGATCTCGGATGTCCCGCGGTGTGTGAGGTGATCGGCCCGGGAATCTTATAGATTCCCGGGCCGATCACCCCTGGGTGTTGGCCCACTTTAAGGTTCTGAACAAAATTATTTGGAACATCAATTTTTTGAGTGAATCTGGGAAATGGAATATGAAACCACGTTTCCTCCTGTCCCCTCTTGAGCCGCAGTATACTCGCACAGCAACTTACGAGGTAATCTTTTCCTAGAACGCAATATTGAGCTGCCACTTGAATCAAATGGACTTTGCCATTGTTTTTAAAGCAGGCATACTCGTTATCTGTTGTAGGTGCCACTGTCCTATGTGGCTGCTGGGAGACTGCACCCGCCCTCGTTTGTCCCGGGCATAATACACATACCACCTGATGTACATATTAGACATCCATTTTATGTCCAGTAACAGCACCCAGGAACCAGGGGTCGCTTTAACCACACCAGTCATTCAGTATTTATAAGGTACAAATTAATACTATGACACAGTTATGTGTAATACTCCACAGTTTCTTAGATGCATGTGTATTGATGTTGCTGTGATCATATATATACACAGGTTATTGTGTGGGGCACTGATGAAGCCTATTGTTAGGCGAAACTAGTTTGCCCATAAATCAACAAACCCAGCTATTTCAAGTCAAGACAAGGCAAAAACCTAAGCATATGAATTTGATATGTTGTATGTACAGATATCTTTTGTGATTCATCATGTATTGATCCCATTTTGTAACTACCTGTGAGAAGGAAATTGTGTTTGTACAAACAACTTTCTTTTTAATGATGTTTATAAGGAATAAAATGAAGATGTTTTTATTCATATTTAATTAATCAATTTTTGGGCATGGTTGGATGGTGGTAGAGCTCCCGTTCTCAAGGATTTGAGGGGAGGCCCAAGTGACCCCCTCCTTTTCTCTCTTTCAATATGAAACCAGCCTTCAATGTTTTGCTTATCTCTAGTGATAACCTTTGCACCTGATGGAATGTGATATCTATTGTCAACATTTCCCATAAAATTCCAATTTCCCTTATATTAGTGGGAAAACCTTATCAACCACAAAATGTATTAGTGCATATCCCTCCCCAAAACAAAGACACCAACATTTTTCCCAAGAAATCAATAGACCACAAGGGTATAAGTAGTATCTAATGCATATATTAACGACAAAAAGTCAACAAAAACTAAATTAAATATGTAATCTGAGTGTAATTTACTAAACCTGAAAGCCTTTCTTCAATTCTAACACACAAGGGTCAAGGGTAGTTTACGAAGATGGAAATTTTCTCATTGACCTTGGTACACATAATGACCCAGGTTGACTTAAAACCAGACTTCTCATTTTTGGCAGCATCTGTTCATGATGCAATTTATTGATCAGCATCAAACTGGACGCTGGTATGCTGTTTGTGTTATTCATTACCATTACAGATTTATTTTGTTGACATATATTTTTTAGACAAATGTACAAATGATTAAAATAAAAAAAAACATAAATAATAGAAAAATATTTGCCTCTTGACTTTTTGAAGTTATTTTATTATTTTGTTTGGGCTCCAAGATAAATTCATAAAGTCCTTCCATTTTTTTGTTGGTGTAAATTTGGTGTTACCAGTATTTCAGAAAAATGTGTTTTTTTTTAAGCATTATTTTTCTGATGACATATGGATCCATTAACATTGTGACCTCTCACCATGCTAATCAGAAAGCGGCTAACGAAGACTGATTTTAGTCTGTAAGATGCTAATTATTTTCTGAGAAGTTAAAACTGCATTGTCTAAGACTTTGGCATATGGCGTGTGAACAGGTTCTCTGCTAATAAAGATATCGCTGTTGGACCACTATCTCTAAAAGGGGATAAGCACCACTATTGTTTTTATTGGACTCATTTTATTTATTTAGCCTTCCTTATTTTCCCTACTGCTTTTGTTATTCCATGTTTTCTTATTTCCGACACTTAATCTCTAAATGCCAAATTATTTACTGAATATGCAGCATTTTATTGGATTAGAGACATTTGCCAGCCAGGGGAATCTTCATTGTCTTGGGTGGTCTCTTTGGAAAGCTTGGATAATCTCCTGGTTAAAAATAATTGCTAATCTGCTATTCATGAGCTCTTGTGTTCTTTAGACATTCATTTATTTTTATTTATATATTTATTTTATAAGAAAATAAAGTTATATATGTATTTATCAAATATAAAATGCTCATTGCTGCTTCTAAAATTCTTCAGTGACCTCATTGTAATCAAGTTTGTGTGTGGGAAATTATTTGAAGTTAATGTTGTTTTTGAATGTGACCTCTGTTGGCCTTAGTATCTTTATGATCACTGGGGAAGAAAATCTATCATGCCCATACTGCCTACTAGTAGTGAAGGGCTTTGGATCCTATTTGAAGCTATATTCGACCCAGAAGGAAATCCTCTACATATCCCTCTCCTCCCGTGATGGTATTAGTCACATGGAGGTATTCGCCAGAGGCTCCCACTCTGGGGTATAAAGGGTTCCTTTGGAGTCAGGCACAGCACTAGCTTGGCGGGCCACCAAGGAAGTAGAAGGGGGGGACAGGTCCCTACAGATGGCTGCCGAGTGGCTGCAATTGGTGATTACAGCTGCCAGACCAGGAGGAAGCTCCTGACCCAGAAAGCCTGCAGAAAGGCCCCGGGGGGGGGTTGGTGGTGGCGAGGAGTATCGTGAGGAGATAATTATATATTTACATGCAATTGCGGCTGAAGCTGGCACCTTCTATTGTAGTGTGTACTGCTCCCCAGTCTCAATTACTTGGAAAATGTATCTTGGCTCTAGGGGCTGTAGAATAGATAGTTGGAGTGTGCCAGGGGAAAGGTTTGTGGTAATGCCCTTTTTTTACACCTGCAACTCGGGGAGGGGGGGTTATAAGATCTGAATCCACTGTAACTGCATTTTATGGAAACATGAAGAGTCCTCCACCTCCAGTACTTTGAATGCAACATCTAGCATAGTGTATAAAGCAGGTTCCAAATAAATCCAAATAGGTTTCTAAGCGGTTGTTTGACTTTATCATTCAAAGTGTACTTAGACAAGAACAAGATACATATACTTTGCTAACAACATGTTCTGCATTTGTAAACTCATTTATGAACAATAGGATCAAAATTGGGGCCTTTGCCTTCAATCTATCAGTGAATGATATGTTGAGCACCTTTCTAAACGCTACAGATTCTCTTCTGCTTTAGCTTTAGTTTTCTTCCTACCTAAAGCTTAGCAGTCTATGCCGGCCTCCCGTAGCTTTCAACACCCAACGCTTCTGGCATTTGATAATGTTGCCAGATGGTGAGACTGAACCTAGTTAGACCTTTAGGTTTTCTCAGTGGACCAATCTGTCCAGTTAGATCTAATGGCTTTGAAAAAGTGCCATTGGATCAGTATTGACAAGCTGCAATAACAGTATTGCTGCAAGTGAAATGTGAGATCATATCTCACTAGCACACACGATAAAAGTATTGCTGAGCTTCTGAATTCACAATGGCTTTGCATATTCTGCTTTAAGAAGGTTGTGGAACATCTTCATGCTGTACCTCAGTATCACTGCAACTGAAGTCAGAAATCGCACTCTGTTTTCCTTGATACAAGTTCAATTTACCCAATAGCACCATGATTTTTACATACCTCTAGGCATTGTCTCATAATTCAGCACTGAAGCTTGTTCTTTGATAGGTGACATTGAGAATTTCTTAATGGCTTTCTAGTGTTCCTGATCTTTCTAGACATTTAAATGGTTTGGTGGGGGGGGGGGGGGGGGAGTAGCACACACATAAGCTTTAGGGAGAGCAATCTACTTCTTATATAAATCAAAATTTAATTTTGATTAAAGTGTGCTTTTAATGTCCGTTTACCTTAATGAATGAAATTACTTCTACAAACGCCAGTAAATGTTAAAGCATTACCTTACCTTAATAATCAACATAAACTATAGCTCTGAATGTTTGACATCTGTAGGTGTATATGTTCTCCTATTCTGTCAATGTAGCAGATCATCTGTGATTGCTTGGAGACTTCCTAGAGGAATGGCTTTCTCATGGGAACTGAGGGTTAAATGGAACAGAAGCTTAAAATAGTCAGAAGGAGAAAGAGAGTATGGAGAATAAGACAATAGGCTATTTTGGAAAGTCATTGAGGCATATTTAGTAAAGGGGGGCCTGGAGCAAGATGAGCACCCAGCCATGTGACGCTAATAACATGCCACCATATGAAATGTACAGTGTGTGTATAAGATCACAACAGTGACAGTGACAAGACCTGGAATATTGTATTGCTAAAGGCAATTGTGTAGAAATAATGACTAAAGGTAGGTCATATTCTTGAGCTCTGTTCTCTCCTGATCTTGACGCCCAGTTAGAACTTTGCTATTCTATGCATTCTGTCTGTATATTTTGGTATAAGCACAACTTTTAGGGAAGTTTGACCTCCTGTGATATTTATGTATACTTCCACTAACCAAGAACAAAATAGAAGCAAGTCTCTCATTGGTGAGTAGTGGGTTGTCAGTGGTTGCATATTGGAGTGCTTCCAGCCTGTTTTAGGAGGGACACTAGTTTAGGATCTTAAAATAACTTTTTCTCATCATCCTACATATTAGCAATTAGAGTTTTATCCAGTTCTCCCTGGACGCTTGTTAAAGTACTGCATGAGTTTGTTAACATGTAAACAGGTTGATGTTATATAGACTATAGCTTGTCAGTAAATAGTAGGGAAGATATTTACTAAGGCACGGGTAGCTTCTCAACTCACATGAGGGGCTTTTGTTTAACTAATTACACTATAAAGCGAAGAAGAGCTCACATAATTTAATTTACACTGAGCCTGGGTGGTTGTTGAGGTGGAAAAGTTCTTCAAGTATGGCGGAGAATTTCTCAAAATGCAAATGTCAACCAAAACTAATAGAGTTTAATTAAGATAGATAGATAGATAGATAGATAGATAGATAATGGAACATCTCTACCTCTGCTCCTTTTTGAAAATCTCAGCATCTGGTTATCCAATCATATGTGTACGCGGCACTCCTCCAGTGAAATCCAGCTTTGCAGTTCGCGACTGACGTTCAAGTAGACTAAACTGCTTTAGGCCAGCGAGTACGGACCTAAAGACTGCCATTGTCCGGGGCTTGATTTCACAGGAGAAGCACCAGGGGTAAGAAAAACATGAGGGTAACTCATGGGCAATCAGTGGAAATCAGCATTCAGTGTTAGTTCTCTTTAACTGGGAGAGCTTGCCAAATATACCGGTCATCTCTCACGGTAAACTCTCCCACATTAAAGAGAGAGCTCACTGCATCGTAATAACACGCTCCCTTCTCCAGACTCCAGACTACTGTCAATTTCGGCTTGCATAACATTCATCACAATGTTCATTTTGCTCTGTTTCACCCCATCTCAATCAATGTAAATCCATTGCAGATGAACGTGCTAACACTGGATGACATTGTAGAGGTCTATGGAAGCTCAACGATAATGCATTCTCTAATGTAAAATGATAAATGATAATTGAACTGAGAAGTGCTGGAAGAGGTGATTAGTAGAAGGGATACAGCTTTATTTAAATCACTACTGGCGCAAATTCAATGTTACATTCAGCACTTCTGCACTTCTTCATCATTAACATCTTTACTGGGTATAACTATTCATGGAAACGAGAACAATATTTAGCTAAAATGAGCAGATAGAACTGCATTGAGTGATAATGAATTATCTGTCATTATTTCATACAGCCGTCTGTAGCAAGGTGTTAAAGGCCATGACTTGGTTGACCAAGTCCAAAGTCATCAAAAGAGCTGTAAGCAAATCAACTGATGTCAAAGCCCCTGTAGAGTGCAAGGTCATCATATAACTGAATTGTTTTTCTAGGTTTAGTAGCATTACAGGGCTACTCAATTTAAAACTAAAAATATACAATATATACACCTAATAGTAGAGTGAGTAAAAGCACAATTTATATCATTTGCAGCATATTATCTGATAGTTGTTCTTACTTAAATCAAGCCAATCATCATGAGTCCCCCTCAAGCTCTTAACTCATAATAATAAATCTATTGCTTAGCACAACATTCGAATGTAAACTGTGCTAAAACTTCATCAGGTTATATACTAACTAATACATCAGCAGAAATCAGATCCAGGAAGTTTTACATTGAAAGAAACAGGTCTTCTATTAGACACATTAAGCTTTGGCCCAATGACAATGATGCTTAAAGTTAGTTAAATGGCACTAAATGGCCGTCAGCATTTTAGCACTCTTTTAGTCCTGGGATCTTTGAGGAGTGTCTTGACTGTTAATAGAAAAAATATTTAAATAAAAAAAGTAGAGAGCAATATATTTCTGAATATTACAGTGATTGAATCTTCTGATGTTAATGAGGTAGCTGTCAGTTTGTACTTTAATATGAGGTGCCAGGCTAAAGGTAAAAAGCAAATAATAAAATCTGCATGCATATATAGGCTATTCCTATTTGTGAATAGATTATTTAACATGCTTTTGACCTCTGGTACCTAATTCAGACTACAGCTAACAGGGTTTAACCCTTTAACCGCCAGCCTACCTTGAGATTTTGTCACCCTTTGTTGCCAGACCATTTTGCACTATTTTGCGCTCCCCTTGTTCAACTGTGATTTTTGAGGGGATTTCCAGGGATTTCCCAGGAAAATGATATATTGTTTTTTTCAGCATAGTCTGGGCTTTAACATGAAATGTCTTGTTTGTCATTTGTTAGGTGTATTCTTAATATTTTTGGGTGAAATATGTGCAAAAAAAAAAAATAAAAAAAAATTTTTTACATATTGTAGTTTTTTTTGGAATAAAAAATGTAAGTTTGTCAATAAAATCTTATTGCGTGTGAAATCCCAATTTCTCCCGGTTACAGCGGTACCACATATGTATAGGTAGACACCCTTTCCTGCCCAGGAGACTCCCCCAAACTGAAACAGCGCTTTAGGAGATTTTCAGATAAAATACAACTATGCTATGCAATATGCGCACCTTGCGGTTTTTCCAGAAAAACAACCCTTTACATTTAAAATACCCCCAACAAACTATATATTCTCTGGAAGTACACACCTCAGGCTTTCTAGGCGTACCAGGCTTGTGGATGTGGCCATAGTTTTCTGGAAGTAATCCCTCAACGTAATCTTTGGTTGCAAAGAGTTTCCCTAAAAAAAGGATAAAAAAGCAGAATCAAAGCCACATTTTCCTAAAAAAACTATATACAAACAAGAAAAATCAAGTTTAATCTGAAAAAGCAACATCTCCCGAACAGAACGATACCCAACATGCATAGGTTCTGTCAAGGGAAGAGTTGCCAAACACCCCAAAGTAAAGCATGTGCGTAACGGTAATTTTACTTGAAAATTTCAGCTCTGCAGACAAAGTGCGCACCTTGCGATTTTTCAACCAAAACAACCCTTTACATTTGGAATATCCCCCATAAACCATATATTCCCTGAAAGTACACACGTTAAGCTTTCTAAGGGTACCCAGCTTGCTGTAGTGGGCTCATCTTTCTGGAATTAATTCCTCAAAGAATTCTTTGGTTGCGCAGGGTTTCCCTAAAAAATTTATAAAAAAGCTGAATAAAAAACACCTTTTCCTAAAATATAAATATGCAAACCAGAAAAAACAAGCTAAGTCTGAAAGCGCAAGGTCCCCCGAACAGAACAATACCCAACATGCATAGGTACTATTAACCCTTTTAATTGCCAGCTTACTTGAGATTTTGTCACCCTCTGTTGACAGGCCATTTTTCCCCATTTTGCGTCATGTTTTGCGACATGTTTTGCGCCATTTTTGCTGGAACTTTCAGAAAAATTATATATTTTTTTTTTTTGCAGCAGAGTTTAGACTTTAACATGAAATGTCTTGTTTGTAATTTTTTTTTTTTTTTACAATATTATTAAGTGAAAAAAAAAATAAATAAATAAAATTTTTTTTTTAGAAAATTGACTCCTTTATTTTAAATAAAAAATGTATTTTATTAAGGAAAATCATATTGCATGTGAAAGCCCCATTTCTACCGATTAGAACGGTACCACATATTTATCGGTAGCCCCCGTTCCTGCCCAGGAGACCCCCCCTAACTGAAACAAGTATTTTATAACATTCACAAAAAAAAAACACAAAAACCATCCACACTACAAAGGGTTAAATCGAGAAAAAAAATGACATAGGGTCCCCCCTCCCAGGGGAGGGAGACCCCATTTTTTTTTTGATTTTTAAGGGTTAAAAACCCTTAAAAATCAAAAAAAAAAATGACGTGGGGTCCCCCTTACCCACAGTAACCAGCCCGGGACCAGCTATGGGGGCTTGTAGGCACAGAGTGGGGGGGCCAGCTTTTGTGGCCCCCCCACCCTGCAGCCTACGAGCCCACATAGCCCATGTGGGCCCGGGCTCTTCTGCCCCCCCCTGGCCTTTGGGGAGGCAGGTAATGGGGGTGCCGGGGGTTAATGGCAAGCCACCCGCTAGCGCAGGTGGCTTGCCATCCCCCCAGCCTTGTGAACTGGTATAGGGGTCATGGACCCCTTACCAGTTCACAAGAGGTTAAAAGTAAAAAATGACACAGACACACAAAAGAGAAAAAATATTTTATTAATTTTTTTTTTTTTTTTTTTACACTGTACTCACCTCCCATCCATCCTGGAGCACTCTGTCCCTCGGCGATCACTGGCTTCTGCTCCCTTGCTAGAAGCCTTTTATAGCTGCTGGATGACAGAACACAAAGGGTTAATCAAAAAAAAAAAATGACATAGGGTCCCCCCTCCCAGGGGGGGTGGACCCCATTTTTTTTTTGATTTTTAAGGGTTAAAAACCCTTAAAAATCAAAAAAAAAATTGACGTGGGGTCCCCCTTACCCACAGTAACCAGCCCGGGACCAGCTATGGGGGCTTGTAGGCACAGAGTGGGGGGGCCAGCTTATGTGGCCCCCCCACCCTGCAGCCTACGAGCCCACATAGCCCATGTGGGCCCGGGCTCTTCTGCCCCCCCCTGGCCTTTGGGGAGGCAGGTAATGGGGGTGCCAGGGGTTAATGGCAAGCCACCCGCTAGCGCAGGTGGCTTGCCATCTCCCCAGCCTTGTGAACTGGTATAAGGGGTCACATGGACCCCTTACCAGTTCACAAAGGGTTAAATGGAAAAAAAAAAAAGACAAGACGTTTTTGAAAATATTTTATTAAAAAAAAAAAAAAAACTTTTACTTTACTCACCTCCGATCTTCATCTTCTGTGTCCCGCGGCGATCTGCTGTCAGTGACGGCTGGGCAGAGAAGGGGGGAGGCAGGCGATCGGAGGATCGCCTACCTCCCTCCTTCCCCGCCCAGCCGTCACCGGCATCTGAGAGACGAACTGCCGGGTGCCCCGATGACACCCGGCGGTGACGTCATCTGGCCCCGCCCCGTGACGTCACCAAGATGGCGGCCGCCATCGGAAGAGGCAAGGGAGGAGGGCTGTTATGCCCCCTCCAGAAGACAGAAGAGCGGGGGGGGGGGATCGGAGCCCCCCCCCGTGAAGAGGAGAGCCTGCGGGAGCCGGCGGGGACAAAGGTAGGTGACTGTTTTTTTTTTTTTTTTTTTTTTTTTACAGTAAACCGGGCGGCTGCTGAAACGGGGGGGGGGGCACCCTGTTCCGGGCCCTCCCCTGCAGCCGGAGGGGCCCCGATGGGCGATCGGAGCCCCTCTGGCTGAAGAGGAGACCCGACCGGATCGAACGAGGGGTCAGGTAAGTGTCTTTTATTTTTACTTTTTTTTTTTTTTACTGGGGAAAGTCAGGCACGTAAATTTTACGTGGCTGGCGTTTAACTGTTGGAGAGGCAGCCACGTAAAATTTACGTGGCTGGCGTTTAAAGGGTTAAAGAGGACCTACATCCAATTCCCATACACAGCAGCCTTACAAACCTTGCTACCTCCTTCCCCCCCCCCCCCAGGCCTGTATAATGCTTGTCCAGTTACTTAGAACTTTGTGTGCCTGTGGTGCCAGTGACCAATGGGATTTGCTGGCCTGGCATTTATGTTGCCATGCACTTCTGAGTTTAGAAGGTCACATGGTCACATGGGTGAGTGCCCTATATTGGTCAATTTCATTAGCGCACAGGCATTATTATATAACCCGTGGGTGGGGTATTCATCAGCCCAAAAGCTTTTTGGCAGGCATTTGTAACACAGGCTTACTTTAAAATGATGCTCCATCAAAATCTTTGAGGCCAACTGCTCTAGTAGAGGTTTCAGCCAATCCCAGCAAGAATAGATGTTTTGATTAAAAAAGAAAAAAAACTATCCTAACTTGGCATACTAATTTGATTGAATATCTCTAGAATGTCTAAAAGACTACAAGGAGGCTGATTTGTCCCCCCTGGGGCATGCCAGCATTCCTATGGCCACATCCCCGGGTTCCCTTGGCTGAGGAATGTAATCGGCAACAGGCCTTTCTTGATGTCTAGAAAAAGGATTGAGGGGAAGTGGCCATCAGATTGATCTTCATTCAGTTTTACTACTCCATCCTGATGTCAGAGTAGCTAGTAGCAGCCGAATGGTGTGGGAGCCACTGATTGGCTGGCGCACGTGCTTTTTTATATTGCCGGAGAAGTGCATATCCAGGTGAGTTCACATGCCAGGGCACCCCAATGTGTAAAACACCACCAATGCCCCCCCCACTTATGATTCCTCCACAAGTCCACATTTCAAGCTCCTTTTTCTCATTTATCTGCTGCATTCCTGCAACATATCATAATTTGGCTATTAAAGCCTTTTGCTTTGTCATGGAAAATGAGGCCCTTTCCTGTATTGCTACACCACTGTATTAAAAAAAAAGCTAAAACATGATAAAAATCAACCCAATTTTATTCTACCTAGAAGTTCCAGAGCGCTTCACCGTTGTATGTTTGCCATAACCCCGTTCAATGTGACATTAGACGTTAGATGAAGATGAAGAATGGGCAATCAGTCTCATAATCCCTCTGCTAAAATGCCTGTGAATGTTTGGGCTGGAAGATTTGTACAGTAAGCAGTTCCAAGCTGTGCTGGGAGATCACTGCTCAATTAGTAAAGGCAAACTCAGCAGAAGCAGGTGTATTGTCCAGCGTAGCTAACACCTCCCAGGTCATTATTCACCTGCTGCAGTACGTGCTACCTGAATGACTCTACTGCTGGAATCTTGCCTTCTTCTTCATAAACAGCTTATCAGCTCTCATAAAGCATAATGATGTCCTGCCGTATCAGACCATTTTGTGTTGCTTTATTTGTCCAATATGTTTTATACTGTATGTGTTCCTTTTCATCATATGATATCTTCTTAACTATTTAATAAATATGTGCAGTTGAAGAATCATCACAGCCATCGCAGTTGCTGCAATAAACCTGATGAAGGGTTGGCAAGGCTTATTAAAAGTTGGTGCTTACCGGGGTAAAATATATTCTTTTAACGCTCTAACAGTCCTAGTAAAAAAGAAAAAAACTTTCCTGACAATGTCACTTGTCTGCCCTTGTCAGCAGAGACATCACCAAGCTCAGTCGCATCCCAGGAAACAAATTTTGGGGTCCTTTCACAATGGCTGAGGCTGTTCAGCGGCACAGGACAGCAAGGGCTGCCTGGACGAATGTATGAACTCCCTGTGCTCCAGCTAAATTCAGAGTTTAAAGCAGACCTCCCCTCAAAAATGATTGAACATCCATTTACAGCCCCACCCCTGGGGCATCCCGATTTGGGGTATCCCATTGGTTAAAGATTAAAATTAAACCTAAATTCTGGCAAAGCCATAGAAGGGTGGACAACACCAAAACAGCCACTCTGTTCCTTGGTGCTCTCGGGGTGGCGGGGCACGACTATCCACTATGGTCCCAGCGGTGACCACAGCAATGCATGCTCATAATTTATAAAGCTGCAAAATGACATGCCTTTCTCAACTCAACTATGACCCAGTATTTGAGGCAACAAAAGCGGCATTGCTTAGAATATATAAGGCATTAACATAAAAATGGAGACTTTGAGATGCTTTGAAATGCCTCATTTTATGCTGTTCCCAAGGGGTAAGGGTGGGGAAAGTTAATGTGTGCCTCGACATGGACTTATCTGGCATCCCAAATTGGAATGTCCAGGGATGGAGCTGTAAGATGACTTTCCATCATTTTTGACTGATGTCCCAGGATCATGGACAAGAAAGGTTCCACAAGTCCAGAAGAACATTTGATTTTACACTGCCTGGCAAAACCCAATGAGTGACAACCAGTGGGGCTGTTGCACAATATCCTGTCTCATTCACAGTTCCAAAATGGTGCTTGAATTCCACCTGTAGGCAAAAAACATATAGATTTTTCACCTTATCCTCTTAATATCATTGACCATCTGCCTTTCCACTAGATACATCCCTCTGCCAGGCTGGTGGTCAGACTTACTTGCCTAAAATCCCCAGTAGGTTGTTGTCTTCTCCAATCATAGGACATTTGTGCAACTGTAGTGCAGTTATGCAACTTTGTAGTTGTCTGCTCCTGTCACAAGTAAGGAAAGGCGTTTACCAGATTACGCCTTGGAAGAGACTCCTGGTAGAGAAAAAAGTACATTTCTGCCCCTCCTTTTTATTTTATAACAACTTCCTGTGTAGATAGGGTTTCTTTGTTTATCGCTCAAAAAAATCTGTTATTTTGAAATTGGGATAAAATTAACGTAAAAGCTATTTTCTACAATGAGTTCCCTTTCTCCTGTCTAGTTTTTGAATTGATTTTATAACTAAAAACGCTTTCAAGGTGACTTTCTGGGTGTCCTGGCAGCTTTTTCTTAAATTCAAAACTTAGCTTTCAACAACAGCAAACCCTGGAGTAATTAGTGCTAAAATGCTTTTTTCTGGGCATAAAAACATACATGTGATCAATTTATCTTGTTTCTTTTCTACCGTAGCCATTACTGAACTCAGCAGTCTGCGGATCTGGGACAGATTGTTACAGTACAGGCACTTTCTTGCAGAACTTACCGAGAACATATGCTTTTATTTTTCTTCCCTAAGGAAACCTGAGAGCAGGAAAGCTAATGGCTTATGTAGAACTAACTTCTCTACTTTTTAAAACAAGAAGAAATTTTCATTTATTTCACACTTGGCTCTGAGTGTGTCTGAGCATATCAAGTAAAGTTAAAGAAGGCATATTTGCTATACATTTATGTGAGATTTGCAATGAATATAACTCCAAGATTTAAAGAAGCAAGACAGATATTTTGTTTTAGCTACTACTATCCTACTACTATCTTATCTTTATTTCCCATTGGGCAGGCTAGCATCTTCTCTTTATTTCCTTTTGGGTAAGCTTTTGCCTATAACAGCACGAGTCAAAATTTGAAGTCCTCTATTTTTTGGAGCTTATTCCCCTCACATTACTAAATAGTTAGAGATAGTTTCCAGCACTAGAGCTTGGGAAGGGGTTGAGAGTCGAAGTAGGCAATCAGCATTAGGGCCATTGGTAAGTGTCAACCAGCAGATCCATTATGATTCCATGTACATCTCTTTTCAACCATTTGTACTTCTCATCTTAACATCACTCCTGCATTCTTTTCCACATCATCTGTATCCCAGACATGACAACTTATGTCACAGAGACATGGAAGGTTGACGACAGAAGGAGACCATGTGGTTCACCTAGTCTTCTCTTATGAGTGTATGTTCTCTTTATCTTAGTAAAGATATATGGATATGTATCTTTAGATATTGATATACAGGGGTGAACTAGCCATAGTGAGACCCAGAGGAATTCTCGTTAGCCACAGTGCTTTAGGGTCATTTGGACTGCTGCGTCTAACACTCACATTTAATCCAGCCCTCTTAATTTCCCTCTGAGCCCCCTTCACCCAGTTCTACTGTACCTACAAGTAAAGGAACCCCAGCTCCCAATGCTATAGCCCCAGCATCATAGTTGGGTTGGGGCCTCAACAGGGATGTCTGGTCCAGTCCACCATTGTTGATATATAGAGGAATATATATATATATATATATATATATATATATATATATATATATATAATCCTAGACTTGTTTAAATAAACGTACTCTTTATTTTTTAACTCCCTGGAAGTTTTTTTCAAGCATCTACTACTCTTTCCATATGTTGCTAGTCGGGAACACAGAAGACAGAAAGTAAAATGCAAGACATGGGTTGGGCATGACAGCATGCTTCCTATCCACAAGCCTTTCCTCTACACAAACACTCCTCCAGGACATGGCAGAGGCATTTAAAGCACTCCAGTACAATGCAGGGAGTGTCAGATCCAAATGGCCAGATTTTGCCCTCAGTTAACAGCCCTTGATTCTGGGACCCTGTGTGACTGTACTGTTTGCCCAACCTAGAAACTGTCCTGCTGCTGAACACACATTGAGAATGCTCATAGCAGATTCTGACTCAGCTCTGTCAATCTGAAAATATATATTTTACCCACAGACAGTCCTAGTGGCCTTGTTATTTTACAACCTAAAATATCAGTATATGCTGTAGAGAGGTTTTCTACTTTGATACTTCACAATCAATGTTGATCCTTTCAGAATTGATTCTGATTAATTACAGTTATTAATATGAGTCATCTGAATGTACAGAATTTTTCTACACTGTTACAGAGCCTCTCTATATCACATCACTTCAATTTATGAGATTTGACATCCTCTCTAGCTCAACACAAAATTAAGTGCAAAAAACATTTTTATTTAATTCTCTGAACCTGATTAGAATTTTTTTAATCATTGTCTAGGGATGAGCGAACCGGTTCGGACGAACCGGAATTCGCTCCGAATTTCAGGGAAAATTCGATTCGGAACAAACCCGAATTTTTTTTGGTTCGTGCCGATCGAATTTTCCCTGATCTAAAAAAAAAAAAAAGCCGGCATGGTGGGAGCGTGGAGGCCGGCGCCGCTCTCAGGCGCCCTCTGATGACGCGTCCTCTGATGACAGCTGAGAGCGGCGCCGGCCTCCACGCTCCGACCATGCAGGTAAGTGTTTGCTTTTTAAAAAAATGCCGGCATGGTGGGAGCGGGCAGGCCGGCTACGCTGTCAGCGGGCCGGCGGCGGCCCGCTGACAGGCGTAGCCGGCCTGCCCGCTCCCATCATGCCGGCATTTTTTTTTTCAGATGAGCGATTCGTGAAAGTTCGATTCGGGCGAACCCGAATTTCTTGGGGAAATTCGGCGAATCGCCCGAATCGAACTTTCAAGAAGTTCGCTCATCTCTATCATTGTCTTTTGAGGTGCATAGGTTTTCCTATGAGCTACAGACATTTCCTACATATTATTAAATAACAACCCTCTATTGGGTATTGTCTGAAGTAAGCAGAGCCTCACAAATATGGTTGGGGCATTCTCCAGATTTGTATACTACAATGCTTGTCAAATTATTGTCACAGCAGAACTGATAGGACCCCCAATTTCAACATGATGCTAGTATAATACTTCTATAGCTCTGTTGTGGGCTCTTCCATGGATGTCATGCAGGTTTAATTCCCATAATAAAACATAATACTTATGATATTATATAATATACTACTTCTTAGAATGACCTCAATATAATGCATGCAGCGGGGGTTTGAGACTCTCTTTATATTCTTTTCAACCAAGCTATTGAAAAGTCCTGGACCATCCAAGGTCATCTTTCTTTGTTTGATTCCTGTTTAGGAACACATGAAAAAAAGGTAGAGACAGGGTTTGTCATTCAGCATAAAGCAACTGTTGTCAGTATAGTGAAGATGAAGCTCATTGTAATCATTTTTGTTTGCTCTGCTTGGTGTTTGAACAGATGCATAATTATAGCGATTCCTCATTATACTGCTGGACATAATACCTCCAGAAGGTGCATAATCTTTGTGTCTACATTACTAAAAGCATCTCACCATGGTGAACATTTTACTGTAGATTCTTAAATCAGGATCTTCTATTACGCCAGAGGTTCAGAGGCAAACGTGCATGGTGCCAAGGATAGAGTTGCATGCTCACCTGTCAAACCCTACTGGCTGTTGATGGTGCCAGAATATGCATTTGTGCAGTTGCCAATGCCACAAGCATGCAGAATTGTGAGTATTAAAGGGTTTCAACACCCATTTTTTAGAAAATGGAGCCCCCCCCCCCCCTCACACACATGCATCCTGACAAACCCGCATTTTGGATTGTGCCAGGGGATTGAAGTGGAGGTAAGTAAAACAGAGGTTTGTGGAGGCATATGTGCATAGGGGAGCACCCCCGACTAGGTGTTAGGCCACTTTTTCACCCAATTTGGGAATATCCAAAACAACTTTTGGTTTTTGGAACCCTTCAATGCCTACATTGGGATATCTATGGGGAAATCAGTGGGCAAGCATCTAGATGTGCCCAGGGGTAGGGATCAAGTGACCCTTTTGGCTTCAGTTTTGTATTCTTTCACTGAGCATCCCCTCCCCTTGCTGTACCGCTAAATGTAAAAAGGCAAAGTCTATCCCTGTTACCTCTTTTACTCAAGTGCATTTACTTTAAACTAGTCACACTTTTGCCCCTGACTTGCTTGTGTTGCTGACTTGTTGAAAATTGCTACAGGAGAAAATTTAATTGGCTTGCTGGATTAGGTGTCTGTTGTGTTCACTGATGTTTTACAGATATATTTATATGAAAATAGAGGAGAAATCTCTATGAGATGGGCTGAAACAACACAATGACTGTGGTTGCATTCAGTGCTGGTGTGAATGTACATAACTTTAGAAGTGATGGTGCAGACCGAACTAATGACCTGATCAGCTTGTGACATCTTATTCTGAAAACCTACTGGGTGATAAATGCAGAAAGTCATTGATTCTGACCACAAATATGTTATCATTACTGCAGTCCATTAAAATATGATCCAGTTACATTGATTCCAGCTAGGCTTATATAGCTCCCTCACAATAACCATCTCAAATCCTACATACCATTCACTAGCCACCAGCTTCCTAAACATAATATTAAAAATAAATCATTAATAAATAACATCTAGGGATTTAAAAATTCATTAGTTTGTAATGCATGCAGAACAATCCATTTAACCTCCCCTGGTTATCTATATGAAGGGAAAAGCTTTATATTTTGTCTGTGTACCTTATTAGAATGTATCCAGCCACAAAGAGCATACAGTAAGTATAACCCAAACCAGGCAAACAAATGGTGCTTCATTTCGCCAAATAATGCCAAGTGATCACAAAACTAAGTAGAGGAGCTACAACGATGGGGTCCCCTGACCTTCTGGGCCCTGGTGTGGTTGCACCCCCTGCACCCCCTCGAGTTACACCCCTGATGGTCACTATGGTATGAACCCAAAACAGAATCCTATGCTTCTATACTTGGAGACTACAATTAACCATTATCATAGGCACCTAAATTGATTTAATGGGTGAAATGGAGGGGGAGAAATGTCATAGTGCATGGCCTAGATAAGTGTACATTTTTTGATATACTAACCTTTCTTGACAGGTGATCCAGAGAAAGTAGCATTGCTGGAAATTTATTTTATACAGATAAGCTTTAATCTCAGTAATGTAATCCTCTTTTTCACCTGAAAGCATCTATTTAGTTTTCAGTATGATCTGGGGTCTGGAATCCCTAGACCTGGTGGAGCACAGCACTGCTTCGGCTGCCTTTTGTGGCACTCTTGAGCGCAGCATGGTCACTGTTTGCTTAAGGGAATGCTTAGCAGCTTCCAGGCAACAATGTTTTACCAAGTGAGAGCAGCACTCAAAACTAAGTAGCTATCGGGAAGAGAAGGTGGAAGAGGGGGCACAGGAGCCACAAGTGCATGAAGCTCAAGACACATCTCAGGATGAGTGGGTGCGAGCTGTCAGGTTTTGAGCCACAAAGAGTTCGGGAGGAGCTCCTTCAGAAAGTCATGAAAAATGAAAGTTAGTGTTACTGTAGCATTCACATTCTCATGTTCACTTTCACAGCTGGGAAGTGTGGAGGCCACGCCCCCTACTGGAGCTCATAAAATTTCTGAGTGCTCCACCAAGTTTGATGATCTTGTTTTGTTGGGATAAGCGATTCAGTTCACGTTATTTGTATGTTTCACCCCTTTGCGTTTATTCTTCTATTGTATGTATTGTTTGTTTGACATCTGAAACATTGATACATAATGCCAAAGATGTTTAAGGTATGAGGCTGATCCCAGTATTTTTGCATTTGCATTGGGAACAATTTCTATAAGCTATATGGAAGTGGATTTTTCATGTTGCTGTAGGAACAGCATAACTGTCCATCTTTGATTGGCTTTACAGATCAATAGAAATACAATTCAGGAGACATCTTCCTGCGATGAGATAAAATTTATGATACTCTATAGAGCAGATATGAATCTACTAAAATGTAAAACATTTACTCAGCAAAGTCTCCTCCTCCATTATTTATGCAGTGTCAGTAATTATCTCCGTCTCTTTGGACAACATGTTAATGTGTTTCGGAATATTTTCTGCTTAGCCCAAAGGCATACAAACATTTTAATGAACATCCCTATTAACCTGCAATGATTTATAATAATATTTGGTGAGAGGGATGCATTAAATATGTGTATTAAAATTCTGATTTCAAATGTTGAGTTTTTCTGTGTTAAAATGCAAGGGTGAGGACAACTAGATGCAAGATAAAGTTAAGGGTATTATGTTTAATATTAATAATCTCCGATACTTCATACACATCATATGTTTTGAGGAAATGTAGACCCAGTTAGAATTTCTAATAATATTTCAGCTATAGGACCTGTGTTCTTCCTGTCCACTTTCAGATGCTTTATCAAAGACCCTCCAAACCAGGGGTGGCCCCTACTTAGCTGCAACCACCACTCATGTTCCCGAGTATCTTGGTTAATTGTACACTTCTAGTTTTGGTCGCTCGGATGTCTATGGAACCTGGCCAATGGGCCAACAGAAAACAATGGATGGCTTGGTTTGGACTTATATGCTAGTCATTTGAGGTTCAAAAGCTACAAGAATTAGTGTTGCAGGTCAACAAGATGCCAGGCCTTCGGAACCATGCTAGACACCACAGAAGTGGTTGCAGGAAAGCCTTGTGAGACAGCTGCACTCCTGGGAAAGTCTATGAAAACTCTTATTAAAGAGGAAGTCCAAAAATTCCCAAGCATTCCAAGCAGACACTCTGCATGGAAGCTTAAGCTGGGACCTTAAGTGACAGGTCAGTCACCCAGTCCATATAGCAGTGTGTCCGCACTGCTCGCTGGATTGGGTGATAGGCCTTTAACTCAAGTCCAACTGTAACTCAAGTCCACAGCTGCCATGCAATGCCCCACCTACTTCAGCATCAGGAGTGGATTGCAGTGATCAGCTGAGTTGGGGAGTGGGTTACTTCAAAAAGCTCTTTAAAGTCCTATTGTAGGCAAATTCCCAGATGTAAGAAACATGCTCCCAAGATATGTTTCATGACCATTTGTGGCAAATCTGTGGTTTATTATAAACTGTGGCCTGATTTTGGTCACTATAGGGTCGATTCATGGATGGTGGACAAAAATGCCCAGGCATGACAAATTGGTGCCCAATTGACACAAAAACAAATGCACATCCCATTTTGACAACCATGAATCTGGTGGAAACCCGAGCATGACTTGGCGCTCAAAAAAATGTGTGCAAATTAGTTTACGTGCGACCATGAATCGACCCGGATGTAAAGTCATAAATTAGATTATTAAGAAAAACAAAGAAAACAACATTACATTTACTCGTTAAAACAGAATGGAAAGTTTGAAGGGGCTTATTAGCCCCTTAAGCTGAAACATCATCCATTTTTCACAAAATGGGTGTTATTCCGAGTGCTGGTGCCTCCTGCACATTAAGTAAGTCTTATATTTCTCCTCAGTCCCCCGGAAAAATCGAGCCCTATGATTGGTTGCCAACACACTGTTACAAGTATATAGTAGTTTAGTAGTAGTGTATAGTAATGTATATCTGTTTTATATTTGTTTTTGGCTAAGACATGTTTTTTTACATTAATTGGGCTTGATCTACTAAAGATGCTTTAGGCATTCCCTAACTGGCCTTTAATATTAGCTCACCCACAGCTGACCCTTTCTAATTGCCAGGAGTCTTCAGACTCATTGGTGATATTTACTGCTTTACACTGTTAAGAGAATTTTGGGAAGCTGAGAAATATATTCTGTGAGCTAGAAAATCTCTCCTGTGAATGAAGGAATACATCATATAGGTTTAGCAATATCTTATGAGGAGCTTTAGTCAAAGAAATCCCCTTGTGGTATTTTGTTTCAGGTATTAATAGGCCTTGCTAGGATCTCTTAGGTTTGGTGAATGCGTTCTCTCTGCTGGAACAATGCGACCAACCAGTGACACCTGCTGTTGGCAAGCAGCATAAAACCTGAGAGCACTTTCAACATTCAGCTAAATTATACATACAAAATAAAAAATTGTGTTACCTCTGTAGTTACACAGAAATTCAATCTGTATATGGCTTTCGTGAATAATAATTTTCAGCCCAGAGCATTTCAGAGAGCTCCTGAAGATAATAATCATCTTAGGTTAATGTCCTATAAATGTGCATCTTAATAAGGTGGAAAATGCATATTCATAAATGTGGTATTTTATTTTTGGCAATGCAAAGGACAATTACATTATGGAGGAAAGGTGGTTATAAAATGCCGGCACTGACTTTTTCTTGGCCATTGGCAAAACTAAAACATTAAAGTTTTCTTTAAAGGTGACCTAAGGACATTGAAATGATATTCTACAAAAAAAAGGCTATTCAAAGCCAAAAAAGTAGGTGAGGCTAGTGTTTTGCCCTGGCTTTGGTTTTCTCAAGCTGTCTATAGGCAGTAAGGCAGACCAGAAAGAAATTTAGGAGTACCATTACTTATGTTTGATCTCTTTCTGACCTAAGGTGGATAGATAAAGGGCCCATACTAGATCTTCCTTCTAATACATAATTCATCTAAGGTAGAAAAACAAAAGACCCAGTCTACTGTAGATCTTCTGTACTGACACATTCTAAGGTTTTGGTCCAATGATCCAGGCATGGTCTGCCTGTCTTCTGGAGGCCATTCATAGTTTGTAAGAGCAAGACAGTGAATAGAACTATACCCTTTTTTTCTAAAGAGCGAGTGTGCGAATGGCCTGGCCCAGTCCCTCTTTTCATGGTGGCAGGGAGCACGCATGGACACCAGAACCCTGAGCAGGTAAGAAAATATGGACAAGGCTTCATCTGCTGCAGGGGGTTGAGAGTTTTATCCATTTTGGCCTAGAAAGGCAGATTAACTGTAGGATGTTCCTATGTCCAAAGCACTAAAATATGTGTATTTAAAATCATGGACATATACATTTTAGTCTGCATTTTGTGCACAGGAGAGGGAACATTCATATCACCCACAATTCTACTAAGCTAATGTGAATACTACATGATTCCTACATCATCTACATCAGTGGTCCCCAACCCTGTCCTCAAGGCCCACCAACAGGCCAGGTTTTGCAGATCCCCCCAAAGATGCACAGGTGGAGTAATTAGCGCAGCTGCAGAGCAATAGAGCTGGCTATTTGGAGATCCAAAAAACATGACATGTTGATGCCTTGAGGACAGGGTTGAGGACCACTGATCTACATCATTAGAGGGAAAAAGATTCTATGGTGAATACTAAACATAAGCTCGATTCAGGCAATCATGGGTGTACATAAGAGGCAGGGGAGGCAAATGCTACCGGGCCCATGGTAAAAGGGGCCCAATGCAAGCTACTTCTCCCTGCCTTGCAAGTGTACCCCAATCAGATCACAGTCTCTGACAGTTAGACTGGGGTGTCTCAGGCCCTTCAGGAGAATGGACTCTGGGGGCCCACCTTATAGTTACATGTATATATCACCAACTTATTTTTAGTGCTCATGCACACAAACATTAAACCTAACTAAATTGCACGTGAGTGGATAAGTTGTACTATCCTGTCTTTGAACATCCGCATCCAGTATTACCTACATACTGCTTCTATCATAGAAAAATGGACAGCACAGTATTTGCTATCACATAGTGCACCATTCCCTCTGGATACAGGGGCCCCCACAGGGCTCAGTTTAGGGTCCCACCGGGGCGAGTTCTTGGTAACCTGGTGGGCCAGTCCAAGCATGGTGTCAGGTAATTTACTGCTGAGGATTATGTCTATTTTTGAATGTTTGCATTGAGGCCCTTTAAAACCTATGTGCGCCCCTGATTTGGCCTAATAACCTAAAAAACAACTTACTGGGGGATGGGGGGGTACATTGCCTGGAAGCTAAATTTAGGACCTTAAACGACAGGTCAGTCACCCAATCACTAGGTCCTGCTCCTGAAATTAGGTGACTGGCTTGTCATTCAAGTCCATGATTGTCATGCTGAGCCCCACCCGACCAGTCTAGGGGAAGAATTGTATCGATTAGGGGAGATTTTGCCTGAGCCTGGTTTAGCACAGAGGGAGGGAGGGGTGGCTGGGTGTTACAAAAAGCTTGGATTTCATCTTCAACCCAACAACCATGATTAAACCAGTACATGAAATTCACGAAAATGCACATACATGGTTTTATCCTATTTTTGGAGTAGTTAGTCCTTATGAAGCAAATCTGGCTTGGGTAAAGTATAAATAGCAGTAGGTCAGATTGGTCTTGCTTTGTGCCACTGGCTGAGAACCCCTGCTTTAGGAGTAGCTAATCTTATTACCTAAATGTTTCCTGTAATCCAAAATATCACATTTTAAGATATTCCAAACCCTCTACAATGGTCTCAATATCTTGGTCAGCATGGTAATCAGCATGGTAATCTGACCTGATAATACTACATATGGCAGGTGGTACACTTAAGACCTTAAAACCTTCTGTCCCATACAGCACATACTTCATTTTTAAATATGCATGAACTATTGTTTAGAAAACCTATTGTACCATGTCAAAATAGTAGTAGAATAGTAAATGTAATGTAATGACCCACAATGGGATGTAAATAATACGTATCCTGGATAAGGGCACTTAACCCCAATATATAGATATATTACAACTCTTTTGGAGGTTGTCATAATACCGGGATCAGCGTGTGAGATGAGAAGAAACACACTGTCATCAGAATAGTTAGTCCTATAATCCAGACACAATAGCATTTTAAGACATGTGCTTTGGTTTGTGAAGCTGACTCAGCAGCATCCGTTGCTTAAACCTGGGATTATATTGCTTCTAGGAATTCCCCCAGTTGGGAGTCCTTCATACAATCTGTTTCAAGTAGCCACTCCATGCATTCACTATTCTCTGTCTCCATTCTACCAAAGTAAATTCACACCAATCTTGGAAAACTTTCCCATCTTCTGGTATGCGCAGCATAAAAAAATTTAATTTCACTTTAAAAATAATTAAGTACCTCTGAAAACCATCTCAACCCTTTCCATTTTACTTACAAATAACTCTCTCACTCATTCAAATTTCAAAATGCATTAATTATTCTTCATGCCTTCTCCTGTTTTTCTGGTAACAAAAGGTCACATTTTCACAACAATAAAATATTTTTATAAAAAGGTACTATATTTTCATAAAAAATGGCTCCCTATTTGGACAAAGTTAATAAAAGCCACTGTTTGTGCTGTCATGTTCTTCCAATGTGTTTCACCTTGAGCTTCATCAGGGAAGATCTTCACCCAGCTAGCTTGCATTAAAAATGTTGTTATTTTGGATAAAAATGTGTCATATGCTATGGCATGTGCATGTGGTGTTCCAAGGGGGCCCTACTGTTGTAATAGTCTGATATAGAAGACATTATCAGTGGTTCTAAACTAAGAGAGACCTAGGGTCCCCTTTATTTTGTAAAACTACAATCACATTTCCTCTTTTAACACCTAATCTTAAAATCTAAAAAACACAATTTGCAGTTCATTGATTTCACATCCACCTTTACCCCTAAAAGGCATATATTTACAGTTCATAGTTAATTCTGTATGGTCTCATCCAGTACTATTTCCTAACAGCTTCATAAGAGCTTCCAAAGTAAATCCTATTTATCCTTTACTTATCCTTAACTACTATTTTAACTGCCCCCTTTTTAAGCTGGGGCATAATAGTGTAGTGTGTGTATGTCCAGGGGGATGTTACAGGGCCTTTAACCCCCCTAAAATAAAGGGGTCTGGGGCTCAATAATCCCTTGGGTGCCAGACCAATCCTCCTAGTTTGATGTGACTCCACCCCCACCTCAGACACCGTGTCTGTGGACACCCAACTCTATTCAGTGCATTGGAGGGGCAAGCCCCTCCTTTGTAGTGAATGTAGTGGGTGTGAAAATACACTGTGACTTAAGTGAGGGGAACAGTAGAGCACCTGCACCCTATCTCAGAAACCAGGAGCACCAGATTATCCAAGGGGTGCTGCAGGGAGACACACTATTTTATTTTCTTTGGGTTTACAGGCCCTTTGAGCCTCAAACCCCTTTTTGACACAGTCCTTGGCATTTATAGGCTTTATTTGATATTAGTTATTAAAGTCAAAGACTGCATCACTGTTTCTTTTCTAATGAGTCAGTCTATGAACATTTTAATTTAAGACAAATCATAAATTTACTAATTATCCTTAAAAATGGTTAACATATTCAACTGTGCTTAAGATTATTTCAGGGGTTTAAGGTTTGAATTAGCGGAGCTATCCACATGAAATAATTACTTCAACTCTTAAACAGATGATCTAAACATAGGACTGAACTACATTAAGCGATTCTTCCCCAGTGACCTGGACTATATCTCTCTCGTGCTTCAGTAATTCTAAGGCTGTGCCTTCACTCTGTCATGCTAGACTGCCTTCCAATAAATAAAAAAATGTAGAATCTGTTGCAAAAATGTAATATTAACCTAGATTTCCCTGAGGGTGAAGGTGAATGCTTATAGGGTTTACAGAGGCCAAGTGTGAAGCCCATTTTTTATAATCAGAATTCTATGGAATGAATTGGAATCATGGAGTAGGAATGTAAGGTCTGGCAGTCATGGCATGTGAGATTCGTTTTATATGATATTTTATCATCTCTCTATAGGCACCTGCTTTTTTTGCAATGATTTAAAAGACTGTTTGCATGTTAATAGCTGACCACTCATGTATAAATATTAGATCACATCTAAATGCTAATAATTTTTAATGCAGTGTAAGTGTAAATGATGATATCAATGTCACAAATAAAGGAAAGAGTATGAACAGTATAACAATACAGCATTGTTTAATTTTTACAAACCTTGATAATCGGTTAGCTTTTCTGGTTTCCAAGACCTTCCGAGTGCTAAACTTGGAAATTGGTAGACCCATGTTTGGTGCATTTTATTTATTTAACTGTATGGGGTTGTTTCAGCACCGGGTGTAAATAGTGCCCTTTAGTTTACAGCAAGAGTGCACATCTTACTTCTGGTCCGACATCTACCGTGTTTCCCCGAAAATAAGACCTACCCCGAAAATAAGGCCTACTGTGCTTTTAGCATGAAGGCTAAATATAAGGCCTTCCCCGAAAATAAGACACCCCCCCCGAAATAAGACCTCCCCCCAAAATACCGTATTTGCCAGCGTTCTGGTGACATACCTGCAGACAGGGGCGGACTGGCCATCGGGCGCACCAGGAGAAGCTCAGGTCGGTGAGCAGCTGAAACAGGCTGGTTGCGGGTGAGTGGTGATGTGCAGGAGGGCGGTAGAGGTACCGGTAGCAGCCAACATGCGTGGGGGAGGGAAGCGGAGTTAGCGGCCGACAAGCTGAAAGGCGGGAGCGAGGAGGGAGGCCGATGTGAGTGCCGCAGGGTTGTAGCTGCCGTCATGCGGGAGGGCGGCGAATGAGCATCCGATGTGCAGGAGGGCGGGTGGTGACACTGGCCAATCAACGTTCTGACGTTTGCATACGGTACCTCGCAACTGGGCAGGACACTCACGGATTGGTTGTTATGTCCCGCTGCCCCGCCCCCTCAGGAAATGTCCCGGAATGCCATTGGAGCAGGAGCAGGAGTGCAGGGCCGCAGGAGGCATAAGGCCATGTGAGGCCGCAGCGGCGGCGCCTGTCTCTTTCGCCTGACAGAGCGGAGCCGGCTAGCTGCTGGAGTTGGGGGGGGGGGGGGTGTGGTCCCAGCAGCTGATCCACCAATGAATCAGGCGGCACAGGCTGAGGGCCTTCTGATCACCCGCCCCACTGTCTGATCGCTCACTGGACGCCTGCTGCTTCAACAATACCGTAGGTGAGTGCTTGCTGGAGAGGCTGAGGTAAGCCTTTCCTTTAATAGATGTAAGCATACCTCCCAAGTGTCCCTATTTGGAGGCCGTGTCCCCCTGTCCCTCGTTGTTCTCATTTGTCTGTCTTTGAAGTGTAACATGCAGATCTGCAGCAATGGTTCATTTGTAAAAATTTGTAAAAATGTAAGACATCCCCTGAAAATAAGACCTAGCGCATCTTTGGGAGCAAAAATTAATATAAGACAGTGTCTTATTTTCGGGGAAACAGGGTAAGACCCATTGAGCTTTCTTGAACTGAATAATTGAAACCTAAATACTTGAATACTTTTTGAGATTATAGATTTTTAAACCTGTTTCTTTGGCAAAAAAAGATCTTTTGGCTTGGCACATAGCCTAAATCTACTAGAAAGGAATAGTACAAAAGTTGAATAAGTTTAGGTGTGTCCATACCAGCTATGGCACTATCTACTACAAAAAGACATTGATAAAGTAGAACAGGTCCAAAAGTGGGCTGCAAAAATAGTGGAAGGACTTGAGTAAAACCTACAGATAATACTTTAGGCACCAAAGTGTTTTAAGATGAAACAAAATTATAGAACAGGGGGTGGGGGGCACAGCCTGAAGCTAGTTAGAGGGAAGATCAGAAACAATCTCAGAAATATTATTTTACTGAAAAACTAGTCAATACTTGAAACAAACTTCCAGCAGATGTGAGCATGCCTGGCATAAGTATACATCTTTCCTAAGATGAAGCGAACATACACATATAAGGGCAGGCTAGATGGAACATATGGTCTCCTTCTGCTGTAAAACCTTTTATTTGTGGGGGTAATCCAAAAGATATATGCACTTACTGAAAAGGGGTCCTGATTGCTGCTTTTAATGCTTTTCACCCATAGCTAGAAAAACGGGAGTAAAGTTATATACAGTTTGACCAAAACACGGCCATAAAATCTAAAAGACTCTAGGGCTGGGTAAAAACCTTAACTAGGGGTTTCCTGATTTTGCATGCCATGGTGTGAAAAGGTGGTGGGTTGTGGCAAAGAGCAGCACACTCTGCATTGCAGTGGGATCCCCGCTCCCTCCGGCCTGCTGCAGAGCCACACATGTTCAATGGAATCCTAGAATAATTATATGGCAAGTTTGATACCTTTTCTCTATGTGACCTTAAGTTACTTTTTCCAGTCATACATGGTCAGAACCTTTTGTGTGTAGTTTTGCTTAGTGTCGATGGTCAAATAACCCACATTCTAAGAATTGTTCAACAATATGAGAACTTTTAAGAATTTGACATGGGAACATTCTATCAGTAACTTTGAAAAATTACCGAATTGTTGTAAAATATTCAAGAAGCTTCATAGCAGCAGAGACTAAACTGTAGAAAATGTTTTCTAATTAAATCCCAAGATTTGGCAGCGCTGAGCTAAGACGCGTCACACAACATTAGTCTATCATGAAATTGGGTTTCGCTTCCAAAGAAATGCATACATTTTACAATGTATGCAAATAACCAGTGTGTACCATTTAACAATTAATGGAAGTTGAATCAATTGTTGGAGAGTTTAAAGGAGAACGGAAGCTTTCTGTTTTAGAATATGTTATATTCTTATATTTTACAATATTGAGGGGGGTATTAGCCTGTAGCTTTACAATCAGGTTATCCATTTAGCAAAAGCATGCAAGTCAGAGTGAGCCGTTTTCTATCGAAGGATGTAAACATGGTAAACAGCTCTGATTGGCTTTGCACCTGCGCATGCACCTGTAGAACCGAGGAAGAGGTGAGTGGTACGGGGGGGGGGGGGGGGGTTTCACACGTCCCAATTCAGGATGCCCCCAGGGATGGAACAAAGCGGATTAAAACCCGAGAAAGTCACCGATTTAGTTGACACAAAATACAGAAATACAGAAATGAATGAATGGGTTAATTTTTATGGTCAAAGACGAAGTATTTCATAACATGACAACCAACCTACCCCCCCCCCCCCCTTTCATGTTTTGTCCAATTCAGACAAAAACATGAAAACTCACTGGTGGCAATCTGCATGGAAGCTAAAGCTGGGACCTTGAGTGATGCGTCTGTCACCCAATCCGTGCAGCAGTGTGACTGTACTGTCATACAGGTCCTGCCACTCTAGTTTACAGCGCCCCGGTCAGTATCAGTAGGGGATTTTGGTTTAGTTGTTTAATTTGTTAACACCCAAATTGAGCTTAGCACAGCTGGGGGCAATGTTGTCTTGGGGGTTACAAAAAGCTTGAACCTCTCAAACTCTTTTTTTCAGTTCTGACAATTACTAACACTTAGCTTTCCAATTACATTTTAAAAAAAACCTTGAAAAAGCAATACATGTTTTACATACATCTTTTAACTTGTTTTAAGGACCATAGAAAACCTATTCTAATATTAGTTCTGAAGATTTGTAAGTCAGTTGACTTGTTCCCAACTGCTAGTGTGTTCCTGTTTTGTGTGTATTCAGCCATCTCTCTAATAGCATGGTCACAGGGTTGCGTCCAGTATAAACTCCCACCCTTATGGCTCTTTTTCTTCAATGGAAGGGTGAGCCAGGACATGAAGTTGGGGAGGAGGACAAAGCATAAAAACACGTTGGACTATTAAACATTCAAACACATTCAAAACTGTCCTTGTTTGAGAGGATGACCAAAAATGGAGCTTGCTAAGACCTCCCACAATAAATGAGATAAAAAATATTTAAGGTTTTGAAGTGACTAATATACAGTAAAAATCTGCTTATGAAATGTGAAGTGCACTTTAAAGAAGGCAGATAATTGCAAGCCATGTGAACTGACCCAATGATAATTTTCATTGACTGTTTGTATTGTGAGGTTAACTGCTCTAAAAAAGAAATACAGACAGAAGTATAGATTTCATTATAAAACCTTTAATATGACATGTGTTATTGTACAGTAGAACCTATTTAAATGCTGAAATGGTGGCACTGCTTCCATGTACTGTTGTCGTTGATGTTCCTTTGTCATTAGCCAACATTTGAGCCCTTTGTTCTTTTTCACACCCGATCTAGACAGGATTTCATGAACAACAGCACAGCTCTGGAAGATTTTATTTCATTTCTTTAATCTCCAAAAGAGAGTATTTCATTATTACCATCTGAACAACCCGGGGATACATTCATGTTTAATAAATCTGAATTTGGATCTTGGCACGAGACAGTTTGTTATTGCAGACACTAATCTCAGCCAGCTCATGCTTTATTATTCCGCTCACAAAGTCATAAAAGTTTACTCATGGGTGACGTCCTGTAAGATTACTCAAGGAGATATCATTCAGAGGAAAGTATATTCGAGCCGTACCTGTGTGATACATTTACAGGAAGGCTTGCAAACTTGCCACTGATGGAAAACAGCTAAGAGGGAAACACTCTATAATTATTTATACATTATGCTTACACCTGACATCGTAATAACCATAAATGGATATAAATAGCCACTGGTATTGGTAAAAAAAAAATATATATATATATATATATTACATAGTGTCATGTAAACCACTACTAGTTATCATGCTAAAACTAAAGGAGCCACTATCACAGGGTATGCACTATACCTGATTCAAAGAGTAAAACTGTCTATATCTATCCAATCACTCAACTCTGTCATAACATATAGGGGCTGTGCTTTAGCTAGTTTTCTGACAGCGTAGCCGGCCAGCCTGCTCCCACCATGTCGGCATTTTTGCTTAAAAAAAAAATGCCGGCATGGTGGGAGCGGGCAGGCCGGCTGCGCTGTCAGCAGGCCGGCGGCGGCCCGCTGACAGGCGTAGCCGGCCTGCCCGCTCCCACCATGCCGGCATTTTTTTTTTTCAGATGAGCGATTCGTGAAAGTTCGATTCGGGCGAACCCGAATTTCTTGGGGAAATTCAGCGAATTGCCCGAATCGAACTTTCAAGAAGTTCGCTCATCTCTAATATTTACCTCCTATAATTTTCACCTAATGAATTTGGGTGAATGGCTCTTCAATGTGCCAGGCTTTTAACGGCGAACCCCATAGAAATTAATGTTATTTTTCATGATAGTGACTGTTTAAGTAATTTTTAAATTACTAATACATCATGCGTGATGGTCAAATAGCTAACTAGTATTGAAGAAACAAATAAAACATTTTTTATATTTTGTTTTATAACAATTTTCTTGAGGCTTCCAAAACACCACATACACTCCAGAAACAACAGGCATACATTCTGAGACAAATCCAATGCTGCCATAAGCTGTAAAGTGAGTTTTCAGTACGATTTTTTGTTTTTTTTAAAGCCAAATGTGCCACCGTAGTTCCCCCACTATCAAGCGAACACATGCATTTTGACTGGGTTTGCTGCCAAAATATAGCTCGGATGGCCGTGGTATTACACACTCAGGGCACGCATGGTACACTTGGCCAGTGATAAACTGGTGAATAGCAGCAAGTGTAGTAAAGGCTCATAATGGCGAGTCATGAGTCATCCTTTATAGCAGTCCTATACTGTTACCTTAAAAAAAACCCTTTTATTACTCTCCACTGCTAACCTTTATGACCATAATGAAATAAAATACACCCATCTAGTCTTTGCTAGGAGTTCCTAATCGTTAGCTTCATGCTTCACATCATCATACCTATTATACTGAGCAGCCAACCAATGCTAGAGTCATTGGGTAAGGAAACTCTTACTCAAGTTCCTGTTTATTCAGTGGATGCAGTACTGCACTGCTACGATTTTAAGTAACAATTTTCTCACCTGATCACTACAGCAGTTAGCTAGATGCTACAATTATTTGGTAAGGAAAGTGTCAGTCGGGGGGCTTGTAGCCCCAGAACTTGTCTGCGCTCTAAGTGCAGCGCATGACTTACATCCAAGAAAAGAACTCAGAAGAAGAGGTAAATAGGGTTAGCAAAGGTGGAGGAATAGGGAGGAGGAGGTTTTTATTTAAGTATCGAAGAATATATGGAGGCAGTTAAGGGAAGGGTTTTGCCCTGGACCTGGAGTATTTTATACTATAGATCATATTTTTTGTCCTCTTTAAAGAATTCTTTAACCACCCCTTTGGAGTCTATAAGATTCTTGGGGCAGTGGTCTAACTCTTTATGGGGCACCTAAAATTGGGACCCCGGGGATTACCCCATTTGTATCTCTTTAAGACAAACCATTTTTTTCCTTTTTACAAATGTCAAACAATTGAGCTGAGACTTAC
Organism: Gastrophryne carolinensis; assembly: GCA_027917425.1. NCBI lineage: Eukaryota > Metazoa > Chordata > Amphibia > Anura > Microhylidae > Gastrophryne > Gastrophryne carolinensis. The sequence continues at coordinate 469,719,210 of CM051236.1, read as the reverse complement.
CTTAGTAAAAGTGTTTCCAAATACTGTCTCATGTGCCATATTCCAATCATGACAATTTTTATATGATTTGGGGCAGTTATTTTTTTCACACTCTGACCCTTACGTTAGTTAACTAACCTGTAAAGCATTCTTTAAAACGGCACCTGTGTTTATAACAGGTAACAAATTGGGACCAATTATAGGTAAAGCACTGACCAAGCAGGTCCCCATTCTATCTTATATGCCATTTACATTTGCCCAGCAAAATTATTAGCTATGATATGGTTTTTATATAATATAGGTATATTGTAATTATCTACTAGCCGGGGAGCGTAGCAAAATATTGTTTCCATTTCTCATAAAATGTTACATTTCTGCGATGTCTCTAAAGAATCTTTTACAACCCGTGGTCCATGCAGTGTATTAAATCTCAAAAGACTCACACCTAAAGAGCTCTCCAGGAGACAGAGACCAATTTAAACATGAGAAATCATTTCTTTCTTGGTAAAATGTTTTATAAACCTCACACAGGAAAATGTACTTAACATTTACAAAGGAAGTGGCAATAGATTATTCTTCCTTCTATCTACCATGAAAAATATTTCGAGGGTGCAATATCAATATAACCAGTGTGTCTAATTTCTAAAAGGTCATCGTCTTTACTCAGAAAATGAGGTTTAATGCTTGATCTTTTTTTAATTTACGCTATTCACTTCGTTAACATAAAATGAACTACAAGCTGTAGCAAAGTGGTGTTGGTCCTTAGATGACAGTTCAGTTATTTAAACAAACAACAAAGAAAAAGTTAGAAACAAACTTTAGAACATAGCATCTGCTCTGCCACCCTTCTATCTCAACCTCATCTCTCCTAGTTGAGTTTTTTATATACAGTGTACACAGTAGTGAGATGCCCCCTAGCCAGTATGGGTATATCGTTTAACTTCTAGAACATCAAAGAATGGGCCTTTCATTGTTGACCTCACTTAGCCTGGAGCTCCTACAACCGTGTTGTTAAGATGTATTGTTAAACAAATTCCTAGATTACCCTTGTTTTACTCATATACAAGTCGTTGATATAGCAAAGAAAAATGTACAACAGCGAAATTTACAGTAATTTCATTAAAAACTAACATTAAAGAACATTTTCAGCCTGAAAACAAAAAGACGCTAAACTCACCATGTGCCACCGTCACTGATAGCCGATGCCTGAGATCTTAAAGTGGACCAACACCCAGGATTTTGACTATCCTGGGTTTTGGTCCACTTCGGGGGGGAACCCTGATTGGGGGTGCCCTGCTGTGTGAAACCCCCCAGAAAGCCCCAAAAACTCACCTCACCACGCTCCCACGTGACCGCGCCGTCCAATCCCCGCCGACGGACAAGCGGGTGACAGCGACGGACAAGACAGCGCGTCCGCCGCCGCCTCCCGCACGTCACTCTTACAGGGCGCACCAGCGCCGGCCATTCACAAACGGATGGCGCAGGCGCGCGCACGTCTAGAGGGGCACGCGGGAGGTAAGGTAAGGTTTTTTTGGGTTTTGGGGGGGTTTCACCCCGCGGGACATCCCGATCTCAGATGTCCCGCAGGGAGGGAGGTGATTGGCCCGGGAATCTTATAGATTCCCGGGCCAATCACCCCTGGGTGTTGGTCCACTTTAACTGATAGCTGGATCTACGGCCAATGCTTGCAGCCAGATTGTTTACCAACGCAAAGATGCCCCCACCATCAGTCACTGTGATCTGGTGGCACACCCCCCCCTTCATTGACTGCAATGGGAAGAGGCATGTTAGGTCTTTACATGCCGTTTTCCATTGCAGAGAATGGATGGGGGCACGCCAGCTCACTTTGACTTAAGGTGGGGGAACGTATCTACGCTAGAGAAGACAGAAGAGATGCAAGATCGAGCTGCCAGCACAGGCCCTGGATCCAGCTATCAGGTAAGATCTCGGGCATGGGACTGTAAGTGACAGTGTGCAGGAGGCACATGGTGACTATAGTGTTTTTTTGTTTTCAGATTAAAAATTGTCTTTAAGTCCTAGATAGGAAAAGGTTGTTAAATGCTGAAGGAACATCACATGAGTAAAACAAGGGTATGAATATGTAAAAAAAAAATTGTATCCATACATCTTAAGAACACAGTAAGGTTGTAGTAGCTCCAGGACAAGTGAGCTCAACATTGAAAGGTTCATCATATTCCATGTGATAAAAATAGGGCTATTTAAGATGATAATAGACCCATCATTTAGGAAAGATTAACAAATGTATGTTAATTGTCAACATCCACAGTAAAATCCCTATTGTTGCTACACTCTGAAGAAAGATCATCCATAATAATCCCACACACAGAGGTTTAATGAGGTCTTTCCTATTGTGTTTGAAAATGTTACGTAGCCTTTTTAAACACTCACCTGCACCTAACAATTAGGAATTTCTTTTCTAATCTTTCGGACATGCATGCTGACCATTCATTACTTTTTATTACAGTGTAATCTTCCATTTACTTTGAATAAAGGTCAACTCTGTGTTTTAAAACCAGACACTGAAAAAACGATTGTTGCATTTTAACAAGGTTATTTCTCTCATTGGAATACATAATTTGTTCCTGCTAGATTATATTTTTGAAATTTAATAAGGTTCCTGTCATTTGTGCCTCCAGGCTGGATTCATCAGGGGGAATATCCAAAGTGCTGTCACCTCTGACTGACATAAATGCAGTCCTAATTCTCTTTTTATAGGTGGATTTTTGAAACTCATTGGTTTCAGGAGAAAAAAATGCGTCAAATTTGCCATCTGCTGTAGACCTGTCATTATGGTGCATTATGTCACAGTACAGTCTCCATTTTAGTCATTCTTGCATTATAGCATGTTGTGGAACTGTATATATTACACCTGCTATTCTTCTCATTAGTTGGGAACCAGTTCTCGCATTAGCTTATTTTTCTCAGTACTAATAGAAAATCTTTGACAATGACTCATAATATAAGGCTCAATAATAACTTTCTCTTTATAAAAGCCTGACAGATCCATAAAATATATCTTCTAATAGACAATACCTCAGTCAGTCTGTACCACACAATATAAAATGCACTGCACAGATTTTGTTTTAGTTGTATATTGTTTATGTTTCTTGGTAACTCCTTGTGTCAGAAGGTCTTTGAAGTCAACTTGTTTTAATGTTAATTTGCCTAGTACAAACGTGGAGGCTGATTCACTACTAACTAAAGTATTGGCAATGAGCGTCTATATAGCGGCGGTAGAGCGACCGCAAGTAGACGCTGTAAGCGGGTATCAGGCGCTTCAACAGAGCACCTCAGTCACTGTAGTAACCTGAATGTCATGTATGTTGGGCGCTCTAACACCAGTACAGTGCTGCAGCGAGAGGTAGCGCCAGCTCAGTGCGACTGTCACTCGGCGCTCCACACCATACTTCATCAAAAAAGGACACACACACAGCGTTGGTGCTCTAAATCTGGTCGCTATAGCATAGAGCCTCAGACGCTGTGTGATTAAAGTCTGTTTTTGAACACATATCCACCAGCAACAAAGCGAAAACACATAGAATGACATTGTTTTAACACTGTGACATTAAAACTTTGGTGCCAGACCTGTAATGACAATTCTGCATAAAAATATAAAAAGTCAAAAAGAGGTCACACAATAATTTGAGCAAAATAAAAAAGTAAAAAATGTCAAACACACTGTTTAAATACAAGCAAATGAACGGCCATTGAAATGTATGGGAGAGCGACACTGAGCGAAAGGTAATACTTGGCGCCCTGGAAGCTAGAGCTCCGGTGATATACACTGAGCTGCTTGTAATAATACATCGGATGATACATGGTGCTGTTAGAGTCGCTCACCAGATTCGCTTTCATAAATGTGGTTTTGCCTACAGCGCCCGGCATTCAGCAGACGCTGCCTGCCGCTATCCCTTCTTAAATAACCCCCTTAGTCCCTTGTGACTCAGTTTGTCCTGTTTGGAAGATTCACAACACGTGTGCAGGTTAAATCATTCTCTGGTTCAATTTATCTACGGAAGTGGTTTTGTACAAGAAAACTCAACTTTTCTTACTTTTATATAAGAAAATGTCATTTAAATAAAAACTGTTAGCAGGTTAGGGCCATGGCAGACCACAAGCAATTGGTAATTAGAGCAGATTTGGTCCATTAGCATTTTCAATATTCTTCATGTGTCAAGTAAAGAATTTATGTTCAACAGGTATTTGGGCATCATTCTTAATATGAATGCATGCTGAGTTTATTTCTAATATATTTGTTATTGGAAACCCCCACCAATGTACTCCAGTATATGTTATTTTTATTCTCCATTTGGAATTTCCTACAGCCATTGTTTAACCAATAATGAATGTCTTTAATTCTTTGCTATAATTTATTGAGCATTGTTCCTATCAGTTACTTGCAATTCAATAAAAAATAGGCCAGTTATTATGCCTTGGATATAAACATACCATGAAACAATGTGCTCTGCTATGTGATTTATATCCATTTACTGGCCATAAGATACACTAAAAACAATTAAACTCTCCATTATTTAAACCCCACGGTTAACACTGGTAAAAAGTATGTCACAGATATATTGTTTGGGCTTTTTATCATTATACTTCTGTGACAGTGACTTAAATTTTGCCACATAAATTACACTAATAAACAAGACATAGTGTCTGGCTATTAGCATTTAATTTTATGGCTTTAAGTTGTTGATGTTCTACTTGTATTTACTGCCCTCCAGAACATGTTCCATTATTTTTCCATCAGAATTAAATGCATGTGACACTTAAGTATCAGTTACCATGGGGATTGCACTCCACTCTGTTGAAACCAATGGACACATTGAGACATTAGCATCCTAACGGCATGTTAAAAGCTCATATGCAGACGTGTGGTTGTTATGTCATAGATCCCAGGGGTTACAGTTGGGAACCCATTTGGCTATGTAACAGTGCCAGGCTATTATCCAAGGACACGTACTTTAGTATAATTTCTACAACATGCAATTAAAAGTTATGTTTTTTTCCAATTTGACTTCTCTAAGTGACACATCTATTACATAATTTACATTTAGAACTTGTGGGTTCATGGCAATTGGTTGCCAAATTCCTCATTCTTCTTCTTACTGTAGGAAGTTCTTTTAAATGTGTGTTCATGGTCCTTTCCATCTATTTGTAATCATTATAAAATATATCTATTAATGCCCAACTGCAGTCTGCAAATGACTTTTTAGCTGTTATAACAATTGTAGAAACAAAACAAAGGAACTCTGTACAGTAATGTAGTACAGGAAAGTTCAAGAGATCCATATTGTAGTGAGTTCCATGTTCTCATTAGCTTCATAGACTCCTGCAGAAGATACCAAGGATTTAATTTCTCTAAGGTGTTGGGGAAATGAATGCCCTCATTAAAGAAAGCTAATTCATGCATGAAGACAGTGTTTTATTAAGACCATAGCTCTCCAGCCAATTTTTGGATATTTGCCACAAGCAAAATGCATTGTGTTTAAACCTAATGCAACATGAGATGCATTGTGTCTTTGATTGTGTTTATATTCTGCCCCTGAATTCTCATATATTCATTTTGTGTTGTGTCGATATTAGATAACAGTTATTTTCCCTAGACTACCTGAAAGCTCCTTGGATGTTATTGCCCTTTGTGTAATTCATCTTCCTACCCTTTAATGACTTTTGATTCTAGACAATAACAATACTAGAAAATGACAAAGCCCCAAACCAGATACAGCCCTTGTGGGCATTATTATTTACCGCCTCTTGTTGTATGCCTAATTATGATTGAGCAAGAGTCAACACTTGTGGCAGTTTTGCTGAGCATTAGTTCACCATTGATATTATTACCAGGCAGTTTAGTTTCCATCATGCTTACCCTGTGTAAATTAAAGACACAGGGATAAAAAATATAAATAGTTTGAATAGCCTGACTGATGTGAGTTAATAAACACATCATCATTCATTTTTACACTACAGTAATTTATGGCCTCTGATGGCCTTGGAGATGTTTTGCTATTGCTATGGGTCCAAGTGATGCCTTTTGGCCATAAGGTGCCATAAACCTCCAAAGTTAGAATAATAGAGAACTCATGTCCCATACCAAGAGTTTGATGGCCCTCCTAATTGGTATCTGTGGAGCATTGAGGTCCAATATGAATCCAACTTGTTTTAGTCAGGGAAAATTACAAAACAAGATTGCCATTAAATAATTAGTTTAATCTGGCTTCACTGGAACAAAACTTTTGACTATCCTGGGTTTTGTTCCGTACCCCAGGGGCATCCTGGTGTGAGATGCCTTACTCTGTGAAACCCCCCAGTTCTCACATTAAAACTCCCCTCTTTCTGGTCCAATGGCACATGCGCGGGCTCTTGTCCGATGAGAACCATTTGCTGTGCCTTTGTAATTCAGCAAATGATTCTGATGTTCTGCAATGGGGAGCAAGAGAGGATGTATCCCAACACTTTTGGGCTGTGCTAACACTCCTATCTGAATGGCTGGGACGTGAACACGTGCACTGTCGGGGATTTCACCCACTTTTGCTCCCCATTGCAGAACAACAGAGCTGTTTGTTGAATGACATGGGCACAGCAAACGGCTCTTATTGGGTGAGAGCCCATGCATGCACCACTGGACCAGGAAGAGGTTAGCTTTTACAAGCAAACTGGGGGGTTTCACACAGCTGCCCCCCCCCCCCCCCGATTGCACCTGCCCTGGGTTTTTCCTACTTTAAATAAGATCTCTTTGTTGGATAAAAAGGTCCTAAAGGCAATCTCTGTACCAATGTCACCATGAAAAAATCAATAGGCTGGGTAGCATTTGCTCGGCCACTCTTCTTCCTTAATCTCATCTGTTATTTCTGCAAAAAAATAGTAAAAACTCTTCAGTTTAGCCAGGGCAGTGTTTAGGCAAAATAGCGCTCAGTGCAGGAAGGAAAACATTCTGTCCCCTCCTCACTTGTCTTATGGTGCTGCTACTGTCCCGTGCCCCATCACCCTAATATGGGGACATGAGGGGTCTGTTTATGGCCTGCACCACTAACAGCGGCCTTGAATCTGCAGAAAACAGGATGGCTGAGATGAAGGCATCCCCCAATAAATGGCATTGGTGCTCAGGGCAACCACCCTGCTTGCCCTCCCCTAGAAACAGCCCTGCGTTTAGCAGGATAAGTTGCCCGATTTAGAGCAATTGTGAATGGTTCAGTATTTGACAGTTTTTGTTAAACAAGCAAATAGATATAAACTATATAAAACCCTAAAGAAGTAAATCTTACCCCTCAATCTGTCTATACCTATCTCCAGGGCAGTTTCTATGGGAGGGCGAGCAGGGCGATCGCCTTGGGGGCCAAGGCCCTTGGGGGCACCTTCATCCCAGTCATCCTGTTTGATAGATTAGTTAGGACCACTGTTAGTGGTGCTGGCTATACACCTGACCCGTATCTCCCCATATTATGCTCAGTCATGTGGAGGGGACACTGCCTGCTGCTAACGTAGAGGCGCGGCATGGCAATTACTGGTATGGGGTAGAGAGGTCGAATTTTTTCCTTCTCGCACTGGGCACTATTTTGCCTAGAAACTGCCCTGCCTGTCTCAACCTCATGCCCATACCACTTGTATGGATACAAATTCCTAATCATGTTTCATATTTGTACCCTTGTTTTACAAAGAACAATTTACCATAAAATGAGAAGAGTTCATTGTAAATACTAGAATACCAAAATGTAAAAGATTGAAAGTAAAACAGCCTCACGGGAGGGAATAAATCATATGATGTTGCTGTGCCTTTGATATTGTGTAGGTATGCGGACATGTGACATCTCAATGCTGGGTATTCATAAGCTTTTTTCTGCATACAGCTACTTTTTACTGTATTTCTGCTCCAATAGAAACTTGGGTCACACCAGTTCTAAGCAAACCACAAAACTGAGAAAACAGTAAAAAGGTTGTAAAATTTCCCTGTCCATCTTGGCTGTAAAGAAAGAAATACTGCCCTGCAGCTGCTCTGGCAGTGTTCAGTACTGTAAAAGCCTCCACGCATGCCCCCAGAGCCTTCTACGGGGGGGGGGGGGGGGGTGCCAAGTCTGTGTCCTCCAAATTCGATATGAATAGCGAATCGGTGTCCAAGGAATTGCTGGACATGTGCATGCCGCAGGACCCAGTCTTGGGATTGGGTGTGTATTACAGTCAGATATTGCTGGGATGTCGAACATCAGATTTGTTTAGATCAAAAAACAAAAAAAAATGGAAGACTGGAGTTTTAAAAATAGACTAAGGGAACTTAACTAAATTTTATATGTGTGAGTCCAAGTCAAAGTATTTAGAATGTCGCTATGCAAATATTTTTTCATAATGTGAATATATGGAATATCTCTTCATAGTACTGTGGTTCTTGCAGATATAATAAAAACCTTCTTGTAGGATCAACATACAAGCTAACACTGGGAAGAACATTTTCTCTGATAAGGATATCACCCCTCTTTTCTTGACTAAACAGAGCATCATTTTCCTACCTAAAGATATATGAAATTATGTATGCAACTATATATATATATATATATATATATATATATATATATATATTTATACATATCATGTTTTCTTCATATTAGAAAATGTATTTTCAACCATTAGAATAGAAGAACTGGGGTCTTCCCATGATTGGGGAATATGAAGGTTAAATAGGATTTTTTCCTGCAATATTGACATTTCTAATTATCATGTCAGATCAGAAATTTAAACCCGTGAAATATGAGACGTTCTGTTGTTGCGAAATTAATCTGGCATCTTGGTTAATGTGATTGTGCTGGTACATGTGCTTTCATTTGACCTCATCCTTCACAATATTCGAAAGCAGAACCAATATTTATGACCACACATGAAGTGTTCAAGGCAGCTGCAAAATCCAGATGCCAAGCTGTGGAATGTATTTTAACAGCCATGCCATCTGGGTCCCTGGCTGCTTCCTTTTATTGTCATTTGATTGCTTTGTGAAGGTGCTACCCACAATGTACACAATGCATGGAATATTTGCATTAATTATAAGTATGTTGTGGTCTTCTTTTTTAGCAGGTAATGTTATTGGTCAGTGAGATTTTGGGTTGTATTATTATTATTATTTCTGTGGTCTCCATATAGTCTGACATTCTTTGTGAGAACCCCTGAAAATGCAAAAATAATATTATTACCACTTTAAAAAATGAAAATCTTCAGTATAGTATGCTGACTTTTTGTGTATACCAGAGTTACAGTACCTCTGTTCAAGATAATTCTTGTCTTAATTGGTTTACTTATCATGACTTGAGAAGTCTATTGACTTCCACAGTAGTCTTTAAAGACTAAGGATAAGCAAACTTATTTACAATCAAATTTGGTCTCCTTAGGTTACGTAAATCTCGAGTCTGAAATGAGTTAAAAATTTTGTTTTTGAGTAACCCTGCAATTTCCCAAATAGATTTACCCAAAGCACATTTCACAGTCAGAGTTGGACAAATCTGATTATTTCTTCAAAAAACGAAACTAATCTGATATTACATTGGCTGATTTGTCCTAACTGATTCAAACCCAAGATGAATCACATGGTTAGATTTTGATGAATATGACTAATTTGTTGCAAAGGAAGTCAACTGAGTAACCTGAATTGATTCATTCTAGGAAACACATATTATATATCAACAGGACCTATTTTAGTAGGGGAAAGCATTGGATATTTCTGACTGTTGGGCCCTTATTTAAGAAGGTATAGCGTCAGGTAGTGGCTGGTTAATGACAGGTAGCGACAGGTAGCGACTGGTGAACGCCGGACACGGCACGCAATTACACATGTATTAAGCAGAATCTGTTTAGCGACTGGGGTAGCAGCATGTAGCGTCTGATTCATCATTTTCACAGCCTCAGCGAACAGCGTCGGCGTTCACCCTTGCACAGCGCCAGGTATGACCTCTCACTACCTGTCGCTCTCCCATACATTTCAATGGACAAACTTTTTCTTCTCTTTAAACGGGGTTTTTGATTTTTTTTTTTTCCAAAAATCACAAATAATTCTGTGACCTATTCTGGCATTGAAAAAGCTGTTTTTTTCACAATTTCTTCGGAAATGACATTACAGGTCTGCCATTAAAGTGTTCATGTTACAATGTTGTTACAATGTAATTCCATATGTTTTCGCTTTGTTACTAGTGGATAGATGCTGGAAAACACACTTTAAACACACCGCCTCCTGCGCTCTGGGCTTCAAACAAGCATTTTTCAGCGCCTGAGTTTGGTGAGGCTGTTTTTTTGCTGAATATGGTGTGGAGTCGGTCGCTATGAGCAGTCGCTAACATGCGCTCCCATACAGCGCTGTACTGGTCAAATAGCGACTCCTCACAATGTATTCAACCTTACTGAACAGCGACTGAGTCGCTATGAAGTAGCGACCCGCGGCTGAGCACAGTGACTACTAGCCGGCGCTCTGAAAATGCCTGCTACAGACGCTCATCTGTCGCTACCTGGCGTTAGTTATGAATCAGCCTGCCCGTTAGGAATGTGATCAGCTGTGGTATTATGTAAGTTGCAGTAGCCTCCACATTATATTTAGCGGTGCATTTTCTTCACATCAAGATGGCTGCTAGCACCCATAGTCATGACATTTTTTTCTTGATCATGTTGGGATTGGAATAGCACTTGCACAAACTGCTCTAGAGCCATTTAACTTTCTGTGCTACAATCGAAGGTTCCTGTTAATACCTTATATGATTTACATTTGGAGTTACATACATGTGGCATCTTGGCTGAAAATGGGTAATTGGGAAATTAGTACGCATGTAATATTAAAGTAGGGAAAATGAAGGGGAAAAGCAGGACAATTTCCACTCTGCTAAAAAAATGTAATTGGGGAGAAAGTATCTGCTCTTCATTTACATTGAAGCAAGGGGTCACTGCCACTATACAAACAAACAAATAAATAAATAAGATAAAATATATTCAATTAAGTAAACAAAGCAGCTAAACCTGGTGGGAAATGGTGTAGGAGATTCAAGGGGGGTAGGCCTTAGCCTGTGGTTGACTTTAAATAGGTCCCAATGCATTAGGACTGCCTATAATGTAAGATAATTTAGCAGTTGCAGTGTTTGCACTTTCCTCACTGTTGGCACATTGTTCATATATTAAATTGTTTTATCTTTTACATTAGACTTATACCATACCAAGGGAGTGACTTTTAATAACAATTAAGTCTCTAATGTTATGGCTTTGATCGTCATTAAGCAAATTGTCTCTTAATCTATTCACCTATAAGCAATAATAGCCTCTTTTTAATACATTAAGTAATTCATTGGCATTCAGAAAACAAGTGCTGTTGTTCCATTTGGCCACAAAAACTTTGCTAAGTTCTCATCTCACTAAAATACTTCAAACAAAAGGATATTATTAAATGGAGAGATGAGATGCTCCTATCTGGCTCAGGGAATGCATTTACATGAAAATGACTTTCTGCTTCGCAGTGTGTTATTGCCTTTCTGGAAAACTGTTACATAGTTATAAAGTTGGCAAGGTTAAAGAGAATATTAGAGACATTTATGACCATGTTTTTTCTAGAGTAGCCAAGTTGTCCTTGTCATTAAAGCTGCAGCCACAAAGCTAAATAGAGTGATGAAATCTCCCAGTGCAAAATATTTTACCCTGGAAAGATTGAGCCTTAGATTAAAAGTAGGTACTTCTTAGTCGAACAGCGATCTGCCTAGAAATATGGTAACCAGTACTTTTAACTCGGTGCAAAACCCTCTATTACCTTCCCTGGACTCTAAAAGACCTGTATCCTAAAGTTTGTTGAAACTAGCTAAATTGTTGAAATCGGATTAAGCCAAATGTGTTCCGTTGTGTAAGGTGTGATTCATTAAAGAGCAATCTAATAACATTAGCAGCACTATATAATCTATAGATGTAGACAGTCTGGGTAATTTAGGGGTAATAAAAATTGGAATATCATTATCGATTATGTCATAAAACACAATAGGCCTCCAACCATTGGAATAAATGAATACACGGCGGGCTGGGGTGACCGCGCCTTTATAGGAGAAGCAATAATCGATAACCACATCCGACGCACAAGTGTATTCACAACATTAAGAGTTATGGAATCTGTAACACATATTGACCATCTAGCAAAATGATGGAATGTTCAAAAAACACTTCATGTGCCTCGTTTGGTGCATTTAATATTGTGAGATGGCACACTTGGAGATCTTGCTTTTAACATACATTCGCAGACATTTTAAAAAAATATGACTTTCCATTGGCTGTTAGAAACCTCTCCAAGCTGATAACAAACATTAAAAATCAGAATAGCTTGAAAGAGACACTGGAGTTGGCAGCAGGAGCCCAAAATTGGCTGAATAACACCCTGGAGTTGCAGCAGCAGCAGCAGCAGGAGCCCAAACATAGCTTGAAAGAGACACTGGAGTGGGCAGCAGGAGCCCAAAAATTAGCTGAATTACACCCTGGAGTTGCAAGCAGCAGCAGCAGGAGCCCAAACATTGATTTAAAGGGCCACTGGAGTTGGCTGCAGGAGCCAAAAAATTGGATGAATCACACCCTGGAGTTGCAAGCAGCAGCAGGAGCATAAGCATTACTTTAAAGAGACACTGGAGTTGGCTGCAGGAGCCAAAAAATTGGATGAATCACACCCTGGAGTTGCAAGCAGCAGCAGGAGCCCAAACATTGCTTTAAAGAGACACTGGAGTTGGCAGCAGCCGCAGCAGAAGCCCAAAAATTTGACTGACACACACTGGAGTTGGCAGCAGCAGCAGCAGGAACCCAGAAATTGGCTGGAAGGCACCCTGAAGTTGGCAGCAGCAGGAGCACAAACATTAGCTGGAAGGCACACCCTGGAGTTGGCAGCAGCATAAGCAGGATCCCAAACATTGCTTGAAAGACACCCTGGAGTTGGCAGCAGCAGCAGCAGGAGGCCAAAAATTGGCTGAAAGCACACCCTGAAGTTGGCATCAGCAGGAGCCCAAAAATTTGCTGGAAGGCACACCCTGAAGTTGGCATCAGCAGGAGCCCAAAAATTGGTCTAAAGATATAAATATGTTTTGCACCATTTGGAAAGTGTAAAACGTGGCACCATGCTGAATCTAGTCGCAAGCATCAGGCATTGGTGGGTGGAAATCCTGGCTGATCCATCCCTGATTCATTTTGACAAAGGTGAGTGTCTCCACATTTTTAGTTGACAGACGAGTTCTCCTCGCCGTAACTATGGCCCCCGCCGCACTAAACACCCACTCAGATGGCACGCTACTGGCCGGGCAGGACAGCTTTTCCAGGGCACACTCTGCTAGTTGCGGCCACAAGCCAAGTTTGGCTGCCCAGAAGTCCAGCGGATCCTCAAGGTGTATTGGCATGGTCATGTCAAGGTATGACATGACCTGCTGGTTGAGGTCCTGCTCCAGATCTTCCTGCTGCTCATGAGTAGCCTCACTATGCGGGTGTAGAAAGCTAGTCATTAGCGACTGAAGACTGAGGCTGCTGCTGATGGAGCTGCTGCTGCTGCTCCTGCCAACCACCCCCAGCAGCCATGGCAGTGGAAGGTGAGCGCAGAGGTCCCCCCGAGTCAGACCTGCGAGAGTATGGACCATGGCGCAGATAGGCATCGGCCAACTGACTACGCAGAATGTTTTGTAGTAGTTCAGTTTGTCCTCCCTCTCGGCGGGTTTAAAAAATGCCCCCATTTTGTGCCGGAAGCGAGGGTCCAATAAGGTGGACAGCCAGAAGTCATCCCGCCAACAAATGGAAACAATTCTGGGGTCACTACGCAAGCACGTGAGCATGCTTCCTGCCATTTGCGCAAGTGACTCGGAGGGACTACCTGTCTCCATCTCCACTGCATACTGCCACGGTGTGTCCGGGTCCTCTGTCTCGCCTTCCTCACAACTCTCTAGCTCCTCTGGCTGCTCCTGCTCCTCCTCTCCTGTCCGCTGACTAGATAAACCAGCCATTTCGCCAAGCCTAAACTGTGCTTCACTGCGCCACTCCTCCTCCTCTTCCTCCAACGGGGTTCATGTGGCTGTAAGATGTAGACGCCATGTCTCCAGTGCCCTGACCAGCCATGGTTTCCAACATGTGCTGTAGTACATGAAGCAGTGGAATCACGTTGTTCATCCCGTAATCCTGCCGACTTAAAAAAGTGGCTTCCTCAAAGGGCCTGAGCAAACGGCAGGTGTCACATATGAGCTGCCACTGGTTGACATTGAAGTTACACAGGGGAGTCCCCCTATCCGCTTGGATCATCAGGAAATCCGTGATGGCTTTTCTCTGTTCATATAATCGGTCCAACATGTGAAGGGTGGAATTTCAACGGGTGGAAACATCGCAAATCAGACTATGTTGGGGGCTACCGTTCTGACGCTGTAGCTCAAGACGGGTGTGTTTGGCGGTGTATGAGTGGCTGAAGTGCATGCAAAGTTTCCTTGAAGTTGTTAGGATGTCTTGCAGATGTGGGGAACACTTCAGAAACCACTTGACAACCAGATTGAAGACGTGAGCCATGCAGGGGGCATGGGTCAGGCTGCCTTGGCGCAGCGCAGACAAAATGTTCTTCCCATTGTCGGTAACCATGATTCCCATTTTAAGTTTTCTTGGAGTAAGCCATGTTTGGATTTCCTGATGATTAAAATTAAGCAGTTCCTCCCCTGTGTGACTCCGTTCGCCAAGACAAACCATGTGAAACACAGCGTGACACCTCCGTGCCCTGCACACATGGTAGACTGGAGGGGCACTGAGACTTGAGCCTACAGAGGAGGGTGAGGAGATGGCGGAGGATGAGGAGGCCGAGTCGCACGGTGTCACAGGCCCAACGGGCAGGGAGCGCGGAGGCCGAAGTGGCGTGACCTGTCCAAGTTGCTGCTGCTGCAAAGGGACCACATTCACCCAGTGGGCCATAAACGTCATGTACTGTCCCTGACCGTAGTTACAGCTCCAGACGTCGGCGCTGCCATGCACTTTGCTACACACGGACAGGCTCAAGGACTGGCCCACCTTCTGTACAACAAAAGTGTGCAGCGCTGGTACTGCCTTCTTGGCAAAGAAATGACGGCTTGGGACTCTCCACCTCAGCTCGGCACAAGCCATCAGTTTTCTGAAAGGTGCAGAGTCCACCACCTGAAAAGGGAGCGACTGCAGCACCAGCAACTTGGACAGGAGCACATTCAGCTTCTGCGCCGTAGGATGAGTGGGCGCATACTGCTGTCTCTTGGACATGGCTTCGCTGATGGATTGCTGGCGGGATGCATGACTTGGAGGAGGAGGAGCAGGAGCGACAGAGGATGGGTATGACGCACAGCTGCCTTCGGCTGAGGTGCTGGAGCCTTGGCTGGCAGAAATTGGGAGCAGCGTGCCACTTGGTGAGGAAGCAGGCTGGACCACCTCTTCTGAGCCTCGGTTCTCCCACGCCGCTTTATGGTGATGCATCATATGTTGACGCAGGGCCGTGGTGCCAACATTTGGGCCCTGGCCATGCTTCACCTTCTGCCTACATATCTTGCATGTGGCCATGTTACCCTCCTGCGGATGCTTCAGGAACAACTGCCACACTGCCGAGTAGCTACTTTTCCCACCAACAGGCCTCACTGATTCACTGCTACTGTTGCCAACTCCAGGAACCCCTGCTCCACTACCTCCCGATAAGGTAGCCTGCCGCGCAGCAGGTGCTCTACCCCGGCCCCGGCCCCGGCCCCGTTTGGCTCCAGGCTTTACAATTATGCCACCATGCTGACTGCCAACCATGCTGCTAACACCTTGCTGCCTCAGCTGCTGACTCTGGGGCAACCTGCGCCCCTCTTCTCCTGATGATGGCGATTAAGCCCCTTCATCACCCGGCTCCCAAGTGCGATTGGCTTCATCATCATCACCGAGTTGTGGCTGCACGTCACTGATGTTCTCGGTTTCCTCAACAGTGTCTGGCGCAGGTGCTGGAACGCTCACAACACCCACGACACTGTCCACATCACTATTTGTCTGCCTAGCTAAAGAAGCCACCTCCATTTCTTGGCTGGGCAGTAGCTGCTGACTGTCCTCTATCTGATCGTCCTCCTCACTAAAGAGTGGAGCTGAACCCAAAGCATAGGATACGTCACTGGGGGAGGGAACGGCGTAGGACAGAGGCAATGGGAGGACAGGGACTGCTCTCCGGGCATGCCAACTCAGGGTTGTGTCAGAGGAACCTATCGACACTAGACTGGGGGTCTCAGATGTAACTTGTGATGATGGTGATGAGCGCGTTAACCAATCTACCACGGCAGATGCGTTACTGGTGGAGACACGACCGCTAGCAGATACTGGCAGATCAAGTCTCTCACTGTGACTCCTGCTGCCACTCGCTCCCAGTCTGCTGCGACCTCTGCCTGCTGAATCTTGGCCTCTGCCACTCCTCTTTGAACATCCTTGCACTTGTCTGCCTGACATTTTTATGTATTTGAAATGCGCAATAGGTGCGATAAAAAATGTGTTTACTTTAAAAAGAAGAAGCTAAATAAAGTGAGGGACTGCTTCTAGTGCGGCCTAGTGTTTTGGCAGCAGACAACCAATTCAAAATGCAATACTTTAATTAAGCTGAGGAGGATCAACAAGCGCATTTAGTATAACAGATAGGCTGCTAAGTGCAGGTTTGGGATACCCAGGTGGGCTGGTGTTTTTTTTGTTAAAGGCAGACCAAAAACCAATTCAAAATGCAATACTTTGATTAAGCTGAGGAAGGATGAACAAGCATATTTAGTATAACAGATAGGCTGCCTAATGCAGGTTTGGGATACCCAGGTGGGCTGGTGTTTTTTTTGTTAAAGGCAGACCAAAAACCAATTCAAAATGCAATACTTTGATTAAGCTGAGGAACGATGAACAAGCGTATTTAGTATAACAGATAGGCTGCTAAGTGCAGGTTTGGGATGCCCTGCGGCCTGGTGTTTTTTTTGTTAAAGGCAGACCAAAAACCAATTCAAAATGCAATACTTTGATTAAGCTGAGGAAGGATGAACAAGCGTATTTAGTATAACAGATAGGCTGCCTAATGCAGGTTTGGGATACCCAGGTGGGCTGGTGTTTTTTTTGTTAAAGGCAGACCAAAAACCAATTCAAAATGCAATACTTTGATTAAGCTGAGGAAGGATGAACAAGCGTATTTAGTATAACCAGATAGGCTGCTAAGTGCAGGTTTGGTATACCCAGGTGGGCTGGTGTTTTTTGGTTAAAGGCAGACCAAAAAATATTAAAACTAATCCAGTTATATTATGATAAATGCTTGTGTGTAACAGATAGGGTTAAATAAGCCACTGCATAGGTGGCATGCACAGTGGCAAGGCAGATTTACAGCACAAAGAACTGAATTTGAATTGAAAACTGATCTGGCTAATGAAAAAAAAAAAATTTTACTGTCACTTCTAAGCTGTCCCTGGCTGGATGGTTCCGGTTTTTCCCTATCTTTCCCTGGCTCTGTCTACCTCTCTGTCTGCCTCTCTGACTCTCCCTACCTATCTCTAACTCTCTGTCCCTGTCTGTAACGAGCTGTGCTCTGGCCGCAATAGAACGCTGAAATGCGCACAAGGAAGATGGCCCCGCTTTATATAGCACGGTGACGTCACCGGGCTTCCTGGCTGCTGATAGGCTGCATGTGAGTTACCTATGATACCTTGCCCCAGGGGATATGTCCGGACATGTGCTTCCACCATTTTAGAGTGCCTGTAATTGAAATAAATGGAGTTTAAAGGAAAACTTCGATCGATCGAATAGCAGGGAAATTCGGATTCGTTCAGAATCGAATTTTTCATGAAATTCGGAACGAATCCGGGTTCGTCCGGATTGATTCGCCCATCCCTAATTGAGATGGCCCATGTGAAAGGGTTTTCTGGCAACGTTTATATTTTCTCCAGTATTTTTTCTTTATACTAATTAATTTTCTATTGATTTACTCCCCCTTATACTGCTGCTTTCTTTTTTCTGTTCTTTCGTTGACTTTTTTGGACTTTGTCTTGGTTCGTTAACTTCTTTTGGTTAATCACTCTCTATTTCCATTTCTTCTTCTTCTTGCTTCCATTTGTCCTTTACCCTCTTAACACTTTCATTTCATTCTATTGGTTTCCCTGTTTCGTTCTCTTTCTGCCTTTTAGTACTGCTTGGTATAGTTTTTTATTTCATATGTGTTTATTAACTTTCTTCCTTCTGGTTCTTACATTGCTTACAGCTCCTATTCTACTTTAGTCTCTACCCCCCATTTTGTCTACCTTCTTTTATACCAAGCTATCCCTCTCTATTGGCCATTTATTTTCTTCCCTTTTTCTTTTCTCCATTTTCCCTTAATGCTTTTTTTATTATCTATTAGCAGCTTTCTATTCTATCCTATCTATCCTTCTTTCCTTACTGGTTACTGGTTTCTGTACCTTTTCTGTTTGTATGTAGGCCATTGTTTACTGTCTTATCATTTCTTTTCTCACTATCCTTTCATTCTATCACCTTTTTATATTTTCCTTATTTTCTTTGTCTGGCTGATATTTGTCTTGTAGAAACCTCTTCCTTGTCATTTCACTCTTATAAGTCTTTTCATATGCCTCAATGTACCTTTTGGTACTATTCTATAGCCTTTTAATTTCTATTTTTCTGGTGGACAAACATTATCTTTCTATATATCATGTAGATAATTATTTCTGCATTGTCATTTTGATTGTTGCAAAAGATTCGAAATGCTATGTAGCATTGTGTCTTAGTTAATTCGGCTCTGGATTGCATTAAATTTGCCTGCATTCCCCATAGGTCAGCATTTCTTTCTGGTATGCTCCGATGCTTTATGCCTGGTGGTAGTGCGCCATGTACATTTTATGACATGAAATAAATTAATCTGAAATGTACTGAGGGCTTTCAGGCATTCCTAAAGGAAGCAAAAGAAAAGGATGAGAAAAAAAAACAACTTTCATCTAAACTTGAGATAATCACAGCTAGATTTGGAAAGAGGGAGGTTCATCCGTTACAGGTTTTCAAAATATTATAACTGAATTACAAATAAAACAAGTAGCCATTCTTCACCGGAACACAATGGCCTCATCATTGCAACATCTGCAGCTTCCAGAACATGATAAATGATACCAAGAAAATGTAGTTGTGTGTATTTTCTTTTCTTTTTTTTTTTTGCACACAAAAGGTTATGGTATCGCAACCCAAACATATGTTCTGATTCTAATGAAGGTCATGAGATTGTAACAACGGAAGGTAAATTGCTAACGCTGAGAAATTGATTGCCAGTTACATGTAATATTGTGAATTTTACAGTCGTGGAATTCCATTTCATTACACTGCAGGGATATTCATGTTTTTGATTGTGTGTGTGTTTTGCAGAAGGTACAAAGTACTAGGTTTTTATTCCATTATTGAATTTTTGTGTCTGTTCATAATATGGTTAAAAATATTCCCTACATTTGACCGCCACCAGTAAATGATAAGCTAGATTTATAAATCATGCTTAGATTTAGCTAGATAAGCTAGATTTATATATCATGTTCATTTTGCATCTTAGTAGGTAAGCCTTTTGGTCAATAGTGCAAAGATACAAAGCAACACATGATAGGACCCCATAACAGAATAGATATGGGGACTGTAACCCCCTACAGTATTTTAAATAGTGTCAGGGGGATCCACTTACTGGATCCTCACTCCCATGGTGTCTCCAAAACAGGGTCTTGTCAACTAAGGCTGAAGTGGTGGTGAAGATTGGGCAATAACCTCTGAACTGCATTCTGCACACCAGTGAGCTTTACAAATGGAAAACATATATGACGTGATATACAGAAAAATAAACTCTTCCTGTTGAACTGTATTGTCTATGCCTTTCCATCTTTTTAGGGAAATGGCAATGAGGTTTCTTGGGCCCAGTTTGCTGCAGCTAGAATACAGACCATGCCTTTCTTAGGCAGTTACATATATTAATCTGCCACTATAGAAAAACCCTAAGATATTCTACCTAGTCATTTTAAATGGTGTCAAGCCAATAGGGGCATGGGCAGGAACAAGAGAAGCTCAGAAAGCTGCATAGGATCCCCTAGGTAAATTGTTGAGGGTGCTTAGACACTATAAGTTTAGTTGTGACTAGCGGGGTCAGCATCAGCACTAGGCAAACATGGGCAAACATGGGGATTTGTTGGGCTCACTGTCTTGTACTGTGTTTTAGTGGCAGGCATACTGGGGATTTGTGTTGTGAGCAGCATTAATGGTGGAAGATTAGAGTACAGTTCACATTTGTTAAACCAAACATACATCTTTACTGCCTAGTTTGTTATGTCACAATGCAAAGGGGTACACTGAGATTTGACGGTCAAGAGCCCATATAAATCTAAAGTTGTTGGCCCCGACTGGGCAGCATATTAGGGAGATTGGCAGGCAGTGTCAGTGGTGGACGATCGGGGGGATCACGTTTGGTGTACCATACATGCAGCTTTACTGCCTTGTTTGTCATGACACATCACAAAGTGAACCACTGAGATTTATCTGCATAACCTTGAACTGACCCTGGTGAGTGACCCTTTGCCCTTATATCCTGTAAATGCTACATTGGCCTTGGAACAATCAGGTTTATTAATGCTGGTAAACAATGTTCCCCAATTCCCCCTATCAAACTAAACATACCCCTCGCAGCTTTGGCAGGAGTCACTTTACAATTGTGATTAATGCTGGGTAAATAATATTCTAATAGACTATGTTTGTGTGTATCTATGCTTGTAGTATGTACAGTATTTCCACCCAAATGGTTGTGCCCTTTTGATATGTTGCTTTATTATGTATTAACAAAACAAATTATTCGGAAATTATTTAAAAATACACCAGACATCCATTGTTAGGAATACAGAACATAACTGACTATAAAAAGTTATGAGGCTTTCCTGCTTGGAGTTTACACTAGAATAACTGCAATCAACATCTTGTATCTCCTAATAGCACCATATGGGATCATTTCCCTGCCCTTCTAAATATATTTTTTGTAAGCTGGAGAAAATGGAACAGAAACGTTTGTAATAGTATATGTGTGTGCTTTATCAAAACTTTATCAAGATCATGTAAACTGCATTTTGGAAATGGGTCCAAATGGACTCCATGCTTTTCTGGGTCTGCTGTAATCTTGGGCATTTTTACAAGAGAAAACTCTTGAAGTACAGGTCCTGTGTCTGTACAGAGACAATGGTTGGATTATAATGCCAATTAAAGAAGATATTAGGTGGCACTATAGAAAACCCACCTTTTTGTCTTCATCCGCCCTGGATAGTTTCAACCTTACAAAACCTGCCCCTGCCTTTCATGTTGGTGTATAAAATGATCTATCTACAGAAGAAAAGTATTATAGCAACACAAGTAGCATTTAAAAAATATATTTGTTCCTGAATTCAATATAAAGGACATCCCTATCCACCAGTGACTTTTCTTCCACTTATTATATACTGTCTAACTACTATATATTTATTCAATCCATATAATGACCAATTATTTGATGTATCAATGTAAGCTTTCTAGCCAAGTCATGTATTTTTGCATTGGGTCTTGAGAAAGAGGTGCTTTCTGTGTCAGATGCAACAATTACACCTCAATAGTAATATATCTTAGGTCCCTGTCCCTGTGGGCTTACCTGCAAAAAGATATGATGGTGGAGATGGTAGATTGGATCACTATCTCTGGACCATTTATATAGCCAATAATTATGATCCTATTATGTATGAGCCAAACCTATAAACATTTAAAAATCAAGTCAACTTATTTTAAATCTACCCCCACACAGTGGCCCCTAAAACATATTGAATGGCTTAATGAGATTAAAAAGCTCCAATGGAATATATACAATGTTTTTAAACCCTTTTGACCTAATAAATAATAATAGCACCTACCCGTCATACAGATTTACTTTATAAGGGTTGGTCTTATTTTAATGATTCCTTTATAGATCCACACAGGTCATATATATATATATATATATATATATATATATATATATATTTGTTCCCATTGCTCTTTGTATGCATCATTTAGCACTACATCTCTTCCACTTACCTACACAAGTGTCTTCTCTACACAGACTGTTGATCATAACACCTATTGCACTTCCAGCACTGCGGAATGTATTTATAGCTGTATATCCATCTCACACTCTCACAAACTCAGATCTGTAGTCACAATTCTTATAGCAATAATTAATGTCAATTTTACTACCAGAAACTCAGGGTTTACCTTTACATTTCCAATGGTTTATGAATGAGCGAACAAAACGAGGCCATTCTTTTAAGGTTTGCTTCCTGCGTTCTCAGTCAGAATGTTTTTAGCAATCCCAGGACAAACATAATAGCATAGTTTTAAACCCCCGTTGTTAAAAATTATAGCTGAAGGAAAATCTGAATTCAGCAGTTGGAAATGTTTTCATTTAAGATACTGGCTGTGCTTTTAGCCCGGTGTGAATACAACAATATTATGAGCGGACTTTCTGCAGCCTTTTCAAAATGCCTAAATATGTTATTTTGTGGCACTTAGAGATATAAAATTAGACTTTATCTCTTGGCACCAACAATTATGTTTTGGTGCCTTCTTTCTATTGTGCATCAAACAAGGTTCTCAAGGTTGACTGAAGGTCATTGGTATTCTTCAGAATTGGCGTGGCTCAGATAAGTGATCAGATCTTTGGTTTGCAGCTTCTGTCTTACAAAGTGTCCTATTTTGTTTAGCATAGTCACCTTAATGCCAAGTATAACACAACCTATAGTAAGAGAGGGGTCACATGAGAGATGACAAAGTGTTCCATTGGGTTACATGTGTTTTGTATCTGAGTACTCATAAAAGCATCCAAGCCAAATATGGGCAACCCATCTAGACATTTGTGATGTTGTCTAAGAAGAACAGACCCCCCCCAAATGCAGTGGTTCTCAACATTTTTAGGTACACCTTTAAAGGTTTCTCCTCAGATGACTACTATACATACCGTATGTTTCGCCCTATAAGACGCACCTGCTCATAAGACGCACCTAGGATTTGGAGGAGAAAAATAAGAAAAAAAAATATTCTAAGCTAAATGTTGTGCTAAAACACATCAGGCAGTGTGGCATTCCCCCATCCCTATCCCCTAGGCAGTGTGGCACTCCCCTCCCATTCCCCATATAAGCAGTGTGGCATTCCCCCCATATCATTCCCCATATAGGCAGTGTGGTACTCCCCCCTCCAATTCCCATATAGGCAGTGTGGCATCCCATCCTCCCATTCCCACATAGGCAGTGTGGCATTCACCCACCCCATTCACATATGGGCAGTGTGGCATTCACCCCCCCATTCACATATGGGCAGTGTGGCATTAACCCCCATTCATATATAGGCAGTGTGGCATTCATCCCCCCTCCCCATCCCATATAGGTAGTGTGGCATTCATCCCCCCCTCCCCATCCCATATAGGTAGTGTGGCATTCATCCCCCCATCCCATATAGGTAGTGTGGCATTCATCCCCCTCTCCCCATCCCATATAGGTAGTGTGGCATTCATCCCCCCTCCCCATCCCATATAGGCAGTGTAGCATTCATCCCCCCCTCCCCATCCCATATAGGTAGTGTGGCATTCATCCCCCCATCCCATATAGGTAGTGTGGCATTCATCCCCCCCTCCCCATCCCATATAGGTAGTGTGGCATTCATCCCCCCCTGCCCATCCCATATAGGTAGTGTGGCATTCACCCCCCCATCCCATATAGGCAGTGTAGCATTCACCCCCCCTCCCCATCCCATATAGGTAGTGTGGCATTCATCCCCCCCTCCCCATCCCATATAGGTAGTGTGGCATTCATCCCCCCCTGCCCATCCCATATAGGTAGTGTGGCATTCACCCCCCCATCCCATATAGGCAGTGTAGCATTCACCCCCCCTCCCCATCCCATATAGGTAGTGTGGCATTCATCCCCCCTCCCCATCCCATATAGGTAGTGTGGCATTCATCCCCCCATCCCATATAGGTAGTGTGGCATTCATCCCCCCCCTCCCCATCCCATATAGGTAGTGTGGCATTCATCCCCCCTCCCCATCCCATATAGGCAGTGTAGCATTCATCCCCCCCTCCCCATCCCATATAGGTAGTGTGGCATTCATCCCCCCATCCCATATAGGTAGTGTGGCATTCATCCCCCCCTCCCCATCCCATATAGGTAGTGTGGCATTCATCCCCCCTCCCCATCCCATATAGGCAGTGTAGCATTCATCCCCCCCTGCCCATCCCATATAGGTAGTGTGGCATTCACCCCCCCATCCCATATAGGCAGTGTAGCATTCACCCCCCCCTCCCCATCCCATATAGGTAGTGTGGCATTCATCCCCCCCTCCCCATCCCATATAGGTAGTGTGGCATTTCCATCCCCCCTCCCATTCCCCCATAGGCAAAAGTAAAAAAAAAAAAGTAAACTCACCTTTCAATTCTCTCCGCTGTCCTCGCCGTCTTTACACACACACTGGCTTGGAATAGCGATGGGCGTGGCCGACGCTCGAGCGTTGGCCATGCCCACCGCTGTTTAAGTTCGGGTGTCTCTGTCTGCTGGCACCGTGGAGAGGTGGCAGGGACAGTGCAAGCAGCGGAGGCAGCTGCTCCACCTCCTCCGCAGCGCAGAAAGGCGGCAGACACAGCTGCCTCCATCGCCTCCTCTCTGCTGCGCCAGCATAGAGTGAACACTCGGCTTGGTATAGCGGTGGGCGTGGCCGACGCTCGAGCATCGGCCACGTCCACCACTGTAACAGGCTGGGTGTCTGGCTCTGCAGAGAAGGCTGCCTCCGCTGCTTCCGGGACAGCGCGAGCGATGGAAAGGTGAGTTAACTTTTTGCTTTTTATTTATTTTTTTGCTCACCTTTGCCCGATAAGACGCATGGATATTTCCCCCCAACTTTTGGGGGAAAATAAGTGCGTCTTATAGGACGAAAAATACGGTATATGGCCTGATTTACAAAAACTGTGCCAGGATGTACTGACATTCACCACAGACATGTGAATGCTATACCAAGCAAGTTTACATGGGCCACACTCTTTATTGTGATGGTGGGTTTGGGTACATAGCAGCGAGCTGATTGTGGCTCTATCTCACACTTCTGTACCCTAGAACTTTATCAAGTGCTAAATTAATTATTTACTTTTAATTTCCTAATCGGGTTTTGATGTTGTGAAGTTTTGCAACTGAGCTGAGTTGCTGAGCATAATTATTGCTCCGGGTCTGCTGCCGGTCACATCTATAGGGGCATTTTAAGAACGTATCTAGGCATACCTCCGGCAGTCGTGGCTGGAGGGTGGCAGGTTCAATTCTCAACCAGACCATTACTGAAATACTCTTATGTAAGGCACGCAACCTCCCCCAAATTGCTACCCGGGCACTATAATTAGGGTAGCCCACTGCCTGTGTTTGCCTACAATGACCATATATGCCACCCCCCAAAAAATGCGTGGGACCCCCTTAAGGTGGTGAGGGCACATTTTACAGACAGCTTTTGCAGTACGACAGCACCTTGTGAGCCATTCCTCATTCCAAAAAGTTCAAACATTTGTGGTTTCTTGTGTATGCATGAAAATGCATAATTATATAGGAAATTACAGCAGCAAAAGATTTTGCCCACAGCTCTACATGTACAATACAGATTCAATTTTCATCCAGAGAGGAAGAGCGCATTTGCAAGGTTTTGCTGACATTAGGTACTACCATAAATTATACTCTACTGAGCTGCATGACCCACGTAAAAAAAAAACAAAAAAAAAAACTTTTTTGTATTAGTAATCCTTCCTGAGTGCATCTACCTCTATCATAAAACACTTCTGTAAGATCCATAGCAAGCTTTTGTATTTCCCAATACAGTGCACCGGACACAAATCTGTCTGACACAGGGTAGTATTCGTTTATAGCAGAAAAATATTTCTTTAGGGAAACTGCTGCTACAGTAAAGAAACTTGATATAATAGGGCTATATATAAGCATTTACACAAATTGGAAATCAACAACAAAGTGAGATGACCTAAAGAAATGCCAACTCTGTCTGAATCAACCTGCACCGGGAGTGCTCAGCCTTTTGATCTATTATTATTTTGAATCTTGTCGCTGGCCATAATAATTAGGTGCAGATTTTTTAATTAATATGGATTAACAAAATTAAAATAAAGAAGATTTTCTACAACAATTAGGTTACCCACTGTATCCACAAACTCCACTCGTATATCCTTCTACCACACCCCACATTCATTTTTTAATCCCCACATGCTAGCAATACACATGCTGATTGGCTTACCATGCTCCCAATACTAAACTCATCTATGCTCCCAACAATGCTAAGCATACAATCATTATAGAAAAACATTTTTACAAATTTTTGTGCCAAAGATTTCACCAAGGGCGATGTTATACAATCAATTTTACTGTGTTCCGCCAAGCCACCACTGTCACTGCTATTTGTCAATGCATCCCTCCTATATCACTCCCCATGCAGACTCACATTGCTGTTGTAACAGATATATAACTAGCTTTACATGTCAGTTCTACTTACCCCTTCCACTTTCCCCATAACTGTTCAAGGGTTACATCAAATGGCTCTAAGTGCACATGTGGCTCCCGGACGTCATTTTTGATATTTGGGTTTAACATTGGAGAGTTTTTTAATGAATTCCATAGAATAGGAATTATTTTTGCCGGTTTACATTATACCAATACAATACAAGAGGGTCACAGGAAAACAAACAACAAGGGATGCATTAGGTCAATCAAGAAATCACAATACTAAGTTACAGTGTAGAGGGAAGGTGAGAGGTGCCATGATAAGTTGTATTCCATGTTATATTCACAACTGTTAACAGGTGAACATTAAAAGTGATGCCAGTAGTCTGAAAGCCTTTAGTTATGTTGGATCAGCACCTGGGCCACTTCGCCTTGTGCAGTCTGCTAAAGTTTTAGGAAGGAACTATAAAGAGATCCAAAAGTCCATCCTCTTTAAATTCACGAAGCCCGTTAGCAGAGTGCACCAGCAGAAGCAGTTACTTTCAGCCAGTTACAGGTACACCTGCCTCAGCATCATGAGATCTTCCTAACTCACGTTACTAAGGAGGATTTAATGTGAGTAATAATATCTCCAAAGAGTTTGATTAATCAAGTTGTGTTTAATAAAATAAATATAGCGTAGTGCTGCATCTGAAACAACCCTACAACCACTGTAACATGTGGAAACTGCCAATGGCACTGCATTGGGCAGCGTTAGGCTGAAGAATTGTGGGACCTTCGGTGGGTCTCTTGGCCTGAGCATCTCCAGCACCTAATAATGGACAGTCATCAGTAATCAGTTGAACCGAAACTAGCAAGATTTAAATAAGAAATTAAATAAAATATAATCCTAATCATTATACCATATGCCCATAATGATGATCATCATGATGTTGGTTCTGTGATATAAATATGATATCAGGGCCCCAGGATGTACTATATTACAATATATATGTACAATTTTTTTGGGCTGTGGCCGTGGATATTATTTGGCATTTTATGCTGCAGCATCTCGGAAAAATAGATGATTTTACTAAAAGCATGCAGTTTCTATGCTACAAATCAAGCAAAAAAAAAAAGAAAAGAAAGCAAAACCTTCAGGTTTGATTGACTTTCACTACTGGGTCACCTGCAAACATATTCCAGGGCTGTAAATAGCTGTAGAGTAGAGAAAACTTTTCCTGCCAAAACACAGCCATGATAAATTGCCCTCATATATTTTCATGTGATTTCATATTTTTTTGTATCACTGAGGGTAGTTGATACACAATAACAACTATACCCCTTAGGGTTCTAGGACAGGTTTGCTGCTTCAAGTAAAGTTTTATTCTTCCTTAAAAAATGACAGGCTTACCCAGGGCCACAGCAAGTGTATTTCCTGCAAAGCCTCAGATTGCCGAGACATTAACCTGCGATACAGATAAACCTCCCCGGAGAGATAATGAAGATGCAGAAAATTGAAACTTTTTATTTTGCCTTCCAGCGTTACAAATCCTGGATGGAGCAGGTAGCAGGTGGCTCCAATTTCACACCCTTTGAGCAATATTATTTCTTTCCCAGGCAGCCTTTTCTTTTGTTATGTTAAAATCGTTTGAATGCTAAAATTATCTTAATAAAAATATTAGCTGTTTATTAATATGTAGAACCTTCCAACTGCTTTCTGTTACTAAACGTGCCAGTAAAATCATATTTGGCGAGTAAATTAAGTTAAAGTAAATAACCTTTTTTATAGCTTAACAAATGAATCAATTATGTTATGGTTCAGTGTTCACCAACCAGTGGTATGTACACCACTGATTGGGTGCAAGATCCTATCAAGTAGTGTGCAGGTTGTGCCCCACGCTTATCTGCAGATGTTTAAACATTACCCAAAATACATGCACACTATAATAGCTTACATCCCATGTGTCAAACTCAAGGCCCGGGGGCCGGATGAGGCTCTTCAAGCCTTTTTATGTGGCCGATGGCTAATGTCTAGCCGTCCTAGTCACTCCAAGGCTGCTGAAACCTGCAGCAGTTATTTGCACCTGTGTGTGGTGCTTCTGGTACCCGGTGGAGAGTATGCAACTGTTCTGTGTCTCTGAGCAAACAGCTCTCACCACACGGGAGGCCCACCCAACCAACTGCCACAGCAGGGATGCTACAGCTGCTTTGGGGTTATTGCTATTTACTGCTAGCTATTGCCAGGTGGGGTTAAAAATGATTGTGGGACTTTCTCTGAAATTCTACATTTGAATGGTCAGGTTTGCATTTTGTTTTGCATTTGTTATTAACTGGCCCTTTGAATGCTGAGGTGGCCCTTGGTGAAAATGAGTTTGACACCCCTGACATGGTAGATTTAAAGTACTACCTCCATTGGCACCACACTGCTTTCGCCCCGCTGCACAGGCCACTTTTCTCCCAATGGCAGCCAGCTACAGTGCCACAATGTCTGGTCATGTGTGGCTTCGCTTAGTAGGTAATTTATTTAAATGTGGCTAGATCTCCAACTCAAGTTGGGGCCTAACCATATCTGTATGGCAAGGTTAGCATCTGGAGAGTTTCTCATACTACACTCCCAGCTGTGTGTATCCCCAGAGATCACCCAGTACACTCACCTCGCACCCTCTCTCTGCATACCCAGGCTAGGCCGCAGCCCTGGTGTGCCTTTAGCCTAGGCAAATACCCATGCCAAAATGCTTGAGACAGAAGGGACATAACCAAGAAAGTTAGAATCTTGTGTTTTGTTCCAATTTAAGTTCAACATGACACAAGAGAAAATCATACTACTTCCGTGAACATGTCATTGCTGCGAGCATGAGGAAGCCTTTGATTATTGTTCTTGGCATAGATATAGGCTTCCAGTGCTCCATTTTCAAATCTAAAGTATTTGAAATCCCCATAGATAGCAAGTAAAACATATGGAGGCCTTATGATGTAAAGCAAGTAGAAGAAGTTTGGCTTCAGTTCAATCAATGTAACAAAAAGAATAATGTGTGAGATAGAGTCTCCCGATTGAGCCTCCCATATAATGATATACTGTACACATATTGCTTAGTCTAAGAATTTAACTGCTCCCAGATCAGTATCATAAGTTACGTAAAATGGATGGACATTCCGCTCATTGACCATCAACCTTGTCGACCTTTCATTTTTACTTAATGCCTGCCAATATGCATTGGCAATTCCAAATTACATATTCAACTTACTCATCATAGTGAGTGACATAGTTTATGTTTTATAGTTTTAAGTAGTCTATGCGGAGAGCTAAGTACCTTGTTTATTGGACATATTACTAATTGTATGTCAGGAAAAACAAGAAGGGGCATGTCAGGGACATGTGATATTGAAGTCAGCAGCAAACAGATATTTGGCTTGGTGCACTTGGGCCTACTAAAGGTATGTAACCAAAAGCTAAAAAAGCATTATTAATCCCCAAATGAATCCTTGTAGAGTTCTAATAATACATGTATGTTCACTATATTTTATACTTTAAAGAGACATAGTTGAGGCAAAATCGAATTCTTTTATCTGTCTACTTGACATAGTCGTAATATGTCATTTTAATCAGTGGCGTTGTCACGCTTTTGTTTAATACAACTTGCAAGATACTTGTCATATGCGTATCCAAGCAGCGCTATGACAAATGAATGCCTTCATTGCTGGAAAACATGATTTACTTGTAAAATGTGCAGACTATGGCATAGAGTAAAGACGTTGCCCATCGCTAGACAAGAAACCACCATCAAATCAATATTCATTGTGTTATCAGTGCCCATCACAGTGACAGGAGTCACAGGAAGTTCCCCATCTAATTATTATCTATTTGAATTACTAAAAAAAGAAATGTGTAACATGTAATAAACATATTTTGTTAATGTTTAACTATATTCTTATTATACATATTTGCTTGTATAATAGTTATTGCAGAAATGTAACAGGGTGGTGTGCCTGCCGCCGGTCAAGTTAAAAGGGTTAGTTCAAATTGTGGGGTAGGTGTTAGAATAGTATGAGGGACACTGTAGGCCTAATTGGCCTATATAAATATGATCAGGGAGTTGGAGAGGGAGTTGTTAAGAGGATGCTGAGCTTTGAAGCTGAGAAGTTTGGAGGCCAGTGCCCAGAGAGTGCACTGGTAGATACTTTTTTGGGGGGGACTGGGCGATTTGCCTCTCCAGGAGCCTTTTTCCCTGGAGGACCTTGGAGGTCAGCAAGGAGGACCATCCCCATAGGTCAAGGCTGGGACAATTTTTGTTGACCGTTGGGCAGAAACTCCACTTGGACAGACTCTTTACAGTGGACAAGGCCAATCAATGGAGGTGGCCTGAGACCCTATTTGTCAGGACCCCATAAGAAGTAAAAAAATAGTAAGCCTGTTTAAATTATGTATGGATCTTGCCTGCTGTTTCTACTAGAGGACCTGGACTCCCCAGGGATCCTGCCTATTGCACCAGATCCTAATCTGACTGAGTACCCTCTCATCCACTGCCCCCAAACCTGGAAAATTCCACCCCTCAAAGTGACCGTACCCAGAGGCTACTGCACACACATCCCCCCAAAGGCTACCCAATTAGTAGAGGACATCCCAAAGCCAGCAGGTGTACCCACTGCAGAAATAGTCAGTAATATTAAATTCATAGTCTCTAAAA
This sequence comes from Gastrophryne carolinensis, assembly GCA_027917425.1. Taxonomy (NCBI): domain Eukaryota; kingdom Metazoa; phylum Chordata; class Amphibia; order Anura; family Microhylidae; genus Gastrophryne; species Gastrophryne carolinensis. The sequence continues at coordinate 469,688,063 of CM051236.1, read as the reverse complement.
CACACAACAGAAAAATATAATTATTACTTATGGCATAATTATTTTCTAATTAGTAGCAGTAGCAGTAATCACAATGATAGTGATATCTATTTATCTTTTCATATTAGGATTAATATATTAAAAGTGTCATATATAATGATTTGCTATAGCTGCCTAAATCAATAATATTAATAGCCATACTAATACTATATTATGTTAATGTTCAGAGCGCAGTATATATAGATTGCTGCATGTAGCATTTTTTACTGATATATAGAGACTGTAATAATCTCTTGTATAAACACATTAATGCTCTGCAAAACAATTACATTTACAGCCTTCCCATGAAACCTTTATGACGTCATATTAGTTATGTACATTGTTCCAGACCACCAATGCTGGAGGAAGGAATACACAGACCTCTGTTTAGATTCAATATGACATTGCACAGAACTCCCCAGCATGCGATGACAAAATATTATTTTGGACACTATGGCGACTGCCCAGTTATACATTTCAATATTTAGGACATATACTTTCCCAGATCAGTCTCTATAGTAAGGAAGAGAGCAAATATTGAATGCAAATTACAGAGGGGACAGGCAGAGTCTTTAAGGTTAAAGAGGAACAATGGGGGATGTTAAAACCTCCACTAAACCTTCACTGAATGACTGCCCCCCCCTCCTGTTTTACCTTTGGGCAATGTTTCTCACCTCGCCAGGGCATCCATCTTCTGGGTACTACTACTAACAGTCTGCACCATCTTGCATTGCACACGGCCCCCGATCTCACGCCTGCACAGTGCCCAGTGCTCCTGATTTTGATTGGCGGTCCGGGACTAAGCAGGCGGGGGGGGCAGGGAATCGGGCTCTGAAGCAGCTGGATGTCATCACAGCAGGCAGCGGCAACATCCAATGTGGGGGGCATTGGACCCTTTTCATTTTAGGTCTGATGTTCCTCTTTAAAGACCACTCTCTCACTGCTGCCCATCCCTACAGTGTAAAAGGGGTAATTGCCAGCTAAGCACCAGGAAATTCGAAGAAAGTCCAATACTGCAGGCAGGGACTAGAGCGCTCGCCTCCACAACGGTAGTAATCCAAAAACTTGCAAATGCCAGCCACGTAGTATGAACAATAAAAGTCCTTTATTCCAAAACCATTTAAAAGCCTTCACAGCAGCACAAATTGGAGCAGCATAATCACGAGCGTTCTGTTACGTCTACGCGTTTCGGGCATCCGCCATTACTCATGACCCTCCCTACAGTGTGTCTCACCTAATTCAGAACACGAGAGGTACAAGTAATTGCACACACTGCAGTGGTTGGCACCTCCTTTAATGGTCGGCATCTCCTTCAGTAGTAGTCACTGGTTGCTGCAGTGGAAAACAATGTAGACCTGATTTAAAGTAAACCTGCACCACTGAGGCCTGTGTCACAGACTTTAGCACTGTATCTAAAACACACTCATGTCTTCCTCCTACTGGTTACCTGTGAATAGGCCTACCCCTCCTTCAGAATTTGGCAAGTCACAGGCCTTTCCTCTGTTGTTAACATCATCAGCAAGAGAGATTCTGAGCCAACAGGACACGTTACCTGTTCAATGGTGTAGCCAAATAACATAACCTACTACTGGAGCTCTTAAAGAAGAAGGTTCTGGCACTATTTTAGGTATACTGATGGGTGGGGGGGGGGTGATAACTTCAGTGGTGGGTGGATGTCTCCTTAAAATAATGCACTTCTCCACTCACTTTAATAATATCAACAGTTTGAGAACTGTTTCACCATAATTGCAGAATTACAAGGGTAATCCCAATTTTGATGGCATTTTTAAACGTTTTCATTAATGTTTGGCCAAATCATGTCTTCAGTGTGATAGGCTTATCTGTTATTTTTTAATTTTCTATTTGTATGCAACTCTGTGTTTAAAAAGAAAAGAGTTTTTCATAGACAATGTGTTTACCTTGGCTATGTACACCAAAGTGGTGATTTCAAGTAAATATCATAGACTTCCTCACTTTAGCTTGCTAATCATCTGATCGGCATGGGTGCCAGGTTTAGCCCATTCTGTTGAAATTCAACTTCTTCACTTTGGAAGGTCCTCAGTCTTGTGTTCCAGTAATAAACAGGTAAATGGCCGGGTTCTTAGCTGGATAGGTCATTAGGTAGCTTAGCCAAAGCTGTTAAAGAGTTCACCTGTTACATTGAAAGAATTGTGGGACTTGTAATCCATTGTTTTTGCTCAATGCTACACCAATGAACACCACTCCCGATGTAGCAAAACAGAGTCCCAGGTAAATCACAGCTATGGGGGCACAATTCTAACACAAATGTTTGTTTTAAATTCCTAAAGAGGAATACCTGGAGGTGTCTGCAACATGGAAAATGATTTAGCTTTACTGGATAGATGGTCAAAACTGTGGAAACTAGAGTTTAATGTCTCTAAATGTAAAATCATGCACTTGGGTAGAAGGAATCCCTGCTCTGAGTACCGTATGGGCAGTACTGTGTTAGCCAGGACCTCGGAGGAGAGAGATTTAGGGATACTGATTACTGATAGCTGCAAGATGAGTGGACAGTGTAGCCAGGCAGTGGGAAAAGCAAGCAGGATGCTCGGCTGCATAGCTCGAGGCATCACCAGTAGGAAGAGGGAGGTTGTGATGCCGCTGTATAGAGCCCTGGTAAGGCCACAGCTAGAATACTGTGTGCAGTTCTGGAGACCTTACCTGCAAAAAGACATTGTTCAAATAGAACGTGTCCAAAGGCGGGCAACGAAAATGGTGGAAGGACTTAAACTTAAAACTTATCAGGAGAGACTTAAAGAACTTAATTTGTACAGTCTGGAGGAAAGAAGGGAGAGGGGGGACATGATTGAGACCTTTAAATATGTGAAAGGATTGAATAAGGTTCAGGAGGGAAGTGTTTTTAAGAAGAAGCTTAATGATAGAACAAGGGGGCACAACCTGAAGCTAGTCGGGGGGAAGATCAGGAGCAATGTTAGAAAATATTATTTTACAGAAAGAGTAGTAGATGCTTGGAACAAACTTCCAGCAGAGGTAGTTGAAAAATCAACAGTCACTGAATTTAAACATGCCTGGGATAAGCACACATCTATCCTAAGATAAAGAGTACATACAGTATACACATAAGGGCAGACTAGATGGAGCGTATGGTCTCCTTCTGCCGTCAAGCTTCTATGTTTCTATGTTTCTAAAACTATAAGACTAAATTCATTTTCACAAAAATGGCCATTACCGTAAGTGGAAATGGTTTTTAGGTGAGTTGAGGATATTCTCAAATTTTAGTAAGCACACCCATAAAGTCAAAATTAAACCCCACCCCTTCTTAGGTTTGCCTCTCTATGGGGCACAGCACTAGCAAAGCTCCTGAAGTGTATTGAGGATGGCTGGTCCGTCATCTAGATGTTAGCTTTTATTGAACTTACCTTTAAAGCCCATACAGGCAACTGTTTGGAAGAATTCATAGTCCTTTGCAAAAAGTGAACTGGAAAGGGAATTCCCAACCAGTGAAAAAATGTTGAGTGTTTAAGAGGCACATGCTTTGATACAGATCCATTGTATGCATGACCAGCACACATCTAGTCTTTTTTAAATGCCTTAATACTACAACTTCACTAGGAGAATATACACAAATTTATATTAGTGCTTCGACTGATCAGGTGCACAGACTCAGCTCATTACATTCTCTATTCTTTCCATAATGTAATAATGGAAGAAGGATTTTGTCCATTACCCCATTACTATGAAGCTGGCCATTCTACACATGATTATGGCCAGTGCATATTGACCATTCTGTCACTCTAAATCACTGGAAAATCAAAACAGCCATTGTGACCTCGCTCGTTCACTAATATGTGGTCTAGAGTTTTATCGTCCTGTGGACATCTGCAGTTGGGGACATTAGATTTCAATCTGATAATGATCTGACCCTTCACTGGCCCTTTGTTGCTAATATGTTATTGGAGCTCCAAGACTAGCCCCCACCAGCATTCAATACTTCAATAATTTATGCAGATACATCCAGAAATATGAGAACAGCCAATTAACATTTCATATTATTGATAGAAAAAATAAAACGTCAGATAGGAGAATAAAATAAAAAAAAAAACATATTGAAGGTCGATGTAAAGCAACTCATCAACAAGACATAAACAAAGCCACTATGCCTGCTATGTGTAGCACTGTCACCAGCATAATGCTACTCTAAATCTGTGCTAAACTCTATCCTTTGTTTAAATAAAAGAAAAGAAAATATATAATTAATATTTCTAACCGCAATTGTTGCTACCATCATTGTACCCTGCTTATTACTACTAGAACATTGAGCTCATCATGGGACTGTATGATGCATGAACAGTTCTCACACATAATCTGGGTAATCCAGTGAAAGTGTAAAAGGATGTTTCTTAAAGTTTTCCCGAAAAATAAGTTAGGACCTCTCAGGCGGGAATCACAATTTGGGATGCCAATAAAGTTAAATGTTACATTGAAATGCCAAAATTGGGCTAATATACTCAATGTATAATTGGAGTGAAGCTCTCCAGCAAATGTCTGTTAGATAGTTACTAGCTATTATTGTATTCCTATTGTCCTTGTGGGGGGGGGGGGGGGGTGTACGCACCTGCATTGGAATAACTTGGGATAAGTTGGTATATTTATTTTCTTATTGTATTTTATGGTAATTGTATTGCCCTAGCTGTATCTAATTATTGCTATTCTATATGAAGTAAAAAAAGTCACTTTACATTCACTTAACCTTCTTATGTACACTGGAGGGGTGGAAGCCGCTCAGACAAATTTATAACTAACCCATAAGGTGCACCTTCTAATTGCTCTGCTCATGTGCAACTCCCAGGTTAGTTATATCTTTTGACTTTGTGCAAGCACAGGGGGTGGGGGGCCTTGAGCTGTATAGGGTGGTTTTTGACCCTTCTCCTCCATGTGCTGCGCTCGACGATATATGGCAACATCGGGTAAGCTGCTCCCTATTTACCCCTTGCATTGCATGTCCTAAAGGTAGCTCTAATATATTAGACTTAGGCCTGCACCTACAGAGAGGCACCTTGGCATTTGGTAGTGCAGCTTCAACATACCTCTGGAGAGGTGTGCCAACCAAAACCTGTTTTTAACTTTATTTTATTATTGATGTAATGGGCTAATATTGAGGGGAAGGTCCAGCTTTGTCTTGTGTAGCATATTTGTATTCTAATAAAGTGTTGAGGTAGTTGTGGCACTTGGTCCATACCCCCTCTTTTTGCTATATTTTAGAGACAGAATATAGGATTGGTTGCTGGCTAACAGGGTTGAGTGCTGTGGCACCATTAAGATTTGTGTCTTCTTTGTGTGTCATTAAAGTATTTTATGCTAAGCCAGGCAACTGACCCATTCCTGCACAACTTCAGTTAACTTCCCTTTAACTTGATATTATGAAATAAAATGTAGACAACCACAAAGCTGCTGAAATTCTTTTTTGTGGGGCGTCCAAGATTTTCCCCTCAGCTGTGTTGAAATGTGGCAGCAAATTCCTGGAGCCACAAATATTGTTTTAGGAATGGAAAAGAGGATTATATGCAGCTGTATAGGATTACAGAACTGTATACCATAGTTTAATGTGTGGTTTCCTTTTGCTTTGGTCACACCCTGGCTATGCGCAGAGCTATAATGCAATGCTAAAGTTCTGTTACGATATCATGAAAAGAAAGGTTCTGCTTTTAATTCCAAATAACTCCTAACCATGACCAATGCAAGTAACAGGTAATGTGTGGGTTCTCTTTGTAGATAGAGTGGCTAATTTAACACAAAACATATATATGTTTTTAATTTATAAGACACCTTCTGTGTGGGCTCATCAGCAGATAAATAATATGATATATTCTGGGATCCTTGGATTCTTTTTTTTTTATGCAAACTGAAATGGTCTCCACTAGATGTAGCTAATATTAAAATCTGCTCTGTTATTTTCATCGAGAAACCATTCACATCAACAACAAAAGGAATCAAAGCACATAATAATCGGATTACACACATATCACACAGATGTAATCTTATGTTGACATGTAAGTAGGTTTATATCATCTTATAATAAGAGATTTTCTAAACTGTTGTGGTTTGTTGCTCGGTAATTCCCACAGGCATTCAGAAACATGTAAGGCCAGATTGTCATAGACCTTCATTTAAATAGAATTAAGCCCTTGCTCCCCAGAGTAGACACTATAGCGTATATTCCTTTTGCTGTCCTTACAGAGTTTAGTAATGAACTGGAAAAAATGCTTATGAATCAGAATTATGCAGTGAAGACTTTAGACTGGTCTTGACATATAATTTTGATTGATGCAAGGAGCCATAGGTCACCAATGGTTTACTTATAACGGCATCTATAATGCTAAGAATGTAGCCCAAGGAGTATATGTTATGATTAATTTAGTAGATTCAGATCTAGTCATTTTTGAGGCAAAAGTAAGTAAGTATGGCAAATGTGTGATAAAACTGGTGTACATGCAGTGGGGTTAATTGTGGCCCTCCTTCCCAACACAGCATCACAAGACCAAGCAGCCAAGTGCTCCTTTGCTTATGTCTAGCTACATTTTTATTCAGGTTACATGAGTGAGCATGTTATATTTAATATTAACATAACAAACGCATTTAAGATTAAATGAATGTGAATTGATGATACTGAATGAATTGAAATCATAATTGTTTTTTTCCGCTGAGTACAGTATAAACACATATGCTTACAACGAATTGTTGTGGCTGTGAAGCTCAGTACACAGGGATGGGTGAAATGCAACATTCACAACAGTGATAGCAAGGGTAATATGCTTTATATGTCCAAGTTAAAATGTGTTATGGGGAATTTGTTTCTGACTCGGGAACTACCTGCCCAGACGGTAATACCTAGGTGCCACTTGAGTATTGGTCTGGGAGGTAGATAGTAGTTAATATGACTAGGATTGAAACAAATGGGAGTAGGTAGGTATACAGTAGCAAAGCCAGATACTGGGAAGAGGGAATAAGGTAGGAGTAAGGGATGAATAAGATTAAAGAATAAAAGGTTGGTTCATAAGGAGGGATCAGCTTGGAGACCTATGGTAGGACCAGATCAGTGACTCATTTGTGGTGGAAGGTGATGTCAATGCCACTTTGGGGGTGGGGTTCTTTAGACTTGCTTCCCCTAGACTTGAGATGGTTGGGGCTAGGACTTGTTTTACATGAGCAGCAGACCCTATCCTGTTGATTCATTGACTTTAATGCAGCTGATACATATGGATCAGTTACAAATAAAGAGGTTATAAAACGAAATTAATCATACATACTTTAGCAATGGTATTCAATTCCTATAGACTACACCTATAGACTACTTCCATGGGCCATTGTATTGACTGGAACCCTGCCTAGAATGCTACCTCTTTGCTCTGCAACAGTGTATTGGCATGCAGTGCCAAGCCAGAGTGCATGTAGCTGCCCACTTAGAAGGTTAGTAAAATTATTAGAACACTTTTTATAAAACCCTCTAGGAACCCTCTCCGAAGGTCTGGAGGAGAAGCAGTTAGAGCAGCCAGGGGCATGCATCCTGGCAATATTTGTGTAAAGGATTATTTCAGAATAGTGAGGTTAGTGGAGGGAAGCAGAATATTTGCCCCCCAAGTCCTAGTTATTACCCACTGGATTGCTTTTTAATCATATTTGCTTTTGTACAACTTTATGAAGAGTTCTTAGAAAGACACTGTGATGAATGCGGATTGTTGGATCTACCATTAATAAATGTCATGTCCATTGTGAAATATTATTAACCAATCAACACAATTCTTTTTTGCTCCTGGAATGTAAATGTAATGTAATTTTGTATATGCAAATAAAAGCATAATTCTGTGTAAGACGTGACAAAGAAGCCGACGCAATAGTCTCAGCTCAGTGCCAGTAATTGCCTCTCCTCGGTGCAACGGTCCTTTGTGCTGAAAGACACTTTTGGATGTTTTGATGTTGATATTTTTCACCAAGATCACATTCTGAGTTCTAAACTGACCAAGCATGAAATTGTTTCTAGAAATTGTCAGAGCTTTGTAAGAGGTGGAAAATCGGGCGAGTACTGTAAAAATAGTGTGCGTTCAGGAGGTATTAACCCACCGAGATATGGAGGTAATGGCAAGAGTGTGTTATATCTCTAAATCGCGTGACTTAAGCGCCATTGCTGGCACCTCCCAGCATTGGATGTAAAAGCAGGGGGCGAACGTAACCAAAGGCTCATGTCTTGCTGTATAATCCATGCAAAAGCAATTAAACTGATTACTGCTATGAGTGCGTTCGGTTAATTGCTGTCTTGTCAGGTTGTTCTTTTTTAATTACGTGACAAACATTGTTTAATTTTCCTGAGGATAGAAGATACATTAAAATAAAAGGAGATAAACATTTAAAATTGTTGGCAACAATTATGAAAGTTGCACCAGGAATTTACAAATATTACCACTATTGCTAAACTCCAACCTAATAAAAATGAACCTACATCCACAAGTAAAAATTTGTTACTTGGAAACAGGATTCCCCTTAGCACACCAGGGAGTCCCTCAACTGCTGCCACTCGTGCCTTGTACCCCCTGCCTATCTATCTATCTATCTATCTATCTATCAATAAATGCCCCTGCCAAACAAGTTTAATAAAAAATATTAATGGTCGAAGTTAAGGTATGGGTTGAAATGTATATATTTTTTTCTGTAATCTGATTCCTGTTTCTAAAGTAAACTAATGCCTTCTTTGTTCACCTACTAGCAGTGTAACCAGGTTTCGTTACTTTAAACCCAGTGTCCAGTGCAAGATTAATGTGTTGGAGATTCCCTACAAATCCTTTTTAAAGTGGACCAACACCCAGGATTTTGACTATCCTGGGTCTTGGTCCACTTCGGTGGGGCACCCCCGATCGCCGAAACTAAGGTAAGGAGTTTGGGGTGTTTGGGGGGGGGTTTCACCCCGCGGGACATCCCGATCTCAGATGTCCCGCGGGGAGGGAGGTGATCGGCCCGGGAATCTTATAGATTCCCGGGCCGATCACCGGTGGGTGTTGGTCCACTTTAAAGGATCAAGGCTAGGTGGGTTGGGCAGGCCCAGTAAAAAGAGGGGATCCATGCTCAGTAGACATTTCTTCTGCCTATCCAACTCCCCTACTTAGGTAGGTTCTTGGGGGCCAAAGGCATCTTTGTGGTAAAAAATTAAGTAATGCATCAGCAAAAGATGTGTACCTACTCATTGCTAAATTTCTGACCCTCTGGTCAGAAGATCCTCAATGAGCTCCAGGCACTGACTCAAAGCCACCATCAAGGCAGTACTGGAGTTCCAAGGCTAACACAGAGTTTTAGGTTTGCTTGAAGTTATGTGAGTTCATTACACAGTAGGTTACTTTTATCGAATTAACCAAAACAACCAAATGATTAAGAAGAAGAGAAAGACCAAGCTTTTTGTAACCCCCAGCAACTCATCCATCTGTGCTAAGCCTTATTCAGGCATTTAAATAATAAAACAACTCAATTGATCCCGGGGATCTTCCCCTGATCCTGGCAGGGGTTACGGCCCTGCACAGCAGCCATGGACTTGAGGGACAGGCCAATTGGCCAATCTCAGGAGCAGTAAACGGATTTGGTGACTGGCCTGTCACTTAAGGTCCCAATTCCGCTTACATGCAAATTGCCCATCCTCCAGTTTTTTTTAATTTATGTTATTGCCCAGACCTAGCACAGAGGGAGGGAGTGGATAGGGTGTTACAGAATTTAATATTTCTATATATTTGAAGAGTTGGTCCTAAGAATTATTCTTTCTGGTGGGCCCAAAGTATAGGATGAGAGATATAGATTTATATGTTGATAGGTAGATTAAGAAATTGGTGGGTAGATAGAAACCAACCATTAAAGATGCATTCTTCATGTTTTAAAACAACAAACATAAAAATGTTAATATTTCTGGGGTATATTATGTTTCCTTTACCTTGAATGCAAATAGATAAGATGTTAAACAATTGTAGATTTTATGCAAATGTATGCATTAACAAGATTAGATTTGTTTACCCGAGGCTTTATCAAAGGAGAAACATCTGAATAAAAAAGTTAAAGAGGGGTATTAGCATCCAATAAATCCAGAGCAGTCTGTTTACTTGTTGGCATTGTACAATTCTTACAGCTGGGGGATTTTAAAGTTTTCCTAAGTGTTCCTCGTTAGTTAGAAAAGAGGAAAATAGAACTGGCCGTGTGCCAACAATGTCCACTTCCTTTTCTGGGATGTAGTATGATGAGGAGATAAAGGGTCTGGTCACCAGATGGAGCTTGTCAGATTAGCAACTGGAGCACTGTAAATAGCTAAGTCATGTTTTTTTTTCTCTCTCCCTCTTTTCTCAAAGCACAATTGATTCTCGCCGGTAATGCATGTGCATATTTCATGGTTTTAGGCTGGGAAATGCTCAGCAGAAGGTTGGCGGGTGGATACACCTCTAGTTATAGCCTCCAGGCACATCTTTGCTTCACTCATAATAGGGAACATTAGCAACTAGTGGCTCGGGAAAGGCATTGAAAAATGTCTCATGAGAACCAACAGGCCTCACCATTTGAAAGCCACCAGCCAACTCAATGCGATTAATGCTCCAGACGGGGGTTTAATATTACCGCATAGATCTTTATGGCCATGCCAGCTAATTCTAGTCACTAATAACAGCCCATTGCACTCACTAATGTCAGCCCATTCTCTTCACTAATGTCACATGCGATTTAGAAGGTGATTATACATATCAGGAGGGACAATAATGCTTTCTCACATTAAAAAGCTTTTCAAAGCAATAACATTGGCCACAGCTAACCTGGGAAATGTTGAGCATTCTTCTATTGGGTTTGCCAAATATGACCTATTATGAGAACCGGTGTCCGTCCTGAACTTTTTAAACTAGCAGAAACAACGGAAGCATATGTGTTTTTCCATATACATTCAGCTGCCCTAGCATTCCGAAAATATAGTTCTCTTCTGCCATATGCTGCTTGTTTCTATTTTGCTCAGGTCAAACCAAAAACCTCAGCTATATTCTAACGTTCATGGTCGGAACTGACGTGTGTTTTCGGAATAAAATAAAGCTGTTACTCATTGGAATCCGCAGTTTCCTCCACCTATTTGCTGCTCTTCAAATTGCCACATTTGCGCAAGCTTTTCTGCCCTCTAAACATAACATAAATCAGGCACCGGAGACAGTTTTGTGCGCAAAAATGGTGCTAGCGGAAAATTTCAGGTGCAAATTGGCACATTGCCGAACGCTAGTGTGCATGTTGGTGCAAAAACAAATGCGCATCCCATTTTGATGACCATGAATAATGCGGAAGCCTGATCGCAATTTGGCACCGGTGCATAACCATGTATCGACCCTTTTGTGATATATATACATATTTTTTGTAATGATGACCCAGCAATCAGGTTCAATTTGTATATTTTTATATTTCACACACATATGTGTAACTGGCATTCTAAACCCAGATTTAATAAATATGGACCAAAACTGATGTAGTTGCATGTTGCTGTGAACCAGGCTTTCAACTGGTACATATCAGGAGCCCTCCCACCATTCCCCAACACTGCCTTGCTAAGATACTCACATGTTCTACTTGATGCTGTCACACAGGGGAAAAGAAACAGCTACATACCCTACACCAGCTGCACCTTCTAGTGGAGGTGGTGCATCTGTCAACAGTGTGTACAAAATGTAATTGAAGCAACAAAGAGGGGGGATGACAGCTGAGAGCGGCGCCGGCCTCCACGCTCCGGACCTGCAGGTAAGTGTTTGCTTTTTTTTTAAATGCCGGCATGGTGGGAGCGGGCCGGCCGGTTCCGCTGACAGCCATGTCAACCATGTGACCAGTGTCAACCAATTGCAGAGACGGATTATGCAGGGGGACAGGGGAACATAATGAGTCTGGAGGCTGTGAATGTCAGCACACAATTGTATCAATATTTATTTTGTTTAAAATGGGAGTCGGAGCTCATTAATGGTTACATTGAATAAAAAAAACCCTATGAACTAAATATAGTAAAAATAAGTGCTATGGCACTTGTCTGTGTTGCTATATATAGTCATGTCAAGAGCGAGAATCCAGGAAGATCTTTAATGTATATGATTAAAAAAAAACCCACACAGACCATACCTTCTAATTAACTTCTATATTTCTGCAGACACGGTTCAGTAAGTGAAGACACATGATAGCACTGTTGTGCAGTTGGGGGTTTAGATTGAACTAATTAAAAAAGAAAGGTCAATCAATGAAAAACAATTAATATACTTCACAGGTTTTGGCCCTAAAACCACATTTATAAGTTATCAATAACCCTATTGGCAACATTGTATGGCCAGCCTGGCAAATTGCAATACTGCTAAAGTTCTCACAGTATTAATTATTCATTTCATTTAACCCATGCAATGGATAAAACCTGATCACAAGTGTTTAAAACTAAATCTTAGTTTGCTCTGTATTTTTTGTTCTGTCTTAGATGATATTTTGTTCTGTGCATTCTGCAGTTTAATAGCCATCTTTTTCTATACAAGAAAGCAAGTTTCCAGATAATATGAGCACTTGTATTGTTTTAGGGTTAGTTGCAAGTGAGATGTTGGAATAAACTCCAAAAACTGCGCCAGAGATTTTGAAGGACCCCAGTTACCTATTATTTTATGTAAAATGATTTCAAGGTTATCCCATGTTCCATGCATTGAGGGGCATGTAATGGGGCATTTGGGCTAAGAGGAGGCTTTCTATGTGTTAACGGATATTCATGTGGGTGTTTTTTTAGCTACATTATATGGATTAGGAGGTCTTCATATGTCTCAGGGGGGTCTTATTTATGATGAATTACCTGATTAATGACTGATTTGGTCTGAAGAGATCTATTATGGTCAGGAAGAACAAATGTGGGTCTGACCAGAAGCAAGAGGTTAATCCATCTACATGTTATATAGATCATATCTATTGTTAGAGCCCAGTAACAGCTGAAAGTTGGGCATAATACTCACCCCTATTCTTTCCTGGGTCATCTGCAGAGATATCTGTGCATTTCCATCACTACTGGTGGCCAATATGGTTCACAAGGTGAGAATAGACTCATGATGTGTCCCGTGCACATGTCCACTTGGCAAGACGCTTTGGCCATCGACAGTGATGTGGCATGGCAATGCAGCCCGGATAAGTTGAAAGGACCAGTATCAGGCATCTCCCATTACTTTCTAGCCTACAAGTACCCCAAAGCAGGCTTTAATTTTCAATGTGAATTAAACTGACTAAAGCAAGGCACTTTACTCAAACTGGCCAGTGATGGGCATGGTGGGCATGTGGTTTAGTGGTGAGGCTTTTCGGCAGGCTATTCAGGAGAAATATCTTCAGACTCCTATGCTACAGCTCTGTATGTGTAACCCTGACACTAATCACATGGTCAAAGCACAACACAGGGATCCCCAGTTCGCAAAATATGTTGATGATTGAGCTATCACTCAACTAATTCATAATGGTTATTCCACTGCCAGAGATAAGACATAACATAGTACATTGCTAATATTGTTCCCTGTGGTGTCTTATTCAAGTCAGCATGAAGCATTCTGGGTTAATGGCTTAGCACCAACAGATACACAGTAGTACACCCAAGCGGATATTTACAGTTCACAGGTCACATTATACAATTTGTAGGAAAACAGCCTTGATCATTTTAGTCACTAAGCAACTTAATATAGGAAAACATATTTTCCTCACCATTACCAACGCCATTAAAGTATACAATCATTTTTGTTGTCAGGCATGCCAACACCTTTTTCACAAATAGCTTGAAGAAATATCAATATAGCAGGGGTCAAGCAAAAGGAAATTATGCAAGCAGCATTCTACATATGATGGCTAATAGGGAGGCTCGTCAGTGCTGCCCACCCTTTATCGATGAGCTTTGTGACCCCTCATTATACAGTGTTAGCTTCCCTTCACTTTAGCACTCATAAAGTAATAGGCTGTCAGTGGTATGCAGGAATACTTCATTTATTTGCTCCATTACAGGGCTGCTCACAGGGCTTCTGCACATGGAAATAAAGGCTTTTCCTTTGCTGTAGTCTAACGAAACTAATATTAAAACAATATGTTTGTAAGGCAAACCCCAAACAGCTGGGTGACTTTTTTGTAACTTAAGTTGAAGGTCGTTATTAGCAAAATAATAGTAATGATAACAATTGGAGATTTCTAATGGACAACTGGCACAAAAAAGTGTTGGATGGACAATTTAAAAAAAAAAATCTGTGGCAGAAAGGAGAAAGCCTGACTCTAGCAGCACAAAAACACGCAATCCGAACCAATGACATAAATACTGGGGTTAAAAAATTGACTTTCTATTCCAAGTTGTAGCCTATGCAAAGAAGCGGAGAAACCACTGACCACATTTTCAGCTGCTGCAAAAAGATTGCTGACATATAACTTTGTCTTAGGAGTTTATGAAAGCTGACTTGTTCTTGTGTTTAATGGTTTTGCCAGTATATAATTAAAAAAAAAGACAACAGAAAGTCCCCAATCCACAACATTTCACCAACATCTGCCAAAGTCTTATTAGGTCATCAGTAAATGGTCAAATCTTGTCAAGTGCCGTCCTCTAGGTCCAGAACCTGTATGTGTACCTCTGAAATTAGCTTACTGTATCTTGGATAATACATCAGATGGTTGTTTGCGGATATATATTAGACAGTATCTAGCTTCACATTGGTATAAGAGGTTGGTTGGTTAAACATTGAATCATCGGAACTTCCAAACAATGGAATTGCTGGATAGCATAAAAGCATGGAATCAAGGACTACGTTGTCTAGCATTAAAGTGGAATTCCATTTTTTTACAACCATCCACCCCTCCCTCCCCTATGCTAATCCCAGTTTAAACATTGAAAAAATAGAACAAACTGATCACTGCAGTCCTTCCCGGATCCCAGTCGCTCTGCATGGCAGCTGTGGCCTTGTTTAGCAGCTATGATTTGACTGACAGGTGAGTCAACCATTAAGGCTCTGTTCTAGGGATTGGGCGACTGACCTGTCAGACAAGACAGCTCAGAGCGTCCATGCAGAACATCCACTCCCATGTTGGGTTTGGAGGTGGATCACGAGGATCAGATGAGTTGTTTTATTATTTGTATGCCTAAACCACACACAGTACAGGTAAGTGATGGTTGTATTAAAGTTGAACTTTCTCTGTATTGACATGTTGACAATAATATTATTACTATTATTATTTATTTATAAAGCCCCATCATATCCTTGTGGTGCTGTACAAAGTGTAAGTTACAGGAGGGTGGGGCAAGTAACATACTATTACTACTACATAATACATAGGACATTATGAGTTGTATCTAACAGAGGTATAACTACAAATGCATGTAATGCATACCGTATTATGAATCAAATGCAACAAAACACATAATATATGAGCATGTGAGGAGAGAGGGCCCTGCCCCTTGCAAGCATACAATCTAAAGTGTTGTAATAGAAAATATCTTTAAAGTGATGCTATTTATATTACCAATATTACTATATAATTAATATAGCTTTTTATAGTGATCTTTTTGGTCAGTGCCAGTGCAGTGGTATTCCTAATACTGATTTTATGATAGTTGTAAATTACAGACATTTGCTTTAACAACTTTTGGAAAAATGACATGTAAAATAATAGCTTGGCCACAGAACTGGATGCTATATAATATGCGAGTGTCATTCTCCCGAGATTAAAATTGAACTTGTGAAAAAGACTTGAAGAGTGACATGCTAAATAAAATGTTATGTTTATCACATGATTAACAGTCACTTAACGTCCACTTTTCCCAGGCTGTAAAATGATTGGTTCTTTAAAGGTGTAAATAACAGGTACTTAATGTGCCACTGGTTGGCAGACCTAGTTGTGTTCTAAGATTTCTTTAATTGAATCCAGAATTCTATTTTGCATTAGGAAAAGTACTTATAGAAGAAAGAATATGGTTTGCAGAAAATGTTACACACATTTCCATACTAATGGGTGCCCACAGTTATTAAAGAGAAACTCCAGAAAAAGTTCTTCCAAAGAAACGTAACTTGTCTATAAATGGTGGACAGCAGAACCCTTTTTTGGCAATGGTGTTAGCTTTCAATGAGTGGGTTCTTTGGGGGTCAAAATAAATTAAGGAATAGAAGCAAGTCCCCTACAGAAAAGTAGTTTTTACAGACACAGTAGAGTATTTGGGATGGACTGAAGCTCAAATCCTTTTCCTAGAATGCCACTAGCCACTGGCAGGTAGAGATGGACTGTCCATACTGATCATGAGCAAGTTCTTGGTGGGCCACTACTTTGTAGCCTGCTGAGCTAGCTGTCACCCTCAGCATTCTGTCCTGCAATGTGTCTATGTGGGGTCATGTCCATTCCTGACAAATTATTTACTACTTCTATAAGAGCCTTTTCTGGTCCGGACGTCTTGCGGTGCTCCTCTCCAGGTCCGTCTAGGCTGCTCAGCTCCCCTCGACAGACAGGCCAGAGACGGCTGGTCTCCTCACGCTGCTCCTGGAGGTTGGAGTGCGCACGTTGCCACCCTCGCTCCCCTCTAGCTCCCACTTGTGCCCGTGCACTGCTGTATCAGGAGTTTTCCCTGAGGAGCCAGCTAAACCAGGACACAAAAATGGAAGCAAAGAAATCAGTTTTGCATAGAAATACATAATGGCTTATTTTACACTGTTCTCAAGGGCGATAAGGTGGGATAAACTTTGTCTCTGGCTGGAAAGACACTTTAAGCCTTAGCACCTTGGCAGTGAGGGGACTATTTCCACCTTCTGTTTAAGTTCTGCCCCTGCTTTGCTATAGCTTTAGCCTTATGCTTGGGCCATTCCCATCCTTACCACATAATATGCCGCTACAAGTGGGGAATGGGGTTGTCATAAGCTGTAAATACCAGACTGATTTTTTTCCAGTATGCACCTTCAAGCAATCTGTTGAGTAACAAATTGCGTTAGCAACAAATAGGTAAGCAATAGAAACAAAATAAAAGGGCCCAGCTTGCACACTTAAACCGGAATAACATCCATTTTTCACAAAATAGTTATTCCTGATTGCCGATCCCACCCGCTCATTAACCTAATTAAACTGGATTGATCGCTATTGTCACTTGAGTTCCAGCAGCCACAATTTCACTGGGGAATCATGGAGAAAGGTAGGGTTTAATGGGGTTAATGAGTATCTAACACAGTATTAAAAATAGGTCAAAGCACACCGTACATAACGAAAGTATGTTAAGAGAAAAGATCGAGGTTCAAAATATCCAAGGTGTGACCACTCTATTTGCACCAACATAACATGTAGGGATAGGTCGCTCCTCTTGAAAAAGGCTCTCCACAGCTGAAACGTCGAGGGTCAGACCAGTTATCCATCCGGTGCTACAGCCTGTAAGCCTGATCTTTTTTACATTTTTAAGCTGAACTACTACTATGCATACTGCATCCAACAGAATGAATTGGGGGTCCATCCTCCATTGTTACTATGGGCAATTCTCTCTCCTGAACAGCAACCAATGCTACTTCTCTCAAGCTTTCTGGACTTACCCATAGACATACACCATATGGACTATGATTCCCCTCAGTGCTGGCAGTAGCACCTATGACTACTAATATCAAGCTGTCCACTGTTGATTTGATTATTTTTTCTGTTTATACTGTATTGATCATACCTGTATATATCTGTACATATCTTTTGTACATACACTGATGTGCCACTACTTTCACCAGCATTAAAATATTCTTCATTTTGAATGCATTAGCGCTCATGGGTGTTCAATCTTCCTCTCCTATCCCAGCATTGAGTATATAAACATAAAAAAAAAAATTCTCCACAACATTGCTCCTACAGATGATGAAATTCAGATTTTTAAAAACTCACCTGAGTGGGATTTTATTATCTTCAGATGTCCATTTTCAGAGTCTACAGAACAAGCTCCACAGTTCAGTTGACGGATATTTTCTATAAGGGTAACATGTAACATAGTTAAGGCCTGTGAACTGAGTCCTGAAGCAGCACAGCGGAGCATTTTAACATAACATCCCTATTTAACTTTCATCCCCATTATACGAAGTGCCTGCAGAAGTCATTCCTGTTTCAGTGACTAAAATTGCTTTGTCTAAAATTACTGCTCAACTCCACTGAGTCGAGAAATTCTTGGCGACGTTCATCTTTTTTGCCTTTGAGGTAATAAAGGGAATTATCGTTATTCTTATTTTTATGCCTCCCATGCCTCTGTTATTATATTATGTTATTATTAAAATTCTCCAAAGCTGAATTTACTAGCTTATAACATTATTTCCTCCCTTTCTTGAAATTAAGGGAATGGGAGTGAAATGTTACCCTTTTTTTTTTTACAAGCATGGTGGTTTTGTCTTCCTCAAGGTCTTGGAAATAAAAGTGCTAATTTTCTCTCACATACAGTGATAGGTTCTTGCTGTCGTAGATTTTGTAGAGGCCCGATTTCAGAACAAGTCTAATAAAGTCGCTACGGTGCTTTATCTAGTGGGCAGCAGTTTCACGGCCTTCATATTAGTGGGGCCATAAGTAATCAACCACACATTGCGCGAGGTCAAGAGTCTTCTTCCGAGCTATTGGGAATCACATAAACAATTTGAAAGACAGAGAGAGAGAAATGAGCACATTTTAACTATATATGGCTTAGGAGAGATAAGCCTAAACTGACAACATGTGCGGGAAACATGATTTGCAGAAATTGCATTAAAAGGTACCAGTCACTTACTGGATATGTTCTTCTGTAGTTTCTTTCTGGAGCAATAAGTATGGAGCTTGTAGAGTAGTAGAATTTATATTTAATTCTCATAAAGCTTTTGAAAAATAAAACAATTTGAGATCTGCTTTGAAATCCCTAATCCAGAGCAGCTCATTCTGTTGTGCACTGGTTAAATGGTTTCCTCTGTGAGAGCACAGCAAGCTGGTAGAGGCTTGTTGTTTACTTGCTTGGATTCATTGAGAAGCCTCCTTTATCTATATCCTATGAATACATTTGCAAGGACCAAATCATGGGTCACTCTCTCATTTGTCTCTAATGAAGTATCCTTCATTAGATGTTCCTATCCTGATTTTTTAAGGTGGACCAAAACCCCCCAGGTTGCCCGAACAAACTCACCTCTTCCCAGTCCTCTGACGAATGCGCAGCTGCTCATCCAATCAGTGTGCACCGATCTGCTCAAGCCCCTTCATCCAGGAGCTCGTCTAATATGAGCAGTATTATCACATGCGTGAGCCATGGCCCCACTATACCTATAGTTAGGTGCTTCCTCATGCCAGGCATTTATGAATAGCCAATGCAGGCACGCCCAAGCTAAAGGCTAGTGAAGATACAGTCAATGCTCTCTCCATTCAGTTTAAAGGAACAACCCCAATATGGTAGGAAAAATACATATAATTACATGTACTATGAAAAACCTCTAGAGAAAATCACCCTATTGAGGACAACAATGCCCTTGGAGTAGACGACAAAATAATGTGCCACATACGATAACATTTACATAATCTTTATTCCTAAAATTTAAAAAAAGAAACACTAAATGTGTGTAAAAGACATAATGGCTCACTATTCAACCCAAAATCACTCAAAATTGTATCATATCCAATCACGGCAAGGAAAGGAGTCAGTCGTGCTGATTGGCTGCCCAACAGCACCTGTGCAGTGGGAACATCTGAAGGATGAGTTTTACCAGCAAGCCGTGGGGTTACACACAGCAGGGTATCCCAAATGGGCTTGCCCTCGTTAAGTGGACCAAAACCAGGTAAGTAAAAAACCTGGGTTTTGGTTCACTTTAAGAACTTTTTATTGATATGTATTTGTAATAATTTACCTAATATGATCAATTTAGGCATATTGAATTTTTAGTAAATTGATCATATGCCTTTTCAAAAGAAAAAAAAATTATAGAAATTTTTCTTCTCAGGCGGAAGATTTTCTTTACCTAAACACAGTTTTATCTTGATCGACTTTGAAGCATTGTTGTTACTTCTTGTAATCATTTATTATTTTGCGGCTCAGCACTTTCATGGTGGCTTGATATATATCTCCTGCCGTTCTGTGTCATATAAACCGTCTTAATTGGCGAGGGTTGTCCTTAAAGCCCCAACATCAGCAAGAAATGTGACAATCCCATCCGCTCATAACACACTTTACTGCACGTCGCACCTTGCCCCGATCTTATTTCTGTAACCCTTCATCGCAGATTCCAACTCGTTAATATCAGATATAAAGTTAAACTACCACCAGTGGGACCAATTGCTTGCAATGGAGAGATAGACCTTTATCCTATTTTGTTGACATAGCCTTTCCGTAGACCTCTCCATTACAACATTTTATGCTCCCATCTTCTGTCTTCTTGTGTTCATTAGTTGTGGTGGCCTTTCTAAACTCACTCCCTCAGGATTGTCTCTGATTGTGACAGATGGCGATATAGCAGGATAGCACCAGGGTAAGGCTTCCTAGATTCTGTCTTTGTCTTAGCACCCCCATTCCTTCCTCATTCAGATGCTAGATTCCCAAATGTTAGCCTCTAGAGAGGCATGAATTGCTTTACTTATTTCTACTGAGCTTCACACGACACTTGTCAGATCCTGGTTCCTAATTCCTGCACAGGTACATTTAAATGGCTTAGCATTTCAGTGCTTAAGCATTTAGCCTCATTAGTTTAAATCTTTTGTTTGGTCTATAAAGATGCTGTTCCTTGAGAATTGTCTGTAGTTTTGCCAACATTCCTTCTGGCTATGTTTACATTTTTTAAACCTCTCTCTTCGTAAATGGAAGAAGGGATTCCGTAGCACTCAAGGTGAGGATGTGCAACCTTGTAGGACCAATGTGAAACCTGTTATGAGTTTCCAGCCAGGTTGTGCCCTCTAAAGAAGGGATTCCGTAGCACTCAAGGTGAGGATGTCCAACCTTGTAGGACCCATGTGCAACCTGTTATGAGCTTCCAGCCAGGTTGTGCCCTCTAAAGGCCTAGTGTTTTTTTGCTATGGACTCACTTAAAAAGAAACAACTCTGGGGATTTTCAAATCTCCCGAAACTGTTCATCTGCATGAGGAATCCAGATTTAGAACTCCCTGATGTGCGTCACTGATAAAAACTCACCTTCTCATGATCTCACGGCTCATGTGTATGACATTGGCCACTCAGCACTCTATTCATAGCTTTCTTAGCCAACTTGACATTGGATCTGATGTCAGTTTGGCTAGGATTTGTGAATGGAGTGTGTGTCGCTGGCCACACCCTTGCTTCTCTGCATGGCCACGTCAGCCATTAAAAAGTGGGTGAGGTGGGTAGGTGCCTCACATAGAGGTATAGTGGGAATGCAGCCCGCACATGTATCATGGGATTGCTGGTTATAAAAGTATAGATGCCAGCCATAGGGGTTTTACACAGTGGGGCATGCCCCAGGGACAGGGAATAAGTCTGCCCTGGAGACTAAAAGGCAAAACAGCCTGATCTTTCTCTTTAAATCTGAGGCACGTTATAACACCCAGGAGCTCTCTAGATAACATATATTACACCATAAGGAAAACAACACCAGGAGCTTGTATCATTTATGTGTGTCCAAGTGATAAACAATAAGTAATAAGGTCTAACAGACATGGCCTACAGGTAAGAAATCCGAGGGTGGCAGATTCAATTCCCAGCCATTGGCACTGAAATGACCTTGAGCAAGGCTCCTAAACTCTGCTTCACGGTTGCTGAGTTTGTGGCAGCCCACCGCTCTGGGCACATGTGCATTTTACTGTCCCTTAATGTGTTATTCACCTTTGTGTAGTCACTAATATATTGTTTATTGTTTATTCACTAGTGTGTTCACGGAAGTGTGTTGTTCACAAGTGCAAGAATGGGAAAAATGCGGAGGTAAAATTCAGGGCCAGGTTTCTAAAAAGCCACAATAATCTAGAGTGTCAAAGTTATTTAATGGGCAAGCTCATTTGGGCTGACCTACGATACACCCCTCTTCCACATGTATCATTCATGGGTTCATCCTCTACCTATTCCTAGAATGTCTCTTATCTGTTTCAAATCTGCCTCTAAAGCCTAAGCAGCTCCAAAAACTCGATACCTTGATTGCATCTCAATGTCCTTGGTATTTAGTTTCACCTCTGGTCCTTGATGATCACAAAATTATTGCAACATGAAATCCATGGGCTTTGCTGGAATCCAGGGGTGAACTTAGTGACTTTGCTACCTGAGGCTAACTATAAAAGGGTGCCCCCCAGGACATGCCGTACCACTCCTCAATAGAGCAGTGTGCCGCTCAACCTGGTGCTTTCCTGTGAGCTGTGCCATCTCGATGCGAAGGGTAGGGGTGAACCACCAATGATTGCCTGTAAAAACATGGAAGTGTATAGCAATGCCTGAACCACCAGTGACAGGTCTCTAAAATAACTGTGCTCCACAATTGAACATGTGTTTGTAAACCTTTTATTTGAAATGTAAATCACATGATTATATTTATACTTGAGATATACAGAAATGCTTATAGGTTACAAAAAAAAGACATCTATTTTTGTTTTTTGCCATTACTATATGATGATGTCTGCCTGAGTGATGCTCCCGATATCCTCAGTATCACACAGTATAACACCTTCCCAGTGTGGGTAACAGTGCCGTATGTTTTGATGATCCCATATAGCTGTGCAGATCTAGAGCAGCTAGAGAGTTTACTGGTCTGATATTTCCTTTGCATTAACAAGCCGCCACTGTTTGGTGCCAAGGGGGCTTTTGGACTTGATTTAAGGGAGCTGACAGAGTCAGCTTGTTATTTCATATCTTTGAGCTGTCAGCGAGACAACTGATGTCAGCGTAAAAATCATTAAATCATGGCCAACCTTGCCTTTATTGATGTCTATAAAACTGAAGCCAGATTGTTGCCCCCTCCAGTTGCCTTAACTGACAAGTGGTACAATCAAACTCCTCATTTAACTGGAGCACATCATATCTTCTGCACCAGACCAAGAGCTCCAATTTTAAATCAAGCAAGGGAAATCCATGTTACCATATTTATTTGCCATTGTGCAATTGTACATTTTCTATACTTTTATATATTTTTGTAAAGTATGGAAAATTATGAAATAATATGCTATTATTATTATTAGTCCCTGTGACACCTGTGTTTTTTATTATTATGTGTCCCTATGACACCCGTGTTTTAAATCTCCCTGGTGGGATTACTTTAAAAAAATACCCATGAAGACTTTTTAAAACAAACCTTTTGGTTGGAGTTTAGCTTTCAATGTCCTGTATGGGTAAACATTTTTTACCTTTTTTGCCCGAGGTCCTGCAGTCTACTATTTACCTGTTCCCAATATTAGGTCTCATGGTGTGTGCATGCTCTGGGAATTTCTTGGGCACACTTTTGCTAATCACAAAATATTGTTGGATGAGCCGACCTGCCTTTGATACAGTGACTAGAGCATGTCAGGGTCCATTAACTACAACAGGCACTGCCTTGGCATGTTCCTCCTCTAAAAAAGATCAAGTAAGTATTAGACAGGGCTTGATGTTTTCCTGGACAGGGCCTTTAAATCATTGCAGCTTTTGCTGGTGCTAGCTGGGGTGGATTTTGGGAGACTAGGCACTCAATCAAGGCTGCACACTGATTGGCTGTCTAGGCATTTAGTAACAGCCAGGGTGCTAAGAGAGCTAAGAACCCTAAAACGCTTCTCCAGGCAGTGGAATGTGCAGCTTGGGCCGGTATGGTAAGCTTTGTTTTATATAATTAATCCCCTAATACAAAAAATCCAGCTAGCTTAAGAAAATGGTTCTACATGGTAGGATATGTTTAAAAAAAAATCCTTTTTCCTTTCCTCGCAGGCTGATATTCACCTACCAACTAAATGTTTACCAATTATTAAAATATAAGCCCATTAGGTAAAAGCTTCTCTGTTCTAATGTAAAACTGGCATTGTCCCCCTCTGTCTATTCATTTCAAACCTTACAAATATATTTAATATTTTTTTATATTTAACACGGCGTAATGGATTTCTCCAGCAGTCATTGCAACCTATATCATTTAATAGGCAGTTTTCTCACAGTTAAGACCAATTACAAAGATATTTAATATTTTTTAATATTTAACATGGCACAATCTATTTCTCCAGCAGTCAGTGCAACCTATATCATTTAATAGGCAGTTTTCTCACAGTTAAGACCGATTGTAAGCATTTAGTTGTGATTAAAGCAGATTGGAAGAGATAATCCTTTAGTGTGAGCGGCTTCAACTAGCTTAGACACCTCTTCAGGGACTTGGAGCAGCTCAGCACCAGTTTATTTCAGTCATTTCCCCCGAGTTCTGTTGTGGCATCACAATTTCCCCCAGCCACCCCTTGTGTTTATCAGGCTACATTCTAATTCTTTAATAAATGCTATTGGATTTAGGAAGAGCTTGTGTCATCCAGATGTTCGGCAATCCGGTTAAGCACTATGTCATAGCATCAAATGCTGAAGACACATGTTATCATTTAGTTGTTTTGCAAATATAATAAGTTAAAGCCTTTTTTTTATAAAGTTGGCTTTTTAATCAGCTGAACTGGCATTGTCACATTTTCTAACAGGAAGTGGTTAGCTATGCGGGTATTTGGCAGAAGTATAGAAGCTTTTGCAATGTTTTAGCAAAAGTAATGTTTAATGGGCATTAAACAATGGGTATGAAAACCCTGCTAGCATTGTGCCAACAGGTCCTGATATTTTTGGTGGAAACATATAGTGCTGTCAGTGACCGATGAGGTCTAGCCTCAGATTTGGGCTCTGCAGACAGGAAGCGCTTTATAGTCTGTATTCTATTGCTAGCTGCCCTATTCCACCTGTGCCCATCGCTGCTCACCCCCCCTTTTCCCAACTCATCTCTGTCTGTTTTACCCCTGCTCACCTCTTTCCCGCCTCATCTCTGCCCACATCTTCACCTGTCCTCAGCTGACCCTTTTTGCCTCACCTCACCCGGCTCACTTCACCCCTGCCTACATCTTCCCACGTCTGCCCACCTCATCTCGATCTGTTTTACCCTGCTCATCTCACCTTTTCCAATCACTACTCACATTACCTCTTCCCACCCACCTCTGCTCATCTCACCTCTTTCCCGCCTCATCTCTGCCTACATCTTCACCTCCCCTCAGCTGACCCTTTTTTGCCCCACCTCACCCGGCTCACTTCACCCCTGCCTACGTCTTTCCATTTCTACCCACCTCACCTCTGTCTGTTTCACCTCAGCTTACTTCACCTCTTCCTACCTCTACCCATCTCTGCTCATCTCTGCCAACTCCTTCCACATCAACATTGCTCACTCCACCTCTGCCCACTCTTACTCTCTCCACCTCAACCTTCCTCACCTCTGCCCACGTTCACCTCACTCTGCTTAATTTGCCTATGTTCACCGTACCTCAACCTGCTTTACTTCTGCCAACCTCACCTCTTTCCGCTTCCCCATTGCCCATATCTTCCAACCTCACCTTAGCCTGCCTCACCTCTGCTCACTTCACTCTACATAATTTGCCTTACCTCTGTCTGCCTTATTACTGCTTACCTCACTTCTCTTCACTTCACTTCTGCCTATATATTCCTGTCTTACCCTAGCCTGCCTCACCTCTCATCACCTCACTTTTGCCCACTTCTTGACTCCTCATCCTCTGCTCATCTCACCTCTTCCCATCTCATGTGTGCCTGCCTCTACCCACCTCTGCTCACCTATTCTTGCTTCATCTCTACCCACTTCACCTTACCTCTGCTCACCTTTTTCAGTTCTGCCCCCCCCAACACTTCCCTCTTCAACCCCTGCTCACCACACATCTGCCTGCCAATGCGGATACATTTAAGCGTATACAGTGCCTTCCTGCATCCTTGCAGAATACATTTTAAAGCACTCCCTTCCGGAAAAACAATAAGACAATGCATCCCTTAGACCCAAAAGTTTGTGCACCCATGATGAAAAAAATAGGATCAGCAGGACAATAGAACACATGGTTATACAGCAAAACCATACTTGAAATTCTAACGACTTCTTTTCTTAAATTACCAAACTAAATATAAAGACCATTATAATATCTAAGTGAAGCAATACATTCATTATATAAGTGTAAAAAAGAGGTAAAAGAGATATATACTTTGCTGCCTTGCTTCACCTTCTTTTGGAACTCATTACCTAGATGAGAAGTGTAAATATGTCGGTAGTAATATATCTCTCTATGAGCCTCTTGTGTTAAGATGCTCGCATGTCTTTATTTCTTCTCTCGGATGCATGATGCATGAATAATAAATTGCAGTCAAAACTGAAATTAGATTGCGTGTTTGGGTAAATATTTTACTTCATTTACATCTAAAATTTTAAAGGGTGTACACAATGCAAAACAAATTACACTGAATATAAAATAGATATATTATTACAGATACTCTCAGGACAGGACCAATGGATGTGACTATGAAATCACTACGTATAGAACTTAATCCA
This sequence comes from Gastrophryne carolinensis, assembly GCA_027917425.1. NCBI lineage: Eukaryota > Metazoa > Chordata > Amphibia > Anura > Microhylidae > Gastrophryne > Gastrophryne carolinensis. The sequence goes on along the minus strand of CM051236.1, from coordinate 469,661,574 downwards.
CCTTGACCATTATCATACACATTTGGCATCTGAATTGGTATATCATAGTCATAGGGATGGTTAGTCCCATCTCAAAAGTCATCTCAGCACAAGAACATTAGAGCTGGGCTGGAAAAATGGGTGTTGGTCACTGCACAGGGCCTGTGCCCCCACACATACACCCCCGTCATTCTCTCAGCAAAATCGGGCTCCATGATTGGCCAGGAAGTTTGGAGACCTCTTCCGCATTCTTCATACCCAGAAATTAAAGAAAAAGCATAACAAGCAGCTTCACTTAGAATACACAAGGTATGAAAATATAAACTAGCAATTTTGAGATGATTTGAAATGGCTCATTTACCACTGTTCCCACCAGGAATATGGTAGAGGGAATTTGGCATGTGCCTGGACAGGGACTTCTATGAATTAAGCTCCTAGTTTGTGGGTGCATACTCTATACCATCCAAACTTGCATGTGATGTCTGGAATTCTTGACATGAATGCCAGGTTGACTTTAAACATGACTATAACAATTCCCTGAAAATAAGTCACACTCTACCAATACAACTACCCTGCCTTCATTTATTAATTGCATAGTGTACAGTAAATGAAGCTCTGACATGCACTGAAGGCAATAGTGTCTAAATAACATTTAAGTAGGGGAGGCAGTCTCTGCTTGCAGTGTGTCGCCTTAGGGTGGCAGTTTACTGGGTGAATGTAAAGCCTTTTCTATGATATTGCTATTGACATTTTGAGGACATGGACAGTTATAAAGGGAGAGCAATAAAACAAGGCATTTTCTAGATGGAGTTTATTTTATCAATTCATTAAACGAGGCAAATCATTCATTGTTAAATTAAAAGCTTACATAAATGTTGTCTTTTGGCAGCAAATATTTTTTAAGGCTTTTGTGTAAGATTAGTAGGGACAAGCTTTCTACTAATAAGATGGCTTCTGCCTCTAATTTTGTCTCTGTCGAGAGAATAACTCATGCCCAAAGCCTAATTCAAGTGGACAATAAAATATTTGTATTTTCTTTTGGTATACTTGACCTTTAATAAGTGGATTGTGCTTTGTTCTGTGTCTAAATCTCTAATTTAGTTACAAGTGTATATTTTCCTTAAATTGTGCAGCGAATATATTTGATCTCGAACACTAGACTGTGCAATATAAACTTGTTCTAAATGAATGACTTTAGTTAGACTACAGAGGAGTCTTCAACACATGACTTAGGTATGGGCTATTTGTACCTCATGGTGGTCCACTGTCCAATGTCCACCCATCAGGGGGGTCAACTTGGTAGCATTGAATGCCAGTAGACCAGAAGCAAATTATCATCATGGTACCACAAATACAAACCTGACATTATGTGACTGAGAGATTTCATGAGTAAGTCATCCTTGACAATCTTGAGCTTTGGGCCTTTAACCTGCAGACTATGTGATATTGGTTTGAATGGTAACATAAGTTGAATTAGAACCTGCTCACAGTTGATTCAGAGACATACACAACTCATACTTACACACTTACAGCAGGCCTAAGGTCAAATAACATATTAAGTCAGATAACTATCCCCCCCCCCCCCTTGCCCAATTCAAGCTAAAAAAGTTACTTGGGCCCAGCATTTTTCCCACTCCCATGCTGAAAGTGATGCATGGAGTTTCTGCAGTGATTGGGTGAATAGACTATCAATCATCATTCCCATGCAGCTTGGCAAACCCGGAAGCAAGGACTGCACTCCTGGCACGGGAGCTGGCAAAAAACTTAATGGAATGTAAGAGGTTGGTGCAGAATGGGGGTTGTCTTCGGACCTTACAGGGACTCAAAAGCTGCAGTGGCCAGGCGCTAGCCTGCCCCCGGGGCATCCGTAACTCACCTTTACCAGTGGCTATGACTATGTTGTTTTTAGCAATGGCATTCCTGGCTTTCTTGTAGCTGTGGCGCAGTCCTTCCCCCCAGACATTCACATGTTGGTTGTGGGAGGTAGCACTCCCCGGTCTACAGGGAAACCAGGGATGCAGTCAGCAGGCTAGTCACCTTAGCCTGAATTCTTGAGCCCTTCTTTATCAGCCAGTGATGTCAAAAAGCTGTGAGGTCGTGGCCACCGGGTGGAAAATAATTTTACTGCCTGAGAAACAAATCAAGGTATTTTGCTTGAGTTTGCCATATGTGAGAAATGGAGAATACACATATTGTCACATCCAGTTCCTGCTGAACACGCTGGTCTTCCAGCAACTAATGGGTGGATGTAATCACTGGTGAGATTTGTGTTACTGTAATGCTGAACTTCCCTGTGATATAGTGTTTTCCAGCAAATCAAATATATTGTGTTACACAGTAAATCTGGGGGCATTAGCTGGCGTACAATCCTAGCGTCCTTGTAATGCTCCAGTAACTTTTATGAGCTGGGCTGAATCATGAATAAAAATCTAAGCCGAATAGAGAAAGGATGAGCTCAACTGGCAAGGGTTAACGTCAATGAAGGTCAGAGATCAGGAGTTCATACAACTGTCATGAGAGGTTGGGAGGAGAAGGTGAAGCCTGGGAGGGGGAGGACAATACATCTCTTATAGAAACCTCAGAGCTACTTACATGGGAGTAAAATGCTGTTCTCAACTCTTTATCACTGGCCTTTACAATGCAATAGGCAAAAAGAGGACAAAAGAATGGGGCTTGGGTGAGAATGGTTGTGCTTCAATATTCATGTTGGAGCAATTGGGGTCAAGAATAATATAAAAGACATAAACATCTTACAAGTGGAAAATAAGGCATAATAATAAATGTACAATTTGGTAAAGATATAGAAGTGGTGAGGTGAGGCAGCAAATTATAGGCGACATTTGAATAAACTCTTTCACTTTAGAACAAGGAAATATCTCTTCTTTATGCTCGTGTTAAATTTAGACTCTTGTCTATCTAATAAATAGTCATGGGGTTACCTAAGTTACCAAGTCTAATCTCAAAACGTTCTAGCCATCAGTAGTCAATTCTGCTTGATAAAGGGAAAATCCCTCTCCAGCCTTCCAAATGGACTAAAACATTCCCAGGCTTTTGTTTAAAATAATCATTTTGGATATCACTCTCTTTAAGAAATTCATCCTCTTGTTTTTAAATTATTGTTATTGATGTTGTCTCTTGGGATATATCAAAAGCTTGACCACTAGTGATGAGCTTAGCACCCCCTTTTCAGTTTGGAGGCTGTTCAATGTTGGCAGGCTAAAATTTGGACAAAGCTAAAACCATGTTTTTCCATACCCCAGGGGTTCACGTAATCAGGGGACTAGTAAATAGCTACCAGCTGGTAAATAGGTCCCCCTACCCTATGAACTGGTATAAGGGTCCATGGGAGGTAAACAATAACAAAAATACACTGACACTTTAGGAGCACACACTGTCTCAGGAAATAGCTGTGGTTGCCACCGTGAGGATCCCATAAGGGTAAATATTAAAAGGCTACTTACTTACTTCCTATGGGTCTTTAAAATGTATGGTATTTGGCAGACCTCATTTTAATTTAGTATTAGTATTGATGTAATGTATATGTGAGTCTTTGCATTATCTCTGTTCACACATTTAGGCCCAAATTAATCATGGTTAACACAAGTAAACTGACATCAGAAAAGATGATACTGATAGCACAATGCTCAATTTTTGAGCATCTTTCGGCATAAAGTGCTATTACGGATGCCACTTTTTCAGCAACCTAAAAGTGGGGTAAAACCTTAATGAATCTGGGCCTTAATATTAGACCTAGGTTCAACACAATCATAGGGCTGCGCCAGTCATGATCAATAGTGTAATTCAAAATCACAGATTTGGGGGTATAAAGAATAATACAGCTGCTGATGTGCAGTTTCTTTAAAATGATTTATTAATTTATTATAAATTATTTTAATTGTAACTTTTTGCAGAATATTATGTGATCACTGATATTTTTATTATCTAAAGATTAGTAGTGGGGTTTCTAAAATCCCTGTACAATATAGAGCTTTTCTTCTGTAAAATGTTCTTTATTTCTGTTTCCAACCATAAAAACTAACGTTGTGTTTCTTTCTCTTTCTTTTTTCTATGGGATGACCTAAAACTTCTACATCACTTCAATGATGACTCTCTTTGCAATGCAACAATGGAATTCTATTAGGTAAGTTTAAATTTTCAACTTTTTTTTATATAAAATATTTGTGAGAGAAAGAAATCTCCACAAAATATAAACCTTTATTCTTTACTTCTTTTAGTGTTGTTATATCACATAGCTTTATTCGTGATTTATAGAGCAAACTAGCTGAAAAGAGCAATGTCAAGTAAGTGGCTCTGCAGTCCTTCTCAGCGTCTTCCCTCATTTTGATCTGACATGACTTCCTACAGAAGAGGCTGAATCCACAAGGGGCAGAACAGCTGGATACTTTATTAGCTTTTATGTTGTACATAAGGAGGACATGTTTCCATTGTTATAGTGTAAAGGAAAATGAAAGCTTTGGGCATCATTAAAGAACGTGTCAGATGTATTCCACCAGCACCTGCAGAGAAGTCCTTAGCTCAAGGTTCAGGTGTATGGTTAAATGCTTCAGTGTATCAGTCTATTAGCATGCCATAGATTTTTGAGGAAAATAATATACCGCAGTACTGTCCACCCGCATAGTTTAACATTTGTAAAGGTTTCTCAAGCTCAGTTACAAAAAAAGTTTGTATATATATATATATATATATATATAATATAATATAAGACTAGTATGGTTTGAGTCAGAACTAAAATATAAATAATATATATATATATATATATATATATATTAGGCTACATTAAAGAGGAGCACAGTCAGTGGTGAGGTGAGAATACTAGACATTCCTGGGGGTTTCATACAGCGGGACATTCCAAAATCTTTATGCCCCCTGGACAAAGAACACAATGGGAAAGTGAAAATCCAGAGTTTTTAAGCAAACAGGAGTTCATCCGTCCAGGTTGGTTTTCTTAGAAAGTATCCATTCTGAGATCCAGGCTGTAGCTTTGTGCTGCCCTCTCTGTACACGGTGAAGCACAACAACATGGGGAGGCATTTTAGGCCCAGGCATTGGTCTTAGCAGACAGTGGCTATGCTATAAAGGCAGGCTTGTGCACACAGGAAGACGGGAGCCTGTTAGCCTTGAGTCCCCAGCATGTAAGAGACACTGGGTTGTTGACTTCACTTGACTGGTGTAGACCGGGTCACCCAGAGCCCGAACGCCAAGCATCTGCCCCTGGCAATGGGAAGTTACCATCTTTTGGCACAGATCCAGTACTTTCCCCTTCTGAGCCCTGGGTTGTTTGCACCTTCTGGCTGGTGTGGGTATTGGTAATTGGGTAGCGGTATTGACAAGTTACCCACCGCTGCTGGCAGGTCTTTCTGGCCCTTCTACCCTATTGAACTGACCTTGGGGAGTTGAAAAAAAGTTTAATAAACTGAAAATACCTATGTTCACCTCTGCCATCTGCCTTCCCAGGGCTTGTACTCTGCTGCTATAAGTTGAACCCCACAGAGTTATATTCAACTTCAGATCATGCAAAATGGAAGATCTGGGGTGAGCCTGTTAATGGCTTTCACTATCTGATCTTTAGCACCATGAGATTGGTAACAGTGGGAACGATGTATGTAATTATACAGAGAGCAGCCATTCTCATTGGAGGACCCTATTGGCCTGCTTTAAGATGCATTGTTGAGCTTGTAGTGTGGGGATAGTCTGAATAACGGAATAAAACACACCACACCAGATTAATAAGAACCAATTTAGAATTTAACGGTTGAATATTAGGCAAAGTATTGAACACAATAGTTGGTGTATATAGCCACTGGATTAAGGCAATAAACGACTGTAGAAGAATCTAGTATAATCTCTACGTGAAGAATATGGGGGGGGGGGGGGGATATCTCAAACAAAGGATAAGCTTGTGTCTTGGTTACTTTAACATATATGGCTATTTGGATAACTTTAAAACACACTGTATGCTCTGTGTAATTCAAACAATCTATCAATACACACACAATCTATTTAAAATGTAAAATTAACTCTATATAATAAACTTCAGGTAGATGATGCTCTAAATTTGTAGCTATGCTGTAAATAGTGAGGAGAACTGAGAAAAGTTATCCTTATCCTTATACCAAACGATCTTGGTGGAAAATGTTATGTTATTGTTGACTAAAATGATGCTGTTTCTTTAAATATTTTCCGGATATTTCTTTCTTCAAGTGGTCATGGCCTCAAAAACTCTCCTAAACAAAATTGCCAAGGGCGTCCTCCAACCGCGCTGAGTCCCTTTCTTTGTGCTCCGCGGGAGACTTCACATAGTGACTAACACACAATAAAATACAGCTCACACAGTTCAGCAGTGAGGTAAATAAGGAGAGTGTTAATTTCAACCAAAAACATCACTGTGGCCCTATAATTTATGCGGCTCAGACACAGAAATGCTCCCTGTGACCCACCTCACGGACTCTGCTCCCTCAGAGCTGTGCTGTGCCTTTTATAGCCTGCAGGAATGATGTCACCAGCCTCTCTCTCATGCCTGGCCCCGCCCACCCCACACACACAAGAGTTTTCCAGAACCCTCCAGCAGAGGTTTGTTATATGTCGGTTACAAGCTACACCAGTCTTCACAACCACGCTTTTTCATTTCCCAAATTTCAGTTAGATCTCCTGAAGCATTAACCTGGCAAGTGAAAGATCACAGCAAGGTGCTTCTGGCATAAAAATAATGATCAATGACAGCTGATGTAGTGCAGAAAGACGAGAATGTAGTAGTAAAAATGAGTAATATTAAAACATTTAGAGTTAAAAGTGAGATACTGGCAGCTTCTTAGATGAGCAATAAAAAAATGCATTGAACATGAAAAATTAAAGGTGTTATGGCAATGCTGCAAGTAATTTTCTCTACCCTACTGGGAGATTATCAGAATGATGAAAGATCTTAGCCTCCAATAACAGCAGACAGTACTTTGTCCCTGGTTCTGTCGAGCTATATATACGATGCTTAGCAACAAAACTGCATGTACTTAAACCAGAGGCATAAATATAACCTTTTGCTTTAAGGATTAGACTGAGTTTATCCACTTAAAGCAATTGAACAACTCTTATCACCCATGAAAAAAGGAATACATCTACACAGGATAGAAAGCACTCATACAATCTGAGACTGTTTACTACAGAAAGTCTAGTAACAGTAGTCATTTAACTCATATTATTCAGAGATTATGTTGAAATAAAGATCTTCAATACTTGATATTTATTTTTGTGATGCTTAAAGAGATAATATGGGGTATCATAAAGTAATATTGGGCTTTATTTATGGAGTGCGCCATTTATCGTTATTTTGTATGGCTAGCCTTTGTGTAGGCGCCTGTTAGGGCCGAATGCAGAACAGCGCCAGTGAGTGGCACTCTGTACAGCCCATTTTAAGGCGCTGCATATGGTACTTACTAATTTTTTGCATGCTGAAGAAATTTTCACATATTTTATTTAACAGGCACTGGTCATCTTTTCATCATTACTAGGGATGAGCGAACCGGTTTGGATGAACCGGAATTCGCTCCGAATTTCAGGGAAAATTCGATTCGGCACGAACCCGAATTTTTTTTGGTTCGTGCCGATCGAATTTTCCCTGAAATAAAAAAAAAAAAATGCGGGCATGGTGGGAGCGGGCAGGCCGACTACGCCTGTCAGCGGGCAGCCGCCGGCCCGCTCCCACCATGCCGGCATTTGTTTAAAAAGCAAACACTTACCTGCATGGTCGGAGCGTGGAGGCCGGCGCCGCTCTCAGGCGCCCTCTGATGACATGTCCTCTGATGACAGCTGAGAGCGGCGCCGGCCTCCACGCTCCGGCGCCGCTCTCAGCTGTCATCAGAGGACGCGTCATCAGAGGGCGCCTGAGAGCGGCGCCGGCCTCCACGCTCCGACCATGCAGGTAAGTGCTTTTTAAACAAATGCCAGCATGGTGGGAGCGGGCAGGCCGGCTGCGCTGTCAGCGGGCCGGCGGCTGCCCGCTGACAGGCGTAGTCGGCCTGCCCGCTCCCACCATGCCGGCATTTTTTTTTCATCAGCGATTCGTGAAAGTTCGATTCGGGCGAACCCAAATTTCTTGGGGAAATTCGGCGAATCGCCCGAATCAAACTTTCAAGAAGTTCGCTCATCTCTAATCATTACAGTTGCAGAATATCACTGCAGGGGACAAAAAGGTAAAACTTTACTGTGTGTATGGGTTGTGTTTTAGTTGTGGACCAAATTACAGATTGGTACCAAAAATAAAAAAACAAATACATTTGGCAACATCTAGGTCCTGCTTTTACATTATTGACAAGTCCCAATGCAAGTTCTGTAGAAATAATTGTGTGTAATATTAATTAAAAGCATAAAACAGTTCAATATAGTTCTGCCCATTGTGGCCTATGGGATCCTAACCTACAGCGCCAAATTAAAATGGTGCTGCTTAAACAAGAGTGCCAATCACTATATATGCTGCTAGTGATGAATTAGACACAGGCCTCCATAAATATTGGTGCTGCCTCTTTTTTTGGTTGTTGAATCAGTGGTGCTGCTGCTAAATATTGGCGCTGACTGGTATTAACAGGCACTGACACTTGATACATGAGGCACAAACGAATAACGTTGGCTTCCATATATTGTGCAAAAACAACGTCCTGACGAAGTGCTGGGTGACCCCGCACGCAACGTGTCGACAGTCTATGAGGCTGTTTGGTGAGGGGACTTGGCTCCATTTCCACTGACCTGGTGATACCATTTTCATCCTTATTTTTAGCAGTCATATCACAATGTATGTTGTATAGCACTTGGTATCTATATTGCACCTGACACTTTACTTGGTTGCACCTTGGATAGCACTATTTGCACTTTACCGTGTACATTGCACAGTTTTTGCAGAACCAGAGAAAATTTTTTTTAGTAGTCATATCACAATGTATGTTGTATAGCACTTGGTATCTATATAGCATTTGACATTTTATTTGGTTGCACCTTAGATAGCACTATTTGCACTTTACTGTGCGCATTGCACAGTTTTTGCAGAACCAGCAAATTTTTTATTTTTTTTTGTGTATTTTCTTTTACTTTAATTGACTGCATTCATCATGCTATTTGTATTTGTTGTACTAGAGCCATAAAATGAAGTCCCCCTTTTCCAACACCTTTTTAAATGTTTTTTAAACTTTTGTCAGTCTTGTATATGTATATGTTTTCAATAAAGGCATGGTATATCAATTTTTAAACTACTGAGTGCGGCTCACTTTGATAAAGGCTTTTGGGACTGTGCTGGCAGCCCCACCACCTTTCTGTTTGTGCAAAAACAAGATGCTACTCCTTATTTTTTACTAGATGCCTATGTTAGGAAACTTTCATTCTAAGATCAAATATGGGTTTTTTGAACTGCAGACTTCATTTGTTAAGGGCTCATCTGCAAAGTTGGTTGGTTACTCTTACAGCATTGCCACATATCTGCCCTTTTTGCAAAGCAAGGCCCAGGTGTACATTTCCATGTATGGAAAACTATTAGACCCATCTTACATAATCAATCTATATTTGAATTATTGTATGTGATATGTAACCACCACACAAAAAAGAATACTCACACGCTATGCAACTAGTAACGCCTAGTATGTCATTGAAAAACTCACCTGTTGTGGCAAACATGTTCCCTATCTGTAACCATGCTCCTGTTGACTTAGCTATACTGTACACTTCTAAGAGCATAGTGGTCGCCAAAACAATACCTCCTAATGTCACATTGTAGTTGGCGCCACACGCTTTGAGCAGGCAAGGGGGGTTCTGGTAAAAGTGACATGGCAGAAGACCAGTGCCAAGACCTTCACAATAAATAAGCTGTTCCACAGTTGTTTGCTTGTCCTAAAGCTACCCTTTAAAGTTAACTAAAGTCCAGCCCTAGATTCCAGGCCTGGGTTATCCCTCTTAACAGGGTTTCCCACAGTGGTGTGTCCCGAATGGTGATGAGCTAATTTGTGGAAACCTGTGGAATGGCCATATAAACATCTCAGTCCTTGATCCCACAGCAAGGGTAGCAGGGGATGCCCCATGGTGCCGCAGCATAAAGCAAGCCCTTTGTATATGCTTTGCCATTAGCGTTGAAGTCTCTAGGGCACACAGTGCGGGTACAACAAGAAAACTGGGGCTGAGCTGCCTATGCACTGTATGATCCTGGATGAAGGTAGGTTTATGCCAATGCCACAGAGTTTTACACAGCCTAAAAGGCAGCATCAAAACTTGTGAGGGGGGGGGCTAAAGGGTTTTGGTCCAGTAATATTAAATTTGGTTTCAAAAAGTGGTGAATCAACCACACATTATTGCTGGTCATTATGTTTCTGTTCTTAAAGCAGACCAGAAGTAAGAAAAAAAGCAAGTTCAAAAAATTGCACCCCTAAAGCCTGAATCAGTGACATAAACTATTTGAGAGGGCTCAACTCCATGCAGATGTTATGGAATAGCAGGCAGATACTTTTTTTTCAACTTGAATTTTCTTTATTTTTCATACCATAGGACAAATATAATAAGTACAGAGCTGTAGTCACAGAGGCAGCAATTCTAGATGGTACAATCACCACACTGTTAACAATGACAAGTAAACTGTTTCTATAAACACTCGTACCACTATCATAATAAGCCCGAAGGCTGCGCAAGGGAAAATAGTTCCCAATTAAACGGTTCAGAACCCTACCCCAGGCTAAGGGAGGAGGCACGGAATACATGGGACTACAGGCAACTCTAAGGAACTTATAAAGGGAAGGGTGGAGGGGGGGGGATAAACGGGACGGGGTGGGGAGGGGTCGGAGGGAAGAGGAGAGAACAGAGGAAGAAAGAAGAAAAAGAGAAAAAAAAATAAAGGAAGGGGGATAAGACAGTAAAAGAAAGTATAGCACCCCTAATGTCCCCGTCTAGTATCAGATTTAATATATATACTCTACCCTAAGAGGAGATCCCACAATCCCCTCAACCTGCCAGAAAAAGTGCACCACCCAAATAAGAGTACAAAATCACCTATTTATTTTCAATAATGAAACATAGATCAAATTTACAGACATTTAAAAACATGCTAAAAAGGTCACAACAATGACCACCAGGGGGCACTAAGCGCCGGCTCTCTACATATATCCTGTATCCACTGATATACCCTCTATATCCAAACTCCCATGACTAGTGCATAATATCAATTATAAAACATTAAAGTGCTAAGTGCTAAGTAATTAAACCTATATATATCTAGTGAGGACCGCCGAGAGCGGAAAAAACAAAACAATCAAAGACCATATCACATGTGCAACAGTCAGTACATTACCCATTAACTGGCCAGCGTTTCACTCTGTCCCCCTGCCCCTAGCCTGCGCGTTCGTAACGGTCGTTGACCCGTTACTTCATGGGCACACACAAGTATCAGATTTAAACCAAAAGTCGAAGTCTACTGGCATAAATTCCTGTATCCAGGGAGACAACACCTCGCCAAATCTCTCCAGACCGGCTTCCTGTACAGCTGTCAGCTTCTCCATCGCCATTATTTGGGCTACCTTATTTTTAAATTCCCTAAAGTGCAGAGTTCCCGTTTTCCAAGCCCTGGCTATAACCATTTTAGCGCCCGTCAGGACATGGTAAATTAATTGCATATCACCCCTAGTTCTTCCTTCAATAGGGCTATTAAGCAGGGCAATCCAAGGATTCAGCTCGATCTGACTTCCCAACATTTTATTGATTGCTCTAAAAACTTTTGCCCAAAAGCACTACACAATATCGCAATCCCACCATATGTGCCGATACATCCCCTCTACTTGGCAACCCCTGAAAGAGGAGCCCCTGGTTGTCATTTGTAAAATGACTCAGCGATTGGGGACCAGATACCATCTTAACGTTACCTTAACATTGGCCTCAATTGAGGCTACTGAAGCTGCTGATCCAAAGGATGCCCGCCACATAGCTTGCCAATCCTTCGGGTCTTTGACCTCTCCCAGATCTCTTTCCCATTTGAGGCTATAACCTGTGTTAGAAGCGCTGCATTTTTTATTTAACAATTGGTAGATCTCGGAGATAGCCCCTCTACCCCTAGGATCTATCTTACACCGCTGCTCAAATAAGGAGTATTGGGTGGCTTCGTTTGTTCTTTCAGTATCCCTTATTATAGATTTCACAAAATGTTTTACCTGCATATACCCAAACAGATCTCTTGGCTACAATTGGAACTTATCTCTTAACTGCTGAAAGGTGGCTATACTATCTCCCTGTAGACAGTCCTCCAGTCTCATGATCCCTGCCCTCTATACACTAAATCTGACTGGGTCCAACACTGCTAGGGGAAACATAGGATTGCCCCACAGTGGCATCAGGGGTATATGAGCTGAGGCCAATCCTTCTATATGCTTGATATCGTCCCAGACTTTTAGGGAATGATTTAAGATAGGGTTTTGAATAAACCTCCTCACTTTTGGGGTCACCCACAATAAGCCCGCTATTGGAATCGAGTGGCACATTGTTGATTCAATTTGCACCCAACAGGGGATATCTAAAGTCTCGTGGTATGAAAGGACTTGAGATAATTGGGCTGCCTGGTAATACTTAGTTACATTGGGGACACCTAACCCTCCTGATCTTTTAGATCTCAGCATGATATTCTTTGCCACTCTTTGGCGGTTTCCATTCCATATAAAATCCAGTATCTTGCTCTGCAATATTTTCAGAAAGTGTGGTGGGATTCTGACCGGCAGGGTTCTGGCTAAATATAAACATTTGGGCAGCAGTGTCATGTTGATCGCAGCAATTTTGCCTAGCCATGAAAGGCCATAATTTTTCCATTTAGTTTGTAGATCAAAAAGTTTTTGACGGAGCTGTGTATAGTTGGCCGCCAGCAACGCTTTATAGCTGTTAGTTAAATTGACTCCCAAATATTTGAGAGCTTTTTTTCCCATTGGAAATCGTAGGTTTCCTGAAGCCGTACCCAGGTCTCCGAGGAAATATTTTTATTTCTTTAGACTTAAGTGTATTCACTTGGAGACCTGAAATGGCCGCAAAGTCTTTGAGGGTCTGCAATAAGTTAGATAGGGATATAAGGGGATTAGAAATAAACAGCAACACATTATCTGCAAATAAACATAACTTATGGTGATGGCCACCGATCTTTATACCTGAGATATCTGGAGAATCTCTTATTAATTGGGCTAAAGGTTCCATGACCAGGGCGAACAGGAGGGGGGACAAAGGGCACCCCTGTCTAGTACCCCTCGAAAGGGGGAACCTGTCAGATTGAAAACCATTGTACTTGACGTAAGCCACTGGCGTATATCGATCTGATCATACCTATAAATTTCGGTCCAAACCCCCATTTTTCTAAAAGAGAAAGGAGAAAGTCCCAGGAAACAGAATCGAAGGCTTTTTTTATATCTAAAGATAGATACATTGCGGATATAAAGAAATTGGTCTGAAATTTGACCATATTGAGTGGCCGGTATTGAGCTTCAGGACCATGCTTATTGAGGCCGTCAGAGATTCCTGTGAGAAAGCCCTGCCCGCCTGAATTGCATTAAAGAAGACCACTAGCTTAGGGATTAAAATAGTACTAAAGACCTTATAATATGACGCCGAGAACCCATCGGGTCCAGGTCTCTTATTTTCTTTGAGATTGGAAATTGCGTGCTCCACTTCTGCGGTCTTGAATTCCGCTTCAAGGGAAGTCTGAAGGGCTCCCAGTTTTGGAGGGGAGGGATTGGCATACAGTTTTCTAAGTTGGGATGCAAAAACTTCTGTGATATTTTTGGGGTTACTGGTGATATCCCTCCTATCATTCTTTAGCCTAATTGGGCAATATATTTGAAAAGGGGATTTCAGTTTCCTAGCCAGTAATGAGTCAGGTTTATTTGCTTTGCAATAGAATTTGTGTTTGATCCACTTTATCGCGTTTTCAGCCTTACCCGCCAGTGCCAGGTTCAAGTCTTGAGTGACTCTATGTAATTTTGAACGTAGCTCTGGGGTTAAGCGCTCTTTTGCCTTTTCTGACACTTCAAGGTATTCCCTCTCCAACTCATCAATAGAAACATAGAAGGTTGACGGCAGAAGGAGACCATATGGTCCATCTAGTCTGCCCTTATGTGTATACTGTATGTACTCTTTATCTTAGGATAGATGTGTGCTTATCCCAGGCATGTTTAAATTCAGTGACTGTTGATTTTTCAACTACCTCTGCTGGAAGTTTGTTCCAAGCATCTACTACTCTTTCTGTAAAATTATATTTTCTAACATTGCTCCTGATCTTCCCCCCAACTAGCTTCAGGTTGTGCCCAATACGCCAATTTCTTTCTCATTTTTTCTTAGATGCAATTTGAATCAACTGTCCCCTAATAGTGGGCTTGTGGGCTTCCCAACATATGGCTGACGAAATTTCAGGGGATTCATTTTGGGCGAAATATTCAGACAGCGCATTGGAAACAGATTCAACTACTGTCGGATCAGATAAAAGTGAATAATTTAGAGTCCAGGAGGGACCAGATCGCCTACAGGTTAGGGATTCAAGTTTGAGAACTACACTATCGTGATTGGACCAAGATATTGGCACAATTTTTGCTGTTCTCATCACAGGGAGAGATCTCTGGGCAAGGAAGATGTGGTCAATTCTAGAATAAACATTATGTGGATGCGAGAAGTGCGTAAAGTTCTGGTTACCAGAGTTGGCTTCCCTCCAGCTATCCGCCAGGTGATGACTATCCAGAAGATTCCTAAATGCTTTAGATGCCGCGGCAGTCTGAGGGGAGACCAAGGGACTACCAGATGACTGTCTATCCAGGAAGGGGTTCAGGGTGAGATTAGAGTCACCACAGATCACCAATAGTCCCTGCACAACTTCAGAGACCACCTTGAAAAACTTGCTTAAAAATGCTATCTGTTCTGTTTTAGGGGCATAATAGTTTGCGATAGTGATATCAGAAGCTGGGATGGTTCCTACCATGATTAGATATCTACCCTCAGGGTCGACTATTTCCTGATTGCATTTAAATTGAGCACCCCTTTTAAAGCCTATTAGTACCCCCCTTTGCTTAGTTTCTGGGCAAGCATGAAATACCTGTGGGTATGCAGCGTCCAGGAACTTGGGTCTGGAGGACTTCGAAAAGTGCGTCTCCTGGAGGCAGATCACATCAGGACGTAGAGCTTTAAATTTTGGGAAGGCGTAGCTCCTCTTGTAAGGAGAATTGAACCCTTGGACATTCAGTGATAGCACAGTAGTCATAGTTACAAGAATAATTGGACAACCGTGGGGTTAGAAAGAGATAGAATAGAATAGAGAATAGAAACAGAAAGAGATAGTAAGTAGACAAGTAACTAAATAGTTAAAATAGAAGTGAAAGAAAAAAAAAAAGAAAAAAAGGGGGGGGGAGGAAGGATGGGATTAGGGAAAAAAGGTGGGATGGGAAAGGGTAAGGAGGGTAAGGTAGCCCTCTATGTAGGGCTCTTAACTTCTAGTGCTATTAACCCTGACTAAACGGGTCAAGGTTAAGAGCGCTATCCAATGGAGATAATTACAAAAAAACAAATGAAATTTGGTGGATCTCGAGATCCACTCAAGGTAAAATACAATAAAGTAAATCGCTGGGGAATGTCCCCACCGATTTAACAGGAGTACAGCAAACTTCTACCGGCGACCAAAAGGGGGTACCATAAAAATACCTTCAAAAGCGCACCATAATATTCTAAGCTTAAACAAAGAACTAGACAAAAATTAGCGCTTAGGACAAACTATTACAACTTAAACTTTAACTATAAAACTGTATAAAAAGGTATATAAAAATAAAAAAATACAAAAATATTTGCTTGTATATATAGGAGGAGGAATAAGACAATAACCTGGATATTGGTATAACCTCCAACTTGGAATAAAAAAAAAAAAAAAAAAATTAAGGATCTGCAATAGAAGTTTCCTAAGGGTCCAAGACAAGAACATTATGGTAGCACAGATCTTCAACTGAAATGATCATCCATCTTTAAACATCAGCGATGAACTGCAGCCTGTTAGCCGGCCTCCTCGCCGCAGCCTCTTTCCTGCACGCTGAGCTTTGGGTGAGTCCTCTGCACATCTGGGGGATTTGACTGGCACAGCTCTCATGATGCCTGCCGCCACCATATGAAATTTTAGATCTTCCAGCGAACTTGCTGAATAAGGGACATCCTTGTAAGAAAACATGACCCGAAAAGGGAAGCCCCACTTGTATTTGATTCTGTGCTCTTGTAAAATCAGTAGTAGTGGCTTCATTTCTTTCCGCTTTGCAATTGTGGTGGCAGATAAGTCCGAATAGACTTGGTAACTGTGGCCTTGAAATATTAGTGAGGGTGCTTGTATAGAAGCCCTTTGGATTAGCTGTTTGGTGTTGTAATAGTGAAATTTTACTATTATATCTCTAGGAGGGTCATTTGGATGCCTGCGCGGGCCCAGGGCCCTGTGGATGCGATCAAATTCTAAGTGATCGACATGGAGACCAGGGATTAATTCTTGGCATAGGGCAGTAACTGCTGCTTTAACATCTTCTATGTGTTCAGGGAGCCCTCTGAATCTTAGGTTAGTTCTTTTGTCTCTGTTCTCTGCATCCTCTAGCTTCGCTAGTAGTGTGGAATTATCAACTTTAAGCTGTTGCAGCTCAGATTCTAGGGACTCTTGGGCAGCCACAGCTTCCCCCAGCCTGTTTTCAAAAGCCTGCATCCCAGAAGTAACTTTGTCCAGCTCTCTAGACATGTGCTCTCTGCAGCATGTGCTCAAACTGCTGTATAAGTGACTCACTTATTTCAGGCTGTGATGTGATGGGCTGGGGGCTGGCTCTCTCACTCTCCATGAATGAAGCTTCGCTGTGCTCAATCTCCTCCTGATCAGCAAGGGACAGGTCCTCCGCCATCTTGCCTGCCCCCTCCGCAGCAGCCTGCTCCAGATCCTTGCTCTGACTGTGCTGGCTCCTCTCTTCGTCGCCGCCGCTGCCTTGCAGGTATTGTACAGCCTGCGTTCTCCCCCCTCCGACCCTCCAGGTGCGCTGTCAGCTGCTGAAAACCCCTCGGAAACGGCCGCCGGGTGCGGAGCTATCTCAGGCAGCCGCCATTGACGATCCGCGCACATGCGCACTCCAGCAGGCATATTCTATGCTACATAACTGCATGGGAGCAGCCATCTTGCCACATACATGAGTCCAGCTTATATAAAAACCCAATCCCACAGTCAAAATTGCCTCACTTATCAGTTAAGTCCTCTTTTATTTCTCGTAGAAAGTCATCAGTTGTGATGAATCATTGCTCTGCTGCACAGAATTGTAACACTTTAGAATATACATAATGTTTACACTGTCTGAATGGTCTGTGGTAAATCCAGATTCCGCAGCTGGTTATTCAGTGTGTGTGTGCATCTGTGTGTGTGTGTTTATATAACACAATACACAAGCCGCCCGTGTTTCTGAGGCATTTATATCTCTGTTTGGTGTGGGCTGCTCCTGGCACAGCTCCCTCCTCATGCTTATGTGTGTGACAAGATGGCCGCTCCCATGCAGGCCTGTTATTCCAGAACATCTGCATGGAGTTAAGCCAGAATAGCTTTGTTTAGTGGTGTTAACGAATGCTGATTATAGGAATTAGCCTGGTTCCTTATGTTACTGAGAAACACTTGCTTTAAATTTTCTTACTTGGCCTTCTGGAAGATATTTTGATTTGATTATGTAAATATATTCTCTAAGGTGATCTATTGGTGTTGTCTGAATGTCTGCATTTGATATGTCTGAACTGTACCTAAGGTTTACTATTAAGATATATTGCAAATGCAGGACAAGTGTGCAAGTTCTAGTTTAAAGAGCAACAGTCTGGGTTGTGATAAATATAAGAAAACAGAATGAAAAAATAAGAACTCCTAAAACTAGACTTTTATGTCCCTAATAGGAACCCGATTAGCAAGAAAGATCTCCGCTTTGATTTTTAGCTTCTGATCTTCTAAATCAGCTTCATTGTGACTGATAACTCTAAAGAACTAGGCACCAATCTTCCCATAAAGCCATTATCCAACGATTAAGGACTTGAAGAATAAGGGACTAATCATTACCTCTTGTACAAGAATGTGTGATACAATGAATGAATAACATTTGTGACTTTGCTTGCATAGATGAATGATTGCCCTGTACCACCGGCTGCCAATATTTAAAAGTTGGCATAGAGTCTTCTATGAAATCATTCACCTTGCCTTTTTGGAGTGGAGGTCGCCAGGAGAACAAAAGCTTTTACTGAAATGGAAAAGGCATACTAAAATGAAATGATCAGGTTAAAGACTTCCTGTGGCCATCTTGCTCCAGTCGTCTTAATTGACTTTAAGCAGTAGCTTCTCCTTGCAGAGCCCATGTGGTGAGAATGAATGGAAGGGAATTTTTAGATATCTATGAATAGCACAAACGGTGTTTTACCACTGTGCAATCAGGGGAAGGGAACCTGTTTTAATGAGCTTAAATATTTGCTGAAGCATAATTTTCACATAGATTAGCCAATTATAGTTTGGGATAATTAGCTTCACTTATGTAGACAAGGAGAAGGCACTACTATAATAAATGAACGTCTCCATTTTTGCTTCTGCTTTTTTTGAAAGAACTGTTTGGGTTTATTGTTCTTCTGGGCATACATCTTTTCCTAGCAGACAGTCGTCAGGCTAGAAGAGTGGGCCTTCGGGCACAAGACCTGGAATTCCCCGAATGGGTACTTTTATAAAGAAGCCAGCCTGGACAGATAAGCTGTGCAGGAGTTGGGGGTGAGTATCCTGTTTTTATGCCCTTCAAAAAAGACCTTAATTAAAAATTACGGTAGGTCTAAGCCCCCCACATCCTGTTCTTGGAAGCCCCTTCACATACAAAGTGGACCAGGCCAAATGTCCCACAGAATCTAAACTACTTTAGCACCCCATGTGACTGCTGATGTTCAGTTGGTTTTACCAGCTGGACAAGGGGATAAGAAGCATCAAACGATCATTGAAGGGTAGGTATTGAAGTGAAAAGGCATCCCAAATCAGGATGCCCCTCAGAGGGGAACCTGTTTTAAATGAGAATAAGTATGAGACCTAATTTTCACAAGGTATACTGCTGTACAAGAAATGTTCTAATCCCTCACATGTAATTGGTTGTTAAAATAATAGATGTATATTAGAAGCAAGTGAATAGCCACCCCCAAAGAAGTTTAGCCCACTGGGAGTTCTCCCTGATCTCTCTATGGTCAGTCTACTCCTGCAAGTAAGGCACACTTGCATTCTGGATAAGCCAGAAGTTAGGGCAATCAATGTAGACTAGAGTAATTTTTGTGTTAGATACAACATTCTTTTCTTTAGCAGTTCTCATGCTACCAGAAGCTTTATTTTTAGCAAAAATAGACTGAACTGCAGGACAGATAAATTAAAGGGCAAGAGGTTCAATACACTTGCTCCTGGTGGGTTTCTAAATTTGAAGAGCTCTCAACTCTGACCAATGTTTTTTTTTAGCAAGTAGAAGTGTTTTTTAATATTATTTAGTTTTAAATTGTGTGTTTTTCTTTTTATTTGATATCAATTAAGCTTCAGAGCCTGCATTTCACTGCAAGGCAGTGAAATAGATTTTGATGTCACTTTGACTTATATGTGAAAACTTTAAGGCAATTCTTCTTTTGAACTTAAATTTTTCCATCAATCATTGGTAAAAATAAGTCCTCTTTTAATGAGTTAAGATATTTGCGGAATTATTTTTTCCCTTGATTAGCCAATTATAGCTTATAATAAGTCGTCGTACTTGTGATTGTAGAAGCAATTTGGTTTAAACAAGTCCTAAGCTCAATGCTTTTGTCTTAATTCTACTGTGTAAGTGTAAACTGCGGGTCATTAGGCATCAGTAGGATGCTGTTTTCCTAAATATCGGTTAGTGTATAGGAAATAATTAATAAACATTCTTTATTAAGGGAATTGTGGTCAACACTTGATTTTCTTCAATGGCAGCACATTTTGCATTGAGTAATAAAATGAGGTTAATTATAACTGGAATATACCGAGGTCTGCAAATTTACCTTAATTAGACTGTTTACCGTTAGCTCATTATATTAACGCGTCATTATGATGATTAATGGACTGGCGGTTCAGTTTGTGCTTTACAGTTAAAATCATTTGTCAATTTAACTGTAACAAAACAAGCTTTATTCGTAATTGTCTTATGTGCATTGCTGTATATTTTAAAGGATATCTATCAACATACTCATAAGTCACTGGCACACCTGCAGCAGTGTAAGTATGCAACGTTGTTATTTTATATGGGCTTAATATATTAGGATTGGATGCCCGTTGGCTGGAGAACTTTTAGACTCCTGAGACACTCTCCTGCTTGTTTATCCCATATGAGCCTATGGGGTATGCAGAAGGAAGAGTATTTTGCCCAATTGTGAGCTTCCCAATGAGCTTCAGGTGGAAGTGGTGCATTCCAAATTGTAATGCATGATTTTAATATTTAATATATACCTGTACACCCAACACATGAAATACATAACAAAATTATAATAAGTCCTGAGCTGAGGCAGTTTTACTTTTAGGTTCAGATTTTCAATTGAATATATCAGCACCCTATGGGGTACTGTATTTATTAAATATTGAGAGTTCCTCCAGGCCTTTCCATTCTATGATTCTAACAAATGTAATTTCCAACTCGAGAGCTCAACTCTACTCCTAACTCAACTCTACTCAACTCTACTCCTAACTAATTTTAAATGGCATCAACTTTTTCATGGTGCAGTGGACTAAAACTTCCATTCTCTGGTTACCACCTGCCCACCAGGACTCCAGGAGCTATTATCAGTCAACATACTGCAGAGCTCTTGTTCCTCTGGGCTTTCTGACTGGCTGGTGCTTTTTGCTATTTTTTCTGGCCCATTGATGTCTTTAGGACCGACAACAAAAATACAGCAGTTGAAGGCACAAGTCAGATGAGCCATGCTATACTAACATTATACATTTAGTAGAAGGCTACTCCGAGGCTGGGGTTTTTAATAGACTATGCCCAGTGGAGTACATTTCTGCCCTTCATAAATGGGTGGACTTATCATAACTCTCTAATCATGGAGTTTCCTCTACTGTACTTTGGTCAAATGGCAGGAAAGTAGATTTATGTACAGTTCAGTTACCATGCACTGACCACTTATTAATCTGCTGCTGGTATGTGATGGAAAGAAATTATGAAATGTAAGTGATTGCTACTCGTGTTTGCTCCAGTGATATATGTACAGAGCATGTTAATGGTCTCCATGCTCCATGACAAACGATGTTGCACCAGCCTAATTGTATCATTGTGCATGGTAATGCAGGGAGCGCTATACTTCACCGCTGTGAGCTTATGATAAAAGACAGTGAATAAAGCTTTTAGTGCTAAGGCAGTTAAGCAGATCTACAAAACAATGCTCAGCAACATCTTGCTGTCTTTTTTCTGCTCGGATAGTCTTTATTTGTGGAGCGTTTTTTGTAATGGAACCTTCCTTTCTATTTTAAATGTCTGCAAAACAGAGATAAGCATCCGGCATAAGCACAGACTTAGAAGAGAGGTGACTATAAAGTTTCGAATTGAGCTGCAGTAAAGATTATCCATAAATACTGGATGGCAGCCAGAGTGTAGAAAGAGATTTGACTACCCAAATGTCCCTTAATACTTAGGAAGAGTTTTTTTTCTGGGGACAATTGGCTACAGGACATTTCAATTTTGGTCCATCGCTTTTGCTCCATTCCTGCCAAAATTCTTGTGCTGCTTTTCAGTTCCTTAAAGTGGTGTACCTTATAATTTATGGACCAAAAATGGAAAGAAAATGTTTACACTTTCAAAATGTTTTATCCTGGTATGTGGTCTGTTATCTGTAAGCAGAGGCCACCTTTAATATATGACATTTTTGGGCCCATACATAATGAAAGCCTTTAGGTACCCTCATCCGTTATACATACATCCATGACTAGATATAACAATTGTATAATACTTATGTTAGTCTACTTTAACATGAACTAGTAATAGGGAATGATGGTGCCCATGATTTTAACTGTTGAGATCAAGAAGCTCGGGTATGATATAATTAACAAAATGAAATCCCTAGCGAATGGCTAGTTTAGTGACCATTCGCATAGCTCTTCATCTGAATCTGAGACAATCTCAGAAACATTTTGACATAAAAAAACTCTTATCATTTTGTTGCAGCACATAAAGCATAGCATGATGCAATATGATGATGTAAGTTGTGCTTGTTTGGCAGTTGGATTTTGAAAGGACCTCCAGGCTTTTTGTAAATGTACAGGTCCCTCGGCCCTTTGAGCAGAGCCTGATTTGGCTTGTAAGCTGTGACTCAGGGCTCATGGCAGGTACTAGCTTTATTGGTTGCTATGTCATATGTAAGAGTGCTGAGACACCGCAGTTAAGCTTAAAATTTGGTTTAGCTACAGTACCTTGTCAAAAATTGGTCTCTGCTCAGAAGAGGGAGGTGAAGCAATTAGGGCTTTACAAAAGAGCCTGGATGTCGTCCTTAAATGTTTTATCTACCTATCGCTCAGTGGTCTGCCTCTCTTTGCCTCACTGAGAATCATCAGTGACTTTGGCCCATTGCCTCATTGGACTACAAATGTTGATGTAATTATGGGATCTTATTCCTACTAAATGACTACCATCCTTATGACACATCACCAGCGTTCATATTTAGGTAGTTATATGGGCTGGAGATTTAGCTTTCTAGCATAATGTGTTTTGTCAGCCAGCAGTTCAGCTTTAAATACTTTTTGCTTTTGGCTGTCATAAACATTGATGGTGATGTCAGGTTGTTTTGATTTTCCTGATATTAGAAAGTACTTATTTTGGACCTACTTGTTCTATATATAATGTATATGTCTGAGCAGAATCAGGAATCCTTGTTATGGATGAACTGTCTAAACTCTGAACTTTTGTTACAGTATACCGAGAGAAAGGTGATAGTGATGTTGCAGATGGTATGTCCATGTTTAATCATGATGAAGGAAGGTCAGCCATCTGGACAGACCAAAAATTAGATTAAGATTGAAGGAAAACAAGCAGCTTGCAAAATTGATCACCTCTGTATAAAGACAATGGGAGGGTCTGAAGGATGCTGTTTTCCCATCTTTAATTAAACCTGCAGACTTGGTTATTCTAGTTACTGGCTTGGTTTCCCTTTCTACAATATCACAAAAGAAATGCTACATATCCTAATTGTCTCTCATCTATTTCCAGTTTACCTTGAAGGGTAGAAGATAAAGTCTTTTAAC
This sequence comes from Gastrophryne carolinensis, assembly GCA_027917425.1. NCBI lineage: Eukaryota > Metazoa > Chordata > Amphibia > Anura > Microhylidae > Gastrophryne > Gastrophryne carolinensis. The sequence continues at coordinate 469,638,311 of CM051236.1, read as the reverse complement.
GCTGTATAAAAAGGGGTGTCTGCAGTCATACCTTTTCCCACTGGCCCCCATTTCCTCTTCACTGGTTCATCTTCCTCCCTGGCCTGGAAGGCTTACATGGACAGGAAATAGAGCTTTTGGGAGGTTCTTAGCACTTAAAGAGGTTTGCATATCACAGAGGATCAGATTTCCAACAAGGTGAACATTACTGTGGACATTTATCAGCAAATAAGTCATTTTATATTACAATTTGGAGAGCTTTCTGATTCAGATAGAGAACCTTTCTCACTTACCTTTCGCCTTTATTTGTTCAGTATTTTTTGATTGGTTAACCAAATCAGTTATGAAGGATGGTGATGGGTCAGGGGCAGGATGCAGCTTCACTTGGTTCCCCAACTTTGTTATGGCTGGTTCACATCATCTACAGTGCCTAAAGCAAACCTTTAGTAAGTAAGCTCCCACAGCCCCCTCCCCCCCGAGCGAACTAATTTACCATTCCGCTGGCTGAATGCCCTCCAGAAAGTTAGAAAACAGCCATAAAAAGAATACAGTGTCCCCACATGATCACCAGTGGCCAATGGGGTTTGAGGGGTGGGCATGCACACCTGTCCCACTAACTCCATTAGTTTCAGCCACAGTGGACTGTGAAACAGCAAGTATCTTGACGATTTCCACTTCATATAGATTTGCAGAAAAATGCCACTGGGTGCATCACAATTTGGGATGCCCCAAGGGGCATTGTTCAATGTGAACCTCAAGCAACTGTCAAAAACAAAATACTACTTTTTAGCCATGTATGGCTCTCCTGAATTGTTTTATATATATATATATATATATATATATATATATATATATATATATATATATATTTATAATATATATATATATATATATATATATATATATATATATATATATATATATTACAGATTTATAGCCATCTTGCTCTAATTACCTGTTGAGTTACCAGTGTGTTCCCTTCATCTACATAATATTTAGCCGTCATCCTCTATTCTCGGGGCTGAGTAATACAACTAATTATGGGTTTCCTTGAAAATGTTTTAGAGCTGAGCTCCTGATCTTGGTGGGGTGCTCTGTAAAGCAGCAACACTAGAGCGGGGAGTAACTATAAAATCCTGATTCTTGGCAAAGGCTCTTTCTCATGTGTGCCAGAGGGCTTCTAGTCAAACAAACAATAATCATTTATTGTTACCTTTTATTTTAGCTTACAGTCAGCCATCTTTATTTGAAACATTTTAAAATATCCTCTTACCTGCTATTCATTGTAACCATGTCAATGGTACTTTCTACCCCTTCTACCCCCTGTAGCATAGGGAATTTCCTTACTGTTTATGTCAGACAGACTCTTATTATTCACTAACCTGTACATCTGGGTTTTTTCGTCACCCATTTAGGGAGACCTGATTGGCCAGACACTTAAAGGATCACTATCACAAAATCTGGAGAAGACAGATTTTAAATATACTTGTCACGTATATAAGTAATGTGGACAAAGTAAATGCACCAAAAAAATGGGTTACATGTTACCATTTTCCAGAGGTAACTGTTTAAAAATAGCCCGGGCGACGACACCCGTCACCCAGGGAGAAACAATTTCTTCCCCACTCAGTGCTACGCCTCAGACAACCTCTTCTCTTCACCTCTCCACAGCATCTCAACTTCCAGCAGTCTCCTGCCAAATTCCCTGTTAGATCTTAACTTCTGCTCTCCCACAGCAGCTCCTCTGGTGAGTACAGAACACAGGCCTCATCCTTACATTACATAGGGGCATCTCTCCATTACAGGCAGTCGTGTCATGTACCCGCCTGGAATCGATCCTGCCACCCTTCGGTCACAAGGCTGTTTCCTTAACAATTCAATTCAATTTATTGTTCACCAAGTACATAGAGATGAACAAGGAATTCCTTTTGGCATATACACAGTGCAACAGATAATTACAGTTTACATAGAAATTGAAACAAGAGATACAAACTACATTGAATACAGAAAATACAAGAGATACAGATGCTCTTACATAGTGCAAGTGCTACTTGCTAATACAAACTCTTTTGGGCCTGGGTCTATGATGCCTGGCTAATGTTAGGGGTGCTGATAGCCAAAGAAAAGAAACCATTGCTAGATCAAGTCCTGCAAGCTGTTACCGCAAGGGGTCGCCACAAACCCATGACTGCCTCTATACAATATACATGCAGTCTTAAAAAAATATTAAAATGTCACCCCTGCCATAAAAATATTTTGCTTAAAATGGCCACTGCATTACCCACGCTCACTTAAAATTCTAAGGAAAGCTAATGACCCTGTGCCATACCAATGGTTTATGTTTAGCCAAAGCTAGTCAGACACCCTCCTGGCAAAGACTATAGGACACAAAACATGCAGAGCACTGCAGGTACATCGTATGGTCTTTTCGATTCCTAGACAATTCACAAACCCCCGTCAAGGGTATCCACCTGGGAGCAAGGATGGACCTCTGTAAATCCTATTCAAATCTCCATGCATATATCCAGCTCAACCAAGTCCCATAAAACATAACTTTTACTGCGAGCATTTAAAAACATACAAATCCTGTGCTGGTGTGTAAGACGATCTCACCCCCCTCAAAGGTTACGTGTTTCGGGGAGCAGCCCCTTAGTCATACCTGATACATACCTAAGGTATGACTAAGGAGCTGCTCCCCGAAACACGTAACCTTTGAGGTGCATGGAGACATGGTATGGTCAGTTTGTTAGGTTTGTATGCTGTCCCAATGTAGAATGCCTAGTGGTTGAGGCACAGCCGTATGGTTTAGGTCCCCTTTAAAAAGGTTACTAAATCCAATTTGCTTCTGCTCTTGGTCAGTTAATTAATGCCTTGACATAAGTTGTTGGATCATTTTAAAGAACCCTAAGAAGCCAAAAAGCTAAAATTGGAAGCCTGTTCTATATGGGACTGGAAATAGCTGCATGGCACCTATTGGAAATTTTGGAATAGATAAGCATCTTTCGCAAATTTGGGGCTCACTGGTGTGAGTGAGAGGGTTAGGTTCCTTTAGTGACCCTGTGAATCAGGACCCTCCCTGGCACAGATTTGCCAGAAAGGGTGTACTGTAGGTCTAAATGGCACCTGTACGCTGATAAAATAAACCCACCACTTCTACACCTGATTTGAGGTCAGCACTTTCCAAATGATTGCGCTAGTGTTTAGATGCAAGTCTACAGGCTTTTGAGGAACCATGCAGCTATCTCAGATGTAATGATCCCTATGATACCTGCAATGCACTTCTGCACACAGTGAATGGACCAACAGGTGCACCCAGAATTTTTTCATTGCTACTTTTTAAGTTATAGACATAGGGAAGATTAGTTTTAACTAGCTGACAGCAAAGGTAAATAAAGACTAGGAAGACCTACTAGATACACATCATAGAGTCCAGCCGAATAAGGTGATTGGGACACTAAATTGAAACAGATAAAAAATAACTGGCACTTATATTGTACAGCGAGCCACTGTTATCTGAAGTCATTTGAGCAGATTGCACAGCCAGCAGAAGGGGTCAGCCACGGTCACATCAAGGAACGAAGCGAGAACTCCTAACCTCGCTGAAAGTAATGGAAATAAGGTCTTTGTAAACAGTAGGGGGAAAGTGGCACAAAAGACCAAAAAAATGTTGAAAGTAAAAGATGATAAAAATACATATAGCAGATGGGGCCGCTAGGTGTAGCCAGCCAGCGACTGGAAATAACAGGGCTTTGTTTTGTCAATTGCTCGCTCTTAAAGCAGCGTCGGGCTAAAGTATCTTTTTAATCTGAACAGTGGGTGTTACAGAGATTATATTAGCAGCGAGCCGGTCAGGAGATGAATGTGTTTCTTGTGTTTCTCGGCTGATTAGTGCGCTCCCAAATGGCAAGTATGATAAACTCTGCTCTTTTGATGGCCTTTTTTTCTTTCAAATCAAAAACTCAAGATCACAGACTACATTTTCCTGTAACAAGACCATGTTTATTCCCTAGGTACTCCTTAATTCGACTTTTAAATACCTCCTTGTTTCTATGGATATTTTGCTAGTAGGAATAGACTATTATTCAGGGTATAACCGCCTGAAAACAGATCATTTTGAAGTCAACAAGGCCAAGACTTCTACCCCCACCCTTCCCTGTTTCTAATTAATGGAAGCATACTGCAGACTTTTGAAATTTACATGTCTTTGATTAATAATAAATTATTACTTCATTTTAAATAATATATACACGTTGGCTTCTTAAAGGCAGCAATTTTGTCATCTGAAAGATATTCATGAGAATGTTGGTTTCAATACTAGAAGTGTTTTATAATACATGTAAATGATATATATCAGGTGGTGTCTGACTACTATAAAATGGAGTCGGGGAGGCTGATTCATCATTAATAGAGATGAGCGAACTTCTTGAAAGTTCGATTCGGGCGATTCGCCGAATTTCCCCAAGAAATTCGGGTTAGCCCGAATCGAACTTTCACGAATCGCTCATCTGAAAAAAAAATGCCGGCATGGTGGGAGCGAGCAGGCCGGCTACGCTGTCAGCGTGCGGCGGAAGCCGGCCTGCTGACAGCGCAGCCGGCCTGCCCGCTCCCACCATGCCGGCATTTGTTTAAAAAGCAAACACCTGCATGGTCGGAGCGTGGAGGCCGGCGCCGCTCTCAGTCGCCCTCTGATGACGCGTCCTCTGATGACAGCTGAGAGCGGCGCCGGCCTCCACGCTCCGGCGCCGCTCTCAGCTGTCATCAGAGGACGCGTCATCAGAGGACGCGTCATCAGAGGGTGCCTGAGAGCGGCGCCGGCCTCCACGCTCCGACCATGCAGGTAAGTGTTTGCTTTTTAAACAAATGCCGGCATGGTGGAAGCGGGCAGGCCAGCTGCGCTGTCAGCGGACCGGCTTCCGCCGCCGGCATTTTTTTTTTTTTTATTTCAGGGAAAATTCGATCGACACGAACCAAAAAAAATTCGGGTTCGTGCCGAATAGAATTTTCCCTTCCCTTTTCGTCCGAACCGGTTCGCTCATCCCTAATCATTAACGCCAGGTAGCGACAGATGAGCGTCTGTAGCAGGCATTTTCAGAGCGCCCACTAGTAGTCGCAGTGTTCAGCCGTGAGTCGCTACTTTATAGCGACTCAGTCGCTGTTCAGTAATGTTGAATACATTGTGAGGAGTCGCTATTTGACCAGTACAGCGCTGTATGGGAGCGCATGTTAGCGACTGCTCATAGCGACCGACTCACACCATATTCAGCAAAAAAACAACCTCACGAATCTCTGGCGCTGAAAAATACTTGTTTGAAGCCCAGAGCGCAGGAGGCGGTGTGTTTGAAGTGTGTTTTCAAGCATCTATCAACTAGTAACAAAGCGAAAAACATATGGAATTACATTGTATTATTTGTGATTTTTTTGAAAAAAAAACCAAAAACCCCGTTTAAAGAGAAAAGGATCGTCTATTGAAATGTATGGGAGAGCGAAAGGTAGCGAGAGGTCATACCTGGCGCTGTGCAAGGCTGAACGCCGGTGCTGTTCGCTGAGGCTGTGAAAATGATGAATCAGACGCTACATGGCGCTATCCCAGTCGCTAAACAGATTCTGCTTGATAAATGTGTAATTGCGTGCCGTGTCCGGCGTTCACCAGTCGCTATCTGTCGCTACCTCTCATTAACCAGCCACTACCTGACGCTATCCCTTCTTAAATTAGGGCCTTAGTTTGAATAGAGCAAACAAGCATTAGCTTGTAACTTTCGAAGGTGGTGCAAATAACTTCAACAGATAAAGGTGCTTAGGAACACAAATAAATGCTGAAGGATTTGCTTCTGTCTTCCATGCACCTGCCACTGCAGCCTTTGGTGATTTACTTTTGTCTGCTTTCCTATGTTTGACGGGGAGGCCGATTCATTAATAGCGGTAGGTAGCGACAGTTGAGCGACTGTAGCAGTATTTTCAGAGCGCCCGCTAGTAGTCGCTGTGCTTGGCCGTTGTTCGGTTGTTGATCGCGACTCAGTCGGTTTGCCGTAATGTTGAATATTAGGTGAGGAGTCGCTATTTGACAGGTTCCGCGCTGTATGGGAGCGCATGATAGCCACTGGCCCTAGCGACCGGCTCCCAGCATATTCATTAACAAATCACGCTCAAAAAATTCTCGCGCTGTGAAATGCATGTTTAAACCCCAGAGCGCTGGCGGCAATGGGTTAAAAGTAGTTTTTTAACCTCCAAACAACCATATTTTTGGAAACCAAAAAAAAAAAGGTTTTTAAAATAATTTTGTAATATGAATACATTAATATCAGACCTGTAATTTGAATTCTGTACAATTTTTTTTTATTTTTTTTTTTACTTAAAAAAATTATTTAAAATGGCAGAAGTGGTCACAGAATTTTTTTTTGTGGTGGGGAGCCGGCGTTCTCGTGGCGGGGCCCGTCATTACCGGCCGCTCACCAGTCGCTACCTGTCGCTATCCCTTGTTAAATTAGTGCCAAAATAGTACTTGCAGGACTTTTTACATAGATATGTGATCACTTTTTGTAACTTCCTAGATTTCTTTACCTACTTAAGAGCTTGCAGATCATAAATTGAAAGCCGGTTATTTTTATGCAAATCAAAATGTTAATCCTTCCTAATCTTATTTTTCCTTACACTGATGCCATGATTTTATTTTTGTAATCCTCAATAAAGATTGCCATTATAAACAGGGCACCACAAGAAAGAAAAACGCTAGCGACAGCCCAATATGACAGCTGGGTAATGATTTTATTTAGATGGAGTCTAGAGCTGAAAGTTGGAAAACCTATCTGGAACTAATCCCTATTCTGATCTTCCGCTTTTACTCTTCTCCTCTAATGCTTTCTAATGTGTTTTCCCCAGTCTAAAATGCTACATGAATATAATTATCTTTCCGATTTTAATCACTTGGATGTCTGCTTTGGCCTTTTAATTATTAATAAAGAAAAACCCATTGATTTCCTGTAGTTGTTCGAACATGACTCAAAGCTAATCTTGCCGCAGGCAGCAGAAGCAAATAGATGAGCAGCAAATCCTTCAGCTAAACATTAATTGCATGGGACTTTGGATAGGTTTTTAGGAGATGTCCCCCCCCACTCATTTTTGTTTCCGCTTTCAAGTCTCTTGTGATGTCCCCGGCCCTTTGTCATTAAAGGGGGAAATAATAATGTGAACGCCATATTCATGATACAACAGTGCAGCGTATGAGAGCTGCCAATTCTTAGATGGATATGCTGGCTCTTTTGTTTCTGAGCTTTTGAAGCTTTGTGGCTGGCACAGCAATAGTCGGGAGGCATTTGTTCCTAACAAGTTAAAATTGAAACTAGATTTGCATGTTATTGAAAAGATTGTAATTGTTATGTCATTAATTACATTTGCAGCCACATATCATAATGTACGGCCTGCAGTGGGTTGCTTTCACCTGGATCATAGTATATCATAGTACATCATGGATCATAGTATATCATAGTACATCATGGATCATAGTATATCATAGTACATCATGGATCATAGTATATCATAGTACATCATGGATCATAGTATATCATAGTACATCATGGATCATAGTATATCATAGTACATCATGGATCATAGTATATCATAATACATCATGGATCATAGTATATCATAGTATATCATGGATCATAGTATATCATAGTACATCATGGATCATAGTATATCATAGTACATCATGGATCATAGTATATCATAGTACATCATGGATCATAGTATATCATAGTACATCATGGATCATAGTATATCATAGTACATCATGGATCATAGTATATCATAGTACATCATGGATCATAGTATATCATAGTACATCATGGATCATAGTATATCATAGTACATCATGGATCATAGTATATCATAATACATCATGGATCATAGTATATCATAGTACATCATGGATCATAGTATATCATAGTACATCATGGATCATAGTATATCATAATACATCATGGATCATAGTATATCATAGTACATCATGGATCATAGTATATACAGTATTCAGTGATACAGTAAGTCAAAAGAAATTCACTCTTGAGGATGCTGTATCCCCCATCCTCATCTTCCCTGTATCCCCCATCCTCATCTTCCCTGTATCCCCCATCCTCATCTTCCCTGTATCCCCCATCCTCATCTCCCCTGTATCCCCCATCCTCATCTTCCCTGTATCCCCCATCCTCATCATCCCTGTATCCCCCATCCTCATCTTCCCTGTATCCCCCATCCTCATCTTCCCTGTATCCCCCATCCTCATCTTCCCTGTATCCCCCATCCTTATCTTCCCTGTATCCCCCATCCTCATCTTCCCTGTATCCCCCATCCTCATCTTCCCTGTATCCCCCATCCTCATCTTCCCTGTATCTCCCATCCTCATCTTCCCTGTATCCCCCATCCTCATCTTCCCTGTATCCCCCATCCTCATCTTCCCTGTATCCCCCATCCTCATCTTCCCTGTATCCCCCATCCTCATCTTCCCTGTATCCCCCATCCTCATCTTCCCTGTATCCCCCATCCTCATCTTCCCTGTATCCCCCATCCTCATCTTCCCTGTATCCCCCATCCTCATCTTCCCTGTATCCCCCATCCTCATCTTCCCTGTATCCCCCATCCTCATCTTCCCTGTATCCCCCATCCTCATCTTCCCTGTATCCCCCATCCTCATCTTCCCTGTATCCCCCATCCTCATCAATGCCCATTTTTCACAAAATGGGCATTGTTCTGAGAGCAGGGGGGCATCCTGATTGCCGATGTCCCCCATACATTGACAACATTGAACGAAAAAATTCTTAGAGGCCGATTCATTAACAGCGGCAGGTAGCGACAGTTGAGCGACTCTAGCGGCATTTTCAGAGCGCCCGCTAGTAGTCGCTGTGCTTGGCCGTTGTTCGGTAGTTGATAGCGACTCAGTCGGTGTGCCGTAATGTTGAATATTGGGTGAGGAGTCGCTATTTGACAGGTTCCACGCTGTATGGGAGCGCATGATAGCGACTGGTCAGAGCGACCGGCTTCCACCATATTCATTAACAAATCATGCTCAAAAAATTCTCGCGCTGTAAAATGCATGTTTAAACCCCAGAGCGCTGGAGGCGATGGGTTAAAAGTAGTTTTTTAACCCCCAAACAACCATATTTTTGGAAACCAAAAAAACAAGTTTTTTAAATAATTTAGTAATATGAATACAATATCAGACCTGTAATATCAATTCTGTACTTTTTTTTTTTTTACCTTAAAAAAATTTTTAAAAATGGCAGAAGTGGTCACAGAATGTTTCACATTAAAAAAAAAAAATAATAATAACAATTAATTATGAATATTTAAAGATTGTTCCATTGAAATGCATTGGAGAGCGCCAGGTAGCGAGAGGTCATACCTGTCGCTGTTCAAGGTCGTACGCTGGCGCTGTGGGCTGAGGCTGGAATAATGATGAATGAGTGGCTATCTGGCGCTATCTCAGTCGCTAAGCAGGATTGGCTTGATAAATGTGTGATTGTGGTGGGGAGCCGGCGTTCTCGTGGCGGGGCCCGTCATTACCGGCTGCTCACCAGTCGCTACCTGTCGCTATCCCTTGTTAAATAACGGCCTTAGCTTTTTCCCCGCTCCCCCCCTCCCAAAGAAATCGAGTGCTGTGAATCGCCATCACAGTCATGTGTTTACTGGCGAAAAATGTCCCGATGATAAAAAGCCATATAAATATTCTGGATGGCGGGGGGAGGAGTCAGTTATACACCAGGCATTAAGAAATATCCATCTAGGCTTGTTTTTTTATTTTAGTAAAAGGAAGAGGAAATCAGGGGTGACAGGTTATGCCACCTCTGAAAAACCTGTCACCCCTGGATTTTATTCCTACCAGTAAAAGAGTACCATAAGCTTGGCAGGAGTTCTATTTAGTTCCAGTGTATACGTGACCCCTCTTTTTCTTAGCCAACATGTTTATTTGGATGTTTAATAGCACAAAATTTCACGTGCCCCTTTAGTGCCCTTTTAAATATATATGTAGTTTATATATGAGGTTCCTGTCCAGCTTTTAGGCAATTTTAGGGGTGTAGTTTGATGAGCATCCAAATCAAGTTGCCCTGGGGGTTTGATCTTGGAATACTTTACCAATAAAACAGATGGTCTAGCTCAACTTCTATGACATCTTATAGATTCCCAGGCCAATCAGTGAAGGGTGTTGGTCCACTTTAAAGATTAAATGCTGGCACTGATCCTGTCAGTCTCCATGGTAAATGTATCATTTCTATGGATCTCCGTCTAGTTCTTCAGCCATGCCCCCACCTTTGTCATCACAGAGGGAGAACTACAGGGACGCACCTCTATGCCCTCCTGCACACAATGTTTGCAGCTGTGAAATGGCTTCAAGAGCAAAGTCTAGTTGTTTTTGACATAGGCCCTTATTTAACAAGGGATAGCGCCAGGTAGCGACTGGTGAGCGAACGGTAATGACGGTCACCGCCACGAGAACGCCGGCTCCCCACCACAATCACACATTTATCAAGCCGATCCTGCTTAGCGACTGAGATAGCGCCATATAGCGAATCATTCATCATTATTCCAGCCTCACCCCACAGCGCCAGCGAGCGACCTTGAATAGCGACAGGTATGACCTCTCGCTACCTGGCGCTCTCCAATGCATTTCAATGGAACAATCTTTAAATATTCATAATTAATTGTTAATAATTTTTTTTTTTTTTTTTAATGTGAAAATTTATGTTACCAAAAAAAAAAAAAAAAAAATTGTGCAGAATTGATATTACAGGTCTGATATTAATGTATTCATATTACAAAATGTTTTTATAAACTTGTTTTTTTTGGTTTCCAAAAATATGGTTGTTTGGGGGTTAAAAGACTACTTTTAACCCATCGCCGCCAGCGCTCTGGGGTTTAAACATGCATTTCACAGCGCGAGAATTTTTTGAGCGTGATTTGTTAATGAATATGGTGGGAGCCGTTCGCTATCATGCGCTCCCATACAGCGCGGAACCTGTCAAATAGCGACTCCTCACCCAATATTCAACATTACCGCACACCGACTGAGTCGCTGTCAACAACCGAACAACGGCCAAGCACAGCGACTACTAGCGGGCGCTGTGAAAATACTGCTACAGTCGCTCATCTGTCGCTACCTGGCGCTATTAATGAATCGGCCTCTTATCCTCATTCATATTCTTATTACATTTTAGAATTTAGGCAACTAACTTAGGTTTCGATGCCAATGCACTTTGCCAACATTTCCTTAAACTATATGTTACAAAGGGTGATTTCTTTTTACTATGCTATTTCCAACAAGATTGTACCTGATATAGTGACTCATTAATACGCAGGCTGACCTTTGCTTGTTGGGAGTTCATATAGGCAGATGGTTATTGGCATATTGTGTCACACATCAGGCGACAGGTTTAAGGCTCTCTCATTACCTGCCTTCCTCCCTCTCCTGCCACTGTGTATTTATGACACCATACTGTACAGATATTAACGTTCCACACCTTACAGGGTAGACGAGAGCCATTTTGTTAATTCCCCTTGGCTTTATATTTTTGACATAAGATCTATAATCTCATAGAAAATAACCACTTTAGTGGATAATAAGATTGGCTTTCTAATGTATTGATTAAAGTGTGTCCCGCTGTAACAAATTGTAACCCCCATCAGTGTCAATTACATTTGGTTTCATTATGCGTTAAATGAGTGTAAACTTTAAAAGAAAGTCCACGTTCATTGACATTTTTAAAAGTGCATATTTTTTGTGTACTAAAATGATGTCCTTTTTTATTCCTTATCATAGCAAATGTGTGTTTTATTGGAGCAGTTTTCACTGTCTGCAATCTTCTGTTATTGGTAACTGTACACGGGGAGGCTGATTCATCATTAGCGGCAGGCAGCGACAGATGAGCGTCTGTAGCAGGCATTTTCAGAGCGCCCGCTAGTAGTCGCAGTGCTCGGCCGTGGGTCGCTACTTTATAGCGACTCAGTCGCTGTTCAGTAATGTTGAATACATTGCGAGGAGTCGCTATTTGACCAGTACAGCGCTGTATGGGAGCGCATGTTAGCGACTGCTCCTAGCGACCGACTCACACCTTATTCAGCAAATAAACAGCGTCACAAATCTCTGGCGCTGAAAAATACTTGTTTGAAGCCCAGAGCGCAGGAGTCGGTGTGTTTAAAGTGTGTTTTTCAGCATCTATCCACTAGTAACAAAGCGAAAACATATGGAATTACATTGTAGCAACATTGTAACATGAACACTTTAATGCCAGACCTGTAATGTCATTTCTGAGGAAATATATAAAAAATTTAAAAAATATGAAAAAACTGCTATTTCAATGCCAGAAGAGGTCACAGAATTATTTGTGATTTTTTGGATAAAAAAAAAAAAAAAACCCCATTTAAAGAGAAGAAAAGGATCGTCCATTGAAATGTATGGGAGACCAACAGGTAGCGAGAGGTCATACCTGGCGCTGTGCAAGGCTGAACGCCGGTGCTGTTCGCTGAGGCTGTGAAAATGATGAATCAGACGCTACATGGCGCTATCCCAGTCGCTAAACAGATTCTGATTGATAAATGTGTAATTGCGTGCCGTGTCCGGCGTTCACCAGTCACTACCTGTCGCTACCTGTCATTAACCAGCCACTACCTGCCGCTATCCCTTCTTAAATAAGGGCCCAAGTCTATACCCCAAGATCTACAAGCAGAGAGAAGTGAATCCTGTTAGGAGTAAGGTTGAGTGAACAGCAGCTTTATGTGAGTACAGCGCTCACTACTCTATTCTTGGTGTACAGACTTGGCGTGCTGTTGCCAATATTTGCCTTGGTGCACATTTTCCAACAGCTGCCAATAGAAACAGATTGGAGGTATTGAAAACTACTTCTGCAAAATTCACAATTTCTAAAATAAGAGGAAAAAAAACTGTATCAGCTCAACACCTAGAGGATATCCTGTTGGCACAAAAGATATACACGTTCAAAAATTCAAAAGTGGACTTTCCCGTTAAGGCCCTTATTCATCAAGCGATAGCGCCAGGTAGTGTCTGACGAGCGCCAGGTAGCGGCAGCTAACGGCGACTACCGACTCAAGTACGCCCGGCGGCGGTCACAATGACGCATTTATCAAGCAAAATGAGGCTAGCGCCGGCGAGAGCGACGGCTAGCGCTGCATTCATCATGAAGCCGCCTGGACCGAACAGTGCCGCTGCAAATTCCCTCACAGCGCCAGGTATGAGCTGTCGCTCCCTGGCGATGTCCAATGCATTTCAATGGAGCAATCTATAATTATTCATAATTAATTGGTATTAATTTTTTTTTTTTTTTTTTTAATGTCAAAAAATCGGAGACCACTTCTGCAATGTTAGGATTTATTTTTAAGTCAAAAAAAAAAAAAATATGTGCAGAATTGATCTAACAGGTCTGAGATTAATGTATTCATATTACAAAATGATTCTAAAAACATGTATAATGTTACATTCAAAAAATATGGTTGTTTAGGGGTTAAAAACTAGTTAATACACATCGCCGCCAGCGCTCTGGGGTTTAAACAAGGAATGGACAGCGACAGCACATTCGGAGCGTGATTTGTTGATGAATATGAAGCTAGCCGTTCGCTCTGGCCATTCGTTGTCAGGCGCTCACATACAACGCTGGACCTGTGAAACAGCGACCCCCCAGCCCGTATTCAACATTACCGCACAGCGACTGAGTCGCTGTCATCAAGCTAATGCCGGCCAAGCACAGCGAATACTGGCTGGCGCTGAAAAAATCACGCTACAGTCGCTCATCTGTCGCTACCTGGCGCTATTAATGAATCGGCCTCCCCGTCTCACAAAGTAAGATTTGTTAAAAAAAACCCTTTGGTCCAATCATGGATGTGTAGCTTAGATTACACATTTTATAGTGGTGCAGATATAGTAAAGTTTCCCTTTCTACAAAGTATTAGAAACCCCAAACCTGTTGCTTGGTAGAGACCAGTCCCACAATGGTTACTTGACAATTAAGCATATAGCTAATTGTCCAGGTTTGATGTAAAACAGCTATTGTATGAATTTGATTGTTAAAACCCTTTCCAAAGATTATTCCTACAAAATAAGTTTAGCAACGAGGTGTGGCTAGTAGGGGGGTGGTGCAGTCGGGAAGGAGCATTTGCATTTACCAGTTGCCAAAGTGGTGACTGCTGCTGAAACATCTATGGATATGTTGCCTGGCTTTCTGGGTGCGCCTGAGCTGCTCATAAACTCTTGTGACCAGGCACCTACTCCTTGCAGCACCTAAATTGTCACATCCTGCTCACCCTCGATCTGAGGTTTGTCCTGAGCTTCATGAACTTGTGGTTCCCATACCCCTCTCTTGGCTCATCTTTCCTATCACCACTTTCCTTTCAGTGCTGCTCTATGAGACCCCAAGTCAGGCTTTCTCCCTCCTCCTAGGGCATCCAGATTTGGCATGCCCCACTGTGTAAAAATCCCCAGGTCGTCCAGTATACTCACCTTCTTCCGATCCATCGGCGCTTGCCTGCTATAACTTTAGCAGGGCGTGCGTATCTGTGAGTGGCCAGCATGGACACGCTCCCTGTTAGAGGGTAGCGTTGATGCGACAACCAGCGCGCTAGGCTGGGCTCGGCTTGACTCGACTTGAGCCAAGTCTTAGATGAGTCCAAGACGATTTGACGTCAGTGCAGTCGAGCGCACTGGTTGGTTGAAAGGCCACACATGTGGCATAGGACAGAGTTTTGGGTGGGGATTTCACACAGTGGGGCATATCACATCAAGTAAAGGCCAAAATCCAAGGTTTTGGTCAACTTTAAGTCAAAGAGCACAGTAGAGGCCCAAGGTGAGTATATGATGATTCCTCTATGTTTCACAAAGTGGGGAATCCTAAATTGCCCTGGAGGCTACTCATTTTGGGGTAGACCACTTTAAGGTGTTTATGGAAAGCTGCATTTAGTTTTCCTTGCATCATTTTAGGAAACACCCTCTGTTATAACAGAATGGCACTCAGAGTGTGTTTATTTTAGTAGTCCAAATGTTACTGCACGGCAATGGATTTCCATCATTTATTTGCTGTCCTTTAAATGTTTACAGCTCCAGGGACACTATGATTGGAAATTTTACTGCTACTGTCCAGGAAACTGTAATATAAACATCCCATAACATGGGCCTAGCAGAAATGTGCAATGAGCTATTGATCCGTAGATCATGGTTGCTGACATGCGAGGATTTGATACTAACCCCTCGGTACATAAACATGGAGTGTGTAGACAAGCAAGGATTGTCAATCATGATCTACATAAAAGAATCCCTGGCTGCTCGAGCTCCTTATGAAAAGGATCTTGACTTTAATATCGTATCAACTTCATTAAATGCAGCAGACTGCTCTTTGAAGCGCTCCATCATTACACATGGCTGATCCTAAAGCACACAGAGGTGTGTATGACACTATATTGGATCTGCTATACATAGAATATCACTTTTCTATTTTTTTTTATAAACCCTTTTATTTTCGGGCTGTCATTCTTCTTGGACGTGCATATCAAGCGTCTGGAAATGGTGGAACAAAGGCTTTAACTATTAGTGGTCCTGTCGAAGAAAGAAAGACACAATGTTTTTGTTATTTACAATTATACACACACTAGTTAAAGCGGACCTTCACACATTTAAATACATTTCTAAAGTATATACAGAAATCAATCTGTAGCAGATAGGAGATGCAAACATCCAATGTGCCTTTTGTCTTTAAAGGGAATGTCCACTTTATATTTTTTAAAGTGTATATTTTTGTTGTGTGCCAAAAGGATGACCGCAAGGTTCAGAGCTTATCTAATATTTTTTTTACTGTTAGCAAATGTGTGTTTTAGGGAAGCAGTTTTCACTGTCCATTAGCATTCGTATACCAAGTCTGTACACCAAGATCTACAATAAGAGAGATTTGAGTACTGTACACACATATAGCACACGCGGCACATCCTCATGGCACAAAATGACATCTTTTTAGCAATCCTTTTGGCACAAAAATGGACACTTTTCTTTTAAATAGGAACATCGGACCTAAAATAAATAAAAAAGTAGCCGATTCCCCCCCCCCATTGGCCCCTACTTACCTTTTGGATGTGGCCGCTGCCTGCTGCAGCAACATCTGGCTGCTTCAAGGCCTGATCTTCACCCCACCGTCTGCTTAGCCATTGCTAACTGACTGCCTTAGCCAAGCTCTTCAATGTCCCGCGACAATCTTGCAGCTCCGTAAAGTCTCGCAGGATTTTGGATGGCTCCATTGTATCCCATGGCACTCCCCAGGTGCGACATTGGGGGTTACGCACAGTGCCTGATGAGCTGCAAGATGGCACCGCCCATCCGGAGGTCGTCTGGAGTAAGAGGGACCCAGACGACGGCTCCCCCGGTGAGGTGAGTAAACAATCCCAAATTGTGAAACCGGAGGGGGGGGCGGAACAGTCAGGTGATCTTAAAACCTCCCCCGATGTTCCTCTTTAAAGTGGACCAAAACCCAGAATTTTGCCTATCATGGGCTTTGGTCCTTGCCTCCGGGGCACCCCAGGTCGCCCAAAAAAACTCACCTCTTTCTGGCCCTACGACGCATACGCTCGTCCAGTCAGCGTGCTCACATCCGCTCGAGGCCCCTCATCCAGAAGCTTGTCTAATGTGAGCGGATCCAAGCGCAGGCGGACGAATAAGCAGCGATAGTTGAACAGTCCTCCCCTGAAAAAAAGCAGAATTGTATGTTCAAAACCCCCGATGGTCCTTCCTTCAAGTAAAAGAAGCAATTTAGCTGTGGTTTTGGTGCACTGTGTACAAGTGACCCCTCCTCTTTGCTGTATATCATATTTATGTGTATTGCTCATATTGGGCCATTTCCCATGATAGTAAGCCCATAAGTTACATATGAATTTACATATGAAATGCCGCACAAGTCTTCTTATTAATGGGGAGGCCGATTCATTAATAGCGCCAGGTAGCGACAGTTGAGCGACTGTAGCAGTATTTTCACAGCGCCCGCTAGTAGTCGCTGTGCTTGCTCGTTCGGTTGTTGATAGCGACTGAGTCGGTGTGCAGTAATGTTGAATACAAGGTGACGAGTCGCTATTTGACAGGTTCCGCGATGTATGGGTGCGCATGATAGCGACTGGTCAGAGCGACCGGCTCCCACCATATTCATCAAAAAAATCACGCTCAAAAAATTAAAGCGCTGTAAAATGCATTTTTAAACCCCAGAGCACTGGCGGCGATGTGTTAAAAGTAGGTTTTTAACCCCCAAACCACCATATTTTTGGAAACCAAAAAAAAAAAAAATATTTTAAGAATTTAGTAATATGAATAATATCAGACCTGTAATATCAATTCTGCACATTTTTTTTTTTTTGTTACCTTAAAAAAATTATCTAACATGGCAGAAGTGGTCACAGAATATTTCACATTGAAAAAAAAAAAAACATTAATAACAATTAATTATTAATATTTAAAGATTGTTCCATTGAAATGCATTGGAGAGCGCCAGGTAGCGAGAGGTCATACCTGTCGCTGTTCAAGGTCGGACGCTGGCGCTGTGGGCTGAGGCTGAAATAATGATGAATGAGTGGCTATCTGGCGCTATCTCAGTCACTAAGCAGGATTGGCTTGATAAATGTGTGATTGTGGTGGGGAGCCGGCGTTCTCGTGGCGGGGCCCGTCATTACCGGCCGCTCACCAGTCGCTACCTGTCGCTATCCCTTGTTAAATAAGGCCAATAATAACCCTTTACAACAGAAGCTGATGACACAGGGCTGAGGTACATTTCCCATATATAGCGACATACACGTAAATCTAACAAATGTTTAGTTGGCGATTGATAGGTGTTTTTTAGTGTGTATATTACCACTTATTTATGTTAACAATCGTAAACCTGATTGTAAAAGCACATTGTGGAGCGGGTCTTGGCAGGTCAGCCAGTCATATGTATTGACTGCTCTGTGAGGATTAAATGGAGAGATTACCTCGTGTAAACTGTGATCTATTAAACATGGCCAACACCGGCCTAAAATCTCGCTGTAGCTCCAGCCGAGTTTACCTTCTGTATCTCTAGTTAATTAGGGTGAAACATGAGGTAATTATGACTAATCCCATAGCTTTGCTGCTGGCCCGCTGCCTGTCAGGCCATCTTGCTACCAAACCACATTCGAATTCACTGAAATATTGTTATTGGAAGCTCAGGAGATTACTGACGATGGTTGGCCGAGGTTTGTCACTTCATTCCTTTCTGACAGACTTTCTCCAGAGATAGATTCCAAATGATCCATCTACAGAGGGGCTTGAATGTGGGTGCTCCATCACAGCGCCGAGGAGGCCCTGTTTGTTTGGGCAGCTGTTATGGTCATGTTTATGGTGTTTAGCTCAGCATTTTATTTTCATAATGTGAGGAGTGTTGTGGACTTGTCTGACAGAGCATCATGAGAAAAGGAAGATACAATGGTGACTGAATATTGTCCTGAGGAAACGATGGCAGGGGCCCTTTAATGAGGACCGAAATTCATACATATATAAGAGGTGTTGCTTTTTAAAGCAGGCTCCAGTCAAAAAAAATCAAAGCTTAGTATATTGCTCTCCTAAAGCCCCTTCGTGGAAATCAGTGACAAAAGCTTATTGAGAGGTTTTAAACAGGACCAACAGCCTGGCACAGTTGGAAATGAAAGGTAGCAGCCATTTTGGAGCTTCCTCTCCCAGCATCTCAGCCATGCTGTTGCCTGGATTCAACTAATTCATTACTAACGCCAGGTCTCGGCAATGAGCGTCTGTATAGCGCCTCTTAGATCGACCGCTAGTAGACGCTGTAAGAGGGTATCAGTCGTTGTAGTAACCTGGCCAGCACTGATGAATGTGATGTATGTTGGGCGCTCTAACAACGGTACAGCAGTGCAGGGAGCGAAAGGTAGCGCCAGCTCAGTGCGACCGACTCGCTCTGTTTTTGAACACATATCCACCAGTAACAAAGCGAAAACACATGGAATAACATTGTTGTAACATTGTGACACTAACACTAGTGCCAGACCTGTAATGACAATTCTGCATAAAAAATCAAAAAAGTTTTCAAAAATGACTTTTTCTAGGCCAGGAGAGGTGACACAATTATTTAAGAGAAAAAAAACTATAAAAAAAAACCCGACCATTGAAATGTATGGAAGAGCAACAGGTAGCGACAGGTTATAACCGGCGCTCTGGAAGCTAGAGCGCCAGCACTATACGCTGAGCCACCTGTAATAATACATAATAATATATACATAATATATATACATATACATAATAATAATACTACATAATATTACTAATACTATAATACTATAATAATACATGTAATAATGTGACACTACATGGCGCTGTTAGAGTCGCTCACCAGATTCACTTTCATAAATGTGGTTTTGCATACAGCGCCCGGCGTTCACAAGACGCTGCCTGCCGCTGCGAGGCGCTACCTGGCGCTAGAGCTTCATTTATAACCTCCCTAGTTCTGCTAGGTGGGGTAAAAATGCAGCTCAGAGATGCTAGGCGAGGGGAAGCACATGTGCTGTGGGATCCCAGATTGAGGTTAATATACAGGAACCTTGGTGGGTTTCACATTCAACGCAGCCCAAATCAGGATGCCCCTAAGATAGGGAGTAGGCCAGGCCTAGTCTTGTAGACTTTAGTGCTAGGATTTTTTGGTCATTTTTAAATAAACAAATACATGTTAACTACAGATAAATACAAATGTAAATCTTAGTTTAAATTCATTTGGGTATTTTAATTTGAGTGTATTGTTGACTTGTATTGAGCATGATGCAGGAATGGATGAAGGATGCGTAATGAGAGATTCTCCGAGTGGATAATTCTGGATTCTTATTGATCTTACAGATGCTGAAAGTGATTGGATCGGTTTTATGAGCCTGTTTCCTGGCAAATACCTATAAATGTTCCTTGTAATGTGCTGGTGTAGTTTGTCACGTGATCACTGTATCCCTAAATTATATCGCTTTTTTTTATTGCCCTGCAAAACAAATTGAGATTACAAGGTTCCTATTTAATAAAGTATTTTTTACTTTCACTTTTTAACAAGTTAAACATAATGGCAGACCACTGACTGCACTGCCCGTCATTTTTACCTGCCAACCTGACATGATTTTGTTGGTGATGTGGTGATTGTGTGCTTTTGTATTGCTGCTTTGCTTGTTGCTAGTTGGTGTGGAAGGTGTGTTTTTGCCTAAATTCCTTAGGGCTAATACTGAGCACACATTCTTAGATTTTGACCAATAATACAGAAGTAAAGTAAAAAAAAAAATATTTTAATATTTAACATAAATATTCTGCGTATATTATACATTAGCTTTATTTAGTTAGGGGGCAAATTGTGGGAAAATTGTTGAAAGTAACAGTAATTCCTTTACAGTTGCTAGTTGGTGTGGAAGGTGTGTTTTTGCCTAAATTCCTTAGGGCTAATACTGAACACACATTCTTAGATTTTGAACAATAATACAGAAGTAAAGTAAAAAAAAAATAATATTTTAATATTTAACATAAATATTCTGCGTATATTATACATTAACTTTATTTAGTTAGGGGGCAAATTGTGGGAAAACTGTTGTAAGTAACAATAATTCCTTTACATTGAGAACAGCTGATCACTTTGGGTCTACTGTAAAAAAAAAGGTTAGATTTAAAGTCAAAAAAGGAATTATGGACCACTTTATTCTTAGAGACCATCCCAGTGTGGGATGCCCTGCAGGGTAACACACTACCCACACCCCCACTGCCCATAGCTGACAGCCAGAGCATGCAGAATCGGTTTCTCATTCACTGATTTGAGCATTGTAGGACCAGGTCAGCTTTATGGGTGGTACTCAGCTGGACTTTTAGACTTAGGTCCAATTTCAGTCCCCTCTGATGTAATAGGTTATGCACTTTTCTTTCTTCAAACTAATTGTCTCCATGTTCCACCTGGTGTAGCCCCTCTGCAGTAGCTCTTTCATACCACCTACACCTAGAAAGGGGTATCAGCAAGCCAACTGTCATATGTCAGCCAGGTGACTTGCTAATCTTCCTATCCTTTGACCTGTAGAGGGGTCCGTGGAACCCACCTACTAGTCCACATGTAGGGGTTAATAAAGCACTATGTGTAAAAAGTACACTTTGGAGTAAAAAGTACACTTTAAATGAAAAATAAAATATAAGTGCCAGGTACACAATGAAAGATAAGTAGTGCACTTACCCCTTTCATAAAGGGTGCACTACTTGTTTAGGTATAAAACTGTGAACTTTTTACAAATGGTGCTGAACAACCCCAACCCAAATAGCTTGCTTAAAGAGGAACTTCGTACCTCCAACCTACTAGGTCATAATAGCCCTCCACCATAATGCTGCATACCTTTTGGATAATGGTGTCGCTATCATCCTACTCGTCGTGGATCGCTATCATCCTACTGCTTTTTCCACCCCCCACCCTGACGTCTTAGCCGCCTGTCACAGATGACAGGGGAGCTTAGCCGTCCTGCCATCCTCTGATATCCTCCCCCTCTGTCCTTGCTAGTCACGCTGAACGCTTGCGACATTTCCGATCCTCCTGCAGCCACCCTGGCCTGAGATGAGGACTTCACTGCGCAGGTGTGAGATCTCAGGGGTGGCACAGTGCATCATGGGACAGACAAGAAGATAAGATGGCTCTGCCCTACGGAAAGCGCCCAAAAAGGATGGTTGAGCACAGGAGCTTTAAAGGATACTTTAAAGGGAACAAAGGCTGAAGTCTGGGGAGTTTTTGAGAACTCTCCAAACTGTTCAATATTCCTCTTTAGAGGTCTCTCTAACAAACCAAATAAAAACTGAAATTGGGAAGTCACTTCGTCAAATTTTCTCCTCCCACAGAGGCTAAAATGGAGCGACCACCAGCCTATAAGCCTCTTTTATGGGGCATCCTAAATTGTAATACCCCGCTGTGTGTATCCCCTGGGTTCGGAACCCTGTGCTACAGCCTCATCCAGTTTATACCTTCAGCTTAGTCGCCAGGTATTTCAGAATCGCAGTGGCTCATGTGTCAGTGGTTTCAGCACCATGGACAGCAGCACAGAACAAAGACCCAGTGTTATGTATCTGTAAATGATAAATACATCTGCATAGGCAAAGAAGAATCTCACAGTATAGCGAGTCACTAGATAACGACATTTAGGCTAAATATTAATATGAAGCAGCAGTGGTTACATAAATAGTATGCTGTTAGTGAATTGTGTATTTTTAAGGTTTTAACTTTAGAAACAGATCCCGTCTGAGAAATGAGCTGGCACGGAGCATTAGACTCTTGGCGCTGCTAAAGTTAAGTTGCTCCCACTTGGCAGAGGCGCAGCATAAACAATGGAGCTTATTGTCACACAGCAGGATGGATTTGACATTTTTGCATGACTTTGTTTATCAAGACGGAAGTGTGTTATTTTTTAGCACTTTAGGATTTTGATAACATTTCAAAACTTTCTCGAGCTGTGTTGTTTCTGTTTGAACCCGTGCGTTTTGGAGATGTCGCTTTTGTTTCATGTTGATTGCAAACATTTGGGAATGGCAAAGACTTGCTTCTGCTTCTGAAACTGAAGTGTTGCTCAATGCGAGATTTCTGTGAAATGTCAGTCACACAAGCTGTGCTGCTCAGGGATTTTCAAGGCTAAGTGTAAAAACAAATCATTGTCTGCTTACCTGCCATGTTGAAGATTCATCCTCGTGAGCCGATAAATAAAGCTGTTGTTGTTATATTTCTTGTAGACTATCTCCTCAATTTTTCATGACCACATTTTTTATTAGCATTAAGAGGTGGACCTATCTCCACCCCTCCTGCATCAGACTGTGTGGGGAACACTGATGCTTGTGTATGCCGGGGAGGATAGGTGATCCATGCTTTGCTTGCCAGTCTGCTTCTCTCAGCACCTCTTACTGCTAAACATCTATTTGGTCCAAGTAGCAGTGGAACTAAATTCTCCTCTAATTATTTCTTGGGTGGAACAGATAGAAATGAGGATATCACACCCTTATCCTAAACCTGGCCTACAACAATGCAGTTTTGCAACCCAGCTCACAACCAAATTCATACAAACCATAGTAACTCACGTGGATCCAAACAACATGACATCATACCTGTGAATTTCATTTTGGATGCTCAAACTTCTGCAGGACAAAATACAATTCAGATTCTTCTGCAACCAGCCAAAAACAAGCTGTACTAAATAGGGTGTGCCTAGGCTATGCAACACACAAAATGTTTATAAATGCCAAGATTTGTGCAGGCCCCCACAGTGCTATGGACCTATGTAAAAGACTTAAAGTGGACCAACACCCAGGGGGGATCTTATAGATTCCCGGGCCTCCCCGCGGGGCATCCAAAATCGGGATGTCCTGCGGGGTGAAACCCCCCAGGAAGCCCACAATCCTACCTTTTCCACGTTCCAGCGGTGCATGCGCGTCCACCGCCGCCGCCTCCCACGCGGCCCTCTAGCAGGTGCACTCCCTGTAAGAGGGACGCGCGGGAGGCGGCGGCGGATGCGCTCTGCTTGTCCGGCGCTGCCTCTCGCTTGTCCGCCGGCGGGGATTGGCTGCAGCGGTCACGTGGGAGCGGGGAGAGGTGAGTTTTCGGGGCTTTCTGGGGGGTTTCACACAGTGGGGCACCCCCGATCGGGGTGCCCCACCGAAGTGGACCAAAACCCAGGATAGTCAAAATCCTGGGTGCTGGTCCACTTTAAATGGAAACTCCACTTTAATGGACTTTCTCACAGACCCCAGGTCAGGAGTGCCATAAGGACACGTGGTTCCTCTGCTTAACTGCTAATGCTCCCCCAACATCCATAGCTCTTAAAAGGTCCCTGTATCTCATGCTGAGTCATAGACTCCTTGGAGGTGTACAGTGGAGTATGAAGCACATTGGTTTGGTCTTACACTGCACACACCCACAGAGGCTGGGACTTCAGGGCCCAGAGACACTTCACTTTGGTCCACCAAGGTAGAGGTTCCCTTTAGGGCTTTTTTACCCTTTATACCACTGGTTTACAGGTGATCCTCTGGTTAAAGACCATTTCATTGATGGCAGCAGCCACTGCTTGCCGCTGACCTTTAAGGTCATGGAGCATGCATACCTGCCAAACCCAACAGCAATAATAAGGGCGCAAGCAGCTTTTAAGAAGCCTGTCCCATGTGCCTCTCCTCCATTTCCTGCAGCACCAGATAGAAGCTGTAACAGGGCTCAAAAGTTTGCCCTCCTTTCAATTTCATTCCTCTAGAATCACACAAAAAAGTGGTCCAACAGCCACTCTCTCCCTTTGAGTTCTCAGCATAAGTGAACACGGCCAGCCACAGTGATCACATTGCTGTCTCTTACCACAGCAGGGCATGCTCATAACTCATAAAGCTAAAACCCAGAAATTATAGTGAAGAAAACATTAGGTATTTACATATATTCTGAGATTTTGAGTTCATTTTATACTGTTCCCATGGTGGAAAGGGTGGGAGGAAGCTAGGGAGTGCCTGGACAGGGATTCTGATTTTTAACACAATTCTACACAGCACTTCAACCCAACTCAAACTAAGTGCTTCAAAACGGCACCTTGAAATGCAAATTGAATCAAATAATTTGACATTATGAAACCACATGTCTTTGAATATCTAAACTGATATATGACTCTTAAATTGCTGGTTTCTATGTAACCTATTAAAAACAAATTTTCACCTGAACATTTTACAAATGGTGCTTATTCAACACCAAAGTCTGTATAGACTCATCCAAAGCCAAGTTTGTAGAGGCACTTGAACAGATCAAACAAAATAATGTGAATTGTGACAATATCTTACAATGTGTTGCTTTGTAACAGTAAAAAATAGCCATTATAAGCCTTTGTCTTGTTAACATGTTTAGAGCCCGAAACTAATTGAACCACTATTTACAATACATCAATTCCATACTATTGATCTGTTTAAAAATTGAGAGTCAACTCAGCAGAAGTCTGGCTCATTGCTGAAAGAATGATATATTGACTTCCTATGACAGTCCTATTGTCCACAGATCAATGCTCAATATTTAGCGTAGACTAAAGAACTAAAGAACTAAATGCGGTCACCAAAGGTCATGGAAACAAAGGGATATTTGAGATTATGGAAGACAAATGAGCATACTATGCAAGGCTGTTTGTGTAGGAATTTATATGGTAACAGTGTTGCAAACAAATAGCAGCAATGCCAATAAATGGATGTACTATATTACATTTGCTACAGTATCCCATTACCCAGGACCAAGATAAATGAGTAAAATATTACTTCTCCCTATTCTATTTCATTATAAGCTTATGGATGAACTTCACCTACAGTCTCGATCCCCTTGAAGAAGGGTTTATTGCCTGAAACGTTGGTGTATAAATTATGTAATGTCTGCAAACTGATTCCGATGCATATTGTGTTTCTGATTTCTTTGAATTGCAGGTTACTGCTGAATAGTGTGGGATATTGTGCTTGCGCGCAGATAATGATACTTTGTTATTCATCATTTGTCTTTTAAATCTATTTGTGCTCTAATACATTATTGTATCCCTCATTTTGCAAGCTGGTTTGAGATATGAGATATTGCTCTTGAAATATTATGAGTGGGATATTATGTACTTAATACATGTAAATGTTGAGTCATACTGGTCCATTATTATTTTTATAGCTCTGTATGAATTCTCAGTTTTTTTTACTAATATACCATAATCACAATTTGGAAACAAATACAAGTATCAGTGGTATTCTTATTTTTACATACTAATGAATTGATGTATGAGGCAAATATCTCTGAGACAACTTTATTTTCTAATTGGTGCAATTGACCTGCCCTATATTGATGAAGGGGTGGACTTACCAGCACATGTCAAAGCTAGCGCACGTGTAACTGGAGAAACAAAAAGAGGCCTTTTAGAATCTTTATCTTCTATGCCAATGTTCCCCAACCCTCCTCCTCAAGGCCTGCCAACAGGTCATGTTTTGCGAATCTCCACATACTCCATCTGTATGCTTCTGCGAAGATTCACAAAACATTGTCTGTTGGCGGGCCTTGCGGAGAAGGGTTTGGGGCCCTGTTCTCTTCCTTATAACAAGGCTAATCTAGATGCTTATAGACATTTGTAGCAAACTCATCCCATGTCTGTTGAACCATTCTCTAGCTTTTATGGCTTATGACTGAAAGACCTTCCTCAAACATCTATTGATTTGATCACAAACGTTGCTATGGTTCTGCTCCCACTACCAGCCTTAGCCCTATTGTGTATTGGGTATACAGTACCATCTGTAAATGTATTTGATAGAAGGGGGCTGGATAAGTGGGGGGGGGGGAGCAGAATGTACAGATTCAATATTGTCAAATTAGGCTTATCACAAGTTTTGAGGTTGATTTAGAAGACATAAACTTGAAACATGGCAATGTATTACCATTAACCAATAATATTTAATATAATTTCACCTTTAGAATGAGGTTATTGCTCCCCCTCTGTCACATTATTTGCTGCATTGGCCTGCAATGTTATCAGTGCATTTTTACATTAAAACTGTCAATCGTCTTTGCTCATCCAAACCTATTTTCATGTAATATGTCTAATCTCCTTTATTACCTTCCTCAGGATTGCAGTGCATTATATATATGTATATAATTGCCAGGGATTCTTTGTTGCCAAGAGATAATCTGCAGTAATGCAGTGTCAGCATGTGCAACATTGTCATTTGAAACCTCTCCCCTGTAACCTTTGAATTGCATTGTGAATTTATCTTGGGGGTCGTTCACCGGTCCTCTGGCGAAGTGTCCCGCTTTAAGCCGATGAAAGGTATGATACCCGGAGTAGACAACACTGTAATTTCCAATGTAATGAGAATTCATGAGTCCCTTAGATCACTTAGAAGTATTGCCTCCAGGGAAGGGGCGAGCAGCCGTCTCTAAATGATAGTTGCATACATTCATTTGCAGCAAGCTCATTTTTCATGCAGGCTTAGCTAAAGCAATCTAACTCCTTTTATCAATACTGACCGATTTCCAGGAGAAAATATTTTCTTTTGGTACAGAGGATGCAGAAAATACACAATATAGCAGGACCATTAGTTAAACTAATAATGGGTCATTAATGAAAATAAGTTTGTAAGCCTATGGCAGTTTTAATTATGCATTGTAGGCAGTTAGAAAATAACTAATTTTATGGCCAAGTATAAGAATGGGTAACTTCTGCATTACTACTGCAACGACGGTTAAGCTTTGGAATCCAATAATATTTTAGAGGAGCGGGGATTGTTGTATCAGGAAGGATTTAGGTCCCCAATGAGCATTACTTCTACCCTGCCAACCTTAAAGTGGACCAACAGCCTCCTTGATCGGCTCGGGAATCTATAAGATTCCTGGGCCGATCCGATCCCTCCCTGCGGGGCATCCAACATCCCCCCAGGACGTCCATACCCCCCAGGACGCCCCATTCACCTTACCTGCATCCCCATCCAACGGCGTATGCATTTGTGAATGGCCGGCGCGGACACGCTCCCTGCTAGAGGGAAGCCCGAGATGCGGCCGCCAGCCTTCTCGGAGCCGCTGTGGTTGGATGCGCATAACACAGTGGCTCTGAGCGCGCTGATTGGACGAGCGGCCGTGCATGCGCCGTAGGAACGGGTTGAGGTGAGTTTTATTGGGCGTTTCGGGGGGTTTCACGCAGCGGAAGTGGACCAAAACCCAGGATAGTGAAAAACAAGTCACCAGGTAAATTTTCGATAGTGAGAACAATGTTGTCGCCATCAAAAATTAACCCAGAAATTAGTTAAACGGTTACAATTTAAGCATCCTAAATTCATCCCTCTAAAAAAAATGGTTAGCTTAAACATCCCCCAACCCTGCATTGCTCTAGCAAGAGCTAAAGGAAGGTCAGGAAATAGTGGGTTTATATAAATGTGGGGGCGGCAGAAGCAAGCTTTAGGTGGCAAGGGAAAACTAAGGGAAAGTAGGTTAGCATTAATAGAAAGGTCTGTTCAATGCAATCTTTAGTCATGGTCAAAGGATGTCCACATTGGAAACTGGCAATCTGGGTGCCCCCAGTGCTACAGCAAGCTGCAGTCACACTAATTAGGCTCGATTCATCAGCATGGGGGAATGCTTAAGAAACCATTTGGCTCCACTAACATGTGGAATATGTTCCGGTGTTAGGCAACCACTCAAACATTTTTCACATGTGAGATGGTGCAAGAGGCAGGCAAGATTCTGACACGCACATGTGCCGAAGTAAAATGTACTGAAGGGCATAGGAGCTGGTTAATTGGTAGAGCCAGGGCCGACCATACAGCCCCTGAGCCCTGGGTTACCAACCTTTATGCCTGCTGCCTGGGCTGGTTGGCTCAGAGGGAGGCAAGCTAAATAAATAAATAAATGTTCTTGGCCATAGTAAAACTCCACTAATAAAAAACTAGCAACAAATATGTTAAAACACTCTGAATCACTTTTTTCACAAAACCTGTCTATATTTTGCATATCTCTTTTGTGCAAGATTATATGCAGTTAAAATACACAAAAAAGATTGCTGGTGCCCAACCGCCCTGCACATAGACCCCACACCCCTGCATTCCTTACATGAATCTTGCAGCTAAATGTGGCCCTGTATTTGACTGCCGTTGGTCACATGGTTGCTTTCTCCTTCTCTGCCACTGGTCCGGGGAGTCCCATGTGATTGCCAGCAACCAATTGGATGGTAGCTTTTCAAGGTTCAGATAAGGATTTTGGGAGTGGGTTGCTGGGGTCTATGCGTGGAGGGGCTCCATTAATCTGGATGCCCCCCATCCTATTCCAATGTGGCCCCACACCCATTATGTAGAAAATGGTGTGGGACCACTTTACTCACTATATAGGGGTTAAGCTTTGAAGTGCCATTGAAATCTATCCTAAGGGGAGACCCATATTAGGCCTAATATAAATCTTTGGCGAACTTATAAAATCAACATTTTGAGTGAAGTTTTTGTTTAAATAAAAATTAAAAATACGTAAATAAAAATGCAATATCAAAACAAATCATTAAAAAAAACAACAAAAAGGGTTGAACCTCTAGATCAGTTTTTAGAAAGTAAATTAAAACTATGATCCTAGCTTTAGCTTGTAAATCTTTCCTAGATCAAGGTAACCGATTAATTATTCCACTGTCAAAGCTTTTACTGGATAAACAGTTCACTATTAATTAACCAGATTCCATATACTCAGCCAGGAAATTATTGATGTTACTTCTTAAGAGTTCCATGTTAAAAAGAAATGTGTTCTTCCAATTATGTAGCTGTCATAGGTAGCAAAATTATGGAGCAGAAAATTAGCCACAAGCTTTGGAATTAATTGTGGAGTAACATTAAAAAGAATAGATATCAGTTATTGGGGAAATCTGCTTGTCTCTTTTAAGATTTTAAAAATGAGTTTTTCATGGTTGCGTGAAGTCTTGTTCACAGAAATCACGCTAGTATTGTTGTACTAAAGCACCAATAAACGCCTAGAAATGACAACAGCGCATAATCATAGGAATAATGAACGTATGTGTACAGGCAATATGACCTTCAGCCTTCAGAAGATAATTCAATAAACGAAAATTATCTTTCTATTTAGGATAATGGAAGGTTAAATAGATCAGCTGTGAAGGTGCCAGAGCAGAATATTTATGGTTATAGAAAGGGTCAATTGACTGTACCATATATATTTATTTATATATATATAGTCTTTTGTATGTATTATTTGTGATTAAGCAATAATTCTTGTAATATTGCAATTGTATATCGGTTGTTCATTGCAATTTCTTAAAAGGTTGTTTGGTGCATTTGTTTTGTGCTTTTGTAATACAGTTTTAGGTGATGGACAACCCATTACCACCAGGTTGTGATGAAGCCCCTCGGCAGAAAGTCTAAGAGGCTGATTCATTAACACCAGGTATCGGCAGATGAGCGTCTGTATAGCAGCGCTTAGAGTGACTGCTAGTAGAGGGCTGTGGGCGCTGTAACAGAGTCTCTGTAGTAATCTGGCCGGCATTGATGAATGTGATGTATGTTGGGCACTCTAACACCAGTACAGCGCTGCAGGGAGCGAAAAGGTAGTGCCAGCTCAGTGCGACCGATTCTCGCCGCTCCACACCATACTTATCAAAAAAGGACACACACACAGCGTCGGCGCTCTAAATCTGGTCGCAATAGCATAGAGCGCCAGACGCTGTGTGATTAAAGTCTGATTTTGAACACATATACACCAGTAACAAAGCGAAAACACATGGAATGACATTGTTATAACACTGGGACATTAACACTTTAGTGCCAGACCTGTAATGACAATTCTGCATAAAAATATAAAAAGTCAAAGAAGTTTCTAAAAGTGTTTTTTGGCAGCCAGGAGAGGTCACACAATGATTTGAGCAAAAAAATAAAAAATGTCAAACACGCTGTTTAAACACAAGCAAGCCAATAGAAATGTATGGGAGAGTGACACTGAGCGAAAGGTAATACCTGGCACTCGGGAAGCTAGAGCGCCGATGCTATACACTGAGCCGCCTGTAATAATACATCGGACACTACATGGCGCTGTTAGAGGTGCTCACCAGATTCGCTTTCAGAAATGTGGTTTTACAGCGCCCGGGGTTCAAAAGACGCTGCGAGGCATTACCTGGCGCTATCCCTTCATGAACAACCCCCTAACTGTAGATCAGCCCCTGACTTTGTTAAAGAGTGTTGAGGGCCCCGGCACTGGAGCAGCGGGTTTTCTAACTAACTTACAAGAAATGTTTTGTAACATACTTGTAATGTAAGCAAAAATGTTTCTGGTAAGTAAAAAAAAAATCTCAGGATAGTGTTTTTTTTAATAGTTAAAATTATAAGCAAGAACATTGCTTTACATTGCGTGAGCTGGTTATATTCAGTGGGACATTTTAAGGCACTATGCTAGCCCATAATCGGGAATCTGAAATTGCTAGATTTAAAAAAAAAAAGGCTTTGCAATCAGTTGTTCCCACTGTTTAATGTCCAGTAATGGGAATACGATTCTCATTATAGTGCCAGGCTGTTTAATGAATATCTCTTGCAATGATGTAAAATTGTATTGTATGATGAATACATTCGCTTCCAGCAGAGAATGTAATGAAAAGCAAACAGCATGCCAGGTCCCTGATGATCACTTGCAGGTGAACATGGAATGTTTGCATCTCCAATAACCCTAGTAAGCTGATTTTCAGCTTAAAACTAATGCAGACATCAACTATAGTAATTTAGCATTAAGTATCACAGTTAACATTTAAGCCATAGGTATTCCATTTGGAGCTCCTGGAAATATCACAGTGGACATCCCATTTATTCAGAAAGCTCAAAGGATGCATTTGAAATGAATAGCATGCTGACACAACTAAAAAAAAATTAAAACATTTACTTGAAGTTTAGCTATTTAAATAGAAAACAACTAAACAGTTGTACTTACATTAGAAGACTGCAACGTGAATGTCCAGGGTGGCCGATGCATATTGATAACATTATAGATGCAGAAGATTAGTACATTCCCCTAGTTTAAGAAACTAGCCAGCTATTAAATGAAAGAAAAACTACAATCACCTTTTGTTTGCCCAGCACCTCTGTGTGGGTTTGTTGTTGACCCGAAGCTTCTCCGTCCTGTGCTGATATCTGCGTACTTACTGTGGAGCAATCCTGGCTACCAGTGGGGCCCACTGGGGCATCCTGGGGATAACACCGGACTCTCAAAGAGGAGCTGCAGGGGGCAATAATTGAGCATAGACGTTTTATTTTTTTACCCTGATCATTTCTCTAACTTGCCAAATCCATTTTTCTACCAGTCTTTGCAGATTGCTTGAAAATCTTCCATGGAAGATATAGAGATTTAGGCCCGTATTTATCAAGGAATAGCGACAGGTAGCGACTGGTGAGCGGCCGGTAATGACGGGCCCCACCACGAGAACGCCGGCTCCCCACCACAATCACACATTTATCAAGCCAATCCTGCTTAGCGACTGAGATAGCGCCATATAGCGACTCATTCATCATTATTCCAGCCTCAGCCCACAGCGCCAGCGTCCGACCTTGAACAGCGACAGGTATGACCTCTCGCTACCTGGCGCTCTCCAATGCATATCAATGGAACAATCTTTAAATATTAATAATTAATTGTTATTATTATTATTTTTTTTTTAAATGTGAAAAATTCTGTGACCACTTCTGCCATTTTAGATTTTTTTAAGGGAAAAAAAAATTTTACAGAATTGATATTACAGGTCTGATATTAATGTATTCATATTACTAAATTATTTAAAAAACTGTTGTTTGGGGGTTAAAAAACTACTTTTAACCCATCGCCGCCAGCGCTCTGGGGTTTAAACCTGCATTTTACAGCGCGATAATTTTTTGAGCGTGATTTTTTAATGAATATGGTGGAAGCCGGTCGCTAGGGCCAGTCGCTATCATGCGCTCCCATACAGCGCGGAACCTGTCAAATAGCGACTCCTCACCCAATATTCAACATTACGGCAAACTGACTGAGTCGCTATCAACTACCGAACAACAGCCAAGCACAGCGACTACTAGCGGACGCCCTGAAAATGCCGCTACAGTCGCTCAACTGTCGCTACCTGCCGCTATAAATGAATCGGCCTCATAGAGAAATGTGCCATAAATTTGGGCAGATTTCCCCTTAGACTCATATACTTTAATCATATGCAGCGTTTGGGGGAGTACCATATTCCAGGTGCTGGGGCTCCTCATCTACCCAGGCATCCTGGTAGAGAGGATAGGCCCCCTGTCTGCATCGTCACGAGCCGTTGTAATAAATAAATCTGCCTAAACGAATATGGAGACATAGAAACCTGAAACTTATATATATATTAATGAGTGGGTGATTGACTGAGTGTTCAATGTATAACGTGTAACTGTTTGATGAATCAGCTGTAATCGTTCAATCAGTCTATGTATTTATGTTGACGTTTTGTCACTATATGAGGATATCTGTCTATACAGTAGAGGTAAAAGGCAGCGAAGGAAAAATGTTTATAGCAGTGTTGATCATTTTACTTAAATTTGTCGTAATAATATAGAAAGCCACTCAGGTTAATCGGATAATCTGCAACAGAAATGATGTACAGCTGCGTGTAGAGTTTTGGCAGTGTAAAATGTGCAGATTGGACCATAGGTTTACAGAACCACATATGGCTTAATACACTAATAGATTTCTAAAAATATTCCCAACCCGCGGTGACACTTTTCATTTTTCTGTTGGTTCTGGACATGTGCTAAACCTCCTGCTGAGAAAAGATTATATTTGCCTATTAGACTTTTGACTTCAAGGTCCAGTGTGCTACAGCTGTAGCATGTGTAATCAGCCAGCAGGAGCTATTAGCACTGCTTGAAACTCACTCTCAGCGGGGTCAATTAAAGACTTCAGGGGCTGGGCAAGATGCTGCCTGTGCTAACTGCGCTCTGTAGGAGAAGAACACAGACAAGCTGTTTGGATGTTTGATATTGCGCTCTAATCAAGACTGTTCACGAGTGCTTCTGATTATCTGACTTTGCGTTGGTCTCATGTAGCGCACAAATTGCACTTTACAGCAACGTCTGACAAGAAATTGTAATAACACTTTGACCATAACATCACTACATATCTTCATCCTATGGCAGGGTTTATAACATTTTGATGGTCTTTTTCTGACCCCATGACCCTGGGCCATCCACTCAAGTGTTTGGAGCAATGCTGCTGGCTCAGCAGCAGCTCGGTTTAGAAAAACAGCTTTCAGCTGTTGTAGCCACGCCCACCTTGCAAATGTGAGATCAATGATTGTCTGGCGGCTGACATGACAAACCTGCTGAATGCATTCCCTCGAGTTTGAGGCGCACCTCTGCCCCAGCAAGATCTGAATGACTTAGCTAAAGGGAAGGTAGGGATGATTCTCCAGAACATGAAAATGCTATGCGAGCCCCAGGAAAGCTAAGAGGCCGATTCATTAATAGCACCAGGTAGCGACAGATGAGCGACAGTAGCGTTATTTTCACAGCGCCCGCTAGTATTCGCTGTGCTTGGCCGTTGTTCGGCTGTTGACAGCGACTCAGTCGGTGTGTGGTAATGTTGAATACGGGGTTAGGAGTCGCTGTTTGACAGGTTCCACTCTGTATGGGAGCGCATGACAGTGAATGGCCATAGCGAACGGCTCCCAGCATATTCATTCACAAATCACGATCAAAAAATTCTCGCGCTGTGAAATGCTTGTTTAAACCCCAGAGCGCTGGCGGCGATGGGTTAAAAGTAGTTTTTTAACCCCCAAACAACCATATTTGTGGGAAAAAAAAAGTTTTTCATAACATTTTGTAATATGAATACATTAATATCAGACCTGTAATATCAATTCTGCACACATTTTTTTTTTTTTTTACCTTAAAAAAATATCTAACATTGCAGAAGTGGTCACAGAATTTTTGACATTTAAAAAAAAAAAAATAGCAATTAATTAAGAATATTTAAAGATTGCTCCATTGAAATGCATTGGAGGTCGCTCGCTGGCGCTGTGGGGTGAGGCTGGAATAATGATGAATGATTCCGCTATCTGGCGCTCTGTCAGTCACTAAGCAGGATCGGCTTGATAAATGTGTGATTGCGGAGGGGAGCCGGCGTTCTCGTGGCGGTGAGCGTCATTACCGTTCGCTCACCATTCGCTACCTGGCGCTATCCCTTGTTAAATAAGGGCCTAAGACTTTTGGGCAATTTCACGCAGCCTGGGGGTAGGCAAACTGCCAGCTCTGGAGTAATTTAGACTCCAGGGCTGGCGCATAGCGAAACGCAAGCACATGTGCCTGGAGTCTGGAACTCACCTCATCCTTGCTGCTGTTCCTGGACCTGGCTGTATGTGACTTCTGACGGCCAATCGTTAACCTCAGCAGGAAAATGATTGCAGTCAAGTTGGTCTTGTAACTGTCCACTAATGGATATAATCACAGCACAGGGCAGTATTTGAACTCCTGTACATGGGTTTGTGGGGGAGGCATCACCAATCACAATGCCCCACCTGCAGTGATAAAGTTCAAAGATTTTTTTTTTCCTGGAATTGAATAATCAGAGCGATTATTGGTTCTATTGCAACTGTTACAAATAAAAAATGTATGTTTTGAGGACCTGCAGAGGACCTCCCTTCTCCTTAAATGATCAATCCACCTAGTAAACACTCCCGTTTTAAAAAAAGATGCTAGTAAATGGAATCTCATTTTTCAAATTCTATACATTTGAAGAACAAGTATAGAACATTATAGAGTATACACCAAAAGATGAGCTGCTCTACTCTGGCAGGGGCTATAGTTGCCCTCAGTGTCTGGATGGGGGAGTCCAATCCACTTCTGGCTTTTATTGCTCAATATTTAAATGTCCTTTACATGAGAACAATCTCATGTAAAAGCAGAAATACAAAAGTAGCAAAGATCTCGACAGTTGTGTGATGCATGTCAGGCTTGTGTGGCCTTTATTACAATATGGAGTGGCCTCACACTCCTTGTTAATGTTTACTCGGTTATCGAGTAATTGCCTCTAAAATCCCTGGAAGAAATATTAAAGATTAGTGGCTCAGCCTACAAGCATCTACAGATGTGTCCTTCCCTAGCTACTCTTGTGGCTACTTGTAAGATGTGTATCCCAAGATGACCAGGGTTTCTTTTGTGACACTCTTTCAAATTATGAAGGGTATCCAGTCTATTATACTATCTTGGGGAAACCAACTAGTGATTGTATGTAAATTAAGAGGCCGATTCATTAACAGCGGCAGGTAGCGACAGTTAAGCGACTGTAGCGGCATTTTCAGAGCGCCCACTAGTAGTCGCTGTGCTTGGCTGTTGTTCGGTAGTTGATAGCGACTCAGTCGGTTTGCCGTAATGTTGAATATTGGGTGAGGAGTCGCTATTTGACAGGTTCCGCGCTGTATGGGAGCGCATGATAGCGACTGGCCATAGCGACCGGCTCCCACCATATTCATTAACAAATCACGCTCAAAATGCATGTTTAAACCCCAGAGCGCTGGCGGCGATGGGTTAAAAGTAGTTTTTTAACCCCCAAACAACCATATTTTTGGAAACCAAAAAGTAATATGAATACATTAATATCAGACCTGTAATATCAATTCTGTACAATTTTTTTTCCCTTAAAATGGCAGAAGTTTTCACATTTAAAAAAAAAAAAAAAAAACATAATAACAATTAATTATGAATATTTAAAGATTGTTCCATTGAAATGCATTGGAGAGCGCCAGGTAGCGAGAGGTCATACCTGTCGCTGTTCAAGGTCGGACGCTGGCGCTGTGGGCTGAGGCTGGAATAATGATGAATGAGTGGCTATCTGGCGCTATCTCAGTCGCTAAGCAGGATTGCCTTGATAAATGTGTGATTGTGGTGGGGAGCCGGCGTTCTCGTGGCGGGGCCCGTCATTACCGGCCGCTCACCAGTCGCTACCTGTCGCTATCCCTTGTTAAATAAGGGCCTAAGCCTGTCAGTGATTTACTTACAGTATCAAGATACTGTGTTAAAAGCATATAATGAGTAATAAAATAAAAGTTTTTTTTTAAATTCAAGGTAAGGTATATCATAATATAACAATACATTGTTATTATGTATAGATTTTTTATATGTGATATACCCGAACAATTGAAAAGAAAATAAGGTTCACTAAATCATCAAAAATCTGTCCCAGTATTGACACGCAGCCTAACAAGGGAGAAGAATGACAGCAGCTAATGCTGATCTCTCCTGCAGGGTGATGACAGCTATCATAGCACAGTAGGAATATCTTCAGCGCTTTCACATACAGTAGAGAGACTTTAAAATAATGAGCACACTCACTGCTATTGTAGTAGCAGGGCTTGAAACTGCAAACAGTTGTTACAAGTGCTTGCCATTATCTTTATCATTATAAGTCATCTTTTTCTTACTTACTGAATATGTATTTGAAGAGATTCCAAAATTTAAAAAACACATTTTAAGAAAGATAAAGAAAAGCGGATTTGATGTATTCTTGTGTACTTCAAACACTGATTTAAAAGCATGCTTGTATGTTGTGTATAAATGCGCCCCGCATATGGGAATTATTCAAAATGTTTCTGACTTGATGCATCACAACAGATACTTCAAAGTCTAAGGAGCAAATGACACTTGCATTTGATGGTAGATATTGATTAGTCGATCAATAAAGTCAGTAATTCAGCCCTAGAGAAGTCCGAATATTACAATGAAATATTCTATGTTAAAAAAAGGGGTCTGATGTAAAACAAGTCTTGGATTTCTGCCTTAAAGTGGACCAACACCCAGGATTTTGACTATCCTGGGTTTTGGTCCACTTCAGGGGGGCACCCCGGTTAGGCCCCAAAACTCACCTCACCACGCTCCCACGTAGCCACGGACAATTTTTCGGGGGTTTTGGGGGGGGTCCCTCACCGCGGGACATCCCGATCTCGGATGTCCCGTGGTGAGGGAGGTGATCGGCCCGATCACCCCTGGGTGACAGTCCACTTTAAATATTCTATCATTTACAGTAATTAAAGTAAGAAGGGCTAACAGTAAAACCAATAGTAATTGTAGTGTTTGTCATAGAGTCTTGACCCTAAGGCACACAATGGCTTTTACAATAAGCAACATTGCTAACATGAGTGCACACAATAAAGGCGTGTTAAGACGAATATACTAAAATATAGATATGATGATACTAATTGCTTCGGGGGGATATCTGCAATGTCAAATACTGTAGGCAATACATTTTTTCTCATTTTGCTAGTGAGTAGGGATGAGCGAACCGGTTCGGACGAACCGGAATTCGCTCCGAATTTCAGGGAAAATTCGATTTGGCACGAACCTGAATTTTTTTTGGTTCGTGCCGATCGAATTTTCCTTGAAATAAAAAAAAAAAAAAATGCCGGCATGGTGGGAGCGGGCAGGCCGGCTACGCTGTCAGCGGGCAGCGGAAGCCAACCCGCTGACAGCGCAGCCGGCCTGCCCGCTCCCACCATGCCGGCATTTTTTTAAAAAGCAAACACTTACCTGCATGGTCGGAGTGTGGAGGTCGGTGCCGCTCTCAGGCGCCCTCTGATGACGCGCCCTCTGATGACGCGTCCTCTATTGACCGATGAGAGCGGCGCCGGCCTCCACGCTCCGACCATGCAGGTAAGTGTTTGCTTTTTAAAAAAATGCCGGCATGGTGGGAGCGGGCAGGCCGGCTGCGCTATCAGCGGGCCGGCTTCCGCTGCCCGCTGACAGCGTAGCCGGCCTGCCCGCTCCCACCATGCCGGCATTTTTTTTTTTCAGATGAGCGATTCGTGAAAGTTCGATTCGGGCGAACCCGAATTTCTTGGGGAAATTCGGCGAATCGCCCGAATCGAACTTTCAAGAAGTTCGCTCATCTTTACTAGTGAGATCCATTTTAGGTCCAATTCGGTTGTAGGTTTTTTTTTGTTCCAAATAATATAATTCCGAATCAGAAGTGCACTGACTGCCCTAAACAATAGTGTGTGTGTGTGTTGAGTTTGATATCTCAAAATAGAAGTTTAACCCTTTAACCGTCAGCCTACTTTGAGATTTTGTCACCCTTTGTTGCCAGACCATTTTGCACTATTTTGCGCTCCCCATGTTCAACTGGTATTTCCCAGGAAAGTGATATATTGTTTTTTCAGCAGAGTCTGGGCTTTAACATGAAATGTCTTGTTTGTCATTTTTTAGATGTATTCTCAATATTTTTGGATGAAATATGTGCAAAAAAAAAAAAATTTTTTACAATTTGTAGTGTTTTTTTGTAATAAAAAATGTAAGTTTGTCAATAAAATCTTATTTCGTGTGAAACCCCAATTTCTCCCGGTTACAGCGGTACCACATATGTATAGGTAGACACCCTTTCCTGCCCAGAAAACTCCGCCAAACTGAAACAACGCTTTAGGAGATTTTCAGATAAAATACAATAATGCTTTGCAATATGCGCACCTTTCAGTTTTTCAAGAAAAATAACCCTTAACATTTTAAATACCCCCCACAAACTATATATTCTCTGGAAGTACACACCTCAGGCTTTCTAGGCGTACCAGGCTTGTTGACATGGGTGCAGTTTTCTGGAAGTAATCCCTCAATGTATTCTTTGGTTGCACAGGGTTTCCCTAAAAAAAGAATAAAAAAGCAGAATCAAAACCACATTTTCCTAAAAAAACCTATATGCAAACAAGAAAAAAACTGAAAATCTGAAAAAGCAACATGCCCCGAACAGAACAATACCCAGCATGCATAGCTACTGTCAAGGGAAGAGTTGCCAAACTCACCGAAGTAAAGCATGTGCGTAACGGTAATTTTACTTTAAAATTTCAGCTCTGCAGACAAAGTGCGCACCTTGTGCTTTTTCTACCAAAACAAGCCTTTACATTTGGAATATCCCCCATAAACCATATATTCCCTGGAAGTACACATTTTAAGCTTTCTAAGCGTACCCAGCTTGTTGTAGTGGGCTCATCTTCCTGGGAGTAATCCCTTGAAGAATTCTTAGGTTGCACAGGGTTTCACAAAAAATTTTATAAAAAAACTGAATAAAAAACACCTTTTCCTAAAATATCAATATGCAAATAAGAAAATAACAAGCTAAATCTGAAAGCGCAAGGTTCCCCGAGCAGAACAATACCTAACATGCATAGGTAATATTAACCCTTTTAATTGTCAGCCTACTTGAAGTTTTGTCACCCTCTGTTGCCAGGTCATTTTTCCCCATTTGGCGCCATGTTTAACAGTGATTTTTGCCGGAATTTCCAGGAAAAAAAAAAAAATATATATATATATATATATATATATATATATATTTTTTTTTTTTTTTTTTTTTTGCAGCAGAGTTTAGGCTTTAACATGAAATGTCTTGTTTGTAATTTTTCTACTGGTTTTTAAATATTTTTGTGTAAAAAAACAAAAAAATAAATAAAATAATATTTTTTAGACAATTGTCTCCTTTATTTTAAATAAAACATTTGTTTTATTAATGAAAACCATATTGCATGTGAAAGCCCCATTTCTCCCGATTACAACGGTACCACATATGTATCGATAGCCCCCCTATTCGTGCCCAGGAGACCCCCCAAACTGAAAAGAGCACTTTATAACATTTATAAATAAAGTACTACTATCCACACTATAAACATAAGGGGTTAATTTAAAAAGAAAATGACATAGGATCCCCCCTCCCCATTTTTTTAAAGAATTTTAAGGTTTAGGGTTAGTCTAAACCTAACCCTTAAAATTAAAAACAAAAAAATGACGTAGGGTCCCCCCTACCCGTCATAACCAGCCCGGGATCAGCTATGGGGGCTTGTAGGAACAGAGTGGAGGGGCCAGCTTTTGTGGCCCCCCCCACCCTGCAGCCTACAAGCCCACATAGTCTGTGTGGGCCCGGGCTCTTCTGCCCCCCCGGGCTTTGGGGAGGCAGGTAATTGGGGGTGCGGGGGTTAATGGCAAATCACCCGCTAGCGCAGGTGACTTGCCAGCCCCCAGCCTTGTGAACTGGTACAGGGGTCTCATGGACCCCTTACCAGTTCACAAAGGGTTAACAGTAAAATAAAACACACAAACACAGAGTAAAAATTATTTTATTAAAAAAAATATATATATTTTTTTCTTTACTCACCTCCGATCGTCAGCTCCTCTGTCCCTCGCTGATCTGATGTCAGATGCCGGTGATCGGAAGATCTCCTGTCCCCTCCTTCTCAGGCCCCGATGACCGGCATCTGACAGCTGAGAAGCCTGGAGCTGTCATGACGCCGGCCAAGTGACGTCATAAGCCCCGCCCCAAAGGGCCGGCGAGATCAAGCGCACATGGAGGTGAGTAAATGTCATTTTTATTTTTTTTTATTTTTACAGGAAAAGCCAGCACCCGCAAAAACGGGGGGGGGGCTACTCCTGGCTCTCCCCTTCCTCCGGAGGAGCCTCGACGGGGGATCAGAGCCCCCCAGGGTGAAGAGGAGACCCCGCCGAATCTAATGAGGGGTCAGGTAAGTGTTTTTTTTACATTTTGCAGGCGCTAGCAGGGGGCAATGTCAGGCACGTAAATTTTACGTGGCTGGCGTTTAACGGTTGGAGAGGCAGCCACGTAAAATTTACATGCCTGGCGTTTAAAGGGTTCAAAAATATGTGTTATATTGTCCGCAGATCGGACCACAAAAACGTATATGAA
This sequence comes from Gastrophryne carolinensis, assembly GCA_027917425.1. NCBI lineage: Eukaryota > Metazoa > Chordata > Amphibia > Anura > Microhylidae > Gastrophryne > Gastrophryne carolinensis. Next base: position 469,597,134 of record CM051236.1, on the reverse strand, counting down.
TGCAGCTCAAAAAATGATTAGAAAGAGTGTAACTGTTTTAATTGCAACAAAATAACAACCATATAGGAGACTGACAAGACAAAACAATATTAAAATGACACAAAACCTGGCATTTGGGAAACCCCCCAGATTGCCCAGTAAAACTCCCCGGTCCTATGGCGCACTCTTGTCCAATCAGAGCTGGATTTCGTGCATATGTAATGCTGTTTTTCTGGCAGTCGGGATCATGAGTGGCAGCATCCTCAGCAAAATATGTATATATATAGCTATCATAATATCATTTATACATTTAGACTTCTAAATCTAATCTAATCATAGATCTAATAATTTTTATGTGGGTCAATCATATAGTATAAATTCCTATGGTCTGATCTGGGGCCATATAACATATAGTATTGCATTGAAGTAAACTGGTTTGGTGGTGGCACCTCCTTTTCCTGATTTTATGGGCAGTGGGCAATGTTTTTCTCTTTTGTTTAATAAGTTACATTTTGAAAAGTTAAAAAGCAATAACTGTTAAGTAGTCAGTGCTTCAAAACTTGAACTGACTTTGATCCTTCACAAATCAATTCACTTCTCCCTACCAGCTGTTTGTTTTTTCTTTTACTACAGATATCAAGTGGAGAATATTTTGGGTGTACCCAAAATAGTGGAGACACTGATAGATTGTTTAATTTTTCATTTGTAAGATTATTTTTTTGTAATGACACACAAAGTAAATCACCTTCTTTCTGAAACAGCCATGTGGTTCAGTTAATTACTGACTGCAGTTGCCATAGTAATAACTTGGGCAACCTGCCAAATGGCTTGTTTTCAAAACATTAAGGGGGCGTGATATGCGCAACATGCATCCGATCTCTGCCTTCTTGACGATTCATGGGAGCCAGATGGGACAGAACGCCATTAAGAAAACAGACACTCCCACAATTTTTGTTCCGGGAGCAGAGTACTAAAACTTGAAAATAATAACCGGTATCAATGACACGGAAATTATTTGTGGTAAATTTATTTTTAATTACAATGCTTGCTCATTATAGATTATCTCATCCTGTAAATCTGATCACTATGCAAATGTATTCCATTTTGGAAGTACTTAAATGGTAATATAACATTTCTCTTTTTTAAGCTTTTACAAGATATTACAGTAATGAAGCTGTTACCTCTTGGTATGCATGTTAATGAGTTTAACTATCATTTTAATGAACGTAGTATTAGCATAAACCTGAAGTTCAGAGAGAATTGAATTTCTTGGAGGAAAAAAGTTCATTAAGAGTTAATTATGTTGTTTAGGCAGGAGTGTAATTTAATTTGATGCACAATCAGTCAACATTCCAGCGATACATTTGCTGGCGTACTGAATTGTTGTAATTTCATTATCGCGTTTTTCAGATTAAACTTTTCTTTGTGCAAAATGCCCAGATGCAGTACCTGTCCCAGAAAGAAAGCAGCCATCTTGATCAAGCTTGCTTTAACTAGTCATATATTACTCAAGCAACAGAGGCTTTGCTGATTCCTGAATTTTGATTTATTTTACCAGTCAAACATGATTTTTAAACCAAAATGAATAGTCATTTGCTATACAAGTCCTTGTATATTAAATGGTTTAGCTTTATTCATTTAGCCAAAGTCTATGCGTACATGCGTACTTGTATCAAGTTTTTGTATCAGGGGCAGTATTCACTGTTAAGCACAGCAGGCGCATGCCTATAGAATACAAAGAGCAACTGATACAGACACTTTAGTCAACTGACCCATTTGCATATTACCTAGGGTGCTAAGTTCTTTAATGTATTGTAGGTCTCCCAAGGTTGGATTTCATGGCCTTTCAACAAATGGTATACAAACCAATGGTGGTATGCAACAAAGCTGCAGACTGCCTTGTACCCCAACCTAGTCTGCTACTAGGCAATTACATCATTATGGCTCAGATTTTCTAATGCTATTCCTATGTAATTGACGCACAGTGTCTTTCTTAAACATATTTAGGGAATTGTGACCAGATGTACCTTTTATTTTCTCACATTTAGACATAAGTATGTAACATCTTATGTTTATGGTGGTAATTCAGACAAATCACGCTAATCTTTATTACTAACTGGGCTGTTCTGCTAGTTGTGGTACTATTAAATGGGTTTTGGCATTGCATGCTTCTAAAGCAGAAGATGGCGACATGATTTATTATTAATTATTATATTTTGATGATTTGGTTGAGAGATTAATTTGGGTCTTATTAAATGGACAGTAAAGTCAAAGTAGAAAGACAACAGACTTTCCTCCCAGTCTGTAGACTCGATCCTTCATAGTCCTGTAGTTTTGCATCTCTAAGCCTCAAAACTGAGCGTGCCTGATTCACAGCATGCATAGGTGAGTCCCCTTTAGTCAATCAGCAAGGGATCCAAGACAGGTCTGAGTTTAGGTGGCAATTGCACAAAAGCCAGACTGGCTTGAAACCGATCCCTAAAGTTTCTGTTCAAAATGTAAGGAAATTTAGACCAAATTTGGTCCTGTTGAGGTATATTGCTGCTAATACCCAACTTTGGTATCAAGTATTGGTATGCAGGATGTTCTAGAAAGCTGTCTCTAAGCTCATGTTAAACCATATCAGCAAGCGACGCAAGCCTTGTGCCAACAGTCTAGAGTCTCTTGCATTTTGGCAAAGAGTTTTAGGTGCAGTTTTTTATGAATTGTTATGTTGCATGTTTCAGTTTGTAGGTAATGATCTGGTACTGGGTAATAGTTTGCTTGGAACTGGAGAAGGCAGGTATTTACTAAACATCTCCATTTAGTTTCTCTACCACTTGAGAGTTCCTCACTTCAACAATAAATATGGTGTAAAATACATTTTATAAATTGGCTTCACTTATTATGTGAGGTAGAGAAAATTTTCAAGTTTTTGGGTAAAACTATACAAGTGTAGAGGAAACACTGAAATCAATGTGTGCAACCTCTTCCTCAGTTAGTACTATTCCAAAATAAAGAACAGTAGTCACCGATTCATTAGTAAACCCTTTTCACACCTCAAAATGTGCTTTTTAATGTGACAGCATTCACTCTATAACATAATAAAAGCTATATTAGAAGCTCACAAAAGAGATAGTAAACATGCAGAACCCCTGCAACGCTTTAATAAATAGGCTTTGACATCTCCATGCCTGATAGTAAATCAGCCGAAGCCCCACTCTGATCCTTGCTTATTCCATTTAAAATAGACTCTGTGTGCTAGGCTCAGTGAAGCATTAAATGCCATTTTGGCTTCCTTAGGAAATATGCAGATTTGCATAGAATGAACCTCGAGGCTTTTAAATCACCACAATTAACATTCTAGTAAATATAACCTTAGGGTCCCGACTCACTAAATGCAACTAGTTATTTTTACACGCTGGAGTTGCACAAGCACCCTTGAGACTGGGTAGGGTAAATTACAAGAAATAATTAGCATGGAATAAAAGTAGATGAAGATTTACTTTGCTCCCCTTCCAAGTGATTGCACGTAAATAAGATCTCTATCCACAGTAATTCTTTTCATTTTCAGCGGGTGCAGCCAGTGTGTAAAATGGACTATCTCTGTCCCTTGGTGATGATTTTGTGTCCCTTTGCTGACACAGCTACTGCCTGTCCAAATATTCATTCCACCCAACAAAGCTCTTTCAACTCTAAGCCCCATATAAAAAAAAAACAGGCACAATTGAAAAATGTGCCATTTTGAATCAGAAGGTATTTAGCTCTTGTAGCAAAGAAACAAAACTATAACTCCAACAGTCCTTTCCAATGGGGTTTAAACACAAGACCTTGGTGTTGCTAGGAAAGTATATTAATCACTCAGCTAGTGTTTTCACAGTGTTTAGATGGAAGTCTCTATTTCTCCAAATAACACACATTGACAGATGCTTATTGGTGTCGCCACTAAAATGGTTCTCACGTGAATCAGGAACTGACATGAACTTTTGTCTCTTTAATAATGGACATATATAGATGCAGCATTCCTAAAACACGTTTTGCTTTGATTTTGTTTTGCTCACATTTTTACATGCATATACATCTATAGTTGATTGCAGAAATAATAATCTCGAAAGAAGCCACAATCATAACTGGCATTGGACAAACAGTATTTAGGTACAACTATCACATTAGTTTATTGCTTTAAACATTTGCAGTCCGGTGAATTAGTCCCACATTGCAATCTGTAGCATCATCTGGTGTCCACCTAGGTCAGTGTTTCCCAACCCTCTCCTGCAGAGTAATTAATGCATCAACAGAGCCTTAGAACTTGCTATTTGGAGATACACAAATCATGACCCATTTGTGCTTCTGCAGAAGAGGGTTGGGAAACAATTACCTATATTGACTTCACAGGTCTGTTCGATAAAAGCTACAGTACCTAGGCTTACCTTCTCCATCAACATTGTTTTCAGTCACCTAATCCGCAATCTATACTGAGACCCTTATTTAAGAAGGGATAGCGTCAGGTAGCGCCTGGTTAATGAGAGGTAGCGACAGATAGCGACTGATCAACGCCGGACACGGCACGCAATTACACATTTATCAAGCAGAATCTGTTTAGCGACTGGGATAGCGCCATGTAGCGTCTGATTCATCATTTTCACAGCCTCAGCGAACAGCGCCATCGTTCAGCCTTGCACAGCGCCAGGTATGACCTCTCGCTACCTGACGCTCTCCCATACATTTCAATGGACGATCCTTTTCTTCTCTTTAAATGGGGTATTTGTTTTTTGTTTTTTTTCAAAAAAATCCCAAATAATTCTGTGACCTCTTCTGGCATTGAAATAGCAGTTTTTTCATAATTTTTTAATTTTTTATATATTTCCTCAGAAATAACATTACAGGTCTGGCGTTAAAGTGTTCATGTTACAATGTTGTTACAATGTAATTCCATATGTTTTTGCTTTGTTACTAGTGGATAGATGCTGAAAAACAGACTATAAACACACCGCCTCCTGCGCTCTGGGCTTCAAACAACTATTTTTCAGCGCCAGAGATTTGTGAGGCTGTTTTTTTTGCTGAATATGGTGTGAGTCGGTCGCTATGAGCAGTCGCTAACATGCGCTCCCATACAGCGCTGTACTGGTTAAATAGCGACTCCTCACAATGTATTCAACATTACTGAACAGCGACTGAGTCGCTATGAACTAGCGACTCACGGCCGAGCACTGCGACTACTAGTGGGCGCTCTGAAAATGCCTGCTACAGACGCTCATCTGTCGCTACCTGCCGCTAATGATGAATCAGCCTGTGAGTCCCACTTGGTTGGAACATTTAGAGCAGTAGTCCTCAAACTTCCTCCCCAAGGGCCGAGACAGGCCAGGTTTTGCAGCTCTCTATGCTGATGCACACAGATGTAGGGCTATAGTTCTGTCTGAGCACCAGTTAATTCACCTGTGGAGTAGTGTGGAGAGCTGCAAAACCTGGCCTGTCTCGGCCCTTGAGGAGGAAGTTTGAGGACTACTGATTTAGAGATACTGTTGTAATTTCAAGCTGTATCCTCCTAGACCTAATGCCACTAATACATTTTATAATACTGAGTGGTTCTGCCTGCATTATTTCAAGCTTATTCTGTTTGAATTTTACATTTGTCATAAAAGATATTCATTAAAATAAGTATTACCAGCTATATTGCTCCCTGACCAAACATAAAACAGATAAAAATAAACCATAGTAGACACTATGGGCATTACCCCGTTTTTTTTCATTTTAGGGTAACCCATGCAATGGATCTATAAGCAGATCTTAGCTTTCATCAGCTGCCTCACTCATCCCTACTGCTGTGCTCACATCAATAAACTGTATAAATTTCATAGGCAATATCCTCTAGATCTTCAAACCTTCATTTTGGTTTCAAAAATTAGTTTTAACAATGTGATTGGTATTCCCCAAGGTCATCTAAATGACTGTCCAATAGAAAGAGCCAAGTAATTACATTCTATATTCATTTCTCCTAATGGGACTTGTTAGGTTTGGTGGCCATATTGATTTCCCTAGAGATCTGAAGACACTGATAATTATACCTGTATGTAGGAGTAAAATACAGAAGGAAAGGGTTATCATTCCAGACTCAGCATGCTTGAGGATGGCTGCAGATGAATAAGCATTTTCGGTTGTTTGGATACACAAACATTACCATTTACGAAACTCATCTTGTGATTACAACAGGAAATTGAATCGGTCCACTTTAGTACCTGGTGGTATCAAACGTTTGGAACATTTCACCTTCCAGCTGATGTGCTACTGCATGTAGCCAAGGCTTTCAGATTCATTTAAATTTAGTCCTTAGGAAATTTGCATTCATAAAAACTGCTTAGATATGCTTATTGCTTCCTCTCCTTGTGGTTGGCTGTCAAAACACAGTGATGCTTTTGAAGATTGATAGTAAATGGGTAATGAGATTGCTGGATGTTAACTGCAGCTTTCATATTTCATTACCACGTGGAGGGAGGAGGGAAGGGGGATTTCACTAAATGTATAGAGTTGCAATGGGAAATTGTAGAATTTGGGATTCCATCGAGGTGAATTAACAGAAATATTTTTTGATGAAACAATCTATGGAATGTACAGAGCATTGTGCCGCCACTCTGGGGAAATAAGAAGGTTGCTGCTAGCTTTTCAGCTGAGCTAAGGTGTTCAGATTTTATTTTCTTTGTAAGTGCTGCAGTTATGTTAGCCTTCTGCTCACTGCTAACATATAGGAAATATAACTCTATCCGGAGTGCTTGCAACATGGAAGGCCATAATAGCAAGCAGTTGACAGCTAATCATTCCACAGCAGGGCCAGGAGATTTTTTTGTTCCCGGAGATGGATGCTTTTGTTTTGCAATTGAGAATAATTACTATTGGCGTATAAAGGCAGGTGAGAAAGGGTAGAAAGTTAAAGGGCCTCTATTACAAAATTGTATAAAGATCCATAAAAGCATGCTAGATATTGAGACGAGGAGTTACTTATATGCCCCAATCCCAACAAGTCTGTGGTTTCCTTCTATTTCTTCTATAGGACTAAATACCAGGGTTAAAATGTTTTACATGCATGCTTTTCTCTATGCCTCCTTAGACAGCCATTTTAATATCTGACCAGAGCATTGCATGATGGGTAAAAGCATCTCCGCACATTAGTAGAATTGCAAAAGCAATAGGCTGTTAATTACAGAACAGGTTGACTCGATAGACAAGCCTTTAAGCAGTTCTTCTCCATAAAAGCAGAGTGGCACATTTCAAAATCTGTCACTCCCAATGATTCATCTTCCATTCAGTAAAAGAAAGAAACTATATTGGCTGCATTTTTTATATAAAGTGTATAAGTAAATTCTATACACTATCTAGCATATTTATGAATATTTATAGCCTATCTGTATTACAAAATAACAAACAGAAAGCACGCTCCCTTGCTGGTTGTGTGCAGGGAAGTGTACACAGGTCAGCATTGGTTGGACATGGCTGGGTGCTCTTACATAATAGTGTGTTATTATATCCTGTATACAGACTAATAAAAAAGGCAATACTCATCTTTTGGGAAAACCATTAAACAAGTAATGCACCACAGAGAGAAACCTTGTAAGTCCCTTGTTAATATAATGTCAGCTTTTAAAGAGGAACTACACACATGAATTTCACTTTCCCGTGTGTTGTTCCTGTGTGCGGTGGCATCTCGAATTTGGATGTCCCTCTGTGTATCCCCCCAGGTTACTCCATACATTCACCTACCTTTTGCTCCCATGCCACAGACTCGGGCAAGAGCAAGTGAGCTGACTGGCAGAGCGTGCTCGCTTTCATCCGGCTCCCTTTGGCTACGCTAGCGGCTAGGCCACCTGGACAGGCTGGCCCGCCCATTCAGAAAGGCTGGATGTGGGCACGCGCACAGCTAGAAGTGAGCGGGGGTGCCATTGTTCCTCTTTAAGGGACTCAATGCCAGGGCTTAATGCCCTAAAAAAATTACCCAAGGGTCTTCTCCCTTACCTAGCCTTAAACTGGACCAACACTCAAGAAAGTGCTCATTTACATCCCTCCACAGGTGAATTCAAATTGCTGCTTATAAAAATGAATGTACCTTTATTTAACTCAAGTCGTGGTCATTTCCCCTCCCCCCCCTTAATGTCATTCTATGTAGCTGCAGGTAGTCTACAAAGAGGAAGTACTGTTGGGTTACCTGCCACTGTGCATTGTGGGTTATGTCAGTTAAATTCAGGCAGCAGCCTGGGGGCTGCGTGCGCGGGTAGTTCTTATTGCCCTGGGTGATACCTGACCACGTGAGATAATATTGGATGTGTTGTCTACCGGCACTTGCATTGTATCATATTTTGTTGGTTTACATTTATAGCCACATTTGTATGGGTTCTTTGTGCAATATTAGGAGGATTGAGGGGTTGTTTTCGTTTGTATGCACTTGCACTTTGAGTATTTGAGTTTTTTTGGATTGCTGCATGTCTATAGTATAAATAGGTTTATTTCACTTAGTAATTTTATTGTGGCACTGTAGCATATTTATGTATATATATTTCTTGATTATTTGGTTGATATATATAATTTTTTAATTATTTATTAGTAATATTTATGTGATTTGAGGAGTACACACACACATATAGAATTGGTTATTTCATTTTTGTGCTGGTACAAAAAGACAATTGGATAGGGCATTATATATATATATATATATATATATATATATATATATATATATATACACATTTTGTATAAATAAGAACATATATATGTTTCCACCCATGGGCAAGATAATTATTGGATAGCCCTTTTGGTGGCAGCTTATATTGAGTCATGGTTTCTGGTCATACTGATTGTTTTTAAATTGTTTTGTGGTGTCTGTATGTTGTTTAATGTCTATTTTTAATCGTTGTACTAATAAAGCATTACATTTTGATTGAGATTTCAGTGGTGCTTCCTTTTGGAGGAAGGTGTGCATTTTGCACGTCCACTCCAGGGGCTGTAGAGTATATTGTTGTAGGTGAGCACACATTCAGATTGTGTTACATTTAGGCGGTGCACCCCTAATTAGTTAATTACAGCTGGGATGCTGGGTAAGGAAGCCGCCCAGGTCATGGAAAATGGCCACAGCCAGGAAAAAATGGGTGAGGTAGTGTTTTAGCTTTGACTGGATGCAGGAGCAAATGTAAGTGCTGACAATGATTCAGTATCATGCATGCAGATTGGGCCATTGAGTTTTTTCTGGTTTGCTAGTCTAGTTTAAGTTTACTATAAAGGATTCACCAGAATACTCCTAGTGTCATCCCTATTCTGTGTACTATGACAAAGCCAACAGCTTGAAAACAAATGAATGCTGATAGGGTAAAAATACCAGCAAGATGAAAAGACCTGCTGATTGCCGTGGCCCCTGATATGCCGATTCATGGACTGCTGATATTGGGAATGTACCTTGATCAACTTTACTGATGTGGCTGCTGCTATTCACAATACAACCTCATCTCCTCCTTTAGTCGATGGTATATGGGGTCACTACATTGCTGCCCAAGGTGTCATATCACCATGTGATCAGATGAGAACTGCTCAGCTGACCTGAATGATTGAATGACATTAGATTGAAGAAGAATTGTGTATGCCTTACAAGGGTTCTCTTTGTGGGGTGTTAGTTGTTTTATTGGTTTTAAGATATCTTATTTTGTTGCATTTATCTAATGCAGCCTATTATATCAATCTCTCCTAGCAGTGTTTATATTATTTAATTTATTTCTAATACTCACCTTTTGTCCCCTGTATCAGTATTAGTCTGGGTCTTCTTCCGCGAGTGTGCATGTTGATGCAGTTCCTGGCAATGTCCCCTCCATGATTGCTTTTATCTGCGTAGCTTCGGGGGTTTTGGGTGAAGCAAACTTTATTCCCCACAGTTAATGTTCCTCTGAATATTGTTACAGATGCAGAGAAAAAGAGGTCAGATGCAGGGCAAAGTTCTGGCTGCTTCTACTTTGTGCATTATGTACTCTTTTGTGAGTTAAGTGATTACATTGTTTTATATAAATTGAAACAGCAGAGGATTGCGGAGGCAATAGTGAACAACTGAATGCACAATAAAGTAACTGTTGATATGTCTAGGGCTTCAAAATACACGTGGAGGCTGATTCACTATTAGCGCCAAGTATTGCCAGATGAGTGTCTGTATAGCAGCGCTTAGAGCGACTGCTGGTAGGCGCTGTATGCGGGTATCGGGCGCTGTAACAGAGCATCTCGGTCTCTGTAGTAACCTGCCCGGCATTGATGAATATGATGTATGTTGGACGCTCTAACAACAGTGCAGCGCTGCAGCGAGCGAGAGGAAGCGCCAGCTCAGTGTGCCCGGCAATTGGCTCTCAACACCATATTCAAGAAAAAGCTACACACGGCGCTCTAAAGTTGGGCGCTATAGCATAGAGCACCAGACGCTGCGTGATCAAAGTGTGATTTTGAACACAAATACACCAGTAACAAAGCAAACACACATGGAATGACATTGTTTTAACACTGTGACAACACTTTAGTGCCAAATCTGTAAATACAATTCTGCATAAAAATATAAAAAAAAATATTAAAAGTGTTTGTTTGCAGCCAGGAGAGGTCACACAATGATTTGAGCAAAAAAAAAAAATTAATTGCCAAGCACGCTATTTATATCAAACTAATGAAAGGCCATTGAAATGTATGGGAGAGCGCTACAGAGCGACAGGTACTACATGGCACTCCTGAGTCTAGCGCGCCGACACTATATGCTGAGCCGCCTGTAATAATACATTGGATGGTACATGGTGCTGTTAGAGTCATTCACCAGAATTACTTTCTTAAATGTGGTTTTGCGTACAGCGCCCGGCATTTACCAGACACTGCCTGCCGCTACGAGGCGCTAGCTGGCGCTAGCCTTTCTTAAATAACCCCCATTGCTTTGGTATTTAGAAGCAGTCAGTGTGCATTCTTTTCTTTGGAGCTATATAGAAGCAGCATAGACAAGTCCTAAAGAGAATGTCCACTCTTCTGAACGTTACCAACAAACCACAGATGTGGCCAGAGGGGCAGCTTACTTTTACCCAGTCCCATGGTGGGGATTGCTCTCCTGCAGTCTCTGAATTTAGAAGCTGAGTGCCATGTGTCTATGACAAGTGTATGAGACCAGAACAAGGCACCCAATTGGTTCAGTGGCTCAGCTTTGTACCCTGCCATATAACTTCAGCCAGCCAGAAGTAAGGAGTGTGGTGCCTGGCTTCAGATACTGGGGCTGTAGGAGAGCGATCAGTTCTGTTGGGTCAGGTGAAGGTAAACAGGGGAGCCAAAAAGACTGTCCAACAGCCAATAACCTTTTTTGCGGGTCAGGCTTGTGACCGGAAGATTTGATTCCAAACCATGGGACATGACTGAAGTGCCCTTGAGGAAGGCACCTAACCCCCAATTGCTCCCCGGGCACTGAGTTTAGGGCAGCCCACCGCTTCGGGCACGTGTGCCCTTCACTGCCCCTTAGTTTGCAATTCACTTGTGTATAGTCACTCACATGGTGTTTATTCACTGGTGTGTTTACGGAGTTGTGTTGTTCACAGTGCACAGATGGGTAAATGCGGAGAAAGAATTCCATGTGGGCATTGGCACACAATGGCCACTATTGCACTATAAGATTTATTAATTAACTTGGATAAAAAAGGGGCACCACAATATCCACAGCAATCTTGACCTCTGTCTAGACCATAGCAGCACAGCAAAGCTACTAATGGCTCACATTAGAAAATTAGAGAGTGAAGAGGGGTCTGAGTCACATTTCAATGCTTGTAGATTCAGCCAGAGTCAGAGATATTAAAACATTTAGGAAGTTATGACTATAAGGCAAGTACAAATTATATTTTTATAACATGCTACACAATTCTGTGAATTTACTGTATTGTGGCAGTGTTGCAGGTAATGAAAATATTTTTATGTGCTTTGCCCCCCTTTTTTTAAACTATTTTTGACTCTTTCTGGTACTACAGCCATCAAAATATGTGACCCAGGCCCCTCTTCACTCTATTTTCCTGGCCCATTGGCCCATTATGCATGGCTACAACTAGCAGTGTCCTAAACTTTTTTTGTATTTTGTATATATTGTAACTGAGATATACAGTTTAAATATTTTACATTCAATTTCCCTTTCTCACACACTGAGGGAGAGTGGGTGTGGCCATGTAGAGCAGGGAGAATGTAATGATGTGCTTGTGCACAAGCTGAGAGGGAGCTGGGGGCAGCCCTTGGTCAAAGGAGACAAAGGATTTTTATTTGCTGAGGAAGAAGGTGGGGTGGGAGAAATCAGACACTATATAATTTGCTCCAAGCTGCACAGGACGACCAAATACAGCTAAACAACATTCACTACGGAGTAGTGTTTGGCGAACCCGAACTGCACACCACAATCTGGTCAGCGGTTGGCATTCTTTCTTTCAAAATGTCCACAGCTGGGGCTTCAAAAAGATGGCTGCTCTCATGAGTGAGGACACTGGCAGCAGCTAGCAGCACTTCTAGTGCCAGCAGCCAGTGTCCTTACAAATGGGGGGTGGCCATCTTTTTGAAGCCCTGGGCATGGACATTTTGATGAAGCAATGACTGCCGACCTGATCACGGGGCTTAGGTAAGTTGTACAGCTGGTTCCTGCTGCTGCACACTCTGCATAGGGTCATTTCTTTATTCGGCCAAACGTGCGGAACCCGAACTTATAGGGGTTTGCCCAAAACTACTTATGAGGTGAGGAGGCCCTTGCATGGACACCCCCTTTAATTTACTGTGGTGTTCCAATAATTTGAATGTGTAACACCCATATGTACATACACCTGCTTTTGGCCCAAAGATTAATTTGTACAATGTTCAGGCTTCTGCTGGCTCCTCTTCTTCTTAATCTGTGGACTCATCCTAGCTCCAGCACAGCAACAAAAATGAGGTTAGATTGAGAGTTTTGACCTCAAAAAGAAAAGAGCGCTTTCTTAACAGACATACAAGTCACATAATGACCAAAAATAATACTACCCTTAGTTCTTAGCTAGTAGGTGAGGCCATGGAAATCACCTCTTTTTGCCTCATTTTTCCATAATGGCGTTATCAGTCTCATTTGGTCTACTCACTCTCTAATGCTACTCGGTAATAGCATCATGGATTTAACTGTAATCTGCTCCATGCACTGGGATTTTGTATCATAAGTGGCGGATTCCCATTAACAAAATGTTTGTTACTGGTGTTAGACAGCTTATCTGTTCATAAAGCACATGCCTGGTTTATATGTATATATATATATATATATATATATATATATATATATATATATATAGAATGCAAATTCTCCCTTGGGTGTGACAGCCATAATACAGCAGTGACAAGGGAACAGGGGTCTTGGGCTGCTTTCTACAGATACCTAGAAAGCCTCTGACTGTTCATTTCCCAGAACGCAGCCTCCTGCTTTAAAATTAATAAATGCCCTTTGTGTGAAAAATGTTATGTGTCCTAAATCTGTCAGAAAAGCCCCTGCATAAGGTTTCTAGCTCTCCCTCTATAATAATGATAAATTTCACACCATATAATGAGACTGAATTTGCAATGCAAGCTTTTCAAAATCAGGCATGTAGATATCGTTGGGCTTAAATTTTCTATTTATATCCTGGAAGGAGACGAGGATTTTTTTTTTCGTTCTTTATGTTATGGAAATGAGATTAGAGCATTATGCTTGGTAATCTTTCAAACTGTAATTGTGTACTGTACCTATGATGGCAGTTCCTGGCTGATGTGGGGCAATAAGAAGGCTGCGGCGCACTTGCCCAAGGATAATTACGACCTGAGCTGACCTCCTCAGTGTAGATGTAATTAGCGGGATATTCTAATGCTATCACCATTTATTAGTTATACAAGGGCAGCATTTGTTTCGGTGGCACAGAAACTAATTTCATATATAGTTTCTATGGCTTGACCTAGTTAAAAAAAATTGTTTGTTTTTAATGCATTTAATTATTCGCTTAAAGGTACTTATTTGACCCGACTTTTACGTTGACCAACATTTAGCAAACATTGTTAAAAATTACACCCTGGCAATACATGTGAATCAGGGATAAGGTAAAGGTACGGTAGGATCCAAAGTAAGATAGTAACAAGGACAATCTACCTCTGATGTTCCCGTACCTATTTTAAGATCGGGCCAAGAGCAATGAATGTAGTGGAGCCACTGGATCATTGGAGAAGAGTCTAGCAAGAACCACTTCCTGGGTACCAGTGCATAAGCTGGACACATCAGAACCTTAACGCGTTCAAAGGTGGGCAACTATTAAATGGAATGCAGGGACTAGATTGTCACTAGATTCATCTAGGTTCATTTAGTTTGGAAAAGAGATGCCTGATGGCATTCCATAATGTTTATCTATATATATGGATACATACAAAGATTACAAAAACCTGTCCTATGACCTATTTATACCGGACCGTAACTATAACACAGGGGCATTCACTAAGGTTAGAGGAAAGGCACTTCTTGCACCGAGCTAGTCTTGATAAATACACTAACGGAGTTCCAAAATAGCCTGGATGTCTCCTTTGCATGTAATAACATAGCTATGGCTACTAGTCCACTGGAAGGAGATCTTCTTTTATACACAGGCTGAACTGAATAGACCTAAATCCAACCAACACCCTTACAAGAAACAGAGCTCATATGCATCCCTCCCAAGAGCAACTAGGACAATACATAAAAGTGAATTAAACCCGCCCTCCTCCCCCCTAGGCATCATATATAGCTTCCAGTGGCCTCCAAAGAAGTGCTGGGATTCCTTCCCTGTGCCTTGTGGGTTATATTGGTTAAATCCAGGCAGCAGTACAGCTAGGATGCTGGGAAAAGGAGCCTCCTGGGTGCTCCAAGATGGTTGTTAACAGGAGCAAGTCATGGAGGTGGTGTTTCAGCTTTGAGCGGATGTAGTGCTTACAATTATTCCCTCTGGGTGAGCTTTCCTATCTCTTATCACCCATAGATTTTTATGACAATGACAGATTTTTGAAGAACGGCTGCGTGCACAGGTGACGGGGTCTCTTAGTCTTCCTGCTGGGTTGTGTAGAGTGTAGTGTTTAGGTTGTAGATAGGATTGTATATAGAATAATGGATATTATATATTATATGCCGAATTGTTAGGCCTGTTTCTTTTTGTTTAGTTATTATTTATTTTATTTTTATTTATTTATTATTGTAACTTTGTATATATTGTCTATATTGTATATGATTGCTTGATTTTACTCAATAAAAAAAGTTACAATTATTTACAATTACAGTATCATGCATGAAGAAGGGGAAAGTGAGTTTTGGGGAGTTTTCAACTGTGCAAGGCTGTTGGTTTGGCTTAAGACTTTTTTCAGCCTTGCATTCTGTGTTACTATGTAACTGATCCTCAAGAAACTACTAGGCCACAGCTATGGAAGGATCACCATTTCTCCTTCATTCCCTATGCATTTAAATGTATATTCGTATGAGGCTGTTGGTGTCCTAGTGATGTTCCCCTTTTAAGTCAAGCCTAAAAATGAGCGTGCAGACTCCTGCTGCCTTACCCCATTGGTTTACGCTTGCAGATCGCTTGTTATGTGATGCCGCTACAGGCCGTGGGTGGCACCATAGCGGTACATTTGCTATTTTAAACACCAATGATATATAATTCTACACAACCCTTCACATTCACAACCACAGTATGCATGGAATTTTTACGTAATTAGGCATCTATAGATATTTTTTTTCTATACAATTTTGTACAATAGGAGTGAAATTAAAACAAGCCATTTCAAACTGATGTTATGATTATCTCTGCATTCTCTAATGACTTGCATAGCATAATTATTGCATGGTGCTGTTTTGACAAGGTCTTGAAATAGTATCTCTCTGAACTGTTGGCTGGAATAAATTAATGGTGCTTAGTGAGCTACAAATACACCAGACTTGTGACATTACCAAGCGGAAATGAAAACAATTCTTGAATGAAATTCTGGCTTCTTTAGCAGAACTCTTAACTGTATACATTTTATCTCTAAAGCATAAAATCACCAAAAGAAACTCATATAAACCTATTATAATATCACTCAAATCTGAATATTTTTTTCCATCATATTTTCAGGAAACCGGTGTTTAAAATGTACTTATGATTTACTTTTAATATACCCTCACGCTTCTTTAACCCCCTTTTATTTAGTGTATGTTGTGTCACCTTAGGCAGTTATTGTAAGTGTATAAAACATTTCTACCTAATGAAAAAATCCCATGTTGGTGTTAATTACTAAAATGTGGAAACCCCTTTCAGAGAAGGTGGGAGCAGTTTTGTTGTGGTGTGGGAAAAGCTCAGTACAGATTTTTATTACTTACCTATTATGGAGGCCCCCCCCCCTGTTCTCCAGGCACTACTGCCACCATTTACAAATGGCAGCTACAGTAAATGATTACAGAATTCAGCTCAGTATAATTGTACACACGGGGTGTGCCAGGCAATGCCTCAATGTGCTTTCTGAAGAATTTAACAGAGCTTCCAGATGTGTGAATATAGAAGATCTGCACAGGGTATGATCTCCTACGGGGGGGTGAGTATAATTTTTTTTCATTTTTACTCCAGAGATAGGCTTTAAATTTGAAATCCAGAAATGGCATACAGGGCTTCCCTCCCCCTGGGGCATCTCTTTTTGGGACACCCGCTGTATAAGACCCTGGCATTTGTAGTGTATACTTACATAGAAGGTGACAGCCTACCTATGCTATACCCCCCTAGCTGAGGGCACATACCCAAGTCAGGTTTTTTAATGATTGGTGTGGGTACAAGGAGGAGCAGCGGTGTGGCCAGCAGATTGTTTGCAGCTCTAAGAGGTTAGCAGAAGATGAATGAAGCAGGCTGATTGACTATCTACCCATGCATGCACTGGTGACAAATAGAGCTCGACAGACGTGTGCACTCATAGCATGTTGGGCCTGCAATCCTTCCCCTAACCCCATGTAGGGCTACTTAAAATAAACACTACCTCAGCATTTTAAACACTCGTTTTTAAAGTGGACCAAAACCCAGGATTTTGACTATCCTGGGTTTTGGTCCTTTCCCCGGGGGTGTTCTGCTGTGTGAACTCCCCCCCCCCCCCCTGATCGCCACAGCCAACTCACTTTATCCCAGTCCCAAGGTGCATCTAAGAGCAGCGGCTCTGATGGCCGCATCCTCCGCTCCCCTCTAGCAGTGCGCGTGCTCACGCCAGGCATTTGTGAATGACCGGCGCGGGCACACTCCCTGTTAGAGGGAAACTTTTGACTATCCTGGGTTTTGGTCCACTTAACAAAAAGGCTATTGCTCCCTGCACAGGGGGGGCATCCCAATTGTGGTGCCCCTCTGCTGTAATTCCCACTAGCACTAATGATCTTTCCTTTCAAACCAATCGACACATGAAATCAAGCAATGTGATTGGCTGCTGAGGTCACGTGGGGACCAGTGGATGGATACCCAGGGGAGACCTGTGGACCACATGACAGAGGCCAATTTCAGGGATCAATTTCACCAGGGCAGTGTTTGAAAGGTATGATTATTTATTTTAGCGGTTGTTACATCGCCAATTGGGGTGTGCCTCTACGCATGAAACAACACCCATTTTGTTCTGTTTTAAGGTTAAAAAGTTCCTTTACAAAAATATAGTGCATAACCCCAAGCTGGTGAACTTAATGCTATATAGGAAGCTTAAAGCCTAGTTGACTCTACTGTTTTAAAATTATGTTTACTGACTGCTTTTATGTGACAATTGAACTTTTTTTTCTTCCTTACCTCGAACCATCTGGAAGCGAATAACACTTCCATGTAGTCCGTATGTCAGGTGTAGGTTTGTTTACCTCCTGCCATCTAAAAATACTTCAGGTTTTACAAGTCTCCTAAATTCTTTGTGCTGCAGAAAAAAAAACTACTGTAGGATATTGGGATGTGTGTGCCATTATTCTTTGCCTCTTGACAGGACAGAGATTTTTTTTTTATTTCTTCTCTTTCCAGCTTTCACCATAAAAGATGGGCTCATGGGACACAGACCAGATTGAAAAACTAGAAGCAGACAGATGGTTATTTGTAATCATCATGTAAATGTAAATCCTAGAGAGATATGTTTTTGTGATGGCCTACGCAGTCGGGCAACATAAAGTAAAAAATAGAAAATGAGTAACTCTTAGAGAAAATATCTCGTGGTAATCGACACTCACTTAAAACCATTTAGGGGGATACAAACAAAAACAAATCAGCATATTAATGTGTTGTGTTGCAGCTCCTGCTAAATGGCACTCCGTAGCCAAGGCCTGGATTCCGGCCTAGTCTGGCAGGTGTTTCGAAGCAGTTGCCTTGCTGGAAGCAATGATTCGTTTGCTGTGACAGGTGCTCGAGACACTTTATTTAAACATTTCTTGCTTTTACCCTGCGAATATTCACCTTGTCCATTGAAGATATTCCAGGTTATTTTATTTCTGTGACCAGTGAGGCCTTCAGCTGATTTTGCAGAAAACAACTGAATTATTTAAAAAGTAAACCCATTATGATTTGAGTTTACAGTTGTGTTTTCATGCATTAAAAAAAGGACAAACTATGGGGAGGGGGGGCTGTTGAGGTAGTAAATGCTTTAGCGCTGATAAGGTCAGGGAGCCCTATCATTGTTGTCCACCTTATTTATCAGAGTTGGTGTTACATGGCATTCAGCAAAGTGAAAGCACCATATTTATCGGTTGATTTAATGTTTAGTGCCCTAATTGTGTCTTGTTTATTATTATATTGGCATCCTAGACACTATAATAATAAACAATACACAATTAGGGCACTAAACACTAAATATGGTGCTTCCATTTTGCTGAATAAAATGTAACACCAACTCTGATAAATAAGGTGGACAACAATGATAGGGCTCCCTGACCTTATCAGCCCTAAATCATTTACTACCTCTACAGCCCCCCCTCCCCATAGTTAATGCATGAAAACACAACTGTAAATTCAAATCACAATGGGGTTACTTTTTAAATAATTCAGTTGCTTTCTGCAAAATCAGCTGAAGGCCTCACTGGTCACAGAAATAAAATAACCTGGAATGTGACAGCAAAAAGGTTACTAAAGGGTCGCTATTTAATGTTTGTACCAGGGTCGCTCACAGTTAGTTAAACCTTTGCGTTAAAATGCACCTTATATATAGCACTGGTTGCCTTCATGCCAGCCCAGAATGTTTTTTCACCAAAAGGTCAAACTTCTAGTGCTAACCTACAAAGCTCTCTCTAATCAGGCCCCTTCCTATGTTTCATCTCTGATCCAGCGTTACCAACCAAAGCGCAACCTCCGCTCTGCCTCTGACATTATCCTGTCCTCTTCCTTGGTTACTTCCTCGCACTCCCGCCTTCAAGACTTCTCCCGTGCCTCCCTACTTCTCTGGAATGCATTCCCCCGCTCGATCCGCCACTCTCCATCACTCCAAGCCTTTAAAAGCGCCCTCAAAACTCACTTCTTCAGACAAGCATATGACCTGGCGTAAGCAACTCCTATAACCTTCAATGGCACATGCAGCCATACTCAAGCTCTACCACTTGTGACCCCGCCCCTTTGTCTCCACCCCCATCCTTTAGACTGTAAGCTTGCAAGGGCAGGGCACTCCTCCCTATTGTCTCCTGTGCTCACAACACTTGGTTTTCACCTGTGGCATCTAATTTTGTATTGTTCTCTGTGCTATATGTTTTACCTTGTCTGTATTTTTACCTTGCTCCGGGATCCTCCTGGGTATCCAATTCACGTGCCTATTTCAATGCATATTACAATTGTAAACCTGGGGGTTTAATACTCCAGAAAAAAGTTCCACGACTATAGGGAATTTAGGAAGGCAGAATGTCAAAACAGGTTTCCTTTAGAAGAAAGCCCCAGAACTTCTGGCAGACCCTTTCCTTGTTCTTTCTTCTAAACTCAAAATTAAAATCATCTCTATAGCAATATCAAAAGTTACACTGACAAAAAAAAGGTTAATCAGTTGGAGAGAGTAAAGCCAAATCTGGTCTCAATCACCAGTGTTCATATTCCTAAATCAAATAAAGCGTCATTTCTGAAAAGAACTCCCAATGATTTTAGAGGGAGTTTTGGTGCTGGGGTCTGAATACTATTTGGGAAGACTTATATTTTTAGGTGTGTCCAAAAATGCCTCTCATCTCTCTTTCCTCAGGTAGCCTTTATTCACTCATTCCCAGTTCTGCCATACCATTATTTTTCTTATTTTTGCCTGTATCTTTATCCCCTTTCTACCCTCTAAATCTTGCTTATTTCTCTTTCTTTTATTTGTTCTGATGGGTTATACTGGGGCTATAGATTTTACTAACCTTTGTAAGCCTATTAAAGGCACAGTACAAACAAAGACAATAATCAGGCAGCAAGGAGCTCCCCTGAGACCTGCTACAGCATCTACAGCATACTGCAGGGTTTTGGGGATAGGTTTCTGGTGAGTTCATTGCTGCCTTATTATTGCTTTTGCCGGGACCGACCCTTAGATTCATATAATCTCTGTTCCACTTGTCTGTCAAGACTGCCCACTTATTTTACCCCACTAGATTGATTTGTTATTGTACTGTATTTCTGATTGCTGTTGCAACCCGATTAAAACATAAAAAAATCAATGCAGGTTGGCTTTAAAAAGAACCTGCCAGGAGACCAAGACCTCCATTGCTGACCTCCTTAAATACTAGCAGTTTGGCCTTCATTCATCTTTTCTGTTTGCAATACTTGGTAATTCGCTGACCTGAAACTAGAATGCTGCCAGTAAATTAGAAAGTGTGAAACTGAATAATATTCCAATAATAACCAATAATATTTAGAGGCCTCTTAGCAATAGTCGCTCAGATTCTATTTTATCATGGTCCTTGGAAGAAGCCTTTGAGAGATTTTGAATATTTGTATTTATAACAGGTGCTTTGGTTTACTGTAATATACCGTGTATATAGGCTACATATCTTAAGCCCTCCTGAGGAAATAATTATTTGGGCCCACTAAAGGTGCTGCTGAGAATGAGACAGTTCCACTTTTAAACAATTCATTGCACAATATGCAAAGTCTACCTTGAGGAAGTGGTCAGGAGTCAGACCACGAAACGCATGGGGGAAAACTCTTGGCATTACACTAAGGGATATAATCCTGAGACCCGCAGCACTTAGGTGATGTTCTTGGATTTATTTGTTGTTACACTGTTTGCACTTTACTCCTCTTGCCATTTTTTATGGGATTTATGAACTAGAATTTGCACATTGTTTAGCACAGTGGATGCATCTTTGCACTTTATGTATGATTTGTACAAATAGAGGAGATTTTTGGCTATGAAATTGTTTATAATATTGATGTTGGTTAAAATTGGATTGTGGGTCTGGGTGGGATGCCCCGTATGTTGATATATTGTAATATTGTGTATTATATGTAGTTTTTAGCTCATAATAAAGATGACTATATATATTAATTGATTAATTTTGGAGGGAAGGTGCTGTGTTTTATCGTTTGCTCTCAGTGGTTGCTGGAGCCACATTAAAAATATCTAAGTCTATTAATTGATTGCTGAATTAATAATAGACTCACACAGCACTTCAAGCAAATGGGAATTACCATTTTAGTCTTGGACCTCCTGGTGGTGACCTTGGATCAGAGCTTGATGGTCACCATGGTGAGCTAGACTGATATATATGTGTTATTAGGTTCATCTGGGTGGTAGTCATAGATGCATTGGTGTTTGCTGCGGAAAGGGATATTTTACTGTTATCCTCGAAAGAAGTGACAGCTTCAGCTGCCCATTTGGCTTGACACAAGACCAGATGTACAGCGTAGGTTATGACTCGGCCTCATGGAGGGTTACTGGCAAAAACACTCTGAAAACTTCAGCCATTTTTCTTCCATAAATTTGTTTGACTGACACATCAGTAGTAATGAAAAAGCAGCAGAAGGCTAGAGGTTTGTTTTTTGAGTAAGGATGATTTTGTGGCAGCAGTGGCTGTTGATGCTAAATCAAAGTAATTCAGCTTCTATATAGTGCATCAGTCCACATTACATTCACCCTCTGCTGTAACCCAGCAGTCAGTGCCATCTGCAAACTGCTGTTCCAAGTTTACAGAGACACCTTATTATTGTAATTATTTCTCGTATGGTTTTGTGACAATTTATTCTTTACATATCATGACACCTCATTTTCTCATTTCTTTTCATAAACCATGCCAGTTATTTTGCAAAGTGGAATGCACTTAGAGTGGAAATGGTGAAGTGGATATCATTCCGGAGAGATATATCCAGCTAGAGGGTCCTAATCCCTCTTATAAAAAATGTAATTTACATAAGAAGCTAGCATATGTTACCTAATTTTTTTTCAAATGAAGTGCTGATTTATGTATTGCTTTCAGCATTCTTGGCCATGTCTAGACCGAGCGGGAAAAACTGGAACAAATGGAGGGTGAGCATTTGCAGACTTTTACTGTATGGCAGTTCTGTTTCATAATTGAACAGCATCAGGACCAGTGTCCAGTGTAAGTTAAGTCAGCAATTCTCTACTGGATCTAAAAAAAAACTCATTGCCAGAATTATTTATGATTAGGGACAGTGGTACCAGTCCAGGCAGAGACTCTGTAGTTAGATCTCTTGGCATGGAATCATGTAGTAATGTCACCCAGAGGCAAGAAGCAACATATAAAACATTATAGGGTTTATAGTGTAGATTTGGTGGTGAACTTGGAGGAGGCTTGCATTAGAAGTTCATCAACTCCATCCATGAGAAACATGTTGTTCAGTACAGTTTTAGATGAAGTCATAGCAACACCCTTGGAACTTGAAATGTTCTTCAACTACAGTTCATAGATCCCAGACTAGTGGGCAGAACCAGAATTAAACTGTTAGTCACAAGTAAGAAATATATGGGAAGATCAACAGTCTTATTCCAAAAATATGCATATTATATTCTATAGCTGGAGGTACAGTGCACTCACTGTAAAGTGTATACTTCAGGACTCATGCCATATGGGAAAATATGTTCTTTAAAGAGGAACATTGGACAGTCTAGGGAGTCCTCAAAAACTTCCCAAACCCTGCCCTCTGATCCCTTTAAAGATCTTATTAAACAATCAGCATTTTAAACCTACCTGTCTTCTGCCCATTTCTTATGCACCCATCTGTTCTTTTCCTGTCACTGTTCGTAGGACAGTGCCATCTTTTCTCCAGTATTCAATCCCAGCGTGCATTGCATTGTCCCCAAGATTTCGCGCATGTGCAGTATATTGTGTGCACTGCTCATCTCCAGCCAGGGAACACATGCAAAAGCAGCTAGCGAGGGCCAGGGGGCAGCACAGGCAGCTAAGATGTCGGGGGGATGGAAAATCGAGCAGGATGTTGGCGAACTGGAAGATGTCAACATCCAAAAGGTGTTCTATATGACAGTGGGGGCTAATAGGACCTGCTTGTGTAGTGGTCTGTTGTTCCTCTTTAAAGGTGATAGAGACCAAGGAGGGCAGGATGCAGGATGTTATGCCTTTAGGCTGGTGAAAAAGAACATCCCAAAGTTATCCAGAGATAAATGATTAACCTTTTACAGTCCATGTAGGTGACATATGACTGAGTAAAGTTTGGGAACGATGCACTGTGTTGTACAATTCTTGTTGTCAGAGTTGTTTTTGGTTTTAATTAAATGATAAATATGATTTGTGACAACAGATATAGATTTATCGCATACACAAAACGCTGTTGGGTTAAAGACATACGTGACAAATATAAAATTCACTCATTAGCAAATGGTCTCCAAAGTAATATTAGTCATTTATAATTTCTGAAACACTTTTGTGAAAAGTAATATAATTGAGTATAAGTAATACAGGTGAAAAGGCTGTTTTTTGTCATTCCAGCAGATAATGTGCAGATTGTGCTTACACGCTTTGCTTTATCTTTATTGCAGTGCTTCGGGATGACTTTCGACTGAACCCTACAGATGTGGTTGTGGCAGCAGGAGAGCCGGCCATTTTAGAGTGCCAGCCCCCCAGAGGCCACCCTGAGCCAACAATCTACTGGAAGAAAGACAAAGTTCGGATAGATGACAGAGATGACCGAATTAGTGTGAGTAGCATGACTTGTCTATAGATGTAATTAAATATAGGTTCTTTTGTAAAAGTCTCAGTGTGGCCTCTGTGAACAACTAATAAATTACATCAAACTTCTAATGCACAGTTAGATTGTATTTGATCCGGATCTTGCCGGTTACCAGGATGGGGCGAACTGGCAAAATCTGGGTCAAAGCTAAATTTGGCCTAAAGCCAATCACCACACGTGACCTTCTTCAACAGCCTGGGCAAGCTAAAACAACAAACTACAATTAAATTTCCACCTGCAAGCTTGATTCCTCAAAGTGCTGCCGAAGGTCACACTTTGGTTGTTTGGTTGTGTGCTCCCTATCATCTAATGTGATATGTCCCATTGTGCCAATGATCAAGGGAACCTGCTTCCTTGTGACTAGAAGCAGGACACACACTGAGGCTGCTCATGGAGTATAACTAAGACTGCTGCATGCTGCAAAGTTGCACATCATTGTAGCTATTTGAGACCATAGAGAGGAAATTTCAAAACTATTTGCATTTCTTTTCTTATCATAGATTCGAGGAGGGAAGCTAATGATCTCAAACACAAGAAAAGGCGATGCTGGAATGTACACTTGTGTTGGAACCAATATGGTTGGAGAAAGAGACAGTGATCCTGCCGAGTTAACAGTATTTGGTAAGTTTTTTTTTATCTTGTGGAGTCAACTCTTCCATTTGTAGGGAGAATAACAGAATGAAGTTTTTATCCATTCATATCATGGAGCATTTTTAACAAAAATCCAAAGCTCCTTATATTTCTCTAGCCATCACTACAGCTTTAAAGTTGCTTTGAATTAGTAACTCAAATAGAACAGGGTGGATCATGAGAAGTAATGATGTTGTATGGTTATTGTAAGGTAGAATCATTTATCTTCATGTACATACCCTGTTTCTCTAAAAATAATCCCAATTTTTCTGCATTTTTTCTAATGCATGAAATATAAGCATGTGAGGACACATCAAGGCTGTAAAAGAGGGTGAGGACACATCAAGGCTGTTAAGGAGGACACATCAAGTCACACAACCTTTTCTAATGGGAATGAAATGTGTGATATTTCTTGCTCTGCCGCCATGACGGACATATGGCCGATTCCCCCCGCATCCTTCCACTGCCTGCCGGCTCTGTGCACGTACTGTACCGAAGTTGCTGTACCGCCACCACTGTCCTGCCAGCTGGTTGTAATACATACCCTGAAAATAAGTCTAGAATATAAAACCTTATTTTCAGGGAAACAAAGTGTTATTGATTGTCATTAATTCTAATTCTGTGTAACATGCACCCAGTCACAGGGGAATTCTGTCTCTCCCCCCTCCTACTCCAGTACCTCCTGCCCACTTATAGGGGAGGCTGTTGCTGCAGGTATTACAGCTTCCTGGCAAACATCAGACAAGAAAGAGTTGAGTATAGCAAATTGAGGGGATGAAGTTAGCAGGAATCCAATCTAATATACATTTTAAGTCAGCACATAATCACACACATCTTCTTGATCTGAACTTTAATTTGTCCATAAGACAACCCATGCAGGACCCCAATTTCAGGTACATTGATCCAAAGAGTCTACCTTATAAAGGCTGGACATAGCCCCACTTGCTTTTCCTCAACCCCTGCCCCCCCCCCCCCCCCCCCCACTGTAGCCCCAGCTAAGACTTCCCAACTTCTTTGTTCTGCCCCTGTCATGCTATATTCTTAGCATTGTGGATGAGGGCAGCATACACACCTCTGCCAAAGTATTGGCCCCTATAATTCTAGAGCTTCAGAAATATAAGTGGTCATATCCGCCCTCCCGATGATCAGCCCCTGCAATGTTATAGCCTAAGCTGATAAATGCATTCATTAACCACCTGGGAAACTAAATGGAGGTTAAGGTTAAGCTCAGCAACTCATGAGCTGGCCAGGTCCAGGAAAATCCAAGGCTGGTTTACAGTAACAGTATAATTAATTATGATTTCAAATAATGTGAATTTGTAAACCAATAATGGCTACTGTAGGCAATAGTTGGTTGCTGGTTTGTTCACTGTACATGATGAAGTAGTCCTGCATGACCTCAAATATTATACCCTCCCTGGGTTTAACTTCCCAGAGAAAACAGTAAGGGCCTGCTTTAATGTGGCGTCATTATTTTGATCCCCTGATCACCTTGGTGGTGCAATTGATGTGCTAACATTTTGGTTTGGAAGCCTATTCTAGGCAGCACTAGTCCGATGTATGGATGTGTCTAGTTAACAATTTAAAGTTTAAAATCTGATATATATATATATATATATATATATATATTTCTATTTCTCTTCCAAAGAAGCCTTTCCTCCTGGCAGGGTTCACTATTGAGGCTCAGTGTTTAGGGAGCTCTGTTTCACAACTTTTTGTTAAGGGACCAGGATAATAAGCAACATATATAACCCGATGGCGAGAGCGAAAGCTGAAGAAGTGTCGGAGGCGGCCACCATTAGTAGTGTTACTTCAAACACCAGTCAAAAGGTCCTTGACAGACAAAGAGAAATCGATAGAGATAAAAGAATAGAAGAAAAAAATAAAGTAATATATCACACAACAGAGAGATGTTACACATTATTCTAGGAATCTACGCAGTTGCGTTTCTGTCAGTGACAGAAGTGCTGGAAATTATGGATTATTCTGTCCATGTTCAGTTACTAAAACCCCTTACTGAAAAATGCTTTTGTAGAGCATCCAGTTGTTTTTTTATAAATATAACAAAATGACCCAACACTTGGGTTTTATTCGCAACACGGGGTTGGCATCTTGGTTGCTGATTGCCACCTCCGCATGCCCCTCTGCAAGCTCATTTTGAGCACCACATTCTTACCTCTTCCTTGCTCCTTCAGCTAGACGAGACCCCAATATTGTCCACTGGTGATCATGTAGTCCTTAGCCCTTTTGCTATCTAGAAACCGAGAAGAGAACTTTGGACCTCATGACTGCTGATGGCCAATTTTGGTGCCCGCTCTTTCTGAGGGAGCAAGGAAGAGGTAAGTATGTGCAGAAGGGCATCGGCAACCAGGATGCCCCCAGGGCTGTGATTAGCACATATTTTTTTACAGTGGTCCAACGCCCATTTTCCAGTAAATGGGTGCTGGACTTCAGGGGCACAGGCTTAAACGGGCTTTCAAATTCTGCCACCCCCATAAGCTCAAGTTTCACTCACCTGAACTACGAAAGGCATTCCTGCAATTGGCCACCAATGGTCACCTTGTCCTTGTATCAGCCAGCGCCTGGAAAAGAAAAACTGTTCCCGACTGCATGACCGCCGGCAGAGAATTGTGGGGCTGCATTTAACCAGGAGATTGTGTTTCAGGTGAATGAAAAATAGGATCAGTGTGATCCAGACCCCATTTTCTGGATAAATGGGTGTCGGCAGCTTTATATGGATGTGGGATTGCTTTAAGCAATGGTATTGTATAATACAACTTTTTAAATTAGTGCAACTTGTTAGATCACTTATATTTTATATTTTATCATTTATAATTTTGTCTTGCCAAGGATAACCATTTTAACATGATTGTGACTTTTACATTTTAACTTCTGCTCAGTTATGAATACATTGTAGATAGCAACATTAATGACATTCAACAAACAAAAAAATGCTATACTCACCTTTTATCCCCTGAAGACCAGCACTGCCCGTCCGGCACTCTGACACTTGCCGACTCGTCCGATCCATGTCACCGACCACCCAGCCTCCACCGCTAGTCACGGCGCTGTCCTCCATGCAACACAAATGCCCCACTCTATTCACTGCATTGAAGGGTGATGAGCCTTGAAGGGTGATGAGCCTGCATGCCGCCCTCTTTGTAGTGAATGGAGAAGGGCAATACATATTTCCAGAGTTGTGTGGAGGGCAGCGGTGTGACTATGGCGGCGGAGACAAGTACATGGATCGGTTAGAGAGACGGACTGGCAGTGGTGGTCTGCAGGGTAGAAAAGGGTAATGTAGTGTTTTCCTTTTTTTTTTTCTTGGACTGTTGAATGACATTAATGCCTTTATTCAGTAAACTTACCATAAAATATCTCATGAAAATAAGTTGTTTTTTAATTTCAGAGTAAGTAATCAGTTAAAGGAGCACTATCGCGAACAATGCTCTAATGCTAAAAATCGATAAACATTTGCTGGATGGCAGTAGGATGGGTCACTTATACACCCAGCATCAAGACATAGCCAGCCAGGCGTGTTTTTCTTTCTTTTATTGAAAAGAAAAGGATATCTGGGGAGATGGCCCCTGTCATCCCTGGATTTTAATCCTACAAAGAGAGGAAAACCACAAGCTTGGTGGGAGTTTTATTCAGTTCAGGTGTATAAGTGACCCCTCCTCTCATTAGCTGATGTGTTTATATGTATTTTTATTATTACATATATAGTGCTCCTTTAAATAAAATTTTGTAGTCAGTGGATCTTTCTTACCAGACCGAAGTCAATGTTTTTAATGTAAAAAGCGTGAGCACATTTAAGCATTTATATAATATTAAATAATGTAATGTTCGCTTAGGCAGGAATGGATTTACATTCTGGATCCAAAATGAATATAAAACCTTGACAACTCTTCTGTTTACGTTAACCTTACAACCCCATGTTTGCAGCACAACACAGTAAACTACTCAAGTTTTTATGAGGGAAGCTCATTTTTCTTTTTGTCTTCCAGAGAGGCCAACATTTCTCAGAAGACCAATTAACCAGGTAGTCCTGGAAGATGAGACAGTAGAGTTCCGGTGTCAGGTCCAAGGGGATCCACAGCCAACTGTCCGATGGAAAAAGGATGATGCTGATTTACCAAGAGGAAGGTGGGTCATTGCTACCTCAGTTAAACTACTGTATAAACAAACCAATTAAAAGCCATGAAGTTGTCTTTACACCAGGCACACAGACACTAATCCCAACTGAATCTAAAATGAATGTTAGGTAAACTTGAAAATAGCAGAGCACAGAACCTGTACGAATAAGTCGAATTTTCGAAGTAATGCACAGAAAGTTTTCAATTTTTTACTAAGGTAGCAAATTAGACCTTATTGCTCATCAAAATCACCGCTAATAACAGAAAGACTAAAACCAAAACAAGTCCTTCTCTTGGATACAAAAATGCTTACATGCAACCCCCCCCCCATCAATACACACCTATCCTGAATATTTGACCTCAAAATGTGCATGTTTCCTTCAGTTATTAGCAGTTTGTACACAATTTGAAGGCGCAAACCAGCGGATTGGATTCCACCCTCCATACATTACAGCAGCATGCAGAGCAGAGCAAGGTATTGCTTCATATTTATTAAACTGGACCAAAAAAATTATGCTTTTGCATTAGCAAGGACTGATGTGAATAACTTGTGGAAGTGTTCGGCGTACATGAACCACAAAGTTCGAGTTCATACCAAACTTTGCAAGTTTGGGATCCCAAACCGGAACACGGACTTCAGCCAGAAGTACTTTTTTGAGTTTAGCATTCGGCCAAACCCAGAAAAGCTTAACCTGATGCAGACGGTGCAGCAGGAAGTGGCTGTACAACTTACCTGGGCCCCACAGTCCATTTGGTGTTCGTTCCTCTGTCAAAATCACCATGGCCGGGGCTTCAAAAAGATGGCCATCCCCATATGTGACTAGTAACTAGCAGCACTTCTAGTGCCAGCTGTCAGTGTTTTGATGTCCCAGCCGTGGGTATTTTGACAGAGAAAAGACCGCCAACCAGATTAAGGGGCTCAGGTAAGTACAGCCACTTTCTATTGCTGCACACTCTGCATTAGCTTAAAGAGGACCCCTCACTCACTACCACCACCCGCCCCGCTATTTATTTAAAATTACATATGGAAGGGGAGGAGGGAGTGGGGACCCGTCTTTCAAGGTCCCTCTCGTGTCATTTTGGCCCATTTTTGGGTCCAAAAGTTCAGGTGTCTGATTTCATTGAGGGTCAAGTTCGGTACGTGAACCAAACTTTTGTTCAAAGTTCAACTGAACTTATAGGGGTTCGCCCAACACTACTCAGTGGTCTCTTTGAAGCACTGCATGTGTACGATACCTTACCTTTTCATCTGACTTCATATGTTTAGAGATGAGTGTTATGAGATTTCAAACTTTTCTTAACACTTTACATTTGTGGTACTGTGCTGTAGTTCATAGGAGGCCTTTCAGGCTTCTTTTCCGATAGTGGGTTGAATAGAAATTATTCATATTGGATATTATTATTTAATGGATAATATTAGTATTTAAAGAAATTAAGGCTAAAAAAAAACTTGCAGAGTTAGCCCGATTTAAACATGCCTGGGATAAAAATACTTCTATCTTCCTCTTCTTCTGTGTTTCTATACTGTATGTTTCTATACAGTACAGTATATCAATTGATTATATACATGAAAAAACTATACCATTTCTGTTCTTGCATTGATGGTCAGAAAATGTAAGATATATTGAATCAGCTTATGACTCTTTAAGCAATCACCAAGCATGTGCAGCACCCTGATATAATGCTTTGCCCAAGCTATAATTTACTGTGTGATAGGCCATGGCATAGGCCAGTGCAAGAAAGAATCTTCTTTCAATGTAGTTTCCAGTGAATGGATGGCTATAAATGGAGGCTAAGTGTGGGGTAGAGGAAAATGACATGCCTTAGGGGGCAGCTGCATGCTGTAATTACAAAGCATGTAAATCATGATCTCTTCTCTCTGCTTGGTGAAGGGAATTTCAATTACGAAGGGAAGTTTAGGACACCATAATAACTATTTTAACCTTGGGCCGCATCACCAGCTCTTCATCAGAATCACAAAAAAAGGCTGTTTCCTTTTTTTCTTAAAAGCAACATATACTCAAAGTGTGCTGCGTGTGTGGCTCTTGCTATAATGAAATAGCAACCTTTACTTTTGTTCAGCGCCGATTAATAGTTAAGATTCTGCTACTACGTTTAAGAACAGGAAATGCCAAGCCAACCTCTCGCGAGTTGGCAGTCGCCCCATTTTGTTGTACAGGAGAATGGAAAGTCTAAATTCAATTTCTTAAAATACATTTATGGAAGAGGTCTTCTGCTGCTTTCTACAGAATGAGGTTAAGGAAATAGAGTAAAGGGGACATTTTGCTTTAGTACTGTTATGTAATTTAATTTCATAGTAGAAAGCACCGCTATGTTTAGTAAATGCTGTTTGATATACTGCACATGCTTGCAGTTTTAGATAGTAGGGATGTTTTTCTTAAAGGCAAAGTCCACTTTTGGGGACACAGTAGTAGTGAAAATGGATCCCAGCACTCATGGTGGAATGTTTACTCTACCTCAATTTATATGATCCCAGAACAGTCAGTACAGCAATCAGACCATGTATGTGTTATATATGTTATGTTATATGATAAACAATGCTTTAATGGTTTATGGACACATAATAAAAGTTATGTTTTTACATTCCCTTTATTCGGCTTCTACCATGAGTGGCAGGATCCCTTTTCACTGCCACTTTAATGGCAGTAAATGTGCTCAGTGTACAGTGTACTCTGAGTTTCAAGCCCATCTAGCCAACGTTGGGGGGGATGGGTACAGGACATGATGAAGGTGCCTGTAGAGTATAGTGGGTGCCTCAGTTTGGGACCCAGTATGTGATAATGGGGACGAAGGGAGTGTGATTGATGCTGCAGGAGCCTTAAACTAGACCAACACTCTTATGTCAAACCCCATGAAATATGGGAAGGTAGTATGTTGAGTATAGTGCCGTTTTAAGTAGGGGAGCCTTGTGCTGGCATGGGTAAGTTCACCAAATGGATTATACCCCTAAAATAAATAAGACTAAGTCCAATTACAACCCCCCCCCCCCCCCAATCTCTTCCTTTCCACTTAGCAGGGTTTGGAGTATAAAGCAGCTAAACTACAGAAGTGGGGCACTTTGTCCTGAACTTCTGCCACTGATGTTGCCTGGAGATTGTGAGAGTTCGGCTGGTTACCTAATCATTTCAGCAGCAGGAATCAGGTGAAATCCAATACTAGGTAGGAGTTTCTAATTTATTTTCTTATGTACTAAATGTGGAGGCAAGAAAGGTGGTTGTCAGCTTTCAATTTTCCCAGCTTTAGAAGATCAGTCAGTCTTTCCTCTAAATTGTAGTAACACTGCACCAATAATACTAATTTAGGTCGAAAATTCAAACCTATTGTTTTTGATTATCTGCAAGTCACCCCTACATTTTGGCCCATGGAAAATAGAAACAAAAACCCTTTAGACAATAATAGCCAATTTCTATATACCCTTCTAAATAGGGCAGGTCAGGTCACATCAGATCCTTAGACCAAAAGATTCATAGGAACATAGAAGGTTGAAGGCCTGCTTTGTCCATCTAGTCTGCCCTTAAAATTCCCAGGAAAATGTAAAAAAATATTTTTATGTTTTTCTGCTATAATATGTAGAACATCTGATAAATAGTACATAAGATAATAAGATAATATGTAGAGCATCTGTTAAATAGTAAATAAGACAAGCTTCCTATTTGCTGGAAAGACAGAAAAAAATCTATACCTGATTCCAAAGACTCAGCAGTGCCAGCAGACTACATATATTTTTAATATGTGTTGTTGCCGGAGGTGCAGTACCTTGACCGGTTCTTGAACTGAGTCTCTTGTGACAAAATGTTAAAACATATTAAGATCTTTAACATCAATAAGGAACAACAAAGCACTAAAGCTCAATATAATAGTGCAATGCCAGATTTGTGTAGAAATTCTCTCTGCTTTATGTAGAGAAAACAAAAGTGAAATGAAGGATTGTTATTCTAGTTGGAGTATACCTGTTTTTTTCTGAGAACTCGGTATTTTAACATTGGAACAATATTGTTTTATATTCTGCCATCTTGAATTCACTTTCTTTCAATACTTGTTCTTGAAATTTAAAATATGGGATACCACCAATGATTGCACAATAAATCCATGGTAAATAAATATTTCGGATAGTATCGCAATACAGAACATATAGACAATAATAGCCAATTTCTATATACCGTTCTGAATAGGGCAGGTCAGGTCACATCAAAAGAAAATGTAAAAAAATATTTTTATGTTTTTCTGCTATAATATGTAGAACATTGATGGCACAATAAATCCATGGTAAATAAATATTTCGGATAGTATCACAATACAGAACATATATAGTATGATATATTTAGTGAGAAATTAATCAAATTTCTAATCATTTCTTATGTCTTTGCTTTGCTTTTATAGAAGCTATACAATTATAGACTTTCCATTGTACCTTTGTGAAGTTCCTGTGAACAAAAACCTCAATAGACGGTGTAAATTATTATGAGGTTGAATTAGCTTTCGTTGTGCTAGCATGATATATAGGAAAAAATAAGTTACTTGAATAATACGAAGTAATACAATACAGTAAAACAAGTAATATGTTGTGTGCATACAAGTGGAAGGTTAGGAATAGTTGGTTGTAGTGCCCTTATGAAAGCACAACTTTTTTTTTTAGTATACCCCAAACTTTCTTTTCAATTAGGTTTTTCAATGGGGGGGGAGGGACTTCTAAAACTTTAGATTAATCAAAGAAATGTTTTAGGTCTTCTTTAATCAGTTGTTTACAACTAGAGCGGTGTCAACTGAAATAGGACAGCAGCTCCTCTTACACATGATGGGTTCTTAATTGGATAGGAAAGATTTCTTTAAGTAGTAATCCAATAAGATTTGGAAAGGCTCTGCACATTTTCCAATGACTCTAATGGATACCTGTGAACAGTATATCATGAGGGAAAATAAAAGAGAGATGCAATGAGGGCTCGCAGAAGAGGTGAGTGCATTGCGTGTTTAGGGGAGTTTTACATGACGGGGGAATTCCAGTAGCCTATAAGAAGGTAGACCAACCCCCCCTCCCAAGAGTGTTATTAACTTAAGTGGAGTGTTGCTTTTCTTAATCTTTACACAGCATTTCAAAATTGCATAATTACTTTACTAACTTTTATTATTTTTTTTTCTGTAGCTAATCTTTTAGTATATAATCCAACGGTGATTGTCATCAAACAAATGAAAGTAGAGAGCGCAGCTTAGCACTCATTGCGACCACACAATCTCATGTAATCTATGTAAGCCATGTTTAAAAAAAAACAAAAAAAAAATCTATAACTTCTTGATCGGTTTGTTGTGTTTACAGGGACAGATGGTTATAGGGTTTCTTTAATTTTGAATTTTAGTCTTTTTTTTTTTTTCCAACGGCTTTTTTTACTAAGGTTGTCACAGCTGGTAACTGATCAATCTCAGTTCACGGTACAGTGATGACAGCACTCGTTGTCTAAGGGCCAAATCTGATTGGGCTGACTTTTTTCATTAGAGTTTTGTATCCAAACGAGGGAGAATGAGAGAGAAAAAGTGTGTTAGTGAAAACGACTGCCAGCACACTATTGTAGATGTGTCATTAATCACATGCAGCAACAATGAGTACATTCATACAATACAACCACTGCCAGATTTCTCAATCAAAATAAGCCTATGTGTGTGTTTCTAGTCCCTCACCTCTACTGTGCTGTCATTTCTCTCTGCTTCCAATTACATGTAGACCTTTAGCTCCCCCCCCCCCACACACGGATCTTGCTTTTGATTCTTCTGCTCCAGCAGATTGGCAAAATATGGCATCTCTGAAAGGTTTTACAAGCACCTTTGAACAGGAGGCCGGGTATGCTAAACCATTAAACAAAAAGCGATTGAAATGCTTTCAGATAACACAGGCTACGGTTTTCGTGCTATTAAAGAATGTGAGAGGAGGCCAGTAACACTCCAATAACACGTTTAACACAGAGAGCCATTGTTTGCTGGCCTATATACCTGGCTACAATTTATTATTGACTTCCGGACTGCAATCTACCTATAAAGAGATATCTATTCAACTCGTTACATTTATACTAAACACAAAAGAAGTTTTATAAAGGGACAGTTCTGTCCCAAACAAACACATTGGCAGTGTTTCTCTCCTTTATGCAACTTTATTCATTATTATTCAGTTTGTATTCTGTATTGGCCTTGCCATGCTTTTAAAAGGTTTCCGGTTGCCATTAAAGATATGCATAAAACTAGCTTACTCAGCAACCAGCTCTGCCATTACAACACAGAAAGAATGACAAAAATAATTATTTTACATGAAAGCTATTATGTTTTCGGAAAAGATTATAACACGTGTTTTACATTATATATATATATATATATATATATATATATATATATTATACAAATATTTTTTACGTATAGCCAAAGCAGGTAAGATTGTGGTTATAACAATACATATCATCATAGCCATAGGTATACTGTACCATGTATATCCACCACCCCACTTCCAAACATAACCACTATTTGACAAGTAAGATCTATCAAAAATAGTTATAGGTCCTCTCTAGAATGAGAATAAAAGACCTATACTCTATTCTCCTTTCTAGCAGCAGATATATTTGAAGCTGTTGACAGCTGATAGTTCCTTAAGATTTGGATGTGCTATTTGGGAGGCCATGATTTGGGATTTAGGAGGCCATGACTGTAATAGAAAAACATTGGATGGAACTTCACCCCAAACATCTCAGTGAATGAAAGCGGACCTTCACTCTGAATAAGAATCTATCTTATATGTTTCCCACACCCTGTACATACAGATTGTCCACATTAAAAATCATCCTACCTGCATCTACTGCATGTTATGAGCCTTTAAACATCCAAGATGGCGGCTTATGGAAGCTGCCATCTTATCAGGCAGCCTGCAAACAGGAAGTGCCTCCTGACTGTGCTGCTCTGCATTCTGGGACTGCTGACCTTTACCTGACCCCAGCTCTGCTCTGTCTGAGCAAAGCACAGCTATAACCCACCCCCTGTACCTTATCCCACTCTCCTCTCCTCAGTAAGTGTGAAGCTTCTGAGTCAAGATGGCGGCGCCCGTGTCCTAAAGTCCTGAGTTGCAGCCCAGTGGGGGAAAGAATAATAAGTTAGTGACTAAAAACGTAAAATATATTAATTTTAGATGCTGGGGAACCGTTTTTTTAAGAGTTTGGACTTTTCATTAAATCACGCTGAAGGTCCGGTTGAAGTGTGCAGTTGTGTAACTTGTGAGAAGAGTGGCCAGGCCAGGAGCTAACTAGGTGGCCTTTAGAAGATCACTACCCTGTCTACATAAAAATAGGTGACCCCAAGATTTAGTG
This sequence comes from Gastrophryne carolinensis, assembly GCA_027917425.1. Taxonomy (NCBI): domain Eukaryota; kingdom Metazoa; phylum Chordata; class Amphibia; order Anura; family Microhylidae; genus Gastrophryne; species Gastrophryne carolinensis. The sequence continues at coordinate 469,560,921 of CM051236.1, read as the reverse complement.
CAGCAAGTTCAACTCTAGGTACACATATGTGTATGAATTGCAGTCTGCATCTCTTTGAGCTTTCTAATTTTAAACACACACAAAAAGTGCAATAAAAAATATTTATTCTAATTTTTTGTAAAAAAATCACAGACGCACACACGTGATTATGCATTTTTACAGGTGAAGTGCAACAAAGAGGTAAAAATATTTGTTGAATGTTTGGAAACAACTGCACCCTATTTGGTATGAAAAAAATATATATATTTGCCCACAGGGTGCTGTTGTTTCCAAACTTTCAAACAATTATGCTTACTTCAATGGAAAAATGATGGAGCTCACCTGTAAAGATGATCCATCACCTGTGCAGGAGTTTTTTGGGAAAAAAATTCAATTTTCACATCCAAATTTGAACACAGACTTGAATTTCACGAAATCTTGTTGGCTCCCAACATTTTGAAACATTGATGTATTATATAGGTCTGCCTTGTCATGGCTCATACTATAACATTTCTTCTGTCATTTATAGTCATTTGGATACAAGTAATTGTGTTTCTTATTCTGTACATGATGCCATGAGAGCACAAAGCTGATAAAAAGTGGAGAAGCTATAATCATGGAGCCCCCAAGCCTCATGCATCCAGTGCTGCACCTCGATAGTTCCATCCCTAGGTCACATGCATTTTCATGAGCTACAAACAATAAATAGCAGTCGCTGTTTTAGCAGTTATGAGATGTTACGGCACCAATACACAGAAGAAAATATTCCTAGTTTTGCATCTATGTCTGATCTATGTGTTCTAGCTATGCATGTTTCCATTTTCTATAAATAATAGGAAGCATGGTCAATTTTAAAATTTAATGGGGTCTAGTGAAACTCAGTTATGCCTTCCCTCCATAGACCAGTTTTCCAGATAAAGTTATCTATTTGTTTTGGCTTTTCTGATTAGATGCCATATTTTATACTTGGTGGTCATGACTCTTGTTTCCTAAGTAGAATTCCAGTTGAAGGATAGGGCAATATTTTGCCAATTCTGTATCATCTACCTTCGCTTTGAAATCCTCTGTGAGTTCTTCAGCGGCATTCTGCTGGCCTTTTTTATGCTCTTATTCACTGAGCTGATGCTTTCATGGAGCTATCTGCATTGATTCCCCTATCTCTTACTAGGACCATAGTAAATAAATGAGATCCCTGGAGTTTCTGTGTGTGTTATTTTTCTCCTTGGTGTGCACTTTATACACATCTAGTGACATTGAATTCCATTTCTTTAGTTAGTTACTGAGTTCTGAGTTATTGGGCCACTTTTTTTCTAACTTTGCTGCACATCTATTCCACCATTCCAAATTAGTCCCATTGTTGAAGCTGTTTTCCCATAACACTTAACATATCATTTAGGCATTGCAGTCATAAATACATTCCAAACACAATTTAAGCTATTCCATTAAAACAGGCAGAGGAGGAGTGGACTGGGACATGCTATAAAAATAGGTAGAAAAATCCTACTTTAGCCTGACTTATAGCCTGATCCACAGTGGCCCTAGCTCATCTGCAGAAAACTGGATAGATGGGACAAAAGCGTGCCCAGCATTGCCCTGCTCGTCCTCCTCCCTAAAACAGCACAGCAGTCTGGTTTAAAGTTAAAGGAGCACTATCGCAAAAAATGGCCCAATTAAAAAAAATCATATAAATATGCTGGATGGCGGGAGGAGAGGTCAGGCATGTTTCTTTTCTTTTAATGGAAGTAAAAGGACATGCAGGGTGACAGGCTCTGCCACCTCTCACAGACTAAACCTGTCACCCCTGAATTTTGTTTCTACCATGAGAGAATAAATCACAAGCTTGGTGGAGATTTATTCAGTTCGGGTGTATAAGTGACTCCTCCTCTCATTAGCCAACGTGTTTGTATGTATATTTAATATTACACAATTTCGCTACAGTGCTCCTTTAAGTAAATTACTACCCATCAACCATATTTTTTCACTCTATCAGATGCACCTGCTCATTCCCCCATCTCACTCCCCATATAGGTAGTGTGATTTGGAATCACACGCAAAGATCTAGTAACACAAGGCTAGCCAAAAGTCAGGGCAGGCAACTTAATTTTCTAAGAAGTGTAGAAAAGCCAAGGTTTCAAAAGGGTATAATCAGTCCAGTAGCACAGTCTGCATAGTTCAAAGTCAAAATGAGAAATCCGCACAAAGATAGCCCAGATAGATTGTTGTTGAGGGACCATCACAGAATCCAAGACTGGAAGTATAAATTATGTTGAAGACCAGGCAGCAATTTCATGGATTTCAGTTGCGCCTTCTAAATGCACACAAAGGCACTGTGACTCGAGTGAAAATTAGCATCAGCATGTGCACCAAAAAGTCAGAGATTTTTATGCTGATGTGTTGTACATATGTTGAGCTCTGCCATCTTGGATATGAAAGGTGAGCCCTTGAACTTGTGCACAAAGCTAAGTGCGTCCGAGTTTGTACCCACTGAGTCTTCTGACAAAAGTAAATACCTTTTTTAACACAAGCATATCCTCCCTTGATACTGATCGGTCATGTTTTGAAAGTGAAGTAGCTTGTGGAATGAGAACTTCCTTTACTTAGTTTGAGATTTGAGGCAGATCAGGACAAAGAAACAGTACTGTAAAATGAAAACAATAAAAAATTAACTTGCGTTCTACAGGGATTAAAATGTTAGTGCATGCCTTGGTCATATCCCGACTTGACTGCTGCAAAGCCCCCTTCTTGGCCGTTAACCAACACACAGAATGGCACCCTTCCAATCTATTCTGAACTCTGCTATTCACCTCATCCACCTCTCCTCTCCTAATCTGCTAATCTGCCCCTCTGCTAATCCCTCTGCTGGCTGCCTGTTTCTGAGAGAGTTCAGTTCAGACTTCTAACACTAACCTATAGCGCTCTCTTCAACCATCCCCTTCCCTACATTTCGTCTCTAATCCAGCGATACCGACCCAGGCGCACCCTCTGCTCTGCCTCTGACATCCTCCGGCTTGGTCACCGACTCACACTCCCACCTTTAAAGGCCTCTCCCATTCCTCTCCACTACTCTGGAATGCACTCCTGCTCAATCAATCACTCTCCATTGCTCCAAGAATTTAAAAGTGCCTTTAGAACTCACCTCTTCCGACAAGCATATAATATGGCTTAAGTAACGCCTATAACCTTCTCAGTGCACGTGCCGCCAAATTTGTGATCCCTCCCCTTTTGTCTCTACCTCGTAAGCTGTAGACTGTAAGCTCGCAAGGGCAGGGCTCTCTTTCCAATTGTCTCCTGTTCTCACAACATTTGGTTTCGGCTAATTTGTAATGGTCCCTGTACAGTGTGTTTTAGCTTGTACATCGCTAAAGATGAAGATGGCACAATGTATATGTATTAAAATATTTGTTTTGTTTTTTGTGGACTGATACCTAAGCTGAGTTATGTTATTCTTCATCAAGCAAAGTAAAACTAATGTAATCTTGATTTTTAGGGGACTAAAAGCATTTTTTGCCAATGACGATGATGATTAAGTGGATTGGAAAGCCACAAAAGCATGACAATGTAACACTTATTGTGTCAGCCCCGGAGTTCTGCATGTCACATATTGAAAACTGATAACATTCATTTGTCACGTTGCCACATTGCACAGAGCAAAGTGATAATATTAATAATACACTAATACCAAAAGCACACACCGGCTCTAATTTTATGGCCTCAAAGTTTTCGACTAATGCATAGCATAATAAAAATGTCATGGAGATTTATGTTTGCGTGAAATTATTAAAGCCTAAAATAAATGCTTGTGACAAGTACCTTTGTGATAAATCCATGAATTTCAGGTAAAGTCATGCTTTTGTCTGTGTCCCTATCCGCCACAATGACTTCCATTATGATCTTCTAATATTTAGATATGACATCAAGGATGATTACACCTTGCGGATTAAGAAGGCTTTGAGTGCTGACGAGGGCACGTACACGTGCATATCAGAAAACCGCGTTGGGAAAATAGAAGCTACTGCCACGCTCACCGTAAGAGGTAAATATTCCTATAGGAAAAATTTGCAGAGGGAGTTTCATAACATAAAAAAACCCTAGGTACCAATAAATAAGTGTTTAATGCTGTAATAAAAGTTTAGGTATGATTGTTGTATCACCGTGACTCTCCATCTAACGATGTGGTAAGTGTAGGCGTGCCGAACTACTGCTGATCGGTCCTTTTGATTTTAGTTAAAGTTAAAGTAATAGTCTAGGCAGATAAAAAAAAATCTAAAGGACCGCTCGCCTTCTGTTTCCCAGCTTGGCGAGGCTTGGCACATTCCCTCCATTGCAATGAATGGAGAGGGTGTGGCCATATCACTGTGACTCTCCATCTAACGATGTGGTAAGCGTGTGAGTGCCAGACTGCTGCTGATCAATGAGTAGCCTTTTTGATTTTCTTTATATGTCTGGACTATTACTGTAAAGGACATTAACAGGCTGTGTAAAATCATACTTAAATGGCAAGGTATATGATCCTTCCTGGTCTCCCCTAATAAAACATTGTGGTAGCTGAGTTCTAGCCCTTGTTCAATGGACAAGCCTCCAGTATCCTTTCTAATCAGCCCACGTTCTGCAAATACCAGAGAAGTTTCAGTTCTGTCTCTGTCCGGCATCACAGTGTGAGCACTGCTGCTGTGCCGTATAGTGTAACAAGCAGGAAAGAATCCTGCCGGACCATTGTAAAAAGCCAGCAAGATCCCTGCTGTGTTACATTGTACGAGCAAGGCACATGGCTGGAGATACAATGTAACAAAGGTTGCATTTTGCTGTGCTACATGATAAAAACAGCCAAGCACCTGCTGTTACAATGTAACCAGCTGAAAGCTAACTTACAGCTTTCTACTATGTGTTTGTGATCTCTCCAGAATGATCTGACAATTGGCTTTTTACTGCTAAAAGTGAACAGTGCAAAGGCAATCAGACATGCAGAGAGAAAGGTGTCTTCCCTGTGCACGAATAGAGCTGCCAACACACAGTGATGCGGAAATGGGATAACGTACAACTTTGCTCTTATCATATTTTGTTCTGATTGGTGTGGCATGAGAGGAGTATGGATTTAAAACAGGGCCTAGAACTCACACAAAAACACAGTTTGGTGGGGGGGGGGGGGGGGGCAGCCCAGGAGGAATTCCATGAGGAAACTGCTGGTGACGCTGGGTTGTCTGGGAACTCTAGATATAGTTTCAGTGTTCACCAACGGGTGTCTCCCACAGGCTGTTTACCCTAATCTGCAATTATGAATAGGCTATGAACTCCTCCCACTCTTCCTCAAGCTAGGTACCGTAGTGTTGTTAGCATGTCCGTTAGCTGACCAGCATCTGAACCCAGGAAGTTTATTAGGAAAATGAACTGAATGAAAATGAATGTTGAATTGTAATGAAGAAGTTCTATAATGTTAACATATGAATTGGGTCATTTTGTGACAAATAAGTTTCACTCAATCTCATTTTGCATGCTTTAACGTTCTTTTGATATTTAGCACTCAGGTTATTTAGGTGTGGTATTGCATGTCACACATTCTGACAGACTTTCTTTTAATTTCTTTTTATGTTTTCTCACCACCATTGTATTACCTTCAGTTCGCCCTGTGGGTAAGTAGCCATCCTTCTCCTGTGTTAGCATGTGTTTTTACACTGCACCATCCATCATTCACACCATGCATGGGCAACAACATGGCTGAGGTTAAACTCTTCTTTTGCAAGTTTCAAGAAATCTTTTTCATTGCAGGGAGAGATTATTCAACTTTATAAATGATTTTCAATCTTATTTAAATGGCATGCTTGGGCACTGGTTAAAAATGAATAATAATAATTAGCTCCAGTGCAGCTGGTCTTTCTAGATCCCCTGTGCAGAAAATGTTTAAATGTTGTGATATCCTAGACATTGGCTGCCTGCACTCCGCTTGCTCCACCACAGTGTGTGGGCCAACAGCTCATATATTGCTCTTCTATGTCAGAAACTAACCTCTGCGCTCCCTTGCTCTTGCTACTGCAAAAGTGTGTGACAGGCTAAAGCGTGTGAGAGGAGCAACCAGGACATTTTCTGTGATAGAAAAGCTCCATGCCCATACACTGTGATGATATTAAAGGGAGGACATGGTCCTAGCCAGGGAGCGACTGGGGCCAAATTTAATGGCTCATGGCCCACACCTGTTTTTCTGAGCTCCACCCCCCAAAGTGCTCCCCAACTAGTCAACGAGTAAGCTCCACAGCTGAAGAAATAGCTGATCATGGGCAAGGGTGGATGTGACTGCTCTTACTAAAGCTCTAGCATTGTAGGTGTAGATAATGTGGAAGGGTATGTAAGAGGAATATGCTTTGTCTAGCACAGGCTCTGGCTGAGGTTGGCCTTGTGCTTGGGGCTATTATTTGTTATAATCAATGTCAATAGATGCCCTTTAAAAAGTTAAAAGTTCACTTATGTCAATCAAACATACATGGGTGCATGAGGCCACCCGTGGGGTTACTTAGCTGTAATAGAGGGCATCTGAATTTAGATTTGATACTTTATTTCAAAAAGATAGGAAGACCAAGACTGATCTTCCATGCTCTTAATAATGACCTATCGGGTCTACTGGACACGCTTTTGCAGCACGGAACATGCACATGCAGCTGATGAACCAGAGTCCACCAGAGGTCATGTATGGAGTTGAGGCTTCCAGGACCACCAGGGTCACCATTAAGACAGGACAGCTAGGACACCAGTATAGGGCCAGAGCGGCCCAGATGAAGAGAGGGTGACCTGGAAGGCAGCCATGCTCTACCCCCCCCCCCCCCCCCATTTGCTACATGTGATGACTGGGCCTCTAGTTTAAATGGACCACAAGGAAGATCCAGTTCGAGCTAGGGGATCAGTCAACACAAATAGAATGTCATGGCCCTATAACCTATAATCGGATGCCTGGACCCCTAGTTTAAACATCGGTTTTCTATATGGTTTGGTGATTGAGGTGAACCAGGGCCCAGTTTAGACTGAGGGACTAGCAATCACATATAGATTACAAGGAGGTATCCAGACATTGTGCTTGTACGGGGCCCAGCAATTGCAAGGTATAGAGGAGCTTACTTATTTTAAAAAGGAGGGGCATCCCAAATTAGAATTCTCCTGGGTGATGGGATAAGCAGACTTAAGTTTTCTTTAAATGCTAAGCTAAGATTGCTGTTTCATTCAGTTCAGCTGTCAGATTGTCCAGTTTGTTTTCCTAGCTTCTGCTTAAGTGAAGACAACCTTGCTAAATATATTTCTAAGAATTAAAATAGTCCTTTGTGAATCATTGCATGGTATAATATGAGGCCGCTGTATATAGAGCAACATATGTACTAAACAAAATAAAGCTATGTTACTTTATAAAACCCTGTTTTAACGATAAATTAGCTCTGGTATAGAAAACCTAATTTTTTTTAGGTGTCTAATCTAAAATGATTTATCAATCAAGCACGGTGTCCCTAGGTCACCAGCAAATACCTTTTACCTCTCTGAATAAAATATGACTGGAAAAAAAGGCTTTTGGAAATGTATTTGTTTAAAGACCCCCCCCCCCCCCCCCCCCACACACACATCCCCAAGCACATATGTTCCATCATGAATTAAAAATTTCATCAGGTAAACCATTTTCTTGGCAGCGGCGGCTCTTATGATAAATTGAAGCAAGCTCAAATCTAATTGGCTGCTGCACTCGGAACAATGAGACTTCTTTATTTATTTACAATGCTGCTACAATCTTTTAACAATACAAGTGTATTCTCTTTTCTTTCGTGAGTGCTGGCTGGCGTTATCAAGGAAAATGGTTTGATAGCATTGAAATGAAATGTTTTTTTTAGGCACAAAAGGACTTATGCTTAGAACCATTAGTCTAGATACAGGGGTGATTATTTTACTGCTGATAAGGTACCTCCATGGGCTTACATACTGTACCATAGAGGCATGGGAGGCAGCTGCTGCTCGGCCAGTGGCATAAGGGGGCCTGGTGCAAGTTGCCTCTCTCCGCCTTGCAGCACCTGTGAACTGGTGCCTTTGCAGTATGCAGTATCAGCTCCCTCTCTGCTGGGAGCACCAAAGCTGTAAGTTCTACAGGGTGGAACTAAGATGCTCGCATTTGGTTTGCCTGCTTTACTCTGTGTTTAGAACACTCAGGGGAACAAGGTGCTGCACATGGCTGGCCTTTGGGGTGTTTAGATGGAGCAGCTGCACATGGGCATCGTCATCCTAGGGGCATCAAGTGCGTGCTGGACTGTTTTCTTATTGGAGGTTCATTGGAGGGCGGAATGTGTGTTTTGTTGCAGGAGAGGATGTGACATCACTTGATTTTTTTTAAGGTTGGGGGGGGGGGCTTTATTGAATGCACATAGTTTTGTGCAGGGGGGGGGGGGCATCCTGCAGTCTTGCACAGAGCTCTCCAACTAGCCAGATTTGGTGCTGACATCTTAGTTATTCCCTGTAGAACCTACAGCTCTGGTCCCCAGTGCTCCTTGCAGGATGAGTGCTGACAGTGCACACTGCGACAGGCACCTCGGGAAGAAACATACCTCACCAGGCCCCTCTATTGTCGACCCAGCCTCACAGTGCACCGACACTGCCTAGAACACCCAACACCCACAGTCTCTTAATGAATTGTATGCTTACACTGCAGACAATTTACATAATGCAGGGAGTCTTTTTTTTGCTGGCCACTATTCCTTTTGATATGGGGTCCTAAAAGATTTCATTCAAAACTAACCCCAAAAGTCGATTGTGCATCACTACTCAGGTGATCAATCCCTTACATCTCACACAACTTGCATTCATGCAGTGGTCATATAACACTCCTCAGCTGTCCACTCCAGAGGTGGCTAATGCACCACTTTCAATTTCTACTATGATTTGGCCCTCTTAACCGGAGATTAGCCAGTGGTCAATTCAAGTTGTCTCAGTCCATGACCATCTCTTTGGGGATAGCACTAAGTTAGCCTTATCTGTTTATCTGCTGATGGATGCTTTCATCATCAGAACATCTTTTGTAAGCTCTCTTGAACCTTGGATTAACTGCTTGGCTGACTAATAGCTGTAACGGTCGGCTAATGCTTTAGCCCAGGGGTTTCCAACCTTTTTTTCACATACCACTTTCTATTTTCTAATTATCTCAACTGCCGTGCTTGGTGGTGCATATGGGTCATCAGTTGCCTAAAACCGTGGTTAAAATTCACAAAAGTACAATTTAAAGTGCATGAAATTCACAAAAATTCTATTAAATATATTCATCACTCTTTTGAGAATATCATACTTGGGTAAAGTATAGATGGCAGCTTATCGGATTGAGGTAGAGATCAGTCGGCAACCTTGCTGAGTACCACCTGATAGGATCTGGAATACCACCAGTGATAAGTGTAACACTGGTTGGGAACCTCTGTTCCAACCTACTTGACCAACTTTAGTGGAGTGCTGGGCATCTGTCAGATGGCCTACATGGTCACTAAAGTCCTGGAGGGCCATTCAGATGACATTGTTATAGTGAGCAGGGGTTAAACTATAGGTGAAGCATGCAGATATAGATTGGGAGTCAACATCTGTACAAGCAGTGGGGTTTAAGGCCACAGCAGTGGGGTTTATCTAAGGCCACACATGAATATGTCCTTTGGCAGATTTGAGCAGCTTTTTACAGAACAAATCGAGATATGAGGACCAATGTTTTTTCTTAGAAAATTATTAGGTTGTATCTCGATGACAGACTGATAAAAGATCTTAGTGAAGATATCTGAGTATCTGCACCGTTAATATATTTTAAACCTGCTGATTATGTCAATTTATGATGTTGACAGACAGTATTTTAATTCTCTTTGTAAAAGGTCGCACTGCCAATTTATCACTTCACCAAACTACTGACAGTGACAAATTTTTACCAAATGAAACCACCTCGTGTGGCGCTGCATGCGCCAGTGTACTTTAATGCATAAATAAGGGTGATATATTATTTGCATCAATATTTAACAGACATGACAAAACATACACGCTGTAAATGCCTCATCAAACTCCTCATCTAGGCAGTTAACCAGTTGCCAACAGTAAAAGCTTTCTCATGTATATCAACAAGCAGCAAACTTTTATTCATTTATAAGTATGAATTATTAAAGAGAAAGCAAAGTCACCCCTCCTGCCGGGGAATCCTATTGGTCATAGGCCGTCACTAGATGATTGCTAAACCGATGGAACATGGAAGGGTTTGTCCCGGTCTTGCAAGACACAGCGGGGCATCTGGATTTGGGATGTCTCCATGCTACAGGGTGAAAGGATGTAAAGTCCTTTGTGATCAAGGCATTACAAATGTCCCTTTCTGTAAATAAATAAACAAACCTGTCTTTTCTAGAATATTTTGGAAAGTAAATATTATTTTTTTCTAAAAAAAAGTCACATTTGAATTTTTCCTTAAACAGGACCAAAAGCCATATTCCTGTCATGTGACTGAGCCATGCTGGAAAGAGATAAATATCTTTGCAATATGAGGCTAGGAAGCAATTATCAATCAGCTGAGGCCTGTCCTCCACATCAGCCTGTTCCTCAGCACCTAACCCAGTGTAGGTCCAATTTGCACAGGTACAATTGGCAAATGTGGGGGAAGTAAACACAACAGAAACACATATGACACTGCTAGATACCTGTTTGTCCTCTTTTCTAGTCCCCCATTGATCATTATGTGTGCCATGTCATTGTACATGCCATGTTACACTAGTACTCCAAATTAGCTGTAGAAGACAAAAGGTGAGTATGAGTGTTTTTGTTTCTTTGTCTGGACAAGGGGTTTAAGTACCAAATATACTGTTACAATCAGCATTTGTAACTTTTAATAATGCCTGTTTCTCTTATTTTTTATTCCTACAGCTCCTCCTCAGTTTGTCGTCAGGCCACGCGATCAGATCATAGCCCAGGGCAGGACAGTAACATTCCCTTGTGAAACTAGGGGTAACCCCCAACCTGCTGTATTCTGGCAGAAAGAAGGAAGCCAGGTAAGACAATTCAATGGTTTTACTTTTTTAAGACCGAATCATGTTTGTTCCTTGAAAAGAACCTGAAAAGAATGTTTACTACTTAGGTTTGAAGTTGTTTTTTGGGCCTATTGTTGCTGGGAATGCTAAAGGGAGGGGGGGTTACTCCAAGTGGACCAAACCCTAGACTAAAGCCAAAAAAACTCTTGTGGGGACTAAATACTTTATGAAACCCCCTGTGTACTCACCTTGATCCTCTTTTGGGATCCGCACACTTCCCTGGCTGGTTTGAATGTCTGTCAGTGGGTCAGCAAAGGAAGTGAGGATGCTGTGGATTGTGGTAAAGCCTAGCTGCAGCCATGGGATCAAGGATCAAGGTGAGTATATGGGGCAACTAGCCGAATGCCACTAACAAAATCTCCTAAAGGGGCCTAACTCATTTACGTGCAGTTCGGTTTACCTAAGTAACCAACCAGGTTTAAATTAGATGTTAATTATATAGTAATTATCAATACGTTTCTTCAAAAACTTGTGAACCATATCCAAAATGTTCACATATTTAAAGATTTTAATCATGTTACCCCTTTCGCGTGTCTTATAATTAAGTACTTCCACCATTTTTGTAGCCCGCCTTTCGACCTGTTCTATTAAGAACATAAGTGTTTATTTGCTTATAGACCAGATGAACTTGTTGATAGTCCCTTTGAGAGCCAATCATTGCTAAATTATTAAACCACTATACCAACAGACGATGGCAAAACAGTAAACAATGCTGAATCATCTAGAGTTTTGCAATAGGATAATGCTAATGTTAAGTGGTTCTGTAGTGGTGTGCATGAATCTTTTAAAGTGGACAACCACCTCTTCATTATAAAATGAAGAGCTTCTAATTAACTCAACTCATTATTTGGAGGATTAAAGTAATTCAAGCTAATTGAATGTGTTAATACACTATATTATAATCTCCTACCACTCACGTTTTACCAGAATAGTATTTTTAAAGTAGAATTGTACTCTTTGTCCTCATAATTAAATGTTATTAACTTACAGATGTCGCTTTTTCTCTCCATTAATTACAACGCTTGCTGCTTAATTAAAAAGATCCCATAGGGTAACATTGGACTTGCTACATAGTAAACACAAAACAACGGTGTGACATAATTTATGTGCCAAGTAGTGTTCTTGTCAATACTGCAATGCCATTATTTGAACCCAACAAATATTACCTTCCATGTCTAGTACTGTCCCTGACCGTAATGTTCTGCATGGTAATTCATTATTAAGCTACTGAGGGATATTTTTACAAAAATGAACTTTAAATTAAATTGTCAGGGTGTTTTTTTTCTGTAAACAAACCAAATACAATTTCCATTAAACCTTTCCTTGGTCCATGTTCATGACTGCTCATAAAAATTATTGCTTATACAGCCACCACTGAAACATATATATATATATATATATATATATATATATATATATATATATATATATATTTGTGTGATCTCTCCCTTTAACTCTCTGGGCAACATTCAGTCAGGTCTGCCCATCACAATCTTAACCAATGGGCTTCATTCATCGAGTTCCTAAAAAGAGATTATTCTTCTACTGAATTGTCGGTCAATCATTACCCATGATACTTATATTTTTTATACTGTATATTATACTGTAAATTATGTTTTATATATATTCTCTAAAATATGTTGATTGCTTATCCACCATCTTACATAATGCCTATTTGGTACTGCAAGTCTTTCAGCCTTAGGTTGCAGGAGGGGATATCTGTCTATTTGGCTCGATTCAGAGCCTGGGGAGAAAACTCACTTCTTTTTTAGGAAAGAAAATTGCTATTCACTTTTGTCGTCTACATTGGGGCTAATTCAGAGCCAGGTGAAAATTTACATCCGCTAGACAATAAAAATGAATGGCACTTTTCTCTCTTATAAAAGGAGTGAGAATTCTCACTTGGCTCTGAATCGGCCCCACATGTCTATAGATTTAGTTCTATATATTGATGCAATGGCGGTGACTTGTGTGAGGCCTATGCATAACATGAACCTCCATCTTTTCCAGTTCTTTCTTAACATACTTTGCTTTAAAATTGGTCTTCTGTTCCTCCCCATAAGAGCTATGAACCGTATATGATGGAAGGCATTATTACTTGAGCCATGAAAGCCAATGGAAAAGACAAGTGAGAATGCTTTGCTGTTGTGTAGTTGCAAGAACACCAAATTTTTGTGATACACAAAAAATGCATCTAGCCAATTAGCTAAAAAATGTATTGTGTTGTGAGCCTGTGGCCTTAATACCTTTACACAGCTCTAATTAGGGTAGTTTCTTGCTTTATTTCCAAACAAAACAGTTAAGATAAATTGTGAGGAAGTTGGAGCATTATTCATACTGAAATCTTTCACTAGAGCAGTATGAAAACTATTTTTTAGAGTTTTTAAAGTCAAACTTCAGTAAATCTTACATTTCAAATGTCAATCTATCTTTTTTACTTCCTGGAAGAAAAAGTTTTAGTAATAATAACTAACCTATGCTCATATGTTTACTTTTAGGCATTAGCAAGCTCCTGATTAAGTTAGGTTTCCACAAACATACACCTGCACTAAACTAAGGGTGTTAAATCATTTCATGTCATGAATAAAGCTGAAGTTTTTCTTTTTCCTCAACAGAATCTGCTTTTCCCAAATCAGCCGCAGCAACCCAACAGTAGATATTCCGTGTCCCCAACTGGAGACCTGACCATTTCCAACATTCAGCGCTCGGATGCTGGGTACTACATATGCCAGGCTTTGACAGTTGCTGGAAGCATATTGGCCAAGGCCCAGCTGGAAGTGACTGACGGTGAGTATACACTGTTGCTTTCAATCTGTGACCTGGAAGGAAGAGAAATGTCCATCAAGTCAAGCATGTCCCTATTTACCATCACTGCTGGAAATTATATGGTGGCTGCACTTTATGTATAAAACAGATTAAACTGTGTCGGCTTTGTGTCCCTTAACATTTGGGGTCTTGTTTCTATAATTTGTGCCAGATTTACCATTCCAGCATTTCTAGCTCATTTATAAGGCTGTCCTGCCTAGATACAGTGGTTGCTACTTTGACTAGGGCTGTAGTTTAATACACTCTATATTTTTTTCTCCAGTTGTTGGTTTTCATTGGAAGTTTGAAACCATTTACCTTTTTTTGCATTAATGAAACCCTACTTTTGTCTATGTTAGTCTCATTATCCTAAGCAGTATTATTTCATTACTGTATTTATTATGTAGTGTCATAGAAAAGTATTGCAACTTTACCAACTGTTTATTGACACACAGATCCTACTTTATCAAGCTAGCAGTGAGTTGGACCTGGGCATGTGTAGGTGGGATCATGTATTTTTTTTCCACAATCACATGCAGGGGGTCCTAAACTAATGCAACTTTCAGATGTTATTTTTGCTGCAAGCTTCCTCAATGAGGGTCCTAACAGGGCGATACATAGGTTTAACAAGGCCCCAAAGCAAAAATCATAGATCATAGTGCCCCCCTTTAACATGCTGGAAAGTGGCCGCACACAATGCGGATGAGTCATTTTACATGCTATGGAATGTGTTGGTATTATTTTCACTAAAGCCAATGAGTTATAAGCTTGAGGTGACTGCCACCCGCTGAGACCCATCATGCAGGCTTGTAGCAGCGTACTTGCACTGCTACCACCAGTAAGTCAGAATACGGGTGCCACGTTATGTTTTCAACCAGGTTTTTGGCAGAGCACTGCTTTCACTGACAACTGAGGTCATCCCACTGGGGGCACAGTAGCAACAATGGGGAGGCCAGCACCTTCCAGTTCATCATCATGGAACCTGGGGGAGGTCCAGGAATGCCCCTCCACTTCTGAAATCAGAAAATTAGGGGGGGGGGGTCATCATAACAGCTGATCAGCCACTGCCTAGCATCCTCCAAAGCTCAGGTAAAGAGATTTTGATAGGCCAAACCCCAAAGTCCATAATTCAACCTCCAGTAAGCTTGGGGTCTGCATAACACACAGCAAGCCTCATTGAAGAGGATTTTTACCTCCAACTCACAGTCATTTTCTGCCAGATAGCGCAGTGCCAATTACACTGGAGAGTTTGGTCTGTTGCAGCTCCCGAGTTCTGACCAACTAGTGTGCATACAATGGAGGCAAAAGAGACAGCTGCTGCTGTCATTGTGACCTCTGGCTGGTCTCCTTCTGCCATGATTTGCCTTCCCTGCCTCTACAGTACACACAATTAGGTCCTAGCTGGACTTGCAAGTGCCATTTGCTTACTCCGCTAAGCCAGTTATTATCTGTGGACACTATTCTAATTTTTTTTTAACAGATTCACAAATAAAATATGTTTCGCTTCCCCTCAAAGTAAGTAGTAGGATGAATATATCATTCTTCTCCCCAAGAGGAGCATGTTTTACATTGGAAAGCCAAAGATTATTTTCAACCATTTCTTAGCCTGCTTCTTCAGAAAAATTGTTTTTGTCTCGTTCTGTGAAAAAATATGCATTTTATTTTGCAAAAGAAATCACAGAAATGCAGATTAAAAGGTGCTCTCGATAAAGAGCTGAGCAATATTTTTTCCTGTGCATCTCTGGAGTGGAGGTGACTGGGGGCAGGCGCTGTGATTGTAGCAAACATGAGAGATAAACATTGGCTGGCAGAACATTGAGCTGTTAATAGTCGCACCTGCTGGTAAATCTGCAGATTTACTGTAAAGAACAAGCCGGGTTCAAGGATACCAGTGATGAAAAATTCTTTGTGTTGAGAGTAAAAGACTGCAGTCTATTTGTAATGGAATTAAAAATGGCAGGGATTCTGCAGAGGTTAGATCCATTTAAAGAGCAACATGAATTTATATTACATTGGAATGTCAGGGGAAGAGAAATAATTATAGGCATTTTTTCAGGCTTTCTTTAACTTTTACACTACTGGCAAAGCACGGAGATTACATTTATTGTAATTACCTGCAGTGATATTTGCATAAATATTCATAGGCCATTGATGGTTGATATGTTTCTCTTTAAAATATATAGGTATTGTTTAAACTGCTTAGAACAGGGGTGTCCAACTTTTTGAAGAGCGTAGTGATTTGGTAACTGGTCACAGACCGCAATGAAATGAAAAGGTTTGGAATTTGGATAATTTTTCTCACACATACCTACTGTAACCACAACCCACATATGTCCACATACAAATACATAACCTATCAGCAAGTCTCACACACAATCTTGAATTGCACACATCACAAACATCATTAACCCTTAGCAGCCCTTGTAACGTGTTTTTAAAACTTCCCCAAAATATAACTAGTCGGCCACCATTAGTAGAGAATGATTCAAGTACAGAGGTAAACTTCCTGGGTGTCTTTGGAAAAAGAGCATGGAGTTCTGGCACACAGGTTGAGATTTTTTTCCAGTA